>CM051234.1:643112680-645512680 GCA_027917425.1 Gastrophryne carolinensis | reverse complement strand
TGCTTTAGATCTGCATGTTAATGTTTAGGGTTGGATGTGTTACCACTCTGCACATTAAAAAGAAAGCACAGCCTGGGACATGAAGAAACCTGCTCAATCCTCCCCTATTGCTTATGTTGGGGTTTAGATGTAAGCAGGAACATGCCAGTTAGTTTAAGCGGACCAAAACCCACATTTTTAACTTGCATGCCCTGAATTGCTCCCCCCATGAAGAGGACCTTTTGCTAATTTTCATTGCTCCTGCTTCATTCTAACCCCAGATAATGGCGCCTGTTTTAGCTGTAAAGCTCCGCCTCCTCCATTCATTGCCGCTGTTGTGTATGGCAATGATGTCATTGCCACACTGATGTAATGACTGATCTCCTGCCATCCTACAAAGAGGGACAGCCAAAAAAAAAACAGTGTTCCAGGAGGATTCAAAAAGTGAAAATATCCATTTCTAGTTCTACACCCTAAAAGGGAGGATTGGCAGGGGCTTTGGCCAAAGGCGTTTCACAAGTTCAGTGGGTTTTGGTCTGCTTTAATAAGAAACCCTTGTATAGAGTTAAACCGGACCTTCAGCATGATTTAATGAAAAGCCCAAACCCTTAAGAAACTATTCCCCAGCATCTAAAATTAATATATTCTATGTATTTAGTCACTTACTTATTCTTTCCCTCACTGGGCTGCAACTCTGTTCAGGACTCTAGGATACGGGCTCCGCCATCTTGCCTCAGAAGCATCACACACTTTTACACACAGTTTTAGCTGAGCTTTGCACAGACAGAGCAGAGCTGGTGTCAGGTAAAGGACAGCAATCCCAGAATGAAGAGCGACACAGTCAGAAGACACTAAAAGACACTTCCTGTTTTCAGGGTGCCTGATGCTCCATGATCCGCCATCTTGGATGTTTAAAAGCTCATAACATGCAGTAGATGCAGGTAGGATGATTTTTAATGTGAGCAATCTGTATGTACAGGGGGGAAACATATAAGATAGGCTCTTATTCAGGGTGAGGGTCCGGATTAATGTGAGCAATCTGTATGTACAGGGTGGGGGAAACATATAAGATAAGCTCTTATTCAGGGTGAGGGTCCGGATTAATGTGAGCAATCTGTATGTACAGGGTGGGGGAAACATATAAGATAAGCTCTTATTCAGGGTGAGGGTCCGGATTAATGTGGGCAATCTGTATGTACGGGGGGGGGGGGAATATAAGATAGGCCCTTATTCAGGGTGAGGATCCGGATTAATGTGAGCAATCTGTATGTACAGGGGGGAAACATACAAGATAGGCTCTTATTCATGGTGAAAGTCCGGATTAATGTGGGCAATCTGTATGTACAGGGTGTTGGAAAGATAGGCTCTTATTCAGGGTGAAGGTCCGGATTAATGTGAGCAATCTGTATGTACAGGGGGGAAACATATAAGATAGGTTCCTATTCAGGGTGAGGGCCCGGATTAATGTGGGCTATCTGTATGTACAGGGTGTGGGAAACATACAAGATAGGCTCTTATTCAGGGTGAGGGTCTGGATTAATGCGAGCAATCTGTATGTACAGGGTGTGGGAAACATACAAGATAGGCTCTTATTCAGGGTGAGGATCTGGATTAATGCGAGCAATCTGTATGTACAGGGTGTGGGAAACAAACAAGATAGGCTCTTATTCAGGGTGAGGGTCTGGATTAATGCGAGCAATCTGTATGTACAGGGTGTGGGAAACATACAAGATAGGCTCTTATTCAGGGTGAGGATCTGGATTAATGCGAGCAATCTGTATGTACAGGGTGTGGGAAACATATAAAATATATATTCAAGGTCCGCTTTAAAAAGATATTAAACCCTTTTATGGTTTCTAGCATATAGAGATTGTAGTATACTTAATTAGACTCTAGATGGCAGCAGTGAGACCAGGCCATAGACATTCATTGGGCCATAGACTTTAATGGAGACTGTTTTAGAAGGGAAGGTAGAAGTTAAAGCGGGCCAAAAATGACTTAAAGCAGACCCACACAACAAACAGCGCTCATATGCATCTCTCTTTAGGGCAATTTAGATTACTGCACATAAAAAATTATTTACCTTTTTCTAACACCTGCTGAGGTAAATTTTTAGGAACAAGATGGCCGCTTATAGGCCTGCAGGCCGCCTGCAAACAGAAATCGTGCTGGGCTTCCTATTACTGTGCATTTCAGTTATGTCTGGAAATTTCAAAATGGCCGCTATCTTTCTTTCCAACTGTGCCAGGCTGTTGGTCCGGTTTAAACCCGAATAACACAACTAGCAGCGCTCATATGCATCCCTCCCCGGGGCAATTTAGATCGCAGCACATAAAAATGAATTTACCTTTTTCTAACGCCTACTGAGATCATTTTTAAAAACAAGATGGCCGCTCATGGGCTTTGCAGGCCGCCTGCGAACAGGACGTCGTGCTGGGCTTCCTGTTACTGTGCATTTCAGTTATGTCAGTTGCGAGAGGAAGCTCCAAAATGGCCGCTACCTTTCTTTTCCATCTATGCCAGGCAGTTGCTCCGATTTAATAACTTGACAGAGACCTAGTCACGACCAGGAGGATGGTGATTGGTCGGAAGGTCTGAGGGAACAGCCTATCACATGTTTAATAACCAGAGCAGGATACTTGATAGAGGCCTAGTCACGACCAGGAGGATGGTGATTGGTCGGAAGGTCTGAGGGAACAGCCTATCACATGTTTAATAAGCAGAGCAGGATACTTGCTAGAGGCCTAGTCACAACCAGGAGGATGGTGATTGGTCGGAAGGTCTGAGGGAACAGCCTATCACATGTTTAATAACCAGAGCAGGATACTTGCTAGAGGCCTAGTCACAACCAGGAGGATGGTGATTGGTCGGAAGGTCTGAGGGAACAGCCTATCACATGTTTAATAACCAGAGCAGGATACTTGGTAGAGGCCTAGTCACGACCAGGAGGATGGTGATTGGTCGGAAGGTCTGAGGGAACAGCCTATCACATGTTTAATAACCAGAGCAGGATACTTGGTAGAGGCCTAGTCACAACCAGGAGGATGGTGATTGGTCGGAAGGTCTGAGGGAACAGCCTATCACATGTTTAATAACCAGAGCAGGATACTTGGTAGAGGCCTAGTCACAACCAGGAGGATGGTGATTGGTCGGAAGGTCTGATGGAACAGCCTATCACATGTTTTATAACCAGAGCAGGATACTTGGTAGAGGCCTAGTCACAACCAGGAGGATGGTGATTGGTTGGAAGGTCTGATGGAACAGCCTATCACATGTTTAATAACCAGAGCAGGATACTTGGTAGAGGCCTAGTCACAACCAGGAGGATGGTGATTGGTTGGAAGGTCTGAGGGAACAGCCTATCACATGTTTGACATGTGGATGAACATGTGATGGAAGGTTCTAGGAGGTAGCTAGAGGTTATATAAGGAAGAGAGACCCTGTGCTAGTGTTCTACACCACAGTACTTACCACATGAATTGTTGAGGAGCAGATCTATGATGATTCCCTGTCAGAGAGTGTGAGGTAAAACTCCGGCCTGACACCAGTGGCCACCCATAGAAACTGAGTGGAAGAAATTCTGAGGAATAATTCTAAGGGAGTAAGCCCAGCTGGGTGACCCGAGGCCCTGGATGTGACAGGAAGGAACATGACTGAATGGATGGATAAAGCTGGGACCATTGGAGTCACTAAAGAGGAACCCTGCTTTTATATATATTGGATTGTCAGCCATCTTTATGAAGCAGCACAGTGAGTACAGACATCCCCTGTGGTAGAGCCCCAGCACCCAGCACCCACACAGACTCACCTAGAGCACCCGGGGCCCAGAAGAACCTGCTCCCTGCCGTCGTCTTCCAACACCAGGTGCGTGAGGCCTACAATTCTGGCGCCCAACGTGGTGTTTGGTGCATCAGGAAGGGTTAGAACCCCTCTGAAGTGATTTTGGACTGTTTGGAGAATGTTTGAAATGTTTGTGTTTTTGCTTGAATATCGACTTGTGCAGGTTCTAGAAACTTGGGGGTTTCCGTACTAGAGCCTAGAGACTGTTTTAAGTGACTTTGGAGCTTCATAAACCGTTTGGAGTCCGCTTTAGAAAATTGTGTATTACTTTGAGTTCAGATGACCTCGGCTTGGAAGTCACAGAGGATTGGCAGGGGCTTTGGCCAAATGTGTTTCACAAGTTCAGTGGGTTTTGGTCCGCTTTAATAAGAAACCCTTGTACATAGAGTTAATAAGATATTAAACCCTTTTATGGGGTCTAGTGTATAGAGATTGTAGTATACTAATTAGACTCTAGATGGCAGCAGAGGGACCAGGCCATAGACAATCATTGGGCCATAGACTCTAATGGAGACTGTTCTAGAAGGGAAGGTAGAAAGAGTTAATAACCAGAGCAAGATGCTTGGTAGAGAGCTAGGGCTTTAATCATCAAGGGATAGCGCCAGGTAGCGCCTTGTAAGCGACAGGTAGCGTCAGGTGAATGCCGGGCAATGTACGCAATACCACATTTATGAAAGCGAATCTGGTGAGCGCCTCTTACAGCGACACGTAGCGACCTATTCATCATCACAGACGTCTCAGCGGATCCCGGCGGCGCTCTGGCTTCCAGAGCCCGGTATTACCTGTCGCTCTCCTATACATTTCAATGGACGTTACTTTTCTTCTCTTTAAACAGGGTTTTCTTTTAATATTTTTTTTGGTTTTGTATCAAATCATTGTGTGACCTCTCCTGGCCTGTTTAAATCAATTTTTGAAAACGTTTTAGATTTTTTGCAGCCCAGTGGGGGAATGAATAAGTGATTAAAAGCTTAAAATATATTAATTTTAGTTGCTGGGGAATAGTTTATTAAGGGTTTGGGTTTTTTATTAAATCATGCTGAAGCTCCGGTTTAAACCCTTTTATGGTTTCTATTGTATAGAGATTGTAGTACCCTTAATTAGACTCTAGATGGCAGCAGGCCATAAACAATCATTGGGCCATAGACTTTAATGGAGACTGGTCTAGAAGGGAAGGTAGAAAGAGTTAATAATCAGAGCAGGATGCTTGGTAGAGAGCTAGTCATGACCATGGTGATTGGTTGGAAGGTCTGAGGGGGGGAATTTTTGAAATGTTTGTGTTTTTGCTTGAATATCGACTTTTGTGGGTTCTACAGACTTGGGGGTTGCCGTACTAGAGCCTAGAGACTTTGTAGCTTCCTAAACCGCTTGAGGTCCGCTTGAAAAAATTGTGTACCACTTAAGAGTTCAGAAATCACAGAGAATGTTGTGCGGCTTCTCTAGAGACTCTCTGTGAAGTTTCAAGTGTTTGTGACAAAGTTATGGCTATTGGAAGAAAGTGTCATTTTCAATTTTAAACGGCGAAAGTTTTTTCTGTAATCACTAAAGAGTTAAAGTGGACCAAAACCCAGGATTTTGACTATACTGGGTTTTGGTGCTTTCCCCCGAAGGCACCCCGATGGGGGGGTTCCCTGCTGTGTGAAACCTACCCAAATGCAGAGAGCAAATCACCTCTTCCCGGTCCTACTGCGCATGCGCGGCCGCTCGTCCAATCAGCGCGCTGGGAGCTGCTGACGTCACATCTTAGCTTTGTCTAAGGCAGTGGTTGTCAACCTTTGTAATGCCGTGACCCCGCAATACAGTTCCTCATGTTGCGGTGACCCCAAGCCCAAAAATAATTTTGGTGGCTACTTTTGCTCCAGTTATGGTTCGAATGTAAATACCTGATATGCAATATATTTTCTCATTGCTACAAATCAAACATCATTTAAACATAGTGATTAATCACAAAAACAATATTTAATATATGTTGAGAAATATTTATTACTAATTCCAATAAAGACCATTTCACCATGGCATAGCATGTGCGGGAAACTGTCATTTCTCCGCCTCTTATTATTGAAATTAATAGGAGGCTGCGGCGGATTGTGTGGTAACTCGAGATTCTCTGGAGCTCTCTTCCACAAAATCCGCTGCACTCAGCTCAATCAATAGGAGGCGGATTCAATGCCGGAAACCGCTAATTTCAGCAGTTTCTTCATTCAGAATATGGGAAAATAGTGGGAGATATGGGAGATAATTATACATTGGGGAACAGTGTGAACTACATCTTATAGTGGTCTATTATAGTATAAGACACTGTGTAAATGTCTGGTGCTTTGTGTAAGTGTAAGCTGCTTTGTGTACTGTGTAATGATTACACACAAAGCACCTTACACGTGTGTATGGTGTGTGCACTGTTATTACACCAGCAGGCGTCTCGCAGACTCTCTTGGCTCCTGTCCTCCGGCGCTTGCTGCGTCCGCCCACTGATGACGTCAGCAAGCGCCGGACACACGTAATGCGCTGCTATGGACTGTGGAGCGTTCCCCCCGACCCTTAAGCCCCGGACGGATGATGCAATCACGTCTGCGCATGCGCGCAGGCATTCAGTTTGGAACGCGCATCCATAACGGCGTGCATTCCAGCTGAATAGCGCTGCTGCAGACGGTAGCGCAACTTCTCAGCGGCTAAAGCCATTGGAAATATGTATATTCTTAGTATACAGTACGTGCTTACCTGCTCCAGATAGAATACTTACAATCGGTTAATACTCCGCCAGATGGCGCTGGACTGCAGAGACATCGAAAATAGGCTCCTCCCGGCCTCTCAAATACCCGGGACCTCCCACAATCCCTAGATTTTCTCTGCAGTCTGGACTGCGAAGGACAAGAAGATGGCTCTCTACTCGCAGGTGAGCGGGGCTATTAGCCTGTGACCCTGTAGGACTATTCCCACCCATTCCATTAGTAATTTGCCTCCCAGCCTTAGCTGCGCTGGTCGGGTGATGGTAGGCAGCACCGCTGTTAGGTGCTTAGGAGCGCTGCTCCACCGCAATCCCCCACCAAAGGGTAGGCGGTATGGATAAATAGTTAAACAGCCCTCTAATTTAATCTAATAAACATTAGAGGGCTGTTAAACTATTTATCCATACCTTGCTGTTTGCATACTTGGGATCCCTATAATCCTTCTGTGTATATATACAACAGCTGTCAATAAGCCGTTATTGTAAAATCGGTGTTTTCAATGTACTAGTAACTTACATTTATTTTAGTGGTGTCCATTTATTGATAATGTCTTGTTTACTTCTTCACTTCAGATACATTACCTGGATCCCCCTGCAGAGAAGCTCCCCCGTGATCAGTATACGCACCTTCCATCGCTCCGCTGATCTCCTAAGTGCCGAGCGCCCCCGCACGCCGCCATCTTGCAGCTGGCAATACGCCGCCCGCGGGCTGGTTGGCGCCGGGCCGGGACGCCCGGCACAGGAAGTGACGCAGTATGACATCACCGCGTCACCAGGGCCGGCCCGGGAGGATTCGTGCGCTTTTTAGCGCTATAAAAAATATTCATCAGCAGCGATATGCCAGGCACTGCACTTCAACTCGGCATCACAGCTTATCTTCTAACGCAAACGCTCTGAGGAAGGTTTCTGCACATAAACCGAAACACGTCAGCGTCAGGATACGGACTCTTGCAGCTGTGCTGTGAGCTGCTCACAGACATTTCAACAATACTTCCTGGATTGGGAACTCTGCCCGTCCCAAGTGCCTCTGATATTCTTAAAGGTAACTGATCCCCCCCTTTTTTCAAATTGCTCCCTGTAGATCCTAACATCTGATTATTCATGTATATAAATAAATTTGTCACTTTTTTGCAAACTAACCTTTATACTCAGGTGTGCATTTCATATTATATTGTATATAGAGTTCTTGTGGGACATTTAAGCCCCACATTTAGTGAAATTGCACCCTATCTCTGTTGATTGAAGCCTATTGAATTCCTATTAGGGTGTGCTTACCAACCCTTTTAAATTAATGACCTTGTGCTCAAGGAATGGGAACGTCCCAGTAGACTTCCCGGTGTACCTAAGAGTTGGGATAGGAAGTATCCCTTTCCTGCCGATGTGGTAAAGTGTTGGTCATCCCCTCCCAAAGTGGATGCCCCGGTCCTAGGGTTATCGAACACCTCTGTCATGCACTCCCCTGACTCTACTACCCTGCGGGATGCTGAGGACCAGCGTATTGATCAGCTGGCGTCCCATGCCTTAGCATGTGTGGGGACGGCGCTGCGCCCGGTCTGTGCCTCTGCCATTACGGCTGTGGGTATCAGGACCCTGCTCAGAAGTATCCTTGATAGTGCCCCTGATGATTTGCCTTGTGAGGAGTTTAATGCACTCTCTAGTTGTGATGTTTTTGTGAATTTTGTCCTCTCTGCCTTGGATGACACCATTGGAATGTGTGGCAGAACCTCTGCGCTTGTGGTGGCTATACGCCACTCGGTTTGGCTGCGCCAGTGGGCTGCTGACAACGCTGCCAAGAAGGCCCTCACTGGTTTACCCTTCAAAGGACTATGCCTGTTTGGGGACCGCCTGGACCTATTTGCTAAGGGAGGCAGGTTACCCCAGCACAGGCGGCAGTCTCGGCCCTTTCGGGGTCAGGGCTCCTTTTCCTCCCCCTACCGTGGTGCTAAACAAGTGAGGGGGGGGTTCCTTTACTGGGGCCCGAGGAGACTTTTGGGGTAGGGGCAGAGGACGGGGACGTCCTGGCTCCTCCTGGGGCTCCAAGCTTAAGTCCTCTCCCAAGCCCCCTCAGGCATGATGGGGTGCCCTCACCCATCCGGGTGGGGGGACGGCTTCAGCACTTTGCTCACGTCTGGAGGCTTTCTGTCTCAGACCGGTGGATTCAGGAGGTAGTGTCCTCCGGTTACAAGATAGAGTTTGCTGTCTGCCCCCCCCCCCCCCCCCAAGGTTCATCAGATCCCGGATTCCTCAGGACCCTGTGCCAGTTCAGGATCTAGTGCAGGCAGTACAAAGCCTTCTGGAGCTGGGGGTCATCTGCAAGGTCCCTTTAAGAGGGACCAGATGGGTCAGTCAGGCCCATCCTGGATTTGAAGATCCTCAACAAATTTGTCAGGTGCAGGCGCTTTCGCATGGAAACTCTGCGCTCTGCCATCAGTTCCCTGCGCCCAGGGGATTTCATGACGTCTGTGGACATCAAAGATGCTTACCTTCATATTCCTGTATTTCCAGGTCATCAAAGGTTCCTCAGGTTCGCTCTGGAGGATCAACACTACCAATTTGTGGCATTGCCCTTTGGTCTCACTTCAGCTCCCAGGGTGTTCACCAAGGTGCTGGCAGGAGTGATGTCTCTGCTCAGGTTTCAGGGCATCCGCGTGCTGCCCTAACTGGACGACATTCTCATCACTTCCCAGTCTCTACATCAGGCAGAGTTGGATACTCAGCTGGTGGTGTCCACCCTGGAGTCATTTGGCTGGGTGATCAACCACCCCAAGTCTTCTCTGTCCCCCTCCTTGGTGACTTCATTCCTGGGATAGGATTCAGTTCAGGATACAGTTCAGGCAAGGATTTTTCTTCCTCAGCGGAAGGTGGACAGTCTGATTGCGCAGGTCCAGTTTCTGCTATCTTGTCGTCATCCCTCCATCAGGCAGGGAATGCAGCTGGTGGACCTGATGGTGCCGTGCTTCGAGGCAGTCCCTTATACTCAGTTCCACTTGAGCCTCTGCAACTCTACCTCTTGTCAGTATGGGACAAGGACCCCGCGTCCCTGGACCGGGTCTTTGCGCTTTCCCCCCTGGTCAGCCGTTCCCTCTCGTGGTGGCTGGACTCCAGGAACCTGTTGGGGGGCAGATCCTTTCTGACCCCTCCTGGGAGATGGTCACCATGGATGTCAGGTTGGGGGGGTTTCTGGAAGTCCCTGCAGTTCCAGGGGAGGTGGGGCCCTCAGGAGGCCCACACACCTATCAACGTCTTGGAGCTGCGGGCGATCAGGTTAGTTCTGGCTCAGTTGACTCCTCACCTTCGGGGCCTGCCTGTTCAGGTGCGCTCGGACAACCAGACGGCAGTTGCCTACATCAATCATCAGGGAGGGACCCGGAGCAAGAGGGCCCTCCAGGAAGTCTCTGATCCTGACCTGGGCGGAGGCCAATGTTCCCTGCATATCAGCAGTGTACATTCCAGGGGTGGAAAATCTGCTGGCAGACTCTCTGAGCAGGGGGACCTCTTGCCAGGGAGAATGGTCCCTCTGCAACAGGGTGTTCCAATCTCTGTGTCACCGTTGGGGCCAGCCAGATGTGGATCTGTTTGCGTTCTGTCACAATCACAAGCTCCCGGCCTTTGTCTCCCTGTCCCAGGATCCTCTGGCCTTGGCCACGGATGCGCTAGCAATGTCATGGCAGGGCTTTCAGTACCTGTATGTCTTTCCTCCATTCCCCCTGCTGGGCATGGTTCTGCGCAAGATTGCTCTGGAGGGGGGCCAGCAATTCTGATGGCCCCCAGGTGGCCAAGAAGAGTGTGGTTCGCAGACGTGGTGCAGCTGGCAGTAGATCAGTACGTTCTGCCCAGGGTGCCAGACCTGCTCACTCAGGGCCCCTTACGCCATCGCAATTTATAAACTCTGGCTTTGACGGCCTGGCTGCTGAAACCTCCATCTTGATGTAGAAGGGGCTGTCCACCTCGGTTGTTGATACCATGATAAAGGCTAGGAAGAAGTCTTCTTCTTCCATTTATTACAGGGTTTGGCATGCCTACATTGACTGGTGTGAGTCTAAGTCCCTTCCCTGTCGTGTGTTCTCTATTCCCAGGATTCTGGAGTTCCTGCAGCATGGGTTGGAGATGGGGCTCAAACTCAGTACTCCGAAGGATCATATTTCTGCCCTGGCTGTTTTCTTCCAGGAGTCCTTTGCTCAGCATTCTCTGATCAGGACTTTTTTCCAGAGGGTTACCCATGTGCGTCCCCCACGTAAGCCTATGGTGCCTGTTTGGGATTTGAATTTGGTTTTGTCTGCCTTGCAGGGTGCCCCTTTTGAACCTGTGCAGAATGCTGCTCTGGCTATTCTTACTGTCAAGGTTGTCTTTTTGGTGGCTATCACCTCTGTTAGGCGTGTGTCTGAGTTGGCGGCGCTTTCCATTCAGCCCCCCTACTATGAGAGACACCAGGACAAGGTGGTGTTTCGCTTCAAGCCAGATTTCCTGCCTAAGGTCGTGTCTGCCTTTCATTTGAATCAGGACATTGTTCTTCCGTCATTGTGCCCTAATCCTAGCAATGCTAAGGAGGTCTTGCATTCTTTGGATGTGGTTAGGTGTCTGAAGTACTATCTGGTGGCTACTGCACATTTCAGAAAAACTGATGCTCTTTTTGT
Source organism: Gastrophryne carolinensis (assembly GCA_027917425.1). Classification (NCBI taxonomy): domain Eukaryota; kingdom Metazoa; phylum Chordata; class Amphibia; order Anura; family Microhylidae; genus Gastrophryne; species Gastrophryne carolinensis. The sequence continues at coordinate 645,501,505 of CM051234.1, read as the reverse complement.
GGTCCCTTCTGGTCCTAGGAAGGGGTTGGCTCCTGCCAAGTCTACTATCAGCAAATGGATCCGTCAGGCTGTGATTCAGGCCTACTCTGCTAAGGGGAAGAATCCTCCCTTCCGCCTTACTGCTCATTCTACTCGTGCTATTGGTGCCTCTTGGGCTTTTCAGCACCAGGCTTTTGTTGAACAAGTTTGCAAGGCCGCTACTTGGTCTTCTGTTCATACCTTTTCAAAGTTTTACAAGGTTGATGTTAGGGCCTCAGCTGATGCTGCTTTTGACCGCAAGATTCTGCAGGCGGCAGTGGTTTAAACTGTCTGCTGTTACCTTTGGGGATCCCACCCTACTTTATGGACACTGCTATTGGATGTCCCGATTGCAAGTATTCTATCTAGGGCAGGACGTACTGTATGCTAAGAATAATACAATTCTGTGATTACTCACCTGTAGAATTGGTATTATGAGTATACAATACTTCCTGCTCCACCCCACCCTTGGTTTTGCATTATTTTGGATCCCCTGTATGGTGATTGTTAGAGATGAGCGAACTTTTGAAAAATTCAATTCGACTGATTCTCTGAATTTTCCGACAAAAATCGTTTCGACACGAATTTATTTGCGACGAATCGCTATTAAAAATGGCTATTTCTGAGCTTCCTAGAGCCTCAATAGGGTTGTAAACCATTCTGCCTTGCTGTAACACGCATAGGATGCGTGCTGGATTACTGAAATAATACTGTAAATAATTAGGACATGCAGATCAGAGGCATCACTATTAGAATCGCAGAGCGGCACAATTACAGAGAGTTGAGGTGGCATCACTATGAGGGGCCCCTATATTGCCTGAAAAACACACCCTGGAGCTGGCAGCGGCAGGAGCCCAAACACTGGATTTGGCTCAAAGAGACATTGGAGTTGGCAGCAGGAGCCCAAAAATTGGCTGAATGACACCCTGGAGTTGCAAGCAGCAGGAGCCCAAACATAGCTTGAAAGACACACTGGAGTTGGCAGCAGGAGCCCAAATATTGGATGAATCACACCCTGGAGTTGCAAGCAGCAGCAGCAGCAACCCAAACATAGCTTGAAAGACACACTGGAGTTTGCAGCAGGAGCCCAAAAATTGGATGAATCATACCCTGGAGGTGCAAGCAGCAGCAGCCCAAACATAGCTTGAAAGACACACTGGAGTTGGCAGCAGGAGCCCAAAAATTGGATGAATCACACCCTGGAGTTGCAAGCAGCAGCAGGAGCCCGAACATTACTTTAAAGAGACACTGGGGTTGGCTTCAGGAGCCCAAAAATTGGATGAATCACACCCTGGAGTTGCAAGCAGCAGCAGCAGCAGCCCAAACATAGCTTGAAAGACACACTGGAGTTGGCAGCAGGAGCCCAAAAATTGGATGAATCACACCCTGGAGGTGCAAGCAGCAGCAGCCCAAACATAGCTTGAAAGACACACTGGAGTTGGCAGCAGGAGCCCAACAATTGGATGAATCACACCCTGTGGAGAATCCTGTGGAGAAAAAGTAGCTTAGTTAGTAATATCTACATAAAATTTTGAATAAACAAATGCAAAAGTATTGCCAAAGTGAAGTTTTGTTTGAGGGTGTGTTTCCACCTTTTAATTAAATCAGAAACAACAAGGTATCATTGCCTCTGACTAATTAGCCCTCCAAAAATTCTTGGAATTTTTAATCTGGATGTCTGATCCGTCTTATCCGAAGAATATTAATAAAAAGTAAGAGTAATGCGGAGGAATGTCTGTAACTGGAGAGCAGCGCCTTAAAGCGGACCTTCACTCTGAATAAGAGTCTATCTTATATGTTTCCCACACCCTGCACATACAGATTGTCCACATTAAAAATCATCCTACCTGCATCTATTGCATGTTATGAGCCTTTAAACATCCAAGATGGCGGCTTATGGAAGCCGCCATCTTATCAGGCAGCCTGCAAACAGGAAGTGCCTCCTGACTGTGTCACTCTGCATTCTGGGACTGCTGACCTTTCCCTGACCCCAGCTCTGCTCTGTCTGAGCAAAGCACAGCTATAACCCCCCCTGTACCTTATCCCACTTTCCTCTCCTCAGTAAGTGTGATGCTTCTGAGTCAAGATGGCGCTGCCCGTATCCTAAATTCCTGAACAGAGTTGCAGCCCAGTGGGGGAAGGAATAATAAGTTAGTGACTAAAAACGTAAAATATATTAATTTTAGATGCTGGGGAACCGTTTTTTAGAGTTTGGGCTTTTCATTAAATCATGGTGAAGGTTCGGTTTAAATCTGTTTTGCACGATCCATATTTCTTTAGTGTTGGTCTGGCCCCGTCATCAATCTACTGGAATACATCAGGCATTGTTGGGAGGAAAGCTTGGCTGATCCATGCGCCATTCATTTCCACGCAGGGCAGTCTCTGGAAAAAAAAATGTATGTATAAACCAGGGTCTTTTTCATATAAAAACAAATGGTTATTCTTGCTTTTCAAGCATATGTTCCACAGCTTTACTAGTCATTGTGTCAGCCAATGAAGCAACTTTGTCTGGAAGTGCTGCAAAAGCAGTCCACTGCATCACAAGTGGCATCTGACACCCCCAGTCAACTGTCTGTTGTTATGCTTTGGGTTCAGCTCCACTATCCATTGATGAAGATCTGATAATCATAAAATTCAGCAGCTACTGCCCAGCCAAAAAGTGGAGGAGACACTCGCCTCTTCTTCCACTAGCCGGGCAATTAGTGATGAGGAGAGTGTCGTGGGAGGAGGTGTTGCAAGCGGAGGCAGTGGAACTCTGCGGCGGTGGCCGCGGCAGCAGCAGTGAATTATTGCGGACTGTTGGTAGGAAAAATCAGCTACTCAGCGATGTGGCAGTTTTTCATGCAGCATCCTGTGGAGAAAAAGTAGGTTAGTTAGTATATATACATAAAATTATGAATAAACAAATGCAATAGTATTGCCAAAGTGAAGTTTTGTTTGAGGGTGTGTTTCCACCTTGTAATTAAATCACAAACAACTAGGTATCATTGCCTCTGAATAATTAGCCCTCAAAAATTCTTGGAATTTTTAATCTTGATGTCTGAGGGATTTCTCCTCTCAGACAGCGTCACCATAACTCTAAATAAGATTTACACAGGGACTGCTCTATATAATGACGCAAAATGGTAAATTTACTTTTACCAATTGTAGCGATAACTTCTATCGCAGGAAGGCTTCACCGCCCAAGACGTACTTTTCCCAATGTTGAGAGGTGCTGCAGGACTTCCAGAGTCATCCTTGAGGGAAGCAGGAACAGCTCTTACAAGAGCTAGTGAATTGTAATATAGCTTTTTCCCCCCAATAAGAGACAGGACTCAGTATGCCGGGATATTAGACCATACAGTGGATCCTTAAACATTCCACACCTTACCCTGACTCATGAACACGAGCCAAAACAAAAGATGGTACTTGGCTGAAAAGCAGAATATAAATGTCCTATTCGGAGCAGGTAAAAATACAGATTGGGTCGTATGTCACAGTCCATTTCCCTTGAAAAATCCTCAATTAAGGTGAATCATTTACACCCGAGAGCTCTCCAAGTGCAAACTGAAGTTGCTTAATAAAGCAGCTGATGCTGATCAATGCTTATGTTGTATAACAGATAGGGTTCAAGGCGCAGCTTTGGGGTGCCCTGCGGCCTGGTTTATTAAAAGCAGTCAAAAACAAGTGCAAACTAAAGTAGCTTAATAAAGCAGCTGATGCTGATCAACGCTTATGTTGTATAACAGATAGGGTTCAAGGTGCAGCTTTGGGGTGCCCTGCGGCCTGGTTTATTAAAAGCAGTCAAAAACAAGTGCAAACTGAAGTAGCTTAATAAAGCAGCTGATGCTGATCAACGCTTATGTTGTATAACAGGGTGCAAGGTGCAGCTTTGGGGTGCCCTGCGGCCTGGTTTATTAAAAGCAGTCAAAAACAAGTGCAAACTGAAGTAGCTTAATAAAGCAGCTGATGCTGATCAACGTTTATGTTGTATAACAGATAGGGTGCAAGGTGCAGCTTTGGGGTGCCCTGCGGCCTGGTATATTAAAAGCAGTCAAAAACAAGTGCAAACTAAAGTAGCTTAATAAAGCAGCTGATGCTGATCAACGCTTATGTTGTATAACAGATAGGGTTCAAGGTGCAGCTTTGGGGTGCCCTGCGGACTGATTTATTAAAAGCAGTCAAAAACAAGTGCAAACTGAAGTAGCTTAATAAAGCAGCTGATGCTGATCAACGCTTATGTTGTATAACAGGGTGCAAGGTGCAGCTTTGGGGTGCCCTGCGGCCTGGTTTATTAAAAGCAGTCAAAAACAAGTGCAAACTGAAGTAGCTTAATAAAGCAGCTGATGCTGATCAACGCTTATGTTGTATAACAGATAGGGTGCAAGGTGCAGCTTTGGGGTGCCCTGCGGCCTGGTATATTAAAAGCAGTCAAAAACAAGTGCAAACTGAAGTAGCTTAATAAAGCAGCTGATGCTGATCAACGCTTATGTTGTATAACAGATAGGGTGCAAGGTGCAGCTTTGGGGTGCCCTGCGGCCTGGTTTATTAAAAGCAGTCAAAAACAAGTGCAAACTGAAGTAGCTTAATAAAGCAGCTGATGCTGATCAACGCTTATGTTGTATAACAGGGTGCAAGGTGCAGCTTCGGGGTGCCCTGCGGCCTGGTTTATTAAAAGCAGTCAAAAACAAGTGCAAACTGAAGTAGCTTAATAAAGCAGCTGGTGCTGATTAACGCTTATGTTGTATAACAGATAGGGTGCAAGTTGCAGCTTTGGGGTGCCCTGCGGCCCGGTTTATTGAAAACAGTCAAAAACAAGTGCAAACTGAAGTAGCTTAATGAAGCTGATGCTGATCAACGCTTATGTTGTATAACAGAATGCAGAATGCAGAGCAGCACAGAAGGCACTTCCTGTTTGCAGGCTGCATGCAAATCATGGTGAAGGTCCGGTTTAAGAGTTGATTAAATGGTTGGTTGATTAAAGTGATTGGTTGGAAGGTCTGAGGGAACAGTCTATCACATGTTTGACATGTGGACGAACATGTGATGGAAGGTTCTAGGAGGTAGCTAGAGGTTATATAAGGAGGAGAGACCATGTACCAATGTTCTAGACCACAGTACTTACCACATGAATTGTTGAGGAGCAGATCTATGATGATTCCCTGTCAGAGAGCATGAGGTAAAGCTCCGGCCTGACACCAGTGGCCACCCATAGGAACTCAGTGGAAGAAATTCTGAGGAATCCTTCTAGGGGAGTAAGACCAGCTGGGTGACCCGAGGCCCCGGATGTGACAGGAAGGAACGTGACTGAATGGATAAAGCTCTGCCATATGTGTTAATGTCTACCGTTGGAGTCAATAAAGAAGAACCCTGATATATATATATATATATATATATATATATATATATATATAATATTGGATTGTACAGACATCCCCTGTGGTAGAGCCCCAGCACCCCACCCACACAGACACACCTAGAGCTCCCTGGGCCCAGAAGAATCTGCTTCCTGCCGTCCTCATCCTACACCAGGTGTGTGAGGCCTACACTTAACCCAATATTGTGTTCTAAAATAAAAAAAAGAAACCCACCTTCATAGCACTGGCCCTGCCCTGATTGTGACTGAATGCTTAGTATATCAGTATAAGAACATGGTGCTGCTGCTCTATAATTGGCTGACTAAGCAATCCATTATGGTTGGGCAGCAGGTTCCAAGATCTACCATGGCCTCTGGCTCTGGGGCACTGGCTCCAAGCAAGTTTACCCTATTTTTATTTTAAAATACCAAATTAGTCTTAGTGCTGGATGGGGGGGGGGGGGTTATAATTTTTATTGATGTCCCAGGCTCGACCTCCTATTGAGATAGGATGGGATGGGATGGGATCGCGCATTCTTCTGGTGATGCAGCAGTGTGCTCTCCCCATTCTAGTCAATGAGAGCCGTTTGCTGAATGATATGTCATGGACGAGGAAGAGGGGAGTGAAAGCGGCGTTTTGGGGGTTTTCACACAGTAGGGCATCCCAATTCAGGATGCCCCGGGGGACTGGAGTCCGTGTATGAAATATAGATGTGCTCTGCATGTTAAATTGAGGTCTTTTGGGAGTTGTTTTCAGTAATTCAGTAGCAGAAATTGCTGGGTTTTTTTGAGTTTGTACATTTATCAATTGATTGACCTGTTATGATGGAGGCTGCATGTTGATTTTGGTGTCATTGTTCAGTGACTGAAGTACAAGTTACCATTTTAAAGCGGACCAAAAGACCCTGAACTTGTAAAATAAATTTGGCCAAAGCCCATGCCAATACTCCCTTCACTAGAAATAGATATTTCTGCTTTTCAAATTGTCCTGGAACACAGATTTTTTGGCTGTCCCTCTTTGTAAGATGGCAGGCAATAAATCATTGCATAGGTATGGCAATTACATCATTGCGCACACAACCATGGAAACGAATGGGGGAGATGGAGCTTTACAGCTAAAACAGGTGCCATTATCTGGGATTAGAGTGAAGTGGGAGCAGAAAAAATTAGCAAAATGTTCTCTTCATGGGGGGAGCAATTTAGGGGATGCTAGTTAAAAATGTGGATTTGGGAGTATAGTTTAGCATATTATGGAAGGAAGCTTGTGTATTCTAAGTATGTCACACACCCCCCTTCAAGACATTCATTACATGTGGGTATACTGAACTGTAGATGGCGATCTTGCAGAGATGTCAATAAAAAAAGTAAGACCCTCCCGGCCCATAAATACCTGGGACCTCCCACTCATTCCCCAGTCTTTCATCTCTGCAGAGGCGAGCAAGTCAGAAGATGGATGTCTCCTTGCAGGTAGCTGGGATGACTCCCGGCCCTCTATTGTTCTATTCCTGCCCGGATTCTTTTATTTATATTACTTGCCTCCCAGCCTAGGCTGCTGGTCCGGGCAATGGTAGATGGCACCCTAGGTGCTCAGGAGCCGTGAGACCCCATAACAAGGGGTAGGCGGCTAACCGGGTTGGTGCCCCCGGTTTGGGATGCCCCGTCCCTTGGCTCCCACCCTAACATGGATTCCCCCTCTCCCGGATACCCTTGGGGGGGGGCCGGGTCCCTTATGGATCATCTTTATTAATTATAATGTTTGCGTGTGTGTGGTGCGGCCCGCCCCTGTGCTGCGGGCGCCGCATTTCAGGTCCCCGCTTCTGGCCGGGAGCGACGGAGGAGGGGCCGGGCGCGAACCGCGATCCGCGCCGGCCCTCCCTCCCTCTTCCTCTGCCTACGCGCCTTTTCCTTCCTACTGCCAGGGACTCCGGAGGTGATGACGGTTGGGTGATTGGCCTTGGGCCCAATTAGTTTTTCCTTCTTGATTATGCCCCTCCTTGGGGTTGCTTGGCAACGCTGCTGTTATTAACCCTTTGGGCAATTGCTATGTAGGTCTGATTGTGTGTTTGTTTGTGTGTTCCAGGTGGACCATCGTTTATATTAAAGGGGGGTTCTCTCGGTCCTAGGGTCCCTGGTTAAATTTAGGTGTCTGAAAATTCCTCCCACTCGGGACTTAAAGGGGCATCCCGGGTTGCATTACTGCGTAATTCCCTCGGGGCACTATATATATATATATATAATATATTTATATTAAAAATCACCATATGGAGGCTTCCCCGGATACTGGGCTTGTGCCCCCCTTGGGGCAATCCAGGCTGTGTTTGGGGTGTGGGGTATCCCTTTCGGGGGATGATGTATTTCTTTGTGTACCCTGTGAGCAACGGTCCATTACGCGGCAGTCCAGATCTCAGGCGTCTGGTTCTGCTCCGCCAGTCTCCTCTCCGTCTCCCCCTCGCTTGACACGTACCCCATGTGATGTGGTCATTGGCGGGGAGTCGCAATCTGAGGTGTGTGCCAGATTGGCCAATCTTGAAAAATTGTTTTCCAGTGCCGTTGCTAAAAAGGCCACGGCAAAGCGAAAACATTTGTATAGAGCCACGCAGGCCTCTGATATGGAGGAGTTTGACTCCCTGGATTGGTCTGATTGTTCCCCGCGTGAGGAAGGGGAGCAGTATGAGGAGTCTGAGGGCTCCGATGACCAGCAGCTTGTGGGTGCTGATACCGAGCAGGGCCAGGGGGATTCTTTGGATACCTCTAGGGTCCTGGCTCATATGTTTGAGGTCCTGGCTATTTCTCCCCCCGAGGCGGCTCCACCGCTGAAGGGGGGGGGTTCTTTGAGGTGACCAAGCCGCGCTTGGAGTTTCCTTATCAAAAGCATTTTGATGCTATCATTCTCAAGGAATGGGAGAGGCCGACTAGGCTTCCGGGTGTCTCCCCCGGGTTGGGAGAAAAAATATCCCTTTCCGGCGGACGCGGTGAAGCACCGGTCGCCCCCCCCCCCCCCCCGAAGTGGATGCTCCTGTTTTGGGGTTGTCCAGTTCCTCAATCCTGCATTCTCCGGAGTGCACTACCCTCAAGGATGGTGAGGATAACGCATTGACCAGATGGCTTGTCATGGTTTTGCCAGTGTTGGGTCGGCCTTGCGGCCGGTTTGTGCTTCAGCGCTTTTATTGGTAGCTGCCAGGTCGGTTGTTAGAGGACTGTTGACCTCTTCCGGGCTTGACCCGGCTAGTGAGGAGTTTGCCGACCTTAAGCGCTGTGAGTTATTTTTGTCCTTTGTGCTGTCAGTCTTGGACGACACATTGGTGATATGTAGCAGAGCTTCGCCCTTGCTTGTGGCTATCCGGCGGTCGGTTTGGTTACGCCAGTGGGCGGCTGATTTTGTGTCCAAAAAGTCGCTTACGGCCCTTCCCTTTGTGGGGTTGCGGCTCTTTGGAGAGAGATTGGATTCGGTGGCAAAGGGAAGTAAGTTACCTCAGCGTAAGAAGCAGCGTCGCCCCTTTCGGGGGACGGCTTCCTTCTCTAAGTCCTTTCGTGGGGCTACAGTTGACAGGGGTTCGGCCAGAGGTGATTCCTGGCCTAGGGGCAGGGGTCGGGCCCGTCCAGGACACAGTTGGGGCTCCAAGCCTAGAGCCGCTGCCAAGCCGGCTCAGCAATGAGGGGGTGCCCTCACCCTTGCGGGTGGGGGGATGGCTGCAACTCTTCTCCCGGGTCTGGGTCCAAGAGGTCTCAGACAGGTGGATTCAGGAAGTGGTGTCTTCCGGTTACAGGCTGGAGTTCGAGTTCCGGCCCCCTCCCAGATTCTTCAGTTCTCGGATGCCGTCAGATCCTCTGGCCGCCTAGGGGCTTCGGGCGGCAGTAGCAAGTCTCTTGGACATGGCTGTCATCTGTCCGGTGCCTCCCTCAGACCGGGGCCTGGGCTTCTATTCCAATTTGTTCACGGTGCCCAAGAAGGACGGCTCCATTCGTCCCATTCTGGATCTGAAGTTGCTTAACAGGTTCGTTCTTCCCCGGATGTTCCGTATGGAAACTCTGCGCTCAGCCATCCACTCACTTCGTCGGGGGACTTCATGACGTCCATAGACATCAAGGATGCTTACCTGCATATTCCAATATTTCCGGCACACCAGAGATATTCTAAGCATACAGTACGTCCTGCTCCATATATAATACTTACATGTGGGTAATCCTCCACCAGAGGGCGCTGTTCACTGCAGACATGCAAAAACAGGCTCCTCCCGGCCCTTCATATACCCAGGGACCTCCCACAAATCCCCAGATTTCTCTGCAGTGCTGACTGCGAAGACATAAAGTATCACTCTCTCGCAGGTGAGCGGGGCTTTTACAGCCTGCGACCCTGCAGGACTATTACCACCCGTCCGCTTCGATAAAGATGTGCGTCCCAGCCTGGGCTGCGCTGGTCGGGTGAAGGTAGGCAGCACCTCGTGTGCTTATGGAGCTATGCTCCACCGCAGTCCCCCACCATAGGGTAGGCGGTTAGGCTGATGGTGAGCCTCTAGTGGATGCCCCTCCCGCATTATTGCCCCGTGCCCTGATTAGTGGTGGACCCTGTTTATAGGGTTGCCACCCTCCCTCATTTCCCCCAGTAGTTAGGGGGAAAAGAAAGGGGGGGGTATGTGTGTGGCAGTCCCAGTGCACTGTAATGTCACGCTTCTGGCCTTATTATTGCCCTTTATTAACATCTGGGTGTCAGAGCCGCGCTGCTTGCTCTTTATTCTGTTATTTGGCTGCCGCCGTACGTGTGTCCTTTCCTTTACTGCATAGTTTGCTGCACCGGGCGGCAGCGTCGTCTAGATGCTACGGCGTTTTCCTTTACAAAATGTGATTTATTCTAAGTATGTCCCACACCCCGCTTCAAGATATTCATAACCTGTGGGTAATATGATCTGTAGAGGGCGAACTGCAGAGATGATAGGAAAAAAGAAGCCCCTCCCAGTCCACAAATACCTGGGACCTCCCACTCATTACCCAGTCTTCATCTCTGCAGACGGCGAGCAAGTCAGAAGATGATGTCTCCTCCTTGCACAGCGGGATTTCAGGTAGCCGGGACAACTCCCGGCCAGTTATTTTTCTATTTCCGCTCGGACCCTTTTTTCCTTAATTAATCCTTGTTATATGACATGCCTCCCAGTCTTGGCTGCTGGTCCGGGCGAGGGTAATTCAGCACATCAGGTGTTCAGGAGCTAGGCTCCGCCGCAAGACCCTATATAAGAGGGTAGGCGGTAACACCGGGTTGGTGACCCCGGTTTGGGATGCCCTGTCCACCGACGGTATGTCCTACTTGGCCCCTTTCCACCTTTACTAATTTGGGTTGGGGGCCCCCCCTTTTAGCATAGCTGTTAGGCTAGTTTTTATTTGCAGTTTTGGACCGTGTTAGGAGCGCTGCCCTCACTTGGGTTTACAGCACGTCCTGCTTCTCTATCCTTCTACTATGCAGGAATCTATTCGTTGTACACACCTACGGAGCTTGTTGAGGTGCTGCGTGTTGATGGGGAGCGTCTGGAAGTAATCCCTCAATGTATTTGGATAGTGTTGTGTGTGTTTTACATTTCTTGTCTGGCACCGCGGACGCACTAATTTTTACCTCAGAGAGTGTTGAGGGGAGCTCTGCCCTCACGCACTCTTAGTTGGGGGCGGGGCCGGGCCTTCGGCGCGAGGCCGCGGCCCGCTCCCGTTCTCATTTGTGCCATTTGTAGCGTGGCTCGAGCGGTCGGCGGTCCCGCATGTCAGCTGCGGGCCGCTACCTCTTTAACCTCCTTCACCGGTGCCGCGGGTCCCCGCGACACCGGTTCTCCGGCGCTTTGGAAGCGGAGGGGAGCTTCTCCCCTCACGCGTCGTCACTGGGGGCAGGGCCGGCTTTCGGCGCGTCACCGCGGCCCGCCCCCTCTGCTTCGGGCACTGCTGAGGAGCTCGCTCCTTACAAGTTGCGTTAGGGAGGGGGGTGAAGCAGGTCAGTCGCGCGCTCTGCGCTGGCCACGCCCCCTTCCTCTCCTGCTCTATCTCTTCACCTCACGATTCATGAGGACTCAGTGTCTTGATTCCTACGGCACTGTGAGTGGCCCTGTGGGCCCCCTTTCTCCATGCTTTCTGATTACTTGTCCCTGCTTTCATTTATATTAGTGTATTGTTTCTTGCAGGTAGATCTTCAGGGATGTTTAGGGGGTTCCTCCTGGTCCTAAGGTCCCTGGGTTTATTAATCTTCACATACAAATCCTCCCACTTGGACATTAAAAGGGCATCCCGGGTTGCTTATTAGCGTAATTCCCTCGGTCATTACAAATAACTACAAGTTCACCGTATGGAGGCATTCCCGGATACCGGGCTCCCCTCGGGGCAATCCCGGAAGTGCATGAGTTGTGGGGTATCCCTAACAGGGGATGATGTATTTTTATGTATACCATGTTGTCATGAATCAAGGAGGTTTTATGCCTTAATCCAGACCGGATTTTGATCGTACTACAAACGATCCTTACACACAAATGTTTTTGGGGACCTGGCCCTACTATACAGCAATAAAGTCACACTGGTAGCGATGGGCAAGCACACAGGGCACAAGCTTTAGCATATACACAATGTCTCTTCTAAAGGCTAGGAAATTAGCACACAGAAGTTCACTTTATAAAGTTTTAAGATTTAATTCACCCGTAAGGGGCAGTGCATGTAAGACAAAGATGTACAATAAAATAACAGACATACAATAGATGGCAATATGCTTATAAAATAAAAAGGAGGAATAACAGAGATTGTTACCTTTTGGGAGATAAAATCTTGTTCGTGAGAAGACACACGCAGAAACAATGTGATAGCACGCCTACTTATCGGAAGCAGTCTCCTGGCATGTTATATCTTAATGGGGTATCTCTTCTCATTTTTAAACTCATTCTGGGGCGGGCAGAATGCTGTATTTAGCCAATCATGTGGCGGGGTGTTTTATTGCAAGATATGATCTAAAATTCTTTTGAAGAGGCATGCGAGCTGCCATGTGTATCAAGTGTCTCGTTTACTGATTTGTAGCGAGTGTGTGTCAATTACCCCCCCCTGGGGAACCGTGTTTTGCCTTTTGCCAGAGAACCTATTTGGCTTGTAGCTGCTGATTACCTCATGGGGTGTTTTGCCCTTTTGCCAGGAAACCTACTTGTCATATGTAAATGGCTCTTTGTACTAGCAGTTCTAAGGAATGTGTTTGACAAGCATTTATTTCATGTCTCATGACATCCCAATATATATTTCATATCGCATCACATCTATGTCATATCTTACCACACATATATGTCCTATCTTATCACACATGTGCACAGCAGACTATTACACGGCAGTCCGGACCCCAGACTTCTGGGTCAGCACCGCCGGCTCCCTCTCCTCCCCGTCCCACTTTGACTCGGGCCCCGTGTGACGTTGTCATGAGTGGGGTGTCACAGTCTGATGTGTGTGCCAGATTGGCCACTCTTGAAAAATGATTTTCTACCACGGTTGCAAAAAAGGCCACCGCTAAGAGAAAGCACTTGTCACCGGTTCACTACGGCATTTAATTATGATGAAGTGGATTATCTGGATTGGTCAGATTACTCTCCACTGGAGGAAGGAGAGTTGTTTGAGGAATCTGATACTTCAGATGATCAGCAATTTGTTGGCGCTGATTCTGAGAAGGGGGCAGGGTCTTCCATTGATACTCCTAATCAAATGCATTTTGATAAAATTATGGAATGGGAGAGGCCTGCTCGGCTCCCAGGCATTCTTCAGAGTTGGGATAAAAGATATCCTTTCCCTTTGGATACTCTTAAGCGCTGGGCGTCCCCTTCCGAGGTGGATGCACCAATTCTGGGGTTATCCAACTCAGCTGTTTTAAATAACTCTGATTGCTCCTCCCTTAAACATGGCGAGGATAAACGCATTGACCAGATGGCTTGTCATGGTTTTGCAAGTATTGGGGCAGCCATACGGCCTGTTTGTGCCTCATCGCTGTTGGTGGTGGCTACCAGGTCGGTGGTCAGGGACTTGTTGTCTTCTTCCGGTTTGGATCCGGACAGTGACGAATTTCTTGGACTTAAACGATGTGGGTTGTTTTTGTCCTTCATGTTAGCTGCTTTGGATGATTCCTTGATGATGTGTAGCAGAGCTTCTGCTCTGCTGGTGACTATCAGGCGTTCAGTTTGGTTGCGCCAGTGGGCGGCTGATTTGGGGTCAGAGAAGTCGCTGACGTCTCTTCCCTTCGTGGGTTTTCGTTTTTTTGGAGAAAAATTGGACTCCGTAGCTAAAGGTGGTAAGTTACCTCAACGCAAGAAGCAACGACGTCCCTTTCGAGGAGCGGCTTCTTTCACTCCTTCCTTTCGGGGATCCAGAGCGGGAAGAGTATTTGCCTTCCCTTCTTCAAGAGGAGATTCCTGGAATAGGGGCAGAGGACGTGCCCGTTCAGGATACAATTGGGGCTCAAAACTCAAACCCGCGGCCAAGCCTGCTCAGCAATGAGGGGGCGCCCTCACCCGTGCGGGTGGGGGGACGGCTGCGACACTTCTCCCAGATCTGGATTCGGGAAGTTTCGGACAAATGGATCCGGGAAGTGGTGTCTTCCGGCTACAAGCTGGAGTTCGAGTCCCGCCCCCCTCCGTGTTTCTTCAGGTCTCGGGTGCCCCCCGACGCACTGGCCGCACAGGGGCTCCGGGAGGCGGTTTCAAGTCTTCTAGAAATGGCGGTCATTTCTCCAGTGCCCTCATCAGACCGGGATCAGGGTTTTTACTCAAACCTGTTCACGGTGCCGAAAAAGGATGGCTCTATCCGGCCCATCCTGGATCTAAAGATTCTCAACAGATTTCTCAGGCTGCAAAAACTTCGCATGGAAATGTTGCGTTCAGCCATCCAATCTCTTCGTCAGGGGGACTTCATGACGTCCATAGACATCAAGGACGCTTACCTCCATGTTCCGATTTTTCACGCGCACCAGAGATTTCTCAGGTTCGTGGTGGAGGATCGGCACTTTCAGTTTGTAGCTCTTCCTTTTGGTCTCACCACAGCTCCAAGGGTTTTCACCAAGGTGCTCGCTGGGGTGATGGCTCTCCTCAGAGCGCAGGGAATTCGCATAGTGCCATATCTGGATGATCTGTTCATCATGGCATCGTCATTCAGCCAAGCGGAATTGGACACCAGGACGGTAATATCCACTCTGGAGAGGTTCGGCTGGGTGATCAACTACCCCAAGTCCTCCCTTTACCCGTCCAGGATGGTATCCTTTCTGGGAATGTCTCTGGACACAGATCAGGCCAGAGTGTTCCTTCCTCAATCCAAGATTCTTTTGATTCAGGAGTTGATTCGGTTGCTCATGTCCATCCCTCGTCCGACCATCCGGCTAGGGATGAGACTGGTGGGGTTGATGGTAGCCTTCGAGGCAGTCCCCTTTGCTCAGTTTCACACAAGGACGCTACAGCTCCATCTATTGGCTGTCTGGGACAGGTCTCTGTCGCTGGATCAATCCTTTCTGATGTCTCCCTGGGTTCGCCGCTCACTTCGGTGGTGGCTGAACTCAGCCAATCTGTTGAAGGGCAGATCCTTTCAGACCCCTCGTTGGGAGGTGGTCACCACGGATGCCAGCCTTTCAGGTTGGGGGGGCTTCTGGAAGGATCTGCAATTTCAGGGTTTGTGGGGACCCCTGGAAGCCCACAAGCCTATCAATGTTCTGGTTTGAGAGCCATCAGGATGGTTCTTTTTCGTTTGACTCATCGCCTGCAGGGCCTGCCGGTTCAGGCCTGGTCGGCTGTTGCCTACATCAATCACCAGGGAGGGACTCGGAGCAGGAGTGCCCTCAGGGAAGTGTCTCTGATTCTGGACTGGGCGGAGAGCCACGTCCCGTGCATCTTGGCGGTTTACATTCCGGGAGTGGAGAACACGGAGGCGGACTCTCTGGGCAGGTCGTCAACCCGCAAGGGGGAATGGTCTCTCAGTCCCAAGGTGTTTCGCTCGATTTGTCTCAGGTGGGGGTCACCGGTGGTGGCCTCTTTGCCTCCCGTCACAATCACAAACTTCCGGCATTTGTGTCTCTGGCGATGGACCCACTGGATCTCGCAATGGATGCCATGTCTCTGAACTGGAGGGATCTGGGTTTTCTGTACCTGTTCCCTCCGTTTCCCATGGTAGCCAGAGTAGTGCGCAAGCTGGCTCTGGAGGGAGCGTCAACAATTCTGGTGGTCCCAAGGTGGCCAAGACAGGTTTGGTTCGCAGACGTGGTAAGGTTAGCAGAAGATCAGTTCGTTCTGCCCCTGCTGCCGGATCTGCTCACACAGGGTCATCTACGTTACTCCAATTTACCAACGCTGGCTTTGACGGCGTGGCTGCTGAAACCTCCATCTTGAAGGAGGAAGGTCTTTCTGATGCTGTGATTTGGACTCTTATTAGTGCTAGGAAGAGGTCTTCTTCTTCCGTTTACTATAGGACTTGGAGGTCTTATATTGATTGGTGTGAGTCTAGGGCCTTCCCTTGTTGGGAATTCTCTATTTCTAGAGTTTTGGAGTTCCTCCAACACGCCTTGGATCTGGGGCTCCAACTCAGTACGTTGAAGGGGCAGACTTTTTTCCTAGGGGTTACGCACGTGCGGCCTCTTAGGAAGCCTATAATTCCGGTTTGGGATTTGAATTTGTTTTTTTCCGCTCTTCAGGGTCCTCCCTTTGAGCCCTTGCATGATATTGCTTTGTCTTCCCTTACACAGAAGGTGGCCTTTTTTGGTAGCCATCACTTCAGTTCGGCGCGTCTCTGAGTTGGCGGCCCTGTCTATTCAAGCTCTGTATTTTGAAAGACATCAGGACAAGGTGGTTTCTGCTTCTCACCTAAATCAGGATATTGTTCTGCTCTCTCTGTGTTCTAATCCCAACAACAATTAGGAGAGGGTCCGGGATTTCTTGAATGTGGTTCGTGCTGTGAAGTACTATTTGGTAGTAACTTCTTCTTTTCGCAAGACTGATGCCTTCTTTGTGGTTCCCTCCGGGCCCAAGAAAGGTTTGGCATCCGCCAAGTCTTCCATCAGTAAATGGATTCGTCAGGCTATTGTTGGGGCCTATTCTGCTAAGGGGAGGAGTCCCCCTTTTTCGTGTTACTGCTCATTCTACTTGTGCGGTTGGGGCTTCCTGGGCTTTCCAGCACCAGGCCTCTGTTAAGCAAGTTTGTAAGACTGCTACTTGGTCTTCTGTTCACACTTTTTCAAGTTTTACAAGGTTGATGTTAGGGCCTCAGCGTATGCTGTTTTTTGGCCGCAAAGCTCTACAGGCTACAGTGGTTTTAGTTGTGAGTTATGCCTTGTTTTGGATCCCCGCCCTTTATGGACACTGCTACTTGATGTCCCACAGGTTATGAATATCTTGAAGCGAGGTGTGTGACATACTTAGAATAATACAATTTTGTGAATACTCACCTTGTAAAATGGGTATTATAAGTATGTCACACACCCCGCTTCACCCCGCCCTTTTGTATTCTGGATAATTCATATGGTGATCTTTGCGTTGTTGTGACTTATATTTGGCTCTTCCTGGTCCCTTTCCTTACTGCTTTCTTGATACTGGGTAATGAGTGGGAGGTCCCAGGTATTTGTGGACTGGGAGGGGCTTCTTTTTTCCTATCATCTCTGCAGTTCGCCCTCTACAGATCATATTACCCACAGGTTATGAATATCTTGAAGCGGGGTGTGTGACATACTTATAATACCCATTTTACAAGGTGAGTATTCACAAAATGGTATTTTATCCTTGCTTTTTTGACTACTACCTCAGAGATTTGCGCTCTTCGTGGTGGGCGGGGACTTGACTCGGCGCGCTCCGGTTCACGGCCGAGCATTGAGCCCGCCCTTCGAGGTTCGCTGGGCGCCATTTTGACGATCTTTGCGCGTGGTGACAGTCCCCCTCCTCCTTTGGTCTGTAAGTGCCCTCGCGGGTGTCTCTTTATTATATGTTTTTCCAGCTGCGCATGGCCCTGACACATCTTCTCCCTTTTATGTCTTTCAGACGCCTAGTCTCCAGTGGCTTCTCCCGGCCTCATATATAGATATATATATAGATATTTAGTGGGCCTACTTACAATTCTCCCACATTAATCAGTGGGTCTTTGGGGCATCCAGGGTTGCCTATTGCGTAAATCCCTACGGGCATACTGTGCCTAGATAATCACCATATGGAGGTATCTCAGGATTATGTGACCGGGGTCCCTTGGGGACAAGACCGGCTGTGTGTAGTGTGTGGACTCCCCCATGCCGTTGCTGGCAGAGCACGGGTCTGCGCACTATGTGCCGAGCAAGCACTGGCCCTGCAAGCGGCGCCTGTGGCTGCACCTCGCTCCGATACTCCCCTTTCCCCTTGCCTAGATCTCGCTCCTGCTGAGTCGCATACAAGTGGGGAGTTACAGCCTGATGTGTCTTCTAGACGGCCTACGGCTGACCAGATTGTTGCGGGGGGTCCGAACGCTTGGACCCTGGCAGGAAGCGGCCCTTGACGCCCCTGGCTTCTGCCTTTGCTATTGGATCGGAGGAGTTTACTTCTCCGCGTGATGGTACTCCGTCTGACGATGGAGAACTGTTCTCTGACCCAGGTTCCTCTGAGGAGAGGCCAAGGGGTCATGACGATTCAGGCCAGGATGACTGGGGCCAGTTTGACACCGATGGTCTGTTGCTTAAGATTTTTAAGGCCCTGTCTATCTCGCTCCCTGGCGCGGTTCCCAAGCTGAGAGGGGAGCGTTTCCATACGGCGACTGCGCGCTTGGAATTTCTCGAGCAGGCTCACTTCCATGCTCTTGTACTCAAGGAATGGGAATGCCCCACTAAGCTTCCAGGGATTCCAGGGGACTGGGATTGGAAATACCCTTTTCCCCTGAGGTGGTTAATTGTTGGTCATCGCCGTGGTGGACGCACCGATCATTGGCGTTCCTAACCCCCCCTTCATTACTGCCCCGGCTTATAGCACCCTTCGGGATGTCGAGGACCGGCGCATCGATAGGCTGGCTTCACACGCCTTTGCTTGTGCAGGAACGGCGCTGCGCCCGGGCGGTGCCGCGGCCATCACTGCAGTGGGCGCTAGAACCCTCATAAGAAAGATGCTTGAGCATCACCCTGAGGATCTACCCTGGGATGTGTTCAGTGCACTCTCCAGTTGTGATATTTTTGTTAAATTTATCCTTTTAGCTCTGGATGACACCATCAGAATGTGTGCCAGGACTTCTGCCCTAGTGGTGGCTATACGTCGCTTGCTCTGGCTGCGACAGTGGGGTGGTGACGATGTTGCTAAAAGAACTCTGACTGGGCTTCCTTTTAGAGGGCGATGCCTGTTTGGGGCCCGTCTGGACCTCTTTAGAAAAAAGGGCAATTCATCCCATCGCTGGCGGCCGTCTCGGCCCCCTCGGAGCAGGGATACCCCTCCCCCTCCATACCATAGTGTTAAACAAGAACCTGGGGTGCCCTTTCTGGGGGCTTATGCAGACTCCTGCCCCAGGAGCGGCAGACAACGTCCTGGGCCCTCCGGCCGGGCTAAGTCAAAATCCTTCTCCAAACCCCCCCAAGCATGATGGGATGCCCTCGCCTGCCTGGGTGAGGGGATGGCCGCAGCACCTTGCTCCTATCAGGAGGCGTCTTGCCTCGTTCTGTTGGTTTCAGGAGGTAGTTTCCTCCGGATGCAGGATAGAGTTTGCTGGGCGGTCCTTTCCCGAGATTGTCAGGGTGCTTCTGGTCCCTGTCTTTCTTCAGGTGTTGGTGCAGGCCTTGCTTGGCTTGCTAGGTTTGGGGTCATTTGCAGGATGCCCTTAACAGACAGAGGCTGGGGCCTCTACGCCAGTTTGTTTCCACATTCCCCTTATGGATGAGGCAGTCTGGCCCATTCTGACCTCCCATGGGTTCGGCAATTGATAGTCTCAGGCAGTTATGCATGCTATCTCTGAGTTGGGCTTCCAGCGCCCTGCACCCAGTGGGCCTCTTGCCGTCTGTGGAATTCTAAGATGCTTATTTTAGCACCCCTGTGTCTCCGAGGCTCTTACAGGTTAGTGTTGGAGGGCCAACACTGCTGATTGTGGCCTTGTTATTGGGCCCCTCTTCTGCTCCCTGTGCTCGCTAAGGCACTGATGGGGGTGATGTCTCTGATGAGACCAGGGGGCGTCCGCACAAGGATCTATCTGGTCGTCCTTCTTACTTACAATCCCTACGTCAGGCCGCGCTGATTACTCGGCTAGCGGTGTTCTTTGGGAGTCATTTGAATGGGTGCTCAGTCACCTCAATCCCTCATTGTCCCTTATTCGCTATCTCCGTTCCTTGGATTTGGTTCAGGCATGTACCTTAAGTCCACAATAAGTGGACTCCTGGTTACATGGACTCTGTCCCTCGTTGCTGTCTTCTTCCTTCACCAGGCAGGATTGCAGCTGGTGGGCCCGTTGGTGGCGGATCAGAGATTTCCCTTATATTCGGAGCCCTTGGGCTCTTCGGCACAGTAGGATATTAATCCTGGATGGGGTTCCAGCACTCCTGGAGCTAGGTCTGTGCTCATTCCCCCTTGGTACGTTGGTTCCTCTTGGTCTGGTTAAATTCAAGAACCCTGTCCGGGGGCACCCCCCTCCTTTTCTTGCATCTTCCTGTGGATGGTCACCTTTGGTACCTAGTCTCGCAGGTTGACGGGGGGGGGGGGGGGGATTTTCTTCTAAAAATCCCCCTTGGTTCCTAGGTAGGGTCCCTTAGAGGGTCCATCTTACCTATTGATTTTGTTAAAACAGTGAGCCTTCAGTTGGCTCTATCTTGCTGGACTACTCCTCTTCAGGACCTGTCTATTTGGGGATCTCTTGGCCTGTCGGAGGACAGTGGCCTGTATCTATTATCAGTCTGGAACTTGGAGCAGGATGATTCTCCTGGAAGGTTTCTGATCCTGATCTAGGTGGGGGTCAACGTTCCCTGCATCTCAGTGGTATTCGCTCCAATGGATGTCCTTCAGTGGCAGGTTGTGCTATCCTGGTGTCCCTCTGAGAGCCAACTAGGGGGGCTCTGTTGGGTCCCGTTAATATCACAGGGGCTCTGCCCTTGTTTTTACTGCCCCAGAATATGGGGGCTTAGTAATTTTTATGTCTGGACATTCTATTTTATATGTCTTCTCTTCATTCACCCTGCCTGGTGGGGTTCTGCGCATGGTTGCGCTGATGAAGAGACCCGTGAGATTGATGGCCCCTGGGCGGCCTAGTGGACTGTGGTTCGCAGATGTTTCTGCTGAGGTCATCGGACCTGTACGCTCTCTCAGGAGTGCGGTCTGCCCTTGTCAGGCTCCTTCTTATGTCGCCCCAATCTACAGGTTCTAGTCTGAGGGCTTGACAGCTGATTCATTCACCCTTTTGGAGACGGGTTTATCTTCTGGGTGACTTGGTCTATGGGGGGCTAGGAGCAAGCTTCCTTTCTTCTTCTTCCTCCGTCTATTATGGGGTATGGTGTACCCATATTGATTGGCGTGAGTCTTGGTCTCTCCCCTGTTGGACGTTATCTGTTCCCGGGGTTCTAGAGTTATTACAGCATGGGTTGGGGCTGGCTCCCCATCCAGGTACTCTGAAGGTTCAGGTTCTGTCCTGTCTGCCTTCCAGTAAGAAGTTTTGTTCAGTCTTCCTTGTTAAGCGTTCTCTTGGGGATTGCTCAGGTGCACCTCCCAAGTAGTTCTATGGTCCCTGTTGGGATCACTTTTTATTCTGTTTGCCTTGCGGGTTGTTCCCTTGGGACTTATTCCGGATGCTGTCTGAGCTGTTTCGTAGGTCAAGTTGCCCTTCCGGGGGCTGCTGCTTCAGTCAGACGTGTGCCTGAGAAGGTGGCTCTGTTTAGTTAGCCTTCGTTCATTATATATATATATATATATATATATATATATATATATATATATATACATACACCCATGATTTGGTGGCATTCCGCCTTACGCCAGACCTTTTGCCCAAGGTGGTGTCTTATGATCATTTTTTAAGTCCTTTTGTCTGCCTATGGGCCTTATTCTTAGTAATGCCAAAGTAAGGGGGTCTACATTCCCTCAACAGGTATTGAAGCTTTCCTGGTTGTTTCTTGTCCCTTAGGGTGACTGATGCCCCTTGGGGTCTGCGGGCGCCTCCATACGTATGCGCCTGATCTCGTTTGCTTCCAGGGGCTATGCGCCCTTTGGACTGATCTTACTTGGATGGTTTGTCTTTCTGGTCCTGAGTAAAGGTTTCGGCTGCTTGCTGATCCTTGTTGGTGTAGTGGTCAGTATCCCCGCCTGTCTGGCGGGAGACCAGGTTTCAATTCCCTGTTGGGGAGAGTTCTAAGTTTTACCGAGGCTCCTGTTGCATTTGGGGCTGGTCAGGCCGTTACTCTGGCCTATTCCTTTAAGGGGAAGAATCTTCCTCTCTTTTTATTCTGTTCTACTTGTGCTTGGCTACCTTTGGCCCTTCAGCACCAGGTTTTCTGTTAAACAGGTTTGCTAGACCGCTGCTTGTTTTCTGTTCATACCTTTTCAAAGGTTTTGTTATGAGACTGATGTTAGAGCCTTTGCTCATGTCGTACTTGGTAGCAAGGTTTGCAGGTGACAGCGCCTTTACTGTCTGCTGTGCCTTTTTTGATGGGGATCCCACCCTATTTTATGGACACTGCTATTGGATGTCCCACGTGTAAGTATTATATATGGAGCAGGACGTACTGTATGCGTAGAATAATACAATTCTGTGAAATACTCACCTGCAGAATTGGTATTATACGCATACAGTACGTCCTGCTCCACCCCACCCTGGTTTTACATTTTTCTGGATCCCCTGTATGGTGATTGTTATCATTGCTATTGTTACCAGTTTTGGTGGTTGGTTTCTCCCGGCTTCTTTTCTCACTGCTTTTCAATGCTGGGGATTTGTGGGAGGTCCCTGGGTATATGAAGGGCCGGGAGGAGCCTGTTTTTGCATGTCTGCAGTGAACAGCACCATCTGGCGGAGGATTACCCACGTGTAAGTATTATATATGGAGCAAGACGTACTGTATGCGTATAATACCAATTCTACAGGTGAGTATTTCACAGAATTGTATTTTCTCAGGTTTGTCGTGGAAAATCGTCATTTTCAGTTTGTGGCTCTTCCGTTTGGCCTGACCTCGGCTCCAAGGGTTTTTACCAAGGTGTTGGCAGGAGTGATGGCCATCCTCAGAGCCAGGGGTATCCGCATCATGCCTTATCTGGACGATCTTCTCATCATGGCGTCTTCCCTCAGTCAGGCGCAGCTGGATACCAGGACCGTGGTGTCCACTCTGGAGAGTTTCGGCTGGGTGGCCAAGTATCCCAAGTCCTGCCTCTCTCCCTCCAGGGTGGTGGAGTTCCTGGGAATGTCTCTGGATACTTCTCAGGCCAGGGTGCTCCTCCCCCGAGCCAAGGTTCTTCTGATTCAGGAATCGACGCGTCTCCTATCCATCCCAGGCCCGTCCATCCGGCTAGGGATGCGACTGGTGGGATTGATGGTGGCATCGTTCGAGGCGGTTCCCTTTGCCCAGTTTCACACAAGGATGATCCAGCTCCATTTCTTGGCGGCCTGGGACGGGTCCCCGCTGTCATTGGATCAGTCCTTTCTGATGTCTCCCCGGGTGCGGCGTTCCCTTTGGTGGTGGCTAAAACCAAGCAATCTGACGAGGGGCAGGTCTTTTCTGACCCCTTGTTGGGAGACGGTCACCACGGATACCAGCCTGTCAGGTTGGGGGGGATTTTGGAAGGATCTTCAGTTTCAGGGACTGTGGGGGCCTCAGGAGGCTCACGATCCCATCAATGTTCTGGAGTTGAGAGCCATCAGATTGGTTCTGGCTCACTTGACTCATCAGTTACGGGGACTACCGGTTCAAGTTCGGTCGGACAATCGGACGGCGGTCGCCTACATCAATCACCAGGGAGGGACTCGCAGCAGGCATGCCCTGAGGGAAGTGTCTTTGATCCTGGATTGGGCAGAGGGCAACGTCCCATGCATCTCGGCAGTGTACATTCCGGGAGTGGAGAACACGGAGGCGGACTCCCTGAGCAGGGGGTCATCTCGCCGGGGGGAATGGTCGCTCAGCCCCAAGGTGTTTTGGTCGCTGTGCCACCGGTGGGGGACTCCGGAGGTGGACCTCTTTTCCTCTTTTCACAATCACAAGCCTCCGGCATTTGTGTCTCTCTCGCGAGATCCGCTGGCTCTGGCAGACGTGGTAAGGTTGGCAGAGGATCAGTTAGTTCTGCCCCTACTCAGTTAATTCTGATCTACTCACTCAAGGTCCACTGCTCTACCCCAATTTACCAACGCTGGCTTTGACGGCGTGGCTGCTGAAACCTCCATCTTGAAGGAGGAAGGTCTTTCTGATGCTGTCATTCAGACTCAGGTTAGGGCTAGAAAGAAGTCTTCCTCTGCCATCTACTATGGATAGGATTTGGATTTGGAGGTCTTATATTGATTGGTGTGAGGTCAGGGCCTTGCCTTGCAGGGCGTTTTCTATCCCTAGGGTCATGAAATTTCTGCAACATGGTCTGGACCTAGGTTTTCAGCTTAGTACGCTGAAAGGGCATGTTTCTGCCCTGGTGGTTTTCTTTCAAAAGTCTTTTGCTCTTCATCCTCTGGTTAAGACCTTTTTCCAGGGGGTTACGCATGTGCGGCCTCCTAGGAAACCTTTGCTCCCAGTGTGGGATTTGAATTTGGTTCTTTCTGCCTTGCAGGGTCCTCCTTTTGAACCTTTGCAGGATATTGCACTTTCTACGCTTACGCAGAAGGTTGTTTATTCTTTGTGTGTCACACACACCCCGCTTCCTGTACTAATAACGTTCGGGTAAACCATCGCCAGATGCCATTGCAGAGAGAGAGATCTTGAAAACTGGCCCCTCCCAGTCTATATATACCTGGGACCTCCCACCTAATCCCCAATGTTCTCTCTCTCTTACACCCCGGCACCCCCCCCCCCTGGTCTATTTCTACCCAGTTCAATTTTTACTAGTATTTTGTAACTATTGGAAGCCTCCCAGCTTCGGCTGCTGACTGGGTAATGGTAGCCGGCACCTGGTGGTGCCTAGGAGCTTATCTCCTCCACTAGTCCCCATTATTGGGGCAGAGTGGTTATCCGGTTGGTGACCCGGATTTGGGATGCCCCATCCCGTTGTCCCCATATCTCTTCTCTCCTTCTCATGGCCTCTCCCTTTTTGGTGGGGAGGTGCGTTAGGGAGGAGGGGGGGGGGTGAGGGGCTTTCTGGCATATGCTGGCCATTTTATTCCTGAGGTAATTTTCAGTGCAGCTATGTGCGGGTGTGTGTGCGCGCGCGTGTGTGTTTGTCTGTTAGCCTGCGTCTTTTATTTTTTGTGTGTGGGTGTGTGCGGCGTTCGTCTCTCAGACCGGGCCTTCGGTTTATTTTTTATTAATGGCGCTGCCGCCATTTTGCCTCTCTGAGGTAATCCGTGCTTGGGGGCGGGGCCGCGCCCGGCGCGGGCCGCGCTGTACGGTGATTGGCGGGCGGGGCGGGGTCAGAGCGCTTCGCGCGCGCTCTCTGGCCCGCCCGTCTTCTCTCAGCTGCCTGCGCTGGAACTGGCCTCTGAGGTAAAGTCTTTACTCCGGTCCCCCTGTCTCGTTTCTTCTGCGGGCCGTTAAAACGGTCTGTTAAATGAAGTTTCTTTTCTTCTGTATTGCATAATATGAGTTCATATTCCCATTAGGGGAATTTTGCTTAGGTCCATGTATGTATATAATGGAGGCTTTTTGTGGGTTATAAACAGGCCCATAGTGGTTTTTTATTATGCATTGTACCTTATGCTTGATCCTTTAGTTAGGCTTCAGCATGCTTTAAGTGTATGTGTCCATATTTATATTATATATATAGTGTTTTTATTGGACCTCCCGTTTTTTGGTTAATATT
Organism: Gastrophryne carolinensis; assembly: GCA_027917425.1. NCBI lineage: Eukaryota > Metazoa > Chordata > Amphibia > Anura > Microhylidae > Gastrophryne > Gastrophryne carolinensis. The sequence continues at coordinate 645,476,290 of CM051234.1, read as the reverse complement.
GTGTTAATATTGTGTATTTTTCTGTGTGCATGTGCGGTTTATTCATGAATTTTCACATTGCTTTTGTCTTTCTAGATTTGGGATACCCCTGCTGCATGGGTCTCCCAGTCTGATATACCTGGCTAGTCTTATTTTGGGGTCCAAAAAATCCTCCCACTCCCGGGACTTTAATTAATGAATAAGGGGCATCCCGGGTAGCTTATAGCATAAATCCCTGGGTTCTGCGAATTCCCAAAAAATTTTCACCGAATGGAGGCTTCCAATGATACCGGAAATGGCTCTTCGGGGCAATCTAGGCAGTGTGGGGGTTGTGGGGTTCCACTCCCAGGTGATGATGTCATATTGTGCGTTCCTTGCGCCCAGCAGAATATTGCGCGCCAGTCTGGTACTCCGGCTCCTGGCTCTTCGCAACCTCGGTCATCTCCTGCCCCTCCACTTTTATTCCGGACCCCGTGTGACGTTGTCACAGCTGGGGATTCGCAATCTGAGTTGTGCGCTTGAGTGGCCACTCTTGAGAAGTTGTTGTCTGCACAGGTAGCTCAAAAGGCTACGGCTAAAAGGAAACACATTGCTTCTCCTCCTCTGACTCCTGCTGTGGAGGCAGCGGAAGTTTTGGACTGGTCAGATTGTCCTTTGCCTGAGGAAGGGGAAATTTTGGAAGATTTGGACGAGATTGATGCTCCTCTGTTGACTGATACTTCGGCAGAATTGACTACCGGGGTATCTTGTGATACTCCTTCTATCCTCTCCAAGGTTTTTGAAATTTTGTCTCTGGATCCACCTGCGGCAGCCCATCCGCCTAAGGGTGAGCTCTTTGAGATGCCTAAGCCTCGTTTAGCATTCCCTGGTCAGCTACATTTTGAAAGGGTTGTGCTTAAGGAATGGGAACAGCCGACCCGCCTGGTTGGTTCCCCGGCTAATTGGGACAGGCGGTATCCCTTTTCGGAGGAATTGGTCAAACTTTGGACTGTCCCCCCGGATGTGGATGCTCCGGTTTTGGGGCTCTCTAACACTTCAGTGCTGCATTCACCAGACACTACTACAATTAAGGATGTAGAGGATCGTAGAATCGATCAACTGGCTCGTCATGGTTTCATCAGCGCCGGTTCGACCTTGCGACCGGTATGCGCTTCTTCCATTGTCCTATTGGCTCTTAAAGCCATGATCAAAAATTTGTACGCGGATCTTGATCCGGAATGTGAGGAGTTTGCCTCTCTTCAACTGTGTGAGTCTTTTGCTTCTTTTGTTCTGGCCGCCCAAGATGATGCTATGGCCATGTGTGGCAGGACATCTGCTCTTTTGGTTGCTATTCGGCGGTCAGTGTGGCTCCGTCAATGGACGGCGGATGTTGGTGCTAAAAGATCACTTACAGCCCTTCCTTTTCTGGGTTTACGCCTGTTTGGTGACAAGTTGGATTCAGTCACCAAAGGAGGCAAGTTGCCTCAGCGCAGGAAGCCGTGACATCTTTTTTGAGGAACCTCTTCTTTCAATCATTCCTTTCGGGGAGCCAGGGCGGGCAGAGGGGCCTCCCTTCCCGCTACCAGGGGCACAAGCTGGAACCGGGGGCGAGGTTGCGGCCGTTCCGGTCATTCGTGGGTCCCGTCCTCCCTCAAGGTTTTTTTCAGGTCCCGAATACCTACCGATCCTTTGGTCGCCCAAGAACTCCGGGGGTCGGTAAGGAATCTTCTCGATTTGGCGGTCATCCATCCGGTGCCAACTTCGGAATTGGGTCTCGGTTTCTATTCCAATCTCTTCACGGTACCCAAAAGGGATGGATCAGTGCGCCCTATCCTGGATCTGAAGTTCCTCAACAGTTTCATTCTTCCACGGAAGTTTTGCATGGAAACTCTGCGCTCAGCCATCACTTCTCTTCGGCAGGGGGACTTCATGACGTCCATAGACATAAAGGATGCTTATCTCCATGTTCCCATCTGCCCGGTCCATCAGCGTTTTCTGCGCTTCGTGGTGGAGGATCGGCATTTTCAATTTGTGGCTCTTCCGTTTGGTCTTACCTCGGCGCCACGGGTATTCACCAAGGTTCTAGCAGGGGTGATGGCCATTCTCAGAACTCAAGGCATTCGAATTTTGCCTTACCTGGACGACCTTCTCATCATGGCTCCTTCCTTCAATCAAGCGGAGAAGGACACCAGCACGGTGGTCTCTACGCTGGAAAGCTTTGGTTGGGTAATCAACTATCCCAAGTCCTCCCTGGCTACCGGCCAGGGTGGCGTCCGTCTTGGGGATGACAATAGACTCATGTCAGCACAGTGTTTTTCTACCTCAGTCGAAGATACTTTTGATTCAGGATTTGGTTCGGCTTCTTCTCTACAATCCTCAACCGTCCATCTGTCTGGGGATGAGGCTGGTGGGGTTGATGGTAGCCTCCTTCGAGGCAGTTCCCTTTGCTCAGTTTCACACTCGGACGCTTCAGCTTCACCTGTTGGCGTCTTGGGACCGTTGTCTACGTTCATTGGACCTACCCTTCCAGTTGTCCTCCCGGGTCCGGCAGTCTCTTCAGTGGTGGTTGGTTTCGAACAATCTCCTGAAGGGCAAGTCCTTTCTGACTCCTCTCTGGGAGACTGTCACCACGGACGCCAGCCTTTTGGGTTGGGGGGGCTTCTGGAAGGATCTTCAGTTCCAGGGGCAGTGGGGTCCTCGAGAGGCTCACTTGCCCATCAATGTTCTGGAGCTGAGAGCTATTCGTCTGGTGCTTTCTCTTCTGACTCACCATGTCTGGGGCCTTCCGCTTCAGGTGCGTTCGGACAACAGGATGGTGGTTGCCTACATCAATCATCAGGGAGGGACTCGCAGTCTGGGAGCTCTCAGAGAGGTTTCCCTGATTCTGACCTGGGCGGAGGCCCATGTTCCTTGCCTGTCGGCAGTTTACATTCCGGGAATGGAAAACACAGAAGCGGACCTTCTAAGCAGATGCTCCTTCCGTCTGGGGGAATGGTCTCTCCATCCTCAGGTTTTTCAGGCTCTGTGTCTCCGGTGGGGAACACCGGAGGTGGACCTGTTTGCTTCTCGTCAAAACTACAAACTTCTGACCTTTGTGTCAATGTCTCAGGACCCTCTGGCTCTGGCGGTGGATGCCATGTCTCTGAGCTGGAGGGAACTGGGGTTCCTGTATCTGTTCCCTCCGATTCCCTTGCTAGGAAGAGTGTTAAGAAAGTTGATTCTGGAAGAGGTCTCCGCTATTCTCGTGGCTCCAAGGTGGCCAAGAAGAATGTGGTTCGCGGACGTCGTTCGGATGGCAGTGGATCAGTTCGAGCTCCCTCTGCGGCCGGATCTTCTCACTCAGGGTCGGCTGCGTTACCCCAATTTACCAACGCTGGCTTTGACGGCTTGGCTGCTGAAACCTCCATCTTAAAGGAGGAGGGTCTTTCGGATTCGGTTATTAAGACTCTTATCTGTGCTCGAAAGAGGTCTTCTTCTGCTATCTATTATAGAACCTGGCGTTCTTACATCGATTGGTGCGAGGCTAGGTCTTTGCCCTGCAGAGTCTTTTCTGTTTCCAGAGTTTTGGACTTTCTTCAATCTGGACTGGATGCTGGTCTGCAGCTTAGTATCTGGAAGGGGCAGGTCTCTGCCTTGTCTATTTTCTTTCAGAAGGCTTTTGCGCTTCATCCGTTGGCCAAAGATTTTTTCCAGGCGGTTACGCATCTGCGGCCTCCTAGGAAGGCTTTGCTACATGTTTGGGATCTGAATTTGGTGTTGTCTCAGAAGGTAGTCTTTCTAGTGGTTATCACTTCTGTTCGGCGTGTCTCTGAGTTGGCGGCCTTGTCTATTCAGGCGCCCTACCTTGAGAGACATCAAGATAAGGTGGTATTTCGGTTCAAATCGGATTTTCTTCCTAAGGTTGTTTCTGCATTTCATCTGAATCAGGACATTGTTCTTCCCTCCTTGTGTCCTAACCCAAAGAATGACAAGGAGAGGGTTTTGCACTGTTTGGATGTTGTTCGCTGTGTTGAATTTTATTTGCGTGCTACGTCTTCTTTCCGTAAGACTGATGCCTTTTTCGTTCTACCGTGTGGGCCTAGGAAGGGTTTGGCCCCGGCTAAATCTTCCATTAGTAAATGGATTCGTCAGACCATTATCGGCGCCTATACGGCTAAGGGAAAAGTTCCTCCTTTCCGTATCACTGCTCATTCTACTCGTGCTATTGGTGCGTCCTGGGCTTTCCAGCACCAGGCTTCTGTGGAACAAGTTTGTAAGGCGGCTACTTGGTCTTTGGTTCATAACTTTTCAAAGTTTTATAAAGTTGACGTGCGAGCCTCAGCGGATGCTGTGTTTGGTCGCAAAGTTCTGCAAACTGCAGTGCTTTGAGTTACGCTTCATTTTCCTGCTGGATACCCACCCTTTAGGGACACTGCTTTTGGATGTCCCGAACGTTATTACTACAGGAAGCGGGGTGTGTGTGACCCACAAAGAATAATACCATTTTGTGAATACTCACCAGTAAAATGGATATTATTGGTGTGTCACACACACCCCGCTTCACCTGCCCTTTTTGGTATCCTGGTTTTCTCTATTTGGTGAAGCTATAATTTGTTGAGGGTTAATTTCCTTACTGCTTTTCAATTACACTGGGGATTAGGTGGGAGGTCCCAGGTATATATAGACTGGGAGGGGCCAGTTTTCAAGATCTCTCTCTCTGCAATGGCATTTGGCGATGGTTTACTACAGGAAGCGGGGTGTGTGTGACACACCAATAATATCCATTTTACTGGTGAGTATTCACAAAATGGTATTTTCTGGTTGCCATCACTTCTGTTCGGCGTGTATCGGAGTTGGCAGCTTTGTCCATTAAGGCCCCTTACTTTGAGAGGCACCCGGACAAGGTTGTTTTCCGCTTCAAGCCAGATTTCCTTCCTAAGGTGGTCTCTGTTTTTCATCTTAATCAGGACATTGTTCTACCCTCCTTGTGTCCTAAGCCTAGCAATGAGAAGGAGAGGGTTTTGCATTCTTTGGATGTGGTTCGCTGTGTGATGTACTATTTGGTGGCTACTTCCACTTTTCGTAGGACTGACGCCCTTTTTGTGGTGTCCTCTGGGCCTAGGAAAGGTTTGGGTCCCGCCAAGTCTTCCATTAGTAAATGGATTCGCCAGGCATTATTGGGGCCTATTCTGCTAAGGGGAGGAGTCCCCCTTTTCGTGTTACTGCTCATTCTACTCGTGCTGTTGGGGCAGCCTGGGCCTTCCGGCACCAGGCCTCTGTTGAGCAGGTTTGTGAGGCTGCTACTTGGTCTTCGGTTCACACTTTTTCCAAGTTTTACAAGGTTGATGTGCGGGCCTCAGCGGATGCTGTTTTTGGCCGCAAAGTTCTGCAAGCTGCAGTGGTTTAAGTTTGTGCCTTGTTGCCTTGTTTTTTGGATCCCCGCCCTTTATGGACATTGCTATTGGATGTCCCACATGTAATGAATGTCTTGAAGCGGGGTGTGTGACATACTTAGAATAATACCATTTTGTGAATACTCACCTGTAAAATGGGTATTATAAGTATGTCACACACCCCGCTTCACCCGCCCTTTTGTATTCTGGATCCTTTATATGGTGAACCTTTGTTAGTTTTAATTGGCTTTCCTGGTCCCTTTACCTTACTGCTATCTTTATACTGGGGAATGAGTGGGAGGTCCCAGGTATTTATGGGCCGGGAGGGTCTTACTTTTTTTATTGACATCTCTGCAAGATCGCCATCTACAGGTCAGTATACCCACATGTAATGAATGTCTTGAAGCGGGGTGTGTGACATACTTACAATACCCATTTTACAGGTGAGTATTCACAAAATGGTATTTTTGTTTCTTAGTAGTCCCTTGAATAGTGGGAGAAATTGTGTAGGGCCAGGACTATTGTTTCTAAATATAATATGAAACATTATATTTAGGGCTCAGTCACATCTGTAGAAGAAACTGCAGCCAAAATTCATGCTATTGCCGGCCATTATCAGCGAATTGAGCTTTTCCCATCTATGGGGTGTGATCCAGGCCTACATGTAGTGCTTTGTATGTGTGTGCTGCACATGTGCGCAATGCATACCTTCCAACTTTTCAGGGTGGGGACAAATTTTAAATTAAGCCACACCCCCTCATTGAGGGATGGAAAGGAGATAGGTTGTAACAGTTACAACAATATAAACACTTTGAATAGGCAAAATAATCATTTATTGATGCAGATCTGCATGTTACACCTCAAAGAAGGATAAGTGAGAACAACGAGGGACAGGGGGAAATTGACTCAAAACAGTCCCTCCAAATCAGGGAAAGTTGGGGGGCATGCCATGCAAGTCTGTATGCAATGAAGGTAAATCAGTGATGCATCAGATGCTGCTGCATTGGACAGTTAATGGCAAAATGCATAGACTTTCAGCACTGTAAAATCAACAGGCCCAGTTTAGCTGGGTTATATGTAGTTGCACTATAGTTTCCTGGGTTCCTTGGTGTACAATTTACACATTTCACTGGGCCCCAGACCAACCCTGGTGAGGAACAAAGCTGCTGTCCTCCTGCCCAGCAACCCACCCAGAGCCAGTGGCCAGCAACACATTCATACAGTCAAATACTCAGGCTGCAGTGGGCATGGCCACCAATGTGGTGACATATTGTGCTCCACCTCCTCCTCAGCTCATAACCATATACCTTCTCTTTTTTGGTGGGAGTTTGGATGAGGAATAAATTGCCGCCCAGTCTTTTTACTTGTGTGGAGGATGACCGAGGTGGATGATACACCCGATCATGACTCTGACTAGGCTTCTCTAGGCAAAGTTAAACCGGAACAACACCCATTTTTTTTAAAAAGGGTTGTGTTCTGAATGCGGGTGGGGGGGGGGGGGGCATTCTCAATTCCTACATGCATGTTCCCAACGCAGAACGGGATATATCTTACCTTACACCCCAGGGAAATCCAGCACTCAGATTTGCTGGCACGGTCACATGGCTGCCAGTACTCAGCCAATAAGCCATGTAAGAAATCTCCCGTTCTGAGGCAGTAATGTGCGTGGGGGCATCCGCAATTGACATGCTCGCCTGTGCTTGGTACAACACCCATTTTTTAAAAATGTTCTGGTTTAAGATAGGCAATGAGTGACAAACAGTCTTAGGGCAGACAAACGGTCTGTGCAAGTCAGTGGGAGAGACCAGCAATACCTGTATTGACCTGGATTGGTCAGTAGGACAAAATTTTAGTAAGGCATATTATTACTTATTAAGGGCTATCATCATCAAAGTAGTAATTACAGACAGGGTAGAACTTATAGTGTAGCACGCGCGGCACATGTGGAAAGGGAATGCTGTCAGGCTTCTCACATAAGTAGGATAGACATTCACTGCACACAAGTCTCTTGAAGAAGGTTACTCACTTTTTTCACTACATCCAGTCCAGGTCTTCCCAGAAGTGATGACAGTTGGGTAATCCACCACCAGGTGGCGCTTGACTGCAGGATCAAAAGCTGTAGCTCCTCCCGGCCCCCTATAAAAGCAGGTGTCTCAGATGATTCCACAGTGTTCATCCTGCAGTCTTGCTGCATCAGGATCGTCTGGATACTCTCTCCTGGATACTGCAACTGAGCGGGGCCTCCTAGCCGTTCGGCCGTTGCGTCCTTATTACCACTGTTGAATAAAAGGGGGTGGGAGCAGCTCAATCACTATTATTTATACAAAATTATTATTATTCAGGGCCTGGGAACTAATTTACTGCCCAGTTTAACCCTCTCATCAACTAAATACCAAGCAACAAACATGTCTAGCTGTGTGGAAAGACAGAGATTTGGTTGCATATATCTGCAGATACATGTGGAAGCCACACTGCCCCGTCAAGGCACTCTGTGTTTAGTGTGGTCCCTACTCTTAATTTTGAGTCTCCAACATTGGGACATGCAATGCAGACAAATATTTGAGAGCTACTCACCTGGGAAGCTGCCAGCCTCCCTGTTGTTAATACCATGATTAGGGCTAGGAAGGAGTCCTCGTCCTCCATCTATTATAGGGTATGGCATGCTTATATTGACTGGTGTGAGTCTAAGTAGTTTCCCTGTCGGGTGTTTTCTGTCCCTAGGATTCTGGAATTTCTACAACATGTTTTGGATTTGGGTCTTCAGCTGAGTACCCTTAAAGGTCATGTTTTTGCCTTGGCCATTTTCTTCCAAAGGTCCTTTGCTCACCATTGTCTGGTTAAGACCTTCTTCCAGGGGGTTACTCATGTGCGTCCCCCACGTAAGCCTATGTTACCAGTCTGGGATTTGAACTTGGTCTTATCTGCCTTGCAAGGGTCTCCCTTTGAGCCCTTGCGTGAGGCCCCTTTGTCCATTTTGACGCTTAAAGTAGTCTTTTTGGTGGCCATCACTTCTGTTAGGCATTTTTCTGAGTTGGCGGCGCTTTCCATCAAACCCTCTTACTTTGAGAGACACCAGGACAAGGTGGTGTTTCGTTTTAAGCCAGATTTTCTGCCTAAGGTTGTGTCTTCTTTTCATCTCAATCAGGATATTGTTTTGCCTTCTCTGTGCCCTAATCCTAGTAACCCTAAGGAGTGGATTTTACACTCTCTGGATGTGGTTAGGACCTTGAAGTTCTATTTGTGTGGCTACTAAATCCTTCAGGAAGACTGATGCTCTTTTTGTGCTCACGTCTGGACCTAAGAAGGGTCTGGCTCCAGCTAAGTCCAGCAATCAGCAAGTGTATTCGTCAGGCTGTGATACAAGCCTATTCTGCTAAGGGGAAGGAACCTCCCTTCCGCCTTACTGCTCATTCTACTCGTGCTATTGGTGCCTCTTGGGCTTTTCAGCACCAGGCTTCTGTTGAACAAGTTTGCAAGGCCGCTACTTTGTCTTCTGTTCATACGTTTACGTTTTAAGTTTTACAAGGTTGATGTTAGGGCCTCAGCTGATGCTGCTTTTGGCCGCAAGGTTCTGCAGGCGGCAGTGGTTTAAACTGCCCGCTGTTACTTTTTGGGGATCCCACCCTACCTTACGGACACTGCTATTGGATGTCCCATGTGTAAGGAATACTCTGAAACAGGACGTGCTGTATACTTAGAATAATACAATTCTGTGATTACTCACCTGTAGAATTGGTATTATATGTATACAGCACGTCCTGTTCTATCCCGCCCTTGTTATCATTATTATTAGTTACCTCTGTATGGTGATTGTTCATTTTGAATTCTTATTATTGTTCTCCCGGCTTCTTGTTAACTGCTTGTCAATACTGGGGATTTTGGGGGAGGTCCCTGACTTATATAGGGTCGGGAGGAGCCACAAGCTGTTTTCTGCAGTCCAGCACCATCTTGTGGATGTATTACCCATGTGTAAGGAATACTCTGGAACAGAACGTGCTGTATACATATAATACCAATTCTACAGGTGAGTAATCACAGAATTGTATTTTCTCCTCACATACTTACCCCCCTCGCTCCCTTGTGGCTCTGTCCCATGTGCGGTGCCAGCCCTCTGGGCGGACTCAGTGTGGTTTGTGTCACTTGCGCCAGAAGTGGTATTTTGGAGCATGATCAGGCGGGCGTATCTGCCCCTAGCCCGTTATTGCCTGTGGCCTCTCCAGAACCCCCACGATTGCTCTCAGCCCCCAGTGAGCGGGAAGCCAGTAGGGGGTCCCAATCTGATTTGGCTTATCGGGTGGCCAGCCTTGAGAGACAGATTTCTCGCCACAAGTAAGAGGCGGCATATTAAGGCTCGATTCATCTGGACTTCCGTAGCTGTCTGTGAAAGTTTTGCTGGGTGTTTGTAATTTTTTTGCTTTTTTTTGTTCATTTTTTATTCGTACGAACGTTTCGGGAATGCGCTTTCGACAAACGGAAGCAAATCGGAACATTTCCGTTAGTTCGGATCATTTTCCAAACAAAATCGGAAATTTTTCGTTCGTTCAGATAACTTCCGATGTTGGGATGGGTTTCCGTCTGATTCAGAGAGCTGATTTCCAATGGACCACCACCCTATAAATCCGTTTCATTTCTGATCCACTTACGGGACCTTTGAGGGCTCGGATTGCTATTGTTGAACATGTTTTGAGGCTATGTGGAGGAGTCTGCGCGCCTTTAGCACCAAGGCATTGCATGTATCAGCATGGCCGAGGCCATAAATTGTATAGCATGTATGCCTTATAGATGCATTTTAATGCTGACCTTAATTAGTCCTTACCATGTAAACATTTATTTTCCCACACATCCATATAATTGCTATATTTTTTAGACTTCTTCCTTTGTGAATTATATTTGGATTGTTGAACTTGAATGTTAATTTGTTGTAGGAGTTATTGTTTTAGTCGGTTACCTTTGCTTTGTGTAATTATTTTATATTTGGTTGCAGGAACCGCAAGATGTGCCACTCACACAACATACAAGGAGTTTTTGGTCCAGCGATGCGATTCCTCAGTGTTCTTGCAGGGCATCCAGGGTCGTCCCATGATGCTTATATATTGCAGAGCTCCGGCTTATTTCGTCAGTTTGAGTCAGGAGAATTATCTGGTAGATGGCTCCTGGGTAAGTTTGCTCACATTCCATCAATCCATTTTCACTGTATGGCAATGAATATAGTTGATGACTCATGACTTAACCTATTGCTGTTTTTAGCCCTTGATGACATGTTAACAATATTGTAGCTTAGAATGTGTATTTTATGTTAGTATTTTTAAATTCTTTCAGGGGATTCTGGATATCCACTCCTGCCCTTGCTCCTGATGCCCGTTCTTTGCCTGCAGAATGCGGGCCGGGGGTTCTCTAATCGGGCACTATGCAAAACCCGGCCTGTGGTGTCGAGGGCCCTCTGGCTGAAGTCCAGATTTAGGTGTTTGGACCATACGGGGGGGGGGGCACTGCAGTATGACCCCAACAAGGTTATACCAATATTTTAATATAAGTTTTTTAACAGGGACCACACGTGCCAGAGTGGCACAACTGAGTGTCAGGATCCTTCAGTTGGTGGGCGAGATGCAGGAGTTGCGCAACTCGTTGGGGACCACAGATGAAGAATAATGTTCTGTGGCCTGCCATTGCTATGTATTTTTTTTTTTTACAGTTTTAAAAATTAGACATTTTCTAAATTTTTAAAAATTTTATGATGGAATCCCCCAAAAAATGTTAGTGTCATTTCATTTACAAAATACATTAACACAAAACTAATGGGCCAAGAAATATTTAAAGATGAATATTCACATGACCGAGAAGTGATTTGGGTGAGCTTTAAGGGTCAAAAAGGGAAGATGGAGGATAGTGCTAAGTGGTTTGGGTGAGCTTTACGGGTCCAAAAGGGAAGATGGAGGATAGTGATAAGTGATTTAGCTAAACATTGTAGTAGAAGTGAGGGTGGCAAATATGTAGGCGAGCACTTTAATGAGTTAAGTTTGTAGTGCGCAGGCGCAAGATCGTAAGGATTTCCGTCTGGACGAATATTTATTGAAAAAGGAAAACAGAATCGAACGGGAAACGTAAAGGATTTGTTGGAGGATACGATGGGAAAAGGGCAAAAGCGAAAGCCTACGTTGTAACATGTGAAAATGAAACAGAAAAGTCATGCTGGAAAATGACATCCTCGTATTCGTAATCTGCCATACGAACGGACGGAAACTTTATAGAAGGTTTTCAATGCATGCATAGAATCGCTCGTACACTCATACGAGAACGGAAACATTTCACAAAAAAAACAGATCAGCACTAAAACGGAATTTTTTTTGTCTCTCTGAATCGAGCCTATTGAGCCGATCTATTCTGATAATGATGGAGATGATGATGATGATCTTTTTGGAGGCCCCGGCTCCGTGGAGGAGGGCGAGTTGCATGAGGACTCCATCTCCACGGTGGATTATTCTGTTGGCCTTGATAGTGGGCCCGGTTCTTCCTCAGATGAGGATACATGGCTCCCTGATGATATGGAGTGGTTGCTGACTGCGGTCTTTGAGACGCTGCACATTGTCCCTCCTAGAGTGGCTAAAAGGAAGCAGGGTGATTTGTTTCGGCCTGAGAGACAGAGACGAGTCTTTCCTGAGCAGGCCCATTTTTCTAACATGATTTTCAAGGAATGGGAAAGGCCTAACAAGTTACCGTTGGTGCCCAAGGGTCTGCACAGGCGGTATCCCTTTCCCGATGAGCTGGTCCGGCTATGGTCCCGTCCTCCCGAGGTGGATGCCCCCGTGTCGGGTCTGTCCAACACTATGGTCATGCCTTCACTGAGACTGCTTCCCTACGTGATCCAGCTGACAAGCGCATGGATCAGCTGGTCTGTCATGTCTTCACCTTTGCTTGGTTCCGCCCAATGTGTTCCGCGGCTATTGTCTCCCTGGCCATTAGGAAGAAGATGAGACACGTTGTGGATATTTCAAAGTCTCGCAACCGCCTGAAGAGTACAAGGACCTCAAGGCTTTTGTGGAGTTTATTGCCTTCTTTGTCTCTGCCATGGACGATAGTGTCCGGCTCGGGGCCAGGGTCTCGGCCCTGCTGGTCGTGCTTCGCCACTCACTCTGGTTGTGTCAGTGGTCGGCTGATGCCGCGGCCAAAAAGTCGCTCACTAGTATCCATTTCATGGGTCACAGGCTGTTTGGGGAGAGCCTGGACCTCCTGGTCAAGGACAGAAGACTTCCTCAGCGCCGGAAGCCTGCGCAGCCCTTTCAGGGCTCATCTGCCTATTGCTCCTTTCGAGGAGGAAGAGGCTCTTCACTTTCGGATTCTCGCAGAGATTCATGGGGATGAGGTAGGTCCCACGGTCGACCCAATCCCTCCTGGGGATCCAAGTCCAAGCCCCCTGCCAAGGCCCCTCAGGCATGAGGAGGCGCCCTCACCCATTCGGGTGGGGGGACGGCTCCTGCTATTTGCTCAAGTCTGGAGACAGCACGTCTCGGATCAGTGGATTCAGGAGGTGGTGATTCCTGGCCGCCCTCAAGATTTCTTCAGTCACGGATTTCCCAGAACCCACTGACGGCACAAGGCCTGCTAATGGCTGTCCAACACCTTCTGCTGTCAGGTGTGATTTGTCCCATGCCTTGGCAGGAACGGGGTCAGGGCTTTTACTCCAATCTGTTCAAGGTGCCCAAGAAGGACGGAATGCTGAGACCCATCCTGGACCTGAAGGGTCTCATCAGGTTTGTCAAAGTCAGACATTTCCGCATGGAGACCTTACGGTCCACAGTGATCTCGCTTCAACCCAGCGACTTCTTGGCCACAGTGGACATCAAGGATGCTTATCTGCACATTCCGATATTCCATATTCCAGGGGCATCAGAAGTTCCTGAGGTTTGCACTGGAGGATCTGCACTACCAGTTTGTAGCATTGCCATTCGGGGTATCCTCAGCCCCCCGTGTGTTCACCAAGGTGCTGACGGGCGTCATGGCTATCCTGAGAATCCAGGGCATTCACGTGCTGCCTTATCTGGACGATTTACTGATTGCGGCTCAGTCTCTTCAACAGGCCGAGAGCGACCCCCGGACGGTGTTGTCCACTCTCGAGGATTTCGGTTGGGTAGTCAATTACCCCAAGTCTTCAATCACTCCCTCGATGGTGAGGTCTTTTCTGGGCATGACGTTGGACACCTCTCAGGTCAAGGTATTCCTGCCACAGCAGAAGTGGTGGGTCTTCAGACGCAGGTGCAGGCCTTGCTGTCTTGTCAGCAACCATCTGTCCGTCCGGGGGATGAAACTGGTGGGCCTTAAGGTGTCATGCTTCGAGGCAGTGCCCTTTGCTCAGTTCCACATGAGACCTCTTCAGTTGAATCTGTTGACCGGTAGGGAACGGATGCAGGAGTCATTGGAACAGGAGTGTTCACTGTCTCCCCCGGCCAGGCAGTCCCTCTTGTGGTGGCTGGACTCCAGAAATCTGCTGGTAGGCAAGTCATTTTTGACTCCACGGTGGGAGATTGTCACCATGGACGCCAGCCTGACCGGCTGGGGAGGCTTTTGGCTGACACAGAAGATCCAGGGTCAGTGGGGGCAGCAGGAGGCCCACTTGCTCATAAATATCTTGGAATTGAGAGTGATCCGGTTGGTGCTTCTTCACTTGACTCCCCATTTAAGGGGTTGTGTGATCCAGGTTCCCTCGGTTCTCTCTTTTTCTTGAGGTTGTTTAACCACTGGGGAACCATCTGAGACACCTGATTTTATAGGGGGCGGGGAGGAGCTACAGCTTTTGATACTGCAGTCAAGCGCCACCTTGCTGTGGATTACCCAACTGTCATCACTTCTTGGACGACCTGGACTGGATATATTCAAAAACAATTCTACAGGTGAGTTTCTACCTTACGGACATCTTCTGGAACAGGACGTGCTGTATACTTAGAATAATACAATTCTGTTATTACTCACCTGTAGAATTGGTATTATATGTATACAGCACGTCCTGTTCCACCCCACTCATGTTATCATTATCTTTAGTTACCTCTTTATGGTGATTGTTTTTATGTTCACATTTTCATATAATGGTTATAGTTCTCCCGGTCTCTTGCTAACTGCTTTTTAATACTGGGGATTTTGTGGGAGGTCCCTGGTATATATGGGGCTGGGAGGAGCCACTTTTCTGTCTCTGCAGTCCAGCGCCATCTACTGGAGTATATCCCAAGTGTAAGGAATATCTTCTGGAACAGGACCTGCTGTATACATATAATACCAATTCTACAGGTGAGTAATCACAGAATTGTATATTCTAAGTATGTCACACACCCCGCTTCAAGATATCCATAACATGTGGGTAATACCGACCTGAAGGGGCGTTCCTGCAGAGATGATAGCAAAAAAGAAAGCCCCTCCCTGATCCATAAATACCTGGGACCTCCCACTCATCACCCAGTTTTCCATCTCTGCAGAAGGCGAGCAAGTCAGAAGATGATGGCTCCTCCTTGCACAGGGGGATTTCAGGTAGCCGGGATGACTCCCGGCCCGCTATTTATTTATTTCCTTTTGGACCTTTTTCCCCAGAAATCCATATGCCTCCCAGGTGCTCAGGAGCTATGCTCCACCGTGAGACCCTATATGAGAGGGTAGGCGGTAATACCGGGTTGGTGACCCCGGTTTGGGATGCCCTGTCCCTTACTTACATACAATGGCCCTACCAGGATCCCCTTCCATAGGTGGGGTGGGGGAGTGTTGGTCCTTTTGTTAATTTATTAACTTATTTATTTATCACAGGACAGCATACTTGAGTGTGTGTGTGTGAGTGGACTGTCACTTTAACTGTATTCAGCCGCCGCAGCCGTTTTACAGGGCCTGTGCGGTGCTGGCTGCTTTCTTCCCCCCATCTTCCCTTCACCCCTATTAATGGTGGAGGTATTCACCTCACGCCATGTTACTGTGCTTCGGGGGGGAGGGGGGGGGGGTGCCGGACCGTCGGCGGGGCCGGGACTTGTCCCTCCCGTTTTTCACCCTGCTGTGTGTGTGAGTGTGTGCTTAACGTTTTTACATCTGGCCGGGCCGGCGACCGCTCCTTGCTAATGCGGCGCCGGCCGGCTCTGGGCGCCATTCCCTGAGGTGATTTCACCTCACGCAGACTGGGGGGGGCGGGGCCGGTGTGACGACGCGTCACCGCTCCCCGCCTCCTGCCTTCGCTGGTGCCACTGCGGAGCTCTGTGGAGGAGAGAGGGGGGGCGTGGCCCGGCCTCGCGCGCGTCCCGTGCTGTCCACGCCCCCTTCTCCCTCTCTGGCTGCAGCTCTGGTTGTTGGTGTGGAGCCTCTGAAAGTTCCCTCACAGTCGCCATTGCGGTCTATGGTTCTGTAAGTGGCCTCTGGCCATTCTTCCTTCTCACTGTATGCTTGATTGTTTTCTTCATTAGCCTTATCTAAAACAGTCCCTCTGTTCTGTCTTTCAGATGGTGGTTCAGGAGGTTCGCCAGTAGCATTTAGGGGGTCCCTCCTGATCCTTATCACTGGGTTAATTTTTTGCCATAAATCCTCCCACTCGGGACATTAAAGGGGCATCCCGGGTTGTCTAACGGCGTAATTCCCTGGGTCATAGCGACTTTTCATATATAAAGTTCACCTTATGGAGGCATCCCCGGATACTGGGCTCGGGGCCCCTTCGGGGCATCCCCGAAAGTGTATGTTATGTGGGGTATCCATTTCTGGGGACGATGTACTTCTGTGTATACCATGTGCACAGCAGACCATCACGCGGCAGTCCGAACCACAGGCGTCTGGGTCAGCACCGCCGGTCGCTTCATCTCCACCTCCCGCTTTGACACGCGCCCCGTGTGACGTCGTCATGGGCAGGGAGCTGCAATCTGAGATGTGCGCCAGATTGGCTAACCTTGAAAAAATTATCTCTGGCTCGGTCGCCCGTAAGGCTCCGACTAAGAGAAAGCATTTGTCGCCGGCTCCGCTGGCGGAGGACCAGGAGGATGTTAATAATCTGGATTGGTCTGACTATTCCCAGCTAGAAGAAGGGGAAGTTTATGAGGATTCTGATTTTTCGGACGATGAGCAGTCCTTTGGCGCTGATGCCGAGCTGGGGGACTTGGGGAGATCCTCTGATACTCCCCACGCTCTGGCTCTGATGTTGGAGGTATTGAATATTTCCCCTCCTGAGGAGGTGTCACAGCAGAAGGGTGAATTGTTTGAGGAATCCAAGCCGCGCTTGGAATTCCCTACACAAAGGCATTTTGACAAAATTATTGCCAAAGAATGGGACAGGCCGGCTCGGCTCCCTGGCATCCCTCAGGGATGGGATAGGAAATATCCCTTCCCTTCGGAGGCAGTTAAGCGCTGGGCATCTCCCCCCGAGGTGGATGCGCCGGTTTTGGGGTTGTCCAATTCCTCGGTTTTAAACAGACCTGATTGTTCCATTCTCAAGGATGGAGAGGATAAACGTATTGACCAGATGGCTTGTCATGGTTTTGCTAGCGTTGGGTCAGCCATGCGGCCTGTTTGCGCATCGGCACTAATGGTGTTGGCTGCCAGGTCCGTGGTTAGGGACCTGTTGACCACTTCCGGGCTGCGTCCTGGTAGTGCTGAGTTCCTTAGCCTCAAACGGCGTGAGTTGTTTTTATCTTTTGTGTTGACAGCCTTGGATGACACTTTGATGATGTGTGGTAGAACGTCGGCGCTGCTGGTCACTATTCGGCGTTCGGTGTGGCTGCGCCAGTGGGCGGCAGATTTTATGTCCAAGAAGTCACTAACGGCTCTACCCTTTGTTGGATTACGGCTTTTTGGAGAGACATTGGACTCTGTTACCAAGGGTGGTAGGTTACCTCAACGCAAGAAACAACGCCGCCCCTTTCGGGGGGCCCCTTCCTTTACCCCCTCCTTTCGTGGGGCCAGATCTGGCAGGGGATTTGCATTCCCTTCTTCCAGAGGAGATTCTGGGAGCAGGGGCAGAGGACGTGCCCGTCCAGGATTCAGTTGGGGCTCTAAGCCCAAGCCGGCTGCCAAGCCGGCTCAGCAATGAGGGGGCGCCCTCACCCTTGCGGGTGGGGGGACGGCTGCGACTCTTTTCCCAGGTTTGGGATCAAGAGGTCTCGGACCGATGGATCCGGGAAGTGGTGTCTTCCGGTTACAAGCTGGAGTTCGAGCTCCGCCCCCCTTCCAGATTTTTCAGGTCTCGGATGCCTTCAGAACCTCTAGCGGCGCAGGGGCTTCTGTTGGCAGTGCAGAACCTTCTGGATATGGCTGTCATTTGCCCAGTGCCTCCTTCGGATCAGGGCAGGGGTTTTTATTCCAATCTGTTCACGGTACCCAAGAAGGACGGATCGGTCCGACCCATCTTGGATCTGAAGTTTCACAACAGGTTCATCCGGCCACGGAAATTCCGCATGGAAACACTACGTTCGGCCATTCACTCTCTTCGTCAGGGAGACTTTCTGATGTCCATAGACATCAAGGATGCTTATCTACACGTTCCAATTTTTCCAGCACACCAGAGGTTTCTCAGGTTCGTGGTGGAGGATCGGCATTTTCAGTTTGTAGCACTCCCTTTCGGCCTCACCTCAGCCCCTCGGGTGTTCACCAAGGTGCTAGCGGGGGTGATGGCTCTGCTAGGGGTTCAGGGCATCCGCATTGTGCCCTATTTGGACGATCTTCTGATCATGGCCTCCTCCTTCAACCAAGCGGAGTTGGACACCAGAATGGTGGTGTCCACCCTGGAGAGGCTTGGTTGGGTGGTCAACCACCCCAAGTCTTCTCTCTCTCCGTCCAGAGTAGTGACCTTTCTGGGAATGTCTCTGGACACTTCGCAGGCCAGGGTGTTTCTGCCCCAGGCCAAGATTCTTTTGATTCAGGAATTAGCTTGGCTTCTCTTGTCGGCCCCTCGTCCGTCCATCCGGCTAGGGATGAGGCTGGTGGGGTTAATGGTGGCCTCATTCGAGGCAGTTCCCTTTGCGCAGTTTCATACAAGGACGCTTCAGCTTCATCTGTTGAAGGTTTGGGACAAGTCTCCTCTATCGTTGGATCAGTCCTTCCTGATGACTCCCCGAGTTCGTCGATCCCTGCAATGGTGGCTGGGGTCGGTCAATCTGTCGCAGGGCAGATCTTTTCTGGCCCCGTGCTGGGAAACAGTCACCACGGATGCCAGTCTGTCAGGTTGGGGGGGTGTTTGGAAGGACCTCCAGTTTCAGGGTCTGTGGAGTCCGCAGGAGGCTCACGAGCCCATCAATGTTCTGGAGTTGAGAGCCATCAGGTTGGTTCTGTTTCGCTTGACTCATCAGTTGAGAGGCCTGCCAGTTCAGGTCCGGTCGGACAACAGGACGGCGGTTGCTTACATCAATCACCAAGGGGGGACTCGCAGCAGGAGTGCCCTCAGGGAAGTGTCTTTGATTCTGGACTGGGCGGAGAGTCACGTCCCGTGTATCTCAGCAGTCTACATTCCGGGAGTGGAGAACACGGAGGCGGACTTGCTGAGCAGAGCCTCCTCTCGTCAGGGGGAGTGGTCTCTCAGTCCCACGGTGTTTCGTTCGATATGTCTCAGGTGGGGGTTCCCAGCGGTGGACCTCTTTGCCTCTCGTCACAATCACAAGCTTCCAGTCTTTGTGTCTCTCTCGCAGGATCCTCTGGCTCTGGCAGTGGATGCCATGTCTCTGAACTGGAGGGATCTGGGGTTTCTTTACCTGTTCCCTCCGTTTCCAATGGTAGCCAGAGTGGTGCGCAAGCTGACTCTGGAGGGCGTGTCGGCGATTCTAGTGGCACCAAGGTGGCCAAGGCAGGTTTGGTTCGCAGACCTGGTAAGACTGGCAGAGGATCAGTTCGTTCTGCCTCTTCTGCCGGACCTGCTCACCCAGGGTCGGCTGCGCTATCCCAATTTACCTTCGCTGGCTTTGACGGCGTGGCTGCTGAAACCGCCATCTTAAAGGAAGAAGGTCTTTCTGACGCGGTGGTTCAGACTCTTATTAGCGCCAGGAAGCGCTCTTCCTCTACTATTTACTATAGGACTTGGAGGTGAAAGTAGGTCTTTCTCTTGTCGGGAGTTTTCCATTTCTAGAATCCTGGAGTTTCTTCAACATGGTCTGGATTTGGGGCTTCAACTTAGTACCTTGAACGGGCAGGTTTCTGCCCTGGCGGTGTTTTTTCAAAGGTCATTTGTACTTCATCCCTTAGTCAAGACCTTTTTCCAAGGAGTTACGCATGTACGGCCTCCTAGGAAGCCCTTTGTTCCAGTTTGGGATTTGAACCTGGTTCTTTCTGCTCTTCAGGGTCCCCCGTTTGAGCCCTTGAATGAGATTGCTTTGTCTTCACTTACCCAAAAGGTGGCCTTTTTGGTGGCTATCACTTCTGTTAGGCGTGTTTCTGAGTTGGCAGCTTTGTCCATTAAAGCTCCGTACTTCGAAAGGCATCAGGACAAGGTTGTCTTTCGTTTCAAGCCGGATTTTCTTCCTAAGGTGGTCTCTGCCTTTCATCTGAATCAGGACATTGTTCTGCCTTCTCTATGTCCTAATCCCAGCAACGACAAGGAAAGGGCGCTGCATTCCTTGGATGTAGTCCGTGTTGTGAAATATTATCTGGTGGTTACGTCTTCCTTTCGTAAGACTGATGCTTTTTTTGTGGTGCCCTTTGGGCCTAGGAAAGGTTTGGCTCCTGCCAAATCTTCCATTAGTAAATGGATTCGTCAGGCCATCATTGGGGCCTATTCTGCCAAGGGGAGGAGTCCCCCTTTTCGTGTTACTGCTCATTCTACTCGTGCGGTTGGAGCGTCCTGGGCTTTCCAGCACCAGGCCTCTGTTGAGCAAGTTTGTAAGGCCGCTACTTGGTCCTCTGTTCACACTTTTTCCAAGTTTTACAAGGTTGATGTTTGGGCCTCAGCGGACGCTGTTTTTGGCCGCAAAGTTCTGCAAGCTGTTGTGGTTTAAGTTGTGCATTGTTGCCTTGTTTTGGATCCCCGCCCTTTTTATGGACACTGCTATTGGATGTCCCACATGTTATGGATATCTTGAAGCGGGGTGTGTGACATACTTAGAATAATACCATTTTGTGAAATACTCACCTGGAAAATGGGTATTATAAGTATGTCACACACCCCGCTTCACCCGCCCTTCTTGTATTCGGGATCCTTTATATTGTGAACTTTGCGTTATTTTGATTTATATTTGCCTCTTCCTGGTCCCTTACCTTACTGCTTCTATATACTGGGTGATGAGTGGGAGATCCCAGGTATTTATGGATCAGGGAGGGGCTTTCTTTTTTGCTATCATCTCTGCAGGAACGCCCCTTCAGGTCGGTATTACCCACATGTTATGGATATCTTGAAGCGGGGTGTGTGACATACTTATAATACCCATTTTACAGGTGAGTATTTCACAAAATGGTATTTTTTGTGCTCCCGTCTGGACCTAAGAAGGGTCTGGCTCCAGCTAAGTCCACTATCAGCAAGTGGATTCATCAGGCTGTGATACAAGCCTATTCTGCTAAGGGGAAGGAGCCTCCCTTCCGCCTTACTGCTCATTCTACTCGTGCTATTGGTGCCTCTTGGGCTTTTCAGCACCAGGCTTCTGTTGAACAAGTTTGCAAGGCCGCTACTTGGTCTGCTGTTCATACTTTTTTAAAGTTTTACAAGGTTAATGTTAGGGCCTCAGCTGATGCTGCTTTTGGTTGCAAAGTTCTGCAGGCGGCAGTGGTTTAAACTGCCCGCTGTTACTTTTTGGGGATCCCACCCTACCTTACGGACACTGCTATTGGATGTCCCAAGTGTAAGGAATCTTTTGGAACAGGACGTGCTGTATACTTAGAATAATACAATTCTGTGATTACTCACCTGTAGAATTGGTATTATACGTATACAGCACATCCTGTTCCATCCCACCCTTGTTATCATTATCCTTAGTTACCTCTTTATGGTGATTGTTCATATGTTCATTTTTGAATTCTGGTTATTAGTGTTCTCCCGGCTTCTTGTTAACTGCTTGTCAATACTGGGGAATTTGTGGTAGGTCCCTGGCTTATATAGGGCCGGGAGGAGCCACAAGCTGTTTTCTGCAGTCCAGCACAATCTTGTGGCTGTATAACCCAAGTGTAAGGAATCTTCTGGAACAGGTCGTGCTGTATACATATAATACCAATTCTACAGGTGAGTAATCACATAATTGTATTTTTACTGGCATGGGTAAATGCTTCGTCCTGCATCATTGGGACCAAGGGTTCCATGCCTATATCCCTCTGCATGTATTTTTCTTCCATCTGCAATGTAAATCATCTCTTTGTTAATCAGATTAAGTTCTGTGAAAAAGCTTTTTTCACTTGTCATGTGACGGGTTGCTCCCGAGTCATTGAAATCTATGGTTGCTTGTCACTTTAAATATGAAATTCTAGTTCCCTTCACATGGATTAGAGATTGTGCTTTTGCCATTCTGTTTAGTATAAGAGGGACGCTGTCTCATTTGCTCTGTTTTCCAAATAGTACAGTCTCCCTTTGTGTGACCTTGTTTGTGACATCTAAAGCACAAGATCCTTTCTTCACTCATACTAAACTATGAGCCTGCTCTTTACAAATGTTAGTGTTAAATCTGTTTCAGGCCATTTCCGACTCTACCTAAACATTTCAACTCTTTTGCAAGATATGTCAACTAAAATACTGACCTTCTCTAAACCAAAAAGCTACCAGCCAAAAAACAAAAAGCTAGTTATCTAGCCTTTAGTTTCATTTATTCAATAGTGTAATTTTAAATTATCCTCCAACTTTTCATTGTGGTAACTACAGTAATGTAAAAATATAAACCCCCAAAATAGTCTCTGGACTTCTAGAATAATCTCTCAGCTCTGCAGATGCAGCTCCAAAATGTTCACTGCATCATAATTTTTCTGGGAAATTCCTGGACATTCTTTCAGAAATCACAGTTAAACATGTATAGTGCAAAATGGTGAAAAATGGTCTGGTAACAGAGGGTGACAAAATATCTAGGTAGACTGGCACTTAAAGGGTTAATAGACTATTTTGAATGTAAGATTATTAGTATAAATAACTTTTGACAGGTGATAAAATTTTCACAGGGCTTACCTCCAATCTGAAAGTGATTTTACCAATGTATCCTTTTTTCTTGTGTTGTGTTTTTTTATTATTCTGTTATTCTATTTTTAACTGTTTGTGCAATATTGATCTAATACACTTTGAAGCATTAAAAAAATTACTATTTCGTGTGCATTACATCATTGCGATTTACTAGTTATTCTGGGGATCACAGCTTTACACCTGGGGAATGGGGACAGATGCAGTATGTGTGTGCCACTTTGTCCCCCTTTCAGGAAGAATTGATTCAATGATAGGAAACAGAGGGTGGGTATCAACAGTATATACTCAGATTAGATCACCATTACTAGGGGAATATTTAACACAAAACAGCACTTCACCAATAAACAGATCCTTTGGAAGTATAGGCAGGAATTGGCAAATTACGTTTAATACAGTGACATGTAAGGTTATACACGTGGGAAGGAGCAATTTGTGCCAGGATTACAGATTAAAGCGGAAAATGCTGGATAAAACTACAACAAGGAAAGGACCTAGGGGTTTTAGACTTAATTATAGTGATCAAGGCAAACAGTAACATGGGGTGGGGTGCATCAAGAAGGGCATTAGGTAGCTGCCCATGACTAGAGCATCATTGGTCAGATTAGTCAATGGAATACTGTGTACAGTTTTGGGGACCAGTGCAAAAAAAAAGGAAATGTGAGAACTTGAGCATGTTCAAAGACTAACAACTAAACTATTAAATGGAATGGGAGGACTAAAGTACCCTGAAAGATTGTCAAAAATAATTTTATTTAAATGTTTACAGAAGAGACATCTGAGGGATCTAAGAACTATGTATAAATATAACCGGGGACAATATAAAGATATGTCCCACAATCTATTTATACTCAGAACTGTAACTATAGCCTAACTAACAAAGTTTAAAGGAAATATGCTTCTTGCACTGGCATAGGAGGAGATTCTTTACTTTAAGAACAGAGAGACTATGGAACTCTCTGCCAGAGGATGCAGTCATGAGAAATACAATGACATTTTTTTTAGGGCCCTCCGCACTTTTTTCATTACATTTAAAATCTATAAGACCCTAAGTGGGCAAAATACTTGCTGCTGTGGCCTTCTGCCTTTGCTTGGACGGGAGGTGGACACATTCTTGGAATGGGGGAGCCCTAACAGGACCTTAATCATTCTCTAATGTAAATTATATAAAACCTTTTGAGGGCAATGTGATGGCTGCTGTGGTCCTCTCGCTGTACTCGTGGGTAGGTGGTTAATTTCTGGACACAACCTGTAAGGGCCCTCTGCTTTTGTAATCTGGCTTTATTGTAGCGTCTGGCTAATTGATGTAATAGGAAAGCTAATTAAAAACTTTCAAAACGTCTGGTAGCCCTTTGGGGGTGTTCATATGCGTTTTGCAGCATTTGGAAGTGGTTCTGTGTCTTCCAGAGGATAAGATACACATCTGGATTCTCCCACCATAGATTACTATAATAAGATACAATTCTGGTGTACATAATTCCAGGATTTAGCGGGAAATTCAGGAGATTCACGGTTGAACCAAATAGGTTTTGGCTCATAACTAGCCATTAGTCACATGGGGGACAACACAGAATTGCCTCCTTTGTGGTACAAAATCTTCCTTACCCTGGTGGGCCAGGATTAGCTTGGCAGGACACCAAAGAAGCAGGGGGTACCTGTAATCAATGCCCAGACCAGGAGGGAGCCGGTGGACCCACAGAAAAACCTCCGCCAGGTGGGGGACAAATGAAAGAAGATGTGGTGAGTTCTTTTTATTTTTGAACTGTATTTTTTGGGGGGACAAACTAAAGTGAATTGTCAAGATCCAGATTGAATCTAGCTTTGGACCATCACTAGTTATAGTATATATGTAGCTAGAAGGTGAGTGAAGTGACATTCCCAGTCCGATTTTACCTATTACTGCAGCTTTCACTATTATTTTCCTGTAACATAAATTTTGGTGTTCATCTCTGGTTTTATGAGAATAGTGTAAAATTTTGGGAAAAATATACAGCCCAGTAATCCAGCACTAGATGTCAGTATGGCAAATATCTCCACAGCCACCATGTATTTTCCTCTGGTGCTCAGATAGGCCGGGATCATGGCAATCCAGACACTGCAGAACACCAGCATGCTGAACGTGATGTACTTGGCCTCATTAAAATTGTCCGGTAATGTCCTCACCATGAAAGCCAGAACAAAGCTCACAGCTGCCAGAAACCCCATATAACCCAACACCAAATAGAAGCCAATAGCTGACCCTTCATTACACTGAATGATGATCTTCTCAGCATACGAGGACATGTCATACTCTTGATATGGCGGAGACACTGACAACCATATAAGACAAATAAGAACTTGGACAGAGGAACATATTAGTACAACAAAATTAGCCAGTTTTATACCAACCCATTTTTTCCAGTAGCTGCTGGGTTTGGTGGTTTTAAAAGCAATGCAGACGGTGATAGTCTTGGCCAAAACAGAAGAAACAGAAATGGTGAAGAAGATCCCAAATGCTGCTTGTCTCAACATGCAGGTAATATCTACAGGAGGACCGAGGAACAAGAAGACACAGAGGAAGCTCAGCAAGATAGAGGTCAGGAGAATTATGCTCAAATTCCGGTTATTGGCTTTAACTACTGGAGTATCCCAAAAGGAAGTAAAAACTTTTAGTCCAATTACACAGATCACAAATCCCAAAAATGAGATGACGCAAATTGCAGGAGTCAAATCATCTTCATATGAGAGGTAATCAAAGGTTTTTGGAATGCAGATTACTTTCTTCTCATCTGGCCACTCTTCATTAGGACACTTCTCACAGTTTTCACTATCTGTAGGAAATAAATAAAGACATTATAATGTGCATTTAACATATTATGCACATTCTGGGCAAAGACAGTTAAAGGAATACAGAGGGCAAGGGCATTTGTTAGAGCATTGTGTGGGGCCACGTTTGGTGCTGTCCTAAACTGTTTTCCTATTTTAAATTAAAGATTAAATGGTCGAGATATCGAGGTCACAGTTTCACCCTATGATTTCTCTTCTTAAGTGTGTGGACATGGCCCTTTGACCTGTAATGCCGCTTAATATCCATCATAATGAGCAGGTTCTGTAAGACAGGCATTGTCATCGCCCTGGCTGTTCTCCCTCTTGCCCTGTGTCCACAGTCTGATGATGGGGAGCTTTAGACCACCAGCTTAGCCCTTTTATTGGTGGTGCATGGCAAAGGAATTAATGGTATGTGCCACTATTACTGTGCCTTGTTTCTAATCATGCAGTGCTTTAATAAATAAATACTGTTACATTCAAGGAGAAGAAAAAACTATATTTGTTGGCAGTGCATAGAGCATTCTCCTATGTACACTAATTTTTATAAAAAAAGTTCACAATAACCCTCTTTGAACCTCAGAAGCTTAGGGTTCCTCAAAGTCAACAGGTTACTACTGTAACTTTGCTCCAAAAGTGCAGCCTTCCTTGACCCAAGATCCTAAGCATATATTTCCACAACCACTAATGAGTGGGAAGAAATGGACAAGTTGTCTACAATTCCTGTATCTTGGAATCTCCTTTCCTCCTGAGTTCCTGAAAACTTAGTAAGATGTTCAAAGGTGGATCAACAGTTTTCTTTGCCACCTGGGCCTCCCAAGAAAACCAGATGATAGACATCTAGAAGCCCTACGTAAATACATACACCTCTCTGCAGAGGCTTTAAAGTCTGAAATACCCTCCACTAGAATAAGAAGTTTAATATACAACCAGGCTTCCTAAAACAAGGGTTATCTACCTATCATGTTAACCAAGACATTGTGATCCCTTCTTTATATCCAGCACATACTCATCCAATAAATTTTTTAGATGTTGTCAGGGTTATCAAATTCTTGGTTCAGGTATTAATAAAATGAGCACATCAGACAATACTGTTAAAAGTTAGATCTAGGAAAATGGTAACAAGGCCAACAAGACCTCCTCCCTTTTGAGTAATTACGCACAAGGACACACTTTACAAGGGCAGTAGGGTTCTCCTCTGCCTTCTGAAATTAAGCTACAGTGAATAAGATCTGTAAGACAGTCGCTAATTAAAATTCTAAAGCGTTACTTCTATAAAGTTCTGCAAGATGGACAAGCTGATACATGCTGACCCAGCCTGTAAGTTTCTTCTGGGAGCTTTATAATTCCAAGAATTGTATTCTGTTTGATTCCCTCTGAGTTTTATCTGGTCAATCTCAGTTGGTTAAGTACTGCTTGGGATATCCCAGGAACATAGCATGAAAGGCTGAAGAAATACTTTAGTCCCTCCGGTTCCATCTGTTTGTCTCTTTCCAGTGGTCTACTAGCCATAGCTAGAAATGTTATTACATGCAAGGAAGGCATCCTGGCCACTGTTCAACTTTTTTAGTGTATCCTTCATAACTACCTCCTCTGGCAACAAGTTCTATAGTCTCACTGCTCTTACATAGAAGAATCCCCTTCTCTGTCGTTGGAGAAAGCGCTTTTCCTCTAACCTTAGTGGATGAACTCCAGTTATGGTCTATTAATAGCTTAATAGATTGTGGGACAGATCTTTGTATTGACCTTAATATATTGATACATAGTTATTCTAAGTATACAGTACGTCCTGCTCCAGATATAATACTCACACTTGGGTATTCTCCGCCAGGAGGTGCTGTGCACTGCAGACATGAGAAAACAGGCTCCTCCCGGCCCCTTAAATACCCAGGGACCTCCCACAAATCCCCAGATTTCTCTGCAGTGCTGACTGCGAAGACATGAAGTATCA
The DNA here is from genome assembly GCA_027917425.1 of Gastrophryne carolinensis. Taxonomy (NCBI): domain Eukaryota; kingdom Metazoa; phylum Chordata; class Amphibia; order Anura; family Microhylidae; genus Gastrophryne; species Gastrophryne carolinensis. Next base: position 645,449,130 of record CM051234.1, on the reverse strand, counting down.
CTCTCTCGCAGGTGAGCGGGGCCTGCGGCCCTGTTGGACTATTCCCACCCGTCCTCCCTGTGATGTGCCTCCCAGCCTGGGCTGCGCTGGTCGGGGGAAGGTAGGCAGCACCATGCGTGCTTATGGAGCCATGCTCCACCGCAGTCCCCCACCAAAGGGTAGGCGGTTTAGGCTGATGGTGAGCCTATGGTGGATGCCCCTCCCGCATTATTGCCCATGCCCCGTGTAGCGGTGGACCCTGTGTAAAGGGCCGCCATCCTCCCTCGTTTCCCCTATAGTTCGGGGGAAAAGGAAAGGTGGGGGTATGTGTGTGGCGGTCTCAGTGTACTGTAGAGTCACGCTTATGGCCGTAGTATTGACCTTGACTTGCATCTGGGTGTCAGAGCCCTGCGGCTTGCTCTTTATAATTGTTTGGCTGCTGCCGTGCGTGTGTCTTTTCTTTTACTAAAAGTGTGCTGCGCCGGGCTGCGGCGGCGTCCAGACTGCTACCTCAGAGCTTCTCGCTCTTCGGGGTGGGCGGGGACTTGGCTTGGCACGCTCCGCTTCACAGCCAAAGATTGGGCCCGCCCTTCGAGGTTCTCTGGGCGCCATTTTGATGATCTTCGTGCGCGCGCAGGGTTGCGGTCCCCCTCCTCCTTTGGTCTGTAAGTGCCCTCGCGGGTGTTTTTATTATAAATTATTTTCTGCTGCGCATGGCTCTGACACCTCTTATTCTCTTTTATGTCTTTCAGACGTCAAAGACTCCGGGGGCTTCTCCCGGCCTGACATAAATTTAGCGGGCTTGTAAAAAATTCTCCCAAATTCCTAGCGGGTCTTTGGGGCATCCAGGCCTATTGCGTAAATCCCTACTGGCATATCGTGCCTAGATAATCACCATATGGAGGCATCTCAGAATTATGTGTCCGGGGTCCCTCGGGGACAAGACCGGCTGTGTACAGCGTGTGGACAGCCCCATGCTGATGCTGACAGAGCACGGGTCTGCGGACCGTGTGCTGAACAAGTACTGGCCCTGCAATCAGGTTTACCAGTGACTGCACCTCGCTTCAATACACCTGTCTCCCCGTGCTTAAATCTCACTCCCGCTGAGTCGCACTCGAGCGGGGATGACCAGCAAGTTGTGCCGCGCAGTCTGCCTATGGCGGATCAGGTGATGTCTAGTTTGGCGGAGCGCTTGGGCCCTGGAAAGAAGCAGTCCCTGACGCCTCCTGGTTCTCTGTTTCCTACTGAAACTGAAGAGTCTGCTACTATGCAGGACCTTGATCCTTCTGATGAAGGTGAGCTGTTTTCCGATTCAGGCTAATCGGACGTGATGCCTTGGAGCCGTGATGATTCTGGTCCTGGTTCCTGGGGCCTGTGTGACACTGATGAATTACTTATAAAGATCTTTGAGGTTTTGTCTATCTCTCCTCCGGGAGAGACTCCCAAGCCCAAAAGGGAGAGTTTCCACACAGCGACACCGCGCTTGGAATTTCTGGAGCAGGATCATCTCCAGGCTCTTATATCCAAAGAATGGGAATCACCTTGTAAACTTACAGGGGTTCCAGGGGTCTGGGATTGGAAGTACCCTTTTCCCCCTGATGTGGTTAACTGTTGGTCAGCACCTCCCGTGGCTGATGCACCGATCATAGGGGTTGCTAACCCCCCCTTCATGACAGCTCCTTCTTATCGTACCCTTCGGGATGCTGAAGACTGGCGCATTGACAGACTGGCTTCCCACGCCTTTTCGTGTGCAGGGACGGCTCTGCGCCTGGTCTGTGCCGCGGCCATCACTGCGGTGGCCGCCAGGACCCTCATTAGAAAGATACTTGATCACCAGCCTGAGGATCTCCCCTGGGAGGTTTTTAATGCACTCTCCAATTGTGATGTGTTTGTGAGGTTTATCCTCTCAGCGCTGGACGACACCATTAAGATGTGTGCTAGAACCTCTGCCCTTGTGGTAGCTATTCGCCGCCTGGTCTGGCTGCGACAGTGGGGTGCTGACGATGATACAAAAAAGGCTCTGACTGGCCTTCCCTTTAGAGGACGTCTATTTGGGGCCGTTTGGACCTTTTTGGAAAAAAGGGCAAAGCACCCCTACGCAGAAGGCCGTCTCGGCCTCCTCAGGGCAGGGACACCCCTCCCCCTCCCTACGTTAGTGTCAAGCACGAACCAGAGGTGTGCTTCCAACTTTTCGGCATAGATTCCCTCCCCAGGGTGGGCAGACAACGCCCTGGGCCCTCCGACAGGACTAAGTCCAAATCTGCCAAAACCTTCCAAGCATGAAGGGACGCCCTCGCCCTTCGGGGTGAGGGGACTGCCGCAGCACCTTGCTCCTATCAGGGGGTGTCATGCCTCCTTTTGGTGGATCCAGGAGGTAGTTCCCCTGGATGCAGGATAAGGTTTGCTGGGCGGTCCCTTTCCGAGGTTGTCAGGGTGCTTCTAGTCCCTGTCTCTCTGCAGGAGTTGGTGCAGGCCGTGCTCGGCCTGCAGGGTCTGAGCTCTCTTGCAGGTTGCCCTTAACAGACAGGGGCGATGGCCTCTACATTAACCTTTCCTCTTTCCCTCAAAGGGATGAGGCAGTCTGGCCCATGCTGGAATTTGGTAGGCTTGGCAATTCTACATTCACAGGTAGTTCCTGCATGGATTTCTGTGTTGGGCCACAGGCGCCCTGTGCCCAGTGGGCCTCTTGCCGCCTGTGGAGATCTAAGATCCTTTTTTAGTTCCCCTGTGTCTTCTGGACACCGAGGACATTACAGGTCATTGTTGAAGGAACAACTCTGCGGATTGTGGCCTTGTTTTTGGCCTCTCTTCTGCTCCCAGACTGCTCGCCAAGGCACGGACGGGGGTAATGTCTCTGACGTGACTGTGGGGCGTCCACGCTAGGACCTTCCTGATCGTCCTTCTTTACTTCCCAATCTCTACGTCAGGCCGAGTGGGTTATTCGGCTGGTGGTGTCTTTTGGGAATCATTTGGATGGGTGCTCCGTCACCTCAATTCCTCATTGTCCCCTTATTCGGTATCTCCTTTCTTTGAATTCGGTTCAGGCTAGAACCTTCTACCTTGGCAATAAGTGGACTTCTGGTTAAACGGGCTCTGTCACTCTTTGCTGTCACCTTACTTTCACCAGGCAGGATTGCAGCTGGTGGGCCCGTTGGTGGCGGCTCAGATGAGATCCAACTAGTGTGGCTCTGTTGGGCCCCGTCACTATCACAGGGGCTCTGCTCTTGTTTTACTGTCCCAGAATATTCTGACCTTGGTCATGGGGCTTTGTAATTTTTATGTCTGGACATTCTATTCTATGTGTCTTATCTTCATTCATCCTGCTAGGTGGGGTTCTGTGCAAGATTGCTCTGGTAGGGGGGACCCGTGATACTGGTGGCCCCTGGGTGGCCTAGTGGTGTGTGGTTCGCAGATGTTTCTGCTGAGGACAGCGGACCTGTACGCTCTCTCAGGAGTGCGGTTCTGCCCATTCGGGCCCCTTCTTATGTCATCCCCAATCTACAGGCCCTAGTCTTACGGCCTGACGGTTGATTTATTCACCCTATTGGAGACGGGTTTATCTTCTGGGTGACTTTGTCTATTGGAGAGCTAGGAGCAAGCTCCTTCTTCTTCTTCTTCTTCCGTCTATTATAGGGTATGGCGTACCCATATTGATTGGTGTGAGTCTAGGTCTCTCCCCTGTTGGACGTTCTCTGTTCCCAGGGTTCTAGAGTTACTACAGCATGGGTTGGAGTTGACTTCCCAACTCGGTACTCTGAAGGTTCAGGTTCTGCCCTGTCTGCCTTCCTGTAGAAGTCTTTGTTCAGTCCTTCCTTGTTAAGCATTCTTTCGGGGATTGCTCAGGTGCATCCCCCAAGTAATTCTTTGGTCCCTGTTGGGATTAATTTTTATTCTGTTTGCCTTGCGGGGTGTTCCCTTTGGACCTATTCCGGATGCTGTCTGAACTGTTCTTACCCTCAAGTTGCCCTCCTGGGGGCTGTTGCTTCAGTTAGAGGTGTGCCTGAGAGGGTGGCTCTGTTTAGTTAGCCCTCGTTCATTATATATACACCATGATGTGGTGGTGTTCCGCCTTACGCCGGACCTTATGCCTAAGGTGGTGTCTTATGCTCTTTTATTCAAGACCTTTTGTCTGCCTCTGGGCCTTATTCTTAGTAACGCTGAAGTAAGAGGGTCTACATTCCCTCAACAGGTGTTGAAGGTTTTTCCTGGATTGTCTCTTGTCCCTTAGGGGGACTGATGCCCCTTGATGTTTGCGGGCATCTCCATCCATCTGTGCCTGATCTCGTCTGCTTCCAGGGGTTATGTGCCCTTTGGACTGGTCTTGGATGGATTGACCTTTCTGGTCCTAAGTAAAGGTTTTGGCTTCTTGCTGATCCTTGTTAGTGTAGTGGTCAGTATCCCCGCCTGTCACGTGGGAGACCAGGGTTCAAATTCCCCGTAGGGGAGAGCTCTAAGTTTTACCAAGGCTACTGTTTGCATTTGGACTGGTCAGGCTGTTACTCTGGCCTATTCTTTTAAGGGGAAGAATCTTCTTTTCTTTTTATTCTGTTTCTACTTGTGCTTGGGTAACTTTGGGCCTTTCAGCACCAGGTTTCTGTTTAACAAGTTTTGCTAGACCGCTGCTTGTTTTCTCTTCATACCTTTTCAAAGGTTTTTTTTTATGAGGTTGACATTAGAGCTTTTGCTCATGTCGCTCTTGGTAGCAAGGTTTGCAGGTGACAGCGCTTTTACTGTCTGCTGTGCCTTTTTTGATGGGGATCCCACCCTACTTTATGGACACTGCTATTGGATGTCCCACGTGTAAGTATTATATATGGAGCAGGACGTACTGTATGCTTAGAATAATACAATTCTGTGAAATACTCACCTGTAGAATTGGTATTATACGCATACAGTACGTCCTGCTCCACCCCATCCTGGTTTTACATTTTTCTGGATCCCCCTGTATGGTGATTGTTATCATTGTTATTATTACCAGTTTTGGTGGTTGGTTTCTCCCGGCTTCTTTTCTCACTGCTTTTCAATGCTGGGGATTTGTGGGAGGTCCCTGGGTATATGAAGGGCCGGGAGGAGCCTGTTTTTTGCATGTCTGCAGTGCACAGCGCCATCTGTGGATTACCCATGTGTAAGTATTATATATGGAGCAGGACGTACTGTATGCGTATAATACCAATTCTACAGGTGAGTATTTCACAGAATTGTATTTTTTGCATGTATAATAACAAATCGGCCTTTAGAGCCAGAATGCACTGAAAAAAGAGCGAAGGGCAGATGTTTGGCCACTAGCATTTAAACGCCCCTGGCATAATTAGAGTAGTGAGAGTGAAATAAATGTGCAACCCACGTTTTTTGATGGACATTGATTTCTGCCCCAGTAGGTGAGTCTCTTGCAGAATCATAATGTTGGGCTTATGCTTTTTTAAAAACTGGAGAACGGATGATCTCTTTATCTTGTCATTCAGACCACGCACGTTCCACGAGATCACTTTACACTCCATACCAATTTAGTCTGAAACTCGTATATGCCAGGTACACGTCCAGGGCCCAGTGGCTCACCCCCCCCTCTCAGAGCTTTAGAGCAGCAGGTCGCACCATTTACTCCTCCACACACACACCAGTAACGCACACAGTCAACCCACATATACAAATAAGCATTAACCATTAAACTTACCCTTGTTTCCGAGCTACAGCCCATATTGGAGTAACACCCCCACCCAAAAAACAATATTCCCTAACCACAACAATACCCGAACCCAACCGGCTCTACCAAACCCAACTGTGGCGAGCTTATTCCCTAACCAATAACAATTACTAACTCTTAACACTGGTTGATAGTAGTGCCTATAAGACGTGGTCATTAGACATAGGCACATAGAGGGGTAGAACATGGTACAGTTACCCCCGCAGATCCAACCAACCTGCAGCCCGGGGGGAGCGAGGAGGAAGGAGGGTAGGTACAGGAGAGTTGGGAGGGGGGGGGCACCAAGTCCTGGACCAACTGGACGGCTGGATTAAAAAGGAAGACTGAGCCACCCGCGGGGGGCAGGGGGAACAAAATGGAGCACCAGAATCGGCCACCCAGTCCCACCGAGCCAGCAAGACAACATAGCTGCGCGGAAGAGACCCTCCCAATCAAAACCCCGACCAGAGTTCCAGCTGCATTAGACAACAGATACGGGGAACACCAAACCATAAAGCCACATTCATTCCTGTGGCAAAAAGGGTCTTCAGGCCACCGGGAGAGAGTCCATCCACGCACTCGCCTCCTCCGCCGAAAGAAAAAATCTTGTAGTTGCTCCATCCTGCACTCTTAATTTAGCGGGAAATAACATGGCATATTTAATATTCTTCCCCCGAAGGCGTGCCCTCACATCATTAAAGGAGTGGCGCTGCCTCTGCACTTAAACCGGACCTTCACCATGATTTAATGAAAAGCCCAAACTCTTAAAAAACAATTCCTCAGCATCTAAAATTAATATATTTTACATGTTTAGTCACTAATTTATTATACTTTCCCCCACTGGGCTGCAACTCTGTTCGGGAATTTAGGATACGGGCGCCGCCATCTTGACTCAGAAGCATCACACTTACTGAGGAGAGGAGAGTGGGATAAGGTACAGGGGGGCGGGTTATAGCTGTGCTTTGCTCAGACAGAGCAGAGCTGGGGTCAGGGAAAGGTCAGCAGTCCCAGAATGCAGAGCAGCACAGTCACTTCCTGTTTGCAGGCACTTCCTGTTTGCAGGCTGCCTGCAAAAATGGCAGCTTCCATAAGCCGCCATCTTGGATGTTTAAAGGCTTATAAAATGCAGTAGATGCAGGTAGGATGATTTTTAATGTGAGCAATCTGTATGTACAGGGTGTGGGAAACATATAAGATAGACTCTTATTTAGAGTGAAGGTCCGCTTTAAGATGTAAAGTCCGGGAAGAAAGACAATCTTGCGCCACCATACCGGATATCCCGCTGCTTCCTGGCAGCTGCTAGTACAGTCTCGATCCCTAAAGTTCATCAGTTTCAGGATGAAAGGGCGTGGGGGGGGGGCTCCCGGCGGCGGAGGTCTGAATGGGATTCGGTGTGCCTGCTCAACCACAAAAAATGGCGATAGGCCCTCTGGCGCCAAAACATTTTGGATGAGGGTCTCAGCAAAGTTCTCAGGGGTATCCCCTTCTGCTCTCTCTGGTATCCCTATTATTCTAATATTACTGCGGCGGTTCCGGTTCTCAGAGTCCTCTGCACGATCTGTGAGGAACTTAACCTGCCGCTTTAAGGATTCCACTGTGGAGGTGATCGACGACAAGCCGTCCTCAGCCTCTCCAATTCGTCTCTCCAACTCAGCCGCCCCCTCTCTTATTTTGTCTAGGTCATGCTTAAAGTAGTTAAGTTGCTCCTGCAAATTATCAAACTTAGCTGTAAGGACGCTCTGACAATTAGTGATAGCCGTCATTATTGCCGCATTATCAGGATTAGAGCCAGAGGAGGCAGCACACTTTTCCTGCGCCTCGGCCATGGTCTGCATTCCACAGTGTAATAGCACTGAGTGCCTTTTTTTCTTGTTGCCGGTCATATAGAGTGGGGGACCAGAACAGCTGCTCACTGTATTCCAATTCAGTCGCTTGGTTGATTCCAAAAGTGCAACAGTGATGTAGGACCAGAAGACACTCGGGATGCCCCTCTGTGGGTGTCTGGAAAAGCCCGGGCAGATTTAGGGCACCAGTGTAGTCAGGGGGAACACTGCCTAGGTATACAGCTCCTCCACTATGTGATCCCCACCCCCACAGCTCTATTGGGCAGTATAGCTCTGTGGGCCCAAAGGAAGGGGACAGGTGCGCCAACTATCTTTCCCCCAGCGCCCCCCCACCACCCACGTCGAGATGGTGGCAGGCGAAGTGAAGGTCCCCAAAATTTGAAGGCTGCAGTCAGAAATCAGGAGGAGAGGGGAGCGTCAGGAGGGGCCGGCAGGGCGGGAAACAATCAGCCCAAGAACAGGCAGGGAGCGGGCGGGGGCAGCCCCCGGCAGAGGCGCCGAGCAGAGAAGATGCCGATAGAGGAGGCGGTGCAGACGCCGGCGGGGAGAGCCGGTCAGAGAGACGAGCCACAGGCGGAGGGGGGCGGCGGCTCAGATGCTCGCGAAGGGCAGAGGCAGCAGCGGTAGCAGGGGCATCGGCGGGGGAAGACGGCCGACACTCCAGCATTCGGAGGGGGGCAAACCGGCCACACTCCCGCGCGCAGCAAACGGGAGAGGAGAGGCCGTCCACGGACCTTGCGCTCCTCCTCCAGCCCAGTTCAGCGGGATCTCACCTCAGAAAGACGGCCAACTCCACAGCTGACAGATGAGCCCCCTCCTTGGCAGGGAAAATGGCGCCGACCCACGCCGTGTGGTAGATCCCAGGGCGGGCAGGGAGGTCGGGCCGCACAGGAACGCTCCAGCAGCAGCCGGCACAGGTACCAGGGGGGGATAGCGATGGGATCCTCCTCGCTTAGACCGGTGAGAGAATGGATTTTTTGGGGGGTTTCAGGATAGTTAGCAGGAGCCCTCGTGCCACACGTCTGTTCGCCTCAGTTACATAGCCACGCCCCCCCCCCGCATGTGACAACCGATTTGGCCGGTCTTGGGAGGCTGCAGCCACATGTTCTGCAATCCTCCTTTTGAGAGGTCTGGTTGTGCACCCAACATATTGCATTTGACATAGATCACGTGATCAAATATACTACGCTGGGTGAGTTACAATTAATAAAGCTTTTTATGCTAAATTTCTGTTTTGTATCTACGGATTTGGAAATTCCTACCTGTAAGTGTGTACTTACATAAGCCGCAACAGTGGCCAGCCCATTTGTGAATCACACTACACGCAAGCCATGTATGGGATATATCTTTGTGTTTATTGTACAAGCTTGGAGACAATTTCTGACCCAACGTGGGTGACCTACGACTCACAATCTTAACTCCCCCCCTTATAACTTCCTTTAATTGTGGGTCACTGTTGAGGATGGATAGATGTTTATTAACAATGCCCTTAATAGCATAAAACTCTTCGCTAAAGGTTGTAACCAAAGTAAGGCAATTGCTCTGACCCCCCTTAGATCTAGAATAATTTGTTTGGAACTGCTGATTTCTTTTCATTTCTGTCTGACTCTCTTTACATAACATAGTATTTCTATCTTTTATTCTTGCAATACCTTCGGCTCTTTCTAATAACCGATCTGAATAATCCCTGGCTCTTAATCTGTTTCTTATTACTTAGACTTCTTCCTCAAAATCAGTTTGCTCATAGCAATTCCGTCAGGCCCGGACCATTTCGCCAACCGGAACTGCTGAGATTGTATGAAAAGGGTGACAGCTCTCTGCCCTCCCTGCGGTCTTTTTTCTGAAAGTCCTGATTGTAATCTTTCTCCTATCCAGAGCCACTTTCAGACATAGATCAAGGAATGAAATCGAATCACAGTGGTTTTCAGATGTAAACTTCAAATTCAGATTATTCATATTTTAAATAGTAAATATTTACGGACACTGCTGTTGGATGTCCCAGACATAAAGAATTGTCATCTGGAGCAGGACGTGCTGTATACTAAGGGCCTTATTTAACAAGGGATAGCGACAGGTAGCGCCTGGTGAGCGGGAGGTAGCGCTAACTAGCGACTGATGAACGCCGATCAACGCCGGACACGGCACACAATAGCACATTTATCATCCGAAATCTGTTTAGCAACTGGAATAGCGCCATGTAGCGGCAGATTCATCAAATTTTCAACCACAGCGAACAGCGCCAGTGTTGTGCCTTGCACAGCGCCAGGTCTTACCTCTCGCTACCTGGCGCTCTCCCTTACACTTCAATGGCAGACATTGTTTTTGTTTTTTTTGGCTTTTTTTTTTAAATAAATTCTGACATGCCTCAAACATAATTTTTGATTTTTCTGTAATGTTTTTTTTTTTTTTTTTTTAATTAGGACTGTGTCACTTGGATGTCCAAATCACAGCACTCTCCCAATGTCATTTCAGTGATTGTTAGCGTTTTTGAAGGTGTCTAACCCCCCAAACTATCTTTTTGGTCAAAGCGTTACAGGCGCTCTGTGCTGCAGTCAGTGAACAACAGCGCCCACGCTCTCTGAGAGTAATGTTCTTGATGAATCCGTGGTATAGCGGCGCGGCCCAGTCGCTATGTCGAGTCGCTGTGTGTAGCAGGCCGCGGCGCTATGAAGATCATACATGTGTGTTTGGTTTTGGTTCGCTATTTCACTTGTCACTCCCCCTAGTCGCTGTTGCTGAATACGCAGCAGACATGGCCGGGGCTGACTCGGCGCTATACGTTATTGTGATGTTGCGTACCCTAGCGAATTGCTAAGCGTATTCAATTGCAAAGCGTATTCAAGCGTATTTTAGCGATGCGTGTTTGTTTATTCTTGGTGTGCCACACACCCCGCTTCACTTTTAAATATTCATCCATTATTGGGTTAATCCACCGCCAGGTGACGTAGTGCAGAGAGGAAGTCTTGTAACGAGCCCCCTTCCGGCCTACATATACCTGGTACCTCCCTCCATTCACCAGTATTTTTCTCTCTGCTTGCTGACAAGTCAGAAGATGGAAGTCTCCTGCTTACAGGTAGGCCGGGGTATTCTTACCCCGCCACCCCCCTTTTGGTCTATTTCTGCCCGGTTTGAGTTTGTATGGTGGATGGGAAGCCTCCCAGCCTAGGCTGTTCACTGGGCAATTGGTAGACGGCACTATAGGTGCCTAGGAGCTTATCTCCTCCGCTCGACCCCCTCTTTTGGGGGCAATGTGGCTATCCGGCATGGTGATCCGGAAATGGGATGCCCCTGTCCCGAGGGTCCCCTTAGCCCCTTACTCTCCCGTTGCGGTCCCTTCTCCCTTCACTATGGGGGGGGGGGTATAGAGGGTTGTGTATTATGTATAGTGTTTTCACTGTATTGCTGTCTTTTACATATGTGTGTTCACTTTGTGCATAAAAACAGACTGCGCAGCATGGTGCGCTTAGTCTGTTATGCTGGAGCTTCGGGCAGATCCTCTTTTAACAGTGGCCAGTGTGTTGGTCAGCTTTATGGGTGCGGGTGCAGCGGACCGCGCTCAGCAGTTTGGGCTTGCTGCCTCAGTCTGCGGCCCCTCCCGCCTCCCCCCTTCCCCGCTGTCTCCGTGCGGCAGCCTGTGTGGCTGCGCTTATGCTTCTCCTTCCCCCTCCTCCGCCGCCTGGCTGTGCGTGAACCAGCGCAGCTGGTGGCAATCCCTTAGTGAATGGGCGCACACGAGGACGCTTCTGACTGGGTTGTAGGGGGCGGCTCCCTGTGACTCGGGGGGTGTGGCGCCAGCGGTAGCGTCGCTCGGCGGCCCCGGCCTCACTTCCTTCCTGTCTCTGTTAAAAGAGGTCACGTATATTGAGATTATTAAGGGGGACCTTTCTTGAAAAAAAAAAAAAAAAAGTCATTATATAACAAAAACCCTCCCTTCCGGGACATTTTCTATAAGGGGGCATCCCGGGTTGGCTTATGCCTTAAAAATCCCAGTATTTGCGATACCATAAATCACCAATATGGAGGCTTCCGTTATTGCCGGAAACGACTCGTCAGAGCCGTCCAGGGGGTGTGTAAGATGTGGGGCTGCGCTCCCGGCTGATGATGTCTTTATTTGCATTCCTTGTGCAAAGCAGAGCATTGCGCGTCAGTCTGTTGATCCGACTGCTGGCCCGTCGCAACTTCCATCATCTCCTGCCTCTCCCTCCCTGTTCCGGACCCCGCATGACACTGTCAAAAGTGGGGATTCGCAATCCGAGGTGGTGGCAAGGTTGGCCAGCCTTCGGAAAGTATTGCTCGTTAAAGCAGGGTTGAAGGCCCCTGCAAAACGGAAGCGCCTGACTCTGGTACCTTCGGCTCCACAGGACGAGTTATGTGAGCCTGTGGAATGGTCCGATGGCTCCCCGGATGAGGAAGAATTCCTCTTGGAGTCAGATGAGCCTGCAGATCAGCTTGAGGCTGATGCGATTGGCGATTGGTCGTCGGGGGTTGCCCTTGACACCCCCTCCATTTTGGCTCAAATGTTTGAAATTTTGAATTTAGATCCGCCTGAGGCTGTCACCCTGCCAAGGGGCCAGTTGTTTAAAGAGCCTCAGCCGCGTTGGGTTTTTCCCAGACAGCACCACTTTGAGAGGGTGGTCCTTAAGGAATGGGAACATCCCACACGGTTATCTGGAATCCCTTCCAGTTGGGAAAAGCGTTATCCCTTTCCGCCAGAATTGGTGAAGCTTTGGTCCATCCCCCCTGAAGTCGATACCCCTGTGCTAGGGCTCTCTAGCACCGCTATGGTACAGTCTGCTGAAACCACTGTCCCTAAAGATTGGGAGGATCGTCGGATTGACCAGTATGCTCGCCATGGTTTTATTTATGCTGGGTCAACAATGCGCCCGGTGTGCGCTTCGGCCCTTCTTCTATTGGCGGTCAGATCTGTAATCCAGGGGCTATACGAGGATCTCAATCCCGCTTGTAAAGAGTTCGCTGCGCTTAAGCAGTGTGAATCTTTTGTGTCCTACGTTCTATCCGCTCAGGACGATGCGCTGGCTATGAGTAGCAAGACAGCGGCAATGCTGGTGGCCATTCGTCGGTCTGTATGGCTGCGACAGTGGTCGGCGGATTCAGCTTCTAAAAAGGTGCTCACAGCTCTCCCCTTTTTGGGGCTGCATCTGTTTGGGGAGAGAATTGATTCTGTCGAAAGGTGGTAAGATGCCACAACGCAGGAGGCCTCGACGCCCCTTTAGGGGGGCAGGTTCTGGTAGGCCTTCCTTTCGAGGATACAGAGCGGGTAGGGGGGCTTCCTTTCCCTCTACCAGTCGTACAGGTTGGACTCGGGGGAGGGGCCGTGGCCGTCCCGCCCAGTCCTGGGGCTCCAAGCCCAAACCTGCCGGTAAGCCCGCTCAGCAATGAGGGGCTGCCCTCACCCGTGTGGGTGGGGGGACGATTACGACACTTCTCCCAGGTTTAGAACCGGGAAGTTCCGGACAGATGGATTCAGGAGATAGTGTCGTCCGGTTACAAGCTGGAATTCGAGTCTCGCCCTCCTTCACGGTTCTTTCGGTCTCGGGTGCCCATCGATCCTTCGGCCGCACAGGGGCTCCTGGCATCGGTCAAGAATCTGCTAGAGATGGCGGTCATCCGGCCGGTACCGCGCTTAGAGATGGGCCTCGGTTTCTACTCCAATCTGTTCGCAGTCCCCAAGAAAGATGGGTCAGTTCGTCCCGTCTTGGACCTGAAGTTACTCAACAGGTTCATCCGGTTTAGGAAGTTCCGCATGGAAACCTTGCGTACTGCCGTCGGCTCTCTTCGGCAAGGGGACTTCATGACGTCCATAGACATCAAGGATGCTTACCTTCATGTTCCCATCTGCCACGCTCATCAACGTTTTCTTCGATTCGTGATGAAGGATCAGCATTTTCAATTCGTGGCACTTCCGTTTGGCCTTACCTCAGCTCCAAGAGTGTTCACCAAGGTGCTGGCAGGGGTCATGGCCATTTTCAGATCTCGGGGCATTCGTGTCGTACCTTATTTGGACGACCTTCTCATCATGGCTCCGTCACTCAATCAATCGGAGACAGACACCAGCATGGTGGTCTCCACGCTGGAAAGCTTTGGTTGGGTGATCAACTTCCCCAAGTCCTCCCTCGCTCCGGCCAGGGTAGCGTCCTTCCTGGGGATGCAGTTGGACTCTCATCAGCACAGAGTGTTTCTTCCCCAATTCAAAATTCATCTGATTCAGGAGTTGGCTTGGGTCCTACTCTCCAATCCTCGGCCGTCCATCCGTCTGGGGATGAGGCTGGTAGGGTTGATGGTTGCCTCCTTCGAGGCAGTTCCTTTTGCTCAATTCCACACGAAGACGCTTCAGCTTTATCTGTTGGCGTCTTGGGACCGACGGCCTCCCGGGTCCGGCAGTCCCTCCAGTGGTGGTTGGTCTCGACCAATCTCCTGAAGGGCAGGTCTTTCCTGACCCCCCTGTGGGAAATTGTCACCACGGACGCCAGTCTGACGGGATGGGGCGGTTTCTGGAAGGAGCTGCAGTTCCAGGGGCAATGGGGACCCCAGGAGGCCCACTTACCCATCAATATTCTGGAACTGAGAGCCATCCGTCAGGTGCTTGCTCTCCTGACTCAGCACGTCCTGGGCCTTCCGGTCCAGGTGCGTTCAGACAATTGAACAGCGGTTGCTTACATCAATCATCAGGGAGGGACTCGCAGCCTGAGTGCTCTCAGGGAGGTGTCCCTGATCCTGACCTGGGCAGAGGCCCATGTTCCTTGTCTTTCGGCGGTATACATTCCAGGAGTGGAGAACCAGGAAGCGGACCGGTTGAGCAGGGGCTCTCCCCGTCTGGGAGAATGGGCTCTCCATCCTCGGGTGTTTCGCTCACTGTGTCTCCGATGGGGGACACCGGAGGTGGACCTGTTTGCCTCTCGTCACAATCGCAGGCTCCCGAACTTCGTGTCGCTCTCCCAGGATCCTCTGGCTCTGGCAGTGGACGCCATGTCCCTGTGCCGGGGGGATCTGGGATTTCTATACCTGTTTCCTCCGATACCCATGCTAGGCAGGGTGCTTCGAAAGTTGGCTCTGGAAAGGGTGTCCGCCGTTCTCGTGGCCCCAAGGTGGCCAAGGCGAGTGTGGTTCGCAGACATCGTTCGGCTGGCAGTGGACCATTCTGCCTCTTCGGCCCGATCTGCTCACTCAGGGTCGATTGTGTTACCCCAATTTACCAGCGCTGGGTTTGACGGCCTGGCTGCTGAGACCTCTATCCTGAAGGAGGAGGGTCTTTCTGATTCAGTCGTTAAGACTCTGATCAGTGCTCAGAAGAGGTCTTCTTCTATCACCTACTATAGGACTTGGAAAGCCTATATCGCTTGGTGCGAGATAAGATCTTTTCCTTGTAGGGTCTTTTCAGTCTCCAGGATTCTGGAGTTTTTACAATCAGGGCTGGACTCTGGTCTTCAGCTTAGTACGTTGAAAGGGCAAGTTTCTGCCTTATCTATCTTTTTTCAGAAGCGTGTTGCGCTTAAGCCTTTAGTTAAAACCTTTTTCCAGGGGGTTACGCATATGCGGCCTCCCAGGAAACCATTACTCCCGGTTTGGGATTTGAATTTGGTTCTTTCTGCTCTTCAGGCTCCTCCTTTTAAGCCTTTGCAAGATATTGCTTTGTCTACCCTGACTCAGAAGATTGTCTTCTTGGTAGCTATCACTTCGGTCCGGCGTGTCTCAGAGTTGGCGGCCTTAACTATCCAGGCGCCTTACTTTGAGAGGCATCAGGATAAAGTGGTCTTTCGGTTCAAGCCAGACTTTCTTCCCAAGGTTGTTTCTGCTTTTCATTTGAACCAAGACATTGTTCTTCCCTCCTTATGTCCTAATCCTAAGAATGACAAAGAGAGGGTGTTGCATTGCTTGGATGTAGTACGCTGTGTTAAGTACTACTTGATTATCACGTCTCCTTTTCGTAGGACGGATTCCTTTTTTGTTGTGCCCCATGGGCCTAAGAAGGGTTTGGCACCAGCCAAATCTGCCATTAACAAGTGGATACGTCAGGCCGTTACTGCGGCCTATTCTGCGAAGGGGAAAGTTCCCCCTTTTCGTATCACTGCTCATTCTACTCGCGCCATTGGGGCGTCTTGGGCTTTTCGGCACCAAGCTTCTGTTGAACAAGTTTGTAAGGCCGCCACTTGGTCTTCTGTTCATACTTTTTCTAAGTTTTACAAAGTTGATGTGCGGGCCTCAGCGGATGCTGTTTTTGGCCGCAAGGTTCTGCAGACTGCAGTCATTTAAGTTATGCTTCACCTGGCCTTTAGTTGCCCAGCCCTTGTGGACACTGCTTTTGGACGTCCCAATAATGGATGAATATTTAAAAGTGAAGCGGGGTGTGTGGCACACCAAGAATAATACCATTTTGTGAGTACTCAACTGAAAAATGGGTATTGTTGGTGTGCCACACACCCCGCTTCACTCCCACCCTTTTTTCGGTAGTTCCGAAGCCTTTATATGGTGAAGCTTTTTATTTATATCAAATTTGATTTTGAGGTTACTGGTGGAATACTGGTACCTTGTCTTTCTGCTTTTTAATATACTGGTGATTGGAGGGAGGTACCAGGTATATGTAGGCCGGAACGGGGCTCGTTACAAGACTTCCTCTCTGTACTATGTCACCTGTGGTGGATTAACCCAATAATGGATGAATATTTAAAAGTGAAGCGGGGTGTGTGGCACACCAACAATACCCATTTTTCAGGTGAGTACTCACAAAATGGTATTTTTTTTTTTACTTTTACTTTCGTTTTGCAACTTCCGGTTTCCACCTATGAGGATTCACCATGCGCCCAAGACGCAGAGCTGTCCCCCTCCCAAGCTACTCCTCCGAATCTTCCTCCCCAATCCCTTCCCCCCCTCCTCCCCCTGTCTCCCCTGGTCCCTCAACATCCCCTGCACCCCCCAAACCCCCAAAATTGAGGCGCAAACGAGTGGATCCTTGTGTGAATGGCCAGGTGGTGAAAGTAAGTATATGTTGCATTTATGCTGTGCAACCATATAGCTTGTTATTGATGCTTATTATTCTATATATATATATGTATTGATTTTTGTTTTTCAAATGTGTTTTTTTATAGGATTTCTTGCATAGGGAATATGACTATGCCCGCGGTGCGAAGAGGCGCATAGCGTTGGAGGTGAAGGCCACTGTGTCCCGGCGCTTCAACACCAACCTCACCGTCCGCTCCATCGTACAGAAGTGGTCGGACTTTAAGCACCGGGACCCAGAGGGCGTGTATAGGCTCTATGATGCCTATGCTTCAGGTAAGTGTCAGCTCACAACATGTAAATCAATCCACTAATGTAGTATGATTTTTACATTTTTTGGTACATTCTGGGTTTTAAAGTTGTCATTTTTTTGCCCCCTTTTACACAGATAAGCGTCCTCCCCTGGGCAAACGTGGGAAGGGTTTCCTCCCCCGCAGCAGAGTGGTGGGGTCCGATGACTCTGCGTGGGGAGGGGCCCTCTCACCAGTCAAATCTAGAGGATCCAGGACCCATCGGTGATTGGCCCGGGAATCTATAAGCTTCCCTGGCCGATCACCTCCCTCACCGCGGGACCCCCCCCAAAAGCCCACAAACTCCTTACATCATTGGCGGCGGCGGAAGCCACCACCGCCGCCTCCCGCACGCCCCTCTAGACGTGCGTGCGCCCGCGCCGGCCGTTTGTGAATGGCCGGCGCGGGCGTGCGCCCTGTAAGAGTGATGCGCGGGAGGCGGTGGCGGACGGGCTCTCTCTCCGATCGGGGTGCCCCGCCAAAGTGGCTCAAAACCCAGGATAGTATAAATCCTGGGTGTTGGTCCACTTTAAACATACACATGTTTCCTGGTCCATAGTACAAGATGGTTTTCTAATTTACATTAACATCACGAACACCACTACAGTGCAATCCAACTGCCAACCACCCCTATGTTTCAGCCCACACCATGATGGCGGCTAGCAAATGTGTTATTTTTGAAAGTTGTTCCGGCTAACACATGTTGCACACTCTACAAGTAAGATTCTACACTCAATTGCAAATTAGCCTTAGCCTTAGCCTTAGCATTGCACTGTAAAGGTTATTGGCACATTATCTTGATGTGCCCATGGTGCACACATAAATAATTTACATGAACTCATGGACCAGTAAATATGCTAATGTCGGACAACAGATGGATGTCAAATCTTCATGTGTCATTGGCCAACTAATTTTTTGGTTCTCTTTTGCTTTCTCCTGACAGATGTTGCCACGCAGACGGAGCCGGTGACCATACTCCCCACCCCTGCTCCCGGGACGGCCAGCAGCATGGGCCCCAGCCACAGCTGCGATGGTGAGTACATCCCACTTCATATGCCTAAAGACTTTGGACCCCTATGTCTCATTGTAATTTCTTTAGACATTTACAATGTACCTATGTCTTTTCTAAGCACACATCTAGGTTACATGTGTTTGTCCCACAATCCTAAATGCATGTCTGCATGCTTGATTGTTGCCTCACATTCTTGTTTTTGCCACATAGTGTTAAAATGTGGTTTGCCAAAAAACAAATTGGCCTGCTAAGGTGGTGACCTCTAATATGCTTGGGCCAAGCAGTTTAATCGTTAGGACTTAGGCCCTGATGTTTGGCTGTAACTAACCAAAGAAATGTCCACATTGGGACTTAAACCTTAATTTATTCCCAAGAGTTCAGAGTAAATGTATGCTTGGGATGTTGTAGCCACATTTAAGGCAGCCACTAGTACTCATATAATGGTAACACCTAAGGGCACAGTTGAAAACAATGTGAATGTGCGGGTCAGCTAATTTGAGGCAATTACATTACATTGCTACATCTGTGTATGTTGAGATCACATTCTATGTTTTGAATATTGTTTTTTTATACTCTCTACAGCTTGTGAAACCGAGCATCGCAGACTGTGGCAGTCTATCCGCCGTCTTCGCCTTATGCTGCTGGCCAAGAAGAGGCGTCGTTAGGGTGGGGGGTATGGTTTTTGGGGGTACGGCGGAATGTTGGCCCTGTTGGCCGCCTTGCGCCACAATACATTTTTTATATTTTTCTAATTACAGTGTGTTGTGCCTTGTCAAGCATAGTTTTAAGTGTCTAGCAACCCATTAGTTTGTAAATGTTGGTGTACCTTTGGAGCCATTTAATGTGTAAACCATAGTAATATATGGTCACCAATGTGTGTCATACATTTCTGGCTACATGTACATATCTAGATCTAGAGACTCATCCCTGACTGTGTTCTTAGCTATGTCTTTAACAAAACACAATTTTGAGGTGGGGTACTAAAATGTATTCTCCAAAAATTAACAAACAAACAAACTAAATCAAAATTCTTGACTTGGTGGCCTTGGAGGTTGTGATTCATTGCTAGGGGTGGTGTTAGGGGACAACAGTGCAGTAAAAAAAATAGACTGCTGTTCTATCAGCTGATGGATCAACAACAAAGTTTGGTCCTGGCGCTGTACCGATTGCTCCATGGCATGTGCCATTCGTTCTAGTGCCATGTTGGTTTCTGATTGTTGGCGATGTTGAACGTCATGGAGCTGGCGCTGCAGGTCCTCAATTTGTTGCCGATACACCAGCCCCAGATTTTCCAACGGCGCAATGCGCTCATTAGTTCCATCACGCGGCTGTTGGTGACTGTAGTCCTCCAGCATCCGGACCCCTAGCTCGTAGAAATCAGCACTTGTGGGTGCCAGACCTCCTCTTCTTGTGTGTTCGGCCTAAAAAACAAAAAAAAAAGATTGTAGTGAAGCTGAAACAATGCAGGTATGCCCCTTCCAATCATTTACCCAAAGTGTAACAATCAAACTTACCCTTGCTTGAGCCTCTGTAGCTTGGCCACATGGCACTTGGGCAGACGGCACAGCTTGGCTTTCAGGTATGGCCTCCTGCCAAAACACCAAATAAATAACATGTTACATGGTGGTTCCTGGACTACCCACAAACATGTCAATGTGGTTATTGTTCCCCAAAATAAGCCATGTTACCTCAGTGTCGTCCGCCCTAAGTAGTTCCGGGGTCTGGCTGCCAGAAAGGGGGAAATCCACATCTGAGAGATGGGGCAAGCTGGCATATGCTAAACAGGAAAGTCATGTTAGTAGGTCAGTTGACAAAACTACAATTTAATATGGATAGACTATCGAGGACATACCTCGACAAAGTGGCAGATTACACAATAGCCAAAAGGGATCTTGTAAACTCAGATTGCAAACATGTATGTAAGAGGAAGAGTAGCCAATAATTGGGCCAAACACTAACAGACACATTGCTCAAATTACACATACCCGCCATTCTCACAGATGTCCTGAGTTAGGCCCTCACTCGAGCTTTGCCCTTGAAAATACATGTTTAAACACAAGTTGGACTAATACATTCCCCAAAAAGGTTTTCAAACATCCTTACTAGATAATCAAGCAAACCCAGCTTACCCTCATCTCTAGCAGCCTCAAGGTGAAGGGCCCTTTCCGGACAGCCACTTCCTATATTCCGGCCAACTAAAATACACAATGAATGTCTCTAAATATTCATAACACTACTCGGGTGAATGTTTGTCTTTTAATATACAAAAAAAATGCATTGCAATCACAGTTTACTAATGAGCCTGGGGATGGCAAATCCACTATAAATAGCCATCTTCAAGTTGACATAGCAAACATGTAGCTTATTAGACTAACCAAATAGAACCAGTGTAACATAACCAGCATAAAGGATACAGTGTTTTTGGCAATACACACCAACAGGGTCCTGTTGACCTGCAACATAGGAAGTGGTGTCCAAAGATGAAGCAGTGACTTGGCCTACAAAGAAAAAAGAGGAATGAAAGACATGCACTTGTGTTAAAGTGGAAAAAGCAAGGTTGACACATGCACTTACCGGCATCCAAAGAGTAGCTTGGCTCTTGAGGAGATGCTGGTGCCAATGGCGGTGCAGCTAGGCAAAAGCAAAGTAAAATTTTAGCCATTGGTAATGTGCGCCACAAAATAAACCATGCATTAAGGTGTGTGTGAGCAGCTCAATCACTAATATTCACTAATAAAGGCCAGTGTGGCTTCCACATGTATATGCAGATATATGCCCACACATCTCTGGCTTCCCACATAGCTATACGTGTTAGGGCCTTGTTAGTTAGTTGCTGAGAGGGTTAAAGTGGGCGTGAAATTAGTCCCCAGGCCCATATTACTAATCCTAAAAAGTGGTACAAGCTATTGTTTGAGGTGCTCCCACACCCATTTTTTCAAAACAAACCAGCCCATAAATTAGTGATAAATACCTTCAATGGCAAACTGGGTAGGCTTGAGGTTGGTTGAAGGGCAGGAGTTGGGGTGTCCTCCTCACCCAAATCCTGGACATCACCATGTGCATCTATGCATAAAGCAACAGACAGGAAAGTAAAACATTTATGAGGTATAATGTACTACTTCACATGTCCTACTGTTAGTTGGCCAGAAAGAGACAAAGCAAATCACATACATTAACATCACCAGAAAAAAATATGCACAAAATATGTACCTTCTGTCCAACCTGTGGTGTCATCCCCAGCATCAACACCCTGCAGCCGAATGAGCGGAATTTTGGACTTCAGCATCTCCTCATATGGCCTGTAGGTACTCTTTGGACCCTGGATGGTCCCACTGTCGACCTCAAGATCATGCTTCATCTTTTGCATAAGGGCCCTTCTCAAAGTGTAGAAGCGTTTCTTGCAGGATGGGCCACTACGTGGGTATTGAGCACTGCTAGTAAGCTCCTCCCCAATGGCATCCCACAATTTGCTCCTTTCTTGCTTGCCTATAGACTGGCTTTGGCAGCCAAAGATTAGCTCCCATTTGGCCAGGGTAAGACGCACAATAGTATTGTTATCCGCCAAATTAAATTCTGGCTCCCTCTTGGCAAATGGGCGGCTGGCCTTGGGTGCAGGCTCACCTTCAGCCTGGGCCCTTTTCCTTAAGGGAGGTCTGCGCACAGCACCCAACACACTCCTACTTGGGCCAGCTGTGGCCAGCAGAAGTCCAGAATTTGGCTCCATCCTGTAGCTGCACACACACCACTATACAACACACAAGCACGCATACAGACTACAGAATGGCATCAACATCTTTTGGGGGGGTGCATGTTTTATGTGCTCTAACAACCAATCACAAACAGGTCCACTTAATTGATTCACACATACTGGCCAGGTGCTTGTAGCAACAGCTCCACTGCACTGACTGAACCATGTGTGGTAGCCAATTAACTAATTACAGAGCTCATTAACCAAACAACACACAACCAAAGACAACAATGTACTCAGGTATATTAAACACTTGTGAAATGTGGCTCTACAAACGGCTATTTAAATTAAGAGCAGCTTACCTTTCATTGGTCCACCACAGAATGTTCAGACATGTCCACTAAAGCACGCAAGTATCTGCTCACGTACGCTAGTATGCTTTAGCGTACGCATGCGCAATCCGTTTCTAGCACACCTGGGTCAGCTAATTGCAGACAGGAAATAGCAGAGCAACGCAAAAGGCGGCAAAGCGGACCTGTCCTTTTCCAAAGTTAAGTATAAATGGCTGGATTTGACAACCTTCTTGTATTGTTACACTGTGGCAAAGGCTGTGGTGTGGTGCTTTGGTCCCTTAGTCCCTTAGTTCATTTTAGTGTCTGGCTGGGTTTGGTCCTTACTCTCTGTGGCTTGTTGGGTGATTTCTGACATCAGTGCTGTTTCTTTAGGAGATTGATTTTGTTGGCATATGCAAATATTGTGTAGCATACAGCAAGTGAGGATTGATTTTGGGGCCTTTTGTGGGTTGTGCAGCAACTCCCCTCTTGGTTGTGCCTAACTTAGAAAGCACACTTTCAGCAGTCTGGTGGTTCAGACCACTATACTTCTGGTTTTGTGGTGAGCTGCATTGTTGTGATTGTGTGAGGAGTGTGCTTGTGTGTGTGGTGTGTTTGTGTTTTTTTTTTGGTTTTCCTTCTTTTGTATATCTGGTCAGTGAGTGTGAGATGGATAAGAGGGTGATGTATGGGTTATGGGTGCGGGGATGTGCCAGAATGCTGGAAGAACAGGAGGCCAGGGAGGAGGGTGCTGTGAGGCTTAGGGCACCCCGATCCTTTGGCATCCGTCTTTCAGTGTGGGATTTAAGTGACGAGCAGATCAGAAGCCGCTTTCGTGTGAATCGTGCAGCACTACAGTCCCTATATGATCAGATTAAGACCAAAATCGAGCCATCCACCAGACGCACCCAATCCATTCCAGGCATAGTACGCCTATGTGCCACGCTTAATATTGTGGCACGAGGGAATTTCCAGGCAACCTCTGCCCTCCTCAGCGGGATCAGCCAGGCTACAATGAGCCGCATATATTCTAAGTATGTCACACACCCCGCTTCAGAATATCCATAACATGTGGGTAATACCGACCTGAAGGGGCGTTCCTGCAGAGATGATAGCAAAAAAGAAAGCCCCTCCCTGATCCATAAATACCTGGGACCTCCCACTCATCACCCAGTTTTCCATCTCTGCAGACGGCGAGCAAGTCAGAAGATGATGGCTCCTCCTTGCACAGGGGGATTTCAGGTAGCCGGGGTAACTCCCGGCCCGTTATTCATTTATTTCCGTTTGGACCTTTTTCCCCAGAAATCCATATGCCTCCCAGCCTCGGCTGAGGGTCCAGGCGAGGGTATTTCAGCACATTAGGTGCTCATGAGCTATGCTCTACCGTGAGACCCTATATGAGAGGGTAGGCGGTATTACCGGGTTGGTGACCCCGGTTTGGGATGCCCTGTCCCTTAATTTCATAGTTGTCCCTCCCAGGATCCCCTTCCATAGGTGGGGTGGGGGAGTGTGTACACTCATT
The DNA here is from genome assembly GCA_027917425.1 of Gastrophryne carolinensis. NCBI lineage: Eukaryota > Metazoa > Chordata > Amphibia > Anura > Microhylidae > Gastrophryne > Gastrophryne carolinensis. Next base: position 645,425,768 of record CM051234.1, on the reverse strand, counting down.
AGTTTATTAGTTCTTTTATACAGCTTACATAGTGTGTGTGCGTGTGTTTCACTTTAATTGCAAACGCTGCAGCCTTTGCGGTGCTGGCTGCCTTCTTCCCTCCTTTCTCCCTTCCTCTCTGTTAATGGCGGAGGTTTTCACCTCACGCCATGTTGCTGTGGGGGGGGGGGGGGGGGCGGCGGGTGCCGGACCGTTGGTGGGGCTGGGACTTGTCCGTTTTTTTTTTTTTTTTTTTTCCCAGGGTGTGTGTGTGTGTTGTGTGGTGTTTTTTACTTGGCCGGGCCGGCGACCGCTTCTTACTATTGCGGCGCCGGCCGGCTCTGAGCACTTTGTTTCATGAGGTGATTTAGTTCACCTCACGCTGGCTGGGGAGGGGCGGGGCCGGAGTGACGACGCGTCACCGCTCCCCGCCTCCTGCCCTCACTGATGCCACTGCGGAGCGCTTGGAGGGGAGAAGGGGGGGTGTGGCCCGGACTCGCGCGCGTCCCGCACTGGCCACGCCCCCTTCTCCCTCTCTGACTGCGGCCCTGCCTGTTGCTGTGGAGCGTCTGGATCTTCCCTCACGGTCGCCATTTTGGTCGCTGGGTCTGTAAGTGGCCTCTGGCCATTCTTTCTTCTTGTTTGATTGTTGTCTTTTTTATTAGATTTATCTAAATACAGTCTTTCTGTTCTGTGTTTCAGATGGTGGTTCAGGAGGTCGCCAGTAGCATTTAGGGGGTCCCTCCTGATCCTTATTTCTGGGTTAATTGTTTTGCCATAAATCCTCCCACTCGGGACATTAAAGGGGCATCCCGGGTTGTCTAACGGCGTAATTCCCTGGGTCATAGCGACTTTTCCTAAACAAAGTTCACCTTATGGAGGCATCCCCGGATACTGGGCTCGGGGCCCCTTCGGGGCATCCCCGAAAGTGTATGTTATGTGGGGTATCCATTTCTGGGGACGATGTACTTCTGTGTATACCATGTGCACAGCAGACCATCACGCGGCAGTCCGAACCACAGGCGTCTGGGTCAGCACCGCCGGTCGCTTCATCTCCACCTCCCGCTTTGACACGCGCCCCGTGTGACGTCGTCATGGGCAGGGAGCTGCAATCTGAGATGTGCGCCAGATTGGCTAACCTTGAAAAAATTATCTCCAGCTCGGTCACCCGTAAGGCTCCGACTAAGAGAAAGCATTTGTCGCCGGCTCCGCTGGCAGAGGACCTGGAGGATGTTAATAATCTGGATTGGTCTGATTATTCCCAGCTAGAGGAAGGGGAAGTTTTTGAGGATTCTGATTTTTCGGACGATGAGCAGTCCTTTGGCACTGATGCCGAGCCGGGGGATTTGGGGAGATCCTCTGATACTCCCCCACGCTCTGTCACAGCAGAAGGGTGAATTGTTTGAGGAATCCAAGCCGCGCTTGGAATTCCCTACACAAAAGCATTTTGACAAAATTATTGACAAAGAATGGGACAGGCCGGCTCGGCTCCCTGGCATCCCTCAGGGATGGGATAGGAAATATCCCTTTCCTTCGGAGGCAGTTAAGCGCTGGGCATCTCCCCCCGAGGTGGATGCGCCGGTTTTGGGGTTGTCCAATTCCTCGGTCTTAAATAGACCTGATTGTTCTATTCTCAAGGATGGAGAGGATAAACGTATTGACCAGATGGCTTGTCATGGTTTTGCTAGCGTTGGGTCAGCCATGCGGCCTGTTTGCGCATCGGCGCTGATGGTGTTGGCTGCCAGGTCCGTGGTTAGGGACCTGTTGACCTCTTCCGGGCTGCGTCCCGGTAGTGCTGAGTTCCTTAGCCTCAAACGGTGTGAGCTGTTTTTATCTTTTGTGTTGACAGCCTTGGATGACACTTTGATGATGTGTGGTAGAACGTCGGCGCTGTTGGTCACTATTCGGCGTTCGGTGTGGCTGCGCCAGTGGGCGGCAGATTTTATGTCCAAAAAGTCACTAACGGCTCTACCCTTTGTTGGGTTACGGCTTTTTGGAGAGACGTTGGACTCTGTCACCAAGGGTGGTAGGTTGCCCCAACGCAAGAAACAACGCCGCCCCTTTCGAGGGGCGCCTTCCTTTACCCCCTCCTTTCGTGGGGCCAGATCTGGCAGGGGATTTGCATTCCCTTCTTCCAGAGGAGATTCTGGGAGCAGGGGCAGAGGTCGTGCCCGTCCAGGATTCAGTTGGGGCTCTAAGCCCAAGCCGGCTGCCAAGCCGGCTCAGCAATGAGGGGGCGCCCTCACCCTTGCGGGTGGGGGGACGGCTGCGACTCTTTTCCCAGGTTTGGGATCAAGAGGTCTCGGACCGATGGATCCGGGAAGTGGTGTCTTCCGGTTACAAGCTGGAGTTCGAGCTCCGCCCCCCTTCCAGATTTTTCAGGTCTCGGATGCCTTCAGAACTTCTGGCGGCGCAGGGGCTTCTGTCGGCAGTGCAGAACCTTATGGACATGGATGTCATTTGCCCAGTGCCTCCTTCGGATCAGGGCAGGGGTTTTTATTCCAATCTGTTCACGGTACCCAAGAAGGACGGATCGGTCCGACCCATCTTGGATCTGAAGTTTCTCAACAGGTTCATCCGGCCTCGGAAATTCCGCATGGAAACACTACGTTCGGCCATTCACTCTCTTCGTCAGGGAGACTTTCTGACGTCCATAGACATCAAGGATGCTTATCTACACGTTCCAATTTTTCCAGCACACCAGAGGTTTCTCAGGTTCGTGGTGGAGGATCGGCATTTTCAGTTTGTAGCACTCCCTTTCGGCCTCACCTCGGCCCCTCGGGTGTTCACCAAGGTGCTAGCGGGGGTGATGGCTCTGCTAAGGGTTCAGGGCATCCGCATTGTGCCCTATTTGGACGATCTTCTGATCATGGCCTCCTCCTTCAACCAAGCGGAGTTGGATACCAGAATGGTGGTGTCCACCCTGGAGAGGTTTGGTTGGGTGGTCAACCACCCCAAGTCTTCTCTCTCTCCGTCCAGAGTAGTGACCTTTCTGGGAATGTCTCTGGACACTTCGCAGGCCAGGGTGTTTCTGCCTCAGGCCAAGATTCTTTTGATTCAGGAATTAGCTCGGCTTCTCTTGTCGGCCCCTCGTCCGTCCATCCGGCTAGGGATGAGGCTGGTGGGGTTAATGGTGGCCTCATTCGAGGCAGTTCCCTTTGCGCAGTTTCATACAAGGACGCTTCAGCTTCATCTGTTGAAGGTTTGGGACAAGTCTCCTCTATCGTTGGATCAGTCCTTCCTGATGACCCCCCGAGTTCGTCGATCCCTGCAATGGTGGCTGGGGTCGGCCAATCTGTCGCAGGGCAGATCCTTTCTGGCCCCGTGCTGGGAAACTGTCACCACGGATGCTAGTCTGTCAGGTTGGGGGGGTGTTTGGAAGGACCTCCAGTTTCAGGGTCTGTGGAGTCCTCAGGAGGCTCACGAGCCCATCAATGTTCTGGAGTTGAGGGCCATCAGGTTGGTTCTGTTTCGCTTGACTCATCAGTTGAGAGGCCTGCCAGTTCAGGTCCGGTCGGACAACAGGACGGCGGTTGCTTACATCAATCACCAAGGGGGGACTCGCAGCAGGAGTGCCCTCAGGGAAGTGTCTTTGATTCTGGACTGGGCGGAGAGTCACGTCCCGTGTATCTCAGCAGTCTACATTCCGGGAGTGGAGAACACGGAGGCGGACTTGCTGAGCAGAGCCTCCTCTCGTCAGGGGGAGTGGTCTCTCAGTCCCCAGGTGTTTCGTTCGATATGTCTCAGGTGGGGGTTCCCAGCGGTGGACCTCTTTGCCTCTCGTCACAATCACAAGCTTCCAGTCTTTGTGTCTCTCTCACAGGACCCTCTGGCTCTGGCAGTGGATGCCATGTCTCTGAACTGGAGGGATCTGGGGTTCCTTTACCTGTTCCCTCCGTTTCCAATGGTAGCCAGAGTGGTGCACAAGCTGACTCTGGAGGGCGTGTCGGCGATTCTAGTGGCTCCAAGGTGGCCAAGGCAGGTTTGGTTCGCAGACCTGGTAAGACTGGCAGAGGATCAGTTCGTTCTGCCTCTTCTGCCGGACCTGCTCACCCAGGGTCGGCTGCGCTATCCCAATTTACCTTCGCTGGCTTTGACGGCGTGGCTGCTGAAACCGCCATCTTAAAGGAAGAAGGTCTTTCTGACGCGGTGGTTCAGACTCTCATTAGCGCCAGGAAGCGCTCTTCCTCTACTATTTACTATAGGACTTGGAGGTCCTATATTGACTGGTGTGAAAGTAAGTCTTTCTCTTGTCGGGAGTTTTCCATTTCCAGAATCCTGGAGTTTCTTCAACATGGTCTGGATTTGGGGCTTCAACTTAGTACTTTGAAGGGGCAGGTTTCTGCCCTGGCGGTGTTTTTTCAAAGGTCATTTGCTCTTCATCCCTTAGTCAAGACTTTTTTCCAAGGAGTTACGCATGTACGGCCTCCTAGGAAGCCCTTTGTTCCTGTTTGGGATTTGAACCTGGTTCTTTCTGCTCTTCAGGGTCCCCCGTTTGAGCCCTTGAATGAGATTGCTTTGTCTTCACTTACCCAAAAGGTGGCCTTTTTGGTGGCCATCACTTCGGTCAGGCGTGTTTCTGAGTTGGCAGCTTTATCCATTAAAGCTCCGTACTTTGAAAGGCATCAGGACAAGGTTGTCTTTCGTTTCAAGCCGGATTTTCTTCCTAAGGTGGTCTCTGCCTTTCATCTGAATCAGGACATTGTTCTGCCTTCTCTATGTCCTCACCCCAGTAACGACAAGGAAAGGGCGCTGCATTCCTTGGATGTAGTCCGTGTTGTGAAATATTATCTGGTGGTTACATCTTCCTTTCGTAAGACTGATGCTTTTTTTGTGGTGCCCTTTGGGCCTAGAAAAGGTTTGGCTCCTGCCAAATCTTCCATTAGTAAATGGATTCGTCAGGCCATCATTGGGGCCTATTCTGCCAAGGGGAGGAGTCCCCCTTTTCGTGTTACTGCTCATTCTACTCGTGCGGTTGGAGCGTCCTGGGCTTTCCAGCACCAGGCCTCTGTTGAGCAGGTTTGTAAGGCCGCTACTTGGTCCTCTGTTCACACTTTTTCCAAGTTTTACAAGGTTGATGTTCGGGCCTCAGCGGATGCTGTTTTTGGCCGCAACGTTCTGCAAGCTGTTGTGGTTTAAGTTGTGCATTGTTGCCTTGTTTTGGATCCCCGCCCTTGTTATGGACACTGCTATTGGATGTCCCACATGTTATGGATATTCTGAAGCGGGGTGTGTGACATACTTAGAATAATACCATTTTGTGAAATACTCACCTGTAAAATGGGTATTGTAAGTATGTCACACACCCCGCTTCACCCGCCCTTCTTATATTCGGGATCCTTTATATTGTGAACTTTGCGTTATTTTGATTTATATTTGCCTCTTCCTGGTCCCTTACCTTACTGCTTCTATATACTGGGTGATGAGTGGGAGGTCCCAGGTATTTATGGATCAGGGAGGGGCTTTCTTTTTTGCTATCATCTCTGCAGGAACGCCCCTTCAGGTCGGTATTACCCACATGTTATGGATATCTTGAAGCGGGGTGTGTGACATACTTACAATACCCATTTTACAGGTGAGTATTTCACAAAATGGTATTTTTTCCAGGTAGTACTGGCTAATTGTGACCTGATCCCTGTTTACATCAAATTTCCTGAGGATGAGGTTGCCCAAATCAAGCATGCATTCTATCGCATGGGAGGGATTCCGAATGTGCTAGGGTGCGTGGATGGTACACATATCCCTTTCCGCCCTCCCGTGCACAGGAGCTGCATTACCGGAATCGGAAAAAGTTCCATTCCATGAATGTCATGGTGGTCTGTGACTATGACATGAAGCTGCGGGCCGTGAGATCTGGCTTCCCCGGCTCATGCCACGACTCTTACGTGCTCCAGCAGTCAGCCCTGTGCAGGAAGTTCGAGAACAACGAAATGCCAGCTGGCTGGCTACTGGGTAAATAAATAACCATGACAAAGTATTTTGCCTAAATATGTGGCCTAGTAAGCTAAATTTAAAATATTGCGAAAAATAACATGTACTAGTACCAATTGCTGTCTCTCTCATTGTGTTTATTCCACAGCGGACAAGGGATATGGGCAGAGAACGTGGGTCATGACTCCCATCAGAAACCCACAGACCTTTGCCCAACAACGCTACAATGCAGCACATCGCAAAACCAGAAGCGTTGTGGAACGAACCATTGGACTGCTGAAAGCGCGCTTTCTGTGTTTGGCACGCCCAGGAGGAGAGATGTTGTACAGTCCACAAAAGGTCTCCAAAATCATCCTCGCATGCTGTGTGCTCCACAATCTCTGCATATGCCACAGAATCCAACCCCCTGAAGAAACAGAACTGGTGCCCGAAATCCCCAACTTGCCCGCAGAAACGAGTGAGGACACCCAGACTGGATTTGAGCTAAGGGAAAGCATGATCACTTCGTTTTTCTCTGTAAGCTAGCTCACCTTCACTATAATACAAGTACTGCACTACAGGGGAACTATTTGTTGGCTCCAATCATAAGTTTACCAAAACCACTATAAGGGGGGGGGGGGGTGTAAGTTGACCCAAACCACTATAAGGGGGGGGGGGTAAGTTGACCCAAACCACTATAAGGGGGGGGGGGGGGTAAGTTGACCCAAACCACTATAAGGGGGGTGTGTGTGTAAGTTGACCCAAACCACTATAAGGGGGGGGGTGTAAGTTGACCCAAACCACTATAAGGGGGGGGGTGTAAGTTGACCAACATAACAATTAGGGGTGTTGTGCAAGTTGGCAAACACTGTCCCAAACCCAAAAAACAACAATGTAATTAAATGCTACAAACCAAAATTAGTTATAAAAACGAACTACACTTTTTCTTCTTTTTTAGGCACCATGAAGAAAAAAAAAAACACTTTTTGGCACTTTTTGACTTGCACAAAAAAAAATAAAAAATAAAAAAAAATTAAACAAAGAAACATGTTGCAATGTGTTTACTACTGAAGGTCCTAACATTGATTTCAATCCAACAGCAAACCAACGCGCAGGTGCTGTGTTGAATAGCGTGTGAAAAAATGACAGCACCTACAAAGCTGATCTGAAACATCATATTCACCAATGTAGGCATTGTTCCCAACAACGGCAGGTAGCGACTGAGGAGGCCTGCTATAGCGAATCACAGCCGACCACGGCGTACGCTAGCGGCGCTCATAGCACCACACTTCAGGCGCTCATCTGTCGCTACCTGGCGCTATTACTGAATCAGCCTCTAAGAATAATACAATTCTTGTGATTACTCACCTGTAGAATTGTTATTATGAGTATACAGTACGTCCTGCTCCACCCCACCCTTTGTTTTCATTATTCTTGGATCCCCTGTATGGTGATTGTTATCATTGTTGGTTTACATTAGTGGTTGATTTTGTTTTCATTCTCCCGGCTTCTTGTTAACTGCTTTTCAATACTGGGTAATTGTGGGGGGTCCCGGGTATTTATGGGGCCGGGAGGAGCCAATTTCGCTGTCTCTGCAGTCCAGCGCCATCTGGCGTGTATTTCTTCAGGCTACTCCTTGGAAATATGCATGTGCTGAAAAGCAGATTGATGGAGCCACTTCAAATTTCTACTGCTTGATATAAGCTAAGCTTTTTTCTGTCAAGACTGAGCATATTCAAGTAGGAAGAGCATTTTCAGCATCCGCATATCCTAATTGACAAAATATATACCCATGCCTGAATTACTGGGTCTCCCATAAGACTTTTAGAAAAAATACTTTATAGAAAATGTTAAATTCAAGTAATTTTTATTACCTCACTTCTAACTTCTTAAATTTTGGAAACGAACGCATCAGACACCCGCTCACCTGTTACATTGGATATTTCTCCCTCTGAACATGGCACACAGTCATAGCAGCAGACATGGATACCTTTATGGGGAGCTTTTCTGTGTCCGGGCTCGCAACTTTTAGAGCATCGGGATTGAGGAACCTCAAAAGAAATAAAGATTTATAGTAATTCAAAAACTAAGGGATCATTGACACAAACAACTAAAGTAAAAAAAAAAGATTTAGGGGGATTAGTAAATGGTGCCTTTTCCCCAAATGATAAGTGATATACCCTCCCAACAGTTACATTGATTAAGCTGGCCATCAAGTGGATTTAAAGCCTCAATTAAGTGAGTCAAAGGCATTATGCTAATGGCGTAACTTAAATGTAAGTGGCATAATACTATGTAGGGTCAACAAAAAAAAGAAGGCTCATATTCCACAGTAAGACCTAATGTTCCGATTTGCTTAGGTATAACATGTTTACAAATTTTCAGAGCAGCTTTCCAAGTGACTGATTCTGTAAATGTATGTAAATCACAATCTCACCCCAATCTCAGGTGTAGAAAATTGAAAAATATATCTATACAGTATATTGCTTGCAGCAGTTGGTTGTGTTTTAAATAGAAACAACATCCATGAGATGGCCTTTCTTCATTTTTGTTTCTCAGAAATATAATTCAATATTAGACAGCACACCAAAGGCATTAATAATGCAAAATAGATTCCCATTTAATATTATAGCAAATTATATATACATCTTTACATAATATGGTGTTGCCAGCACAGATTAAATCAAGTGAGAAACATTTACATATAGGACATATATACATATCTTTTCCCCAAGGAATGGAATAAGGCAGTCACAGCATAAATAGAGTTCAATGAAATTACACGTGCAATGGCTGCATTCAATTACTTGGCTGCTATGCAGTGCCAGGGAATGCAGCCCAGAACCACAGTGCAATCAATGAGAAAGAAAGTGCCAAATTACAATGTAAAAGTGTAGCTTACATGCAATAATGGAGAAGATGGGGGAACGTAACTCCCCAAGTTTCAGGCTAACCTAAGCCTTTCTTCAGGGGGGAAAGGAAGAGTCCATATTGCCTATGCAGTTACCAGTTTAAATATGGTCGGCACTCACCGGCTGGTGTGACATCAGTGGGAGAGGTGTCCAGGGCGGCGCTTCCAGCTGGCATAATTGGCCGTCAGAGCAGGTCCCAATCGGTCAGCCACAATATGAACATCATGCATGCACGAGAGATACAGGGCTGTCAAAGGCAAGGGACCAGCCCCCCTACCAATAGGGAGGAAGAAGAGGGGTGGAGATAGTATCCCAGGAGGTTAGCTGGTCTCTGTCAGCAGTGCGCAAGTGCTGAGATTGTGAAGAGGCGATGTTGGAACATAGGTTCGGTTACAGAGAGAGGCAACGCTGGATCATAGGTAGCGGATCTAGGTTTCTAATCTGCAGATGAGCTGACCAGAGATATCAGTGCTGCAGTCTGATGGTTAAAGGATCACTATCACTAATTTCATCTTGTCACTGTGTGTATTGCACGTCTGGTATTTGTATTGTGTGCCCCTATATGTGTATTGCGCACCCCGATATGTGTATTGTGTGTGGCCGGTTAGTGCAGAGGAGCTGAGGATGCGACCACAGCTATTTACATTGCCAAATTCATTTTACAAAATGAATTTGGGATGCCTTAGGGGAAGGCTAGTGGCTGGCACTGGAGTTATTTAGACTTTAGAGTCGACCACTCAGGGTTTTGTTTCACTTTAAAACCTTTTATATATACCTGCACAGACATTCAAAGTCCCATTTTTTTCTGTCAGTTTATTTTGTAGAGATTTTATATATTGATTGAGTCACCATCACAGAAGCAGCACCTCACACACACTGTTACAGAAAAAAGCAAGTTCACTGCAGCTGTTGCTAGAAGATCAGTGGGCTAAATGCTGTGTATGTCTGCTATCACCTCACTGAATAGAAACCAGCAGACCCCCCATTAAGTAAATGGACTGAGCCACTGTGATTTTACAATTTAAAAGTGAGGCATACATTTTTTTTCTTTTCTATTTCCACATTATTTATACATGTTAGAAGCTATTGTGTGGCTATTTCATTATTTATCTTTTTTTTTTTTTTTAATGTGAATATTCATATATTGCTTCTTTAAGGAGGATCCACACTGGAATCTTAATTGAAGTAAAAGGTATGTAGTTCTGTCTTGTTGGAGTTATTCCTTAGTTGGTCGCCATACATGTTGGGATTTCTAAAGAGAGCATCCGCCAAGAGTATCTGAGAGGGATTGTCTTAGTATGACTGAGTCTCGAGCCATGGATAAAATACATATAGTCTTAACTATAATAAAGCATGATATTGTACTAAATAATTGTGAGTTCATCACAAGGTATACTTAATTAGGGAGTCATGTGGCTTATTGTAACTGAGCTTGAAGTATTAATTGAAGCGATGTAGATCACATTCCTCATTTAACACATTTGTTTTTAATGTGTTCACTTTGTATATCCACCACACTTCCCATTGTAGAATCTTCTAGACCTTCACCCCTTTTGTTAGTACACTAGTTCAATGACTGTAAATTGCATCTGTGAGATATGGTAGTTAGCTTCTACAAAGTGACGTGTGATGGTTCACAGATGTCTCGACAATTTTAAAACTTCAAAAAACATAAAACACAACTCTGTTTCAACCTCACCTGTGCAAGAGATGCCTTCCTATATATAACAATGCAAGAACACTCCATCTGATGACCAGAGACTAAGTCCGTACAGACGAAAAGCATTGGGCGGAGAGTTCTTACATTGCAACGTCTTTGAAATTTAGCATTGTCAGGCCGGGGGAGTATAGACAAGCGCATACGCTGGATATAGCATTATTGCCTATAGCGTTCAGGACCGGTGAGAGACATCCTGATCCCATTGTTATATATCGGAAGGTGCCTCTTGTACAGCTGAGGTTGAAACAGATTTGTGTTGTATGCTTTTTAAAGTTCTACATTTGGTAAGCGCAATTAAAAGGAAAAGGGGTTGCACCCCTAGTTGTTTTTAACAGTATTATGCTATTTTGTGTTCTTTATTTCTTTTTTGCTCCTGGGAGCGAATTGAGCAATTTTAGGGATTTAGAATCTGGAAATAATTGATGTTAAAAAGTTCTTGTGACGAGTGGCTGATTTACCCTGAAGAAGGGCTAAGTTTAATTGTGCAATACAAGTTATGTACACCGGAATTTATATGATAATGCTGATGAGTTTTTAAGCTGCCTGGATTGACAAATATTTTACACAAAAGGGGAGCTAAAGTGAAGCGCATGTGACGAGATACAAAAATCTGTGAAAAAAACACTGCCCAGTGTTGACAAGTGATGAAAGATTAAAGGAGCAGTATCGCGAATTTTTCTTGGTGACTTATATTTAAATGGTACTTTGAATGTAGGTAAGTGTTGGAGTAAGAATTACAAATTTAGAAAAAAATTATGTGTGTGTTGTGCAGCTGGAGACTATTAGCTCATGTTTATGTCTTTTGAGTGTCGGGACCGACACTCTGGCCTGTTCCATGCTGAGGAGAGGGAGAAACAATGTATCAGAAGTCTCAGCTGTTCAGTGCTGGCAGCCGTCCAGCATAAGATAACAACATTGCAACATTGCCTGGCCAGAACTTATATATCTAAAACAGAGAGAAAAGCTCTAGAAGTCATTTAGCTGATTTTGACATTTTCCCTTCATGTTGGCTCTGCTGCAGAATCTTTCAGTTTACCATTTTCTCTCTTTTTTCCATATGATCTTTTTTTCAGCTTTGTGTGTTTTGAGCAAAGCCCAACCCAGGATTTTCATTATCTGGAGTTTTGTTTTGTGCCCCTAGGGGCATCCTGATATGTGAAATCCCCAAGTTCGCCTGTAAAAACGTACCTTTCCCTGTCCCACAGCGCATGCGCGGGCTCTCATCCAATCAGCGCTGTTTGCACGCAGATGGGGAGCCTGAGCAGTAACCTTCCTGGCCGCCTGGCCTGTCTAAATGACTATCTGCGTGAGTGCGCCAGAAAAATGGGGGGATCTGTGGTTATCCAGGGGTCGTTTCACACAGTGGGCATCCTGATTTAGAATGCCCAAGGGGCAAGGTCAATGGGCGGGTCTTATAGACTTCAGGGTCGCCACTCAGGGTTTTGTTCCACTTTAATACCTTTAGATTTTCCTGCACAGTTATTCAAAGAAGAATTTCAGTTATTTTCAGTCAGTTTAGTTTATTTTGTATAGATTTTACACATTTGAGTCACCTGGTCTCATAACAAAAGCAGCACCTCACACACACACAGCCGTTACCACTGATTACAGTGTCAGCCTCTGAGGTAAAGTGTTGCTAGGAGACCAGTGGGCTAAATGAAGCAGCTCACTAAATACAAGCCAGCAGATCCCCCTATTCAGCAAATGGACTGAGCCATTGCCATTATACAATTTAAAAGAAAGGCATAGATTTTTTTCCTTTTTCTATCGCCAGATTATTTATACACATGTTAGAACCTATTGTGTGGCTATTTAATTATTTATCTTTTTTAATGCAAATTTCGCGATACTGCTCCTTTAATGGAGGTGTTTTGCGAACCACCCCTTTTCGCACATAAACCGGAAATGCAGGGGAAGAAGCTGCCGAAGAGAAAAGCGAAACTCAGTGCACTTCATTGATTGGTAAGTTTACTATGCTCAGCTTTGTCTTTTGCCTTGCCTAAAGCATGACTTTAACCATCAGACTGCAGCACTGATATTTCCATTTAGCGCAACTGCATATAGGAAACCTAGATCCACTACCTATGTTCCAGCATTGACTATTCACAATATCAGTGCTTGCGCCCTGCTGACAGAATACAGCTCATTGCCTGGCATACTATCTCCACCCCCTTCTTCCTCCCTCACGCATGTGCAATGTTCAAATTGTGGCTGGAGGATCGGGAACCGTTCTGACCACCAGTGGTGCGAGCTGCTGTGGATGCCTTCCCCACTGATACTATTATCATCCATATTTAAACTGGTAACTGCATAGGCAATATGGACTCAACTGAGTACAGCCATTGCATGTGTATTTTCATTGAACTTCTTATTCTGTTTCTTGGGAGAAAACTATGTATGAATCTGCTATATGTGAATGTTTCTCACTTGATTTAATCTGTGTTAGTAACACCATACTATATAAAGATGTATATATAATTTGCTTTAAATATCAAATAGGAATCTATTTTGCATTATCACTGCCTTTTGGTGTCGAATTTTCCCCCAGGCAGCCTCCTATCTACCCAGGGCCTTCAGAGGGCAGCAGACTACCTATTCCCCTCTCCCTCTGCTCCTCACAGCTAGACCAGACACCACGGGAGGGGGGGGGGGCATTTATAGGCTAGCATCCACTCTTTCAGGTATAAAAGCTCGCTTCCAGCACCGGCAGAGCTGTCAGAAGCTGGCCGGTGACTCCGATTCTGTGGGAACACCAGGTTGCCCTGCACAAAACGGTGCAGGAAAAGTGCTCAAAATAATAACAGAAAATGACCAAATTAAATACATATATAAATAGATAAAAAAATAAAAATATTAATTTTTTCAGATGGTTGGTATTTTCCGTTGGGAAAGGTGGCAACCCTACCTGTGGTGCTGAACACAAATACTGATACCACAGGTGCTGGTCTGCAGGGAAGACCAGCACCTCCATGGCATAGAGGGCAAGCTCTGGCCATGTGTCCAATTTAGTGAGCCAGGAATTCAATGGGGAGGACCCATCGCTCAGTACCAGGAGACACGTGGACAGGTATTATCCACCATGCGAGTCAAAGTCTGCCTCCTGGTAGTACGGGCCGTATCTGATGGTGGGGACAATTAAATAAGGTGTTCCACATTGTGGCCATGCTCACCCTTCCTTGAGAGGTGGTGCCGGTGCCCCTACTGCATTGGCAACTTTCTTCTTCTCCTCGGCTTCATTCCACCACTGAGACCTCAAATTCAGCTGGGAACTCTGCCAGTAGTGCAGAGTAGTGCAAGTACTCCTTCATCTTTTTATCCTGCTTAAGTGCTGGAATCAAGGAGGTGATGTTATCCTTATAGCGGGGATCCAGCAGGGTGGCACTGTTGACTATGCTGGCAACTCTGCGGTCGTTCCGCAGGCACTGGAGCATGTAGTGGCTTATGTGAGCCAGGCTGCCCTGAGTCAAGGAACAGCTGTCCTCAGTGTCAGGTGTCCCCTACTCTTCCTCCTGCTCCTCCCTCCAGCCATACTCCAGTGACGCCCGTGAGCTGCTCTAGGTGCCACCCTGATGTGGTGCCACTCCCACCATCACACCCTCCATCATGGCCTGACCCTAACATGGCTTGAAAAAGTTTTTCTGTTTTATAACAACTCCCTCACTGTCTATCACTCCATACACTGTCCCTTACTAACTGCTCTTAAAAGGAACATTTAATTTGTAATAACAGCTCCCTATCTGCCCCTCACTTCAGCCACTGTCCCTAAATAACTGCCCTGACAAGGATCATTTTTTTTCTTATACAGTGAGGTCAAGTGTGCATGGCTGGGGTTGCTGGGGCTGCAAGAAGGTTGATTAGCTACTGTGTAGACAATCAACCTTGCTGCTGGTTTTGGCCAAACATCGAACTCAAACAGTGACTTCTATTTGAAGTCTGTGTTCAGGTTCGGGGACCCAAACTCGCATAGTTCGGCACAGATTTGAACTTTGCAAGTCGGGTTCGCCCAACCCTATAAATTGCATTTTGTCGCTGTGTTTGTGTGTCTTTTTTTTTTTTAAGTTTTTATTTCACATTTTAATGAAACAAAGAAACAAACAATTGCAATACACCAACTCTAATACACCAACAGGCACCAGTACAAGACAGGGACAATTAACACTCAAGGACGACATACACACACATATTCTTTCCAAGGCTCGGCAGTGCGGAATGAGTATCTTCCAGAGTCAATACACTCGAGTACTTCGGGTGAGAGGGGGAATTGGAAATGGGGCACCCCTCACAGAGAGCGTCCTACACATTACCCTTGCCAGCCTGTTCATATCAACCTGGTCCCAGTCTAGTCAGGCCCGTTTCAGCCGGGCCGCATGATCACCCTATCCCATGAGATGAGATGAATAGTGTGCTCCAATGTCTTGATACCCCTGCACCTGCCGCCCACAGTCATCTCCTGCTGCCGTCTCCATACATTGCAACCAAGGGTCCCAGACTTTACAAAATTTGTGGGGAACCCCCCCGGGTGGTGTAAGTCAGTTTGTATAGTGGCAATTTTTGATTGACCAATTTCTTCCACGCCAGTACTGTCGGAACTGCAGGATGCTTCCAGGAGTATACACTTCCTGGCGTAGAAAATCAGCAATCTCATCAGCTCCTTCAGTGATCTTACCTCTGAGATTGGATCCATTACCCCCAGGAGGCAGAGCAAAATTGACCCTTGGACCCAAACCTCACCACCTTACTAACTATATACATCAGCTCTCCCCAAAATTGCACCATCACTGCACATGATTAAACCATGTGTAACCAGGTGGCGCTATCACTCCTGCATCTCAGGCACAGATCACTATCCACTAAACCCATTTTAAACAGGCACACTGGCATAATATATGCTTGATGAATCCATTTAGTTTTAATGATTCTATCCCTCGCCTCCACTATGGAGGTACCGATGTTATCCAACACTTCGTCCCAATCGTCTGAGTCTAAACTCGGCTCTAGCCCCTGCCACTTGGCTACCACCTGCTCCCGGGGAAAATTCAAGTATCCCATCAGAGTCTTATATATAGAGGAAGTGGGTGTTGTTAAGCCATCTAGCCTGATTGTGCTTTTAAAGTGGACCAACACCCAGGATTTTGACTATCCTGGGTTTTGGTCCACTTCAGGGGGGCACCCCGATTAGGGGTGCCCCGCTGTGTAAAACCCCCCAGAAACCCCCAAACTCACCTCACCACGCTCCCACGGACAAGCGGCGGACAAGGCAGCGCGTCCGCCGCCGCCTCCCGCGCGCCCCTCTGACAGTGCGCGCGCCCGCGCCGGCCATTCACAAACGGCCGGCGCGGGCGCGCGCACGGCTAGAGGCGCTGCTGCCGCCGATCAGGTGAGTTCTTTTGGGGTTTTGGGGGGGGTCCCTCACCGCGGGACATCCCGATCTCGGATGTCCCGCGGTGAGGGGGGTGATCGGCCCGGGAATCTTATAGATTTTGGTCCACTTTAATCAGGGACTTCCGCAGGGCGTGCCTAAGCTGGAGGTAGTGGAAGAATTCTCTCGGGGAAAGCTGGAACTTCCTGCTGATCTGTTCGAATGATATAATGATGCCCGAGGTGCACAACTGCCCCAAAACATGCTCTCCCTCCTCCAGAACTGCACATCCATTGTGACATTAAGCTCCGGCAGCTTGGGGTTGCCCCAAAGGGGGATATGCGGGGACCACCTCCCTTCCCAGCTTGGCCACCCTTCCCCAGATATTACACTCCATCCTCATACACATTGTTGCCCTCTGCATCCCCCCCCCTTTTATACACCAGGGTAGACAGCCTCTCCACGCCACCCAGTAGAGTTTTCTCCATCGAAATCACTGTATTCTCCCCAGGAAGGCATATCCACCAGTGCACATACAGGAGCTGCGTGGCATAGAAATACAAGAGCATATTTGGGACCGCTAGGCCCCCCTTGGACACCAGTGACTTCATTACCTCCGTATTTAGCCTCGGTTGGGACTGTCCCCAGAAGAAGCCAAATATAATCTCGTCCACAGTCTTAAAGTGTGAACTGGGCAGCAGCCCTGGGGAGGCCTGATAAAGGTACAGGAATTTGGGTAAGAAGATCATCTTAAAGATATTAATCCTGCCCATGAGAGAGGTAGATTTGCCCACTGCATGATGCGTACCACGGGGGATATATTAATATAATAAACTTAAACTGGCTCACTATCCTCAGCCGAGATCAGGGGGAGACTACTAAATTTCCAGCCCCATCTACGGTCATTAGGCTGAATTTGTCCCAATTTATTTTGAGCCCTGAAAATCACCAAATCTTCCAACAGCGTCCAGTAGATTGCCCCACAGCAATCTGCCAAATACACGCGTGTCATATACAAGGATATTTTTTTCTTCTATACCATTCAATTTTACCCCCCCTGATCGCTGTGGATTCCCTGATTATAATTGCTAGGGGCTTGATAGCCAGGGCAAAAAGCAATGGTGAATGCGGGCATCCTTGCCTAGTTCCTCTACTCAAAGAGAGCTGGTTAGAGAAGACGCCATTAGCCCTCACCCTGGCCACCGGATCCCGGTACAGCAGCTTTATATAATCAATGAAACTTGAAGGAAGGCCAAATTTGGCCAGTACTGCCCATAGATACACCTACTCAATCGAATCAAAGGCCTTCTCATTATCCAAAGAGACCACCACCCTTTCACCCCAATTATCGTGTGTAATCTGCAAATTAGAGAACAACCTACGAAGATTAATCCTGGTGCGTCCCGGCATGAACCCAGACTGATCTGGCCCGATCAATTGGACTGTCACCTTATTCAATCTAGTGGCTAGGATTTCAGGCAGCACCTTTGCGTCCTGATTCAGAAGTGATATGGGCCTATATGAAGCGCACGAGGTTTACCTTCCTTATGTATTAACCCTTTAAATGCCAAGCACGTAGTTTCTACGTGGTTGCTTCTCCAACCGTTAAGTGCCAAGCACGTAGAAACTACGTGCTTGGCATTTACCTACCTTCTGGCCATCGGGGGTCCCTGGGGCCTGTGTAGCTGGGCATGCAGCCCCCACGTCATCAGCCGGCGCCTGCACTAGCTGTATAAATAGCTGGTGCAGGTGCCATTTTCCTCCAGACCGGACCGCGTGAACAGGTAAGGAGGTTGTTCTGGGGGTGGGGGTGGTGATCGGCGGTGGCGAACGGTGATTGGCGGTGGCGGCGGCCGGTGATCGGCGGCGGCCGTTGTCGTTTCCGCCGGTGGCCATCTGGCAAAGATGCAGGTGTTGGGAGGGGGGGGCGGTGGGTGGATCGGCTTGAAGATGCAGCTGTTGGGGGGGGCATGCGGCGGTGCCGATCGGCGGGAGCAGCGATCGGGCTGAAGTTTAAGTTGTTGGTATGCGGCAATCGGGGGCCGATTAAGTTGTTCTGGGGGGGTGGGGGGGGGCGGCAGCGGCGGCAATCTTGGGCGGTGTGCCCCTCCTCCCGCTCACCATGCGCTCTGGGGGGTGGGGGGGTTGGTGCCCCTCCTCCCGCTCCCTATCCCCAAGTGTGGCATGCCCCTCCTCCCACTCACCATGCGCTCTGGGGGGTGGGGGGTTGGTGCCCCTCCTCCCGCTCCCCATCCCCAAGTGTGGCATGCCCCTCCTCCCGCTCACCATGCGCTCTGGGGGCGGCGGCGATCATGGGCGGTGTGCCCAGCAGATTAAGTTGGTGGGGGGGCGGCAGCGGCGACGATCGTGGGCGGTGTTCCCAGCAGATTAAGTTGTTGTGTGGGGGGGGGGGTCGGTGGCGATCGGCAGCAGCCTCTAGGCCTCCTAGTAATTATTCCCCCGATATTCCCCCCTTTAATTCGGTCCCTGGAGTCAACATAGACACAAGTAACTTAAGTCTTGTTGACTTTTTCTATCTGTTTGTTACAGAGGCCATCCTACAGGATATGGTCCTCTATACAAACCGCTATGCTGAGCGGGTCATGGCACAAAACCCCCGACAGAGGCACGCCCGAGCTCAGTCATGGCACCCCACCAATATAAGTGAGATGAGAAAATTTTGGGGGCTCACTTTGGCAATGGGTCTTCTCAAAAAATTTAGCCTAGCATCATATTGGGATATCCATTCCATATTGGCAACACCCTAATTTCCGGCCATAATGTCCAGAAACCGGTATCAAATTTTACTACGGTTTCTACATTTCAACGACAACGCCACTGCTGTTCCCCGTGATATGCCCGGTCATGACAGGCTTCATAAAATACGGCCCCTAGTTGAAAGCCTGTCAGAGCGCTTTGCAGATGTGTACACCCCCTCCCAAAATTTAACTATCGATGAGTCACTTCTGCTTTTTAAGGGGCGCATTATATTTCGGCAATATATCCCTAGCAAGCGTGCCCGCTATGGGATAAAGTTTTATAAATTGTGCGAAAGTACGACCGGGTACACAAAATTTTTTAGAATCTATCAAGGAAGGGACACGCAACTAGACCCACCTGGCTGTCCCCTTGATTTGAGTGTCAGTGGCTGGATCGTTTGGGACCTCATCACCCCACTACTCGGGAGGGGGTACCACTTATATGTGGATAATTTTTATTCCAGCATCCCCCTGTTTAGAGCCCTTTACACCTTAGACACTCCCGCCTGCGGCACAGTCAACCGTAACCGGAAAGGCTTGCCAAGGGCATTGCTGAATAAACAACTCAAGCGTGGGGAGTCTTACGCCCTGAGAAGTGATGAGCTCCTGGCCGTTAAATTTATGGATAAAAAGAATGTGTTCATGCTGACTACCATCCACGACCAGTCCCACCCCAGTCCAACCCAAAAGCCACGTTGTATCCGAGATTACAACAAGTTCATGGGTGGCATGGATAAAACCGACCAAATTCTCACTTACTACAACGCCACCCGAAAATCGCGAGCCTGGTACAAAAAAGTTGCAATTCATTTGATCCAGTTAGCAACTTTTAACAGCTTCATTGTCTTCAAGGCAGCAGTACCAGGCTCCAATTTGACCTTTATCCAGTACCAGCACCAGTTACTCCCTGCTTTGCTTTTTGGGCATGGTGAGGAGCCACCAGCTGGTAGTGACAATGAGTGCAGGCTAATTGGAAAGCACTTTATAAAGTGCATTCCCTCCACCGATAAAAAAAAGTATTCCCAAAAGACCTGCAGGGTATGTAGGAAGTGTGGCATTAGGAAGGATGCACGGTACTACTGCCCGACATGTCCCAGCCAACCAGGTCTTTGTTTTGAGAATTGTTTTGAAATTTATCATACTCAGTTGGATTTTTGATTTATTTTAATTTTTTTTCTGCATACCCCTGCCCTGCCATGCTCCGCTGAAACTGAAGCAGGATACAGGTTACAAAGGCAGAAAACACTTACCTCGCCTGCAGGCAAGCGCCAGCTACTTGGTGGCCAGTACGACCGCCCCAGTGGTCGTACTGGCCCCGGGGAACGGCACTAAACGGTGGGCGTTGTAAGGATTTTTTTTCTCTGTAACTCCCCGCCTTAGCACCAGGGGAGGGTGGCAGGGTTAGCCTGAGACTGGACCTCCACTATAATGTTTACGCTCTGTGTGGTCAGTATATAAAGCGCTGGAGCAAGAGCAGCTTGGATATTTGTGACACATGATGATAAAAATGTGGGCCCAGTTTCAGGATCTTGATAACTGATCTTATAATCTGATGTCACGGCTACTATATCCTAATTGCACCTCACAGCTAACCCTGACTGCAGCTCTTGGTACCGTCAAGAAATGTGGGTTGTTTTGTGTGTCTTTTGTAGAACATGCTATACTTTTGGGTGTTCGGCAACCCTAACCTTGAAAGTAGCTTTGCATGTTGGATATTGTTCTGTTCAGTGGACCTTGCAGTTTCAGATTTAGTTTTGGTTAAAAAAGTGTAAGGTGCGCACTTTGTCAGCAAAGCTGAAAAAATGATGTGAAAATACCATTTTGTGACTACTCACCAGTAAAATGGATATTATTGGTGTGTCACACACACCCCGCTTCCTGTACTAATAACGTTCGGGTAAACCATCACCAGATGCCATTGCAGAGAGAGAGATCTTGAAAACTGGCCCCTCCCAGTCTATATATACCTGGGACCTCCCACTTAATCCCCAGTGTAATTGAAAAGCAGTAAGACAAGGTACCAGGAAATGAACCTTCAACAAAATTATAGCTTCACCAAATAGAGAAAACCAGGATACCAAAAAGGGCGGGTGAAGCGGGGTGTGTGTGACACACCAATAATATCCATTTTACTGGTGAGTATTCACAAAATGGTATTATTCTTTGTGTGCCACACACACCCCGCTTCCTGTAGTAATAACGTCCGGGACGTCCAAAAGCAGTGTCCCTAAAGGGTGGGTATCCAGCAGGAAGATGAATCATAACTCAAACCACTACAGTTTGCAGAACTTTGCAGCCAAACACAGCGCCCGCTGAGGCTCGCACATCAACCTTATAAAACTTTGAAAAGGTATGAACCGAAGACCAAGTAGCCACCTTACAAACTTGTTCAACAGAAGCCTGGTGCTGAAAAGCCCAGGACGCACCAATAGCGCGAATAGAATGAGCAGTGATACGAAAAGGAGGAACTTCCCCTTAGCCGTATAGGCGCCGATAATGGCTTGACGAATCCATTTACTAATGGATTACTTCCTAGGCCCACAAGGCACAACGAAAAAAGCATCAGTCTTACGGAAAGAAGACGTAGCACGCAAATAAAAATCAACACAGCGAACAATGTCCAAACAGTGCAAAACCCTCTCCTTGTCATTCTTGAGGTTAGGACACAAGGAGGGAAGAACAATGTCCTGATTCAGATGAAATGCAGAAACAACCTTAGGAAGAAAGTCCCATTTGAACCGAAATACCACCTTATCTTGATGTCTCGCAAGGTAGGGCGTCTGAATAGACAAGGCCGCCAACTCAGAAGTGATAGCCACTAGAAAGATAACCTTCTGAGTCAAAGTAGAAAGAGCAATATCCGACAAAGGCTCAAAAGGAGGAGCCTGAAAAGCAGAAAACACCAAATTCAGATCCCAAACAGGGAGCAAAGCCTTCCTGGGAGGCCGCACATGCGTAACCCCCTGGAAAAAAGTCTTTACCAACGGATGAAGCGCAAAAGCCTTCTGAATGAAAATAGACAAGGCAGAAACCTGCCCCTTCAAGGTACTAAGCTGCAGACCAGCATCCAGTCCAGATTGAAGAAAATCCAAAACTCTGGAAACAGAAAAGACTCTGCAGGGCAAAGACCTAGCCTCGCACCAATCGATGTAAGAACGCCAGGTTCTATAATAGATAACAGAAGAAGACCTCTTTCGAGCACAAATAAGAGTCTTAATAACCGAATCAGAAAGACCTTCCTCCTTCAAGATGGAGGTTTCAGCAGTCAAGCCGTCAAAGCCAGCGTTGGTAAATTGGGTTAACGCAGCCGACCCTGAGTGAGAAGATCCGGCCGCAGGGGAAGTTCGAACTGGTCTACTGCCATCCGAACGACGTCCGCGAACCACATCCTTCTTGGCCACCTTGGAGCAAGAATAGCGGAGACCCCTTCCAGAATCAACTTTCTTAACACTCTTCCTAGCAAGGGAATCGGAGGGAACAGATACAGGAACCCCAGTTCCCCCCAGCTCAGAGACATGGCGTCCACCGCCAGAGCCAGAGGGTCCTGAGACATTGACACAAAGGTCGGACGAGAAGCAAACAGGTCCACCTCCGGTGTTCCCCACCGAAGACACAGAGCCTGAAAAACCTGAGGATGGAGAGACCATTCCCCCAGACGGGAGGAGCATCTGCTTA
Source organism: Gastrophryne carolinensis (assembly GCA_027917425.1). Lineage (NCBI taxonomy): Eukaryota > Metazoa > Chordata > Amphibia > Anura > Microhylidae > Gastrophryne > Gastrophryne carolinensis. The sequence continues at coordinate 645,403,454 of CM051234.1, read as the reverse complement.
GAAGGTCCGCTTCCGTGTTTTCCACCCCCGGAATGTAAACTGCCGACAGGCAAGGAACATGGGCCTCCGCCCAGGTCAGAATCAGGGAAACCTCTCTGAGAGCTCCCAGACTGCGAGTCCCTCCCTGATGATTGATGTAGGCAACCGCCGTCTGGTTGTCCGAACGAACCTGAATTGGAAGGCCCCGGACATGCTGAGTCAGAAGAGAAAGAACCAGACGGATAGCTCTCAGCTCCAGAACATTGATAGGCAAGTGAGCCTCTCGAGGACCCCACTGCCCCTGGAACTGAAGATCCTTCCAGAAACCCCCCCAACCCGAAAGGCTGGCGTCCGTGGTGACAGTCTCCCAGAGAGTAGTCAGAAAGGACCTGCCCTTCAGGAGATTGTTCGAAACCAGCCACCATTGAAGGGACTGCCGGACCCGGGAGGACAACTGGAACGGTCGATCCAATGAACGTGGACAACGGTCCCAAGACGCCAACAGATGAATCTGAAGCGTCCGAGTGTGAAACTGAGCAAAGGGAACTGCCTCGAAGGAGGCTACCATCAATCCCACCAGCCTCATCCCCAGACGGATGGACGGTTGAGGAATCAGGAGAAGAAGCCGAACCAAATCCTGAATCAAAAGTATCTTCGACTGAGGTAGAAAAACACTGTGCTGACAAGAGTCTAGTGTCATCCCCAAGAAGGACACCACCCTGGCCGGAGCCAGGGAGGACTTAGTTGATCACCCAACCGAAGCTTTCCAGCGTAGAAACCACCGTGCTGGTGTCCTTCTCCGCTTGATTGAAGGAAGGAGCCATGATGAGAAGGTCGTCCAGGTAAGGCAAAATTCGAATGCCTTGAGTTCTGAGAATGGCCATCACCCCTGCTAGAACCTTGGTGAATACCCTTGGCACCGAGGTAAGACCAAACGGAAGAGCCACTAATTGAAAATGCCGATCCTCCACCACGAACCGCAGAAAACGCTGATGGACCGGGCAGATGGGAACATGCAGATAAGCATCCTTTATGTCTATGGACGTCATGAAGTCCCCCTGCCGAAGAGAAGTGATGGCCGAGCGCAGAGTTTCCATGCGAAACTTCCGTGGACGAATGAACCTGTTGAGGAACTTCAGATCCAGGATAGGACGCACTGATCCGTCCCTTTTGGGTACCGTGAAGAGATTGGAATAGAAACAGAGACCCAATTCCGAAGGTGGCACCGGATGGATGACCGCCAATTCTAGAAGATTCCTTACCGACACTCTGAGTTCTTGGGCGACCAAAGGATCGGTAGGTATTTGGGACCTGAGAAACCTTGAGGGAGGACGGGACTGGAACTCCAGCTTGTAACCGGACGACACCACCTCCCGAATCCATCTGTCCGGGACCGCCCGGACCCAAATCTGGGAGAAGTGTCGCAACCGCCCCCCCCACCCACACGGGTGAGGGCGCACCCTCATTGCTGAGCAGGCTTGGGCGTGGACTTAGGCTTAGAGCCCCACGAATGACCGGAACGGCCGCAACCTCGCCCCCGGTTCCAGCTGGTGCCCCTGGTAGCGGGAAGGGAGGCCCCTCTGCCTGCCCTGGCTCCCCGAAAGGAAGGAAGGATTGAAAGAAGAGGTTCCTCGAAAAAGACGTCGCGGCTTCCTGCGCTGAGGCAACTTGCCTCCCTTGGTGACTGAATCCAACTTGTCACCAAACAGTAAACCCAGAAAAGGTAGGGCTGTAAGTGATCTTTTAGCACCAACATCCGCCGTCCATTGGCGGAGCCACACTGGCCGCCGAATAGCAACCAAAAGAGCTGATGTCCTGCCACACATAGCAATAGCATCATCTTGGGCGGCCAGAACGAAAGAAGCAAAAGACTCACACAGTTGAAGAGAGGCAAACTCCTCACATTCTGGATCAAGATCCGCGTACAAATTTTTAATCATGGCCTTAAGAGTCAAAAGAACAATGGACGAAGCACATACCGGTCACAAGGTCGAACCAGCACTAATGAAACCATGACGAGCCAGTTGATCGATTCTACGATCCTCGACATCCTTAATTGTGGTAGTGTCTGGTGAATGCAGCACTGAAGTGTTAGAGAGCCCCAAAACCGGAGCATCCACATCAGGGGGGACCGTCCAAAGTTTGACCAATTCCTCCAAAAAGGGATACCGCCTGTCCCAATTAGCAGGGGAACCAACCAGGCGGGTCGGCTGTTCACATTCCTTAAGCACAACCCTTTCAAAATGTAGCTGACCAGGGAACGCTAAACGCGGCTTAGGCATATCAAAAAGTTCACCCTTAGGCGGAGGGGCCGCCGCAGGTGGATCCAGAGATAAAATTTCAAAAACCTTGGAGAGGATAGAAGGAGTATCACAAGACACCCCTGCAGTCAATTCTGCCGAAGTATCAGACAACAGTGGAGCCTCAAGCTCATCCAAATCTTCCAAGATTTCCCCTTCCTCAGACAAAGGACAATCTGACCAGTCCAATACTTCCGCTGCCTCCACAGCAGGAGCCAGAGGAGGAGAAGCAATGTGTTTCCTTTTAGCCGTAGCCTTTTGAGCTACCTGTGCCGACAACAACTTCTCGAGAGTGGCCACTCGAGTGCACAACTCAGATTGCGAATCCCCACCTATGACAACGTCACACGGGGTCCAGAATAAAGGCGGAGGGGCAGGCGATGACTGAGGTTGCGAAGAGCCAGGAACCGGAGTGCCAGACTGACGCGCAATATTCTGCTGGGCGCAAGGAACGCACAATATGACGTCATCACCTGGGAGTGGAACCCCACAACCCCCACACTGCCTAGATTGCCCCGAAGAGCCATTTCCGGTATCATTGGAAGCCTCCATTCGGTGAAATTTTTTGGTATTCGCAGAACCCAGGGATTTATGCTATAAGCGACCCGGGATGCCCCTTAATAATTAATTAAAGTCCCGGGAGTGGGAGGATTTTAGGACCCCAAAATAAGACTAGCCAGGTATATCAGACTGGGAGACCCATGCAGCAGGGGTATCCCAGATCTAAAAAAGACAAAAGGCAATATGAAAATTCATGAATAAACCGCACATGCACACAAAAAAACACACAATACTAGCCAAAAAACAGGAGGTCCAATAATATAATATATATACATATATATATGAATATATATATAGACACATACACTTAAAATATGCCAATGCCTAACTAATGGATAATGCATAATGTACAATACATATGAAAACCACTATGGGCAGGGGTATAACCCACAATGCATATATATATATATATATATATATATATATATATATATATATATATAGATATATATATATATATATATATATTTATATATATATTCATAAGCATAAGTCCCCTTATGGATAAATGAACTCACATCATTCAATAAAAAAGAAAAGACAACATCCTTTAAAAACTGCCAACAGCCCGCAAAAGAACCGATACAGCGGGACCTAAGGAAAAGATTCTACCTCACAGGCAGTACCTCACAGCGCAGACAGCTCAGAGAAGAAGGGCGGGCCAGAGAACGCGCGCGAAGCGCTCTGACCCCGCCCCCTCCCCAGTCACCTCACAGCGCGGGCCGCGGCCGAGCGCGGCCCCGCCCCCAAAACGGATCACCTCGGAGGCACAATGGCAGCAGCGCCACCAACAAAATAACCTCCAGACCCGGTCTGAGTAAATGAATCACCTCACACACGCACATACACCAAGTAATAAAAACACAGGCTAATTAACACACATGCGCGCGCGCACACACACATAGCTGTGCACACTCAAATTACCTCAGGAAATAAAATGGCCAGCATTTGCTTAAAACCCCTCGCCTCCCCCCTAACGCACCTCCCCACAATAAAGGGAGAGGCCATAAGAAGGAGTGGAAAGAGATATGGGGGCAACGGGACGGGGCATCCCAAATCCGGCTCACCAACCGGATAACCACTCTGCCCCAATAATGGGGACTAGTGGAGGAGATAAGCTCCTAGCATTACCCAGTCAGCAGCCAAGGCTGGGAGGCTTCCAATAGTTACATAATACTAATAAAAATTGAACTGGGTAGAAATAGACCAGTGTTACCCCGGCTACCTGCAAGCAGGAGACCTCTTTCTTCTGTCTTGACGCATCTTGCAGAGAGAGAACACTGGGGATTAAGTGGGAGGTCCCAGGTATATATAGACTGGGAGGGGCCAGTTTCAAGATCTCTCTCTCTGCAATGGCATCTGGCGATGGTTTACCCGAACGTTATTACTACAGGAAGCGGGGTGTGTGTGACACACAAAGAATATGACCTTTACGCGCATGCTTTCGTTTTGGGTGTTTGGCGACCCTACCCTGCGAAGTAGCTATGCATGTTGGGTGTTGTTCTGTTCAGGGGACCTTGCGCTCTCAGATTTAGTGTGTTTTTTCTTGCTGGCATATTATTTTCTTTAGAAGAATGTGGTTTTGATTCTGTTTTTTTTATATTTTTTTAGGAAAACCCGCTGCAATCAAGTTATTTGCCGTAGGACTACTTGAAGAAAGCTCTGCACATAACAACAAGCCTGGTACTCCTTGAAAGCTTGAGGTGTGTACTGTCATGGAATATATACTTTGTGGGGGTATTTCAAATGTAAAGGGTCGTTTTTCTTGAAAAACTGCAAGGTGCTCATAGCAGTTGTATTTTATCTGAAAATCTCCTAAAGCACTGTCTCAATTTGGGGGAATCTCCTGGGCAGGAAAGGGTGTCTACCAATACATATGTGGTACCATTGTAACTGGGAGAAATTGGGCTTTTACACGCAATACAATTTTATTGATAAAATTTAATTTTTTACTTACAAAAAACACTACACAATGTAAAAAATAGCATTTTTTAATTTTTTTACCACATATTTCACCCCAAAATATTGCTTAAGTACTGAAAAAATTACAAACAGGCTATTCTATGTTAAAGCCCAAATTGTGCCAAAAAAAACAATATATAATTTTCCTAGGAAATCCCCAAACATTCCTTCAAAAATTACACTTAAACATGTGGAGCACAAAATGGTGAAAAATGGTCTGGCAACAAAATCTCCAGGTAGGCTGGCACTTAAAGGGTTAAGACTATATGGGCTTCGGAGAAGGAGTTCGGCAATACTCCCGCCTTGGGCGCCCGGCACAACATCTCATGCAACCTAGGTTCTATTTGCTCAGAGTATCTCTTATACCACTCAGCTGGGATCCCATCTGCTCCTGGAGCCTTCAGACCTGGAAGGGCTCCTATCGCAGCCGTGACCTCATCCAGCGTGATGGGGCTACCTAGGGTCTCCCCGTCCTCCAAGGGGAGAGTTGGGAAATTGATGTCATCTAGATACCCATTCAGCTCCCCCAGTGTATAGAGACCCTCGGAAAATACAGCACCGAGTAGAACGAGTGGAAGTGTTCAGAAATGCCCTCACTGCTAGTCACAGTGGAGCCCCCACAGGTAATTTCCGCTATCGTATTAGGCGCTCTTTCCGCCCTAGCCAGAAAAGCCAGCATCTTACCATTTTTATCCCCTTTATCGAAGATGTTCCCCTGTTTAAGGAGTAGCGTTTTTTTGGTGGTCTACATTAGGAGCAGGTTGTATTTCCTTTGGAGGGCCAGCAGGACCGTGCGATCCCTGTCCATGGGGGAAGCTGCATACACTTCTTCCGACCTGGCAATTTTATTTTCTAGTTCCCCTACTTCTCTCCCCCTCCTTGTCCTTTCTGCTGCAATGGCACTAACGGCCCCTCTTCTGAAGACTGCTTTAAAGGCATCCCACGTTATGTCCACAGGCACCTCCCCTGTGTTACATTCCCAATATATCTTGGTGGTGGAATGCAGGCTCTCCTTAATTACCGGGACGTCCAGCTACAGCGGGTTCAGAGCCCACCCCACCAAACTCCTGCCCCTCTCTGACAATCTAACTGTGATCAGCAGTGGGGAGTGATCAGAGATTACCCTGGGGAGGTACTCACACAAACGTATCCTAGAGATCAACTGGGACGAGGCCATATCAATCCTGGACAGAGATCTGTGCGTAGCCGAATGGCAGAAATACATTCTCTCTCCCAGGTGTCTCCACCTCCAAGCCTCCACCAGACCTAGCGCCTCGGCCCAGCCCACCAGACAAGATCTGGTGCCCGGATGTCCCCTAAATCTATCCAAGTCCCCATCCAACACCATGTTGAAGTCCCCGGCCAACAGCAGAGGTACCGAGGGGTACACCGTTACCCTCCCTGAGATATTCTGAAGTAATTAAATGCCAAATGGCGAAGGAATATATATACCCACTATTATAACCTCTAAATAAAACAATTTGGCATGGAGAATCACATAGCATCCCCCGGATCAACATATTTGGAGAGCAGAATGAATGGTGTACCTTCGGAAACCAACACCGAGACACCCCTGGAGTAGGACGGGAACAGTGCATTTTAGGATTGTGAATTCCAGGGTCATTTCAGAGCCAGAGCTCTCTGACCCACCAAATAGGTTTCTTGCAAAATCACAACATCGGGCTTATACCTTTTAATGAACTGGAGAACCGTTATCCGCTTAACCTTATCATTAAGCCCCCGGAAATTCCAAGAAAGAATTTTACAGTCTGTCATTCCACTCTAACAGTGCAATGTCCTTAACTCCAAAGGTGTCCCCTCATATCCCTTCCCCACCCCGTCTGACATCCCTCCCCCCCAAGCCTCCAAGCACACAACACACACATACCCATGCAGGACACCTAAACAAGTAACATCCAAATAATCTTGATGAACTTCAACAGCCCTCCCCCACCCCTCCCACCCGCTCCATCAACCCTAACTCTGGGGAGCATCATACCCCCCCGTACAATCTACCATTACAACACAGGTGAAATGAGTTGCCTATGAGGCGCGGAAGACCCAACCTTATAGGGGGTCTATGAGCACCTTTACTGATTACAGTCTGCCATGGACTCCCAGGGCACCTTAAAGACAACCAGGAAAAGGGGAGGACCAGTGACCTACCGGAAAGGGGTGGGAAGGGTAGGGACAGGAATAGAGGATAAGCACAGGGATAAGGGGGTGGGAGGACAAAAGCGCACTAGGAGCCCAGAGCCACAGCTTCCCCGCATCGGCCTGCTCAGAGTAAACTTGCAACTCGGGCAGCAAAGGCAATGAGTTAATTTCACTAACAACATTTAACAATTAACCCAAATTCCCAGGCAGGGCCAACTCAGCCCAACCGTACGACAGTCAGCCCGTACGGGAGTCCAGCAAGATTGCAAAAAGAAGCAGACCATTCCTCTCAGGCCGGGACTCAGGCAGTCAGGCCCCTGGGAGAGAGTCCAGCCACACATTAGCTTCCTCGGCCGAGGTAAAGAATTTCCTGGATACTCCACCTTGTATGCGCAGCCGCGCTGGAAACATGGAGTACTTAATTTTCTTCTTCTGGAGCCTCTCTCTAACTCCATTAAAGGATTGCCGCAACTTTTGGACCTCCGCTGGGAAATCCGGAAAAAATGATAGGCGAGCATTATCATACATCACCACTCCTTTTAGTCTAGCTACGGCCAGGATAGCGTCTCTGTCCTTGTAATGGAGGACTTTAAATATAAATGGTCTCTGTGGAGCCCCGAGCGGCAGCGGTCTCAAGGTGATCCTATGTGCTCTTTCCACCGTGAAGAATTTAGTCAAACTAGCCGGTGCCAGAGTATCCCTGTTGAGATTCTCAAACAGCTCCGGGGAGGGCCCCTCTGATTTCTCCGGTAGACCCAGGATTCTGACATTGTTCCTCCGGTTTCTATTGTCGGAGTCCTCAGCCCTTCCCATTAGCGTAGCTACCTACCTCCTTAGGGTAGCCAACTCCCCCGCTTGTGCAGCCACCCTGTTCTGTTTCTCCGATTCTCCTTTCCACCTCCCCCGTGCGGTCACGGATCTTATTAAAGTCAGGGCAAAATAGTCAAACTGTTCCTGCAGGGTGTCGAACTTGGCAGTTAAGACATTTTGACAAGAGGCAATGGCTGCCATGATGGCTGCAGTGTACGGGTTAGAGGGCTCCTGCCCAGATCCGCACGAGGTCTCCGTCGTTTGCGTGCTTCTATAGATCACAGTGGACTTGTGCTTTTTATTGCCTCCCATATGTGGGAGCAAGCTAGAAGGATACACATGGATAAGGTTTTGGGCCTAGCACTGCCCCGCTGTCTCAAAGTTTTGCCGCCACTCCTGTCCGAACAGGCTTTAGCAGTAGGGGGGAGATGGATAAAGCCATCCCTAGACACGCTGGCCTCCTTGCTAAGGGGGGTTCCTGCCCCGGAGTGTGCTGCTAGGGTAGCGTAGCCCCTGGCGGGGTTGATCTGGGAGAGGCCACCCAGCTACTACTTTTCAGCCCTGACCCCAGAGGTCCCGGTATTAATGGTGGGGGGGATTCCTGCTACAGAATATACAGTGGAGGTGACTTGTCCCCTGGGGGGTTTAATAAGCTGGGCAGGACCAGAGCACGCCTCCTCCCCCTGGCTGTCAATCAAGATGGCGCCGGCTTCCCCCTCTCATTCGCGCCAGTCAGCAGCTGACTTCTCACCGCTGCCCACCTTCTTTTGTGGCTCTGCCCACCCGACGCCTGGCTCCAGCACTCCTCCCCGCAGCCTCCGAGTATGCTCGGCTGTCTCTGCTCCTCTGCGTTACTCCCGGAGCCTTCCTCCTGCTTCTGTCCACTCCGATCAGCTGGTTGCAGCCACCGCCATCTGCCCCAATGCCCCCGGGCGATCATCTGCCCTGAGGGGGGATATTCAGATGCCACTCGCTGCCCGATCTGCAACACAGAAGGCGATTACTACAGGATACTTCCAGGAGCCTCTTACAGGTACATCCAATCAAGTGGCCTTCTTAGCCACGCCCCCCATTTGTGTGTTTTTTAAAATCTTTTTGTGAACTGTTTAGGGGTCCATGAGAGCCAGTGGGTGACTTGCCATTAACTCCCAAAACCATTACCTACCTCCCCAAAGAGCGGGGAGGTGCAGAAGAGCCAATGGCTCGTGAAGGCTATGTGAGCTTAAAGACTTCAAGGCTGGGCCCCTTTGCCCTGGTCTACCAGCCCACATCACTGGTGCCCGGGCTGGTTTTACTAGAAAGGGGAGGCACCACACCATTTAAAAAAAAAAAAACATTTTAAGGGTTTTAATCCAAAAGGACTACTTTTGGTGCTCAAATGTGGTGTCGAGCATGCCACCTGCACTTGGTACTTGTGAGAAGCATGCTGGAGGATTTAACCCCAATGTTGCCATTATCCGGGATGGGGGCAAACAAGACTGAATCTAGCTTCAACTCAGATCTCACTAGTTCTAGTACAAGTAAGGGAGGTAAAAATACAATTCTGTGAATACTAACCTGTAGAATTGATATTATGAGTATACAGTACGTCCTTCTCCAGATAAGAATCATTACACATGGGTATTACTCCGCCAGATGGCACTGGACTGCAGAGACAGCAAAATTGGCTCCTCCCGGCCCCTCAAATACCCGGGACCTCCCACAAATCCCCAGCATTGAAAAGCAGTTAACGAGAAGCTGGGAGAATTAAAACAGAAGCGACTAGTAACTATAACAATGATAACAATCACCATACAGGGGATCCAGGATAATGCAAAACCAAGGGTGGGGTGGAGCAGGACGTACTGTATACTCATAATATCAATTCTACAGGTGAGTAATCACAGAATTGTATTATTCTTAGTATACAGTACGTCCTGCTCCAGAGAAGAGTCATTACTCTTGGGACATCCAATAGCAGTGTCCATAAAGTAGGGTGGGATCCCCAAAGGTAACAACAGACAGGTCAGACCACAGCTGCCTACAGAACTTGGCAGCCAAAAGCAGCATCAGCTGAGACCCTAACATCAACCTTGTAAAACTTTGAGAATGTATGAACAGAAGACCAAGTAGCGGCCTTGCAAACTTGCAAGAAGGGTGTGCTTGGCGGAGCAGGAGTGGCTGAAGTGCATACAAAGTTTCCTTCCCGTTGTTAGGATGTATTGCAGATGGGGGGAAGACTTCAGAAAACGCTTGACAACTAGGTTGAACACGTGTGCCATACAGGGCGCATGGCTCAGGCTTCCTTGTCTCAGCGCAGACAAGATGTTACTCCCATTGTTCGTTACCATGGTACCCATTTCCAATTTTCGCGGAGTAAGCCATGTTTTGATTTCTTGATGAATGAAATTCAGGAGCTCCTCCCCTGTGTGACTCTGTTCGCCAAGGCAAACCATGTAAAGCACAGCGTGACACCGCCGTGACCTGCACACATGGTAGGCTGAAGGGGCATTGAGAATTGACCGTACAGTGGGGGCTGAGGAGATGGCGGAGGATGAGGAGGCAGAGTCGCACACTGTGACAGGCAAAATGGCCTGGGAGCGTGGAGGCCGAAGCGGTGTGACCTGTCCAAGGTGCTGTGCAGGAACCACATTCACCCAGTGGGCCGTAAAGGACATGTATTGTGCCTGACCGTAGTTACAGCTCCAGATGTCGGCGCTGCCGTGCACTTTGGTGCACACCGACAGGCTCAAGGACTGGCCCACCTTCTGCTCAACAAATTTGTGCAGGGCTGGTACTGCCTTCTTGTCAAAGAAATGACAGCTTGGGACTCTCCACCTCAGCTCGGCACAAGCCATCAGTTCTCTGAAAGGTGCAGAGTCCACCACCTGAAAAGGGAGTGACTGCAGCACCAGCAACTAGGACAGGAGCACATCTAGCTTCTGTGCCGTAGGATGAGTGGGCGCATACTGTTGTCTCTTGGACATGGCTTCGCTGATGGATTGCTGGTGGGATGAGTGACTTTTAGTAGGAGGAGCAGGAGCATCTGGAGCGGCAGAGGATGGGTATGACGCACAGCTACCTTCGGCTGAGGTGCTGGAGCCTTGGCTGGGTGAAATTGGAAGCGGCGTGGCACTGGCTGACGCAGCAGCCTGGACCCCCACTTCGGAGCCTCGGTTCTCCCAGGCCGCTTTATGGTGACGCTGCATGTGTTGCCGCAGAGCCGCGGTACCAACATTGGGGCCCTGGCCACGCTTGACCTTCTGTCTATACATCTTGCATGTGGCCAGGTTACCCTCCTGCGGATGCTTGAGGAAAAAGTGCCACACTGCCGAGTAGCTAATTTTCCCTCCAACATTCCGCACTAATTCACTGCTACTGCTGCCAACTCCAGGAACCCCTGCTCCACTACCTCCCAGGAAGGCAGCCTGCCGCGCATCAGGTGGTCTACCCCGCCCCCGGCCACGTGTCGCTCCAGACATCCCAATTCTGTCACCATGCTGACTGCCAACCCTACTGCCACCATGCTGACTGCCAACCCTACTGCCACCTTGCTGCCTCAGCTGCTGACTCTGGGGCAACCTGGGACCCTCTTCTCCTGATGATGATGAAGCCCCTTCTGCACCGGGCTCCCAAGTGTGATCGGCTTCATAATCATCATCATCATCGAGTTGTGCCTGCACATCACTGATGTCCTCCTCGGTTTCCACAAGAGCGTGTGCTGCAGGAGACGGAATGCTCACCACACGACCTCCCACACCACCTCCCACGCCACTCTCCTCCTCAGGGTTTGTCTGCCTAATGGAAGAAGCGGCGGATGTCTCCTCCATTTCTTGGCTAGGCAGTAGCTGCTGACTGTCCTCTAACACATCGTCCTCACTGAGTAGTGGAGCTGAACCCAAAGCATAAGATGCAGCGGCTGGAGGGGGGGCATAGGACAGAGGCAATGGAAGGACAGGGGCTGCTCCCGGGCCATGCCAACTCAGGGATGTGTCCGAGGAACCCACGGACTGTTGACTGGGGGTGTCAGATGTCACTTGTGATGAGGTCGATGACCGCGTCAACCAATCGATGACGGCAGATGCGTTGCTGGTCGAGACACGACCACTAGCAGATACCGGGAGATCAGGCCTCTCACCACAACTCCTGCTGCCACTCGCCCCTAGTCTGCTGCGATGAATCTTGGCCTCTCCTCGGTGCACATCCTGGCACATCTCTGCCTGACATTTTTACTGCGTTTAGGAGGGAAAACAATATACTACACTACACCTACAACAGTATTTTTGTAACAGCAGGTGTGTAGATCAAATTAGGCGCCCACTGTAGCTAAAAGCTAATGCAAAAAGACACTGTCAGTCTTACACAGGATGCGCCTGATCAGAGTTAAATGCACCACAGGCAGTTTTAAAACGTGGATTTTGTTCAAAATGTAAAAAGGTAAAGTTGCAGGTACTCTTAAAAGTGCTAGTATTTGGGATGCCCCCCCCCCCCCCCCGGTGACAGGCAATGGATGCTTTAAACTTTAAAACCAGACTTGTTTTATACAAAAGGCAAAAGGTTAGTAGGCAGGTACACTAGCACTGACAATGGCCCCCGGTGAAAGGCAATGGGTGCTTTAAACTTGTAAACCAGACTTTTTTATACAAAAGGCATATATATATATAGTGGCATTGTGGGTTATATCCCTGCCCATAGGGGTTTCATATGTATTGTACATTATGCATTATCCATTACTGAGGCATTGGCTTGTTTTAAGTGTATGTGTCTATATATATTCATGTATATATGTATATATTGGACCTACTGTCTTTTGGCTAGTGTTGTGTGTTTGTTTGTGTGCATGTGCGGTTTATTCTTGAATTTCATATTGCCTTTTGTCTTTTTTTTTTCTAGATCTGGGATACCCCTGCTGCATGGGTCTCCCAGTCTGATATACCTGGCTAGTCTTATTTTGGGGTCCTAAAATCCTCCCACTCCCGGGACTTTAATTAATTAATAAGGGGCATCCCGGGTCGCTTATAGCATAAATCCCTGGGTTCTGCGAATACCAAAAAATTTCACCAAATGGAAGCTTCCAAGGATGCCGGAAATGGCTCTTCGGGGCAATCTAGGCAGTGTGGGGGTTGTGGGGCTCCACTCCCAGGTGATGACGTCATATTGTGCGTTCCTTGCGCCCAGCAGAATATTGCGCGTCAATCCGGCACTTCGTTCCTGGCTCCTCGCAACCTCAGTCATCGCCTGCCCCTCCGCCTTTATTCCGGACCCCGTGTGACGTTGTCATAGGTGGGGATTCGCAATCTGAGTTGTGTGCTCGAGTGACCACTCTCGAAAAATTGTTGTCGGCACAGGTAGCTCAAAAGGCTACGGCTAAAAGGAAACACATTGCTTCTCCTCCTCTGGCTCCTGCTGTGGAGGCAGCGGAAGTATTGGACTGGTCAGATTGTCCTTTGTCTGAGGAAGGGGAAATCTTGGAAGATTTGGATGAGCTTGAGGCTCCACTGTTGTCTGATACTTCGGCAGAATTGACTGCAGGGGTGTCTTGTGATACTCCTTCTATCCTCTCCAAGGTTTTTGAAATTTTGTCTCTGGATCCACCTGCGGCGGCTCCTCCGCCTAAGGGTGAACTTTTTGATATGCCTAAGCCGCGTTTAGCGTTCCCTGGTCAGCTACATTTTGAAAGGGTTGTGCTTAAGGAATGGGAACAGCCGACCCACCTGGTTGGTTCCCCTGCTTATTGGGACAGGCGTTATCCTTTTTCGGAGGAATTGGTCAAACTTTGGACGGTTCCCCCGGATGTGGATGCTCCGGTTTTCAGTGCTGCATTCACCAGACACTACTACAATTAAGGATGTCGAGGATCGTAGAATCGATCAACTGGCTCGTCATGGTTTCATTAGTGCTGGTTCGACCTTGCGACCGTTCTGTGCTTTGTCCATTGTTCTTTTGGCTCTTAAGGCCATGATTAAAAATTTGTACGCGGATCTTGATCCGGAATGTGAGGAGTTTGCCTCTCTTCAACTGTGTGAGTCTTTTGCTTCTTTTGCTTCTGCTATGGCAATGTGCGGCAGGACATCAGCTCTTTTGGTTGCTGTTCGGCGGTCAGTGTGGCTCCGCCAATGGACGGCGGATGTTGGTGCTAAAAGATCACTTACAGCCCTACCTTTTCTGGGTTTGCGCCTGTTTGGTGACAAGTTGGATTCAGTCACCAAGGGAGGTAAATTGCCTCAGCGCAAGAAGCCGCGACGTCTTTTTCGAGGAACCTCTTCTTTCAATCCTTCCTTTCGGGGAGCCAGGGCGGGCAGAGGGGCCTCCCTTCCCGCTACCAGGGGCACCAGCTGGAACCGGGGGCGAGGTTGCGGCCGTTCCGGTCATTCGTGGGGCTCTAAGCCTAAGTCCACCCCAAGCCTGCTCAGCAGTGAGGGGGCGCCCTCACCCGTGCGGGTGGGGGGACGGTTGCGACACTTCTCCCAGGTTTGGGTCCGGGCGGTCCCGGACAGATGGATTCGGGAGGTGGTGTCGTCCGGTTACAAGCTGGAGTTCCAGTCCCGTCCTCCCTCAAGGTTTTTTAGGTCCCGAATACCTACCGATCCTTTGGTCGCCCAAGAGCTCCGAGTGTCGGTAAAGAATCCTCTGGAATTGGCGGTCATCCATCCGGTGCCACCTTCGGAATTGGGGTCCCGGCTTCTATTCCAATCTCTTCATGGTACCCAAAAGGGATGGATCAGTGCGTCCTATCCTGGATCTGAAGTTCCTCAACAGGTTCATTCGTCCACGGAAGTTTCGCATGGAAACGCTGCGCTCGGCCATCACTTCTCTTCGGCAGGGGGATTTCATGACGTCCATAGACATAAAGGATGCTTACCTGCATGTTCCCATCTGCCCGGCCCATCAGCGCTTTCTGCAGTTTGTGGTGGAGGATCGGCATTTTCAATTCGTGGCTCTTCCTTTTGGCCTTACCTCGGCGCCAAGGGTATTCACCAAGGTACTAGCAGGGGTGATGGCCATTCTCAGAACTCAAGGCATTCGAATTTTGCCTTACCTGGACGACCTTCTCATCATGGCTCCTTCCCTCAATCAAGCGGAAAAGGACACCAGCACAGTGGTGTCTACGCTGGAAAGCTTCGGTTGGGTGATCAACTATCCCAAGTCCTCCCTGGCTCCGGCCAGGGTGGTGTCCTTCCTGGGGATGACACTAGACTCTTGTCAGCACAGTGTTTTTCTACCTCAGTCGAAGATACTTTTGATTCAGAATTTGGCTCGGCTTCTTCTCTCCAATCCTCCAATCCGTCTGGGGATGAGGCGGGTGGGATTGATGGTAGCCTCCTTTGAGGCAGTTCCCTTTGCTCAGTTTCACACTCGGACGCTTCAGCTTCATCTGTTGGCGTCTTGGGACCGTTGTCCACGTTCATTGGACCGACCTTTCCAGTTGTCCTCCCGGGTCCGGCAGTCCCTTCAATGGTGGCTGGTTTAGAACAATCTCTTGAAGCGCAGGTCCTTCCTGACTCATCTCTGGGAGACTGTCACCACGGATGCCAGCCTTTCGGGTTGGGGGGGGTTCTGTAAGGATCTTCAGTTCCAGGGACAGTGGGGTCCTCGAGAGGCTCACTTGCCCATCAATGTTCTGGAGCTGAGAGCTATCCGTCTGGTTCTTTCTCGTCTGACTCAGCATGTCTGGGGCCTTCCGATTCAGGTTCGTTCGGACAACCGGACGGTGGTTGCCTACATCAATCATCAGGGAGGGACTCGCAGTCTGGGAGCTCTCAGAGAGGTTTCCCTGATTCTGACCTGGGCGGAGGCCCATGTTCCCTGCCTGTCGGCAGTTTACATTCCGGGGGTGGAAAACACGGAAGCTGACCTTCTAAGCAGATGCTCCTCCCGTCTGGGGGAATGGTCTCTCCACTCTCAGGTTTTTCAGGCTCTGTGTCTTCGGTAGGGAACACCAGAGGTGGACCTGTTTGCTTCTCGTCACAATTACAAGCTTCCGACCTTTGTGTCAATGTCTCAGGACCCTCTGGCTCTGGTGGTGGACGCCATGTCTCTGAGCTGGGGGGAACTGGGGTTCCTGTATCTGTTCCCTCCGATACCCTTGCTAGGAAGAGTGTTAAGAAAGTTGATTCTGGAAGGGGTCTCCGCTATTCTCGTGGCTCCAAGGTGGCCAAGAAGGATGTGGTTCACGGACATCGTTCGAATGGCGGTAGACCAGTTCGAACTTCCCCTGCGGCCGGATCTTCTCACTCAAGGTCGGCTGCGTTACCCCAATTAACCAACGCTGGCTTTGACGGCTTGGCTGCTGAAACCTCCATCTTGAAGGAGGAAGGTCTTTCTGATTCGGTTATTAAGACTCTTATTTGTGCTCGAAAGAGGTCTTCTTCTGCTATCTATTATAGAACCTGGCGTTCTTACATCGATTGGTGCGAGGCTAGGTCTTTGCCCTGCAGAGTCTTTTCTGTTTCCAGAGTTTTGGATTTTCTTCAATCTGGACTGGATGCTGGTTTGCAGCTTAGTACCCTGAAGGGGCAGGTTTCTGCCTTGTATATTTTCTTTCAGAAGGCTTTTGCGCTTCATCCTTTGTTCGACTTTTTTCCAGGGGGTTACGCATGTGCGGCCTCCCAGGAAGGCTTTGCTCCCTGTTTGGGACCTGAATCTGGTTTTGTCTGCTCTTCAGGCTCCTCCTTTTGAGCCTTTGTCGGATATTGCTCTTTCTACTTTGATTCAGAAGGTAGTCTTTCTAGTG
This sequence comes from Gastrophryne carolinensis, assembly GCA_027917425.1. Lineage (NCBI taxonomy): Eukaryota > Metazoa > Chordata > Amphibia > Anura > Microhylidae > Gastrophryne > Gastrophryne carolinensis. Next base: position 645,386,972 of record CM051234.1, on the reverse strand, counting down.
GCTATCACTTCTGTTCGGCGTGTCTCTGAGTTGGCGGCCTTGTCTATTCAGGCGCCCTACCTTGAGAGACATCAAGATAAGGTGGTTTTTCGGTTCAAAACGGACTTTCTTCCTAAGGTTGTTTCTGCATTTCATCTGAATCAGGACATTGTTCTTCCCTCCTTGTGTCCTAACCCCAAGAATGACAAGGAGAGGGTTTTGCACTGTTTGGCCGTTGTTCGCTGTGTTGATTTTTATTTGCGGGCTACGTCTTCTTTCCGCAAGACTGATGCTTTTTTCGTTGTGCCTTGTGGGCCTAGGAAGGGTTTGGCCCCGGCTAAATCTTCCATTAGTAAATGGATTCGTCAAGCCATTATCGGCGCCTATTCGGCTAAGGGGAAAGTTCCTCCTTTTAGGTATCACTGCTCATTCTGCTCGCGCTATTGGTGCGTCCTGGGCTTTTCAGCACCAGACTTCTGTTGAACAAGTTTGTAAGGCGGCTACTTGGTCTTCGGTTCATACCTTTTCGAAGTTTTATAAGGTTGATGTGCGATCCTCAGCAGACGCTGTGTTTGGCCGCAAAGTTCTGAAAACTGTAGTGGTTTGAGTTATGCTTCATCTTCCTGCTGGATACCCACCCTTTAGGGACACTGCTTTAGGGACACACAAAGAATAATACCATTTTGTGAATACTCACCAGTAAAATGGATATTATTGGTGTGTCACACACACCCCGCTTCACCCGCCCTTTTTGGTATCCTGGTTTTCTCTATTTGGTGAAGCTATAATTTTGTTGAGGATTAATTTCCTGGTACCTTGTCTTACTGCTTTTCAATTACACTGGGGATTAAGTGGGAGGTCCCAGGTATATATAGACTGGGAGGGGCCAGTTTTCAAGATCTCTCTCTCTGCAATGGCATCTGGCGATGGTTTACCCCGAACGTTATTACTACAGGAAGCGGGGTGTGTGTGACACACCAATAATATCCATTTTACTGGTGAGTATTCACAAAATGGTATTTTATGCTAGTGTTTGGGATGCCCCCTTCTCACATACAGAGCAGGCCTCCCTAGATTGTGGAAAAGTGACGTTAATTATAAAATGCAAGCAGTTATTACACGGGTAGTCTTGAAATATTAATGCTAGCACGCTTTTTAAAGAATGACACCAGGTAAAGGAAAAGCTAAATAGGCAGGAGTGTTATTAACACTAAATAGGCTTGAAAGCTAATGCAAACACTTTAAACTGTCCCTGTCTTTATTTGTCACTGTCACAGCCTCTCTCCTTCTCTATCTGTCCCGCGCTTCTTCTGTTCCATCTATCTATCTATCTATCTATCTATTCCTCGCTCTCTCCCTGCCTGATCTGCTCTGGCCGCAATACAGTGTCAGAATGATCTTCCGCAAGATGGCCGTCATTTATATGGGGCTGTGACATCATCGGTAAGCCTGTCTGCTGATAGGTAGCATGTGACACCTACCCAGCATTCCTTGCCCCATGGGACATGTCCTGACATGTGAATCCACCATTTTAGATGGACTGTATAGCAGTAAATGGAGTTTTAAGGAAGCGATTCGAGCGATCGAATCGCGGCGATATTCGGAATCGTAACAAATCGAATATTTCATGAAATTCGTAACAAATTCGAGTTCGTCAGAATCGATTCGCTCATCTTTAATTGTGATGTGAGTTGAGTGCCTGATAGCACTAGTGTGCTTTCTAATATTTCTGAGCAAAAGACCATCCAGGAGCTTGGGGGATAATTTTTTTTTTTTACTTTTGTGTTTACAGACCCTTCAAATGGAACATCTTACTCTGCTTTTTTTCCAGGTGATTTTGTCTTGATACACTTCAAATGTATTTCCTTTCGCGTGATTGAAGGTGCCAACAACTTCTTTATCAAATGAATTGCCATTTTCATTTTGTTTAAATATCCAGTTTGTCAAGACAAATGAATAACGCAGTTCTTTTGGCACATTGTAAGATTTTTTTCCACTGTCCGCTATCAATTTTATTTTTCTTAAGTTTTTTCCCAACTGTAAATGGGAAAACATATTGTTATCATGGCAAGGACACAACATTTAATTTGTATATTGTTTTATTAGTTTCAATTACTTGTGGAGCTTATTCTAATTGGAGCATAAATCTGGTTTATCATTTAACCCTTTAACTGTCAGCCTACCTGAAGATTTTGTCACTCTCTGTTGCCAGACCATTTTTCACTATTTAGCGCTATATGTTTAACTGAGATTTTTGAAGTAGTGTTCAGAGATTTCCCAGGAAACTATATTTAGTTTTTTAGCAGTATGCAAACAAGAAAAAACAAGGTAAATTGGATACCAGGAAGGCCCCCTGAACAGAACAATACCCAGCATGCATACCCCTGTCATGCCTTCACTTCTGTTGGAACCGGTCTGCGCCCTGTCTGTGCTGTGGCCATTGTTTCCATGGCCATTAAGAAGAAGGTAAGGTGTCTCATGGATATTGCCAAATCTCACAAGTGAGCGGAGGAGTATGGGGAGCTTTTGGCTTGGATGAACTTCCTTGCCTTTGTTATATCGGCCATGGATCACGCCGTCCATTTTGGTGGTAGGGCTTCGGCTGCAAATGTTGCGCTGCATCGCTCTATCTGGTTACGACAGTAGGCAGCGGATGCTGCCGCCAAAAAAGCTCTCACAGGTATTCCCTTCCTGGGACTTCGGCTGTTGGGGGAACGGTTGGACCTCCTGGCTAAGGACGGGAGACTTCCTCAACATCGGAAGCAGGTACGGCCTTTTCGGGGCTCTTCTTCCTTTCGTCCCTCTCGGGGAGGACGAGGATCTTCCTTCTCTGGTGACCGCAGAGACTCATGGGGGTAGGTAGAGCCCGAGGTCATCCCGGCCTTGCCTGGGGATCCAAGCCTAAGCCCCCTTCCAAGGCCCCTCAGGCATAAGGGGACGCCCTCACCCAGCCGGGTGGGGGGACGGCTTCGGCTCTTTGCTCACGTCTGGAGGCAACACGTCTCTGACCGGTGGATTCAGAAGGTGGTGTCCTCCGGATACAAGATAGAGCTGGCAGCTTGGCCGCCCCCAAGATTCCTTCGGTCCCGGATCTTCCAAAATCCTATGACGGCGCAGGGCCTGAGGCTGGCCATTCAACATCTTCTGTCATCAGGAGTGGTTTGCCATGTGCCTCTTCAATAACGGAGGCGGGGGTTCTACTCCAACCTGTTCACGGTGCCCAAGAAGGACGGTTCCCTGAGACCCATCCTGGATCTAAAGGGTCTCAACAGATTTGTCAGGTTCAAACACTTCCGCATGGAGACCTTACAGTCGGTGGTGAGCTCTCTTCGGCCAGGCAATTTCATGACCACTGTGGACATCAAGGATGCCTATCTGCACGTTCCTGTCTTCCTGGGACACCAGAGGTTCCTGAGGTTCGCTCTGGGGGATCAACACTACCAGTTTGTGGCTTTGCCGTTCGGCATCACCTCGGCCTCTCGGGTGTTCATCAAGGTGCTGGCGGGTGTCATGGCCCTTCTGAAGAGCCAGGGCATTCGCGTTCTTCCTTACTTGGACGACCTTTTGATTGCAGCTCCATCTTTGCATCAGGCAGAGAGGGATACTCGGATGGTAGTGTCCACCCTCGAGTCCTTCAGTTGGGTGATCAATTAACCCAAGTCTTCTCTCTCTCCTTCATCGGTAAGATCCTTCCTGGGAAGGACGCTGGATACTTCTCAGGTCAAGGTGTTTCTCCCTCAGCAGAAGGTGGAGGGCCTTCAGATGCAGGCGCGGGCCTTGTGGGCTTGCCCTAATCCCTCCATCCATCTGGGGATGCAGTTGGTGGGTCTCATGGTGTCTTGCTTCGAGGCTGTGCCTTTCGCTCAGTTCCACATTAGACCCCATCAGTTGAATCTCTTGACCGTCTGGGATCGGAGTCCGTGTAGCAGGAATTCGCTCTATTCCCTCTGGCCAGACAGTCCCTCTTGTGGTGGCTGGACTTGAGGAATCTTCTAGTGGGCAGGTCCTTTTTGCCTCCGTGCTGGGAGATTGTCACCACAGATGCCAGTCTGACCGGTTGGGGAGGGGTTTGGCAATCGCTGAAGTTCCAGGGCCAGTGGGGCCCTCAAGAGGCCCACGCGCCTATCAATCTCTTGTTGAGAGCGATCAGGTTGGTTCTCTTCTGGTTGACTGCCCACCTTCGGGGTTGTGCGGTCCAGGTCCGCTTGGACAATCAGACAGCGGTCGCCTACATCAATCATCAGGGAGCAAAAGAGCCCTCAAGGAAGTGTCCCTGATATTGTCTTGGGCGGAGGAGACGGTTCCCTCCATCTCGGTGGTTTACATCCCCGGGGCAGAGAACCAGGAGGCAGATGCCCTGAGCAGGGGGACGTCTCGCCTAGGGGAATGGTCTCTCGACAACAAGATCTTTCTCGCCCTGTGTTGCCGGTGGGTCAGCCGGACAGTGGACCTGTTTGCGTCTCGTCACAATCGCAAGCTTCCGAGATTCTTATCCCTGTCAAGAGATCTTCTGGCCTTTGCCACGGACGCGCTGGCATTTCCTTGGAAGGAGTTTCGACTCTTTATGTCTTTCCTCCCTTCCCTCTGTCGGGTCGTGTGCTGTGCAAGATAGCCCAGGAGGGGGTAACGACCATCCTAGTGGCCCCCCGCTGGCCGAGGAGGGTATGGTTTGCAGACGTCGTCCAGAAGGCGGTGGATCAATACGTCCTGCACGACGTTCCGGAGCTCCTCACTCAGGGACAGCTGCGCCACCCCAATTTACAAACGCTGGCTTTGACGACTTGGCTGCTGAAACCTCCATTCTGATGGATAAGGGTTTTCCAGCTTAGGTCGTCAGTACTATGATTCAGTCTCGGAAAAAATCCCCTTCTATGATTTATTACGGGGTCTGGCATGCTTACATTGCCTGGTGTAAGTCTAAGGCCTTCCCTTGCCGCACCTTCTCCCTTTCCAGGATCCTGGAGTTTCTTCAACACGGTCTAGAGTCGGATCTACAACTGAGCACCCTCAAGGGACAAGTTTCTGCCTTGGCAATTTTTTTCCAAAGCTCTTTCGCTAATCATAGGCTTGTCAAAACCTTTTTCCAGGGAGTCACTCATGTACGTCCACCGTGTAAGCCTCTGCTACCGGTGTGGGATTTGAACTTGGTGCTTTCTGCTCTTCAGAGTCCCCCCTTCGAGCCCCTGTGTGATGCTGCTCTTTCTATTCTGACTATTAAGGTGGCCTTTTTGGTTGCTATCACTTCGGTGTGTCGCGTCTCAGAACTGGCGGCGCTTTCCATGAAACCTCCTTATTCTAAGCATACAGCACGTCCTGCTCCAGATATAGTAATAACATGTGGGCAATCCTCCGCCTCCGGCGCCGTGCACTGCAGACATGTAGAAAACAAGCTCCTCCCGGCCCTACATATACCGAGGGACCTCCCACAAATCCCCAGATTTCTCTGCAGTGCTGGAACTGTGAAGACATGAAGTGTCACGCTCTCGCAGGCGAGCGGGGCTTTACAGCCCGAGGCCCTGCGGGACTATTTCCACCCGCCCTTCTTGTGAACAGAATATGCCTCCCAGCCTGGGCTGCGTTGGTCGGGTGAAGGTAGGCAGCACCTCGTGTGCTTAACGGAGCCATGCTCCACCTCAATCCCCCACCATAGGATAGGCGGTTTAGGCTGATGGTGAGCCTCTAGTGGATGCCCCTCCCGCATTATTTCCCCGTACCCCGGGTAGTGCTGGACCCTGTGTAAAGGGTCGCTATCCTCCCTCATTTCCCCAACTAGTTAGGGGGAAAAGAAAGGGGGGGGGGTATGTGTGTGGCGGTCCCAGTGTACCAGTATGTCACGCTTATGGCCTTATTTCTGCCCTTCATTAACATTGAAATGTCAGAGCCGCGCTGCTTGCTCTTTATTCGGTTTTCGGCTGCCGCCGTATGTCTTGTACATAGTTTGCTGCGTCGTCTAGATGCTGTGGCGCCTTTTCCTTACTAGATGTAACGTTTTTTCTACAAATCCTTGAGCGTGTGATTGTATCCTTGCCTTGCCGTTACCTTAGAGCTTTGCGCTCTTCGGAGTGGGTGGGGACTTGAATTGGCACGCTCCGCGTCACGGCCGAGCATCGAGCCCGCCCTTCGAGGTTGGCTGGGCGCCATTTTGCTGATCTTCGCGCGCGCATGGTGGAGGTTCCCCTCCTCCCTTGGTCTGTAAGTGCCCTCGCGGGTGACTCCTTTTATATGTTTTTCCAGCTGCGCATGGCTCTGACACCCATTCTTCTCCTTATGTCTTTCAGACGCTAAGATTCCGGTGGCATCCCCCGGCCTGATATATATCTTAAACGGGTTCACATTTTAATTCTCCCACATTCCTAGCGGGTCTTGGGGCATCCAGGGTTGCTTATAGCATAAATCCCTGCTGGCATATTGCTTTGATAATCACCATATGGAGGCATCTCAGAATTATGTGTCCGGGGTCCCGCTGGGACAAGACCGGCTGTGTACTGCGTGTGGACATCCCCATGCTGATGCTGACAGAGCACGGGTCTGCGGACCGTGTGCTGAACAAGCACTGGCCCTGCAATCAGGTTTACCAGTGGCTGCACCTTGCTTCTATACACCTGTCTCACCGTTTTTAAATCTCACTCCTGATGAGTCGCACTCAAGCGGGGATGACCAGCAGGTTGTGCCGCGCAGGCTACCCACGGCGGAGCAGGTGATGCCTGGTTTGGCGGAGCGCTTGGGCGCTGGAAAGAAGCGGTCCCTGACACTTCCTGGTTCTATGTTTCCCACTGAAACTGAAGAGTCGGCTGCTATGCAGGTCCTTGATCCTTCTGATGAAGGTGGACTGTTCTCAGGTTCCAGTTCCTCAGACGAGATACCTTGGAGCCGTGATAATTCTGGCCCTGGTTCCTGGGGTCTGTGTGACACTGATGAATTACTTATAAAGATCTTTGAAGTACTATCCATCTCTCCTCCGGGAGAGTCTCCCAAGCCCAAGAGGGAGAGTTTCCACACAGGGAAACTCTCCCCAGGCTCTTATATCTAAGGAATGGGAATCACCTTGTGAACTTACAGGAGTTCCGAGGGTCTGGGATTGGAAGTACCCTTTTCCCCCTGATGTGGTTGTCTGCTAGTCAGTCCCTCCCGAGGTGGATGCACCTATTATTGGGGTTGCTAACCCTCCCTTCATGACAGCCTCTACTCATCGTACCCTTTGGGATGCTGAGGACCGGCGCATTGACAGACTGGCTTCCCACGCCTTTTCGTGTGCAGGGACGGCTCTGCGCCCGGTCTGTGCCGCGGCTGTCACTGCGGTGGCCACCAGGACCCTTCTTAGGAAGATACTTGACCACCAGCCGGAGGATCTCCCTTGGGAGGTCTTTAAGGCACTGTCTGAATGTTTTTGTGAGTTTATTCTCTCAGCGATGGATGACACTATTAAAATGTGCGCTAGAACCTAGGTTCTTGTGGTGGCTATTCGCCGCCTGCTTGGCTGCGACAGTGGGGGGCTGACAATAATACTAAAAAGGCTCTTACTGGCTTTCCCTTTAGAGACAACGCTTATTTGGGGCCTGGTTGGACCTTTTTGGAAAACAGGAGTAAGGCACCCTTGAGCAGAAAGCCATCTCGGCCTCCCAGGGGCAGGGACACCCCTCCCTACGTTAGTGTCAAGCGCGAACCAGAAGTGTGCTTCCAACTTTTTGGAGTGGAGACCCGCCCCAGGGGGGGCAGGCAACGCCCTGGGACCTTCGGCAGGGCGAAGTCCAAATCTGCCGAAACCGCACAAGCATGAAGGGACGCCCTCGCCTTGTTGGGCGAGGGGACTGCCGCAGCACTGGGCTCCTATCGCAGGGCGCCATGCTTCTTTCAGGTTGTTACAGGAGGTAGTCCCCCCGGATGCAGAATGGAGTCTGCTGGGCGGTCCTTTTTCTAAGGTTATCAGGGTTCTTCTAGTCCCTGTTTTCCCTTCGGGAGTTGAGGCAGACCAAGTTTGGCGTGTAGAGTCTGGGCTCTCTTACAGGCTGGCCCTTGACCTGTGATTGCATCCACATTACCTTTCGCCTCCGGGATGAAGCAGTCTGACCCGGGTTGGCATTCTGGGCCTAGCATTTATACCTTCACAGGCAGTTCCTACATGGTATCTACCTGTTGGGCCGCAGGCGCTCTTGTCCAGTGGAACTCTTGATGCATGTGAGGATTTATAACCCCTTTTAGTCCCCTGTGCCTTCAGGACACCTAGGCCACTTCCAGCCAGTGTTGAAGGTCCAACTCTGCGCATTGGGGTATTGTTTTTGGTTCCTCTTCTGCTCCCAGACGACTCACCAAGGCGAGTATGGGAGTGGTGTCTTGGACGTGCCGTGTGGCGTCCGCGCTAGGTTCTACTTTTATGGTCCTTCTTTGCTTCCTATTTTTGCATCAGGCCGTGTTGGCTATTGACTTGTGGCTCCTTTGGGAGTCCTGTGGATTGGTGCTCAGGCACATCACTTACTTAGTGTCCCCCGTTTCGGTATCTCCCTATGGGGTGGCATTTAGATTGGTTCATGTTAGAACCTTCCTTCTGCTATATGTGGACTTATTATGGAAAGGGCCTTGCCCTCTTTGATGTCACACTACCTTCACCTTGCAGCTGGTGGGCCTGTTGCTGGCGGCCCAGATGCTGTCCCTTATTTTCAGAAGCCCTTGGGCCCTGTGTCACCTTAGGTTACTTATCCTGGACAGGGTTCCAGCACCCATGGAACTAGGTCAGTACGTTCCCCCTTGTTACGGGGGTTCCTTTTGAGGTTGTAAATTCAAGGAAGATGTCTGGGACCATTCCTTTCCTTCTCGCTTCTCCCTGTAGATGGTCATCATGGGTACCAAGTCTTGCAGGTTGACTGGGGGGTCTTATTTCTTCTGAAATCCCCCGTAGTTCCTAAGGGGGCCCCTTAGGGGATCCATCTTCATACGGTTTTTCGGTTGACACATTGAGCCTTTGGTGGGCTCTAATTTGCTGGACTACTCCTCTTCAGGACTTGTCCTTTTTGGGGACTCTCGGTCAGTCTGAGGACAGTGGCTCGTCCCTTTTTTATCTGTGAAGGTCTCGGAACAGGTTGACCCTTCAAGAAGGTTCTGGTTCTGATCTAAGTGGGGGTTTACATTCCTTGCACTTCATTGGTATTAGCTTGCTGGCTGCCCTAACGTGGCAGGAGGTTCTATACTAGTGTCTCACTGAGTCCCTACTGGTGTGGCCCTGTGGGGCCCTTTGCTATTACAGGGACTCTGTCCTGGGTTATTGTCCCAGAACTCTCTGGCCTTGGTCATGAGGGCCTAGTATTGCTTCTGTCAGGACATTATATTCTATATGTCTTAACTTCTTCCACCCTGCTAGGCGGGGTTCTGCATGAGGTTGCTGTAGACAGGGAGAACCGTTATGCTGGGGGCCCTGGGTGGCCCAGCGGGGCGCGTGGTTCGCAGATTCTCTGCTGAAGACAGTCGTACTGTATGCCCTCTCAAGTAGGCTGTTCTGCCTATTCAGGCTCCTTACTACGTCGCCCTTACCTACAGGCCTTTTAGGCGATTGGTCGGTTGGCTTTTCACCCTATTGGAGATGGGTATCCCTGGGTGTCTTTTCTCCTTTGGAGGGCTAGGCCTAGCTCCCTCCTCTTCTTCTCCCTTTTCTGCTGGCTATATTGGAGTATGTTGTTCTAGTCTGCTTTGCTTGGACTAGCTCTCTCTCCTGCGGGATGTTCCCTATCCCTGGGTCCTAGAATTATTATAGCACGGTTGAAGTTGGCTCCCCAACTCAGTGCTCTGAAGGTTTCAGGGCTCGCCCTGTTCACCTACTGCAGAAGTCTAGTTCAATCTTCTGTGTTGCGCATTCCTCAGGGGCTGCTCAGGTGCATTTCCCAGGGAATTCTATGCTCCCTTTTGAGGGGGTTACTTATCCGGTTGCCCTGCTAAGGGTTCCCTTGGGTCTTATTCAGGTTTTTGTCTGAACTGTTTCATCCCTCATATCGCTCTTCTGGGGCGGTTGCTTCAGTCAGAAGTGTGCCATAAAGGATGGCTCTGTTAGCGGTCCTAGTCATTATATATATATATATATATATGTTGTATATCTGTACACCATGAGGTGAGGGTGTTCTGCCTTACGCCGAATTGGGTCCAGGCGGTGTTTTTATTCTCCTTTAGTCCAGACCCTCCGGTCTCTGGGCTATTGTCTTGATTACTCTGAGTGAAAGGGATCTGTATCCCTCATCAGGTGTTTGAGATTCCTGGTCTGTCTCTTGTCCCTGGTAGGGATTATGCCCCTTGGGTATAGGTGCCCTTTGGATTGGTCCTGCTCGGTTGGTTTTGTCCTTCTGAGCCTAAAGTAAACGTTTCGGCTCTTGCTGAGCCTTGTTAGCGTTGTTTTTCAGTATTCCTGCTGGTCTCGCCTGAGACCTGGGTTCATATTCCCCGATGGGGAGAGTTCTAAGGTTGCCATGGCTACCCTTTTTTTCCAGTAGCATGGTTAGGCTGTTACTCTGGCCTACTCGTTTAGGGGAAGATTCTTCTTCTCTCTTGGTTTTTGCTCTCTTACTACTTGTGCTTGGCTTGGGCCTTTCAGCACTAGGTTCTGTTGAGCAAGCTGGCTAGTCCGCTGCTGGTGTTCAGTTCTTCCTTTACAAGATTTCAAAGGCTGAGGTTAAGAGCATTGCTCTCGTTGCTCTTGGTAGCATGGTTGAGGGTGACAGCGCTTTACTGTTGGCTGTGCCCACATGTTATTACTATATCTGGAGCAGGACGTGCTGTATGCTTAGAATAATACAATTCTGTGAGATACTCACCTGTAGAATTGGTATTATACGCATACAGCACGTCCTGCTCCACCCCACCCTGATTTCACCTTGTTCTGGATCCCCTGTATGGTGATTGTTATCATTGATATTATTGCCATTTTCTGGGTGGTTGGTTTCTCCCGACTTCTCTTTCTCACTGCTTTTCAATGCTGGGGATTTGGTGGAGGTCCCTCGGTATATGTAGGGCCGGGAGGAGCTTGTTTTCTACATGTCTGCAGTGCACGGCGCCGGAGGCGGAGGATTACCCACATGTTATTACTATATCTGGAGCAGGACGTGCTGTATGCGTATAATACCAATTCTACAGGTGAGTATCTCACAGAATTGTATTTATTTTGAGCGGCATCAGGATAAGGTGGTGTTCCGTCTTAAGCCGGAATTCTTGCCCAAGGTTGTTTCTGCCTTTCATCTCAATGAGGACATTGGCTTACCTTCCTATTGTCCTGCCCCTGCTAATTCCAAGAAATTAAACCTTCATTCTCTGGATGTGGTCAGGGCACTCCAGTATTATTTGGTCGAGTCATTTCGGAAGTCTGATTCTCTTTTTGTCCTTCCTTCCGGACCTAGGAAGGGCTTGCCTCCAGCCAAATCCACTATCAGTGGATTAGACAGGCAGTGGTGCAAGCATACTCTGCCAAGGGGAAGGAACCCCCTTTCCGTGTTACAGCTCACTCCACTAGGGCTATTGGTGCCTCTTGGCCCTTCCAGCACCAGGCTTCAGTTGAACAGGTTTGTAAGGCCGCTACTTGGTCTTCAGTTCATACTTTTTTCCAAGCTTTACAAAGTTGATGTTAAGGCCTCAGCTGACGCTGTTTTTGGCCGCAAGGTGCTTCAGGCAGTAATGGCTTGAACTGCCTGCCATTGCTCTCCTTCTTTTTTGGACACTGCTGTTGGATGTCCCACATGTAAAGAATTGAAATGAAGCAAGCCGTGCTGTACACCGCAAAAACAATTCTACAGGTGAGTAATCACAGAATTTTATTTTTTATTTTCCCCCTATACTTACCTTTCTTTAATCTACGGCTGGTCTTCACAGAAATCCAAATCCGCCGGTCTCTCCAGCTTTCAGTGACAGCTCACTCCTTGCAACAGGAAGGGGCTATATACATGAGCTGTGACATCATAGCTTACTCCCTGTATAAATGCCTCTGCCTGCGGTTGGGGAAACTATCTGTCAGCAGCCCACCAGGGGCAATGGATGCTTGGGAGATCAGCGGGGAATGGGGAGGGGGATCACCGAACTGAACTTTTAAGAAGTTCAGACATCTCTGGTTATAATGTAAGTAAAATGCACCACAGAACTATCAGACTTATGCCTATTAATAGTTACCCGAAAAGACCTTTCTGTTAGGAAACAGAAATATAATATACTGTATTCCATCATTACTGGCTAGCTCAGGGACAAACCGACCTTATTTAAAGTTTTACCCACGACCGGGGGCCTAAGCCTCGAAGGCACCTCCAGTGTTTATCAAGCAAAAGAGCTAATGAACATATACAAAAATTACTGCTTTCATTTTTCCTATTGCTTGCACCAAGAGGGAGATATTTTATTTGGGGTGTTTGCTCCTTCCTTTGTGTTCTAACTCAGTTGGGTGCAGCCAGGCAGCTAAACACTGAAAAAGCAAAGACAAATGGTGCTTACTATCTCTAAATGATGCAGAGTGAGCACAAATAAGATAAATAAGGTGGAGGAGCAAAAATGATGGGGCCCCCTTACTTTCTGGTCCCTGGTGCAATTGTACCCTCTGCACCCCCAATAGTTCCCAGCCTGGCCTGTCATCCACAAACCCTCGGGGGCTGTTTGGTCCCAAAGCCTGTCCAGAACTCTGTTGGACCTATTGACACCAGCACCCAGGGGCATGGCCTGACCATGCAGGAGTAAAAACTCTTGTTCAGAGCTCCCGGCACTATCACACTTTTCAACCATATTTTCCAATATTGCAGCTTGGAAAAGTGTCAAGACACTCCACGAAATTCAAAGAAACTGGATGCCGGCTCACTTCGATAGGGGTCTTCAGCCAAGGATCCCAGCAGCAGCTTCTCAAGCAAGGCAGGCAGCATCTGAGAAGATGGAGGTCTTGCTCCAGTCCCCGCCCACCTACATAGATCACAAGTGGCACAGCTCCAGTCTAGGAGGAGGCTCTCCTTGCAGCCTCCGGGATCGCAGCAAGCCCCCAACAACAGGGACGGAGGAGGGGAGTCACGTGCCCAAAGCAACCGGCATCTCTCTCACACAGATCAGCGGAAGTGAAGCCAACTGCTGCCAGGGCTCCTGGCAGCAGCAAAGAAGCGAGCGGGGAGCGGCATCTGCCTGAGGACCGGCATCCGCCCCCCAGCATGGAGGACACCCACGACCCGCACTGCAGTGTTGGAGGAAGTTGAGCTACCTGCACACCACAGTCAGCTGCACACATCTGTCCAGAAGCGGGGGCAGATCCGCATAGTGTTTGAGGTGAGGAGGCACAGGGTGGATCCTCTGCACGTGATCAGACTGGAGATGAGGGGGGGAGGATTGAGGAGGGTGAGATCCTCTCAGATGGGAAGGAGAAACCCACACCAACCTTGACAATAAGCCTGACAGGCAAAAGCCCTCCGGATGGGGATCAACCCTTCCTAATCTCTCGGGGCCCAGACCAGCATCCACAAAGCCCTTTGCTGGTTTTATATGGGTTTGGCCTAACTTTACAAACACTGCTTCTTCCAGATGGGGCTCTGACTGTCATCCCTACATGAGTGAATCAGTTGCACCCACATCTGGCCATCATGTCACCAACAAAACCAATACTAGAACTACGCTGAATACCATCTATCCTTTCCTGAGGAGGAAATCTGATACAACACTGATTTCCCCTGACTCACCACTACTTCCCTCCAGCCGCAGATGTATAGTGCCTTTGAGACCCTGGCAAGCCCAGCGCACCAGCTTAACTCTCCCTCTGCATGCTCTGACTCACCATCTCCCAGTGGCTTACCTCCGGGGACTCGGTCGTCCGAACCAACAGTCTCCCACTGAGAGAGCTTTTGAAGCTACTCTCATCCAAGGCACTTGAATCCCCTATTGCCAGCTCCCAATTTAACTTCCAGAATCAGATGCTGTCTCAACAGCTCCACTTGGACAACATGGATAACAGACTATGACGCAAAAATCTGAGATTAGTGGGGTTCCCGAGGCAAATCCAGGAAATAATCTAAAAAACACAGTTGTAGCAATTTTCAACATGCTTCTGGTTGGCAGGACAGAGTCCACAGATACTGAGAAATCCAGACCCTGCTAGACCGAGGGATGTTGTCTATAGAATCCTGTTCTACACTATCAAAAAGGAGATTTGGCAAAAAAGTCAGTTCAACTGGGACGGAGCTCAAATCCAGATCCTACAAGATCTTGGGTGCACTCTCTTCTTACTTCTCAGGTGCACTTCTTACTTCCTTTACCTGGCTAGATCGGTTGGAGCAACCTACAGGTAGGGATACCCCTTCCATTTATTCTGAGAAAGTGCAACAACACCTTTCTCCTTAGATCATATGAGGATCTCCCAAGACAATTCCCATTTTTTTGGACAGAAGGTCCAGATTTGTCAAGGTCAAGATTGGTGACAGGACAGTGACAGGACAGACTCTGAATTCTGGACAGATCACCTACCTGGCTAGTCTTCAGGTTTTTTTCAGAGGGAGTCATGGGAAAAACCCAGCTTCCCCCCAGGCCTGGAAGACCCATCATTTGGTTTAATATATGACCTCAATTGGCTACAAGCCCTACATTTTAAATCCTGCAACGGATGGAAGGGCATTCAGGAGATCAAAGGTATGTCACCCGGCAATTTCCCCTTCTGGCGTCTACTCCAGATTAGGCATTTCTTACAAGAAAAGTACTTCAGAGACCCCTTGCTGTTCGAGCAGCTTTGCCTTAAGAACAGAGAAACCAGTCACTCCCTCTCATATACAACCTCTAAATTCAAGCAGAAGACAACACAAGACTTTCTTTCACAAATGGGAAGCTACATTTCAGGTCGTACAGCGTTCCTAGCCTTCTCAACAAATTTTACCCTGATGTCAGTCCTCTCTGTTGGAGATGCAACCACGAAGAGGGTTCATTCCTACATATATTCTGGTCTTGCCCCCACCTCCAAAACTATTGGTCTAGGGTCGCATCTGTGACATTGATTCTTACCAATGGATCTCTTTTCTTAACTCCCCTGAATACCTGGTCTGCAGGATCTAACCATGTTCCCTCGGCAGCTGACCCCTTTCTACAACTTCCTCCTCCCCTTTAAATAACTTTAAATAACTATAAAAAAAAATCCTATTCCATTTGTTCGCATACCAGATAGACTACCTCACAGATACCATGAGGATGAATGTAACTTTTTATAACCTACTTTCTGATTCTTGGATTAGTATGTACGCTATTGTAAAAATACCCTGGAATCTCTTCCAGGACGAGCCTGCTTATTGCTTTGGATGTCACTGATGGTTTAAATAAAGAATTTTAAAAAGTTAACCACGTAAATTTTACATGTCTGGCATTTAAATGGTTAAAATCTTACTGCCTATTCCGTCTACATTATGAATTTTAATGTTCCCCTGCTCCTTTCTCAGCCCCTCCCTACCAGTCTGTCTAGGTTGTGATTAGGCTGCTCCCAAGTAATATATTGTAAATCACATGAGCATCAGCCTACTGCTCTCCCCATTACCATGGCTTGTGTACACATCAAACTCACAGAGCAAGGCCTTCCATCAGATGAGCGACCCGGTTCACTAGAACTGGAGATCACTAAGAATTTCAGGGAAAGATTGATTCCTCATGAACCCAAATGTTTTGGGGTTCATGCTGACGGAACCTTCCCTGAAATACTTACTCACCTGAGCTCGTGCTGCCCAAAATAATATTTTATTGTCTTTATTTCCCCCCATACTTACCTTCAGACCACCTCCAGTCACATATCTAAAGGGTGGACCTGCACCATCCATCGCTTGCTTTTTTGGTGGCTCTGCCTACTGACAGCCAGAGACATAAGCCATTGCAGGGAGGGGCTTTTCATACTGTGCATGAGCTGTGACATCACATCTAACTCCTAGTATAAATGTCCCTCCATGCAGTGAGGAGCTAATCTGTCAGCAGCCCAGCAAGGGCAATGGTTGTTGCGGAGATCGGCACTGGAGAATGAGGACATCCTTTTTTGAGCGAGTGCCCTAAAGTCCTGAAGAACCCAAATTTCTAACTACTCACTGCCCTTGTTTGCCCCAGTGATCTGTATATGTATCCACTCATTATATGTATATTGTTTGTCTAGTGTGCCCATAAAGCAATTAAATATCAAACTTAATATTGGCTGCTCTGTTATATTGATCCTCAAACTCTCATTTGTACATGCTTCTCAGTTCTATTACATGTTACCAGGCTGGCTTCTGGGCAGATATAATCATGTTAACAGGGAGTATATCATATCAAACAGAGCTGGTGCCATTCTTACAGGGCTGGCAGGACTTTGTCCACTGATTGTAGTAGCATGAGATTGCCCTGTTCATTGATCCAGTTCGGCCTGTTTATCTCCTTCCAGTAGTCTAGTACAATGCTTCTCAAACTTTTTACGTTAATGACAAGCAATTAAAGCCAAGTACCCCCAAGGAGGATAAATGGTGCGAAGATAAGTAGATCATGGGCCTTGTAGCACTTGACACAAGAAAGAATAATGTTTTATTGTTAAAATAATTTACCTGACCTGTTAAACCCCCCCTTGTTGGTGCACTTTTGAACATTGTCAAATACTTCCTGGGGGTATTCGTACTGCAGGTTGAGAACCCCTGGCCTAGTAAATATAGTTGGTAATGTTATTACATGCAGGGAGGGCATCCAGACCACTTTAGAACTCTTTTAGTGTATTCTTCATGACTACATCCTCTGGCAGAGAGTTCCATAGTGTCACTATCCCTGCCTATGTCAATGGAGCAACAGCCTTTCCTCTAAACATAGTGGTTGAACTCTGGGGTATAAATAAATAAATACATTTTTTGAACTGACCCTGTATATGATTATACATAGTTTTTAGATCACCTCCTAGACATCTGTATTCCAAACTAACTTTGACAATCTCTCAGGGCACTCCGGTCCCTGCATTCCAACGGGAATTAATTCAGTTGCCTGCCTTTGAACGCGCTCCAGTTCTGATGTGTCCTGCTTATGCACTAAAACCCCTAGGTCCTTTTCCATTGTAGTTTTTTCCAGCATTTTGTTATTTAGTGTGTAATCATTGCACAAATTGCTATGGCCCACGTTCACAACCTTAAATTTATGTGTATTCAGGACCGTTTCTTGCCCCGTGAGGACTAGCCATTGCCCAGGGTGCCAGAGAGTCTACGGCCAGGGTGCATCCCCACCTCCCCTTACTGTGGATTCCATGGTCAGGATGCAGGGGAGCCGGTATTTAACATTCGCGGGCTGGGTGCGGGAGGTGCCGGTTACGCTGCATAGTGTGTGTGCAGGTGGGCGCGCTGTTTACTCACAGCTCCGCTGTCACACATGCTTCTTCTGGCCTCAGCATGTGTGAGAGCAGAGCTGTGAGTAAACAGTGCACCTGCCTGTACACACACTATACCACGTTACCGGTGCCTCTGGCACCCAGCCCGCAGCAGCCAATTACAATTACATTCCGACAGCAACCACAGAGGGGGGTACAAATGTATGTATATAGCATGGCTGGGGTAGCCACAGCAAGGTCTGGGAGGGGGTACACTTAAATACCTTGGAATCGCAGGGGATAGTTAAGGTTAATAGACTTCAGGGCCAGATGAATACCTTTCCCTGGGGCATCACAATTTGGGGTGCCCCACTGTGTGAAACCTAAGTGCTCCAATTTACATTTAGGCAGGCCTGGGGACAAGGACCAAGACTTGGGATAGTCAAAATCCTGGGTTTTGGTCCACCTTAAAGTGTACCAAAACTCAGGATTTTTAGAATCCAGAGTTATGTTCCCTGCCCCGGGGCATTACAATTTGGGATATCCTGCTATCTGAAACCCCTCAGATCACCCAGCAAAATTCCTCTCCTCCCTAGCTCCCTCAGAAATGTAAATATCCCCAGCATCTTTGGGCTGTGCACACACCTGATTGCTGTAAACAGATACGCATTGTTGATCAGTAATATAAATGGCAAATGTGGACAAGAGCCTGCACATGAGCTGTAGGACTGCGGAACAATTAGTTTGTACTGGGCAATCTAGGGGTTTAAGAGAGTTGGGGTTGCCCCCCGGGGTACAGACCAAAACCCAGGATAGTCAACTTTTTTTGGGTCAGCGAACAGGATCCGCTGGCTTTCTGCATATTAATTATGTGTGGGGGATGCTTACTCTTCATTTTGCAGTCTGGGGGATCCACTTCATTCTGAATATTCATTTTGTGTCTAAGATAATATGCTTAAACATGGCCAAAAAAGGGGGCCAAAGCTTACCCTAAGGTGTTATTCATTGTGAAACCCCCAGAGCCCACTGTATACTCATCTTCATCCCATGGGGCATGTGCAGGCTTTGGGCAGTATTCCTGTACTGAGGGCAGACTCTGCACCAGCACATCACCCGGTATCATCCCTTCCCCCTTTGCCCAGCATTAACCGATAAGAAGCCATTTAGCGTAGGTAATGATCCCCATACCCTAATGCAGCAAAAACATTTGCACCCAACAATGATGGCATTTGTATGTGAGTGGTGATACTGGCATACAAGACCACCATACAGCAGCAGTCATGCCCCCATGTAGCTAGTTTCATATTTGTTTTATATTTGTGGCATAACATTTTACCGTTATTAATTACAGGTACTACAGCACTGCATGGGGGGGGGGGCACAATTTTCTCTCCCCGCACTGAACATTAGCCTAGAAACTGCCCTGTCTGTATTAAAATTCATTTGCCATTTGATTGCCCATGCTTTCAGTTTATCTAAATCTGTTTGTAGCTGTCTGCTGTCCTCTTTTGGGTTTATTACTTTACACAGATTTGTATCATCGGCAAAGATTGATACGTTACTGTTTAATCCATTCCCAATGGCATAAATATATATATATATATTGAAGACTGGGTTCAAAACTGACCCTTACAGTACTTCGCTAGTAACGGTGATCCAATCTGCATGTTTACTCTTGATAGCCACCCTCTGTTTCCTATCATTAAGCCAATTACTCACCCATGTAGACGTTTTCCCCAGTCCAAGCATTCTCATCTTTTGTACCAGTCTTTTATGTGGCTAATGCTTCAGAAAGGTCAAGATATTTGACATCCAATGACTAACCCTCATTCAGTCTTGAACTTACTTGTCTGGCAGGACCGATTCCTTATGAATTCATGCTGCTAGAGAATAATAAGTTCATTTTCACCAAGATACTCCACAATAGCATCTTTTAGAAAACCTTAAAACATCTTGTCCACTGCAGATGTCAAATTTACTTGTCTGTAGTTACCAGATTCTCCTGCTGCCTTCTTGCCTTGCCAGTTCACCAACACCTATGCCTCTTTGACACAGGTCCAGTCATTCAGGCACTGGCTCTTCCGTACACTCAGTACCTAAGAAAGGGATGCCCCTTCGCTAGGGCAGGAGGGCAGCATGACTGCCATGCGTCAGGCCTGGGAACGTCGGGGGATTGGAGGAAAAGAGGATAGTAGGGGGTGGGACAAAGGGACAGGACGTGACGCCAGGAAGGGGAGGTAAGTAGCGAGGGGGTATTTAAGGCAGTGTCGCCTCATGTACCCCCTCTTTTTCCGGTTGCCAGAGCAAGAAGTACTAGGCTTCTTGCTCAGCATAGGTATGGAGTCTCTTTTAGAAAGGGTGCGTGAGGAGGCGGCGCTGCGGGGGGAGGACTGGCTGCGTGGGGTGATGGGCTGCTTACCTCCTCTGCCGGCCCTGTCTCCTTCCCCGTCGCCATCGCTGTCATCTGCCCAACGCCCGCGGCGCGCCCGACAGGTGGCCGCTCGCTTCAGCCCGTCCCCTTCCTCGGGCGGTGAGGGGCACTCCTCGCCCTGCTTCTTCTTCGGCTGCACGGCATAGAATTAGAAGCCGGCAGCTTCATCAAAAATCATGAAGAGCCAGGCAGGAGCTGCTGCTGCTAGCGCCGCCCTGCTGGTGGGAGGTCGGTATGCCTCTGTTCTTCACAGGCTGGGACTGTTCAGTCCCCTGGCATCCTGCAAACTGTGAACCATGTTCACACTGAAAACACAGTAGGTGGGGGTCACATCACGGACCCCCACCCAAACAACACACTTCCCCTCCCTCCACCATTTTCTGCGGGGCAGTCAGGGGCAGTTTTAGGGGGATTCCGGGACGGGCACATTTTTAGTCCCTGGTCTGGCGTCCCGCCCCCCCAGCCGCCTCGGCATTCATAACGGCGGCCGATGGCGTCCGCCCGGACGCATTGTCGGCCCACCAGGTCCCTCCTGGGTCTCCCCTGCCCCATCGGAGGTCCCTGGATTCCCCGGGGGGCGGGGCATTGGGTGGGGACTCAGGGCTACCACAAGTAGTGGGATTCCACCGACCCCCCCTGTCCTCGGCCCAACAGTTAAGCAACCCCGGGCCTCCGGGTGTCCGACCGACGGGTGGGGAATTGTCTCCTATCCTTTTTTCCTCACAGGTTCCGGGCAGAATGGAGGCTTCGGGGTGACCAGCGCAGCGTGGACCGCATTTTTGTCAGCACCTTCTTTGGGACAGCTGTCGGCCGGGACCAGTTCGCAGGGGACCGGGCATCACTCCTCGGCAGATCGCGGGCTGGCGGCGGTGGGTTTGGCGTTTTTTTTCCTCATCCAACATCTCGGGGATGTCGGTGGCCTCATCGGCTGTTCCGCTTTCAGTGTCGGCAGTGGCTACGGTTCCATCGGGGATCAAGTCAGAATCGTCCGGGTGGCAGGTCGGACATTCCTACGCACCCTCCAGGTGAGCCACATTATTCTAAGTATGTCACACACCCCGCTTCAAGATATTCATAACCTGTGGGTAATACTGACCTGTAGAGGGCGATCTGCAGAGATGACAGGAAGAAAGAAAGCCCCTCCCGGTCCATAAATACCTGGGACCTCCCACTCATTACCCAGTCTTCATCTCTGCAGACGGAGAGCAAGTCAGAAGATGATGTCTCCTCCTTGCACAGGGGGATTTTCAGGTAGCCGGGAGGATTCCCGGCCAGTTATTCAACTATTTCCGTTCGGACCCTTTTCCTTATAATATACATGCCTCCCAGCCGTGGCTGCTGTTCTGGACGAGGGTAAATCAGCACCTCTGGTGCTCTGGAGCAATGCTCCACCATGAGACCCTATACAGAGGGTAGACGGTTACACCGGGTTGGTGACCCCGGTTTGGGATGCCCTGTCCCTTAGTTTTAAAGTTGGGGTGGCCCTTCTAGGATCCCCTCTCCTTAGTGGGGATGGGGGGTGGGGGTCTCCTCTTTATTTCTCCTTATTTCTTCTTATTTTCTATGTTTGCATTGTAGTGTGTTTGTCTCTTTAATTGTGTTTTTTACTGGCAGCGCCGCGGCCGTTATTACCTTGCCGCTGCGGTCGCTTAATCGCCGCGGCGCCGGCTTTTGGCGCCTTTTTTACTGAGGGGAATTTTTTCCCTCATGATTCTCCTCTGGGGGGCGGGGCCGGTATTGCGTCGCGTCGCCGCGGCCCGCCCCCATCTATCTCTGGCGCCGCTGCGGAGCTGTTTCTTAGTATAGCCAGGGGGCGGAGCTTGACACCTCGTGCGGCCCGCGCTGACCACGCCCCCTTCTCCTCTCGGTCTGTCACAAAGGTCTTTTCCTCACGAACCAGGACGCCATTACACTCTTCTGCGGTACTGTGAGTGGCCTGTTGGCCCCCTCTCCCCCCATCCTTCTATTGTATTGCATGTTGTTTGTTCCATATCGCCTGTTATCCTCATTTGTTCTTTCTGTGTCTTTCAGGCGGACCCACAGTGGCAATTAGGGGGTTTCTCCCGGTCCTAGAGTCCCTGGGTTATTTAATTTTAGAAGCTTACAAATCCTCCCACTTGGGACATTAAAAGGGCATCCCGGGTTGCTTATTAGCGTAATTCCCTCGGTCATAGCGACTTACTACAAGTTCACCTTATGGAGGCATCCCAGGATACCGGCTCCCCTCGGGACAATCCCGGAAGTGTATGGGTTGTGGGGTATCCCTAACTGGGGATGACTTTTTTCTATGTATAACATGTGCACAGCAGACTATTACACGGCAGTCCGGACCCCAGGATTCTGGGTCAGCACCGCCGGCTTCATCCCCTCCCCCTCCCATTTTGACCCGTGCCCCGTGTGACGTTTTCATGGGTGGGCAGTTGCAATCTGATGTGTGTGCTAGATTGGCCAGTATTGAAAAATGTATTTCTACCGCGGTCCCCAAAAAGGCACCGGCTAAGAGAAAGCATTTGTCTCCGGTCACACCGGCATTTGAATATGATGCTGGGGATGGTCTGGATTGGTCAGATTACTCTCCACCGGAGGATGGGGAGTTGTTTGAGGATTCGGATAATTCAGATGATCAGCAATTTGTGGGCGCTAATCCCGAGCGGGGGTCAGGGAGTTCTTCGGATACTCCTAACGTCCTGGCTCAGATGTTTGAGGTTCTGGCTATTTCTCCTCCAGAGGTTGCTCCTCATCAGCAAGGGGAGTTTTACTCGGAATCCAGGCCGCGTTTGGAATTTCCTAATCAAAAGCATTTTGATAAAATTATTTCTAAGGAATGGGAGAGGCCGGCTCGGCTCCCAGGCATTCCTCAGAGTTGGGACAAAAGATATCCTTTCCCTGTGGATACGGTTAAGCGCTGGGCGTCCCCTCCCGAGGTGGACGCACCAATTTTGGGGTTATCCAACTCAGCCGTTTTGAATAACCCTGATTGTTCCTCTCTTAAAGATGGTGAGGATAAACGCATTGACCAGATGGCTTGTCATGGTTTTGCCAGTATTGGGGCAGCCATACGGCCTGTTTGTGCCTCATCTCTCTTGGTGGTGGCTACCAGGACGGTGGTCAGGGACTTGTTATCCTCTTCCAGTTTGGATCCGGACAGTGACGAATTTCTTGGACTTAAACGATGTGAGTTGTTTTTGTCCTTCATGTTAGCCGCTTTGGATGATTCCTTGATGATGAGTAGCAGAGCTTCTGCTCTGATGGTGACTATCAGGCGTTCAGTTTGGCTGCGCCAGTGGGCGGCTGATTTTGGGTCAAAGAAGTCGCTGACGTCTCTCCCCTTCGTGGGGTTTCGGCTTTTTGGAGAAAAATTGGACTCTGTAGCTAAAGGTGGTAAGTTACCTCAATGCAAGAAGCAACGTCGTCTCTTTCGAGGAGCGGCTTCTTTCACTCCTTCCTTTCGGGGATCTAGAGCGGAAAGAGGATTTGCCTTCCCTTCTACAAGAGGAAATTCCTGGAATAGGGGCAGAGGACGTGCCCGTTCAGGATTCAATTGGGGCTCTAAACCCAAACCTGCGGCCAAGCCTGCTCAGCAATGAGGGGGCGCCCTCACCCATGCGGGTGGGGGGACGGCTGCGACACTTCTCCCAGATCTGGATTCAGGAGGTTTCGGACAAATGGATCCGGGAAGTGGTGTCTTCCGGCTACAAGCTGGAGTTCGAGTCCCGCCCCCCCCCACGCGTTTCTTCAGGTCTCGGGTGTCCCCGGACGCACTGGCCGCACAGGGGCTCCGGGCGGCGGTATCGAGTCTTCTGGAAATGGCAGTCATTTGTCCAGTGCCCCCATTAGACCGGGGTCGGGGTTTTTACTCAAATCTGTTCACGGTCCCCAAAAAGGATGGTTCTGTCCGGCCCATCCTGGATCTGAAGATTCTCAACAGGTTTCTCAGGCTGCGAAAATTTCGCATGGAAACGCTGCGTTCAGCTATCCACTCTCTTCGTCAGGGGGACTTCATGGCGTCCATAGACATCAAGGACGCTTACCTCCATGTTCCAATTTTTCCTGCGCACCAGAGGTTTCTCAGGTTCGTGGTGGAGGATCGGCACTTTCAGTTTGTAGCTCTTCCTTTTGGTCTCACCACAGCTCCAAGGGTCTTCACCAAGGTGCTTGCTGGGGTGATGGCTCTCCTCAGAGCGCAGGGAATTTGCATAGTGCCATATCTGGACGATCTCCTCATCATGGCGTCGTCATTCAGCCAAGCGGAATTGGACACCAGGACGGTAATATCCACTCTGGAGAGGTTCGGCTGGGTGATCAACTACCCCAAGTCCTCCCTTTACCCGTCCAAGATAGTATCCTTTCTGGGAATGTCTCTGGATACAGATCAGGCCAGAGTGTTCCTTCCTCAATCCAAGATCCTTTTGATTCAGGAGTTGATTCGGTTGCTCATGTCCATTCCTCAGCCGTCCATCCGGCTAGGGATGAGACTGGTGGGATTGATGGTAGCCTCCTTCGAGGCAGTCCCCTTTGCTCAGTTTCACACAAGGACCCTGCAGCTCCATCTATTGGCTGTCTGGGACAGGTCTCCTCTGTCGCTGGATCAATCCTTTCTGATGTCTCCCCGAGTTCGCCGCTCACTTCGGTGGTGGCTGAACTCAGCCAATTTGGTGAAGGGCAGATACTTTCAGACTCCTCGTTGGGAGGTGGTCACCACGGATGCCAGCCTCTCAGGATGGGGGGGCTTCTGGAGGGATCTGCAATTTCAGGGTTTGTGGGGACCCATGGAAGCCCACGAGCCTATCAATGTTCTGGAATTGAGAGCCATCAGGATGGTTCTTTTTCATTTGACTCATCACCTGCGGGGCTTGCAGGTTCAGGTCCGGTCGGACAATCAGACGGCAGTTGCCTACATCAATCACCAGGGAGGGACTCGCAGCAGGAGTGCCCTCAGGGAAGTGTCTCTGATTCTGGACTGGGCGGAGAGTCACGTCCCGTGCATCTCGGTGGTTTACATTCCGGGAGTGGAGAACACGGAGGCGGATTCTCTGAGCAGGTTGTCAGCCCGCAAGGGGGAATGGTCTCTCAGTCCCAAGGTTTTTCACTCAATTTGTTTCAGGTGGGGGTCACCGGTGGTGGACCTCTTTGCCTCCCGTCACAATCACAAACTTCCAGCATTTGTGTCTCTGGCGAAGGACCCACTGGCTCTCGCAATGGATGCCATGTCTCTGAACTGGAGGGATCTGGGGTTTCTGTACCTGTTCCCTCCGTTTCCCATGGTGGCCAGAGTAGTGCGCAAGCTGGCTCTGGAGGGAGCGTCAGCAATTCTGGTGGCTCCAAGGTGGCCAAGGCGGGTTTGGTTCGCAGACGTGGTAAGGTTAGCAGAAGATCAGTTCGTTCTGCCCCTGCTGCCAGATCTGCTCACACAGGGTCATCTACGTTACCCCAATTTACCAACGCTGGCTTTGACGGCGTGGCTGCTGAAACCTCCATCTTGAAGGAGGAAGGTCTTTCTGATGCTGTGATTCGGACTCTTATTAGCGCTAGGAAGAGGTCTTCTTCTTCCGTTTACTATAGGACTTGGAGGTCATATATTGATTGGTGTGAGACTAGGGCCTTCCCTTGTAGGGAATTCTCTATTTCTAGAATCTTGGAGTTCCTGCAACACGGTTTGGATCTAGGGCTCCAAATCAGTACTCTGAAGGGGCAGGTGTCTGCCCTGGCGGTGTTTTTCCAAAGATCCTTTGCGCTTCATCCGTTGGTTAAGACCTTTTTCCAGGGGGTTACGCATGTGCGGCCTCCTAGGAAGCCTCTGATTCCGGTTTGGGATTTGAATTTGGTTCTTTCTGCTCTTCAGGGTCCTCCTTTTGAGCCTTTGCATGATATTGCCTTGTCTTCCCTTACACAGAAGGTGGCCTTTTTGGTAGCTATCACTTCTGTTCGGCGTGTTTCTGAGTTGGTGGCTCTGTCTATTCAAGCTCCGTATTTTGAAAGACATCAGGACAAGGTGGTTTTCCGTTTCAAGACGGATTTCCTTCCTAAGGTGGTTTCTGCTTTTCATCTAAATCAGGATATTGTTCTGCCCTCTCTGTGTCCTAATCCCAGCAACGACAAGGAGAGGGCCCTGCATTCCTTGGATGTGGTTCGCATTGTGAAGTACTATTTGGTGGTAACGTCTTCCTTTCGCAAGACTGATGCCTTCTTTGTGGTGCCCTCCGGGCCCAAGAAGGGTTTGGCGCCCGCCAAATCTTCCATCAGTAAATGGATTCGTCAGGCAATTGTTGGGGCCTATTCTGCTAAGGGGAGGAATCCCCCTTTTCGTGTTACGGCTCATTCTACTCGTGCGGTTGGGGCTTCCTGGGCTTTTAAGCACCAGGCCTCTGTGGAGCAGGTTTGTAAGGCTGCTACCTGGTCTTCTGTTCACACCTTTTCCAAGTTTTACAGGGTTGATGTTTGGGCCTCAGCGGATGCTGTTTTTGGCCGCAAAGTTCTGCAGGCTGCAGTGGTTTAAGTTGTGCTTTATGCCTTGTTTTGGATCCCCACCCCTTATGGACACTGCTATTGGATGTCCCACAGGTTATGAATATCTTGAAGCGGGGTGTGTGACATACTTAGAATAATACCATTTTGTGAATACTCACCTTGTAAAATGGGTATTATAAGTATGTCACACACCCCGCTTCACCCCGCCCTTTTGTATTCTGGATCCTTCATATTGTGAACTTTGCGTTGTTATGACTTATATTTGGCTCTTCCTGGTCCCTTACCTTACTGCTTTCTTTATACTGGGTAATGAGTGGGAGGTCCCAGGTATTTATGGACCGTAAGGGGCTTTCTTTCTTCCTGTCATCTCTGCAGATCGCCCTCTACAGGTCAGATTACTCTCCACCGGAGGATGGGGAGTTGTTTGAGGATTCGGATAATTCAGATGATCAGCAATTTGTGGGCGCTAATCCCGAGCGGGGGTCAGGGAGTTCTTCGGATACTCCTAACGTCCTGGCTCAGATGTTTGAGGTTCTGGCTATTTCTCCTCCAGAGGTTGCTCCTCATCAGCAAGGGGAGTTTTACTCGGAATCCAGGCCGCGTTTGGAATTTCCTAATCAAAAGCATTTTGATAAAATTATTTCTAAGGAATGGGAGAGGCCGGCTCGGCTCCCAGGCATTCCTCAGAGTTGGGACAAAAGATATCCTTTCCCTGTGGATACGGTTAAGCGCTGGGCGTCCCCTCCCGAGGTGGACGCACCAATTTTGGGGTTATCCAACTCAGCCGTTTTGAATAACCCTGATTGTTCCTCTCTTAAAGATGGTGAGGATAAACGCATTGACCAGATGGCTTGTCATGGTTTTGCCAGTATTGGGGCAGCCATACGGCCTGTTTGTGCCTCATCTCTCTTGGTGGTGGCTACCAGGACGGTGGTCAGGGACTTGTTATCCTCTTCCAGTTTGGATCCGGACAGTGACGAATTTCTTGGACTTAAACGATGTGAGTTGTTTTTGTCCTTCATGTTAGCCGCTTTGGATGATTCCTTGATGATGAGTAGCAGAGCTTCTGCTCTGATGGTGACTATCAGGCGTTCAGTTTGGCTGCGCCAGTGGGCGGCTGATTTTGGGTCAAAGAAGTTGCTGACGTCTCTCCCCTTCGTGGGGTTTCGGCTTTTTGGAGAAAAATTGGACTCTGTAGCTAAAGGTGGTAAGTTACCTCAATGCAAGAAGCAACGTCGTCTCTTTCGAGGAGCGGCTTCTTTCACTCCTTCCTTTCGGGGATCTAGAGCGGAAAGAGGATTTGCCTTCCCTTCTACAAGAGGAAATTCCTGGAATAGGGGCAGAGGACGTGCCCGTTCAGGATTCAATTGGGGCTCTAAACCCAAACCTGCGGCCAAGCCTGCTCAGCAATGAGGGGGCGCCCTCACCCATGCGGGTGGGGGGACGGCTGCGACACTTCTCCCAGATCTGGATTCAGGAGGTTTCGGACAAATGGATCCGGGAAGTGGTGTCTTCCGGCTACAAGCTGGAGTTCGAGTCCCGCCCCCCCACGCGTTTCTTCAGGTCTCGGGTGTCCCCGGACGCACTGGCCGCACAGGGGCTCCGGGCGGCGGTATCGAGTCTTCTGGAAATGGCAGTCATTTGTCCAGTGCCCCCATTAGACCGGGGTCGGGGTTTTTACTCAAATCTGTTCACGGTCCCCAAAAAGGATGGTTCTGTCCGGCCCATCCTGGATCTGAAGATTCTCAACAGGTTTCTCAGGCTGCGAAAATTTCGCATGGAAACGCTGCGTTCAGCTATCCACTCTCTTCGTCAGGGGGACTTCATGGCGTCCATAGACATCAAGGACGCTTACCTCCATGTTCCAATTTTTCCTGCGCACCAGAGGTTTCTCAGGTTCGTGGTGGAGGATCGGCACTTTCAGTTTGTAGCTCTTCCTTTTGGTCTCACCACAGCTCCAAGGGTCTTCACCAAGGTGCTTGCTGGGGTGATGGCTCTCCTCAGAGCGCAGGGAATTTGCATAGTGCCATATCTGGACGATCTCCTCATCATGGCGTCGTCATTCAGCCAAGCGGAATTGGACACCAGGACGGTAATATCCACTCTGGAGAGGTTCGGCTGGGTGATCAACTACCCCAAGTCCTCCCTTTACCCGTCCAAGATAGTATCCTTTCTGGGAATGTCTCTGGATACAGATCAGGCCAGAGTGTTCCTTCCTCAATCCAAGATCCTTTTGATTCAGGAGTTGATTCGGTTGCTCATGTCCATTCCTCAGCCGTCCATCCGGCTAGGGATGAGACTGGTGGGATTGATGGTAGCCTCCTTCGAGGCAGTCCCCTTTGCTCAGTTTCACACAAGGACCCTGCAGCTCCATCTATTGGCTGTCTGGGACAGGTCTCCTCTGTCGCTGGATCAATCCTTTCTGATGTCTCCCCGAGTTCGCCGCTCACTTCGGTGGTGGCTGAACTCAGCCAATTTGGTGAAGGGCAGATACTTTCAGACTCCTCGTTGGGAGGTGGTCACCACGGATGCCAGCCTCTCAGGATGGGGGGGCTTCTGGAGGGATCTGCAATTTCAGGGTTTGTGGGGACCCATGGAAGCCCACGAGCCTATCAATGTTCTGGAATTGAGAGCCATCAGGATGGTTCTTTTTCATTTGACTCATCACCTGCGGGGCTTGCAGGTTCAGGTCCGGTCGGACAATCAGACGGCAGTTGCCTACATCAATCACCAGGGAGGGACTCGCAGCAGGAGTGCCCTCAGGGAAGTGTCTCTGATTCTGGACTGGGCGGAGAGTCACGTCCCGTGCATCTCGGTGGTTTACATTCCGGGAGTGGAGAACACGGAGGCGGATTCTCTGAGCAGGTTGTCAGCCCGCAAGGGGGAATGGTCTCTCAGTCCCAAGGTTTTTCACTCAATTTGTTTCAGGTGGGGGTCACCGGTGGTGGACCTCTTTGCCTCCCGTCACAATCACAAACTTCCAGCATTTGTGTCTCTGGCGAAGGACCCACTGGCTCTCGCAATGGATGCCATGTCTCTGAACTGGAGGGATCTGGGGTTTCTGTACCTGTTCCCTCCGTTTCCCATGGTGGCCAGAGTAGTGCGCAAGCTGGCTCTGGAGGGAGCGTCAGCAATTCTGGTGGCTCCAAGGTGGCCAAGGCGGGTTTGGTTCGCAGACGTGGTAAGGTTAGCAGAAGATCAGTTCGTTCTGCCCCTGCTGCCAGATCTGCTCACACAGGGTCATCTACGTTACCCCAATTTACCAACGCTGGCTTTGACGGCGTGGCTGCTGAAACCTCCATCTTGAAGGAGGAAGGTCTTTCTGATGCTGTGATTCGGACTCTTATTAGCGCTAGGAAGAGGTCTTCTTCTTCCGTTTACTATAGGACTTGGAGGTCATATATTGATTGGTGTGAGACTAGGGCCTTCCCTTGTAGGGAATTCTCTATTTCTAGAATCTTGGAGTTCCTGCAACACGGTTTGGATCTAGGGCTCCAAATCAGTACTCTGAAGGGGCAGGTGTCTGCCCTGGCGGTGTTTTTCCAAAGATCCTTTGCGCTTCATCCGTTGGTTAAGACCTTTTTCCAGGGGGTTACGCATGTGCGGCCTCCTAGGAAGCCTCTGATTCCGGTTTGGGATTTGAATTTGGTTCTTTCTGCTCTTCAGGGTCCTCCTTTTGAGCCTTTGCATGATATTGCCTTGTCTTCCCTTACACAGAAGGTGGCCTTTTTGGTAGCTATCACTTCTGTTCGGCGTGTTTCTGAGTTGGTGGCTCTGTCTATTCAAGCTCCGTATTTTGAAAGACATCAGGACAAGGTGGTTTTCCGTTTCAAGACGGATTTCCTTCCTAAGGTGGTTTCTGCTTTTCATCTAAATCAGGATATTGTTCTGCCCTCTCTGTGTCCTAATCCCAGCAACGACAAGGAGAGGGCCCTGCATTCCTTGGATGTGGTTCGCATTGTGAAGTACTATTTTGTGGTAACGTCTTCCTTTCGCAAGACTGATGCCTTCTTTGTGGTGCCCTCCGGGCCCAAGAAGGGTTTGGCGCCCGCCAAATCTTCCATCAGTAAATGGATTCGTCAGGCAATTGTTGGGGCCTATTCTGCTAAGGGGAGGAATCCCCCTTTTCGTGTTACGGCTCATTCTACTCGTGCGGTTGGGGCTTCCTGGGCTTTTAAGCACCAGGCCTCTGTGGAGCAGGTTTGTAAGGCTGCTACCTGGTCTTCTGTTCACACCTTTTCCAAGTTTTACAGGGTTGATGTTTGGGCCTCAGCGGATGCTGTTTTTGGCCGCAAAGTTCTGCAGGCTGCAGTGGTTTAAGTTGTGCTTTATGCCTTGTTTTGGATCCCCACCCCTTATGGACACTGCTATTGGATGTCCCACAGGTTATGAATATCTTGAAGCGGGGTGTGTGACATACTTAGAATAATACCATTTTGTGAATACTCACCTTGTAAAATGGGTATTATAAGTATGTCACACACCCCGCTTCACCCCGCCCTTTTGTATTCTGGATCCTTCATATTGTGAACTTTGCGTTGTTATGACTTATATTTGGCTCTTCCTGGTCCCTTACCTTACTGCTTTCTTTATACTGGGTAATGAGTGGGAGGTCCCAGGTATTTATGGACCGTAAGGGGCTTTCTTTCTTCCTGTCATCTCTGCAGATCGCCCTCTACAGGTCAGTATTACCCACAGGTTATGAATATATTGAAGCGGGGTGTGTGACATACTTATAATACCCATTTTACAAGGTGAGTATTCACAAAATTTTATTTTTCTTGTTCATACAATGGTTCGGGAGTTGCCGGGGGGGGCAGGGGTGGGCAGGATTCGCTGGAGTAAGGTCTTTCATGGAAGGGCTTAGGGATCTTGTGGGTAGGTTAGAATCCAACGTTTCCCAGGTGGAAAGACCGCCAGGACCTCATTGGGTGTGGTCCCCTCCGGAGCAGGGGATAACTGGAACGGGGGTAGGGGGCGCCCCGACGACAAGGGGAAACGAGGGTCTGGTTGCCCCACAAGCCCAGGCACAAATAGGGATACAGAGTGGGTCGGTAGAAAAGGAGGAGACGGATAGGGCGGTGGTTAGGAACCTACCCATATATGACTCGGCGATGGGGCACTCATACATTTGCTACGAAGGACCGCTGGGTGCTCACTTGAAGACGGAGGTGAGGGAGAAGATTTGGAGGAGGGAGTATATTGATATTTTTACCTTCCTCCCCTTGGAGCATTTTAATGTGGACAGATGGAAAGAACGGGAGCGAGGGCAGGAAGGAAGAGGATGAGGATCGGAGGAGTTATAGAATGATTCCGAAGACGTTTGCTAATTGGCTCCAGGCGTTTGCCATCATGGGTAGTGTGATTGGGGAGAAGTCCCCAGATCAATGCTCAGCCTTATTTTGTTACTTGGATGCAATTTGGGAAGCACATAGAGTTTATGGGGGGCCCGCCTGGTTAAAATATGATGAGCAGTTCCGTCAGAGGATGTAAGTACCCCCGAAACTGGGATGGGATCATAGGGACATCGGGGTGTGGATGAGGGTAATGAACACCAGGGCAGGCGTCTACTTCCCAGCAACGGATGGGCTAATGCCCTTTCCAGCAGCCCCTGCCAGGGGGCAGGGGGGGAACGTTGCAAGAAAGAAGGGGTGTTGTTGGGCCTTCAATGACTCACAATATAAGTGGGGTTCGGCCTGTAGATTTAGGCATGACTGTTCAAACTGTGGGGGGCCACATGCAGTTTCCCGGTGCTTCCGCAAAGGTCAGAATGGGATCAGGCGGGCAAACAATGGTTTTGGAAAAGGGGAATTTCGCCAGTGAGCGTAGACAGGATGGCCCAATGGCTAAGTAGGTACCCGGATAGGGGTGCTGCGGAGCTGCTAGGGTCGGGGTTTCAAGAGGGTTTTGTCATTCCATGTGCGGTTCCTCCTTCCGGGAAATTTAAGCGGAACCTGAAATCAGGGAGGTTGCACCCGGGGGTAGTGCGGGAAAAACTGGCCAAGGAGGTGCGGTTGAAACGAATGTCAGGCCCCTTTGCGGAATCTCCCATCCCGGGCTTAGTGGTATCGCCATTGGGGGTGATACCCAAGAAACAGCCAGGAAAATTTTGTTTCATTCATCACCTGTCTTTCCCAAAAGGAGGGTCGGTCAATGACGGGATTTGCACTGGTATAACCTCGGTTAGATGCATCACATTTGATTTCGTCTTGGGGCTAGTGAGGGGGGCCGGTCCAGGGGCCTTGATGGTGAAAACGGATATTGAGTCAGCGTTCCGGTTGCTGCTAGTCCACCCTGATAGTCAGTACTTGCTAGGCTGTTATTTCCAAGGGGGGTTTTTTATTGATAGATGTCTTCCCATGGGATGCTCAGTGTCATGCGCCTATTTTGAAGCGTCTAGCACATTTCTTGAATGGGTGGTGAAAGAGAACTCGGGGTTGTCGGCTGTGACACATTATCTGGACGATTTTTTCTGCGTAGGTCCACCGGGCTCCAAGATTTGTGAATGATTGTTATCCTGCATGCTTCGGACTTTTGAATCATTTGGGGTCTCGGTGACACAGGATAAGACAGAGGGTCCCAGCACATGCATGAAGTTTCTGGGCATCGATGTTGATTCACAGGCGGGCTTATGTAGGCTGCCATTGGATAAAGTTAGTGACCTGCTCCAGGAACTACAAAGGGCGTTAGGGGTGAAGAAAGTGACGTTGCGGCAGTTGCAGTCTGTTTTGGGGAAACTGAACTTTGCCTGTAAGGTTCTACCGATGGGTAGGGTTTTCTCCAGGCGGCTGTCATTGGCGACGGCTGGCATCAGGGAACAGCACCATTTTATTCGGCTCACAAGGGAGTTGAAGGATGATCTCAAGATGTGGGTCTCCTTCCTCAGATCGTTAATGGCCTGGTCTATTGGCTCGACCCGGTACGGGAAAACAGGGAATGGTCTTGTTCACAGACGCGGCGGGGTCCCCCAGTTTTGGAGCTTATTTTGTGGGAAGATGGTGTGCGGCTCCTTGGCTGGAGAGGTTAAGATCATCTTCAAGGATAAGGAATTTAGCTCTCCTGGAGATGTTCCCGGTAGTGGTGGCGTTAGCATTATGGGGAGAGGACTTGCAGAACAAATCAGTAATGTTTCACTCCGACAATATGGCAGTGGTTTCTACGATCAATACGCAGACAGCGTCATCACCCTCTGTAGTAACGTTATTGAGACAACTGGTGCCGTCGTGCCTGCAGTGCAATATTCTTTTTCGGGCTGTGCATGTTCTGGGGATATCTAATGGGATAGCGGATGCTCTGTCTCGCTTTTCAGATGGATCGATTCAGAGAGCAGGCGCCCGAGGCTTGTGTGAAGGGAGAAGAGTGCCCGGAGTGGGTGTGGTGACTCATCTAGCGGGCTTATGGAGTTTGGTCCGACGATCACTGGCTGCTAGTACGTGGACAGCATATGAAAAGGTATGGGAGGAATGGATTTTGTTGGAGGATAAGTGGCAGATGTTCGGGATTGGGGCATCTAGAGAGGAGATGGTAATATGGTTTGTCGCTTTCTTGTTCGAAAAGGGTGAGTCCCCTTCCTCGGTGGAAAGAAAACTGGCTGCACTGGCATTTTTATGTAAGTTCCGGGGATGGCCTGATTTTTCGAAACAGTTTGTAGTTAGACAAGCCTTAAAAGGGTGGCGTAAGGACCATGTCTGCGTGGATAAGCGCCGGCCAGTGTCATGGGAAATCCTGCAGAGCTTGATCTCTTGTCTTCCGACTCTGTGTGTGTCAAAGTACGAGGCAACGCTGTTCACGTTGGCCTTTTCGTTAGCCTTTTTCGGGGCATTTAGAATCGGTGAGCTGGTAAGTCATAGTAAGAAAACGCCCGCTGGTATCGCTTTTCAGGATGTGGTGGAGACGGGTGAGGCTATTGAGTTGCTGCTGCGATGTTCAAAAATGGATCAGGCAGGACGAGGGTGTTGGGTGGTGTTGCAACAGCTGCCCGGGTCCACGATATGCCCCGTGGCTGCATTTAGAGCATTCCGTGAAGTTAGGCCACTGACACAAGGTCCCCTGCGAGTGCACGAGGACAGGTCTTAACTATCGCGGTACCAATTTTCAGCCATTTTTAAGAGGGCCTTGGAGGGCCCGCTTAGGGTTATCAAAAGAGCTGCTCAAGAAAATAGGCAGGTGGGGATCGCACCCATATAAGTCATATGTCCGCCCTCTGAGGGTGGAAACAGTGGGGTGTTAGGGCTTTGGGGGAGACGGTTTATGGGAGATATAATTAAAAAAAAAATGGTAGGGACGTTTGACTAATGTTCTGTTATTGTTTTTGCAGAATCGTTCAGCTGTCCCATATTACTATTGGGGCATTCATTTATTTTTTGGTCCGCAAGGAGGGCTGAACTGCGACGGAGCGGTTTGCAGCTGGGGTTACGGCAAGAAGTGGCCAAGTTGAGTTGGTTGGGTGTCCATGGTCTGTGCTGGAGGGAGGTTTTAGGCCATATACACAAATGGATTAAAACCAAGGAGACTCCAAAGACTGTGTTCCCATGAGAAGTACCGGGTACCGTTCCCAGCCTCCCACTAACCCTATAAGCACTAGAAATATACACACAAAAACACACGGTTACTTGTGGGCCCTGTCTCAATGAGAAAACGTGATACTGGCAACAGAGGGAAATTGGAAGTACAGGAACATCTTTATTTAATGATTTTAGCACAAATCCACACAGCACCAAAAAAAGTTCACCAAAAAACCATTAAAAATACACAACGTTGTGGTATTAAAAAACAGCCCCCCCCCATGCACATGCATCAACTCCTCATGACACTAGCCACTCACACACATGCATAAAGTACCTAAGGTTGTGCCACTAGTATCCCTAGTGCGATCGCAATGTTGGGCGCCTTTATGAGGGGAGGTATTCATCTGTTAAAGTTTCATAGGCCAGCTTTAAGCACAACCACACCTGTGCTCAATGAGCAATTACAGGGCAAACTCCAACCCATGTGCTGGTCAGTCACAGGCTCAACTCACAAAGATGCATATACTAGCAGCAAAATAGGGCACACTCCTTTGCGCTTCTCTTGCAGCCAACCTCACTACCCAGTATGGCCATTTCCACATGAAATCTTCACCACAGCATGAACTACAGTGTTGTTAGCCTCATTACAGGGCAAATTAACCGTGTTCAATGTTTCACACATAAACTGTGTTCGCAAGGTGACTGCACAGGGTCCGAGGCTTCGTCTGGCTGCTATGTATCCATCTCTCTGTCCATCCTCCGCTTGTAGCAGGCGATCTCAGGCATCACGGCGATAGCACACACAGGACTGCACGTGGTGGGGCAACATGAGGAGAAGCGGGGCCTCCCACTTCCGACGCGCGTTTCGCCCCGCCCACTGGGGCTTCGTCAGGGTGACGCGTGGCCAATGGGGAAGTCATTTTATGAGGGGTAGGTTCCGCCCACCTGGGCCTCGAGATCCACTGTCATACTGAAGATGGGGGCTGGCTTCTGTTTACAATGCGCCCCCGCGCGTCACACCAATCATTCCACACTGCAGCCTCACCCACCCAGCTTGAATCATTACACAGCACGCTCGCGCCCCGCTCAGTGAGACACCCACTCCTTGTCATTAAAGTGTATGGCTCATACAGACCCATTTCATCATGGCATTACACCTACTCTCTATTGGTGGCTACAAACATAACAATAACCCATATGTCAAAGATATATAGGTATATAGGCGGGGGAAAGGGGGTAGGATGGAGGGACATAATCCTGGCATTTATTAGCACATATTATCACTTAATGGCACATAGCACATATGTATTGCCAAATGCTACCAGCAAAGGAAGTTGTAATACCCCCCCCACCACACACACACACAAAGAGGCACCTAGCACATAGCGCATATTGCCCCATACTATCAAAAGGGGAAGTTCTAAGGTCCCCATAAGCAGCGGACCAAGGGGGAACTAAATGATGATAAAATGATGATACATCTTCATTTTATATTTTACAAGAAAGCACTCAACCCATTATCTGTATTTAACCCCATTGGGACCATAGTGTTCAGCTCATATATTAAACAGGCTTCTTGTTGTAAGAGACGCTGCTCATCATACCCTCTCCTCCCTTGTTTCCTGAGCACAAAAATTCCACACACCAAAAGACCTTTAGGGTCACTCTG
Source organism: Gastrophryne carolinensis (assembly GCA_027917425.1). NCBI lineage: Eukaryota > Metazoa > Chordata > Amphibia > Anura > Microhylidae > Gastrophryne > Gastrophryne carolinensis. The sequence continues at coordinate 645,350,658 of CM051234.1, read as the reverse complement.
ATGCCATAATTTAAAGTGCTCAGCCACGGGACTTTTATCATTTTTATTTTTATTCCTGATGTCCCGCACATGTTCACCGACCCGTGCCCTCAACTCACGTTTGGTTTTACCAACATACTTTCTCCCGCACGGGCAGGTGAGCATGTATACAACCATGGAGGTAGCACAATTTATGAACCCCTTTATCCCCCTGCCAGGTGGTCCATTCATCCCTTCATAACAATTAGTCTTTACCATATACTTGCAAATACAGCAGTGACCACACTTAAGGAGCCATTTAACTTTTCCACAGAGTGACCACCTAACTTTCCTTTCGATTGATATTCACTATGCACCAACATATCACGCATATTTCTAGCTCTCCGTGCAGTAATCAGAGGGCGCGGCCACGCTAGTCTTCCCACTATAGGGTCTAGTGCCAACACATGCCAATGGGCCTCCAAGATCCCCCAGAAACGCTCCCAGTGTGTGCCATACTGAGTAATAAGACGAATTGGCTGAGCGTCATTCTTATGACCGCTGACTACAGGTTTGTTCCGTAATAAATCAACCCTTGTGGATTCAAAGGCCTTCTTAAAACAGGTTCTCAAAAGCCTGTGGGGATATCCTCTCACCCGGAACCTAGCTGTAAGTTGTCTTGCTTCCCTTTTGTAGTCCTCATCAGAACAGCAGTTTCTCCTTATGCGTAAAAACTGACTCAACGGGATACCCCGACGTAATGACATGGGGTGATGACTCTTAAAATGTAAGAGGGTGTTACCCGCAGTCGGTTTCCGGAAAGTGGTAGTGTTTAATACCCTACCTTCATGTCTAATCAATAGGTCCAGAAATTCTATCTTATTGGGCCCGATTTTAAACGTCAACCCTATATTTCTCTCATTTTGATTCAAAGAGGCCACAAATTGTTCGAACTCGTCGCTAGTGCCTTTCCACACTACCAAGACATCATCAATATAACGAAGCCAGAGGGCGACCCGTGCCCCAAAGTCAGCCCGCCCAAACACCTCAGAGTGCTCCCTCCGCCCCAGGTGGAGGCAGGCGTACGAAGGGGCACAGGCCGCCCCCATGGCTGTCCCACGGACCTGATGATAGTAATGGCCATTAAAGCGAAAGTAATTGTTCATGAGAACAAATTTCAACAATTCCACAACAAATTCATTATAGGCCGCTTCACAAGGACCCAACTTTTCCAAGTACCACGTGACTGCCTCCAGGCCCACCGCGTGGGGAATGGAGGTGTAGAGGCTCTCCACGTCAATACTCGCCAGGATCCACCCCTCCTCCATGACAAAGGCCGACAGCCTGCACAACACGTCGCCGCTGTCCAACACAAAGGACGGAAGGATCCTCACGAGTGGTTTGAGATTCTCATCCACAAAGCGTGCTACCCCCTCCAAAGGGCCCCCACTCCCCGACACGATGGGCCTGCCTGGCGGAGCCACAGGGCTCTTATGAATTTTTGGTATTGTGTACAAAACTGGGATATTATAGTCCTTGATCTTCAAAAAGTTCAGAACTTTAGGGGTGAGAAGCCTCTCCTCCCCTGCCCAGTCAAGTTTATCATTCAACATATTCACTAACTTAGGAAATGGGTTGAGGGGCACCTTTACATATGTATCCATTTTTTATAGCTGTCCCTCAATTTCCTGCACATAGTATTTTTCACTGAGAATTACCACATTACCCCCTTTGTCACTGGGGCGGATTATTATGTCAGGTGTTTTTTGTAATTCATTTAACGCTCGTCTCTCAGAGGGTGATAAATTGTCCACACCTCCAGTATTAGTCCAATCCACCTTCTGTAGATCCCGCTGCACCAATTGAAGAAAGAGGGAAATGTGGCGATTCAGCGACAACGGAGGGAATCTTTTGGATTTCACACACAAACTCTCAAGGTTAGGAATTAGATCAGGAATCACATCCTCCATGCCCACCTCTCCTTCAAGGCTATCAGCCTCAGTGGAGTCAGTAGTTTTCACCTCCACAGTATCTTTTTTACTTGAGTACATGATCTTAAATAGGAGCTTTCTCAAAAACAGAGCCGTATCCTTGTATAGATTAAATTCATCGCCACCAGCCACAGGAGAGTAGGACAAGCCTTTTGATAGAACAGACACATGGTCTAAGTCCAGCTTAAAATCAGACAGATTAATCACATTAAGGGGGGTCAGGCAATCCTCTTCATTTATTCTTATGTCGGCCATTTTCGGCCCGATTTCCTGATGCCCCTGAGCGATTTCACTCTGGTTGCGACGCTTTCGCCTCCGCCGTCTCCGTTTTTTCCGGCCGGGTCCAAAAAAGACACCGACCTCCGATTCATACCAGACGGACGGGGGGGGGGGGGGGGGGACTGTCATCAGACACTTCCGTCTCGCAACCAGAGAGATCGCTGGAAACATCTTTCCACTGTCTGTATCTAGAGGAAGGTCTCCCCCTACTCCTCACCTCAAGGAAAATTTTTCCAGCATCGAACTACACTTTATCACGTCTGAATTTGCTCTGTTTTATCTCCTTAACTGACCTCTGTACCCGATCAACCTCAGCCTTCACGAGGTCATTCAATTTCTGGAAATCCGGGGCATCCCCAAACAAATCTAATTTTTCACAGCTCTCTCGTATTGCCACGTCTAATTCTTCTAACTGAAGGAGGAAAGGCTTCAGTTAGAAGAATTAGACGTGGCAATATGAGAGAGCTGTGAAAAATTAGATTTTTGAAGGAGAGGTGGGCATGGAGGATTCCTGATCTAATGCCTAACCTTGAGATTTGTGAAATCCAAAAGATTCCCTCCATTGTCGCTGAATCGCCACATTTCCCTCTTTCTTCAATTGATGCAGCGGGATCTACAGAAGGTGGATTGGACTAATACTGGAGGTGTGGACAATTTATCACCCTCTGAGAGACGAGCGTTAAATGAATTACAAAAAACACCTGACATAATATTCCGCCCCAGTGACAAAGGGGGAAATGTGGTAATTCTCAGTGAAAAATACTATGTGTAGGAAATTGAGGGACAGCTATCAAAAATGGATACATATGTAAAGGTGCCCCTCAACCCATTTCCTAAGTTAGTGAATATGTTGAATGATAAACTTGACTGGGCAGGGGAGGAGAGGCTTCTCACCCCTAAAGTTCTGAACTTTTTGAAGATCAGGGACTATAATATCCTGGTTTTGTACACAATACCAAAAATTCATAAGAGCCCTGTGGCTCCGCCAGGCAGGCCCATCGTGTCGGGGAGTGGTGGCCCTTTGGAGGGGGTAGCACGCTTTGTGGATGAGAATCTCAAACCACTCGTGAGGATCCTCCCGTCCTTTGTGTTGGACAGCGGCGACGTGTTGCGCAGGCTGTCGCCCTTTGTCATGGAGGAGGGGTGGATCCTGGCGAGTATTGATGTGGAGAGCCTCTACACCTTCATTCCCCACGCGGTGGGCCTGGAGGCAGTCACGTGGTACTTGGAAAAGTTGGGTCCTTGTGAAGGATATTGTGAAATATAATGAATTTGTTGTGGAATTGTTGGAATTTGTTCTCATGAACAATGACTTTCGCTTTAATGGCCATTATTATCATCAGGTCCGTGGGACAGCCATGGGGGCGGCCTGTGCCCCTTCGTACGCCTGCCTCCACCTGGGGCGGTGGGAGCACTCTGAGGTGTTTGGGCGGGCTGACTTTGGGGAACGGGTCGCCCTCTGGCTTCGTTATATTGATGATGTCTTGGTAGTGTGGAAAGGCACTAGCGACGAGTTCGAACAATTTGTGGCCTCTTTGAATCAAAATGAGAGAAATATAGGGTTGACGTTTAAAATCGGGCCCAATAAGATAGAATTTCTGGACCTATTGATTAGACATGAAGATAGGGTATTAACCACTACCACTTTCCGGAAACCAACTGCTGGTAACACCCTCTTACATTTTAAGAGTCATCACCCCATGTCATTACGTCGGGGTATCCCGTTGAGTCAGTTTTTACGCATAAGGAGAAACTGCAGTTCTGATGAGGACTACAAAAGGGAAGCAAGACAACTTACAGCTAGGTTCCGGGTGAGAGGATATCCCCACAGGCTTTTGAGAACGTGTTTTAAGAAGGCCTTTTAATTCACAAGGGTTGATTTATTACGGAACAAACCTGTAGTCAGTGGTCATAAGAATGACTCTCAGCCAATTCGTCTTATTACTCAGTATGGCACACACTGGGAACGTTTACGGGGGATCTTGGAGGCCCATTGGCATGTGTTGGCACTAGACCCTATAGTGGGAGGACTAGCGGGGCCGCGCCCTCTGCACGGAGAGCTAGAAATATGCGCGATATGTTGGTGCATAGTGAATATCAATCGAAAGGAAGGTTAGGTGGTCACTCTATTGAAAAGTTAAATGGCTCCTTTAAGTGTGGTCACTGCTGTATTTGCAAGTATATGGTAAAGACTAATTGTTATGAAGGGATGAATGGACCACCTGGCAGGGGGATAAAGGGGTTCATAAATTGTGCTACCTCCATGGTTGTGTACATGCTCACCTGCTCGTGCGGGAGAAAGTATGTTGGTAAAACCAAACGTGAGTTGAGGGCACGGGTCGGTGAACATGTGCGGGACATCAGGAATAAAAATAAAAATGATAAAAGTCCCGTGGCTGAGCACTTTAAATTATGGCATCAGAGTGACCCTAAAGGTCTTTTGGTGTGTGGAATTTTTGTGCTCAGGAAACAAGGGAGGAGAGGGTATGATGAGCAGCATCTCTTACAACAGGAAGCCCGTTTAATATATGAGCTGAACACTATGGTCCCAATGGGGTTAAATACAGATAATGGCTTGAGTGCTTTCTTGTAAAATATAAAATGAAGATGTATCATCATTTTATCATCATTTAGTTCCCCCTTGGTCCGCTGCTTATGGGGACCTTAGAACTTCCCCTTTTGATAGTATGGGGCAATATGCGCTATGTGCTAGGTGCCTCTTTGTGTGTGTGGTGGTGGGGGGGGGGGGTATTACAACTTCCTTTGCTGGTAGTATTTGGCAATACATATGTGCTATGTGCCATTAAGTGATAATATGTGCTAATAAATGCCAGGATTATGTCCCTCCCTTCTACCCCCTTTCCCCCGCCTATATACCTATATATCTTTGACATATGGGTTATTGTTATGTTTATAGCCACCAATAGAGAGTAGGTGTAATGCCATGATGAAGGGGCAATGGGTCTGTATGAGCCATACACTTTAATGACAAGGAGTGGGTGTCTCACTGAGCGGGGCGCGAGCGTGCTGTGTAATGATTCAAGCTGGGTGGGTGAGGCTGCAGTGTGGAATGATTGGTGTGACGCGCGGGAGCGCATTGTAAACAGAAGCCAGCCCCCATCTTCAGTATGACAGTGGATCTCGAGGCCCAGGTGGGCGGAGCCTACCCCTCATAAAATGACTTCCCCATTGGCCACCCGTCACCCTGACGAAGCCCCGGTGGGCGGGGCGAAACACGCGTCGGAAGTGGGAGCCCCGCTTCTCCTCATATTGCCCCACCACGTGCAGTCCTGTGTGTGCTATCGCCGTGACGTCTGAGATCGCCTGCTACAAGCGGAGAATGGACAGAGAGATGGATACATAGCAGCCAGACGAAGCCTCGGACCCTGTGCAGTCACCTTGCGAACACAGTTTATGTGTGAAACATTGAACACGGTTAATTTGCCCTGTAATGAGGCTAACAACACTGTAGTTCATGCTGTGGTGAAGATTTGATGTGGAAATGGCCATACTGGCTAGTGAGGTTGGCTGCAAGAGAAGCGCAAAGGAGTGTGCCCTGTGCCTAAATTAAACAGCACAAGCTGACTACATACATTGTGGTGATGAATGGCGATTTAAGGACATGTCACTCAGCTGAAGACTACCCGCTTTGCTGCTAGTATATGCATCTTTGTGCGTTGAGCCTGTGACTGACCAGCACATGGGTTGGAGTTTGCCCTGTAATTGCTCATTGAGCACAGGTGTGGTTGTGCTTAAAGCTGGCCTATGGGACTTTTGAATACTCCCCTCATAAAGGCGCCCAACATTGGGATCGCACTAGGGATACTAGTGGCACAACCTTAGGTACTTTATGCATGTGTGTGAGTGGCTAGTGTCATGAGGAGTTGATGCATGTGCATGGGGGCCCCCCCTGTTTTTAAATACCACAACGTTGTGTATTTTTAATGGTTTTTTGGTGAACTTTTCTTGGTGCTGTGTGGATTTGTGCTAAAATCATTAAATAAAGATGTTCCTGTACTTCCAATTTCCCTCTGTTGCCAGTATCACGTTTTCTCATTGAGACAGGGCCCACAAGTAACCGTGTGTGTGTATATTTCTAGAGGTTTTAGGCCACTTTATGGAGAGATGCGCATGGGATGGCCCTCCCGGAGTCCTGGTTCTTCATGTGGGCGGTAAGGACTTGGGTAAGATCGCTTCCAGAACCCTGGTGGCTGCCATGAAGAGGGATTTGTCAATGATCCTCGCGGATGTTACAAACCTGATCATAGTGTGGTCAGAGATGATCCCTCGTTTCAGTTGGAGAGGGGCAAGGGACGAGCGACCCATTGACAAAACCAGAATAAAGATAAACAGGGCGATTGGAAAATGGGTAGAGAAGAGGGGGGAGTAGAGTAGAGGGAAAGAGGATGTTTTTTAGAGGCGACGGGGTGCATTTAAATGAAGTGGGACTGGATCTATTTAACCTACAGTTACAGGAGGCCATGGAAGTAGCAGTAGAGCGGTGGCGGGCATGGTGTCGTCGAGGTTTCAACGCCTCCCTTGCTTGTCGGTTCTTGGAGGAGGGCAGACGGGCAATGGAAAGAAAGGCGGAAGTAAACGCAGTGAAGTGAAAAAAGGCAGAAGCGTCGAGCATCACGAGGAAATAAGTTGGTTATAATAGGCTACAGCTGTGTGGTTGTTTAGATGCGGTTAATAAAGAAGGCGGTTAGCTCTCATACAAGAAGCCCCTGGGCCAGCGGGCAGACGGCTGGGGGCGGGGTTTCGGTTGAATGTCGGGTTAAGAAAGGTTGTTATCACAGCTGTGGCTACGTCTAGTTAGTAGTTAGAAGTTGGTTACATCGCCCCCTCCACAAGAAAGTGTAAGCCGACAAGGGATTTTTTGGTGTTGTTATTGTATATGCTGTGGCCGATATTTATTTTATTAATAAATGTCTTTCCAACAAATATAGGTGTCGGTGTTGGTCATTTATAGCATAAGAGAAGATATGAGAGGATGGTTTTAAGGAGAGTGGAAAGTTATGGGCGCTATGAGCAGTCAAGGGTGTGGATAATTTGGAGGCAGTACCTGCATACCACCCTCCTGTGCAAGAGGTGGCATGTTGAACCCTATTCCCTGTGAACAGAAAGATGCAACAAAAAAACCTTTAGCATGAGTATAACAGTACACACCCATCTGAGTCTCCTTTTCTCTGTTGCCCTCTGGGTGGCGTCCTCTTCCCTGGCAGGGGTCTTTGGATGCCAGTGGCAGATATTTTAGCAGCTGCTCTGATGGCACCTTTTGTTAAGGGGGACAAAGGTCCCCCTTTCCTTCCATCCAGGCATCCAGCCATGTTTTATGCCGGCTACCTGGAAGGAAACGTTTATAGTACAGAGAGGGAGCCTGTGTGGTATCCCCCATTTATGTCACTGGAGGGACTGCTGTCTTGCACAGGTGTAAAATGTGCAGGTGTTTCTTTGCCAGGCATCTATACATATTCCGCATGCAAGTGGATACAATTTTTTTGAACAAGATTATTTGTCTGCTGCTGAATCAAGCCTCAATCCTTATAACATGTTGCTGAAACATATGTGAAATATGTGCACCTATGTAACCGGATGAACATGTTCATTACAAAAAAGTTGAAGAGGTAGCATACCTTCGGTGACCGCCTCTCTGCGTAGTCGCAGATGCCTTGGGGGAAACATGAGATCATTCCCTGCCTGTCCCTGCCTGCTACTTAACACGCATGCGTTTGGGAGTGTGCACATGTGCGTCTGGGATTGTGTGCTTGCGTATTTTGTACTGCACACATACATAGGTCAGGGGAGTGCTCACATGCGCTTTTGGGAGTGCGTGCATGTGCATCAGAGGGTGCACACATGTGCTTTTGTGAATGTGCATGCATGTTCCGGTGTCGTGCATATGCATTTGGGAGTGTGGTTATTGTGTCTCAGGGGTGCCCAAGGCTGTATCTTCCCTAACCAATTTCTCAATGGCTAGTGTATTCTCTGCACGTCTGCTGGGCTGGGGGCACCCCTCTGGTCTGGCGGCTATTACAGCTGCCACTCCAGCATGTATAGTGAGGGGTGAAGGGGGAAATACATCCCTCCATCTCTGTGGTATAAAAGCTTCCCTTCCTGGTGGCCCACTATTAGCCATGACGGGACACCAAGGAAGGCAGTGCCCCCCACTACAAATGCTGGCGGTTGGTGGCAATAGCCTCTCTCTGGCAGCAGAAAATCACTAGCAGTCATACCAGGGTGGAGCCCCCAACTCAAAGGACCTTCATAGAGGATGCTGTTCATCGGGGGATGCGGTCGCAGTGAGTTTGTCAGTCCAGGGCAGCCCATCACCAAGGTAACCTCCTGATATTTTAGTTTTATTTACCCCAGCTTTTAAGCTCTTCCTATTCAGTAGAATTAAACTAAAACAGAAAAGAGGCAAACATGGCTCATCACTCATTTTACCCCTATGAAGTTTAATTTATAATATTAATAATTGCAGCACCTTATGTTTATGTTTTTCTCTGTAAATCCCAGGCTGGTACATCTCCATAATCATGTGTGCTGCAAGAGCCAAACTATAGACTGCCATCTGCATGGAGTAAAAACTTGGATAATTCACATCAGGTAAGAGAAGTGAGTTTAATTGGCTGATATTCATGGGACAGTGTTTTTCAGGTAAGTTGAAGTATGACTGGAATGTGGCTTTTCTTGAAGGATTTATATTAGTACACCCTGAATAAAAGTAGTGGATATCCTCAAGTATAGGATCATAACCAGTATTATAATTAACAAAGCCCCTTCTTAGTCCTGGGACTTCCATTTCAGGCCGCATAACAATCAAACTGCCATTAATCACTGGTAAGAATTCAGACCCCAGATGAAAGCTGTCAATCCATGATCCATGGAGGATCAAAGTAATGTTTTGCAAAACAACTTCTAATCCAGACAAAATGTTATAATGGACAAAATATTTTCCACAAATGATTATCACCATGGCTGTTGATCTTTGAATGACCTTAACTTTTTCTTTATTTGCCTTGGTATCACTTGAAAGTTTGATGACGTAGGCGATACAGATACTGTTCCTGGTCATCTCATTTGTCAGTTCCTGTAGTTCCGATTCTGCACTGTCATCATACGGGGTGATAATTCCCACCCAGTTCCAGCCAAATTTCTTAAGGCAATAAATAATGGCTTCACTGCGAAGGCGATCGATTGAGACAACTTTAAGACAAGAATTAGTTTCCATATAAGCACTGGTCTCGTAATTGATCTAGAAAGAAATTATAAGTTATATATAGTTAGTTTTGAGTATAGATGAGCGAACTGAACCATGAAATACGTTCCAAACTTTGTGCCGCATGAATGTGAGTTTCCCACAAGTTCACTGAACTCAGAAGAGCCTACTACACGTGTATTAGAGCGCCCAAAAATGTCAAGGACACATGAACAGAAAGCAGGGGCCATACATTAGATACCTCCCCGTGATGTCACAGATGCCCTGCCACTATAAATATAGAGAACATACACACAGACGCTATTGCTGCTTCCTGAGTCCTAATTACAGCATTGAGCAGAGCTGAAGCTGCCTTTAGCTAGAGATAGGGAGAGCTGAGCTTAAATGTAAATCGATAGTGGACAGAGATAGAGCTAGTGTATTTTAGGGAATTTGTTGTGGATTCTTCTCCTCTTCAGCACTGTGCCTAGGAAGGAGACTTGGGAAATGCTAGAACAATATATGCCTGGTTCTATTTTTTGTGGGTGTAACTGCTCTTTGGGGCTTAAAAATACTGAGCACTAATACATTCATTCACTTAACACTTTCGCTGCCAGCGTACATGGGGTTTTTGTCACGCTCTGTTGCCAGACCATTTTTTCACTATTTTGTGCTGCACAAGTTCAACCTTGATTTTTGAAGTACCATCCCTGCACCGCAACATGCAGAATAAGGTGTGCCAGTGATTGGGTCACTTGATCTCAAACCATGTGCAATTCAGCGCCGACATGTGGAGCTTTTGGATGAAGTGGTGCTGGTGGAGCTGGAGGAGCTGAATGCCCAGACTCTGTTCACATCACTGGGTGCTTATCTGACAGTGAGGGGCATAAGGAGCAGGAGAACGAGGCGGTGGATGATGAGAACCCCAGGACCCTTTGGCAGTATTCAATGGAGAGAACAGGCACTCAAGTCCCTCATGCAAATGGCTGTATGGCTGCTTGTGTGCTTTCAGATTGACATGCGCATTTAAGGCATTCATCAGAGGGATGACTTCTGGGTGGCAACATTGGTACTCCCTTGGTACCGCAGCAACATTTGTCTTATCCTTTGACCTTCGTAGAGGGATGGCAACATGGCCTACTATCGTGAGTTACTGTGTAGTTGCTTGGTCGAGGCCTACTAACGTGAACAGACATCATCCTTAAGAAATCCAGGATCCTTTGGAGTTCTGGACAGGGGAACTGGATATCCGGCCATTACTGGCAGGGTTAGCCATGTACATGCTATAATGCCCAGCAGTGTGGCATCCAATATGGTATTTTGTGTAGCAGGGGCTAGCATTCATACACATGGAACAGACCTGATTCTACTCACTAGAGCACTGATCACCAAGGATTGGAGTACATTGGGGTTGATTCAGTGCCTGTCGGGAAAACTCAATTCTTTTTCCCTATATCCAGTCCAGGTCGTCCCGGTGATGACATGTGGGTATTCCGCCCCCCAAGATCAAAAGCTGCAGCTCCTCCCGGCCTATAAAGGAGGGTGTCCCTCTATGATTCTCCAGTTGTTTCATCTTGCAGTCTTGGCTGCAGAAGATCGTTGGATACTCTCTCAGATGATGGCAGCAGAGCGGGGCCACCTAGCCCTGTCGGCCGCTGCAGACCCTATTCCCACAGATCCCTCCTGACCCACTGCTGCCTTGGGCTGCTACGGGATCATGATGGTAGGGTGAACGCCGGGGTCATTTGGAGTTCGGCAGAGCTAGGCTCTGGGCCGCAGACCCTATACTGAAGGGTAGTCGGCCACAGGCTTATGGTGAGCCTGGGGGGGAACCACTATAGTTTTGTTTTATATGCACCCTCCCTGCCCACAAGCTTTATTGGTGACTGCCACTTTCTGTGTTTTTACTGTGTGTGTTTTACTGTTGGCTCCTCGCTGGCTCAGCTGGGCCTTGGAGCATGATGCATACTCACCTCCCTCACTCCCTCGTCGTTGCCTGCCTCAGGGGTGGCCGTACCCCACGGGCCTCCGCTTGGCCGCTTGTGCGGCATTGTCTGTGACGGGGGGGGGGGGGCGCCGCCGGTGCGGCGCTGTAAGCATTTTCTGACAGGCAGCATGAGGACCTTGAATGGTGGAAGGGCGCTTCTTCTCGAGCACCGCCGGAGGGGGCGGAGCCGGGCGCTGACGCGATCCGCGTTATCACGGCGCTGCCCGCCCCTCGAGTAGCGTTTCTGGAAGGCTCTGTCCTTCATGCTGGCTGCACTCTCTGCTGCTGCTGCTTGCTGCTTGGGGCCTGCTGGCGCTGCAGAGCCTGGTGCGTCCCTCCTACTGCTGCTGGGGGATCCTGTTTCTCGTCATCGGAGGCTGTGTCCCTCTGTCGGTGTCGTGAGTCCTTCTTTTTTCTGACTTGTGTAAGGACCATTTATTTTTGGCTTATTTTGATCATGGGCATTTCTCCCCCTCTCTGTATAGGTTGTGGGATTGTGTTTGAGGGTTGTGGTTCCTCCCAGTCCCCCTTTTTTATTAAGGGGGATCATTTTAGGTTTGGGCCGTTAGTATCTTGTAACCTTACTGATTGACCATTTTTAACCATTTTTAATCACCATAATGGAGGCATCAGGGTATAGTGAGCTGGGGGCCCCATCTGGGCAGGAAAAGCTCTGCCCCTTGTGCAGTAGGAATCCTCTGGGCGGATTCAGCACTGTTTGTACCACTTGCGCCAGAGGCGTAATTTTGGACCATGACCGGGCAGGCGTCCCTGCCCCTAGGTCTCCAGAGACAGATCTCGCAGACGGCTCCTAAGAAGGCCACGAATAAGAAACGGCACCTCAAGCCCGTTTACTCGGATAATGACAATCTTTTTGATGATCGGGGCTCTGTGGAGGAAGGTGAGTGGCCAGATGATTCACGCTCCACTGTGGATTTTTCTGCTAGCGATGACAGTATGTCTGGTTCTTCCTCGGACGAGGATGCGTGGCCCCCGGATGATGCGGAGAAAATGCTTGCCTCAGTATTTGAGACATTGCACATTGTTCCTACCAGAGCGGCTAAGAGGAAGCAGGGTGATTTGTTTAGGCCTGAAAGACAAAGGCGGGTTTTTCCGGAGCAAGCCCATTTTTCTAACATGATTTTCAAGGAATGGGAGAGGCCTAACAAGTTACCGTTGGTGCCTAAGGGCCTGGACAGGCGGTATCCCTTCCCTGATGAGCTGGTTCGGATATGGTCTCGCCCTCCCGAGGTGGATCTCCCTGTGTCGGATCCAACACTACTGTTATGCCATCACCTGATACTGCTTCCTTACGTGACCCGGCTGACAAGCGCATGGATCAGTTGGTCTGCCATGCGTTCACCTTTGCTGGTGCCCTCTTTTGCCCTGTGTGTGCCACGGCGATTGTCTCTTTAGCCATCAGAAAGAAGGTGAGACACCTTATGGATAGAGCTAAGGATCGCAAGCGGACGGAGGAGTATAAAGAACTCAAGGCCTGCTTGGAATTCATTGGTTTTGTTGCTTCTGCCATGGACGATGGGGTCCGGCTTGGTGCCAGGATTTCGCCCTGCTTGTTGCCCTCCGTTGCTCGCTCTGGCTGCGGCAGTGGTCAGCTGATGCGGCTGCCAAGAAGTCGCTTATGAGTATTCCCTTTGTGGGGCACAAGCTGTTTGGGGAGCTCCTGGACCTCCTGGTCAAGGATGGTTGACTCCCTCAGAGACGGAAGCCTGCTCGGTCCTTTCGGAATCCCGCTGCCTATCGCTCCTTTCGGGGAGGAAGAGGCTCTTCATTCCCAGGTGACCGACGGGATACCTGGGGTAGAGGTATGTCCTGCGGCCGACCCAATCCCTCCTGGGGAACCAAGTCCAAGCCCCCTGCCAAGTCTCCTCAGGCATGAGGGGGCCCCCTTACCCATCCAGGTGGGGGGGCGGCTTCTGCTGTTTGCTTAGGTCTGGAGGCGGCACCTCTCGGACCGGTGGATTCAGGAGGTAGTGTCCTCCGGTTACAGTCAGGCCGCCCACAAAATTCCTCCATTCTCGGATATCCCAAGACCCACTAAAAGCGCAGGGTTTGAGAATGGCTGTGCAACACATCCTGTGGTTAGGTATGATTTGCCCGGTACCTCGACAGGAGCGGGGGCGAGGTTTTTTCTCCAACCTGTTCACAGTTCCCAAGAAGGACGGAACGTTAAGACCAATCCTGGACCTGAAGGGTCTCAACAGGTTTGTAAGAGTCAGGCATTTCTGCATGGAAACCTTACGATCGGCGGTGAGTTCGCTTCGGCACGGTGACTTCATGACCATGGTGGACATCAGGGACGCTTATCTGCGATCCAGGGGCATCAGAAGTTCTTGAGGTTTGCTCAGGAGGATCAGCATTTTCAGTTTGTGAAATTTGTTTGTGAATCCCATTCGGGATTTCCTCAGCCCCCCGTGTCTTCACCAAGGTGCTGGTGGGCATCATGGCTATCCTGAGAAACCAGGGCATTCGTGTGCTGCCCTATCTGGACTCGCTGATTGCAGCCCAGTCACTCCAGCAGGCCGAGAGCGATACTCGGACAGTGTTGTCAACCCTGGATGCCTTCGGCTGGGTGGTCAATTACCCACAGTCTTTTATCACTCCCTCAACAGTGTGATCCTTCCTGGGAATGTCGATAGACACCACTCAGGTCAAGGTTTTTCTACCACAGCAGAAGGTTTTGGGTCTCCAGATGCAGGTGCAGGCCTCGCTGTCTTGCCAGCAACTGTCTGTACATCTGGGGATGAGATGGCTGGGCCTAATGGTGTCATGCTTCGAGGCAGTGCCCTTCGCCCAATTTCACATAAGACCTCTTCAATTGAACCTGCTGGCCGGCTGGAACTGGATGCAGGAGTCTCTGGAATAAGAATTTTCGCTGTCCCCCCTGGCCAGGCAGTCCCTCTTGGGGTGGTTGGACTCCCGGAACCTGTTGGTGTGCAAGTCCTTTCTGACTCCCCATTGGGAGATAGTTACCACGGATACCAGTCTGACCGGCTGGGGAGGCATTTGGCAGACGCAGAAGATCCAGGGTCAGTGGGGTCCGCAGGAGAACCGCTTACCCATAAATCTCCTGGAGCTGAGAGCAATCCGGTTGGTGCTTCTTTGCTTGACTTCCCATTTAAGGGGTCGTGCGATCCAGGTTCGCTCGGACAATCAGACGGCTGCCGTCTACATCAATCACCAGGGCGGGACTCGGAGCAAGAGAGCCCTCAAGGAGGTGACCCAGATTCTGTCTTGGGCAGAGGAGAATGTTCCCTGTATCTCGGCGGTCTACATTCCCGGGGTGGAAAACCTGGAGGCAGACTCCCTGAGCAGGAGCGCCTTGCGCCTGGGGGAATGATCTCTCAGCAGCGAGACTTTTCATGCTCTGTGTCTCCGCTAGGGTCAGCCGGACGTGGATCTGTTTGCATCCAGACACAATCACAAGCTTCCACGGTTCATCTCCCTCTCAAGAGATCCTCTGGCCATTGCCACGGATGCTCTGGCGATTCCCTGGACGGAGTTCAAGTTCCTTTATGCATTCCCTCTGTTTCCACTCCTGGGCAGAGTGCTGCACAAGATAGCCCAGGAGGGGGTACCAACTATCCTGGTGGCTCCTCGCTGGCCGAGAAGGAGTTGGTTTGCGGACATAGTTCAGATGTCAGTAGATCGATACATCATGCTTCTCACACAGGGGCCGCTGCGGCACCCCAATTTACGGATGCTGGTTTTGACGGCCTGGCTATTGAAACCTCAATCCTGACGGAAAAGGGACTGTCGGCCATGGTTGTGCATACCATGATTCAGGCACGGAAGAAGTCTTCTTCCATGATATATTACAGAGTTTGGCACGCTTATATTGCTTGGTGCGAGACCAAGAGTCTCCCTTGCCGCACTTTTTCTATTTCTAGATTTCTGGAGTTTTTTGCAATACGGCTTAGACTTGGGTCTCCAGCTGAGCACCCTCAAGGGCCAGGTCTCGGCCTTAGCCATATTCTTCTAGAGATCCATTGCCAACCATAGGTTGATCAAGACCTTTTTCCAGGGAGTCACCCATGTCCGGCCACCGCATAAGTCAGTATTACCGGTGTGGGACTTGAATTTAGTACTTTCTGCTCTTCAGGGTCCTCCCTTCGAACCGTTGTGTGATGCTACATTATCTATTTTGACTCTCAAAGTGTTCTTTTTGGTAGCAATCACCTCGGTGCGTCGTGTATCAGAGCTGGTCGCACTTTGTATGAAACCTCCCTATTTTGAGCGGCATAGGGATAGGTGGTTTTTCGCTTTAAACCTGATTTTTTGCCTAAGGTTGTTTCTCCCTTTCATCTTAATGAGGAAGTTGTCCTACCTTCCTTGTGTCCAGCACCGATGTAAGGATCTTACCTGCCTCCCGGCCCCGGTCCCGCGGCGCGTCACGGCCCCGTCCTGCTGCTGGTCCTCGGCGCCTCTCTGAGCCCGGCATGGCGGCGGCGGGTTGTGGCGGCCTCGCTGCGGGCTGTGCGGCGGGGGCAGGCGGCCCCAGGGATTCCCAGGCTGGCGCGGCTATGCTTCTCCCGGCCGGGAGCGCGCCCAGCCATTCACGTGCTCGCGCGCGAGCACGCTCTGTATATGCCCCCAGGCGGCGCTGCTCCCAGCGCATCCGCCGGGGGGCGAGTTTCTAATTAGTGTTACTCTGTCCTGGTGGGAGATGGGCCCAGGGACTGGATAGCCCGTCTGGCCTGGGCAGGTCCAGTTCCTGGGACCATTCCCATTGGGGTTGTTGCACCAATCACCACACTTCCCTCTCCTTTCCTTTCCCCTCTTCCCATAGGCCAGTCCTCCCTTTATTACCCTGCTGCCCTATTGTCCAGTGCCCGTTATAGCCTCCGGTTAATAGGGTGTGCGTTCTAGTCTGCGTTTATTGTGTTCAACTCGGCTTCGTCTCTGACCATCCTTGTCTGCTGCCCGTCCTGACCTTTTCGCCTGTCCTGACTCCGCTTGTGCCTGATCCCTCTGTTACCGCGTTTTGGTGCTCACCTGGTTTGACCTCGGCTCGTTTTGACTATTCTTCGCTTGACCCCTTGGATACCGCGCTCTGTGACCACCCGGCTTGACCTCGGCTTGTTTCTGGACCTCTCTGATTGACTCTCCGCTTGTAATCCCATTTTACATCCCGGCATCCATATTCGGGATAACCCGCCATTCACCCGTCTCCACCTTAAGCCGGTAATCTTTGCGCCAACTAAGTCCTGGGGGTAACCGAGTCTGGAGAGGCACAATCCGCGTCTCCTGCGAGCGGGGACTTGTCTAAAGGCAGAAGAGGTGGTGGAGATTGGGGATTATCTGGCTTAAGAGAGAAGGGTGTCCGGCGCCTAACAACCAACTAATTCTAAGGAAAGGACCCTCCATGCCTGGGACGACCTGGACTGGATATAGGGAAAAAAACAATTCTGTGAAACTCACCTGTAGAATTGTTTTTGATTATATCCAGTCCAGGTCGTCCCACCCCACCCTTTTGTTCATTATTTCCTGTTTGCCTGTTATGGTGATTACCATTTTTTATTCATTGGACTTTGTATTCTTAAGTCTTGTTAGAGAGAGTACAAGCTGAAGCTATGTGAAGTAACATGGTTTCTTGGCCTCCCGGCCTGTCCTTTTATCGTTTACTGGTTTTTAACCACTGGAGAATCATAGAGGGACACCTGCCTTTATAGGTCGGGAGGAGCTGCAGCTTTTGATCTTGCAGTCGAGCGCCCCCTAGGGTTAATTAGACTAATTGATGGCAAGTCTGCTTCCATTCTCAAATGGCTGAATAAGGCTACTTGGGGTCACAGAGCGTTCCTCTACTTTTACTCTCCTCCACTGGCTTTTAGAGGGCTTAGGGGCTCATAGAAACTGTTGCTGGTGCTTCATTTAGCCTCCTATACTGGCTGAAAGAGGCCTAAGGGGTTTAGAGAGACTGCTCCTGCATTTACCCTCTGCCACTGACTTTCACAGAGAAAATGCTGCTGGTGCTACCCACCTCCACTGGCTGTCACAGTTCTAAGAGTCAGAAAGACTGCTGTTGTTAGCCTCCTTTACTGGCTTTCACAGGCCTAAGAGACTGCTGCTGATACTCTGCTCCGAGGGCTGTCACAGGATTTAGGGGTTCAGTAAGACTACAGCTGCTGCTGTTACCCTCCTCCACTGGCTTTAACAGGCCTAATGGGCTCAGAGAGACAGCAGAAATCTCATTGAGTGTCTAAGACCTTTGACAGCCAGTACAGAGGAGTAGCATCAGCATCAGTTTCATTGAGTCTCTAAGGCCTGTAACAGCCAGTGGAGAAGGGTAGCAGCAGCCAGCAGTCGCTCTTAATCTCCAAGGCCCAGGCCATGACAGCCAGTGGAGGAGGTAGCAACTGCAACAGTCTCAGAGCCACTAAAACCTTTGAAAGTCAGTGAATGAGGGTAGCATCTGCAGGAAACAGTCTCATTGTGCCCCTAAGGCCTGACAAAGCAAATGTAGGAAGGTGACAGCAGCTGCTGTCCCATTGAGTCTTTAAGCCCTATGACAGCCAGTGGAGGGTGACAGCAGCAGCAGTCTCTGTGACAGCCAGTGAAGAAGGGTAACAGCAGCAGAAGTCTTATTAAGCCCAGAGGGCTTTTGACAGCCAGGATGGTAAAAGCAGCAGAAGTCTCATAGATTCCCTAATGCCTGTGACAGAGAGGGGGTAGCATCAGCGGCAGTCTCATTGCATCCCTAATGCATGTGAAAGTCAGTGGAGGGGGCTTGCAGCATCAGTAGCCTCCCTGACTCCCTTAGGCTTGCAACAGCGATTGGAGAGTGATAGCAGCAGCAGTCTCTAAGGCTTGTGACAGACTGTGCAGGAAGGTGACAGCAGAAGTCTCTCTAAGTCTCTAAGGCATGTAAAAGCCAGTGGAAAGCATAGCAGCAGCAGCAGTCTCATTGAGCCAACAGCCTCCCTGAGTCCCTCAGGTTTGCGACAGCCATTGGAGGGGGGTAGCAGTAGCAGCAGTCTCTCTGAGTCTCTAAGGATTGTGAGAAACTGTGGAGGAAAGTGACAGCAGAAGTCTCCCTAAGTCTCTAAGGCATGTGAAAGCCAGTGAAGGGGGAAGCAGCAGCAGCAATCTAAATATCTAAATATTGTGACAGCAAGTGGAGGAAAGTGACAGCATCAGCAGTTTCGTGGCGTCTCTAAGGCCTATGTCTAGGGATGAGCGGATCCAACTCGCATCTGTGCCGAACCTTGCGGGTCCATGCCTCCAAAGCCCTATTAATAGAAATCCATGCGAGGGTTCGGCGTTCAGGCCACACCCAGAAGGATAAATGGCTGCCAAGCCCTCCCTCCATTCGCCAGACGGGACGCGATAACCAGTCTTACATAGGGCAGGATCACATGTCACAGGGTCACATGACCCCAGCAGTCCGAAACGCGTAAGCATTGCATGGCACGCATAACATTTGCCAGGGTCTCATATTGCTTTTAGCTGCCTTTTTTGACATGGAGATATTTTTTAATCATCTTTATTAAAGCATTTGAATTTTATAAGGAGTGCTGACATATACCTTTTTTCACATGTCCCAGCGCCTTTCCTGAGAACTGCCCTTTTCACGGCAGACTATAGACAGGTAGAGCAGCTGGAGTGAGGGCTAGAGTAGGGTTGAACTCACTACTACTGCACTAATACCACTAGCTTGTCATTACTGGGATCTGGGTTCCAGCTTATCCCACACTTTCCTTTAAGCACTGTGGTTTGGGTGCCCCCTTAACCCACCTTTTCATTTAAGCACTGCAGTTTGTGTGCCCCTTTAAAGTGGACCAACACCCAGGATTTTGACTATCCTCGATCGGGGGTGCCCCGCTGTGTGAAACCCCCCAGAAAGCCCCAAAAACTCACCTCTCACCGCTCCCACGTGACCGCTGCAGCCAAACCCAGCCGGCGGACAAGCGGGAGGCAGCGATGTACAAGAGAGCGCGCCCGCCGCCGCCTCCCACGCGTCACTCTTACAGGGCGTGCGCCTGCGCCGGCCATTAAGAAACGGCCGACGCGGGTGCGCGTCCTGCTAGAGGGACGCGCGGGAGGCACCGCTGGATCGAGGAGCAGGTAGGGATTTAGGGGTTTCACACCCGATCGGGGTGCCCCGCAGTCAGGGATCTTATAGATTCCCGGGCCGATCATGGGAGGGTGTTGGTCCACTTTAACCCACCTTTTTCATTTAAGCACTGGGATTTGGGTGCCCACTTAACCCACCTTTTTCATTTAAGCATTGGGATTTGTATGTGACCTTAACCTACCATTTCATTTAAGCACTGGGTGTTGTATGCCCCCTTAACCCACATCCTCCTTTAAGCACTTGGGTGTATCCCCTTATCCTACGAGAAGCTATAAGCACTGGGGTTTGTGTGTACTGTTATCCCACAACATTCTCTAAGCACTGGGTGTATCCCCTTATTCTATAAGAAGCTATAAGCACTGGGTTTTGTGTGCCCCTTAACTTGCCTCTTCCTTTAAGCACTGGAGATTATGTACCCTGTTATGTTACAAACTTGCTCTCTGCACTTGGGGGATTGTGTGCCCTGTTATCACACAACTTGCACTAAGCCCTTAGGGATTGTGTACCCTGTTATCCCACAACTTGTTGTAAGCACTTGGGGAATGGTGTACCCTATTGTATGTGTACCAAGTTGGGTACACAATTCCTAGTTCTTAGAGCAAGTTTTAAGAATTGGGGATTGTGTATCTTGTTATACAACAACTTGGTCTAAGCACTGGGGTATACCCTGTTATACTACAACTTGCTCTACCCTGTTATCCCACAACAAACTTGCAATGGCACTTGCACTTACATAGTTACAAAGTTAATACGTTTGAAAAAAGACATATGTCTGTCAAGTTCAATCAAGGGTGTTGTGGTAGGGGAAGTTATTTTTTATTTTATTTTATAGGGGAAGCTATTTATTTTATTTTATTTTTTTTTTACTGATGGCCGCTAATAGTAACTGTTAATGTTTTTTTCTTCTAAATAAGCATCTAATCCTTTTTTCAAGCTGTCAGCGGGTGATGCTGTAACAAGCTTCTGTGGGAGGCTATTTCATAGATTTATAGTTCTTATGGTAAAAAACAATTGTCACCTCCGGAGACTAAATTTCTTTTTTTCCAATCGAAGGCAGTGCCCCCTTATTTTTAGAGAGGATTTTACCTGAAATAGTGTTCTCCCATATTTTTTGTATGGGCCATTTATATATTTATACAAGTTAATCATGTCCCCCCCTCAGCCGTCTCCTCAAGATTAAACAGATTTAATTCTCATAATCTTTCCTCATAACTAAGAACTTTCATTCCCCTTATTAGTTTGGTGGCTCTCCTCTGCACCCTTTCCATAGTCAGAGCGTCCTTTCTATGAATGGGTGCTGGACAGCATATTCCAGGTGAGGGCGCACCAGTGCCTTGTAAAGAGGCAAAATTACATCTCTATCCCGTGATTCCAGGCCTCTTTTAATGCATAATAGTATCTTGGTGGCATTGGAAGCAGCTGCTTGGCATTGCATGCTGTTATTTAGCCTGTGATCTACCAGTACCACCAGATGCTTCTCAACAAGTGACTCTCCCAGTTTTACTTCCCCGAGGATTCAGGTTGTTAGACCCCAAGTGCATGACTTTACGTTTTTCAACATTGAACTTCATTTGCCAAGTGGATGCCCAGACACTAAGTGTCCAAGTCAGCCTGAAGCTTGTGAACATTTTCAAGAGACTGCACTGTGCTACATATTTTTGTGTCAACTGCAAAAATGGAGACAGTGCTGTTAATTCCATCTTCTATGTCGTTTATAAACAAGTTGAATAATAGTGGGACCAGCACTGAACCCTGGGGTACACCACTTACACCCGGGGACTTTAGCCAGTTTTCAATCCATTTACAAACTGTGTTTTCTAATCCTGAAGATCTCAATTTCCCCAATAGGTGTCTATGAGGGACAGTGTCAAATGCTTTTGCAAAATCCAGAAAAACTATATCCACAGCCGCTCCTCTGTCCAGGCTTCTACTCACCTCCTCATAGAAGCCAATTAGGTTAGTCTGGCAGCTTCTGTCCTTAGTAAAACCGTGTTGGTTGTCACTTATAATATTATGGATAGTTACATATTCGTGTATGTTGTCCCTTAAAAGCCCCTCAAATAATTTCCCCACAATGGATGTCAAGCTAACAGGTTTGTAATTGCCCGGAGAAGACCTAGAGCCCTTTTTAAAAATGGGCACCACATTTGCCTTGCGCCAGTCCCTTGGCACTATATCAGTTGCTAGTGAGTCTTTAAAGATCAACAACAGGGGTTGAGATAACGGAACTGAGTTCTTTGGGAACTCTTGGGTGAAGTCCATCTGGTCCTGCAGTCTTATTCACATTTAAATAATTTAGTTTTTCTTGGATGATATCCACATTTAGCTTGTTAATTATTATACTTGGGCTATTGCTATCAGTGGCATCTCCTGTGTTGGCTCCTTGCTCTTTTCTTGTGTACACAGAGCTAAAGAATCCATTTAACAGCTCTGCCTTATCTTCATCCCAGGCAGTGACCATTTCCCCATTATCATTAATTAGGGCACCTACCTGTTCTGATTTAATTTTCTTCGAATTAATATATTTAAAAAAACGCTTAGGGTTTGTTTTGCTTTCTTTGGCCACATCTCTTTCATTTTGTGCTTTTGCCAACCTTATTTCTTTCTTACACATTTTATTTACTAGTTTATACTTTTCAAGTGTTACAGCTGAGAGTTCAGCCTTGTAATGTTTAAATGCCCTTGTTTTGTTCTTTATTGCCCTTTTAACCGCAGGTGTCAGCCATGAGGGGTTTAACTTTAGCTGCTTATATTTGTTACCCATAGGAATACACACGTTGGTACTCACAACTGATTTAAGGCACTCCCATTTGGCATCTGTATCTTTGTTACTGAACAGATGCTCCCAGTCTGTGACCTGGTGTCCAGCTCTGAGCCTGGGGAAGTTGGCCTTCCTAAAATTTAGTGTTTTTGCCCTCCCCAACAGAAAATCTTTCTTACAGTTTATGTTAAATACAACTATATTGTGGTCACAGTTATCAAGATTTTCACGGACTGTTACTGTCCCTATCAGGTCATCATTATTTGATAGCTCCTCTTCAAGATCAATTGTACTTGCGTGTCACTACTGTTTAATACCAATTGTTCAGGGCACTTGTGTGTTACTGCTGCTAACAAATAGGCATTTCGTTTCCACTGGTTCAGGCCACATCAGACTCTTTTTGGTTGTCCACTGGTGCTAGGGTAGCTAGGGAGAGCCGATGGCGTCAGTGAGGGACAACTAGGGAGGACTATCTGCCTGTTCTTATTTCACCCTGAGGATGGGCAGCTGCTTGGGCACATGTGGGCATTTACATCAGCTTATCTGTGGGCACCACCTGAATTCTGCTTACTGGGGCTTAGAAAAAACTATGCAGTTGTTGGAACCCATTGCATTCTGCTTACTGGGGCTTAACAAAAACTATTCACTTGTTGGCACCCATTGCATAATACTTCCTGGGGCTTAGATAAAACTGCTCACTTGTTGGCACCCATGGCATTCCACTTACTGGGTGTTAGAAAAAGAAAACTACTCACTGGTCTTGCATTAAACCCTCTTGGGCTTTGATAAACTAGATAATTGTGGGCAGACCTTGCATTAAACCCTTTTGGGCTTTGTTAAACTAGCTACTTATGAGCACACCTGACATTAGACCCACTTGGCCTTTGCTAAAGCTATAACCTTTTGGCACACTTGGCATTAGACCTTCTTGGCCTTTGATAAAACAATTTAATTGTGGGCACACCCAGCAAGAAGAGTGATAAAGGAGAGACACATTGGCAAATTGAGTTGGCAGCAGAAGCTTGGAGTAATGCGGTGATAGAGATTTTGGGACTGGGGTTTTGGGCGCCCCTTTAACTCCCATCTTCATTTCGGCATTGGGGTGTACAACCTTATCCCACAAGAAGCTCTAAGTACAGGGGTCTACCCCACTGTAATACCAATTGATCAGGGCACCTGTGTGTTAGTGCTCTTCAATACCTATAGTCAGGGGCGGGCTGGCCATAGGGCATGCCGGGCAGAATCCCGGTAGGCCGGCACATGGGAAGGCTGGAGGTGGTGGCCGATGAGTAGAGCAGTGTAACGGGTGGAGACCGCACTGCCCGCCGCCACCGGCCCCGCTGTCACACACACACACACCCATATTATCTGCCTGTAAACATTAGTGTGTGTGTGAGAGCAGCGGTGGGCAGAGCGGCCTCCACCCATTACACTGCTCTGCGCATCGGCCGCTGTTAGAACATTGGCTCCGCACAGGCTCAGTATCAGCAATTACACTTACAACAATAAACAAGAAAAGATCGGTGGCGCCAGCACACCACCAAAGGGAACTATATACCTAAGGGCACCACCTATCTGCTAACCATAAATAACACTAATAATTCATCATGATAAATTTATTGATTTATGACTATTAAAACATCAGCATAAACAATACAATCACCTACATTTAAAATACAACATACAATTACCTCCCAGCAGGAGTGACCCTAAAAAAACTATCCCCCTAAACTACTTATATAGTGTAGTAAATTTGCTCACCCCTGCTGGAAGGATTTATATATAAGTAGTTTAGGGAGATAGTTTTTTAGGGTCACTTCTGCTGGGAGGTAATTGTATGTTGCATTTTAAATGTAGGTGATTGTATTGTTTATGCTGATGTTTTAATAGTCATGAATCAATAAATTTATCATGATGAATTATTAGTGTCATTTATGGTTACCGCAGCAGATAGGTGGTGCCCTTAGGTATATAGTTCCCTTCGGTGGTGTGCTGGCGCCACCGATCTTTTCTTGTTTATTGCTGTACATTTGGGATACCTTTGTGGCACACCAGGTCTGCTTTTAGTATCATTGTTTTGGGTGGTGCTGGACAAATAGCACTTTTGTGCAGGGTTTTCAATTACACTTACAGGACGGGGAAGCAGAGGAGCTGATATAGATCTGAGTCGTGACAGAGCAGAATATCTGTGCACGCTGCTGCCCCCTAGTGACAGCCTGTCCCAGGAGCTGGAGGTCAGTGGATGCTTCCCACTAGGTTCTGCCACTTGTAACTCGGCTGCAGGGAAGTGCTGCTGCTTCTGCCACAAGGTAAAGCCTTTCCTTTGTGTGTCCTCCCTCCTGGCAGCTTATTAAGGAAAGTTTAGATGTTCAACCCCCTTTTACAATACAAACAGTGTCCCATGTGCTGTCCATAGACTCGGCTGTGCAGAGCTCCATGTTCCCTGTCCCTGTGTTCTCAGGTCCTTTATATACTATTGGGTTGATTCAAAGAAACATGTAACAGCTTGGATTTGGGTGCCGATCATCCTATTTTTCCCGTCCGCTCGTGCGTTCGTATGAACTTGCGAGTGATTCTATAAGCAAATACGTTTCTATCCTAAAATATACGTCCGTTCGTATGGCAGTTCGGGAATCAGACCTATGTCAGTTTCCATCCTGAATTTTCCGTTTCATTTCTCAGGTTGCAACATTGGTTTTGCCCTTTTTCCTTTTTTGTCTGGACGTAAATCCTTCTGATCTTGCGGCTGCGCACTACAAACTTACCTCATTAAAGTGCATTCTAAATATTTGGTCTTTTATTTTTCTTTATTTCATTCATTTTGTAGTAACCAACCATTAATGAATGCATTTGCATAAGTAAATCTTACTTTGTTTAATTTTTAGTTAACTTGCATTTTTTACTTGTGGATTTAATTTTAATATTTTGGCTTCAAATGGTACAACTTAAAATTTTGTGTGTGGTTACCCACACCCTCTATATACAGATTGCTCTCAAATATTTAAAAACACCCAGCAACTTCTGCATGTTATGAGCCTAGAAACAGCCAAGATGGCGGCTCAGGTATTATCGGGCAGCCTGCAAACAGAAAGGGCCTTGTGACTGTGTTGCTCTGGATTCTTTGATTTCTGACCTTTCCGTGCCCCCAGCTCTGCTGTGTCTGTGCAAAATACAGCAGTAACCCACATCCTGCACTTTATCCCGCTCTCCTCTCCTCAGTAAGTGTGATGCATCTGACCAAAGATGTGCATAAATAATTAAACAAAGCAAAGGTAAACAACTACACCAATAAATGCAATCTATAAATATTATTCTAGTACATCAATTTAAAAATAAATACCAAAGGACATAAGTTTCTTTAATTAACGCAAATATATTGGCAAATAAAGGTTTACATGCAAAGGACTAATTAAGGTCCACATTAAAATGCTTTTATAAGGCATACATGAATCAGGTATGCATTGCCATACAATTTATGGCCTCGGCCATGCTGATACATGCAGTTCATTGCAGCTCAAGACGCGCAGACTCCTCCACATAGCCAAAAAACCTGTTCAAGAACAGCAATACGACTGCTAAAAGGTGTCGGCAGTGGCTTTCTTTTAAAACGTATTTAGAGGTTTGAAAACTGTTCTCTGAATCACACCTAAACACATCCAATTATCCTAAGTTTTACGTTTTCATCCTAAGTTTTAGGATTTGATCCTAAGTTTTACGTTTTGATCCTAAAATTTAGGAACGAACTTGCGATGATCGTAAGAGCATATACGCATGCGAACGTAGGCTCGTGCGAGTCGTAAATGGCCAAAAAAACAGGAAAAAATGACTAACACCCACCCAAACTTACGATTCTCGATCCGAAATCAATTAACTTTTGCTCTTTGAATCGAGGGGTATATGTCTGCTAAATGGAGCCTCTCACAGCCCTGTAACAGGAGAGAGGCTGGGTGGCCAGTGTGACCAATGAGAAAACTTCCACAAAGCCATCTCACATCTGTGTCCAAATCTGATTTGCTCCTGATCTGTGTCCAAATCTGATCTGCTCCTGATCTGTGTCTCCAAATCTGATCTGCTCCTGATCTGTGTCTCCAAATCTGATCTGCTCCTCCTGATCTGTGTCTCCAAATCCGATCTGCTCCTGATCTGTGTCCACAAATCCGATCTGCTCCTGATCTGTGTCTCCAAATCTGATCTGTTCCTGATCTGTGTCCAAATCTGATCTTCTCCTGATCTGTGTCTACAAATCCGATCTGCTCCTGACCTGTGTCTACAAATCCGATCTGCTCCTGATCTGTGTCTACAAATCCGATCTGCTCCTGATCTGTGTCTCCAAATCTGATCTGTTCCTGATCTGTGTCCAAATCTGATCTTCTCCTGATCTGTGTCTACAAATCCGATCTGCTCCTGACCTGTGTCTACAAATCCGATCTGCTCCTGATCTGTGTCTACAAATCCGATCTGCTCCTGATCTGTGTCTCCAAATCTGATCTGCTCCTGATCTGTGTCTACAAATCTGATCTGCTCCTGATCTGTGTCTACAAATCCGATCTGCTCCTGATCTGTGTCTCCAAATCTGATCTGTTCCTGATCTGTGTCCAAATCCGATCTTCTCCTGATCTGTGTCTCCAAATCTGATCTGTTCCTGATCTGTGTCCAAATCTGATCTGCTCCTGATCTGTGTCTCCAAATCTGATCTGTTCCTGATCTGTGTCCAAATCTGATCTGCTCCTGATCTGTGTCTCCAAATCTGATCTGCTCCTGACCTGTGTCTACAATTCTGATCTGTTCCTGATCTGTGTCCAAATCTGATCTGCTCCTGATCTGTGTCTACAATTCTGATCTGTTCCTGATCTGTGTCCAAATCTGATCTGTGCCTGAATCTACTCTGCCACCAACTGATCTATATACTAAACTAAATTGTGCTGCTAACTGTTCTGTGCCCCAGCTTTATCCACTACTGACTCATCTGTGCCCAAATGCATACCTTCTAACTTTTTGGTGTGGGAAATAGGGACAGTTGTTAAATTAATCCTGTAAAGTGGGATGCCCCTCTCAGCCTGTAAAGTGGGATGCCCCTCTCTTTCTTTCTTATTTTTGTCCTCCTAAACCCTGGTAAACCACGGAACAAAATAAGGTATATATATATATATATATATATATATATATATATATATATATATATACCGTATTTGCCGACGTATAAGACGACTTTTTCCTGCTGTAAAACATGCCTCCAAGTGGGGGGGTCGTCTTATATGCCGGGTGCACCTGGGTCACATACATATAAATGTACTTACCTTCACCAAGCTGGGCAGCACGATCGCCCTCCTCCACCTCCTGCAGAGCGATGCTCTTGCTCAGGCAGCACTAGTTGATCAAAGCAGGGTGAGCGCCGAGCAGATCAGCTTTCCTGCTCTCACTGTGTGAGCAGGCAGGGGGCTGGCTCCTGGCACGCACTCCTGACATCGCCCTCGCTGCTTTCTACTTTGAAGTGGACTCTTCAGCATCTGATCTGAGGTGTGATTTATTTAAGATTTATTAAAAAAAAAAGTGTAAAACCCCCAACTGGCCCCTTTCCCAGACCCCACACATTACACACTATGCTATTAGATGAGACACATTCTAAACAACCCAGACATGTCCCCAGCTATAGGCGAGCAGGGATGTGGCCGCACTGTAATGTGGTGTGGACTCTGGGAAATGGGGTCATTGGGGAAGTTTACTCAGGGGGCACCCCAAATTGGGGGAGTTTACACAGGGGGCATCTCAACTTGGGGGAGTTTACAAAGGGGGCACCCCAACTTGGGATGCCCTACTGGGTTTTGTTCCCTGCATCAGGGGCAGCAAAATAGAATGCCCCCCTGTCTGAATCCCCCATTTGGCCTTTTTCCCAGACTCCACACCACATTACACTGCGGCCACATTCTGCTCGCCTTTAGTTGGGGCCTGTGCTGGCTATTCAGAATGTGTCCATCTAAAGGCATAGTAGGGATGTGGCTGCAGTGTAATGTGGTTTGGGCTCTGGGAAAAGGGCCAGTTGGGGGGTTTCACACAGTAGAGGAAACCCAATTTGGCATGCCCCTGGAGTAGGGAACAAACCCACTGGGGCATTCCAATTTGGGATGCCCCACTGTAAAACACTCCCTATTGGCCCTATTCCCAGAGCCAACACCACATTACCCTGCAGCTGCATCCCTACTATGCCTTTAGCTGGGATGTATTCTGAATAGCCAGCACAGGCACGTCCCCAACTAAAGGCGAGCAGGGATGCAGCTGCAGTGTAATCTGATGTGCGCTCTGGGAAAAAGGCCAGTCGGGGGTATTTCACACAGTGGGGCTTCCAAATTTGGGAGGCCCCCCTGGGTTTTGTTCCCTACTCCAGGGGTATCCCAAATTGTGATCCTCCACTGTGTGAAACCCCCCATCTGGCCCTTTTCCCAGAGCCCAAACCACATTATACTGCAGCTGCATCCCTACTATGCCTTTAGCTGGGACGCATTCTGAATAGCCAGTGTGGGCACATCCCAAACTAAAGGCGAGCAGGGATGCGGCTGCAGTGTAATCTGATGTTCTTTTATGTTTTATTCAGTGTGCGGAAGAGTAGTCTTATACGGCAAGTATATAACAAACTCTATATATTCTTGGTGTGCCACACACCCCGCTTCACCTTTAATATTCTTCACGATTGGGTTACTCACCGCCAGGTGACGCTGTTGCAGAGAGGAAGTCTTGTAACGAGCCCCCTTCCGGCCTATATATACCTGGTACCTCCCATTTATCACCAGTGTTTTTCTCTCTGCATGACGACAAGACAGAAGATTGAAGTCTCCTGTTTGCAGGTAGCCGGGGCCTTACCCTGGCACCCCCATTTGGTCTATTTCTGCCCGGTTTGGATTGTTTTTTACCTTTGTGGTAGGAATGGAAGCCTCCCAGCCTAGGCTGCTCACTGGGCAATTGGTAGACGGCACTACAGGTGCCTAGGAGCTTATCTCCTCCGCTCGACCCCCTCTTTTGGGGGCAATGCGGCTATCCGGCATGGTGATCCGGAAGTGGGATGCCCCTGTCCCGAGGGTCCCCTTAGCCCCTTACTCTCCCGTTGCGGTCCCTTCTCCCTTCACTATGGGGGGCGGGGGTAGAGGGCTGTGTATGTTGTGTTGTTTCACTGTATGTTTGCTGTTGCTTTAGGGGGACTGGGGCGGGCTGTTTGGTTCTGGCTTGCTGTTTTGTGACCTTTTCAGCTCCCCCTTCCCCTTGTCTCTTTGTGGGGGCCATGGGGATTCTCTGGGGCAGCTCAGGCTGCCTAGTGTCTCCGTTTCCCTCCCCCCTTTCTCCTTGTTCTGAGGGCTTGTTTTGCCCTCTGATTGCTTTCTACCGTCGTTCGGCGGGCTGCACTTTTCATATTGGGCGGGGGCCCGCATGACGTCAGGGGTGGGGGCGTGGTCCGGCGGCGCGTCGTTACCGGCCCCAGCCGCACTTCCTCCTGGTTCATTAGGAGGCTGCGTACGGGGCTCGGGGCCGCATGTCTCTATTGCTGCTGCTACTGCTGCCCGCTCCGCCGCCTCTTCCGTGGACCAGCTCTGCAGCTTCGGCTCCACCGCTGCCATTGTGCTGACCGTTGCGGCTAAGGTAAGCGGCCTCACCTTGCGTGAGGCCGTCTATTTTCTTCTTGGTTTCTGATTGTTTGGAGTTATACTTTTTTATTAAAAAATAAAAAAATAAAAAAATAAAAGAGGTAAATCAGAGGCCAGGTTTTTCCTTGCCTCTTCAAAGCACTTTTGTGTGGTGTATTGTGTTTTATATTGCATGTTGCCATTCTGGGGGTCTTACTGTTGGTTTGTCTCTTCCCCACAGATCCTGGGATTCCCTCAATACAGTGGCCTCCCGGTTTTATTTTGCCTGGCTAGTCTCTTTTCCTCCAAATTGGGACATATTTACATATTTATATATTTATATATATATATATACTACTATCTTAAGGGGATCTTTATTATTAATTAAATCCTCCCTCCCGGGACATTAACATAAAGGGGCATCCCGGGTGGCTTATGCCTTAAACCCAGAATTTTGTGAATACCATAAATCACCATATGGAGGCTTCCGATAATACCGGTAATGGTTCTTCTGGGCCATCTAGGGTGTGTGGAGGCTGTGGGACTCCGCTCCCAGGTGATGATGTTTTTGTATGCATTCCTTGTGCAAAGCAGAGTGTTGCGCGTCAGTCCGTTGCTCCGGCTGCTGGCTCTTCGCAACTTCCATCATCCCCTACCCCTCCCTCCCTGTTCCGGACCCCGCGTGACATTGTCAAGAGTGGGGATTCGCAATCCGAGGTGGCGGCACGGTTGGCCAACCTCGAGAAGATAATTTCCGTTAAAGCAGGGTTAAAAGCCACTGCGAAACGGAAGCACCTGACTCCTGTACCTCCGGCTTCACAGGATGAAGTAGGTGAGCCTGTGGATTGGTCCGATTGCTCCCTGGATGAGGAGGGAGAATTTCTGGTGGAGTCAGATGAGCCTGCAGATCAGCTTGAAGTTGATGCTATTGGCGATTTGTCTGCGGGGGGTTCTTGTGACACCCCCTCCATTCTGGCTCAGATGTTTGAAATTTTGAATTTAGATCCACCTGAGGCCGTCAACCTGCCTAAGGGTCAGTTGTTTAATGTGCCTCAGCCGCCTTTGGTTTTTCCCAGACAACACCACTTTGAGAGAGTTGTGCTCAAAGAATGGGAACATCCCACGCGGTTAACTGGAATTCCTTCCAGTTGGGAGAAACGTTATCCTTTTCCACCAGAATTGGTGAAGCTTTGGTCGGTTCCTCCTGACGTCGATACCCCTGTATTAGAGCTCTCCAGCACGGCTCTGGTGCAGTCTGCTGAGACTACTGCCCTTAAGGATGGTGAGGATCGTCGGATTGACCAGTACGCCCGCCATGGTTTCAGTTATGCCGGGTCAACGATGCGCCCGGTGTGTGCTTCGGCGCTTCTTCTATTGGCGGTTAGATCTGTAATTCAGGGTCTGTGTGTGGATCTCGATCCCACTTGCAAGGAGCTTATTGCTCTCAGGCAGTGTGAGTCTTTTGTTTCCTATGTTCTGTCCGCTCAGGACGATGCCCTGGCTATGAGTAGCAAGACAGCGGCAATGCTGGTGGCTATTCGTCGGGCTGTATGGCTGCGCCAGTGGTCTGAGGACGCAGCTTCTAAAAAGGTGCTCACAGCTCTCCCCTTTCTGGGATTGCGGCTGTTTGGTGATAAATTTGATTCAGTTGCGAAAGGTGGTAAAATGCCGCAACGTAAGAGGCCTCGTCGTCCCTTTCGGGGGGCAGGTTCTGGTAGGCCTTCCTCTCAGGGATTCAGAGCGGGTAGGGGGGCTTCCTTTCCCGCTACCAGAGGTGCAGGTTGGACTCGGGGGAAGGGCCGTGGCCGCCCCGCACAGTCCTGGGACTCCAAGCCCAAGCCTGCCGGTTCTTTCGGTCTCGGGTGCCCATCGATCCTTTGGCCGCACAGGGGCTTCTGGCGTCGGTAAAGAATCTGTTAGAGATGGCGGTCATCTGGCCGGTACCGCGCTTAGAGATGGGCCTCGGTTTCTACTCCAATCTTTTCGCAGTCCCCAAAAAGGACGGGTCGGTTCGTCCCGTCCTGGACCTGAAATTTCTCAATCAATCGGAGACAGACGCCAGCATGGTGGTCTCCACGCTGGAAAGCTTTGGTTGGGTGATCAACTTCCCCAAGTCCTCCCTCGCTCCGGCCAGGGTGGTGTCCTTTCTGGGGATGCAGTTGGACTTTCTTCAACACAGAGTGTTTCTCCCCCAGTCCAAAATTCATCTGATTCAGGAGTTGGCTCGGGTCCTACTTTCCAATCCTCGGCCATCCATCCGTCTGGGGATGAGGCTGGTAGGGTTGATGGTCGCCTCTTTCGAGGCAGTTCCTTTTGCTCAATTTCACACGAGGACGCTTCAGCTTTATCTGTTGGCGTCCTGGGACCGGCAGCCTCGGTCGCTGGATCAGCCCTTCCAGTTGTCCTCCCGGGTCCGGCAGTCCCTCCAGTTGGTCTCGGCCAATCTCGTGAGGGGCAGGTCCTTCCTGACCCCTCTTTGGGAAATTGTCACCACGGACGCCAGTCTTTCGGGATGGGGCGGATTCTGGAAGGAGCTTCAGTTCCAGGGGCAATGGGGACCTCAAGAGGCCCACTTACCCATCAATGTTCTGGAACTGAGAGCCGTCCGTCGGGTGCTTGCTCTCCTCACGTTCTGGGCCTTCCGGTCCAGGTGCGTTCAGACAATCGAACAGCGGTTGCTTACATCAATCATCAGGGAGGGACTCGCAGTCTGAGTGCTCTCAGAGAGGTGTCCCTGATCCTGACCTGGGCAGAGACCCATGTTCCTTGTCTCTCGGCGGTATACATTCCAGGAGTGGAGAATCAGGAAGCAGACCTGTTGAGCAGGGGCTCTCCCCGTCTGGGAGAATGGGCTCTCCATTCTCAGGTTTTTCGCTCACTGTGTCTCCGATGGGGGACACCGGAGGTGGACCTGTTTGCCTCTCGTCACAATCACAGGCTCCCGAACTTCGTGTCGCTCTCCCGGGATCCTCTGGCTCTGGCAGTGGACGCCATGTCCCTGAGCCGGGGGGATCTGGGATTTCTATACCTGTTTCCTCCGATACCCATGCTGGGCAGGGTGGTTCGGAAGTTGGCTCTGGAAAGGGTGTCCGCCGTTCTCGTGGCCCCAAGGTGGCCAAGGCGAGTGTGGTTCGCAGACATCGTTCGGCTGGCAGTGGACCAGTTTGTTCTGCCTCTTCGGCCCGATCTGCTCACTCAGGGTCGGCTGTGTTACCCCAATTTACCAGCGCTGGGTTTGACGGCCTGGCTGCTGAAACCTCCATCTTGAAGGAGGAGGGTCTTTCTGACTTGACCAGTGCCCTTAAGAGGTCTTCTTCTATCATCTACTATAGGACTTGGAAAGCCTATATCGCTTGGTGTGAGATTAGATCCTTCCCTTGTAGGGTCTTCTCGGTCTCCAGAATTCTGGAGTTTTTACAATCTGGGCTGGACTCGGGTCTTCAGCTAAGTACTTTGAAAGGGCAGGTTTCTGCCTTATCTATCTTTTTTCAGAAGCGTTTTGCGCTTCATTCTTTAGTTAAAACTTTTTTCCAGGGGGTTACGCATGTGCGGCCTCCCAGGAAACCATTACTCCTGGTTTGGGATTTGAATTTAGTTCTTTCTGCTCTGCAGGCTCCTCCTTTCGAGCCTCTGCAAGATATTGCTTTGTCTACCCTGACTCAGAAGATTGTCTTCTTGGTAGCTATCACTTCGGTCCGGCGTGTCTCAGAGTTGGCGGCCTTGTCTATCCAGGCGCCCTACTTTGAGAGGCATCAGGATAAAGTGGTCTTTCGGTTCAAGCCAGAGTTTCTTCCTAAGGTTGTTTCTGCTTTTAATTTGAATCAGGATATTGTTCTTCCCTCCTTGTGTCCTAATCCTAAGAATGACAAAAAGAGGGTTTTGCATTGTTTGGATGTAGTACGCTGTGTACTACTTGATTATCACGTCTCCTTTTCGTAAGACGGATGCCTTTTTTGTTGTGCCCCATGGGCCTAAGAAGGGTTTGGCACCAGCCAAATCTGCCATTAGCAAATGGATACGTCAGGCCGTTACTGCGGCCTATTCTGCTAAGGGGAAAGTTCCCCCTTTTCGTATCACTGCTCATTCTACTCGCGCCGTTGGAGCGTCTTGGGCTCTTCAGCACCAAGCTTCTGTTGAACAAGTTTGTAAGGCCGCCACTTGGTCTTCTGTTCATACTTTTTCTAAGTTTTACAAAGTTGATGTGCGAGCCCCAGTGGATGCTGGTTTTGGCCGCAGAAAGTTTTGCAGACTGCAGTCATTTAAGTTATGCTTCACCTGGCCTTTGGATGCCCATCCCTTGTGGACACTGCTTTTGGATGTCCCAATCGTGAAGAATATTAAAGGTGAAGCGGGGTGTGTGGCACACCAAGAATAATACCATTTTGTGAGTACTCACCTGAAAAATGGATATTGTTGGTGTGCCACACACCCCGCTTCACTCCCACCCTTTTCGGTATTCCGAATCCTTTATATGGTGAAGCTTTTATTTATTTTGATTTATTTTGAGGTTACCGTTAATTTACTGGTACCTTGTCTTTCTGCTTTTTAATACACTGGTGATAAATGGGAGGTACCAGGTATATATAGGCCGGAAGGGGGCTCGTTACAAGACTTCCTCTCTGCAACAGCATCACCTGGCGGTGAGTAACCCAATCTTGAAGAATATTAAAGGTGAAGCGGGGTGTGTGGCACACCAACAATATCCATTTTTCAGGTGAGTACTCACAAAAAGGTATTTTTGAGTGGAAATGTTGGTGGGTCGTCTTATATGCCGGCAAATACGGTATATATAAAATTATGTGACATTAATATACTATACTGGGCCAGGAACAGTAAAGCAGGGCCGGTGTGCCCTAAAAAGTCCCAGGCCATTTTTTAGTCCCAGTCCGCCCCTGCCTATAGTTCAAGGATACTGCCAAAATGTCTGCTATAAATATGATGGAGGAATTCTGCCACAGTGTCTGCTATAAAGATAATGGGGGAATTCTGCCACAGTGTCTGCTATAAAGATCATGGGGGTGATATATTGCCACGGCGTCTGCAATAAAGATGAGGAGAGAATCCTGCCACAAAGTCTGCTATAAAGATGATGGGGGTGATACTGCCACAGTGTCTGCTATAAAGATAATGGGGTGATATTGCCACAGTGTCTGCTATAAATATGATGGGGGTGATACTGCCACAGTGTTTGCTTTAAAGATGAGGGGGTAATTCTGTCATGGTGTCTGCTATAGATGAGTGAACTGAACCAGTAGAACCCAGCTTTGGCCTAAATGAAAAAGTTTGGGAAGCGGAAGACGAACCTAGCTAAGTTGTTGGTGGTGCTGTCACTGCCATACCACCTGGTTGAGTCCACCACCTTTAGGCAACTAATAGGGTGTGCCCAGCTCAGGTGGCGTATCCCCAGTCAACATTTCTTCTCCAACAACGTCATCCCTGCCTTGCACAATTACGTGGAATAGAAAGTGAAGCCGTCTATGTAACTGTGCAGCACAGTGCATGCAACAGTAGATATTTGGAGAAGTAGTTACGGCCAAGGGCAATACATGTGTGTCACGGGCCACTGGGTCAACCTTGTGCAGCACGATGCTCCAACGCAATAAGGGCAGGCATTAGTAACACCTACGCATTTGTGCCAATCTGCTTCAGCTTTGGACACCAAACACCTATCCTCCTCCTCCACGCATCACTGCAAGGCACAGCACTGCCACTCTGAATTACACATTCTGAGCCTGGGCGAGAAAAGCCGCTCTGCATCTAGGTCGCATGACACATGCCCCATGCCTGGCGCACGTGATCAATCTGGTTGTTAAATGCTTCTTAAAAACATATGTTGGTCTAGTGGATGTTCTGGCCATGTCCAGGAGGGTATGTGTTCAACCCTATGCCCTCAAACCCCCTCTCCTAGACTTGCAGTGCTGGAATGGTGTTCCCGGACACCGCTTAATCTGCAATGTCCCCACACACTGGAATTCCACCCTACATAGGCTGGACTGCCTCTACCACCAGCGCAAAGCAAGCATGCAGCAAATGGTCAGCTTTTCCAGCCAATGTGATTTTCAGCTCTGGCATTAGCAGAGACACATGTCACATGCTGAGGCCTTTTGAAGAGGTGACAAGATTTGTCAGCAGGGTCAACAGTGGAATGAATGATGTTATGCAGCTGATATTTACTTTGAAGCAAAAGCCTACGGTCATGATTCAGCAAGGGACAGAGGAAGGATTCCGCTGTCTCCTGGTTCTTTGGATCTACATGAAGAGTTGGAGGAAGGTGAGGAGGAGAAAATCAGACCCCAGGAGGTGGGTTTGGAGATGGAACCACCAACATATTACAAGAACGAATAGGGGAGGTGGGACACGATGATGACGATAATGACAGCGGCCATCATGATGGTGGTGGTGATGACGGTGATGAACAAACATGGCAATATGGAGCTGAGCTGGGACCAACCGGGCCCTCAGAAATGCCGACAAGGATGGCAAGCTGTATGCTCAGGTGCTTGCGCGTTTATAGCCACATTGTTAACATGAAGCAAAAAGACAAGGACTGGATCTCTACAATTTTAGACCCTCGGTCTAAAATGGAGGAATTTGTTACACCTTCTGAGAGGAGGGCAAAAATGGCCTATTCCCAAAAAAAGACATGCAGCCAGTTAGCCATGGCTTTCAAATGGCAGACACCTGCCACAAGCATGTCTGACTGTGTGTCCACTCTCTGCTCCCCACCGAGTCAATGCGCTACCTCTCCAACAGGCAACGTCAGTGGCACCACGCAACTCACTGAAAATATGATGTACAAGTTTTTACATCCCATAAACCCACCTGACACACATCGTCATGGAAGGGATACTGTTCATCACCAGCAACACCACCACCATCTGAACAGCCAAGTGCACCCCTACCTCGACTGTGCCCTTTCTCCAAGAGAAAAAATGAGCCCAGGTCCCTTGAACTTCTGGGTGACCAGATTGGACCATTGGCCAGTGCTAGCACAGTTTGCCATGGGGGTCCTGTCTCCTGTCCATCCTCAAGTGTAGCATTAGAAAGGGTTTTCAGTGCGGCAGGTGGTGTCGTCACTCCTAAGCGGACAAGGTTGTCCACCAAAAGCGTGGAAAAACTAACTTTTGTAAAGATAAATCAACTGTGAATAGGGGCCTATTTTAAAACCCCTGTGCCTGATGCCACTGATTAGCATGCCACTACTACCACCAACAGTGCCACCACTGCCAGCCTGCCACCCTCTGCTACTGCCAGGCCAACAAACATGCAGGTCAACCATGTGATGCCCAAAATGGGCAAATTTTTCAAAGCTTGTAAAAAGCCTTTGCTTCTTCTTCAGCTAAATTGTCAGGATGCCAAACCCGCAGCCACCCCCCTTTACAAGGGGGACAATTTTTTTGAGGCCTTGCCTGCTACTGCCAGATCTACACAACCACTACAGGTTTCCTCCACTGCCAGCCTGCCACCCTCTGCTACTGCAAGGCCAACACAACCGCAGTTCAACACTGTGATGCCCAAAATGGTCAACTTTTTCAGTGCTTGTAAAAAACCATTGCTTCTTCTTCAGCTAAAATTTAAGGGTGTCAATTCTGCTGCTACCCCCATTACAAATGGGACTATTGCAGGTCTGTGCTTAACCCTTTAAGTGCCAGGCTACCTGGAGTTTTTGTCACTCTTTGTCACGCCCCATGTTCAAATGTGATTTTTGAAGGGATTTCCAGGGATTTCCCAGGAAAATTATATATTGTTTTTTTCAGCAGAGTCTGGTCTTTAACATAAAATGTCTTGTTTGACATTTTTTAGGCGTATTCTCAATATTTTTGAAATATGTGCAAAAAAATAAAAATTTGTAGTGTTTTTTTGTAATAAAAAATTTAAGTTTGTCAATAAAATCTTATTGCGTGTGAAATCCCAATTTCTCCCGGTCACAGCGGTACCACATATGTATAGGTAGACATCCTTTCCTGCCCAGGAGACTCCCCCAAACTGAAACAACGCTTTAGGGGATTTTCAGATAAAATACAACTATGCTATGCAATATGCGCACCTTGCAGTTTTTCAAGAAAAACAACCCTTTACATCTGAAATACCCCCAACAAACTATATATTCTCTGGAATTAGACACCTCAAACTTTCTAGGTGTACCAGGCTTGTTGATGTGGCCATAGTTTTCTAGAAGTAACCCCTCAATGTATTCTTTGGTTGCAAAGAGTTTCCCTAAAAAAAGGATAAAAAAGCAGAATCAAAGCCACATTTCCCTAAAAAAACTATATACAAACAAGAAAAAACTAATTTAATCTGAAAAAGCAACATTCCTCGAACAGAACGATACCTGACATGCATTGCTACTGTCAAGGGAAGAGTTGCCAAACACCCCAAAGTAAAGCATGTGCGTAACGGTAATTTTACTTGAAAATTTCAACTCTGCAGACAAAGTGCGCACCTTGAGATTTTTCAACCAAAACAACCCTTTACATTTGGAATATCCCCCATAAACCATATATTGCCTGAAAGTACACATGTTAAGCTTTCTAAGCGTACCCAGCTTGTTGTAGTGGGCTCATCTTTCTGGAATTAATCCCTCAAAGAATTCTTTGGTTGCGCAGGGTTTCCCTAAAAAATGTATAAAAAAGCTGAATAAAAAACACCTTATCCTAAAATATAAATATGTAAACCAGAAAAAAAACAAGCTAAGTCTGAAAGCACAAGGTCCCCCGAACAGAACAATACCCAACATGCATAGCTACTTTTAACCCTTTTAATTGCCAGCCTACTTGAGATTTTGTCTCCCTCTGTTGACAGATCATTTTTCCCCATTTAGCGCCATGTTTTGCGCCATTTTTGCTGGAATTTTCAGGAAAATTATATATATTTTTTTGCAGCAGAGTTTAGGCTTTAACATGAAATGTCTTGTTTGTAAATGTTATTTTGTTTTTTACAATATTAATAAAAAAATAAATAAATAAAAATTTTTTTAGAAAATTGACTCCTTTATTTTAAATAAAAAATTTATTTTATTAAAGAAAACCATATTGCATGTGAAAGCCCCATTTCTACCGATTAGAATGGTACCACATATTTATCGGTAGCCCCCCCGTTCCTGCCCAGGAGACCCCCTAACTGAAACAAGTACTTTATAACATTTACAAATAAAATACAACTACCATCCACATTACAAAGGGTTAAATCGAGAAAAAAAATGACAGAGTCCCCCCTCCCGGGGGGACTCCATTTTTTGGGGGCATTTTTAAGTGTTAAAAACCCTTAAAAATAAAAAAAAAATTGACATGGGGTCCCCCTTACCCAAAGTAACCAGCCCGGGACCAGCTATGCAGGGCTTGTAGAAACAGGGCGCTGGGGCCAGCTTTTGTGGCCCCTGGCCCTGCAGGCTACAAACCCGCATAGCCCATGGCCACGGGCTCTTCTGCCCCCCCCCCCCCTGGGCTTTGGGAAGGCAGGTAATGGGGGTGCCGGGGGTTAATGGCAAGTCACCTGCTAGCC
Source organism: Gastrophryne carolinensis (assembly GCA_027917425.1). Lineage (NCBI taxonomy): Eukaryota > Metazoa > Chordata > Amphibia > Anura > Microhylidae > Gastrophryne > Gastrophryne carolinensis. The sequence goes on along the minus strand of CM051234.1, from coordinate 645,311,278 downwards.
GCAGGTGACTTGCCAGCCCCCAGCCTTGTGAACTGGTATAGGGGTCTCATGGACCCTTTACCAGTTCACAAGGGGTTAAATGTAAAAAAAAAAACACACCACACACAAAGGAATTTTTTTTTTTTAATACTTACCTCCCATCCATCTTGCACTGTGTCTTTTCCCAATCACTGGTTTCTGCTTACCTGCTGGAAGCCTTTTATAGCTGCTGGGTGACAGAACATAACGGGTTAATAAAAAAAAAAAAAAACGACATAGGGTCTTTGGATTTTTAAGGCTTAAAAACCCTTAAAAATCAAAAAAATTACATGGGGTCCCCCTTACCCAAAGTAACCAGCCCGGGTCCAGCTATGCAGGGCTTGTAAAAACAGGGTGCAGGGGCCAGCTTTTGTGGCCCCTGGCCCTGCAGGCTACAAGCCCGCATAGCCCGTGGCCACGGGCTCTTCTGCCCCCCCCTGGGCTTTGGGGAGGCAGGTAATGGTGGTGCCGGGGGTTAATGGCAAGTCACCCGCTAGCCGCAGGTGACTTGCCAGCCCCCAGCCTTGTGAACTGGTATAAGGGGTCTCATGGACCCCTTACCAGTTCACAAGGGGTTAAATGTAAAAAAAAGACACTGACACAAAAGAAAAAAAAATCTTATTATTATTATTTTTTTTTTTTTTGTACTCACCTCCGATCCTGCGTCCCTCATCGCTGTCCCGCGCTGCTGTCACTGACAGATGCCGGTAGTGATCGGCGCAGGGCGGGTGAGAGGCGAGGAGGCTCCGATCTGATAGATGCCGGAGCTTGGAGGGGGTATAGGAGGAGCGGGATGACGTCATCCCACTCCTCCCACAAAGGGCGGGGCTAGGGGGTCGGCGGCCATTGCCGCCATTGGAGGAGGTGAGGACCCAGAAGAGGGTCCTCACCTGAAGCCTGCGGAGCCCGGGGGGGGGATCGGACCCCCCCGGTGAAAAGAGCCAGCGAAGGGATCGGGCGGTTTCGGGCAGAAGAGCCCGTGGCCACGGGCTATGCAGGCTTGTAGCCTGCAGGGCCAGGGGCCACAAAAGCTGGCCCCTGCACCCTGTTCCTACAAGCCCTGCATAGCTGGTCCCGGGCTGGTTATTTCGGGTAAGGGGGACCCCATTTCATTTGTTTTTAACCCTTAAAAATCCCTCCAAGTAATTTTCTCGATTTAACCCTTTGTAGTGTGGATGGTAGTTGTATTTTATTTGTAAATGTTATAAATTGCTTGTTTCAGTTAGGGGGTCTCCTGGGCAGGAACGGGGGCTATCGATAAATGTGGTACCGTTCTAATCGGTAGAAATGGGGCTTTCGCATGCAATATTGTTTTCTTTAATAAAATACATTTTTTATTTAAAATAAAGGAGGGAATTTTGTCAAAAAAATTGTATTTATTTATTTTTTATTTTTTGCTTAATAATATTGTAAAAAAAACAGAATAGAATTTACAAACAAGACATTTCATGTTAAAGCCTAAACTCTGCTGCAAAGAAATATATATAATTTTCCTGACGATTCAAGCAAAAATGGCGCAAAATGGGGAAAAATGACCTGTCAACAGAGGGAGACAAAATCTCAAGTAGGCTGTCAATTTAAAGGGTTAAAAGTACCTATGCATGTTGGGTATTGTTCTGTTCGTGGGACCTTGCACTTTCAGACTTAGCTTGTTTTTTCTTGTTTACATATTTATATTTTAGGAAAAGTTGTTTTTTTATTCAGCTTTTTTATACATTTTTTAGGGAAACCCTGCGCAACCAAAGAATTCTTTAAGGGATTAATTCCAGAAAGATGAGCCCACTACAACAAGCTGGGTACAATTAGAAAGATTAACATGTGTTCTTTCAGGGAATATATGGTTTATGGGGGATATTCCAAATATAAAGGTTGTTTTGGTTGAAAAATCGCAAGGTGCACACTTTGTCTGCAGAGCGGTAGTAAAAAATTCAATTCATAAGAAAAAAGCCTGAGAATTCCACTGTTTGTGAATCACTAGTTAGGAAGACAATGAAAGTCAATGGCATTTTTTTACTCCTGACAAAAATATTGAACTTATTACCCCTTTTTACCATTGACTTCGAACATATTGCAGATGATGTGGCGCAGATAAGGCGCAGACTACCCATTCCCAAGTATTTTCGTACATGTTTGGATGTGGATCAGCTGCCAGATCAAGCACTTTTCCAGCTTACTAGGCTAAATCGTGCAGCTTTGGAAGACCTCTATAGCCTGCTGCATCCATATTTGGCACCATTAACTGGTAGAGGACATGCAATTTCTGGACTGACGAATCTGATAGTTTGCTTGCAATTTCTGGCCAATGGCTCATTTCAGCGCCTGGGTGGTATGGCGGTTGGCATGTCCCAAAGTTCTGTATCCCGTGCTGTAGAAACATTTTTAAAGGCAATGCGTACCATTTTGCCATGGTATGTGCATTTACCCTCATCACCCCAGGAATGGACTGTAGTAAAACAGGGTTTTTATCGCATTGCTGGCATGCCACATGTCATGGGGGCTATGGATTTCACCCATGTTTGGTTTATCCCACCCAGTGTGGATGAATATATCTACCGCAATCGCATGTACAGATGATTGCTGGTCCAGATCTCAAAATACTTAGCTTTGTGGCTGGCTTTCCCGGATCATGCCATGATGCCCACATTCTGCAAAATTCATCAATATTCTAAGTATACAGTACGTCCTGCTCCAGATATAATACTTACACTTGGGTTATCCTCCGCCAGAGGGCGCTGTGCACTGCAGACATGCAAAAACAGGCTCCTCCCGGCCCTTCATATACCCAGGGACCTCCCACAAATCCCCAGATTTCTCTGCAGTGCTGACTGCGAAGACATGAAGTATCACTCTCTCGCAGGTGAGCGGGGCTATTACAGCCTGCGGCCCTGTTGGACTATTCCCACCCGTCCTCCTTGTGATGTGCCTCCCAGCCTGGGCTGCGCTGGTCGGGTGAAGGTAGGCAGCACCATGTGTGCTTAACGGAGCCATGCTCCACCGCAGTCCCCCACCAAAGGGTAGGCGGTTTAGGCTGATGGTGAGCCTCATAGTGGATGTCCCTCCCGCATTATTACCCCATGCCCCGTGTAGAGGTGGACCCTGTGTAAAGGGTCGCCGTCCTCCCTCGTTTACCCCCGTATTCGGGGGACAAGAAGGGGGGGTGTGTGTGTGTCTGTTGGCGGTCTCCGTGTACTCTGTCACGCTTATGGCCGTACTTTTGCCCCTGACCGGCAACTAGGTGTCAGAGCCGCGCTGCTTGCTCCTTCTATTCTGGCCGCCGCCGCTTGTTTTTGGCCTTTCTCAATTTACTATGCAATCGTGTACAGCACGCCCTGCTTTATTATCCTGCAACTTGGGCAGGAAGCTAATTTTTGTACACGCCTACGGGCGTCAGAATGGTGGCGGCGTCTTTAGACTTTACGAGTATGCACTATCAGATGCCTTTACTGGCATACTATATGCTTGGCTTGCCAAGCCTTAACGGCTGCTTCAGAGCTTCGCGCTCTTTGGGGGAGGCGGGGACCTGGCGTGGTGCGCTCCGCCTCACGCCCAGATCAGACCCGCCCTCCGAGGTTCGGTCGGCGCCATTTTGTGGATCTTCGCGCGTGCGCGCGTGTTGGCGATCCTTCTCCTCCCCTGGTCAGTGCCCTTGTGAGTGATTTTCATCATTAGTAATTCTTCTGCTGCGCATGGCCCTGACACCTCTTATTCCCCTTCTGTCTTTCAGACGTCAAGACTCCGGTGGCTTCTCCCGGCCTAACATAACTCGTAGCGGGCTTACAAAACATTCTCCCACATTCCTAGCGGGCCTTTGGGACATCCAGGGTTGCCTATTGCATAAATCCCTACTGACTTATATTGCATTGATAATGACCATATGGAGGCATCTCAGAATTTTGTGTCCGGGGTCCCTCTGGGACAAGACTGGCGGTGTATAACGTGTGGCTATCCCTGCATTGGTGCTGACAGGGCACAGATCTGTGCACCGTGTGCCGAGCGAGTACTGGTCCTGCAACCAGAATCGCCAGGGGCTGCTCCTCGCCCTAACACTCCTAATCCCCCAGGCTTAAATCTCGCTTCTGCTGAGTCGCTTATGAGTGGCGAGTTACAGCCGGCTCCTTCTCCCTTCCCAATCTCTATGTCAGGTCCAGTTAGCTACTTGACTGGTGGCGTCCCTTGGGAGTCTTTTGGATGGGTGTTTATTCACCTCAAGTCCTCCTTGTCCTCTTGATTGGTATCTCCATTCCTAGGGTCTCCGAATCTAGATTCGGTTCAGGCTAGAATCTTCCTTCCTCTACAATAAGGTGGACAATCTGGTTGCGTGGGTTCAGTCCCTCCTTGCTGTTCCAGTCCACCAGGCAGGAATGCAGCTGGTGGGCCCGTTCGGTGACTTGCTTAGATGAAGTCCCTTATATTCCTGTACCTGGGGTTGTTCTGCAACTTCTATTCTTAATACTGGACTGGGACCCAGCATCCCTGGAGCGGGATCATGTGTGCCTTTCCCCTTGGTTAGGAGTCCCTCTTGGAGTGAATTTACTCTAGGAACCTGTTTGGGGACAGTTCCCTTCTTGCCCTTTCCACAGACGATCACCGTGGATGCCAACCTATCAGGTGATGGGGAGGTTTTTCTTCTGTAACCCCATGCGGGTGTGGGGAAGGTGGGGGCCTTTTAGGAGGTCCTTGTACCTATTAGTATTGAAACAGTGAGTTTTCAGGCTGACGCTATCTCGCTTGTCTTCTCTTCTTCCCGGCCTGCCTGTTTGGTGGTGCTCGGTCTGTCTGACGACTGTGGCCTACCTTAATCATCTGTGTGGGGCCTAATGCAGGATGGTTCCCCAGGAAGGTACATGTTCCTGATCTGGGTGGAGGATAATGTTGCCTGCTTATCATTGGTATTCTCTCCTGTGGAGGGTGTGCTAATTCTTGGATCACTATGAAGTTCAACCAGTATCGATTTGTTTGGTGCACCGTCACTTTTTCAAGCTCTTGCCACTCGTTTCCCTGTCCCTGGCTCCTCTGGCCGTGGTCATGAGGATTTAGTAATTTTATGACGGGACATTCTGGCCTGTATGCCTTGTCTCCCTTTCCCCTGCTAGGCGGGTTTCTGTGCAGAATCGCTCTGGTAGAGGGACCATTGATACTGGTGGCCCCTGGGTGGCCTAGTGGAGTGTGGTTTCGCAGATGTGATACCTTAGGGCAGTAGTTCTGTACGTTCTGCTAGGGGTGTCGCCCTGTTTCGCTCAGGGCCTCCGTTACGTCCAATTCTACAGTCTCTGGCCTAACCGGCCTGACTGTTGGTTCTTCCGTCCTCATGGAGACAGGCTTCTCTCCTCTGTGTTCGTGACTAATGGAAGTCTAAGAGCAGGGCTCTTCTTCTTTTTCTTCCATTCTTATGAGGTATGGCTTACCCATATGGATTGGTGTAGTCTAGGTCTCTTCCCTGTTGGGCATTCTCTGTTCCCAGAGCTCTAGAGTTATTACAGCATGGCTTGGAGTTGGCTCCCCAACTCGGTACTCTGAAGGGTCAGGTTCTACCCGTTCTATGGTCCCTGTTGGGATTTGAATTTTTTATTCTATTTGCCTTGTGGGACGTTCCTTTTGGACCGATTCAGGATGCTGTCTTGCTGTCTTTTACCTTCAATGTTGTCCCTTGGGGCTGCTGGCTCAGTCAGACATGTGTCTGAACGGGTGGCTCTGTTTCGCTAGCTCTCGTTCTTTGTTATGCACCAGGATAAGGTGGTGCTCCGCCTTACGCCGGACCTTCTACCTCTGGTGGTGGCTTAGGCTCATGTGTTTAAGACTTCGGCTTTCTTCTGTACCTTATTCCTAGTAACTCTGAGGCAAGGGGATTTATTTTCCCTCATCAGGTGCTGGACTTTTTTTCCTGGTTTGTTTATGGTCCCTTCGGGGGACTGATGCCCCTTGGTGTTTGTGGGCACCTACCTCTGTATGTGCCTGATCTTGTCTGCTTCCAGGGGTTAGGCCCTTGGCCTAGCCTTTACTTGGATGGTTTTCCCTTCTGGTCCTAGGGAAGATTTGGCTTCTTCCTGGAATATTGTTAGCGTTTGATCTTGTCAGGCTGTTGCTCAGGCCTATTCCTGTGCGGTGCTGAGCTTCTCTCGCCTTATTCTGATTCTACTGGTGAGTATGTATCCTTTGGCCTTTCACCACCAGGTTTTGTTGTACAAGTTTGCTAAACCACTACCTTGGTTTTTGGTTCATACCCTTTCAAGGGTTTTTATGATGTTGACGCTGGAGTCTTTGCTCCTGTCGCTTTCAGTGGCAAGGTTGCAGGTGACAGTGTCTCTACTGCCTGCTGTGCCTTTTTTGTTGGGGATCCCACCCTCTTTTATGGACACTGCTATTGGATGTCCCAAGTGTAAGTATTATATCTGGAGCAGGACGTACTGTATACTTAGAATAATACAATTCTGTGAAGTACTCACCTGTAGAATTGGTATTATACGTATACAGTACATCCTGCTCCACCCACCCTGGTTTTTGCATTATTCTGGATCCCCTGTATGGTGATTGTTGTTATTGTTATCATTACCAGTTGTTTTTGGTGGTTGGGTTCTCCCGGCTTCTGGTTCACTGCTTTTCAATGTTGGGGATTTGTGGGAGGTCCCTGGGTATATGAAGGGCCGGGAGGAGCCTGTTTTTGCATGTCTGCAGTGCACAGCGCCCTCTGGCGGAGGATAACCCAAGTGTAAGTATTATATCTGGAGCAGGACGTACTGTATACGTATAATACCAATTCTACAGGTGAGTACTTCACAGAATTGTATTTTGTTGACTATTTGAGGAGGGGCATTTATCTGGTGGATGGCTTCTTGATAAGTGTTTAAGCATTATTGCCTAACTTTCTGCAGAGTGCTTGTGACATATTGGAAAGCTCCAACCTTTTAACCCCTTGCTAATCTCACTTATTGCACAAAGGTTTGCAAGTGTAACATTTGCCCATTTACTTGCTTATTTGTTGATTGCCATGGGCTTGGCTATTTAGACAAAAGCATTATTGCTGACATGCTCTTACAGAACTCCAAAAACACCACCTTTGCTGCGGAAATTGTTAAAACTCCATGGCTACTTGTTTCCTTGCCTTTGCCTGATTATTATTTTACATGCCCTGCTGTATGAAACAACCCCCTGTTCCAGCCTAGCATGGATGTACCCACTTGCTTGTTGTAGCAAACTCAGGTATACTATGCTCAACTGGACTGTAGCTGAGTCCTTAAACAACCCTAGACCAGTTTGCGTCTGGACCATTTATACGAATGAATGCATGGGAGGCCGCACATGCGCCATAAGAACAGGGGAAGGTTCATGGGAGTGGTCGACTTTTGGGTTTTTACACAGCAGGGTACCAAAACCAAGAATAGTCAAAATCCTGGGTTTTGGTCCACGTTAAAGTGTAAGCATAAGAATGGCGTACCATGAGGTTAAAGCTAGCAAAGAGCTGCAACCTGCACCCAAGGACACGTGGTGCTATGTGAGCAAGCTTTGTATAGAAAACAATGGCCACATTTCTGCATTAAAGGAAACATTTTTAACCCTTTAAACATCAGCCACGTAAAATTTACGTGGCTGCCTCCCCTGCAGTTAACCGCCAGCCACGTAAATTTTACGTGCCTGAATTTCCCCACTAATAGTAAAAAAAGTTTTTAAAAAAGTCACTTACTTGACCCCTCGTTTGATTCAGCTCGGTCTCCTCTTCAAGATGGTGGTCTCCGATCGTTCATCGGACCTCCTCCGGCTGCAGGGGAGGGCCCGGAATAGGGTCCCCCCCCCCGTTTCAGCTGCCTCCGGCTTTTCCTGTAAAAAAAAAAATGACATTTACTTACCTCCGTGTGCGCTGGCTCCCGCCGACCCTCCTCTTCACCTGGGGGGCCTCCGATCCCCCCCAGGTCTTTCCGATCTTCAGGAGAGAGCCTGGAAGGCTCTCTCCCCTCTGCTCTTCCAACGGCGGCCTTTTGGAGGCGGGGCTATGACGCTATCTTGGTCCCGATCACCGGCTTTAGCTCTCTCAGCTGTCAGATGCCGGTGATCGGTGCCGGGGAAGGAGGTGGCAGGAGATCCTCTGATCTCCTGCCTCCCCCTTCTCTGGATGCCGATCACCGGCATCTGTCATCAGAGCGGCGAGGGACAAGAGCTTACAATCGGAGGTAAGTACAGTAAAATTTTTTTTTTTTTAATAAAATCATTTTGTGTCTGTCTTTTTTTCAGTTAATCCTTTGTGAGCTGGTAAGGGGTCTATAAGAGCTATACCAGCTCACAAAGCTCTGGGTATGGCAAGTCACCTGCGGCGAGCGGGTGACTTGCCAAAACCCCCAGCCCCCATTACCTGCCTCCCCAAAGGCCAGGGGGGGGCAGAAGGGCCCAGGCCACTATGGCTATGTGGGCTAGTAGCCTGCAGGCCAGGGGCCACCAGCGCTCGCCCCTGCGCCCTGTTCTACAAGCCCCCATAGCTGGTCCGGGTCAGAAACTCTGGGTAGGGGGGACCCTACGTAATTTTTTTGGGATTGTTAAGGGTTTTTAACCCTTAAAATTCCCCCCCCCAAAAATGAGGTCCCTCTCCCTGGGAGGGGGGACCCTATGTCAATTTTTTTTTTAAATTAACCCCTTATGTCCTGTCGCCCAGCTAGTAATAAATGCTTCCAGTGTGTGTTTTTTTTTTTAAGTGGACCAACACCCAGGATTTTGATTATCCTGGGTATTGGTCCTTTCCCCCAGGGCATCCCGATCGGGGATGCCCCGCTGTGTGAAACCCCCCCGATCACCCACAATAACTCACCTCACCCGTGTCCTACGGCACATGCGCGGCCGCTCGTCCAATCAGCGCGCTCAGAGCGGCTGAGTTGTGGACGTCTAAGAGACTTCTAAGCTCAGCCGCTCTGAGCGCGCTAGCGGGTGCATCCCCCACTTCCCTCTAACAGGGAGCATAAATAGCCGGCGTGGGCACGCACCCTACTAGAGGGATATCGGGAATGCGGCCCGAGCATGCGCCGTAGGACCGGGATTCAAGTAAGTGGTAGCGGGTGTTCCGTGGGGTGTCACACAGAGGGGCATAATGATTTTGGAAGCCCCGGGGAGAGGAAATAGAACGGTCTGGGAATCTTATAGATTCTCGGGCAGATCAGCCCTGGGTGTTGGTCCACTTTAACCCATTGTGAACTTGTAAGGAGTCCATGAGACCCCTGTACCAGTTCACAAGGCTGGGGGCTGTCAAGTCACCTGCGGGAACGGGTGATTTGTCATTAACCCAGGCCCACCTATTACCTGCCTCCTCGAAGCCCAGGGGGGGCAGAAGGGCCCGGGCTGATTTAGGAGGTGCGGGCTTATACCTGGCAGGGTGGGGGGCCATGTCATTTTTTATGCGAATTTTTAAGGGGTTTTTAACCCTTAAAATTAAAACCCCACGCTAATTTTTTTTCTTGATTTAACCCTTTATAGTGTGGATTGTAGTTGTATTTTATTTTTACATGTTATAAAATGTTTTTTTAGTTTGGGGGGGTCTTCTGAACAGTAACGGGGGGCTACCGATACATATGTGGTACCGTTGTAATCGGGAGAAATGGGGCTTTCACATGCAATATGGTTTTCTTTAAAAAAAAAAAGGTTTTATTTGAAATAAAGGAGACAATTTTCTAAAAAATATTTTTTTTTATTTTGTTTTGTTTAATTTACTCAAAAATATTTAAAAAAACAGTAAAAAAATTACAAACAAGACATTTCATGTTAAAGCCTAAACTCTGCCGCAAAAATAAAATATATCATTTTCCTGGAAATTCCTGCAAAAATCAGTTGAGCATAGCGCAAAATGGTGAAAAATGACCCGCCAACCTCAAGTAGGCTGGCAGTTAAAAGGGTTAATAGAACCTATGCATGTTGGGTATCGTTCTGCTCGGGGGACCTTGCGCTTTCAGATTTAGCTTGTTTTTTTTTGTTTGCATATTGATATTTTAGGAAAACTGATTTTTTATTCTGCTTTATTATACATTTTTTAAGGAAACCCTGTGCGACCAAAGAATTCTTTGAGGGATTACTTTCAGAAAGATGGGCCCACTACAACATGCCGGGTACGCTTAGAAAGCTTATCATGTGTATGGTTTATGGTTTGTATTCCAAATGTAAAGGGTTTTTTTGGCAGAAAAAGCGCAAGGTGCACACTTTGTCTGCAGAGTTGAAATTTTCAAGCAAAATTACCATTGTGCACATGCTTTACTTTTTGGTGTTTGGCAACTCTTCTTTTGACAGTACCTATGCATGTTGGGTATCGTTCTGTTCGGGGGATGTTGCTTTTCAGATTAACTTGTTTTTTTCTTGTTTGCATATAGTTTTTTTTAGGAAAATGTGGCTTTGATCCGGTTTTTTTATCCTTTTTTAGGGAAGCTCTGTGTAACCAAAGAATACATTGAGGGAGAACTTCCAGAAAACTGTGGCAACATCAACAAGCCTGGTACGCCTAGAAAGCTTGAAGTGTGTATTTCCAGAGAATATATAGTTTGTGGGGGGTATTTCAAATGTAAAGGGTTGTTTTTATTAAATAACTGCAAGGTGCACATAGTGCTTAGCATAGCTGTATTTGATCTAAAAATCTCTTAAAGTGCTGTTTCAGTTTGAGGGAGTCTCCTGGGCTGGAAAGGGTGTCTACCTATACATATGTGGTACCGTTGTAACTGGGAGAAATTGGGATTTCACACGCAATAAGATTTTATTGACAAACTTACATTTTTTATTGCAAAAAAAAAATACAAATTGTAAAAAATAGATTTTTTACATTTTTTTGCACATATTTCACCCCAAAATATTAAGAATACACTTGAAAAATGACAAACAAGACATTTCATGTTAAAGCACAGACTCTGCTGAAAAAAACAGTATATAATTTTCCTGGGAAATCCATGGAAATCCCTTCAAAAACCACAGTTGAACAAGGGGAGTGCAAAATAGTGCAAAATGGTCTGGCAACAAAGGGTGACAAAAACTCCAGGTAGGCTGGCAGTTAAAGGGTTAATACAGGTCCCTGGCAATCCAACCAAACCCCCCCCAAAAATACCATTTTGTGAATACTCACCTGTAAAATGGGTATTATAAGTATGTCACACACCCCGCTTCAAACATATATAGTTACACTTGGGTATACCCACCTCTAGGTGGCGACCTTGCAGAGAAGTCCTGAAAAACGAGCCCCTCCCGGTCCATACATACCTGGGACCTCCCACTTATTCCCCAGTATTCAAACAGCAGTAAGACAAGGTACCAGAAAAACAACCATTGGTAACCCTCAAACCGTAAACAAAGTGTCAGGAATCACCTACCTGGCCCCCGTTCCAGCGTCGTCTCCAGGAGTCCGGCCGCGGCTGTCGGTGTGCGGCGGCCGCGCCGGGCGTCGGCGGATCAGGCGGCGTCGGCTCGAGCGGCGCTCAGCTCGGCCACGCCCCCCACTTCCTCATCCTCTGGACGTGCTTGCGCGCGGGTGCGAGCACGTAGTTGCTATACCCTCCGGCGGCGCTGTACTGTGCGTGCCCGCCGGAGGATCAGGAAATGTTTAGATTAAAGGGCCAATGAGCCCTAGGAGTTTAGGGATGCGCCCTCTCAGCCTGCAGACCAATCCTGGGTGTAATCCCAAAATTCACCAACCACTTAGGGATGCGCCCTCTCAGCCCTGCAGACCAATCCTGGGTGTTATCCCAAAGTGCACCAATCACCTACACTTCCCCTCCCCTGTCTGTCCCTATAAAAGCAATTCCCCCTCAGTTGTGAATTGCCTGTGATAGCGCCTTGTACCCTGCAGTCTTGATTTACCTTGTCTGATCTCCGTTGCCGACCTCTGCCTGAACCGACTATTCTGATCTCCGTTGCCGACCTCTGCCTGAACTGACTATTCTGATCTCCGTTGCCGACCTCTGCCTGAACCGACTATTCTGATCTCCGTTGCCGACCCCTGCCTGAACCGACCATTCTCGATCTGATCTCCGTTGCCGACCTCTGCCTTGTACCTTGACCTCGAGCTGTCTCTCCCCTCTGTACTGCTGCGAACTCTGATTTCCCCGTGTCAACCTCTGGCCCGTCTCTGGACTTCCGCTACACTCGCTCTTAGCCATTGGTTCTTCAGACCTCTAAACCAGTAAGCTCTCATCCTTTGAGCCATTGAAGTCCTGGGGGCAACCGATCCCGGGCAGGCGTATTCTGCGTCCCGGCAAGCGGGGGCTCCTACAGGTGAAGCTGGCTGCGGAGATTGGGGGTTGAGGGCTTACCTAGAGGGCTGGAGTTACCAGAGCGTGACATTATCACAGGCCACAACATGGATGACCTGGTACAGCAGGTGCAAGCTATGGCCACAGCGATCAACCAGCTCGCTCAAAGGGTGGCCACCCAGGAGTCTCGTCAAGTGCCGACTTCCTCTGTACCACCTCATTTCTCCGAACCGAAGATTCCTTTGCCTGAAAAATGTTTTGGAGAGCGAGCAAAATTTTCTAACTTCAAGAATTCCTGTGAACTATATTTCAAGCTGAGGCCTGTCTCCTCTGGCACTGAGACCCAATGAGTAGGCTTAGTCATTTCTCTACTTCAAGGAGACCTGGGCCTTTAGTTTGCCGAGTCATGATGTTGCCTTACAATCAGTAACTGCTTTTTTCAACGCTATGAGCGTCCTATACGCTGACCCTGATTCTCAGTCTACAGCAGAGAATAGGCTTCGGGCCTTAAAACAAGGGTGGAATTCGGCTGAAGATTACAGTGCTGAATTCCGACGCTGGGCTATCGAAGCTAGGTGGAACGTTCCCGCTCTGTGTAGTCAGTTCAGGGTGGGGCTGTCAGAAAGCATCAAGGATGACTTAGATCAATGCAGGTCTCCATTAAAATAGACCGACGTCTTAGAGAAAGGGCCAGGGAGAGAGTCAGGGCTCCCATGTCCTTCAGGCCAGTCCAAGGTCATAGGTCTCCGGTTCCCCCTGGGGAAAATACCTCATCATCTCCCCAGGAAGAACCTATGCAATTAGGGAGAACCCGCTTATCCCAAGAAGAGAAACAGCGTAGGCGATCCGAGGGGTTATGCCTGTATTGCGGGAATTCTGGTAATTTTGCAGGGTCCTGTCCCAACAAGGGGAAACCGGCGGAAAACTTCCGCACCCAGACCAGGTAGAGAGTACTGATCTGGGTGAGTCAGTTTGCAATTCTCGCCAAAATAAAAAGCTAGTGCCTATTGACTTGTCTTGGGGTTCTTCTAAGCAAACAGTTTCCGCCTTTATCGACAGCGGTGCGGCGGGAAACTTTTTGGACAGGAGTATGATCTCCCTTTTAGGTATCCCTTTAGTTCCTCTTGAAAGATCCCTACAAGTTTTGGCTATCAATGGGAAGCCCATCCAGGGGGGACCTATAAATACCAAGACCCCACCCAGAAACTCCTGTGGTTTTGGGATACCCCTGGTTACAACTCCACAACCCGGTGTTAGATTGGTGGGTTGGGGAGTTAATTAAGTGGAGTGATCAATCCAAAAATCACTGCTTTACTACAGGCCTCAGAAGTGTGCAAGTTTTACCTCAGGGATTGCCTCAGCCATATGCAGACTGGGTTGATGTCTTCTCTGAACGTTCTGCTGATACTCTTCCTCCACATCGGTCTTATGACTGCCCTATTGACTTGCTTCCTGGCACGATTCCCCTGAGGGGAAAAATCTATAATCTTACTCTGCCCGAAGAGCAAGCAATGAGGGAGTACATTACCGAAAATTTAAAGAAGGGATTTATCCGCCCCTCTACCTCGCCTGCTGGGGCTGGATTCTTTTTCGTAGAGAAAAAAGATGGCGGCCTGAGACCATGCATTGATTATCGAGCCTTGAATAAGATCACTGTAAAGAACCGATACCCCTTGCCCTTGATCGGGGATCTGTTCAATCAAGTCACAGGTCCCAAATTTTCTCCAAATTGGATTTAAGAGGGGCATACAATCTGATTCGCATCCGGCAGGGGGATGAGTGGAAAACTGCATTTAATGTGAAAGACGGCCATTACGAGTACCTGGTCATGCCTTTTGGTCTTTGTAATGCGCCAGCCATCTTTCAAGATTTTGTCAATGATATATTCAGAGAGTATCTCGGTAGATTTGTGGTCATCTACTTGGATGATATTCTCATTTTTTCTAATTCTTTATTGGAGCACAGACACCATGTTAAGTTGGTTCTGCAAAAATTAAGAGAGAACAACTTATTTGCTAAACTTTCTAAATGCTTGTTTGAGGTCACCACAGTTCCTTTCCTAGGGTATATTATTACCAACCAGGGCTTGGAGATGGACGTGGGGAAAGTTTCGGCGGTTCAGGATTGGTTCAACCCAAGACCCTAAAAGAATTGCAACGTTTTCTAGGTTTTGCAAATTTTTACCGACGTTTCATCAAAGGCTTTTCTCATGTTGTAGCACCTCTTACCAACCTTACCCGCAAGGGGGCCTTTACTGCTAACTGGTCTCCCTCTGTCTGTGAGGCCTTCCTGACCTTGAAACGGGCCTTTACTTCGGCACCTGTGTTAATTCATCCAGATATTCTTAAAGCCTTCATTGTTGAAGTGGACGCTTCTGAGCTGGGGGTGGGTGCAGTCTTGTCGCAATATTCTGGTAACCCTGAGCGTCTTCATCCTTGCGCTTATTTTTCACGTAAATTCAGTACCGCGGAACAAAATTATGATGTCGGTAATAGGGAACTATTAACTATTAAACTGGCTTTTGATGAATGGCGACACTGGCTGGAGGGTTCATTACATCCTATAACTGTGTATACCGATCACAAAAATCTTGAATACATTGGGTCTGCCAAGAGGTTGAACTCTCGTCAGGCATGTTGGGCATTATTCTTCTCGCGTTTTAATTTTATTATTACTTTCAAGCCGGGTGTAAAAAATACTAAAGCGGATGCTCTATCTCGCATGTTCGGTGAATGTAAGGATCGGGGTGATACTGGTGATCCGATCCTACCTATGGGTTGTGTGGTCGGGGTGTTCCTTCCTGATCTCTCTAACACCTTGGCGCCGTTTCAAGATGAATCTCCTAGTGATGTTCCCTTGGGATGCCAGTTTGTACCGCCACATTTGCGTTCAGATGTAATTCGCGAATTTCACGATGCTAAAACTGCTGGTCATGTGGGTAACCGAAAAACGTTTATGCTTGCCCGTCGCCATGTATGGTGGCCAACCATGAGATGCGATATTACTACCTTTATCGATGCTTGTGCTGTTTGTGCTCGAAGTAAAGGGGTTCACAAGGCTCCCAGTGGCGGTTTGTTTCCTCTTGAAATCCCTGCTGAACCATGGACTCATATTTCTATGGATTTTATTGTAGATTTGCCTTTATCACACGGGAATACTGTTATTTGGGTGGTCGTAGATCGTTTCAGTAAGATGGCACACTTCGTTCCTTTGGCCAAGCTTCCTTCCGCACCAGAGCTTTCTCGACTATTTACTTCACATATTTTTCGTATTCATGGTATTCCGTCCAATATAGTCTCTGATCGGGGTGTCCAATTTACTTCCCGTTTTTGGAAACATTTCTGTTCACGGCTGGGTATACAGATCTCTCTTTCGTCTGCCTACCATCCCCAGTCCAATGGGCAGACGGAAAGAACTAATCAAACTTTGGAACAGTACTTAAGGTGTTATGTCTCTGATGCCCAAGAACAATGGGCAGAATTTATTGATTTCGCCGAATTTGCTTACAATAACGCGCCTAGTGAGAGTAACAAGATATCACCTTTTTATTGTAATTTAGGGAAAAATCCTAGAGCTTCTTCCCTTTCAGGGTCACCTTCCAACTTGCCGGCGTTGGAGGAGCGGCTTCAAAAACGGAAGAATATCTGGACACATGTTCAGGAAAGACACTAGTTTAAGATATAAGAAATTTGCCGACCGCCGTAGATCACGGGAACCTACTCTTCAAGTAGGCGATCTAGTTTGGGTCTCCACTAAAAATATTGCGCTCCGTCAACCCTCTAGTAAATTGGGTCCGAAATGTATTGGTCCTTTCCCAATTATCAAGAAATTGAATAACGTGTCTTTTAAGATTCAACTCCCGCCGACTATGAAAATACCTAATTCTTTTCATGTTTCACTGTTAAAACCGGCGAGGAATACTCCTCTTGCTGGTCCCTCGCCAATTCTTGTTGATAATGAACCCCAGTATGAAGTGAATAAGATCTTGGATTCACGTAAGGTGCGTAATTCTTTACAGTATTTGGTGGACTGGGTTGGCTATGGTCCAGAGGAAAGATGCTGGGTGGCAGCGAGGGATGTTCATGCCAAGGCTCTTGTAAGGAGGTTCCATCGGGACAATCCAGGGAAGCTGGGTGAGGGTCCGGAGGCTCCTCGTGAAGGGGAAGGGGGGGTAGTGTCAGGAATCACCTACCTGGCCCCCGTTCCAGTGCCGTCTCCAGGCGTCTGGCCGCGGCTGTCGGTGTGCGGCGGCCGTGCCGGGCGTCGGTGGATCCGGCGGCGTCGGCTCGAGCGGCGCTCAGCTCGGCCACGCCCCCCGCTTCCTCATCCTCTGGACGTGCTCGCGCCGGAGGATCAGGAAATGTTTAGATTAAAGGGCCAATGAGCCCTAGGAGTTTAGGGATGCGCCCTCTCAGCCTGCAGACCAATCCTGGGTGTAATCCCAAAATTCACCAACCACTTAGGGATGCGCCCTCTCAGCCCTGCAGACCAATCCTGGGTGTTATCCCAAAGTGCACCAATCACCTACACTTCCCCTCCCCTGTCTGTCCCTATAAAAGCAATTCCCCCTCAGTTGTGAATTGCCTGTGATAGCGCCTTGTACCCTGCATAGTCTTGATTTACCTTGTCTGATCTCCGTTGCCGACCTCTGCCTGAACCGATTTTTCTGATCTCCGTTGCCGACCTCTGCCTGAACCGATTTTTCTGATCTCCGTTGCCGACCTCTGCCTGAACTGACTATTCTGATCTCCGTTGCCAACCTCTGCCTGAACCGACTATTCTGATCTCCGTTGCCGACCCCTGCCTGAACCGACCATTCTCGATCTGATCTCCGTTGCCGACCTCTGCCTTGTACCTTGACCTCGAGCTGTCTCTCCCCTCTGTACCGCTGCGAACTCTGATTTCCCCGTGTCAACCGCTGGCCTGTCTCTTGACTTCCGCTACACTCGCTCTTAGCCATTGGTTCTTCAGACCTCTAAACCAGTAAGCTCTCATCCTTTGAGCCATTGAAGTCCTGGGGGCAACCGATCCCGGGCAGGCGTATTCTGCGTCCCGGCAAGCGGGGGCTCCTACAGGTGAAGCTGGCTGCGGAGATTGGGGGTTGAGGGCTTACCTAGAGGGCTGGAGTTACCAGAGCGTGACACAAAGCTTCACTATATAAAAGATCCAGGATACCAAAAAGGGCGGGTGAAGCGGGGTGTGTGACATACTTATAATACCCATTTTACAGGTGAGTATTCACAAAATGGTATTATCTAAGTATTTCACACACCCCGCTTCAAACATAAATAGTTACACTTGGGACATCCAAAAGCAGTGTCCAGAAAGGGCGGGTATCCAACAAGGCAATAATGCAGAACTCAAACCACTGCAGCCTGCAGAACCTTGCGGCCAAACACAGCATCCGCTGAAGCCCGCACATCAACCTTATAAAACTTGGAAAAAGTGTGAACAGAAGACCAAGTAGCAGCCTTACAAACTTGCTCAACAGAAGCCTGGTGCTGAAAAGCCCAAGACGCCCCAACAGCACGAGTAGAATGAGCAGTGATACGAAAAGGGGGAGCCTTCCCCTTGGCAGAATAGGCCCCAACAACAGCCTGGCGAATCCACTTGCTAATGGAAGACTTCGCCAGAGCCAAGCCCTTCCTAGGCCCGCAGGGCACCACAAAAAAGGCATCAGTCTTACGAAAAGGAGATGTAGTACGCAAATAGCACTTAACACAACGTACCACATCCAAACAATGCAAAGCCCTCTCCTTGTCATTCCTAGGCTTAGGACACAAGGATGGAAGAACAATGTCCTGTGTGGAGATTAGCTCTGGTAGGCGACCGGGTGTCAGCAGTATAGAGGCGGAGGCAAACAGTTCTTAGTCCTTGAGCAAAGGTCCTGTTTACAGTCAAATAGGCCTCAGGTCCGCATGAACAGCCTCCACAGGAGATTTCAGCCAGGCTCACAGAGTCTCACTCCCATGTGAGCTCTAGACAAAGGACAGGCCACAGCTGATTCCCCAGGCTATTTAAACAGCCCGCAAAACCCGGACCTGGGTAGTGGGATGGAGTCCCACCCTGCTCTACTCCATCCCAGTAAAGCCGTCCCAGGTTAGCCTTTCGGCTATTCTAAAACAACAGCAGCAAACTGCCACCAGCAGCTGATGCTGGAAATCAGACTACACGACTTTACTGCACCAATGCCAGGTACATACCTGCCGTCAATAACGGCCCCTTGCACCACCTTACCACACCTGGTTAAGATGAAAAGCAGAGACCACCTTTGTCCTGATGTCTCTCAAAATAAGGAGCCTGAATCGACAAGGCTGCTAACTCCGAAACACGCCGAACCGAGGTGAGGGCCACCAAAAAGGCAACCTTCTGAGTCAGAGTAGAAAGAGCAATATCCTGCAAAGGCTCAAAAGGAGGAGCCTGAAGAGCAGAGAGAACCAAATTCAAATCCCAAACAGGGAGCAAAGGCTTCCTAGGAGGCCGCAGATGCGAAACTCCCTGGAAAAAAGTCTTGACCAAAGGATGAAGCGCAAATGACTTTTGAAAAAAGACAGACAAGGCAGAAACCTGCCCCTTCAAAGTACTCAGCTGAAGACCAGAGTCCAGCCCCGATTGAAGAAATTCCAAAATCCTGGAAACAGAGAAGACCCGACAGGGCAAAGATCTAGCCTCACACCAATCAATATAAGATCTCCACGTCCTATAGTAGATGGTAGAAGAGGACCTCTTCCTGGCACTAATAAGAGTCTGAATGACAGAATCCGAAAGACCTTCCTCCCTTAAGATGGAGGTTTCAGCAGCCAGGCTGTCAAAGCCAGCGTTGGTAAATTGGGGTAACGCAGTTGACCCTGTGTGAGAAGATCCGGCCGAAGAGGCAGATCGAACTGATCCACCGCCAGACGAACGATGTCTGCGAACCACACCCGCCTTGGCCACCTTGGAGCCACGAGAATGGCGGGAACCCCTTCCAGGGCCAGCTTTCGCAACACCCTGCCTAGCATGGGAATCGGAGAAAACAGATAGCTCAGGGACATGGCATCCACCGCCAGAGCCAGAGGATCCTGAGAGGAACCACCTTAAGAAGCATGAAGAAAAAAAAAACCCGGCCTACCTTAAAAGCCGCAAACCGGAATGGTGGGCAGCAAGCAGACACGAGGAGGCAGCAAAGCGCGGCAGACGCTCCGGCCCCACCCCTCCCTCCAATCGAGGCACAGCGCGGGCCGCGCACGATGCGGCCCCGCCCCCCTCCTCCTCCTGAGAGCCGGACAGTGCAGCGGGCGCCAAAAAACATGGCTCCCGCACAGAAAGGCAGGAGACAGACAGGCGGGCTGGCGGCACATGCACACGCCGCCCCGCCCGCTTCCACCCCCGGAGAGCCGACAGTGCAGCGGGCGCCCAAGAACATGGCGCCCGCAACTGACAGGGAGCGAACACAGACAGGTGGGCCGGCGGCACACTCGCCGCCGGGGCCCGCCCCCCTGCACCTCCGGAGAGCCGTCCAACACAGTCCGGGGTGCTCAACGGAGCCCCCAAACTAGCGAGCTGGGCAGACGGGTGGGCCGGCGACACACACACACGCCGCCCGGCCCCGCCCCAAGTAAAACACTCACACAGCCACAAGTAGTAAAACATACACAGGCACACAGACAAGCCCCCCCCCCCCTAACTAGCGCAGGGAGAAGGGACCAAGCGGGGCAAGGGCAAGCCTAATAGGGACAACAGGGCGGGGCATCCCAAATCCGGATCACCAGGCCGGATAACCGCATTGCCCATGGTATGGGGTCTAGCGGAGGAGCTAAGCTCCTAGGCACCTTAAGTGCCGTCTACCCTTGCCCGGCCGACAGCCTAAGCTGGGAGGCTATATATTCAAACAAGGGCTAACAAACAAAAGGCCGGGCAGAAATAGACCAGAAGGGGGGCCGGGGTGTTACCCCAGGAGACTTCATTCTTCTGTCTTGTCGCCATCTTGCAGAGAAGAACACTGGGGAATAAGTGGGAGGTCCCAGGTATGTATGGACCGGGAGGGGCTCGTTTTTCAGGACTTCTCTGGAAGGTCGCCACCTAGAGGTGGGTATACCCAAGTGTAACTATATATGTTTGAAGCGGGGTGTGTGACATACTTAGAATAAAACTACATACATGCCTCTTACAAATATTACTGTTTAATTAGTACTTCCACTACAGCATACCTTGCCTCTTTATTACATGTATCCACAATGTTAGCCATGTACATACAGCTACTCAGGCAACTTAAAAAGTTGAGAAAAATTATGCATTCACATTTACCCATTAAAAAGCCTTACAACACCATGCAACAGTCAGAAAACAAAACTAAACAATAGAAAAAAATTACATTTTACAATAATTTTCGCTTGCGACAGCCTTTTTACGAGCATTTTGAAAATTTTACGAGTAATTCGAAAATTTTACGATTGCATTTTCGAGTGCATGTATTTTATTCAACCCCTTTTCTGAATCACTCGAAAAAGTAAAAAAATTACGTATGCGATACGATTTTTCGAGCAACACAAATTTATTTCTACCTTTGTTGAATCGAGCCCTTTGTGATTCAAGGCCATACAGTTGTTAGATACAGTTAGATTTTGACTTTTTATTTTTTAATTGTAGGTTTTCAGGTTTTAACTGTTTTACTAAATGCAGTTCCCATTCCACTTTAAACCTGTGCCTGTGGATTTATTTTTTTGGTTAGGTCCAGTTTTTGTCCAATGAACAATAGCCCAACTTTTTATTTTGTAATAGTTTTTTCAGGTTTTAACAGTTTTACTAAATGGTTCTGTTTAAAGCATTCCATCTAACATGCAAACTGCCTGTGGGTTTATTTTTTAATTTTTTTGGGGGGGCAACCTTTTGGGTAATTTTTTGGGCATTTTTCGTTAGATACAATTTGTATCTAATGAACAATTGTCTGACTTTTTTCTTTTTTTTTGTATTTTTTCAGGTTTTAACTGTTTTACTAAATGTAGTTTTAAAGGAATCCCATTTAACATTAAAACTGCATGGGGGTTTCTTTTTTTTTAATTTTTGGTAATTTTTTTGGCATTTTTTGTTAGATGCAATTTGTATCTAATGAACAATAGCCTGACTTTTTATGGTTTAATTGTATTTTTTCAGGTTTTAATTGTTTTACTAAATCCCATTTAACATAAAAACTGGCTAGGAGTTTTTTTTATATGTTTTTGGGCATTTTTGGTTAGATTCAATTTGTATTGAACGAAAAAATATTTGTCCGATTTTTTTTTTTATTGTATGTCACTTAACTGTTCTTCATTAAAGCCAGGTCCCTGTCCTGGGAAGTTACAAGCTTGGTGCTCTGCCCCTACCAAATGGCCCCAAAGGGGGTGCGGATAATGTGTCATTTTAATGGCAGAGCACCCACTGAGCCGGCTCCTGACCATGATGAACTGGTAATGTGCTGCAGGTCCAGCTCACCAAGTGTGATAAAACATAACATTTAATGTAACATTTTAAAATATAGCATGACCTGTGTGGAGTGAATATCCTGGGCTCCCCATTCACTCCACACAGGTCATGCTATATTTTAAAATGTTACATTAAATGTTATGTTTTATCACACTTGGTGAGCTGGACCTGCAGCACATTACTACAATTGGGACTTACAGAGGTCTGTCCGTGCTCCCAGGTGAAATATCTCAGGGGATTTCTGAGCTGTCTATCTTCTTGGGACTACTCATGATGAACTGGTACCCTGGACTCCCTACCAGATCACCCCAAGTGAAAAAGAAGTAAGACAACACACAATTTTTTTTTTTTTTGAAATTTAACTTATACTCACCCATCCCAGTCTTCCATCTTCTGTGCTCCCCCAGACACG
Organism: Gastrophryne carolinensis; assembly: GCA_027917425.1. Classification (NCBI taxonomy): domain Eukaryota; kingdom Metazoa; phylum Chordata; class Amphibia; order Anura; family Microhylidae; genus Gastrophryne; species Gastrophryne carolinensis. The sequence continues at coordinate 645,289,210 of CM051234.1, read as the reverse complement.
TCTTCCTCCAGTCCAGTGGGTCTTCTTTGTCCCACACCATCTCCTCCTCCTTCTTTGTGCCATGTCGGGGCCCCCTCCAGCATGTAGATGTGGCAGCACCGGCCATCAGAAGCTGGCATCTGAAGGGAGAAGATAAGTTCCCCTTCTTTCATCCTTGCTACCCTGTCAGGGACTGAAGTGAGGGCGGGGTAGCCAGCTATTAAACTTGGAGTTGTCTCCCTGATGTACCCCATGGAATTTCCCTGATGTAATTTCTGATGTCACAGAAGGGGAGGGGCCTAATAGGGGTGGCACAGGAAAATCCCATCCTCTTTGTGATCTCTGACTACCCTCCTACCTGCGCCCTGTGCTCTGCTAATTATATACAACTTACTATTCCAAGTATACAGCACGTCCTGTTCCAGAAGATTTCTTATACATCCACAAGATGGCGCTGGACTGCAGAAAACAGCTTGTGGCTCCTTCCGTCCCTATATAAGTCAGGGACCTCCCACAAATTCCCCAGTTCATTTCTGCATGTGGCGCAGGTGAGCGGGGCTTATTTGCCTGCGCCCTGCAGGACTATTCCCATCCGTTCCGTACTATATACTGCCTCCCAGCCTCGGATGACAAGGTTCGGGTGAAGGTAGGTTAGTAAGCACCAGTAAAAAAAAGGTGCTGAGGAGCTATGCTCCTACCGCAGTCCCTGCTCCGACAGGGTAGGCGGTTTAGGCTGATGGTGAGCCTTTTGGGATGCCCCCACTGCTTCTCGGGTTGGCCAGGCTTCACCTGTGCCTTAATCCTTTCCATAGGTTCCCCTCCTCCCTCTTTGTCCCTTGGGCGCCTGGCTCCCCGGGAATCCTGTTTTTAACCCCTCTCATTCTCCCTCTGGGTGATCTCGGCGGGGGGGGGGGGTTGGTGGTCGTCCAGTTGTTAAAAGTTGTGTCTTTATCCTTGGTGTGTTTTTTACTGTATACGCCACCGCCACGCGCTTGTACTGCACTCTGCGGACGGCGTCGTCATTCACTTCAGAGCTGCCGGGCTGCTATTGGCTGGCAGGATCACGTGTGCGCGTTTCGTGCTCTTCGGGGGGCTCCGGGGATAACGATTTTGACGTCACATCTCCACGGAGCCCGCCCCTCGAGGTCTGCAGATGCCATTTTCTTTGCCATTGCTGTGTGTGCTGCCTAGTTTCCAAAGCAGTCCTTTCTGTATTCTCATGGGAATGTTTGTTATGTCTTTCAGGCGGGTTAAAACTTCAGCACTGTGGTTTCTCCCAGCCATCTCCCCTCATTATCTCCCACTTCCCTAGCGGGTTATTGGGGCATCCCGGGTAGCTCCTTAGCGTTAACCCTTACTGGCCTACTGTGCCATTTAAATCACCATATGGAGGCTTCTGGGGATAATGGGCCTGGGGTTCCTTCGGGAAAAGCCCGGCTATGTGTTGCGTGTGGGGTATCCCCAATCGGTGATGATGTCAGGGTATGTGTATGCTGCGCCCAGCAGGTACTTGTGCTGCAGTCTGGGTTACCTGTTGCTGGGCCTGCGCCGCCTCGGGCTTCGCCTACCCCCCCTTGCTTACATCTTACCCCCAGTGAGGATCATACCAGCAGGGAGTCTCAGCCTGATTTGGCTGCGTGGGTGGCCAGCATTGAAAAACATATTGCTGGGTCTGCCCCGCGTAAGGCTTCTGCTAAGAAGCGGCATTTATCTCTCGCCGTTTCTCTCTTTCCTATGGAATTTTTTGACATTACTAGTTATTCCCCCCTGGAGGAGGGGGAATTATTCTATGATTCAGAATCATCTGAGGAGCAGCCTAAGGTTTATGATGGTACCGGGTCTCCCTTTGGGGAAGATCCATGGTCCTCAGATGACACTGACAGGCTTTTGGCTCATATTTTTAAAGTGCTCTGTATCTCCCCTCCTGCTGTGGCTCCGCAGCAGCAGGGTGAGCTTTTTCATACGGTTAAACCACGTTTGGAATTCCCGGAGCAGACTCACTTTAATAATCTGGTGCTCAAAGAATGGGAACGGCCTAGCAAGCTCCCTGGGGTGCCCAAGAGCTATAAGATTCCCGGGCCGATCAGCATCGGGCCTGCGGGGCACCCCGATCGGGGGTGCCCCGCTGTGTGAAACCCCCCAGAAAGCCCCAAAATCCCTACCTGCTCCTCGATCCCGCGGCGCATGCGTGAGCCGCCGCTTGAGCATCCCTCTAGCAGGGCGCGCACTTGCGCCGGCCGTTTGTGAATGGCCAGTGCGGGCGTGCTCCCTGTAAGACTGATGCGCAGGAGGCGGCGGCGGGCGCGCTCGTTTGTCCGTCGGCGGGGATTGGCTGCAGCGGTCACGTGGGAGCGGGGACAAGTGAGTTTTTGGGGCTTTCTGGGGGGTTTCACACAGCGGGGCACCCCCGATCGACCGATCGGGGTGCCCCACCGAAGTGGACCAAAACCCAGGATAGTCAAAATCCTGGGTGTTGGTCCACTTTAAGAATTGGTCATGTCCTCCCAAGGTGGACTCGCCCGTTCTGGGGCTGTCCAATACACCTGCCATGCATTCCCCTGACAATACTACCCTGAGGGATGGTGAGGACCGGTGCATGGACCAGCTGGCTTGCCATGCTTTTGCCTGTGTGGGGACCGTGCTACGCCCGGTTTGTGCCTCTGCCATTACAGCTATTGCTATTAAGGGTTTGCTTAAGAGTCTCATAGATGGGGCCTCTGATGACGCGGGAGGAGAAGAGTATAGATCTCTCCTGCTTTGCTATGAATTTGTTGCATATGTTCTGTCTGCCATGGATGATGCCATTAGAATGTGTGGGAGGACTTCTGCCCTTTTGGTGGCTATACGCCGTTCTGTTTGGCTGCGTCAGTGGGTAGCTGATAATGTTGCTAAGAAGGCTGTTACTGGCTTTCCCTTTAAGGGGCTGCGCCTTTTTGGTCAACGCTTGGACTTGTTTGCCAGGGATGGCAGGTTACCTCAATGTAGGAGGCCGTCTCGGTCCTTTCGGGGATGGGTGCCTTTCTCCCTTCCTTCCGTGGTTCCAGAATTGGTCGAGGAGTCTCCTTTGCTGGGGCTCGGGGAGACTATTGGGGCAGGGGCAGGGGACGTGGCCGCCCCGGCCCCTCCTGGGGTCCCAAGCCAAAGTCCTCCTCCAAGCCCCCTCAGGCATGAAGGGGCGCCCTCACCCATCTGGGTGGGAGGACAGCTTCGGCTCTTTGCTCACGTCTGGAGGCTTCATGTCTCAGACCGGTGGATTCAGGAGGTAAGATCCTCCGGTTACAAGATAGAGTTTGCAGCCTGGCAACCCCCAAGATTCGTCAAATCCCGGATGGCTCAAAACCCCTTGTCAGCACAGGGTCTGTGCCTTGCTGTCCAAAATCTTCTGGAGTTGGGGGTCATCTGCCCGGTGCCTTTAAGGGAAAGGGACAGAGGCTTCTATTCCAATCTTTTCACTGTCCCCAAAAAGGACGGGTCCCTCAGGCCCATCCTGGATTTAAAGCGTCTCAACAAGTTTGTCAGATTCAAGCATTTTTGCATGGAAACCCTGCGCTCTGTGGTCAATTCTCTGGGTCCGGGCGACTTCATGACCTCTGTAGAGGTCAAGGATGCTTACCTTCATGTACCAATCTTTCCAGGTCATCAGAGATTCCTCAGGTTCACTCTGGAGGATCAGCACTACCAATTTGTGGCCTTGCCTTTCGGTAACACCTCGGCTCCCAGGGTATTCACCAAGGTGCTGGCGGGCATAATGGCTCTGCTGAGATCTCAGGGCATTCGCATCCTTCCTTACTTGGAGGACATTCTCATCACGTCTCAGTCCTTCCAGCAGGCAGAGCTGGACACCCAGATGGTGGTGTCCACACTGGAGTCCTTCGGCTGGGTGATCAACCACCCCAAGTCTTCCCTGTCCCCGTCGTTGGTGAGGTCCTTTCTGGGCATGACTCTGAATACATCTCAGGTCAAGATTCTTCTCCCTCAGCAGAAGGTGGTGAGTCTTCAAGCTCAAGCAAGGTTTCTTCTGTCTTGCCCCATCCCTCCATCCCGCAAGGGATGCAGCTGGTGGGCCTGATGGTGTCTTGCTTCGAGGCTGTTCCATATGCTCAGTTTCACATGAGACCTCTTCAACTTCACCTCTTGTCAGTATGGGATCAGGATCCTGTGTCCCTGGATCAGGTGTTTGTTCTGTCCCCTCTGGCCAGGCGGTCTCTTTCGTGGTGGCTGGACTCAAGAAACCTGTTGATGGGCAGATCCTTTCTCGCCCCTTGCTGGGAACCAGTCACCACAGATGCCAGTCTGACAGGTTGGGGGGTTTCTGGAAATCCCTAAAGTTCCAGGGTCAGTGGGGCCCTCAGGAGGCCCATACCCCTATCAACATTCTGGAACTGAGGGCGATAAGGCTGGTCCTCGCCCAGTTGACTCCAGACCTTCGGGGTTGGACGGTTCCTTCCCTGAATCCTTCAAGAAGACTGGTGCTCTTTTTGTTCTCCCTTCTGGGCCTAAGAAGGGTTTAGCTCCAGCTAAGTCCACCATCAGCAAGTGGATCCGTCAGGCTGTGGTTCAAGCCTATTCTGCTAAGGGGAAGGAGCCTCCTTTCCGTCTTATTCTACTCGTGCTATTGGTGCCTCTTGGGCTTTTCAGCACCAAGCTTCTGTTGAACAAGTTTGCAAGGCCGCTACTTGTTCTTCTGCTCATACTTTTTCTAAGTTTTACAAGGTTGATGTTAGGGCCTCAGCTGCTTTTGGCCGCAAAGTTCTGCAGGCGGCAGTGGCCTAATCTGCCCGCTGTTGCTTTTGCAGGATCCCACCCTACCTTACGGACACTGCTATTTGATGTCCCATGTGTAAGGACCTTCGGGGTCGGACGGTTTAGATCCGCTCGGACAACCAGACGGCGGTTGCCTACATCAATCATCAGGAAGGGACCCGGAGCAAGAGGGCCCTCAAGGAAGTGTCCCTGATACTGTCCTGGGCGGGGGAGAATGCCCCCTGCATATCGGCAGTTTAGATCCCGGGAGTGGAAAACCTGGAGGCAGACTCCTTGAGCAGGGGGATGTCTCGGCTGGGGGAGTGGTCCCTCAGCAACAGGGTGTTTCGCTCCTTGTGCCATTGCTGGGGGCAGCTGGATGTGGACCTGTTTGCGTCCCATCACAATCACAAGCTTCCAGTCTTTGTCTCTCTGTCCCAGGACCCTCTGGCCTTGGCCATGGATGCACTAGCAATGTCTTGGAAGAGCTTTCAGCTCCTTTATGTGTTTCCTCCGTTTCCTCTGCTGGGCAGGGTGCTGCGCAAGATTTCCCAGGAAGGGGTGCCAACCATTCTGGTGGCCCCCTGTTGGCCAAGAAGAGTGTGGTTCGCAGACATTGTGCAGTTGGCAGTAGATCAATACGCCCTGCCCAAGGTTCCAGATCTGCTCACTCAGGGGCAGCTACGCCATCCCAATTCATAAACACTGGCTTTAACGGCCTGGCTGCTGAAACCTCCATCTTGATGGAAAAGGGGCTGCCTGCCTCTCTCGTTAGTACCATGATTCAGGCTAGGAAGAAGTCCTCGTCATCTATCTACTATAGGGTATGGCATGCTTACATTGACTGGTGTGAGTCTAGGTCGCTTCCCTGTCGGGTGTTTTCTATCCCTAGGATTCTGGAATTTCTGCAACATGGTTTGGATCTGGGTCTTCAACTTAGTACCCTCAAGGGTCATGTTTCAGCCTTGGCTATTTTCTTCCAAAGATCCTTTGCCAACCATCGTCTGGTTACGACCTTATTTACCAGTCTGGGATTTGAACTTGGTCTTATCTGCCCTGCAGGGGTCTCCCTTTGAGCCCTTGCGTGCGGCCCCTTTGTCCATTTTGACGCTTAAGGTAGCATTTTTGGTGGCTATCACTTCTGTTAGGCGTGTTTCTAAGTTGGCGGCGCTTTCCATCAAACCTCCTTACTTTGAGAGACACCAGGACAAGGTGGTGTTTCGTTTTAAGCCAGATTTTCTGCCTAAGGTTGTGTCTGCCTTTCATCTCAATCAGGACATTAGGGTCGATTCAAAGAAACATGTAACAGCTTTGATTTTGGTGCCGATCATCCTATTTTTCCCGTCCGCTCGTGCGTTCGTATGAACTTGCGAGTGATTCTATAAGCAAATACGTTTCTATCCTAAAATGTACGTCCGTTCGTATGTTATCTCCCGAACTTGCCTCAGTCAGTTGTCAATCGTAAAAAACAGGTTGATGTGAACACTTGTTGCGGCGGCAGCCTGTTTTTTCGGCCGCTTCCATCGTCCACCTCTTCCAATTACTTGCGTTTGCCTCTGGTTTTCAATGGTTTTTGGCCTCTTATCTTCGTTCGTTCGTATGTATATAAGGTCTTGCGCATGCGCGATCCAAGCTACACTCCACAAACCAATGTGGGCCCTATCTGACACTACCAATCTCACCACTACTGCCTCGCGCCAGGCTACCACTTACCTTTAGGAACCATAAAACTTACCCAAACCCCTTAGCGCTTGCATCCTTCTTCATTTGGACGACCCTAAAACTTACCCAAACCCCTTAGCGCTTGCATCCTTCTTCATGTTGAAGACCCTCAAACTTACCCAAACCCCTTAGCGCTTGCATCCTTCTTCATGTTGACGACCCTCAAACTTACCCAAACCCCTTAGCGCTTGCATCCTTCTTCATGTTGACGACCCTCAAACTTACCCAAACCCCTTAGCGCTTGCATCCTTCTTCATTTCTCGGACCCTCAAACTTACCCAAACCCCTTAGCGCTTGCATCCTTCTTCATTTGGACGACCCTCAAACTTACCCAAACCCCTTAGCGCTTGCATCCTTCTTCATGTTGACGACCCTCAAACTTACCCAAACCCCTTAGCGCTTGCATCCTTCTTCATGTTGACGACCCTCAAACTTACCCAAACCCCTTAGCGCTTGCATCCTTCTTCATTTGGACGACCCTAAAACTTACCCAAACCCCTTAGCGCTTGCATCCTTCTTCATTTCTCGGACCCTCAAACTTACCCAAACCCCTTAGCGCTTGCATCCTTCTTCATTTCTCGGACCCTCAAACTTACCCAAACCCCTTAGCGCTTGCATCCTTCTTCATTTGGACGACCCTCAAACTTACCCAAACCCCTTAGCGCTTGCATCCTTCTTCATTTGGACGACCCTCAAACTTACCCAAACCCCTTAGCGCTTGCATCCTTCTTCATTTGGACGACCCTCAAACTTACCCAAACCCCTTAGCGCTTGCATCCTTCTTCATGTTGACGACCCTCAAATATACCCAAACCCCTTAGCGCTTGCATCCTTCTTCATGTTGACGACCCTAAAACTTACCCAAACCCCTTAGCGCTTGCATCCTTCTTCATTTGGACGACCCTAAAACTTACCCAAACCCCTTAGCGCTTGCATCCTTCTTCATTTGGACGACCCTAAAACTTACCCAAACCCCTTAGCGCTTGCATCCTTCTTCATTTGGACGACCCTCAAACTTACCCAAACCCCTTAGCGCTTGCATCCTTCTTCATTTGGACGACCCTAAAACTTACCCAAACCACATAATGTACATATGTCTATATGTTTCTAAGCATGTATTTTCGTGTTTGTGTAAATGTCTTTTTGGGCGCATATTAGAAATGACACATTTATGAAGGATTAAAATATTATTTATTATATTTTTTTTTTTTTGGGTGGTTTGTGTTTTTTTAAAACATTGTAAAATGTTAAAAATTTTTTTTTTTTGTTTTTAAAACTATAAAATTAGGTTCAATAAAAGCTAGTTTAAAACTATTTTACAAAATTAGCCAGGACCAAGGGCACTAATCCTCCTCCTCTTCTTCTTCTGTTGGCCCCAACGTCGCCTGTATGGCCAGCAGCTCAGCCACCAACTCCTTTATTCTTTTTTTTTTCCCCTCCAATGTTTTTGGGATCATCCCTGTAACCAATAGAGAAATAAACATAAATAGGAGTACCAGACCGGTTTGTATGCTGGGAATAGATTTTGGGTTAATCAAATACATGTAAATGCATGACATATGTCATTCTTCTAAGGGATAAAGTAAATGCATTTCCCACAGGTAAGTATTGAAACTCCTTAAACCGGACCTTCAACATTATTTAATGAAAATCAATAACTATTCCCAAATGATTCTGCACCAGATCTAAGTACATTTTGGTGGATTTTTGATTACTGCGCCGCCATCTGGACTCAGAAGCATAACACTTAATGAGGAGAAGACAGTGGGATAAAGTACAGGGGAGTAGGTTACACTTGTGCTTTGGTAATACAGAGCATAGCTGGGTTCAGGGAAAGGTCAGCAGTCCCACAATGCATGGCAGCACCTTACTTTTTTAAATCTGTATGCCATGCTGCCTGTAAATATTGCGCATTCCATATGCCGCATTAGATGCCGGTAGCCTGTTTTTGAATGTTCGCAATCTGTATGTACAGTGTGTGGGATAATTATTAGCTAGGCTCTTAATACGAGTTAGGGTCCGCTTTAAGCTAACGAAGTGCCCACATGAAAGTGTTAACTATACATTGGCTACGCCTTTAGTTATGTGTGTGTTATTAGCTAAAAACACATAAATATGAATAATGGCATGGCTACTTACTTTGTTGGTGGCCGACAGATGGCTGGTTGGGGCCAACAGGATGCCCTTGGTCCTGGCTATGCTGTGAAGAAGTCCCTGGAGAAACATGTGACATTTGGTTAGTAGTTGTATAGAGTCACTATTCCCAACATATCTGGCTCCCAGTCTGGCTGACATCACTCACCTTCGCCAGGATCAACTTCCAGCATCTCTGCTGCCTCCTCCTCCACTATCTCACCCGCTCCCGAAGCTTCTACAAATACATAATAAAGGAGCACTTAGTTTTTGGCCTGGCATGTATATCTTTGTGCATATACATGAAGAGTGACATACCAGAGCCTTCCCCATGCCTGGCCGGGTATGACTCCACGCCCACGCGGTTGGGCCCCTCCTCTGTGGTAAGGTCCAGGGGCTGGTCTGAGGAGGCCACAGAGGAGGGGTAGGTCCGTCGCCCGGGAGATCCACCACCTTCACTCACAGATGCAGAAGCATGCAGCACTGGTCGGCCTGTGCGCCTCCGGGTGCGGCGAATTCTGAAATCCATTTCCAACACTAACAAAGAAAAGTCATTATAAATAAAGGCATAACTTATACATTTGGAAGCTAAAAAAAAAGGGGGGGGGACGTCCCGCACTGTCTAAAATACTGTATCTACTTCTGGATGCTGGCTGGGGGTAAGTCTAGCCCCGACATACGGGGTATATGAATGTACTGAAAATGTGAGCTGCCAGTACCGCCCACTAGATCCCCCACCTGTTGAGACAGATGCGCCGCTCTACAGAATGTGGCAGAAATACATATTTATTTGAAGCCGAAAAGACACAGACATACATTTAATGGTATGCTAAGTACAGGCGGAGCGGGACCTTAATACTCGATAATGTACACTGTTCCTGTATTTTTTGTATTTTTTGTACTTTTTTGCATTTTGTGTATTTTTGGCACTTTTTGATTATTGATATCTGTTATACACCAATCCATTTATTGTGTTCGCCAATACCAGCGGACATTGCTGAGATTACTTATTATTAAACATAGCATTGCTGAGACCCATGTCCGGGAACGTGATTTCTCTGCAGCACTATTATCTACAGTTTTATTGAGCACTTTCTCTTCTGCACCCTGTTGGTGCACTTATACACCGTCAGGACATTTTGTCCTCTTTTGCATGACTTTCACTTATGTTTTTTGTTTTTTGCTTGTTTCTTGTCTTTTCTTTTCTTTGCACTATTTGCACAATTTTGCACTATTTTGCACAAGCACTATAGCACTTTATTCAAAGGCGTTCCCGTGTCATCAGGCCGGCAAATATATATATAGATATTTTACACAGTTATAAATAATTATATAGGCACAGTGTGCTTACCAATAGTCCTTTATTAATAATTTTTTGATACAGCATTATTCATATAGTAGGATTTAACTAAGCTGAATTGATGTTATTAGAATCATTATAGTCCAATAGACGCTCTGCCTCATGGTTTTAATTATGTTTTAAATGTATGTCTGTGTCTTTTCGGCTTCAAATAAATATGTATTTCTGCCACATTCTGTAGAGCGGCGCACTTATACATTTGGAACATATACCATGCTATCGCTTTGTACTTACTTGGGAAATGGATCCCAAAAAACCTCCGCACCCGGGGCATGTGCAGACGTTTCAGGTCCGACCAATGCTGCATTATCTGGGTGTGAGTGAAGGTGGTGCTGGTCACACGGTGGATTTCCGCGATGATCTCCCGGGCGATGTCCCTTTTTTCGCACACATTGGGCGCGAAGTCATACCGGCGCTGAAGCATGATCTGAAAAACATAATGGACACAGAGCTTTTACTTTTACACACAGAGCCATATGTGTTGCATCACAAGTTGCGAATGTCATGTCATTAACACACACATTTAGAGTGCCAGCCATTTTGGGGGAGTGCCTTAAAGCGGACGTTCACTCTGATTCAGAGTCTGGTCTTATATTATATGTTTCACACACCATGTACATACAGCTAGCCAACATTACAAATCAGGCCACCTGCATCTATGGCATGTTATGATGGTTTCAACATCCAAGATGTCGGCTTATGCTTAGGCTTTTTGCCCACGTGTGTGGCTTGCCGTTGTGTTTTGTGGTCTTAGGCAAACAGTGGTCCTCAAACATCCGCATCAAGGTCCGAGACAGGCCAGGTTTGACAGCTAGCCACGCTACTCCACAGGTTAATTAACTGGTGCTAAGCCAGAGCAATTGCCCTAATTAGGACATCAGCATAGAGAGGTGAAAACGTGGCCTGGCTCGGCCCTTGAGGATGAAGTGTGAGGAGCCTGTTCTTAAACATTAAGATCCCCAAAACTAGTTCCAACCGCATCATTTACATTTAGTACATCAGTCAGTATTAGCTTAAAAAGCAGAGCAAGGCACTTACCAGCATGAGGATCTCTTCCTGTTGACGGGTGAAGATAGTGGGCGCCATCTTTATGCTTCTTCAAGGCAGCAGATAAGTGAAACCCCAGCGGTTTCCTGGTTCCGCACGAACGTACGTCCGTACGAGCGCGTAGTCGTGCGCATAGGCGTCAGACGCTGGGCGCATGATTTAAAGGTCCCTGCACCCAAAGCTCATTCTCTTTGAGCTTTTTGCGAAAATGGCACCCAAAAAGGCAGCAGCTAAACGCGCCCAGCCAAGGCAGACCTCTGAGGGCCCAACCACCAGGTCCCAGCAAGGACCCAAGAAGCTAAGGGCCCAGAAGGCAAGTACCACCTCGGCCCCACCAAGGGACACTGGACCCTCCCTTTCCCAAAAAAGGGCCCCAAAGGCACGTGCCCCTGCGGCCAAAAAACAGGCCACAGCAGCCACCACCACCTCTGCCCCCAGAAGAGGCCGCCCAAGGGAGCCCACACCACCCATGCTTTCAAGCCGGGCACTTAGCCAACCCAGGCCCCGCAGCAGGCCCAGAACACCATCCAGGCCCCGCAGCAGGGCCAGAAGCCCAGCAAGGCAACACAGCAGGCCCAGAACACCATCCAGGCCCCGCAGCAGGGCCAGAAGCCCAGCAAGGCAACACAGCAGGCCCAGAACACCATCCAGGCCCCGCAGCAGGGCCAGAAGCCCAGCAAGGCAACACAGCAGGGCCAGAACACCATCCAGGCCCCGCAGCAGGGCCAGAAGCCCAGCAAGGCAACACAGCAGGGCCCGAAGCCCAGCAAGGCCGCGCAGCAGGGCCCGAAGAGCATCCAGGCCCCGCAGCAGGGCCAGAACACCATCGAGGCCCCACAGCAGGACCAGAAGCCCAGCAAGGCAACACAGCAGGCCCAGAACACCATCCAGGCCCCACAGCAGGGCCAGAAGCCCAGCAAGGCAACACAGCAGGCCCAGAACACCATCCAGGCCCCACAGCAGGGCCAGAAGCCCAGCAAGGCAACACAGCAGGGCCAGAACACCATCCAGGCCCCGCAGCAGGGCCAGAAGCCCAGCAAGGCAACACAGCAGGGCCCAAAGCCCAGCAAGGCCGCGCAGCAGGGCCCGAAGAGCATCCAGGCCCCGCAGCAGGGCCAGAACACCATCCAGGCCCCACAGCAGGGCCAGAAGCCCAGCAAGGCAACACAGCAGGCCCAGAACACCATCCAGGCCCCGCAGCAGGGCCAGAAGCCCAGCAAGGCAACACAGCAGGGCCCGAAGCCCAGCAAGGCCGCGCAGCAGGGCCCGAAGAGCATCCAGGCGCCCGCAGCAGGGCCCGAAGCCCCCGACCTGGCACCAGCCGGGAACATAGCCCCCGACCTGGCACCAGCCGGGAACATAGCCCCCGACCTGGCACCAGCCGGGAACAGAGCCCCCCAAGAGGCCAAAGAATGGCCACCCGGACCACATCTACACCTGGAAGTTCGGTGGCCAGCCACGCAAGAACACCCAGTCCCTTGGCCAGTCCAGTCCAGTCATTGGGAAGCCAGCAATCCTTCCATTCCCCTACCCAGCCCCAGGCCATAATGTCACCACATGTGTCTGCACACATGGAGGAGCACCCAAGCCAACCATCTGTCCGCACATTGCGGCGCGGACATTTGAGTGGGAGATTCTCCCATGACCAAAATATGGCATTGGCTAGTGGCCTTACATTATACTATGACGAGCTCTATGGGAGCAAATCAAAACACACCACTAAGCAGCGCAAGATGGAATTGTTTGAAACCATCCTACGACAAGTAAATGCAGCGGGGGAAGAGAGGAAAGATGTGGCCCAAATCCAGAAGAAAATTTCGGATCTCAAATATGCTGTACGTCAAAAAGAAATTAAAAGGCATAATTACAGGTAAATAAATGATGTCTCCAAATGTAATGATTAGGATGTACTGTATGCACCTTTTCTGGGTACCAAACTATTTTTTCATTTCAGCATGAAAACTGGAGGTGGCTTTCCAACCAAACTGGAGTTTACACCTGCTGAGGAGATTGTGCTGGGCCTTCTCCATCCTGTCGCGGTCGGTGGCCATGCGGGTCTAAGGGACACAGACTCACCGACCCGTACACAAGGTGAGTACTGTTAATCTGCATGTTTGCCTGTTTGCCCAGAAAATTAAAGTTCACTAGTACCAAGATGACGGTATGGCCCTATGGTGTGGCTTGCTTGGCCTCGCACTACTGTGCCTGTTTGTGTCCTGTTTTGGTCCCTGTGAATCACACATTTCGGACCACATACATTATGTAAAAGAACAATTAACACTAATTATGTGTGAAGTAACGAAGTTTATGAAGAAAAGTGATATATTTGGACTCAATCACAAAACACACATCATTAGGGACGTGTTGGCTATTTGTTGTGTGAGTTGTGTTTGAGGTAACAATTTAATTCAACACCCCCAAACATATCTGACCTAGAGCAGCGATACTCAACTGGCGGCCCGGGGTCCCAATGCGGACCTTGCCACCAGATTCCCGGACCCCTGCCCAGACAGCCCTGCACTCAGTTACTTCTGTGTTGACGTGCTCAGAGCTGCCCCCTTGATCGGCGATGTAGTGGTTGGTCTCCTGGCCAATGTCATGGCTCCATGAAACCTAGCATTGCAATATGAAGTACTGCACAGGAAGTGGCATTGCAAAGTACACACTAACTTGGTGCATCACTCTCTTTGTCCAATCCTGTCCCGCTGCCCCAGCTCTGCCCCATCTGCCCCTGTCCCACCATCTGCCCCCCCCCCACATCAGCCCCATCCATTCCTAACAGATTTGCTCCATCCATCCCATCACCATCCATTCCTGTCCTCCCAGCTTTAGCCATCCAATCCCTGTCCCCTCAGCTCTGCCCCATCCAGCCCAGCAAGGGCAAGCAGCCTTTATTAGTTTGCACTTGGCAATCTCTAGCCCCTCCCCCAGTGTGCTGATTTCTAACTAGACACCCCCTGCGACAGCCCCATGCCCGGACCTTCACCTCTCACCGGATACCTTTAAATGGACCTTTACAAGAAGTGGTTGAGTACCCCTGACCTAGAGAATGGTAGTCAAACTCAAAATAGTTGCTCTGCAAGTTGTATGCTGACTGGGTACACTTCCTGACTTTGAACTGAGGTCAGTTAGCAGTTTACTCGATCCATTGCACATATCTTAAATTGAGTGTATTTTACCAATTGGACCCATTGCTGTAGAGTTGCTTAATATTAGAAATAGTGGCTTGTTTTATTACCTACCCAAACAATGCTTATGTGTGTGTTTACCTTGCTTTGTTTTCTCTTCTTCAGCCCAGCATGACCCCTCAGCAAGTGTAAACTCACCCCCCAGTTTGATTATGCCTACCAGGTCCGTACAGCATAGGAGCCCAGATCCGAGTTTTCCGGTAAGTTTATTTAGTACCCAAAATACTACCAAGTGCTTAAGCATGTGTTAAACTGATGTAATCCTAATTTGGGACGCCAACTTAACCTTTTTTTTTCTATGTCCCTACAGACCCACACACTCATGGAAGAGATCCAGGAAATGGAGGAAGATGATGTATCCCTGCTGGCCACGTCCGATGACCTCCCCCTGGGTCCCAATCTGCAACTGCTCCCTAATGTTTCTCTGGCCAATCCTCAGCAGCAGAGTGAATCTGCATCCATTGTGCATGCACATGGGGAGACTGACACAACAGTCCCCAGTGTTCACTCTGCTGCTGAGGATTTGCCAAGCATGCCTGTTGCTGTTGAGGGGACGACACAACGCGGCAGGGCACGCCCAAGAGCCAGGGTAATTGTGCGGCGGACTCCATTACGCCGCCGCACAATTTCCCAGGGGAGGCACAGTGCCCTGCTTGATTTATGGAACCAAGAGAGGGACTCTTTTGAGGCACAGCTCGTAACTGAGCGGGAGGAAAGGCATGCCGATATGGTCAACCTAACTAACACCTTACAGGGCATCCTCGCGGAGTTTCGGACCCTCAACAGCAACATGGTCAATGCAAGTAATGGCATCCAGTCAGCCATGGCTGAGATGACCAATATGCAGAGAAACATTATGGAGCAGTTGCAAATTCACAATGCAACCATGGCCCAGGTTAGGTCCCATTCCCACGGACCTCCACCTGGGTTTTATGGGCAGCCACCCTATTAATCCATGAATGTGTGGGACATCTTTTCTCTTCCCCCCCACTGTATTTACTTGTCCTTTGAGGTTTCAAACAATCCATTTTGTGTTTCACATGCAGGTTGTGTTTTGTATTTGCTCCCATAGAGCTCCTTAGAGTAATGATTAAGGACACTAGCCAATGCCATAGGTCTATGTGCTGTCTAGTTGGCAACTATCATGTGCCAATTATGGCTTTTGACATTTGTTTGGTTTGTTGGTTTGTGCTCCTCCTGTTTGCAGACATGTTTGTGTGACATTATGGCCATGCCCAAATATCCCTTGGCACAGGCAATATTAATGACTGGACTAGGCTGGCCTTTGGACTGGGTGTCCTTGTTTGGTTGTGCCACTCTCTTCCAGGTGTAGATGTGGTAGATTTAATGTTAATACCTTCTTGGTTTTTGAGCCACAGTTGTATGTGGATTTTTATTTGTTATGCACCACCAATCAAAGTGCAAAAAGTAAAAACATTTCAAACTTACTTGTTGCGTTTTGAGTTGAAACACATTTAACATCACCTTGGGCTAAAGCAGATACATTTTTGGTTAAGAGGTGTAAAAATGCAAAGATCAATCTAAGTAAACACCAGGAAAAACATTAGGCAACAATTAAGGGAAATTGTGTATTTATTTAAGGTAATGCCACATTACGGCCAAACAAATATTTGTAAATAAAGGCAAATACACACACACAGAATGGCAAGACAAAAAAAGGCTTTAACTAAAATGCTGCAATATCAAATTTGCTCTCACTGATTGGCCAGACTCACTGGGTGGGCCCACATAATTGTCACCATCATCTTCTCGGGCTGTAGAGGGCAGAACATCCACATAACGGGGGACACGTTCTTGAATGGCAAAATTATGCAGAACAGCACATGCCATTATGATGTCTATCACTTTGTTAGGAGCATATTGCAGGGTGCCCCCGGTATGGTCCAAACAACGAAAACGTGTCTTCAACAGTCCAAATGCCCTCTCAACAACAGCCCTGGTCTTGCAGTGCGCACGATTGTAGGCTTCCTGAGAGGCATCCTGGGGCCGCAGCACAGGCGTCATGAGCCAGGGGAGAAGTGGGTAACCGGAATCACCTTAACAAGACAATTAAATAACAAAAATTAACACATTGCAAGACAACAAACACAAACAATTTGACATATATCAAAATGAGGTAAGCTAAAGGGCCAAAAAAGACACCCAGGGCACATTACAAAAAACACTATTGGGCCAAATGTAGTACATAACTAAAAATGCAGCTTAAATAAAGCCAAGAATGAAAAAACATCTGCACGGACAAGGCTTTTTAGAAATATGTTTTTGATTCTGGCTTCGCAAATGTTACAATTAGGATGCTGCTGAGGGGCCCACACCATTTCGATAAAGAATGCACTGTATGCAGTTTAAGTCCACTTTGGCGTTGCAAGACCAATAGTACAAAAGGACAAAAAACTAGCAGATACTTCGGGACAATCTGCTACCCAATATATTTTGGGACATGGAAGTTACAGACATCCTAACCAAAGTTAAAAAAAAAACCGAAGCACAAAGGGAGCAAAGCGTTTGGTTGAAAAACAAAATACAATCCACAAAAGCCCCCCCCAAAAAATGCTGGTTCGTTTTTCTGACAAGAATTATAAAGCTAAAATAGGCAAACAATACAGATTCCTGGGAAATATCAGTAACCAAAAATAGGACACACTTACCAAGCAGCCATGCACCCGAAAATTCCCCAGACTCAAATCTCCTAAACAAACCAGATCGTCTCAGGATATAGGAGTCGTGCGACGATCCAGGGTAGCCGGCAAGGACACTCAGGGAATGCATGTCCGTCCCCACCACGGCCTGGACATTAAGGGAGTGTCCCATTTTTCGATTCCTTAAGGCAAAAACAAAAAAAAAGGGTAAGTGATAAGGGCAAAAAACATTTAGAAAAAAAAACATGTCTGCACACAAATTCAAACAACAAATGAGAAGCCTAAATAAGGCATGTACACAAAAGTCCAAACAAAAATATGCTGCCGCCAAGGAAAATAGGTTACATTACACGTTGGGCCCCATAATAACCCAAACCCAAAATATATACCTATATATATATTCGTCGGATGCCCTAGGTACGAGTGCCACATGTGTGCAGTCAACAGCACCAATTACGTTGGGCATGTCGGCCACATTATAAAAACCAAGCTTAATGGCGTTTCTGGCTGCCATATCATCCAGGAAAAAAATATATTTGGGAGTTATGGCAGCCATGTCTTCCAAAAATTTAGAGAGTGCGCGGCTCAGCGTAGGCTGGGACATCCCCACGGAGAGGGCACCCAGCCTCTGGAACGAGCCGTTCGCCAAAAATTGCAGGCAGCCAAGCATCTTGGTCATACCTGAAATTGCATGCCCCTTCCTTGTGGTGCGGGCTAACCATGGCCGCAGCTCACTATATAATTTATGGAGGGAAGCGCGATTAAGCCTGGTCAGCTCAAACAGCTCAACATCATTCATGCTATCGATGTTCATGCGACGACGCAGGGGCAATCTGCTCTCAGACATCCGGATCAAATCGATGCCAAAAAGCATAAGCCCTTGATGTGCCACAAACTAGCTCCTCTCCATCCTACTCCCGAGGCCAAATAGCTGCCGGCAAACATTTCGGGAAGCAGCTCTTTAATGGGCTTCAAAACAATTAGCAATCACCTCTCTGAATTGGTCGCAAGCCCATGTGAAGCACGTAAAAAATAGGATCGGACCTAAAAAATACGATTTGGACGGGAAGAACACACGAACTAACGCAAAATATACGATTGACGTCCGGAAAGCGTATGTTCATATACGTCTATGCGCGAACGTTCGTGCGAATACGAAATGGCCAAAAAAAAAGGAAAAAATGACAAACACCCACCCAAACTTACGATTCTCGATCCGAAATCAATTAAATTTTGCTCTTTGAATCGAGGGGATTGTGTTGCCTTCTCTGTGCCCTAATCCTAGTAACCCTAAGGAGAGGGTCTTACATTCTCTGGATGTGGTCAGGAACTTAAAGTTCTATCTGGTGGCTACTGAATCCTTCAAGAAGACTGGTGCTCTTTTTGTTCTCCCTTCTGGGCCTAAGAAGGGTTTAGCTCCAGCTAAGTCCACCATCAGCAAGTGGATCCGTCAGGCTGTGGTTCAAGCCTATTCTGCTAAGGGGAAGGAGCCTCCTTTCCGTCTTATTCTACTCGTGCTATTGGTGCCTCTTGGGCTTTTCAGCACCAAGCTTCTGTTGAACAAGTTTGCAAGGCCGCTACTTGTTCTTCTGCTCATACTTTTTCTAAGTTTTACAAGGTTGATGTTAGGGCCTCAGCTGCTTTTGGCCGCAAAGTTCTGCAGGCGGCAGTGGCCTAATCTGCCCGCTGTTGCTTTTGCAGGATCCCACCCTACCTTACGGACACTGCTATTTGATGTCCCATGTGTAAGGAATCTTCTGGAACAGGACGTGCTGTATACTTGGAATAATACAATTCTGTGATTACTCACCTGTAGAATTGGTATTATAAGTATACAGCACGTCCTGTTCCATCCCACCCTTGTTATCATTATTCTTAGTTACCTCTGTATGGTGATTGTTCATTTGTTCATTGGGATTTTTTGTTATTATCCTTCTCCCGGCTTCTTGTGTAACTGTTTGTCAATACTGGGGAATTTGTGGAAGGTCCCTGACTTATATAGGGCCGGCAGGAGCCACAAGCTGTTTTCTGCAGTCCAGCGCCATCTTGTGGATGTATAACCCATGTGTAAGGAATCTTCTGGAACAGGACGTGCTGTATACTTATAATACCAATTCTACAGGTGAGTAATCACAGAATTTTTACCTTAGGAGAACCTCTCCCTTCAGTACGCTCATTTCTAGTCATCAAAATTTGGGGCTCAATGAGACTGATGCCATTACCCACGCCATTGGCTTTCACAGATATAAGGAACTCAATGAGACTGCTAGAACTGTTGTTATTCTCTGCCACTGGCTTTCAAAGGCTTTAGGGACCCAGACAAAAAGTATTGTAACCCCAGCATGGTTTTCGCCCCCTGGGAATTTGAAAGCAGATTAGGAGGGTTAGGATAGATCCTGACTCAGAGGTTCCCTTTTCCTTAGAGAAAAAATGGACTTACTTGGGCCCCATATAGCCACCTCTTAGATGACAGGGTGCAAAGGCCCTTTCTAGATCAATCATGAGATGATCTGGGTTAAACTTAGTATTGGAATGGACCGTGTGGTTATACAGAGGCAACATAGCTCATAGAGCCATATTTTGGGATGGGAGGTTAAACTATTGGGATGGGCTATCTCTCCCGCTTGCTGTGACTATAACAAACAAACAAGATGAGTCATTATAAAGTCGTTGCTGCTCATTAATCCTTTTCACAGACACATCTAGCTGTTCAGAATCTCCTCTGCTCTCCCGGCCAGAACAGAGTTTTCTATTTCTTGGCTATCCAAAGGGCCTCCTTCCTCCTGGGGACCCTCTTGCACTACATGGCCATTGAAAACCTGGACCTCAGCCAGGATGGTAACAGTACACACCCATACCCCTCTGGACCAGTATTTAGAAAACGGACAGAAAACCCAAATTGCTTCCACTTTAGCCAGGACTTTGAACACTTGTACATTTCACCTATCAGCCTGAGGTTTTACTAAGACCATGAGGCCTTGCAGAAATTGGTGCAACTCAACCTTCAGAGCTACAGCCACCTGTTGTATGGGGATTTGCCAGGGCTCCTTTCAGGGCATATGGATAATTCTGGATAGCCCACAGGACTGTGTAGTTGGGAGAACTTTAATGGGAGTTCTTCCAGTACTGAGACCTAACCAGCATCTTAATCGGGTATGACATAAATCCCAAGCTTGATGGCAAGGGGGGGCTGTGGCTGGCACACAATCACAATCCCCCTGGAAGTTCCCTCCACCACTGCTCCCCCACCACAATCTTGAACTAAGCAATTTCCACCTCATTCATCAGGGATTGACTGGCTGCTGTCAATGAAAACTAGAGCACATCTGCTTTCAACCGATGACCCTGAAAGTCGTGCTTGAATTGTTTTTCCATCACGGTCATTTGTTACCCAGTGTCAACAAGAGCAAGCAACTTTTTGTTGCCGAGCTTCCCCTCCACTGGGCACCCTCCTGGACACAACCCCTCCCCTGCCCTAAAATTAAGATGATAAAGAGAGCAACAACCTGGCATTTGCTCTGAGTACTTACCTCTTCAGTCTCCATTAGCAGCACACTGCACACAGTGCCTATACTTCTTCCTTATTATATCCCCGGCCCTCCTGTCTGTACTTGTTTTGAGACTTGTAACGGGCACGGTGCAGCAATGGGACTTCAGCAGCTGAACTCACATACTGTATATGTGCTGTTCCTCTTATGGTGGCAAGTGTGGGCTGGCTGATTCTGATGGACCCCATCATCAGTTCTGTTGGTGGGGCCAAGGAGCGCCCATGGCCAGCAGTGTGAAAAATTCTGCGGCAGCTTGCACAGGGTGGGGGGGGGGGGGGGTTGCTAGTAGATTGAGTGGCGGTTGCAGTAGGAGAGAGTAGGGAATTAGGAAGGATGCATTTGTAATATATGTGTGTACAAATTTCTGTTTAATTTTTTTTTACCCACATGAAGACATTTAATTTTGTGCCTGTAAATGCCAGAATAAAATGAAGTAAACAAAGGCAGCTCCTCCAGCACTCCTGGATGAAGACTGGACTTGCGCTGAAGGGCATAGGGGCTTATGAGCTACTAGAGTTGGGGGGCCCATGAGCCCTGGGTTGCAAGTCTCCTACAGTATGTCTGGCGCTTAGGGTTGGTATCCTGGAAGGAATGGACGACATATGTTTTTAATAAAACTTAAAGGATAAATGTATTAAAAAAAAGAAAACTTGTAAAGAAAACGTGTAGAAATGGGCTGAGTACTTATAAAAAAAAGTACTTTCAAAAATAAAGATTAAAAGTGTCAAAAAATGCTGAATCACACATTTCAATTGTGCATTTCCAATACATTGCACAGAAATGCAGTACAGGGCAATACACATTTGTGTACTGTGCTGTGACTTCAGTGTGAACCAGAGCTCCTTCCTCCACTATGACCATCTCCTCCACTTATTCTGACCCTGCACCACACACTTTCTCCCCCGGAGAAAAGACAGTGGCTGTTTGGGCACCTAGAGTGGACGACAACAGCAGAAAGAAGAGGTTGTGGTGGAGAAAAGAGCTCCGGGCACCTTGAGAAGACCAGCAGGCAGCAACGGGACCAGGAATATTTATATGGTATGGCGCTTGTTGTAGCCACTTCCTTGGGGTACTTCAGCCCTCTGCTTCAGCAAGGACATGGTGGAAGGATCCAAAGAAGATGGCTGTGACAGCGGCAGGGGATCGGTGGCTATGGACCAGGATGTAACCATGAATATGGCCCTTTTATTGCACAGCAACGCTAATTAAAGCGCAATACACATGCTTTACCTGCAGTGCCCAGAGACTTCTATTGGCAGCATTCCTGTTGCCTACCACATCTTCATTTTCTAGTTAATTCTGGCCCCATGGCCCAATGGCTGCCTGGCTCCACAGCTGGGTCTTTCTTATATGCATTAAGTTGTACTATACCTGTAATGGTTACTTGCTAATATTGTTGGTTACTTAGCAAGGTGGGCCCCTTTTATGTCTATTTTAAAGAGACTGTACACCCAATGACAATAATAAGGCAGCAAGTAGCTCACCTAATACCTGACCCATGTGCCCTTCCTCCATTTCCTGCAGTGCCCTCCTTTCAATTTAATTTCTCCAGGACCACACAAGCCTATCTAACTCCTTTTACTCTTTTAACTGTCCTTTTGTAGCTCTCAGCATGAGCGAACCTGGCAAGCCACAGTGGTCCCACAGTTGTCTCTGACCACAGCAGAACAAGCTCAAGACTCATAAAGCTGCACCATGATACACCCTTTCCAACTGAGCCACATCCCTTTAAGTGGACCAACACCCAGGGCCGATCAGATCCCTCCCCACGGGGCATCCGAAATCGGAATGCCCCGCTGTGTGAAACCCCGCAGGACGCCCAGAAACCTTACCTTATCCCCGTTCCAACAGCGCATGCACGAACCGCGGCCGCATCTCGCGCTTCTCTCTAGCAGGGGGCGCACCCGTGCTGGCCGTTTGTGAATAGCCGGCGCGGGCGCGCTACCTGTTAGAGGGAAGCGCGAGATGCGGTCTCCAGCATGCTCAGAGCCGCTGTGGTTGCCCGTCGCTTGTCTGTACATACCACAGCGGCTCTGATTGGACGAGCGATCGCGTAGGAGCGGGGTGAATTGAGTTTTTTAGGGCGATCGGGGGGGTTTCACGCAGCGGGGCACTGCCGATAGGGGTGCCCCGCGGAAGTGGACCAAAACCCAGTATAGTGAAAATCCTGGGTGTTGGTCCACTTTAATTTGGGGCAAAGAAAGTGTCACCTCTTATAATACATAAGGTATTTACATATACTTGGAGATTTTTAGATACTTTGAAATGGCTAATTTTACATTTTTTTCCAAGGGGCATAAGGTGGAAGAAAGTCATAGAATGGCCGAGCATGGACTTTATTGCTTATTACTTTATTACTTACTGCTTAAAGTGGACCGTCACCCATGGGTGATCACCCCCCTCACCGCGGGACATCCGAGATCGGGATGTCCCGCGGTGAGGGACCCCCCCCAAAACCCCCGTCCGCCGCCGCCGAGCGCGCGCTCCTCTAGCCGAGCGCGCTCGCGCCGGCCGTTTGTGAATGGCCGGCGCGGGCGCGCGCACTGTCAGAGGGGCGCGCGGGAGGCGGCGGCGGACGCGCTGCCTTGTCCGCCGCTTGTCCGTGGGAGCGTGGTGAGGTGAGTTTGGGGGTTTCTGGGGGGTTTTACACAGCGGGGAACCCCTAATTGGGGTGCCCCCCTGAAGTGGACCAAAACCCAGGATAGTCAAAATCCTGGGTGTTGGTCCACTTTAAAATCACAGTAATACATACTTAATCTATATTCCATTGTGATAGTGTGACATTTGCTTATTCTGGTACTTTTTTGTGTGGGGACACAGTTGTTACTCTTTGGTTGTTTAGTGACTATACCATCCCCAGCTTGCACATCTGCTAATATTTAGGCACTGGCAGCAAAGTATAGTATAACCTCTAGCTGTGGGGAACGACTGCACTGGCCATTCAGTAATGCCTGTTCCTGGTACCTGCCTAAGCTAAAGGTATAGCGGGGAGGGGCTGTGGCCCAGGCATGTGATGCGAGATCACTGGTGAGATCAGTGTATCCAGTGATATGTGGGGATACACACAGTGGGACACCGCAAAGTCCTAGAGCACTAGTCCTATTGACTTTAGTAAGTTGGTTGTCCCTTTTTAAGTGATTGACCAGCGAATAAAAGAAAGGTTACTCTGCTTTTGCCCCCCCCCTGCAGCTGATTGGTCCTATCAGTTGATCCCTGCAATACAGGATTATGTCCCTCCACCATCAGTTAGTGCTATTTCAACGGTAGGCTGAGTAGGGGGGCACCCTGGGCACCAAAGCCATTGGGGGCCACATTTATCCCAGCTATCCTGTTTTTGTAGATCAGACAGGGCCACTGTTAGTCAGGAGGTGTCAGATTTTTTACCTTCCCTCACTGAGCGCTACTGCCTAGAAACTGCCCTGTCTGCACATGCCTTCTCCAATGGCTGCAATAGATGGGATGTGCCAAGGCATTACACACCCGCTCCACTGCATTGAATGGACAGGGTGTATCTCTGTGACTCATGGTGAAGAGGCTCAATCAAGTCACAGAGGTGCTGGTGACGCTGATGCAATCTGGTGAGTTGCCAAACACCTGAGTAGGACTGATCACCTTCAGCGGACAAAAGGTGAGTACTCTTTTGTTTTTTATTTGGCAGGTCAATCCATTTCAGTGTGGTGGAATGAGTTTGAAGTGTTGCTGATACTCAAAGTAGAATGATTCTGGCTTTCCATGGTGACATTTTTTCAATTGCTTCCACTTACCACTGTGTAGCCATAGCTATGGAGTAATTGTGCCATTGCAGTATCATCAACAATAAAACCAATGACTTCACCATGATCTCTGCAGTCATAATTCAGAATAGTCTTTTTATATTCAGATAGGACTTGAAAGATATTAAAGACACTGTGAATGGAATCGCCACAAGAGTCACATGAATACATTCCCAGAGTGTGGTTGGGTAAAAGCTTGGTATTCTGATTAATGTTTTCTAAAGTATAAATAAATGCCAGAAGGTCTGCATAGTTCTTCACATTTGGGCTGTGACATATTTGAAGTAAATTAAGTTAGGATACATAGGATCACATTTCAGATATCTTGAATTAAATTTTTTACCAGAAAAATTACAAAGGTTTCAAAAAATCCACAGGAAAACCTCTGCTTACATAAAACATGATTCTTTTATTTGTTTATAAGTGTACAACTGTTTTGGGACACCAGAACAGTAATGGATCATCAGTACAACACAGTCAAAGTCAAATACTTCAGGCTGTGGTTGTAGCGACGTAGCAGTGGTAGTCAGAGCTTGAAGCTGGCATTTGAGTGTTTGAGACTGAGGACCCCCAAGAGAGGTCAACGGCTAAGCAGTGAGGTCAACCAGGAGCAACAGCCAGTATGGATGGTGCAGGGGGCTTAGCAGCAGGGTTGGCAACAGATGTGGCAGGTTCTGCAACAGAACATGGAATCAGACATGGTCCGAAGTGTCAGGGTAGCCATTGGCTTTTCATCGGCTATGGTCATACATGGCAAGGTTGGCAACTGGGCTTGGCAGCAAGATGTGGTGATAAGTGGTTGTGCTGACAACAGAGCTTGGCATCAGACAAGGTCAGAAGTGGAAGGGTTGGCAACAGGTTTTGGCAAGAAGAAGTGATCAGATGTGGCGGTGCCAACAACAGAGCTTGGCAGCAAGATGTGATTAGACATAGCAGGTTTGGCAACAGAGCTTGCAGCAAAAGGTGGTCAGGTGTGGTAAGTCCACCAACAGGGCTCGGCAACAAGGATTAGCAATAAAGGGGTCACAGAAGTCTGAAACAGCAAGCAAGATGAAAGTGCAATCCCCTAAGGGGGAATAAACTGAAGAAGTTGGAAAGTCAATTGCCATTGCCTACCACTTCCTCTTTTCCTAGCTCTTGCCCAATAACCAACTAACAGGGTCTCAGTAGCAGCCTGGCCCCAGAGCTGTCTAGGTCCCCAGAAATCACCTATAGAGCCTCAATTACAGCCTGGATCCGAAGCTAGGCTCTAAACCCAGCAAAAAGGGTACCATACCAGCATGCCCCCGTAGCCACCATAGAAGCATGGTATTCTTAGTATACAGTACGTCCTGCTCCAGATAGATTACTTACACTTGGGTTATCCTCCGCCAGATGGCGCTGCACTGCAGAGACATGCAAAACAGGCTCCTCCCGGCCCCTCAAATACCCGGGGACCTCCCACAAATCCCCAGATTTTTCTGCAGTGCTTACTGCGAAGACATGAAATTATCACTCTGTCGCAGGTGAGCGGGGCTATTAAAGCCTGCGGCCCTGTTGGACTATTCCCACCCGTCCTTCGTGTGATGTGCCTCCCAGCCTGGGCTGCGCTGGTCGGGTGAAGGTAGGCAGCACCATGTGTGCTTAAAGGAGCAGTATCGTGAATTTTTCTTGGTGACATATTTAAATGGTATTTTGAATGTAGGTAAGTGTTGGAGTAAGAATTACAAATGTAGAAAAAAATGATGTCTGTGTTGAGCAGCTGGAGACTAATAGCTCATGTTTATGTATTCTGAGTCTCGGGACCCGACACTCTGGCCTGTTCCATGCTGAGGAGAGGGGTGAAACAATGTATCAGTTCCATGCTGAGGAGAGGGGGAGAACAATGTATCAAAGTCTCAGCTGTTCAGTGCTGGCAGCCATCCAGCATCAGATAACAACATTGCAACATTGCCTGGCCAGAACTTATATATCTAAAACAGAGAGAAAAGCTCTAGAAGTCATTTAGCTGATTTTGACAGTTTTCCCTTCATGTTGGCTCTGCTGCAGAATCTTTCAGTTTACCATTTTCTCTTTCATATTCTCATTTTTCATTTTTCCATATGATCTTTCTTTCAGCTTTGTGTGTTTTGAGCAAAGCCCAACCCAGGATTTTCACTAGCTGGTTTGTTTTGTGCCCCTAGGGGCATCCCGACTTGGGATGCCCTGATATGTGAAATCCCCAAGTTCGCCTGTGAAAACGTACCTTTCCCTGTCCCACAGCGCATGCGCGGGCTCTCATCCAATCAGCTCTGTTTGCACGCAGATGGGGAGCCTGAGCAGTAACCTTCCTGGCGCCCGGCCTGTCTAAATGACTATCTGCGTGAGCATGCCAGAAAAACGGGGGGATCTGTGGTTATCCAGGGGTCGTTTCACACAGTGGGGCAACCTGATTTAGAATGCCCAAGGGGCAAGGTCAATGGCCGGGTCTTATAGACTTCAGGGTCGGCCACTCAGGATTTTGTTCCACTTTAATACCTTTAGATTTTCCTGCACAGTTATTCAAAGAAGAATTTCAGTTGTTTTCAGTCAGTTTAGTTTATTTTGTATAGATTTAAAGTGTTGCTAGGAGACCAGTGGGCTAAATGAAGCAGCTCACTAAAAACAACCCAGCAGATCCCCCTATTCAGCAAATGGACTGAGCCATTGTAATTATACAATTTAAAAGAGAGGCATATATTTTTTTCTTTTTCTATCGCCAGATTATTTATACACATGTTATAAGCTATTGTGTGGCTATTTAATTATTTATCTTTTTTAATGCAAATTTCGCGATACTGCTCCACCGCAGTCCCCCACCAAAGGGTAGGCGGTATAGGCTGATGGTGAGCCTTTATGGGATGCCCCTCCCGCATTATTGTTCCATGCCCCGGTAGCGGTGGGCCCTGTACAGAGGGCCGCCTTCCTCCCTCATTCTCCCTGTAGCCTTCGGGAGGGAAAGAAGGGGGTGGGGTGTGGGGGTGGGGTGTGTGGGTGAGCATGTATCATGATTCGTGCATACCGCCTGTTGGCATGTGTGTTGGGACTAGTATATGTGGTGTCAACCACCGCGCTGACTTGTCTTTTTACTATTGCAAACGCCGCCACCGTGCGCGCCTTTTCCTTCATTTGGATGTTCCGTGCCGGGCGTCGTCGTCGCCTCAGACGCTCCTGCGTCTTCATTGGCTGCTTGTCTGGTGGACTTCGCGCTCTTCAGGGGGGCGGGGCCTGGCCTGGCGCGCCCTGCGTCACGGCTCGCTCTGGCCCGCCCTTCGAGGTTCCTTTGGCGCCATTTTCCATGTACAGTCGCGCGAGCGCGCGTGTGTAACGGTCCCCCCTCCCGCGGTCTGTAAGTGCCCTTGCGGGCGACTTTAATACTCATTATTTACTGTGTATGGCCCTGACGCCCCTTCTTCTCAGTGTGTCTTTCAGACGGGGGAATCCAGTGGCTTCTCCCGGCCCGGTGTAATTGTAGTTGGGCCTAGTATAATTACTCCCACTTCCCTAGCGGGTCATTGGGGCATCCAGGGTTGCTTTATAGCGTCAATCCCTACTGGCATATTGTGCCTAATAATCACCATATGGAGGCATCCCAGGATAATGGGACCGGGGTTCCTTCAGGACAAGCCCGGCTGTGTGTAGCTTGTGGGGTCTCACCTATGAGCGGTGACAGCGCACGGGTCTGTGTTCCTTGCGCACAGCAGGCGCTAACGTTGCAACCCGCCCCTCCGGTGGCTGGGCCTGCACCTCGTCTCACTTCACCTACTCCCCCAAGCTTGAGTCTCAACCCCCATTGAATTACATACAAGCGGGGATTCTCAACCTGATGTGTCTGCTAGACTGGCCAGTGTTGAAAAATTGATTGCTAATACCTTAGCGCGTAAGGCCTCCGCTACGCGCTAAGGTATTAGCAATCAATTTTTCAACACTGGCCAGTCTAGCAGACACTCCTGATGCCACTCCGTCTCCTATGGAATCTGATGAGTTGTTGCATCTGTATGGCTACACTCCATCGGACGAAGGGGAGCTGTTTTATGACTCAGGGTCATCTGATGAGAGACTAAGGGGTCATGACGATTCTGGCTCTGACCCCTGGACCCCGGATGATACTGACAGACTGCTGGTCCAGATATTTGAGGTGTTGTCCATCTCTCCCCCTGTTGCGGCTCCCAGGCAAAGGGGTGAGCTTTTTCATACTGCCAAAGCTCGTTTGGAATTTGCTGAGCAAACCCATTTCAATAACCTTGTGCTTAAGGAGTGGGAATGTCCCAGTAGACTTCCCGGTATACCTAAGAGTTGGGACAGAAAGTATCCCTTTCCTGCTGATATGGTCAGGTGCTGGTCATCGCCCCCTGAGGTCGATGCCCCTATTCTAGGGTTGTCTAACACCTCTATTATGCACTCCCCTGACACTACTACTCTGCGGGATGCTGAGGACCGGCACATTGACCAATTGGCGTGTCATGCCTTTGCATTTGTGGGGGCGGCGCTGCGCCCGGTTTGCGCCTCGGCCATTAAGTCTGTGGCACTCAGGGCCCTGATCAGAAGTGTACTTGAAGGTTCTGATGAAGTGCCACCTGATACGTTTAATGCACTGTCTAACTGTAATGTGTTTGTAAACTTTATCCTATATGCCTTGGATGATGCCATTAGGATGTGTGCCAGAACCTCTGCCTTGGTTTGGCTGCGCCAGTGGGCTGCTGACAATGCTGCTAAGAGGGCCCTTACTGGGCTTCCATTTAAGGGGCTACGCCTGTTTGGGGACCGCCTAGACCTTTTTGCTAAAGGAGGTAAGTTACCCCAGCGCAGGCAGCAGTCTCGGCCCTTTCGGGGCCAGGGCCCCCCTTCACTCCCCTTCGCGGGGGCTTGTGCAGATTCCTGGCACAGTAGCAGAGGACGACGTCCTGGCTCTTCCTGGGGGTCTAAGCCAAAACCCTCTCCTAAGCCCCCTCAGGCATGATGGGGCGCCCTCGCCCATCAGGGTGGGGGGACGACTACATCACTTTGCGCACGTCTGGAAGCATCACGTCTCAGACAGGTGGATTCAGGAGGTAGTGTCCTCTGGTTACAAGATAGAGTTTGCAGTGCACCCCCCCCCCCCCCCAAGATTCATCAAGTCCCGGATCCCCCAGGACCCTGTCTCAGCTCAGGTCTTGATGCAGGCCGTGCAAGGCCTTCTGGATCTGGGGGTCATTTGCAGGGTCCCCTTAAGAGAAAGAGGCAAGGGGTTCTATTCCAACCTTTTCACAGTCCCCAAGAAAGATGGGTCAGTCAGGCCCATTCTGGATTTAAAGATCCTCAACAAATTTGTCAGAAACAGGCGCTTTCGCATGGAAACTCTGCGCTCTGCCATTGGCTCCCTGCGCCCAGGGGATCTCATGACGTCGGTGGACATCAAAGATGCTTACCTTCACATCCCTGTGTTCCCAGGACACCAAAGGTTTCTCAGATTTGCGTTGGAAGATCAACATTACCAATTTGTGGCTCTGCCATTTGGCCTCACCTCAGCCCCCAGAGTGTTCACCAAGGTGCTGGCGGGGGTGATGTCTCTGGTAAGGTCAAGGGGCATACGCGTGCTGCCCTACCTGGACGACATACTCACCACCTCTCGGTCTCTGCAGCAGGCAGAGTTGGACACTCAGCTGGTGGTGTCCACCCTGGAGTCCTTCGGCTGGGTGATCAATCACCCCAAGTCCTCTCTGTCCCCTTTGTCCTCTCTGTCCCCGAGGCGGTGCCCTTTGCTCAGTTCCATTTGAGGCCTCTACAACTTCACCTTCTGTCAGTATGGGACAAGGATCCAACGTCCTTGGACGGGATCTGTGTGCTTCCCCCCTTGGTCAGACGGTCACTTTCGTGGTGGCTGGACCACAGGAACTTGCTGGGGGGCAGGTCCTTTTTGGCCCCCTCCTGGGAGACGGTCACCACGGATGCCAGTCTGTCAGGATGGGGGGGATTCTGGAAGTCCCTGCGGTTCCAGGGGAGGTGGGCCCCTCAGGAGGCCCACTTACCCATCAACATTCTGGAACTGCGGGCAATCAGGTTGGTACTGGAGCAGTTGACCAATCACCTGAGGGGTCTGTCTGTGCAGGTGCGCTCCGACAACAGGACGGCGGTTGCCTACATAAACCATCAGGGAGGGACCCGGAGCAGGAGGGCCCTCCAGGAGGTGTCGCGGATTCTGACATGGGCAGAGGCCAATGTTCAATGCATTTCGGCTGTGTACATCCTGGGGGCAGAGAATCTACTGGCAGACTCTCTGAGCAGGGGGACCTCTCGTCAGGGAGAGTGGTCCCTCTGCAACAGGGTATTCCAGTCCCTGTGTCACCGTTTGGGTCTACCAGATGTGAATCTGTTTGCATCCCGTCACAATCTCCAGGCCTTTGTCTCCCTGTCTCAGGATCCTCTGGCCTTGGCCACAGATGCTCTGTCCATGTCATGGCAGGAATTTCGGCTCCTGTATGTCTTTCCTCCATTCCCCCTGCTGGGCAGGGTCCTGCGCAAGATTGCTCTGGAAGGGGTGCCAGTGATTCTGGTGGCCCCCATGTAGCCAAGAAGAGTGTGGTTCGCAGACGTGGTGCAGATGGCAGTAGATCAGTACGTCCTGACAGGAGTGCCAGGTCTGCTCACTCAGGGCCCCTTACGCCATCCCAATTTACAAACTCTGGCTTTGATGGTCTGGCTGCTGAAACCTCCATCTTGATGGAGAAAGGTTTGTCTGCCTCGGTGATTGAGACCATGGTGAAGGCTAGGAAGAAAACGTCCTCTTCCATCTATTATAGGGTTTGGCTTGCTTACATTGACTGGTGTGAGTCTAGGTCTCTTCCCTGTCGGGTGTTCTCAGTTCCCAGGGTCTGGAGTTTTTACAGCAAGGGTTTGAGTCGGGTCTCCAACTCAGTATTTTGAAGGGTCAGGTTTCTGCCCTGTCTGTCTTCTTTCAGAAGTCTTTTGCTCAACATTCCTTGGTCAAGACTTTCTTTCAGGGGGTTACTCATGTGCGTCCCCCACGAAAACCTATGGTCCCTGTTTGGGATTTGAACTTGGTCTTGTATTCCTTGCAGGGTGATCCCTTTGAACCTATTCAGGATGCTGCTCTGGCTGTACGTACCCTCAAGGTTGTCTTTCTGGTGGCCATTACTTCGGTCAGGCGTGTGTCTGAGCTGGCGGCTCTGTCTATCCAGCCTCCATACTTTGAGAGACACCAGGATAAGGTGGTGTTCCGCTTTAAGCCGGATTTCCTGCCTAAGGTGGTGTCTGCTTTTCATTTGAACCAGGATATTGTTCTTCCTTCCTTGTGCCCTAATCCTAGCAATGCTAAGGAAAGGGTTTTGCATTCCTTGAATGTGGTCAGGTGTCTGAAGTATTACCTAGTAGTCACTGCGTCCTTCAGGAAGACTGAAGTCCCTTCTGGTCCTACGAAGTCTACCAAGTCTACTATCAGCAAATGGATCTGTCAGGCTGTGATTCAGGCCTATTCTGCTAAGGGGAAGAGTCCTCCCTTCCGCCTTACTGCTCATTCTACTCGTGCTATTGGTGCCTCTTGGGCCTTCCAGCACCAGGCTTCTGTTGAACAAGTTTGCAAGGCCTCTACTTGGTCTTCTGTTCATACCTTTTCAAAGTTTTACAAGGTTGACGTTAAGGCCTCAGCTGATGCCGTTTTTGGCCGCAAGGTTTTGCAGGCGGCAGTGGTTTGCTGTTACCTTTTTTGTTGGGGATCCCACCCTGCTATATGGACACTGCTATTGGATGTCCCAAGTGTAAGTAATCTATCTGGAGCAGGACGTACTGTATACTAAGAATAATACAATTCTGTGAAATACTCACCTGTAGAATTGGTATTATAAGTATACAGTACGTCCTGCTCCACCCCACCCTGTTGTTGCATTATTCTGGGTCCCCTGTATGGTGATTGTCATCATCGTTATAGTTACCAGTTTTTGGGTGGTTAAATTCTCCCGGTTTCTTGTTCACTGCTTTTCAATGCTGGGGATTTGTGGGAGGTCCCCGGGTATTTGAGGGGCTGGGAGGAGCCTGTTTTGCATGTCTCTGCAGTGCAGCGCCATCTGGCGGAGGATAACCCAAGTGTAAGTAATCTATCTGGAGCAGGATGTACTGTATACTTATAATACCAATTCTACAGGTGAGTATTTCACAGAATTGTATTTTTATTGAAAACCAATGCGGACAACAACAATGTAAACTTCTTAAAATCTAGATACAATGTGATCCTATCAATTCTAATTACACCACAGAACATGTTATCCTCTGGAAGCAGTTGCCTCCTACGAAACCACCGAAAAACTAAACCAAAAAGAAAAGGAGAGAAAAAAAGATTTAAAAAGGGGAGGGGGCCTTCCTAGCCTAAGATGTCTTCAAAGCCAGTACCTATTCCTGCTATAATCTCCCCAAATATTTCATAGCTTTTCAAATTGAGCTTTATATTCAATAATATACTTACATATATATATACATATATATAATTTTTTTTAAATTATAAGTCCCTAATAATGTGACTTTAGAGTGACATTGAATATTAGAACCTGTGGCCTTCCTGATTCTCCTAAAGACTTTATGCCTAAACTTTCTTACTTGAGGGCAAAACTACCACATATGCCACATGTTGCCCTTGATACTGTAGCCCCTAAAACAGTTGGCTGAACTATCTTGCGATACTTTGGCTATCCTAGCTGACACCAAGTGCAAATCACATTTTATCAAATTTCACGCTAAGACACCTGGGTGTAATTGGGGGTCATGCTATTTATTGAAGCAACTTTAACTCTGGGTGTACATTTGGGTGTGAATCACAGGCTCGGTGAGCTTATAAACTTTAACACACAAAAATCAATTGTGCCATCAATTTATTTTTTAGATTTTGTTCCCCAAAAAATCACCTGTATCTGCAATGGGGCATTTTTATGGCTGAGATCCATTATTTTTACAATAACTTAAGGACATTTTTCAATGGTTTGGATACAACAGCTCCCTTATCAGGATCACACTAAAGATCTGGTTATGCAAGCTCTCTTACTTGAGCAGACAAATAGACCCTCTATAATAAATGTGTTCCAATTTTTCCCAGAAAATCACCTACCCTTGTGATGGGGCATTTTGATAGGTTTGATAGATAATTTTTCCCATGAGGTAGGGAGATAGTAAGGAAACATAGCACCAGGGGTGAACCTAGCCTTTCTGCTGCCTATAGAAAAGAAACCCCCTGCCCACATACCTGTCTGCAAGCCTAAATTTCCTTCCCTTATCCCTTGCCCAGGGCAAGCAGGGGGGTATGTGAGTGTGTGTAACCCCTCACACACTGGGCTACAGTGGACCAAAACCAGACTCGAATACCCACCTATGGGACATCGCACTGTGTGAAACATCGTTGGTGGCCTCATTTACTTAACTTGCCAGCGATCCCTAAGTGCACATGTGGCTGGTGCCAGCATCTCCTGCATCACTCTTCATCTTCTCAGTTTCAAACAGCCGGGCAACCTAAATGGTTTTGTTCCTTTTTAGTTTCAGCAGTATTAAACTAAGCAAAAAGTCTGCACACATATTATCACTCATTCTATGTTTTCCAAGCTGTCTTTTTCTGTGAGAGGAACCAAAACATGAGGAGTGACGCATATACCATATTTTTCTCACTTTAAGACGCATCTTGGGGTTTAGAGCAGAAAAACTTAAAAAAATTCAAAACCAAATGGGGTGCTAAAATCCTCCCCACCGCAAGAACCTTATAACAGGAAATGACAGAACCCCCATCACTAAATCAGGCAGTGTGCAGAACCTCTCAATCCCCTATAACAAGGGGTGTGCAGAACCCCTCAATCCCCTATAACAAGGGGTGTGCAGAACCCCTCAATCCCCTATAACAAGGGTGTGCAGAACCCCCAGTCCCCCATAACAAGGGGTGTGCAGAACCTCCAATCCCCTATAACAAGCAGTGTTCACAATCCCCCTTATTCTCATTAAATTAGATTAATCCCTACAACATATTTACTTCACATTGCTTCAAATGAGTTGTGTAACACAAGAGGTATTCTATAATACTACAAATCAACAGATATCACGTGATGGATGGAAACAAGTATGTTAAAGCATCAACTACATCTCCAAGATTAACCCATTGAGGAGAGCAGAAATGAGTGCTGTGTAGAGCAGGGGTCCCCAACCCTCTCCTACAGGGCCCACCAACAGGCCAGGATTTGCTGATCTCCACACAGATACACAGGTGAAGTAATTAGTGCAGCAGCAGAGCTATGGAGTCAGCTATGTGGAAATGACTTGTTGGTGGGACTTGTAGGAAAGGGTTGGGGACCAGTCTTGTAGAGGAACAACATCCAAGATTTTCACACTTCTGGGTGCCCTGCTATGTGAACCCCCTGTGATCACCATAGAAATCTTACATTTCATCTGTCCAACTGCGCATGCACAAGTCGCTGACCAATCCGTTATTGTGCTTCAATCATATTGCCCTTTGCCGACCTGAGTGAATACAGTGTGCGCTGCTGGCCGCAACCCCCCTCCTTTGCATACACGCACCAGCCCTTCACTAATGCCTGACACAGGTAGGAGCTAGCGGGGTTGCAGTTGAGGATTGCAAAAAAGCATTGGGATTGCTGGCTTTATATATAATGGGCAATACTTGGGGATTTCACAGTGTGGGGCATCCCAAATTGAATGATGAGGATATGGATGAGGACAACTGCCTCCCTGGATTCTTTTAGACTTTTATGTAATCTTTTTGTTACTTTTCACACTGTAGATGTCGGGTCTGGGTAGCATTCGTAACTTATATTTTAAAGTGGAGGTGATGAAATGAGAACAGTGCGCTGCGCACGCACACCACGATTGTGTGTGGAGCGCGCTTACCATAGGCAAGGAGAAGTGGACGGCATGTGCATGAAGATGTTCGTTAGGGACAGGAGAAGCCGGTGCGGGCGAAGGAGATGTCATGGGTAGGTAAGTCGCCAGGAATACATGCTGAAGGGGCTCTTCAGGTAGCTTGCTCTGGGCCCCCTTGTTCCATGGCCCTGGGGGCACGTGTCTGCACTTCCTCTGTGGTGTGTACGACCCTGCTGTCTCAGGTTCTGGTCCCCCAATTTGAGGTGCCCCGCTGTATAAAACCTCCAAAAACTCACCTTTTCTCTGTCCCATGGCACATGTACAGGCTCTTGTCCAGTCAGCACAGCATATGGCCCTGTTTAGGCGTAGAGCACAGAAAAGGTGAGCGGGGCCACTGCATCCTCAGTGTCCCTGTGGTGCCTCAGCTACAGGGAGCCTGGGAATGCAGCCACAGTTGGCGAGCGAGGCATGCAAGGTGAGTGAGGTGAGCAAGGTGGAGCGATCACATATTTCCCAACTTTTTACAAAGTGAAAGGGACAATTGTTACATCAGGCCACATCCCCTCATTGAGGGATGGAGGATGTAACAGTTGCAGCAAATTAAACTCAAAGGCAAATGCATGATTTATTGATGCAGATCTGCATGTTACACCTCAAAGAGGGACTAATGACAACAATGATGGACAGGGGGACATGGACTCAAAAGAGGGACAGCACCTCCAAATCAGGGACAGTTGGGAGGTATGCGATCAGGAATCATGCAAATCGGGATGCCTCAAGGTCATCAGCCGGCCCTGGAGTCTTTTACACTGTGGTTTAGAGTTGGGTGGTCCTCTTTAATGACTGTATTGATGACCTATATTAACGCTCTCTCTCATCTGGTTTTATGATGAATACATATAAAACATAGAAAAGCTTCTTATTTACTAAGAAAGTTTATTGAATCAAGGCCATGGCATCAATAAAAATGAATGTAGTTGAAACAGGGATTTTAGGAGAATTCTAACAGAAAAGAGACTTACATCATACACATTAACCGGCACGCGAAAGATCTATAGTCAGGAATTGTGCGCATGTGCCAGTTTATAGAAAACAATCCCCCGATCATCAGATCTTTTTCATATGGATAAAAATATTGAAATAAAGGATGGGCTGCAGTGAGTTTGCACTGTGTGGCCGGGTTGTGGATGACTGCACAGGAGGACACACACAGGAGGATGAGATAGAGAACAGAGAGCATAGCTGAGGACATGGCCACTGACCAATCTGTGTCCAGTTTTCACAATGACTGTGCAGGTCCCCCTGCCTCCAGTGTCAGTGGGTTCCTCAGCACATTTACTGTCAGTTTATAAAGCCAAGCTGTAAAAAAAAATAGAACTAAACATTGCATCATAGACAATTATCATTTCTATGTTTCTCTATTTGCAGCAGAAACAAAAAAAGCAATAAAAAAATAGAAAAAAGTTTGCTCACCATGCTAGCCCTGCAGTAGTAGCCCACATGCACCTGGTTAAGTGATGGTATGTTGAGGTGCAGGTATTATTTAGACTTAGGGTGTCCAGTGTCAGGATTTGGGAAGGTTTACATGTTGTAGCAGTCCTCAATTACTCCACCACTAGCACCAACACAAAGGCAGGTACATTTTTGTTTTACTGAGATGAATACAGCTGAAGGCAACAGGTGATTCACAATCTTTTCCCAGGGCTTTCCCTGGGGGCGTCCTGTCCCAACACTGCCCATATATTCTAAGCATACAGCACGTCCTGCTCCAGGATAGTAATAACATGTGGGTAATCCTCTGCCTCAGGCGCCGTGCACTGCAGACATGTAGAAAACAAGCTCCTCCCGGCCCTACATATATCGAAGGACCTCCCACAAATCCCCAGATTTCTCTGCAGTGCTGGAACTGCGAAGACATGAAGTATCACGCTCTCGCAGGCGAGCGGGCCTTATGGCCCAAGGTCCTGTGGGACTATTTCCACCCGTCCTCTTCAGAAGAAATATGCCTCCCAGCCTGGGCTGCGCGGGTTGGGTGAAGGTAGGCAGCACCTGGTGTGCTGAACGGAGCCATGCTCCACCGCAATCCCCCTCCATAGGGTAGGCGGTCAGGCCGATGGTGAGCCTCTAGTGGATGCCCCTCCCACAATCTTGCCCATGCCCCTCACAGACTTAGTCCATGGACACCGTCCGCTTCCCCCTCGCTTCCTCCCGTAACTCGGGGGAAAAGAAGGCGGGGGGGTATGTGTGGCAGCCCTAGTGCTAACTTCACTTTTAGACCTTGTTTTTTTATTTTTGGGGTCAGTGTCGCGCCTTGATATACAGTGCGAGCCGTCGTTTTCATTAACAATCTGCCTACTCGGCAGCATCATTCCAGCGTGTCAGCATTCTAGAAGTACGCCTTATTCCCAACTGTTCTACGTTTTTTGCCGTTGGTTAGAGCTTCGCGCTCTTTGGGGGAGGCGGAGACTCGGCATGACGCGCTTCGCGTCACAGCCCGACCTCCACCCCTCGAGGCTCGCTGGCGCCATTTTCTCTATCTTCGCGCGCGCGTGGTGCGGTTCGCCTCCTCCCTTGGTCATGTAAGTGCCCTCCGGGGCGGCATGGTTCTATGTCTTTCAGGCTGCGCATGGCACTGACTCCACCCCTCTTGTCCCATTATGTCTTTCAGACGCCAGGACTTCGGTGGCTTCCCCCGGCCTAACATATATTACAGCGGGTCCACTTTACAAATTCTCCCACATTACTAGCGGGTTTTGGGGCATCCAGGGTTGCCTATTGCATAAATCCCTGCGGTCATACTGCTTAATAATCACCATATGGAGGCATTTCAGAATTATGTAACCGGGGTCCCTCTGGGACATGACAGGCTGTGTGCAGTGTGTGGTCAGCCCCAGGCTGAGGCTGACAGGGCACGGGTCGGCGGACAGTGTGCAGAACAGGCAGGTTTGCCAACGGAGGAACCTCCCTTCCTTACTCCCGTCTCCCCGCTCCCAAATATCACTCATGACGAGTCTCACTCGAGCGGGGATGACCTGCAATCAGTGCCGCGCAGGTTGCCCACGGCGGAGCAGGTGCTTTCTGGATTGGCGGAGCGTATGGGCCCTGGTAAAAAGCGGTCCCTGACGCCTCCTGGCTCCCCGGTTCCTGATGATACCGATGACTCTGCTGATATGCAGGACCCTGACCCTTCTGAGGAAGGTGAGCTATTCTCAGATTCGGGCTCCTCGAACGGGATGCCCGGGGGCTGCGATGATTCTGAGCCCGGTTCTTGGGGTCTGTGTGACACAGATGAAATTCTTATTAAGATTTTTGAGGTTTTGTCAATCTCCCCACCTGGGGAGATCCCCAAGCCTAAGAAGGAGAGTTTCCATACAGCGCCGCCGCGCTTGGAGTTCCTAGAACAGGAACATTTCCAAAATCTTATATCCCAAGAATGGGAATCGCCTTGTAAGCTTAAAGGAGTTCCAGGGGTCTGGGAATGGAAAAACCCTTTCCCTCCTGATGTGGTTAATTTTTGGTCAGCTCCCCTGGTGGTGGATGCACCGGTTATAGGGGTCACAAACCCCCCTTTCATGACTGCTCCTTTTTACCGTACCCTTCGGGATGCCGAGTACTGGCGCATTGACAGACTGGCTTCCCACGCCTTCTCGTGTGCTGGGACGGCTCTGCGCCCGGTTTGTGCCGGTGCCATCACTGTGGTGGCCGCCACAGAAAAATACTAGATCACCGCCCTGAGGACCCCCCTTGGGGGATGTTTAATGCGCTATCAGACTGTGAAGCGTTTGTGAAGTTTATTCTATCAGCATTGGATGACACCATTAAGATGTGTGCTAGAACCTCGACCCTTGCGGTAGCTATTCGCCGCCTGGTCTGGCTGCGACAGTGGGGTGCTGACGAGGCTACAAAAAAGGCTCTCACTTGCCTTCCCTTCAGAGGACGGCGATTATTTGGGGCCCGTTTGGACCTTTTTGTTAAAAGGGTAAAGCACCCTTGCGCAGAAGGCCACTCCCTCCTCCACGAAGCAGAGTCACCCCTCCACCTCCCTACGTTAGTGTCAAACGCGAGTCTGAGGTGTGCTTCCAACTGTTCGGTGTGGATTTCCACCATGGGGTGGGCAGGCAGCGCCCTGGGCCTTCTGGCAGGACTAAGTACAAATCTGCCAAGACCTCCCAAGCATGAAGGGGCGCCCTCGCCTTTTTGGGCGAGGGTACTGCTGCAGCAGCTGTCTCCCATCCAGGAATATACCTTATCCTTCTGGTGGTTCCAGGATGTAATTCCCCTGGACACAGGATGGCTTTTGCTGGGCGGTCCCCCTCAGAGATTGTCAGGGTGCTTCTAGTCCCTGCTTTTCCTTCAGGAATTGGCGCAAGCCAGACTGGGCCTACAGTGTTTGGGCTTACTTACAGGTTGCCCTTAACGGTATGGGGCTATGGCCTCTACATTATCCTTCATCCCTCCCTCAACAGTATGAGGCAGTCTGGGCCGCGTTGGCCTATGGCAGGCTTGGCAATTCTACCTTCACAGGTAGTCCCTATATGGCACCTCTGTCTTGGGTCACGGGCCCCCTGTGCAGGGGGGGCTTTCGGCCTCTTGTGAAGTACTAGATCTTCTGAGTTTCCCTTGTGTCTGCTGGACACCAAGACCTTTTCTAGATAGTGTTGCAGGACCAACCCTGCGGATTGAGGCATTATTTGGGGCCTCTGTTTTGTTCCCCGGCTACTCGCCATGGCGCGAATGGGGGTGATGTTTCTGACACGCCTGGGGGGGGCGTCTGCGTTAGGACCTACCGGGTCGTCTTCCTTACTCCCCAGTCTCTGCATCAGGCCGAGTGGATTGGTCGGCCGGCAGGGTCCCCTGGGAGCTACTGGATGGTTGCTCAGTCGCCTCAATCCCTCATGGTCCCTTGTCCGCTACCCCCGTTCCTGGGATTCGGTTCAGGCTTGAAGCCTTCTTCTCTGGCAATAAGGGGACTCCTGGTTACGGGGGCTCTGCCCCCCTTTACTGGCGGTTTACCTCCACCAGGCGGGATGGCAGCTGGTGGGCCCGTTGGTGGCCCATCTAGATGATGTCACTTATATACCGAGCCCTTGGGCTCTTCGGCACAGTAGGTTATCGGGCTTACATATGTTCCAGCACCCTGGTGCTTGGTCTGTGCTCATGCCCCCTTGGTAAGGTGGTTCCTCTTGAGCTTCTCTTATTTAAGGGCCCCGTCAGGGGGCACCCCCTTCCTTACTAGCATCTTCCAGTGAATGGTCACCCTAGGTACCAAGTCCCGCAGGTTTGGCGGGGGAGGGGAAATTCTTCCACAATCCCCGTGGTTTCTAGGTAGGGTCCCCTAGAGGGTCCTTCTTACCTGCTGGTTTTGTTGAAACGGTGTGCCCTCCATTTGACTCTATATGGCTGGACTTCTTCTCCTTTAGGATCGGTCGGTTTATTGGGGGACGCCTGGTCTGTTGAATTACAATGGCCTGTTTTATTACTGGTCTAAAGATTGAGGCGGGATGCTCCTTCTGGAGGGTCCCTGATTCTGCCTCGGGCGGGGGTCTACTTCCCCTGCTTCTCAGCGGTTTTCGCTTCAATGGATGCAGGTTATGCTATCCTGGAGTCGCCCGGGGAGCCTAGTGTGGCTCTGTTGGGTCTCCCTCCTAACACAGGGGCTCTGCCCTTGTTTTTTGCTGTCCCAGAATATTCTGACTGGTCTGGGGGGCTGAGTATTTTAGGCATAGACTTGTTATTTATATGCCTTCTCTTCATCACCCTACTTGTGGGTTCTGCGCACGGTTGGCCTGATAGAGAGTCCCGTGAGATGGATGGCCTGGGTGGCCTTGTGAGCTGTGCTTCGCAGATGCCTCTGTTGAAGTCTGCTGACCTGTTCGCTCTCTCAGGAGTGCGGTTCTGCCCTTGTCAGGTCCCTTCCCTTGTCCCAATATAAGGTTCCTATCTGGGGATTGACTGCTGATTCATTCAGCCCTTGGTGACGGGCCTTGTCTTCTGGATGACTTAGTATGAGGGGGGGCGGGGAGCAAGCTCCACAGCTTCCACTTCCTCCGTCTATGTGTTTTTTTTTGTGGTAAACCATATTGATCGGCATGAGCCTTGGTCTCTTCCCTGTTAAACGTTCTCTTTAAAGTCATTACAGCGTAAGTTGGGGTTGGCTCCCCATCTGGGGACTCTGAAGGTGCAGGTTCTGTCCTGGCCTTTCCTGCAGGAGTCTGGTTCTGTCGCCCTCGTGGGGAATTCCTTTGGGGATTGCTTAGCTGCATCTCCCAAGTAGTACCATGGTCCCTGTGGGGATCACTTTTCATTTTACCCTGCGGAGTTTCCTGGGGACTTTTGCTGGACGCTGTCTGAGCTGCCTGGTAGTCCAGGTCGCTTCTCTGGGGCATCCTGACTCCGTCAGACGTGTGCCTCAGAAGGTGGATCTGGTTACTTAACCTTGGCTCGAGGTATATATATATATATATATATATATATATATATATATATATATATTCAGATGTATATGGCTACAGGCACCCCATACCTTGGGGGTGTTTCTTCTTACGACGGGCCTCCGGTCTGAGTGGTCTGTAGGATCAGCGTTTTAGTCCTTTAGTCTAACTATGGACTTTATTCTTAATAATACTTATATGAAGGGCAACATTCCCTCTACAGGTGTTGCACTTTTCCCCATGAGGGTTTTCATGGCCTTAGGGGGACTGATGCTCTTGGTGTCTACGGGCGCCTCTTTATGTATGCGCCTGATATCTCCTTCCAGCACCGTTGCGCCCTTTGGATTAATCCTTCTGGATGTTCCCTGATCCTGAGTGAAGCCTTGGCTTCGTGATAATTAGGGGTCAGTATTCCCGCCTTGGTCGGGTGACCTGTTATGTTTCCCTTAGGGGGTGTTACAAGTTTTGCCACGAGGCTTCCTGGGCTGTGGGCTGGTTGGGTCATTGCACTGACCTATATTCTCTTTAGGGGAAAGATTCTCCCCTTTTTCCGTTCTATTGGTGCCTGGGTACCACTGGCCCTTCAGCACCGGGGTTTTTCCTGTTGATTAAGTTGCTAGACTTATGGCTTGTCTCTGTTCATACCTTCTGGTCTTGTTATGAGAGTGACGTTAGAGCCTTTGCTCATGTCATGCCTGTTGCATGTTTTGCAGGTGACAGCGCCTTTACTGTCCGCTGTGCCTTGTTTTTTCCTGGGGATCCCACCCTGCTTATGGACACTGCTATTGGATGTCCCACATGTTATTACTATCCCGGAGCAGGACGTGCTGTATGCTTAGAATAATACAACTCTGTGAAGTACTCACCTGTAGAGTTGATATTATATGCATACAGCACGTCCTGCTCCACCCCACCCTGGTTCACTTGTTCTGGATCCCCTGTATGGTGATTGTTATCAATAGATATTATTACCAGTTTTTCTGGGTGGTTGTTCCTCCCGGCTTCTCTTCTCACTGCTTTTCAATGCTGGGGATTTGTGGGAGGTCCTTCGGTATATGTAGGGCCGGGAGGAGCTTGTTTTCTACATGTCTGCAGTGCACGGCGCCTAAGGCGGAGGATTACCCACATGTTATTACTATCCTGGAGCAGGACGTGCTGTATGCATATAATATCAACTCTACAGGTGAGTACTTCACAGAGTTGTATTTTTCAGTTTCTACTCACCCCTGACACACGGAGTTGTGCCGACCTCTTTTCTTCCCTGAAACCCACCCTTAGGTTCCTGACCCTTAACCATTGCTTCACAGCCATCCGCCACCCAAGGCAAGATAATTAGGATCAAAGAGGGGGAGGGAGAGACTCTGTCCCCTATATAGCCCCCCTCCACCTAGTCACCTCCTATTCTTCTGACCTCCTTATCTAGATCCCGATGGGAGCTCAGGCCAATCATGTTCTCTTCACTTTTTTGCACTGATTAAAGAGACCATTTTTTACAGAGATTTTTTAAAAAGAATTTTGTATTTTTGCGAGAAAAGAAAATTCCCTCCAAAGAGTGAGACCTCTACACCAGTACACCGGGTAGGAGCCCGGCATGTCACCTGCCGGCACTGGTAGGTGACATTCCGGTAACCAGCCCAATTACTTGTATCCCCATTTGGGACACCAGGGGTGGGGAAGAGCCCGGTGCCAATATCTAAGCCTCAGACTCATACCAAAGGGCATAAGGCTGAGAACTGGCAGGGCCAGGAGATGCCCTCCGCACCCTTCAGAGACACACTATTTTTAAACATAAAATACTAAAAAATACAGTTGCCTGCCTAATCTTTAGCATTGAAAATGACAGGTGGCAATAGTGGCGTTCCCAATGTTTCTAATGACATAACTGGAGGAAAGGGACATTTTCTGGGGAATCTCCATCCGTGTCTATCCCCTCTACTGTCGCCATGTGTGATAATACTGTACGTCTGGCTGGTTCTATGCAGACACAGGTGTCAGCTGACATTAACTTCTACTTGCCATGTCAGCTGACGTT
The DNA here is from genome assembly GCA_027917425.1 of Gastrophryne carolinensis. Taxonomy (NCBI): domain Eukaryota; kingdom Metazoa; phylum Chordata; class Amphibia; order Anura; family Microhylidae; genus Gastrophryne; species Gastrophryne carolinensis. The sequence continues at coordinate 645,245,755 of CM051234.1, read as the reverse complement.
AACATCCAATCAAGGCAAACCTACAAGGAAATCCTGGACAGCAGTACTCCACTACTTTACTTGAGTGAGTTGGACTGTGATGTGTCACAGCTGGGGAACAAAGACCATAGGCCTGATTCAGAGCCTTCCCATGAATGCTCATTTTTTTGGGAACTGTACTCGGAAACCAGGAATTTGAAAACGCTCGTATACTTCAGAGCAACATTCTGAGAAAAGTTTGTTAATGGCTAAGCGACCATATTTAATTTGTGTACACATACGGTTTAGCCGAGCATTTACAGTATCTGCTGTTGAACACATCTCGGAAGCCGAGCTTTTACCATAGCTTGGCCGTAACTTGCTGTGGAGTCCATTGTTCTCAGCGTCCCATGTCCTTCAGTTGTTTTTTCCCTGCAATTTTAAGTTGCTTCCCACTGTCCCCTGCCAGTGTACCCATCCTTCACCATACTTACCTTCTCCCTCCTGCTGCATCTAGGGCATCCCATGTACTCTGCATGTCCTTCTACATACTTATCTTTACACTTAGCTACATGCATGCACATGTTTACATACCTACCACAACTGTTGTCGGCATAGTTTTAGGGGGCCATCCTCCTCCGGCACCATCCATTCTTCAGGGTCTGTATGGGGAAAGAACCCGAGTTAGAATGTCTGTGCATTTGTAGTTTGTATAATGCTTGTATAATGTTTGGCTTAACTGGGCTGAAACCCACCTGAGTCTGAGCCTTGCCCCGCTTTGGTCTCGGATGACCCCAACACCACATACCCTCGGATGATTCTGTAGGGAGAAAAAAGCACAATACACCAGCACTTAGCAAACATGTCATTTGGCTTTCATTGAAGCACAACCTGTGTTTTTTGTTGTACATGCCTACCGGCTAGAGGTCAGGAGCTGTGGGCAACTCAAAGCCCAACACACCCTTCTCTTCAATGGGCTCCATGACTGGTGGTGGGGAGGCTTGAGAGGAGAAAGAGCAGTTTGGCATGGTTCGGGGGCTGCCGCCTTACATCCATACCCTGTCCTCTGGGCGCCACTGGTCAGACCTTTTACCCCTGGGCGGGCTTGATGCACAGCCAGAACTCCCCAGCTACAAAAGAGAATACAATTTTGTTAAACATGTCACTCATAACCTGATAGCTCACCTTCTCTGTTGTACATCCACTTATCTGGGAAGTTCTGTCAGTAGAATCTCCGCACATGGGGCCACTTCCGCCATTTGAGGTCCGACCAGTGTTGCATTATTTGGTGGTAAGGGGTAAGGCGATGACCCCTCAACACTCACATGTGCTGCCACTTCCTCTGCCAATGTCCTCTTGGCTTGAGGGCCAATGTCTTGGGAGGCATGTGAGGGCAGGTGAGTATAAAAGCAGCACCTCTCAGATGAGCACTTTCCCTCACCCTTAGAAGCGGCACAGGAGCCGCGTGCGCGGGTGTCTCAGATTCTCTCTCCCTCCCTCTTGTGTATTGTGAATGGTTGCTTCATTCTAATATATTCGCACATAGCACCTATCGCATCAGTGTTCCTTCTTGCCTTTGCACTCATGTTAAGTTCTCCTGCACAACCACTTCAGCACCATTCTCCTCCACTCTCTGCTCAACCCTCACCTCATCCAACTACTATTTTCTTTCTTTCTTTAACAGGTTTTCTGTCCCTGGGCCGGTCTGAGTTTGAAAGGTGCCCCATGCAGTATGGCACTCTCCACGTGGCGACCAGAACTTCAGTGTCTGCGGCCATCCACCTGTAGCCGAATAAGCCATGAGCATATTAACCCTTTCAGTGCCAAGCACGTAGATTCTACGTGCTTGCTTCCACTCCACTTAAGTGCTTGACTTCTCCCCCGCTACAGTAAAAGTAAAATAACAAAAACACTCACCTGACCCCTTGTTTGATCCGGCCGGGTCTCCTCTTTATCTGGAGGGGCTTCGATCCCCCACCCAGGCCCCCCCCGGGTGCAGGGGAGGGCCCGGAATAGCCACCCCCCCTTCAGCAGCCGCCGAAATACATGTAAAAAAAAATAAATAAAAATGGCATTTACTTACCTCAATGATCGATCGCTCCCGCAGGGTCTCCTCTTCACCAGGGGGGCCTCCGATTGCCCCCCCTCCGGCTCTCCAGCTTCAGGAGAGGGCCTGAAAGGGCAGGTGTCGTCCTGGCTCCGGGCTGTCATTTCTGACACTTGTCTTCGCTGGCCACAGGAGGAGGAAGGCAGGTGATGATCTGATCCGCTGCCTCCCTCCACCACTGGCCAGCGATGACAACAACTGTCATCAGAGCTGCGAGGGACACAGGAGCTGAGGATCTTTATTCTGTGTGTGTGTGTGTGTTTTTTTTTTACTGTTAACTCCTTGTGAACTGGTAAGGGGTCCATGAGACCCCTTATACCAGTTCACAAGGCTCGGGGGTCTGGCAAGTCACCTGCGGCTAGCGGGTGACTTGCCCTTAACCCCCGGCACCCCCATTACCTGCCTCCCCAAAGGCCAGGGGGGGGGGGCAGAAGAGCCCGTGGCTATGCGGGCTTGTAGCCTGCAGGGCCAGGGGCCACAAAAGCTGGCTCCTGTGCCCTGTTCCTACAAGCCCTGCATAGCTTGTCCCGGGCTGGTTACTTCGGGTAAGGGGGACCCCATGTCATTTTTTGGGGGATTTTTAAGGGTTTTTAACCCTTAAAAATCCAAAAAAATGGGGTCCCCTCCCTATGTCATTTTTTTTAATGAACCCCTTATGTTCTGTCACCCAGCAGCTATAAAAGGCTTCCAGCAGGTGAGCAGAAGCCAGTGACTGCCGAGGGACACAGAGAAAGATGGATGGGTAGTATTAAAAAAATACCAGGGGGGGGGGCAGAAGAGCCTGTGGCCATGGGCTATGCGGGCTTGTAGCCTGCAGGGCCAGGGGCCACAAAAGCTGGCCCCTGCGCCCTGTTTCTACAAGCCCTGCATAGCTGGTCCCGGGCTGGTTATTTTGGGTAAGGGGGACCCCATGTCATTTTTTTTTAATTTTTAAAGGTTTTTAACCCTTAAAAATCCCCCCAAAAATGTAATTTTTTTCTCGATTTAACCCTTTGCAGTGTGGATGGTAGTTGTATTTTATTTGTAAATGTTATAAAGTACTTGTTTCAGTTTGGGGGGTCTCCTGGGCAGGAACAGGGGGCTACTGATAAATATGTGGTACCGTTCTAATCGGTAGAAATGGGACTTTCTCATGCAATATAGTTTTCTTTAATAAAATACATTTTTTATATAAAATAAAGGAGGCGATTTTCTAAAAAAATATTTATTTTATTTTTTTTTACTTAATTTTACATTGTAAAAAACAATAAAATTTACAAACAAGACATTTCATGTTACAGCCTTAACTCTGCTGCAAAAAAAATATATATAACTTTCCAGAAAATTCCAGCAAAAATGGCGCAAAATGGGGAAAAATGACCTGTCAACAGAGGGTGACAAAATCTCAAGTAGGCTGTCAATTAAAAGGGTTAAAAGTAGCTATGCATGTTGGGTTTTGTTCTGTTCGGGGGACCTTGCGCTTTCAGACTTAGCTTGTTTTTTTCTTGTTTGTATATTTATATTTTAGGAAAAGGTGTTTTTATTCAGCTTTTCTATACATTGTTTTTACGGAAACCCTGCGCAACCAAATAATTCTTTGAGGGATTAATTCCAGAAAGATGAGCCCACTACAACAAGCTGGGTACGCTTAGAAATGTGTACTTTCAGGGAATATATGGTTTATGGGGGGATATTTCAAATGTAAAGGGTTGTTTTGGTTGAAAAAACGCAAGGTGCGCACTTTGTCTGCAGAGCTGAAATTTTCAAGTAAAATTACCGTCACGCAAATGCTTTACTTTAGGGTGTTTGGCAACTCTTCCCTTGACAGTAGCTATGCATGTTGGGTATCGTTCTGTTCGGGGGATGTTGCTTTTTCAGATTTTACTTGTTTTTTCTTGTTTGTATATAGTTTTTTTTTTTAGGAAAACGTGGCTTTGATTTAGCTTTTTTATCCTTTTTTTAGGGAAACTCTTTGCAACCAAAGATTACATTGAGGGATTACTTCCAGAAAACTGTGGCCACATCAACAAGCCTGGTACACCTAGAAAGCTTGAGGTGTGTACTTCCAGAGAATATATAGTTTGTTGGGGGTATTTCAAATGTAACGGGTTGGTTTTCTGGAAAAACTTCAAGCATAGTTGTATTTTATCTGAAAATCCCCTAAAGCGCTGTTTTAGTTTGGGGGAGTCTCCTGGGCAGGAAAGGGTGTCTACCTATACATATGTGGTGCCGCTGTAACCGGCAGAAATTGGCATTTCACACGCAATAAGATTTTTTGGACAAACTTACTTTTTTTATTACAAAAAAAAACACTGCAAATAGTAAAAAATAGATTTTTTTAAATTTTTTTTCACATATTTCACCCAAAAATATTGAGAATACACTTAAAAAATGACAAACAAGACATTTCATGTTAAAGCCCAGACTATGCTTAAAAAAACAATATATCATTTTCCTGGGAAATCCCTAGAAATCCCTTAAAAAATCACATTTCAACATGTGGAGCGCAAAATAGTGCAAAATGGTCTGGCAACAGAGTGTGACAAAACTCCAGGTAGGCTGGCAGCGAAAGGGTTAAACAATAAACATCAACAAATGCCAGGGCGGGGATTTAGCCAAAATACCATCACAAAAAGTGCTAATAAGATAATCTGAATCGAATGGTAATCTTCACAATAAATATATTTGTAATCGTACCCATCCTACTTTATGCAATAACAATAAGTCTGAGTGATTAATCAATAGCTATATACCATATTTTTTCACTTTAAGATGCATCTTGGGGTTTAGAGCAGAAAAATAAGAAAAAAAATTCAAATCTGAAAGTGTGCAGAACCCCTCAATCCCCTATAACAAGCAGTGTGCAGAATCCCTCTATTCTCATTTTATTAGATTCATCTCTACAATGTATTTACACCACATTGCTTCAAATGAGTTGTGTAACACAAGAGGTATTCTATAATACTACAAATCGACAGATATCACGTGGTGGATGGAAACAAGCATGTTAAAGCATCAACTACATCTCCAAGATTGAGGAGAGCAGAAATGAGTGCTGTGTAGAGCAGGGGTCCCCAACCCTCTCCTACAGGGCCCACCAACAGGCCAGGATTTTCTGATCTACAGACAGATACACAGGTGAAGTAATTAGTGCAGCAGCAGAGCTATGGAGTCAGCTATGTGGATATGACTTGTTGGTGGGACTTGTAGGAAAGGGTTGGGGACCAGTCTTGTAGAGGAACAACTTCACATTTCTGGGTGTCCTGCTCTGTGAACACCCTGAGATCACCATAGAAATTTTACATTTCATCTGTCCAACTGCGCATGCGCAAGTCGCTGACCAATCTGTTATTGTGCTTCAATCATATTGCCCTTTGCCGACCTGAGTGGATACAGCGTGTGCCGCTGGCCGCAACCCCCCTCCTTTCCATACCCGCACCAGCCCTTCACTAATGCCTGACATAGGTAAGAGCTAGAGGGATAGCGGGAATGCAGCCGAGGATTGCAAAAAATCATTGGGATTGCTGGCTTTATATATAATGGGCAATACTTGGGGATTTCAGTGTGGGGCATCCCAAATTGAATGATGAGGATATGGATGAGGACAACTGCCTCCCTGGATTCTTTTAGACTTTTAGGTAAGCTTTTTGTTACTTTTCACTTTGTAGGTGTCGGGTCTGGGTGGCATTCGTAACTTACATTTTAAAGTGGAGGTTATGAGACGAGAACAGTGCGCTGTGCACGAACACCACGATTGTGTGTGGAGCGCGCTCACCGTAGGCAAGGAGAAGTGGACGGCGTGTGCAAGGAAATGTTCATTAGGGCCAGGAGAAGCCAGCGCGGGCAAAGGAGATGTCATGGATAGGTAAGTCGCCAGGCATACATGCTGAAGGGGCTCTCCAGCTAGCTTGCTCTGGGCCCTCTGGTTTCATGGCCCTGGGGGCACGTGCCTGCACTTCCTCTATGATATGTACGGCCCTGCTGTCTCGGTTTCTGGTCCTTGTGCCAGTGGCACCCCAATTTGAGGTGCCCCGCTGTATAAAACCTCCAAAAACTCACCTTTTCTCTGTCCCATGGCACATATACAGGCTCTCATCTAGTCAGCACAGCATATGGCCCTGTTTAGAAACAGAGCCCAGAATAAGTGAGCGGGGCCACTGCATCCTCAGTGTCCCTGTGGTGCCTCAGCTACAGGGAGCCTGGGAATGCAGCCACAGTTGGCGAGCGAGGCATGCAAGCCTCCAGGTGAGTGAAATGTGGAGGAGCGATCACATACCTCCCAACTTTTTAAAAGGTGAAAGGGACAATTGTTACATCAGGCCACATCCCCTCATGGATGGATGTGAGACAGGATAGGAGACAGGATGTAACAGTTGCAGCAATATAAACTTATTGAATAGGCAAATTAATTTATTGATGCAGAGCTGCATGTTACACCCCAAAGAGGGACTAATGACAACAATGAGGGACAGGGGGACATGGACTCAAAAGAGGGACAGTCCCTCCAAATCGGGGACAGTTGGGAGGTATGCGATCAGGAATCATGCAAATCAGGATGTCTTGAGGTCATCAGCTGGCTGCACTGTGGTTTAGAGTTGGGGGGTCCTGTTTAATGCCTGTATTGATGACCTATATTAACGCTCTCTCTCATCTGGTTTTATGATGAATACATATAAAACATAACAACAGATAGAACTTAAAAAGTTCTAAAAAAACGCGCTTATATATTAAACATATATTTTTTATATGTAGCCTCTCGCTCCAAGCCTCCAGACTGTTTTCACCTCAGTCCTGATATTCAATGTATATATATATATATATATGTATACAGCCCTAGAGCTGTATACCAGGCTCAGCGAAGCAATTTTATCACCACAGGTGCTCTTCGTGTCAATTCAGTGACATCACCACCACCTTCTTATATATAACGTACCAGATTCAATCTTGGTTTTTAACACTTCTGATTCCACTTAATGGCTCCACTTTTTCTCCTCTAGCTGCAAATAAGTGCTTATCTATTCAGATACTTAGATGGTCACCTTCTTATAATATGCTCTTATTGACCAATAGACTCCAATTTCCACAAAGGGAATATATCAACTTTCTCCAGGTTTATTAAAACATGTAGAAGACAAAAAACACAAAAGCGCTCCAATAGCGTTGGTTAGTATGTTCCACACAGGGGGATTCAGCTAAATGGCCGCTGGCCCCTTAAAAGCCGCTCACCAGATGTTTAAAACAAACAAGCATTCAGTATAAAACTATAAAAGGACGGGCGTCATCTAAAACCTTCCAGTCAGTACGCGCGTGTCACGCTCGGGGTAACTCCAGCCCTCCAGATAAGCCCTCAACCCCCAATCTCCGCAGCCAGCTTCACCTATAGGAGCCCCCGCTTGCCGGGACGCAGAATACACCTGCCTGGGATCGGTTGCCCCCAGGACTTCTATGGCTCAAAGGATGCGAGCTTATATGTAGGAGGTCTGGAGAACCAATACCAGAGATCGTAGCGGCACCAAGGATTAGGCAACTCATAGTCAGGGTTCAAGCATAGGTCAGCAACTGGGGTATAGATCGAGAGTGGTCGGTTCAAGCAAGGTCGGCAACAGGGGTACAGATCGAGAGAAGTCGGTTCCAGCAAGGTCGGCAACAGGGGTTCAGATCGATAGTGGTCGGTTCAGGCTAGGTTGGCAACGAGATCAATAACAATAGACACGACAGACTAGGTACTAGGCGCTATCACAGGCAACTGAGGGGAAAACAGCTTTATAGGGACAGACATGAGAGGGAAGGTGTAGTGATTGGTGCACATAGGATCACATCTATGATTGGCCAGAGCATAGGGGAAGTGCAAACCCCTATCCCAGAACTGTCCCTTCCTGGGCTCATAGGCCCAAACAGGAGGAGAGGGAGGAGTCCCTCCCCTGCCTGAGCGTGCATGGCCTGACAGCTACCTCCGGAGGGCATAAGAAGAATGAGACGGGAGGAGACGGGAACGAGGACGGAGGAGAGCGGTGCTGGCGGGCGCGCCAGCCGCCGCCGCTCGGCGCGGGCGCCGAGCAGACGTTGCTGCTGCAGCCGGCCGCCCGGGACCAGTGCTGGAACGGGGCCCAGGTAAGTGACAATTCGTGACACTACCCCCCCCTTCACGAGGGGCCTCCGGACCCTCACCAGGTTTCCCCGGATTGTCACGATGAAACTTCTTTACAAGAGCTCTGGCGTGAACATCCCTTGCTGCTACCCAGCATCTTTCCTCTGGACCGTAGCCCCCCCCAGTCAACCAAATACTGTAAAGAATTATGCACTTTACGTGAATCTAGGATCTTGTTTACTTCGTACTCTGGCTCATTATCAACCAAGATTGGCGAAGGACCAGCAGGAGGAATGTTCTTAGCTGGTTTTAACAGCAAAACATGGAAAGAATTAGGGATTTTCATAGTCGGCGGGAGTTGAACTTTAAAAGATACATTGTTCAATCTTTTGATAATGGGAAAAGGACCAATGAACTTTGGACCTAATTTACTGGAGGGTTGTCGGAGCGCAATGTTCTTAGTGGAGACCCAAACAATATCACCAATCCGAAGAGCAGGTTCCTGAGACCTACGGCGATCGGCGAATTTCTTATACCTCAAACCAGTAGTCTTTAAAATTTCCTGAACGCGTGTCCAGATGTCCCTCCGTTCCTGAAGCCACTCCTCCAATGCCGGCAAATTGGTCGACCCCGAAAGGGAAGAACCTCTAGGATTTTTCCCCAAATTACTGAAGAAATGAGATATCTTAATACTCTCACTAGGCGCGTTATTGTAAGCCAACTCAGCAAAATCAATAAATTCCGCCCATTGATCTTGTGCATCAGAGACATAACATCTTAAGTATTGCTCCAAAGTTTGATTAGTTCTTTCAGTCTGCCCATTAGACTGGGGATGGTAAGCAGAAGAAAGAGAGATCTGAATTCCCAGACGTGAACAGAAGTGTTTCCAAAAACGTGAAGTAAATTGGACACCCCGATCGGAAACTATATTAGACAGTATGCCATGGATACGGAAAACATGCGTAGTAAATAGCCGCGAGAGCTCAGGAGCCGATGGAAGTTTGGGCAAAGCAACGAAATGTGCCATCTTACTGAAACGGTCGACGACCACCCAAATCACCGTATTCCCATGTGAGAGGGGCAAATCTACAATAAAATCCGTTGAAATATGAGTCCATGGTTCATTAGGAATTTCAAGTGGGACCAAGCCCCCACTAGGGGCCTTGTGAACCCCTTTACTTCGCGCACAAACCGAACAAGCGTTGATAAAGACAGTAACATCACGTCGAATGGTAGGCCACCATACATGGCGTCGGGCTACCATTAACGTCTTACGACTACCCAAATGACCAGCAGTTTTAGCATCGTGAAATTCGCGTATTACATCTGAGCGCAGGTGCGGCGGAACAAACTGCCACCCCAAAGGTACATCAACTGGAGATTCATTTTGAAAAGGCGCCAGGGTATTTGAGAGATCAGGAAGCAATGCCGCCACCATACATCCCAAGGGTAAGATAGGTTCACCAGTATCACCCCGATCCTTGCATTCACCAAACATGCGGGATAGAGCATCTGCTTTAGTATTTTTTACACCCGGCTTAAAGGTAATTATGAAATTAAAGTGCGAGAAGAACAATGCCCAACGTGCATGACGAGAGTTCAGTCTCTTGGCAGAACCGATGTACTCGAGATTTTTATGATCTGTATAAACAATAATAGGATGCAATGAACCCTCCAACCAGTGACGCCATTCATCAAATGCCAGTTTTACCGCTAATAATTCTCTGTTTCCTACATCATAATTTTGTTCCGCAGTACTGAATTTTCGCGAAAAATAGGCGCAAGGATGTAGACGCTCAGGATGACCGGAATATTGTGACAACACTGCACCTACTCCCAACTCGGAAGCATCTACTTCTATAATAAAAGCTTTAAGAACATCCGGATGAATTAGCACAGGCGCCAAAGTAAAGGCCCGTTTTAAGGTCAGGAAAGCCTCACAGACAGGGGGAGACCAGTTTGCAGTAAAAGCCCCTTTACGCGTCAGGTTGGTGAGAGGTGCTACAATATGGGAGAAGCCCTTGATAAAACGCCGATAAAAATTCGCAAACCCGAGAAAACGTTGCAATTCTTTCAGAGTTTTGGGTTGGACCCAATCCTGTACCGCCGAAACTTTCTCCGTATCCATTTCTAAACCCTGGCTGGAAATTACATATCCCAGGAAGGGAACAGTGGTGACCTCAAACATACATTTAGAAAGTTTCGCATATAAGTTGTTCTCTCTTAGTTTTTGCAGTACCAACTTGACATGACGTCTGTGGTCCAGTAAAGAATTCGAAAAAATTTGAATATCATCCAAGTAGATGACCACAAATCTACCGAGATACTCCCGGAATACATCATTTATAAAATCTTGGAAGACAGCTGGTGCATTACAAAGACCAAAGGGCATGACCAGGTACTCGTAATGGCCGTCTTTCACATTGAATGCAGTTTTCCACTCATCCCCCTGCCGAATGCGAATCAAATTGTACGCCCCTCTTAAATCCAACTTGGAAAAAATTCGGGCTCCTACAACTTGATTGAACAGATCCCCAATCAAGGGTAAGGGATATCTGTTCTTAACCGTGATCTTATTCAAGGCCCGGTAATCGATACACGGTCTCAGACCGCCATCCTTTTTCTCCACGAAAAAGAACCCGGCCCCCGCAGGCGAAGTGGAGGGACGGATAAACCCCTTTTTCAGATTCTCGGCAATGTACTCCCTCATTGCTTGCTCCTCAGGCATGGTGAGATTATAGATTTTCCCCCTAGGGGCAATCGTACCAGGGAGCAAGTCAATAGGGAAGTCGTAGGCCCGATGTGGAGGAAGTGTATCAGCAGAGCGTTCAGAGAACACATCGACCCAGTCCGCATACGGCTGAGGTAACCCCTGGGGTAGCACTTGAACACTTCTAAGGCCCGTAGAGAAACAATGACCCTTGCAGTGATCACTCCACTTAATCAACTCCCCAGCCTGCCAATCTAATACGGGGTTGTGGAGTTGCAACCAGGGGTATCCCAGGACCACTGTAGTTTCTGGACAGTCAAAAACAAAGAATTCCAAGAACTCAGAGTGGGAGGAGCCAACAATTAATCTAAGAGGTGGGGTCTTAGTGTTGATTGGTCCCCCCTGGATGGCCTTCCCATTAATAGCCAAAACCTGTAGAGATCTCCCAAGGGGCACTAAAGGAATTCCTAAAATGGAGATCATGCTCCTATCCAAAAAGTTACCCGCAGCACCACTGTCGATAAAGGCGGACACTGTCTGCTTAGAGGAACCCCAAAACAGGTCTATAGGCACAAGCATCTTATTTTGGCGAGAGTTGAAAACTGACTCACCCAGATCAGCACTCTCCCCCTGATCTAGTTGTGGGAGTTTTCCGCTGGCTTCCCCTTGTTCGGACAGGACCCAGCAAAATGTCCAGAGTTTCCGCAATACAGGCATAACCCCATGGATCGCCTACGCTGCTTTTCACCCTGAGATAGGCGGGTTCTTCCCAGCTGCATGGGTTCCTCCTGAGAGGATGATGGTGTGCTTTCCCCACGGGCAACCGGAGAATTAGGGTTCTGGAAGGATCTGAGGGACGTGGGAGCCCTGGCTCTCTCCCTAGCCCTCTCCCTAAGACGTCGGTCGATTTTAATGGAGACCTGCATCAATTGATCCAAGTCCGCCGGTGGGGGAAAATTTACCAACGCATCCTTGATGCCTTCCGACAGCCCCACCCGGAATTGGCTGCACAGAGCGGGGTCATTCCACCTAGATTCTATGGCCCAGCGGCGGAATTTCGCACTGTAATCCTCAGCCGAGTTCCGCCCTTGCTTTAAGGCCCGAAGCCTATTCTCCGCCGTGGATTGCTGATCAGGGTCAGCATATAAGATGCCCATGGCAATGAAGAAGGCCGTGACGGAATGTAGGGCAGCATCATTAGGAGGCAGACTAAAGGCCCAGGACTGAGGATCTCCTTGAAGTAGAGAAATAACTAGGCCCACACGCTGGGTCTCGGTGCCTGAAGAGACGGGTCTCAATTTGAAATACAGTTCGCAGGCATTCTTGAAATTAGAAAATTTGGTACGTTCTCCAAAAAATTTCTCAGGTAGCGGAATCTTTGGTTCTGAGACGTGAGGTGGTACAGAGGAAGCAGGTGATTGACGGGATTCCTGAGTGGCCACTCTTTGAGCGAGTTGGTTAATAGCCGTGGCCATAGCCTGCACCTGCTGTACCAGGTCATCCATCTTTTTTTTGGCCTGTGATACTGTCACGCTCGGGGTAACTCCAGCCCTCCAGATAAGCCCTCAACCCCCAATCTCCGCAGCCAGCTTCACCTATAGGAGCCCCCGCTTGCCGGGACGCAGAATACGCCTGCCCGGGATCGGTTGCCCCCAGGACTTCTATGGCTCAAAGGATGCGAGCTTATATGTAGGAGGTCTGGAGAACCAATAGCTAGAGCATTGGCGGAGGAAGTCCAGAGACAGGCCAGAGGTCGACAGCAGGAAGACAGAGATCATAGCAGCACCAAGGATTAGGCAACTCGTAGTCAGGGTTCAAGCAGAGGTCAGCAACTGGGGTATAGATCGAGAGTGGTCGGTTCAAGCAAGGTCGGCAACAGGGGTACAGATCGAGAGAAGTCGGTTCCAGCAAGGTCGGCAACAGGGGTTCAGATCGAGAGTGGTCGGTTCAGGCTAGGTTGGCAACGAGATCAATAACAATAGACACGACAGACTAGGTACTAGGCGCTATCACAGGCAACAGGCAACTGAGGGGAAAACAGCTTTATAGGGACAGACATGAGAGGGAAGGTGTAGTGATTGGTGCACATAGGATCACATCTATGATTGGCCAGAGCATAGGGGAAGTGCAAACCTCTATCCCAGAACTGTCCCTACCTGGGCTCATAGGCCCAAACAGGAGGAGAGGGAGGAGTCCCTCCCCTGCCTGAGCGCGCATTGCCTGACAGCTACCCCCGGCGGCCGCGCTGAGCGCAGCGCTGCCGGAGGGCATAAGAAGAACGTGCTCGCGCGTGCGAGCACGAGACGGAAGGAGACGGGAGGAGACGGGAACGAGGACGGAGGAGAGCGGTGCTGGTGGGCGCTGCTGCTGCAGCCGGCCGCCCGGGACCAGCGCTGGAACGGGGCCCAGGTAAGTGACAATTCGTGACAGCGCGCACCAGCATACAAAGGGAACGAGTTCCAGCTCACCGCCTCCTCCGGCCGTAGTCAGCGGCGCTGCTCGTCCAAAACACACGTGACTATCCTTAGCTCCGCCCAACGTGTTTCGTCATCACGACTTATTCATGGGCTTGCGCAGGGCTAAGGATGTCACTAATTTATTCATCTCCTCGTATCACATGGTTTTTTTCATTTAACTCTTTGAAGTGCCGATACTTTAGATGCTTTCTTGTATACCGCTAATGCACACCTTCCTCTTCATATTAATCACAATTATTTAATAGACAATACAATAAAACAAATAAAAACAATATATGAATCTCTCCTTTATACTTAATTGATTCCTATCGCTCATTTCTTCCTCAAACTCTCAAACAATTTTGTTATAATCATATATATAAGGAAAGAAGGTTTTTTTTATATATAAAAAATATATATATATATAAGGAAATATATATATTTAAAAGGTTTTCACTAAACCCACTCATATCAGATCCTAAAGCTGAACAATATTGAGGATATCCTCTCAGTTATCTCCTATGAAGCAGTTTAAATCATACTCCACATTTAAACCTTTCGGTTGTAAAGATTGAAGTTTATACTGTATATCCATTTAGATTCCATTCTGGATATCTCTCTAATATTATTTCCTCCCTTTAATCCTCCTATCCATTGATCAATCACCCAGAATTTTAGCAAAGTGGGATCTTTGTTGTGGGTACAATTAAAGTGTGCTGAAACGCTGTGGGACTCATACCCTCTTTTTATATTATAAATATGTTCTCTCAGTCGCACTTTTGGGAAAGAATTTTGTATTTTAATTTTGTATTTTAGAAAAAAAAATTCCCTCCAAAAATGTAAACCCATGTTATTCAAGGAGTGTGTTTTTACAGCACTTTTTGGTGAGACCCCTACACCAGTTCACCGGGTAGGAGCTCGGCATGTCACCTGCCGGCACTGGTGGGTGACATACCGATATCCCGCCCATTTGATCGTATCCCCATTTGGGACACCAGGGGTGGGGAAGAGCCCGGTGCCCATATCTAAGCCTTAGGCCCATACCAAAGGGAATAAGGCTGAGAACTGGTAGGGCCAAGAGATGCCCTGAGCACCCTTCAGAGACCTGAATTACCAGCCCTTATGCCTGGTGCCCAAACAAGTTGGCTTCCGGGGGACACACTATTTTTAAACATAAAATACTAAAAAATAAAAAATACAGTTGCCTGCATAAATTTTACCATTGAAAATAACAGGTGGCAATAGTGGCATTCCCAATGTTACTAATTACATAACTGGAGGAAAGGGACATGGGGGGCATTTCCTGGGGAATCTCCCTCCATGTCTATCCCCTCTACTGTCGCCATGTTTGATAATACTGTACGTCTGGCTGGTTCTATGCAGACACAGGTGTCAGCTGACAATAACTTCTATCGGCCATGTCAGCTGACGTTAACATCCAATCAAGGCAAACCTAAGCCTTTACAAGGAAATTCAGGACAGCAGTACTCCACTACTGTACTTGAGTGAGTTGGACTGTGATGTGTCATAGCTGGGGAACAAAGACCATAGGCCTGATTCAGAGCCTTCCCGTGAATGCTCATTTTTTTCGGGAACTGTACTCGGAAACCGGGAATTTGAAAATGCTCTTATGATTCAGAGCAACATTCTGAGAAAAGTTTGTTAATGGCTAAGCGAACATATTTAGTTTGTGTAAACATACGGTTTAGCCAAGCATTTACAGTATTTGCTGTTGAACTCATCTCAAAAGCCGAGCTTTTACCATAGCTTGGCCGTAACTTGCTGTGGAGTCCATTGTTCTCAGCGTGTTGTGTCCGTCAGTTGTTTTTTTCCCTGCTATTTTAAGTTGCTTCCCACTGTCCCCTGCCATTTCCCCGGTGAATGTGGATGTCCTTCTACATACTTACCTTCTCCCTCCTGCTGCATCTAGGGCATCCCATGTACTCTGCATGTCCTTCCACATACTTATCTTTGTACCTATCTACATGCATGCACATGTTTACATACCTACCACAACTGTTGTCAGCATAGTTTTTCAGGTGTACAGCACGGCTTGCTTCATTTCAATTCTTTACATGTGTGTAATTCGCCACAGGGGGCGCAATCGACTGCAGGAAGACTTGTGGCCCCGCCCGGCCCATAAAAGGGCCGGAATTACCCAGAAGACCCCAGTATTCTCCTGCAGCCTGACTGCGAAAATGGTCTCTTGCTCTCTCTCCATGGACTTCGCCGATAAGCGGGGCATTACTAGTCCGTCGGCCGCTGCAAACCCTATTCCCACCTTCTTCTGGGACCTTTCTTGCCTCCCAGCCATGGCTGCGGATCAGGTGCAGGTAGGAGGGTCAGGCGTTCGGCAGAGCTACAAAAGGATCTGGGCCGAAGACTCTTCCTCAGAGTAAGCCGGCCATAGGCTATGGTGAGCCTATAGGCGGAGGGAGGGGAGGAACCACCATTTTTCCCTTTTCATTATGTGTCCCACATGCTTTATTCTTGTGCATTTGTATGCTGTGTGTTTTTCTCACGTTTTTTACCTCACGATATACTTACCTTCCCCGCTCCTCTTGCCTCCTCTACGTTATGGCGTCAGGGGGGGACGGTTGCTGGCCTTGTTCCCCGCTGCGCGGGTGCTCTCTGTGGCGGAGGAAGGGATGGGGGTCCCTCCTGTCCCTACCTGTCTTCCTTGTCCCGGGCACCATTTTGTCTCTTTGGTCCTGGAGTCTTGGCGTGCTGTGGGGGGGCGGGCTGATCGATGACGTGATCCGCGTTATCGCGGCGTGGCCCACCGCTTGAGGTGCTGCTTGGGCAGGCCGGCGCCACTCTCCTCACAGAGTTTCCTGAGGTAAAGTTCCTTTTTTTACCTTACGCCGTCGGTCCTTGGTCTGCTGACAGGCTGCACAGGCTCTTCCCAGGCTCTTCAACTGGCTTCCTTTTGGTCCCTGAGTCCGGTCTTTTCTTGTTGGTACCTTTATTATTGTGTTTTATATTGGCTGTGCATGCGCTTGTTCCCTTTTGTGTCTTTCAGAATCCCATTGAGATTCTTGTGGTTCCTCCCGGTCCATACACCAGCCCCCTGCCCCCCCTCTCCACCCTTTCCTGCCTTGTGGGTTAGGGTGCTGAGAGTCAAATTGAGTTTTTTTCTGTACGGTTCTGGGCCGCCTTAGTGCCTTGAGACCCGTCTTTCTTATCATAATCACCATAATGGAGGCTTCTGGGAATAGCGGGCTTGGGAACCCCCCGGGACTAGCTAAGCTTTGTCTTCTGTGTGGTACATGCCCGCTGAGAGGTCGCAATGTGGTTTGTGTGCCCTGCGCCCAGAGTGCTATTGCGGATCAGGATGGGGCTAGTGTTGCCGGCCCTAGTCCCATTGCTCCTCGCCGACTCCCCCGCGCCTGCTTCTGGCCCCTAGTGAGGGGGAGGCCAGCAGGGACTTGCGTAGTAATTTTGAGCTCAGACTGGCTAGCATTGAGCGTCAGTTGGCGTGTTGGGCCACTGGAAAGGCCAAGATTAAGAAGCGGCATTTGGAGCTGGCTCGCGCCATTTTTGCCGATGAGGATTATGAGGCCTTCGGTGGCAGAGATTTCACTTAGGAGGGTGAGTTGCTCCAGGGGTCCGACTCCTCCGGGGGTAGTCGGGGGGACCTTGACAGTTGCCACGGGTCTTCATCAGACGAGGACGAGTGGCCCCAGGATGATACTGAGCAGCTGTTGTCTGCGGTACTTCATACTCTGCACATTGTTCCTCCCAAGGCGGCAAAGAAGAAACAGGGGGACCTTTTTCGGCCGAAGAGACAGCTTCTTGTCCTTCCTGAACAAGGCTACTTCTCTAAGATGGTTTTTAAGGAATGGGAGAAGCCTAATAGGTTGCCGTCTGTGCCTAGGGGTCTGGACAGACGGTATCCCTTTTCGCCTATGGCCCCATCCCCCGGAAGTGGATGCTCCTGTTCTGGTTCTCTCCAATACCTCTGTTATGCTGTCTCCTGAGACTTCCTCCTTGCGTGATCATGTTGACAGGCGCATGGATCAGCTAGCCTGTCACGCGTTCACTTTTGTGGGAACCAGTCTGCGCCCTGTCTGTGCTGCGGCCATTGTTTCCATGGCCATTAAGAAGAAGGTAAGGTATCTCGCGGATATTGCCAAATCTCACAAGCGAGCGGAGGAGTATAGGGAGCTTTTGGCTTGTATGGACTTCCTTGCCTTTGAAATATCGGCCATGGATGACGCCGTCCGTTTTGGTGGTAGGGCTTCGGCTGCGATGGTCACGCTGTGTTGCTCTATCTGGTTACGACAGTGGGCAGCGGATGCTGCCGCCAAAAAAGCTCTCACAGGTATTCCCTTACTGGGACTTCGGCTGTTTGGGGAACGGTTGGACCTCCTGGCTAAAAACGGTAGACTTCCTCAGCCCTCCTCCTCCCTCTTGGGGAATCTTCCTTTTCTGGTGGCCGCAGAGACTCATGGGGGCGAGGTAGAGCCCGAGGTCATCCCGGCCTTGCCTGGGGATCCAAGCCTAAGCCCCCTTCCAAGGCCCCTCAGGCATGAGGGAACGCCCTCACCCAGCCGGGTGGGGGGGGCGGCTTCGGCTCTTTGCTCATGTCTGGAGGCAACAAGTCTCGGACCGGTGGATTAAAGAGGTGGTGTCCTCTGGATACAAGATAGAGCTGGCAGTTTGGCTGCCCCCAAGATTCATTCGGTCCCGGATATCCCAAAATCCTGTGACAGCGCAGGGTCTGAGGCTGGCCGTTAACATCTTCTGTCATCAGGAGTGGTTTGCCATGTGCCTCTTCAAGAACGGAGGCGGGGGTTCTACTCCAACCTGTTCACGGTGCCCAAGAAGGATTTAACAGATTTGTCAGGTTCAAACAGTTCCGCATGGAGAACTTACGGTCGACGGCGAGCTCTTTTCGGCCAGGCAATTTCATGACCACTGTGGACTGCACGTTCCTGTCTTCCTGGGACACCAGAGGTTCCTGAGGTTCGCTCTAGGGGATCAACACTACCAGTTTGTGACCTTACCGTTTGGCATCACCTCGGCCCTCCGGGTGTTCACCAAGGTGCTGGTGGGTGTCATGGCTCTTCTGAGGAGCCAGGGCATTCGCGTTCTTCCTTACTTGAACGACCTTTTGATTGCAGCTCCATCTTTGCATCAGGCAGAGAGGGATACTCGGATGTTAGTGTCCACCCTCGAGTCCTTCGGTTGGGTGATCAATTATCCCATGTCTTCTCTCTCTCCTTCATCGGTAAGATCCTTCCTGAGAATGACGCTGGATACTTCTCAGGTCAAGGTGTTTCTTCCTCAGCAGAAGGTGGAGGGCCTTCAGATGCGAGTGCGGGCCTTGTTGGCTTGCCCTCATCCCTCCATCCGTCTGGGGATGCAGTTGGTGGGTCTCATGGTGTCTTGCTTCGAGGCTGTGCCTTTCGTTCAGTTCCACATGAGACCCCTTCAGTTGAATCTCTTGACCGTCTGGGATCGGAGTCAGGAGTCCTTGGAGCAGGAATTCGCTCTGTCCCCTCTGGCCAGACAGTCCCTCTCGTGGTGGCTGGACTCGAGAAATCTTCTAGTGGGCAGGTCCTTTTTGCCTCCGTGCTGGGAGATTGTCACCACAGACACCAGTCCGACCGGTTGGGGAGGGGTTTGGAAATCGCTGAAGTTCCAGGGCCAGTGGGGCCCTCAAGAGGCCCACGCACCTATCAGTCTCTTGGAGTTGAGAGCGATCAGGTTGGTTCACTTCCAGTGGACTCCCCACCTTCGGGGTCATGCGGTCCAGGTCTGCTTGGACAATCAGACGGCAGTCGCCTACATCAATCATCAGGGAGGGACTCGGGGCAAACGAGCCCTCAAGAAAGTGTTCCTGATATTGTCTTGGGCGGAGGAGACGGTTCCTTCCATCTCGGCGGTTTACATCCCCGGGGTGGAGAACCAGGAGGCAGATGCCCTGAGCAGGGGGACGTCTTGTCTAGGGGAATGGTCTCTCGACAACAAGATCTTTCATGCCCTGTGTCGCGGCTGGGGTCAGCTGGACGTGGACCTGTTTGCGTCCCGTCACAATCACAAGCTTCCGATATTCGTATCCCTGTCAAGGGATCCTCTGGCCTTCACCACGGACGCGCTGGCATTTCCTTGGAAGGAATTTCGACTTATTTATGTCTTTCCTCCCTTCCCTCTGTTGGGTCGTGTGCTGCACAAGATAGCCCAGGAGGGGGTACCGACCATCCTAGTGGCCCCCCGCTGGGTGAGGAGGGTATGGTTTGCAGACGTCGTCCAGATGGCGGTGGATCAGTAAGTCCTGCCCGACGTTCCAGAGCTCCTCACTCAGGGACAGCTGCGCCACCCCAATTTACAAACGCTGGCTTTGACAGCTTGGCTGCTGAAACCTCCATCCTGATGGATAAGGGTTTGCCAGCTTCGGTCATCAGTACTATGATTCAGGCTCGGAAAAAATCCTATTCTATGATTTATTACAGGGTATGGCACGCTTACATTGCCTGGTGTGAGTCTAAGGCCTTCCCTTGCTGCACCTTCTCCCTTTCCAGGATTCTGGAGTTTCTTCAACACCGTCTAGAGTCGGGTCTACAACTGAGTACCCTCAGGGGACAAGTTTCTGCCTTGGCAATTTTCTTCCAAAGATCTTTCGCTAATCATAGGCTTGTCAAAACTTTTTCCCAGGGAGTCACTCATGTACGTCCACCGCGTAAGCTTCTGCTACCGGTGTGGGATTTGTACTTGGTGCTTTCTGCTCTTCAGGGTCTCCCCTTCGAGCCCCTGTGTGATGCTGCTCTTTCTATTCTGACTATTAAGGTGGCCTTTTTGGTTGCTATCACTTCGGTGCGTCATGTCTCTGAGCTGGCGGCGCTTTCCATGAAACCTCCTTATTTTGAGCGGCATCAGGAAAAGGTGGTGTTCTGTCTTAAGCCAGAATTCTTGCCCAAGGTTGTTTCTGCCTTTCATCTTAATGAGGACATTGTCTTACCTTCCTATTGTCCTGACCCTGCTAATTCCAAGGAACGGAACCTTCATTCTCTGGATGTGGTCAGGGCACTCATGTATTATTTGGTTGCCACTGAGTCATTTCGAAAGTCTGATTCTCTTTTGTCCTTCCTTCCGGACCTAGGAAGGGCTTGCCTCAGCCAAATCCACTATCAGTAAGTTGATTAGACAGGAGGTGGTACAAGCATACTCTGCCAAGGGGAAGGAACCCCCTTTCCGTGTTACAGTTCACTCCACTAGGGCTATTGGTGCCTCTTGGGCCTTCCAGCACCAGGCTTCAGTTGAACAGGTTTGTAAGATTGCTACTTGGTCTTCGGTTCATACTTTTTCCAAGTTTTACAAAGTTGATGATAGGACCTCAGCTGACGCTGTTTTTGGCTGCAAGGTGTTCAGGCAGTAGTGGCTTGAACTGCCTGCCATTGCTCTCTGGGGATCCCACCCTTCTTCTTTGGACACTGCTGTTGGATGTCCCACATGTAAAGAATTAAAATGAATCAAGCCGTGCTGTACACCTGGAAAAATACAATTCTGTGATTACTCACCTGTAGAATTGTTTTTACGGTGTACAGTATGTCTTGCTTCATCCCACCCTTGTTATCATTGTTCTCTTTTGCCTTGTTATAGTGATTTTTGTTGAGTTTCTTTTTAGTGGGCTGTGTTTTACTAACATGGTCCTTGCCTCCCGGCTTCTTGCATTACTGCTTTCAAACACTGGGGTCTTCTGGGTAATTCTGGCCCTTTCATGGGCCGGGAGGGGCCACAAGTCTTCCTGCAGTCGATTGCGCCACCTGTGGCAGATTACCCACATGTAAAGAATTGAAAAGAAGCAAGCTGCGCTGTACACCGTAAAACCAATTTTACAGGTGAGTAATCACAGAATTGTATTTTTAGGGGCCACCCTCCTCCGGCACTATCCCTTCTTTAGGGTCTGTATTGGGGGAAAGAATCTGAGTTAGAATGTTTGTGCATATGCAGTTTGTATGATGCTTGGATAGTGTTTGGCTTAACTGGGCTTAAACCCACGCCCCGCTTTGGTTTTGGATGACCCCAACACCACATACTCGCCCTCGAGTTCTGTAGGGAAAAAGAAGAACAATACACCAGCACTTAGCAAACATGTCATTTGACTTTCTTCGAAACACAACCTGTGTTTTTTGTTTTATTGGCATATCGGAGTGGTCAGGAGCTGTGGGCAACTCAAAGCCCAACACACCCTTCTCTTCAGTGGGCTCCATGACTGGTGGTGGGGAGGCTTGAGAGGAGAAAGAGCAGTTTGGCATGGTTTGTGGCTGCCGCTTTACATCCACACCCTGTCTTCTGAGCCACAATGGTCGGACCTCTCACATCTGGGCGGGCTTGATACACAGCCAGAACTCACCAGCTACAAAAGAGAATACAATTTTGTTAAACATGTCACTCATAACCTGATAGCTCACCTTTTCTGTTGTACGTCCACTTATCTGGGAAATTCTGACAGTAGAATCTTTGCACACAGGGCCACTTCCGCCATTTGAGGTCCGACCAGTGTTGCATTATTTGGTGGTAAGGCGATGTCCCCTCAACACACTCACATGTGCTGCCACTTCCTCTGCCAATGTCCCCTTGGCTTTAAGTCATACATTTGCTCCATGAAAGTCTGCAAAGAACACATTTGCATTATTAACTTTGTTTGGTTCTCCTTTAGGTACACATGGATTCCCCTGCCCCTTTAAGTACTTGCAATGCAAGAACCAAAGCCTGCTATACGCTAGAGTATGCCTATGCCACCTAATCCAGCTCTCCCACCCGACAGTGGTGGCGGATTGCAAGCACAGACGCACTCAGTCCAAGTGGTACACTAGTCACTCCGCTACTACTGTCAGAGAGTACTCACCAACATGGTGCTGCCAGCTCTCTCATTCCACAGCAGTCGCAGATTGCAAGCGCAAACCAGGTGTCTACCATTACTGTGGCGCCATGTGCTTTCACTCGTATTTCACAGCCACTCTGTCACCTGTTTGCACCTTGGCTGGAGGGTAATGCGCCACAGATGTGTAAGCAAATGGCATGAAAGGGTAACTTACCCTCATGATGTACTCCTGATGCTCACGGGTGTACATGGTGCCATGTTGGTCCTTTGGATGTCGACTTTGTGGCGCACCCCTGCACCGAGCGGCCTTAGTGGCTAGGCGAACTCCAGAAGTGTGATTGCATCCATACGCACATGTACCCTATAGGTTGCTGGTGCCTGTGCTGCCTTGTTAAATACACTTAATGATGTCCAATTATCCATCCACTTAATTCTAAAAGAACACAGATGAGACTTAGATTTTCAGGCCAGTGCTTACTCAGGAGCTTTTAATGCCACACCATAGGTGACAATGTAGCACCCAGAGCTCCCAACTCAGGCATGGCCGAGGAACACGCAGCACCCAACCCAGGTACCATAGCCCCAGCCCCAGGCCCCGCCTTTCATCCCGCAGGCACTCCCCTGCCAATATCCACACTAGCCACTCTGAGACCACAGCAGTATCAGCCATCATCACTGGGAGTCACAGAACCAGCTCCTGGGGGGCTCACGCCATAGCCCACCATGGTCCAACCAACAGTCGGGACACCAAAGTCCTGTGGTGAACTCAGTGCGGGCTCACTGCGGGCCAACACCCAGCAGACCCCTGCATTGGCCATTCACCCTGGGCGCAATCTAATCAGGGCAAGTTGAGTGGCCAATTTAATGATGCCCCCTGGGGGTTTTGCTGGATGGGGTGGTCCAAAATTATCGTCTGGGTCCATATTGACCCCTAAAGGGTCGAGGGAGGAGTTATGGATGGAAATTGTGCGCAATGTTATGGGGGCAGGAACGAAACTCAAGGATGTGCCCAAGCCAAGAAAAAGTGGGATGAACTGAAGGTGGTGTTTTGGCACAAACTCAGCACCAGACGGGCTGAAGGGTATAATAGACAATACAAATAACTAATCACAATGTTAGTTAGCAACTAATAAACCAAAAATATATCTAATCCTATACTAGTGAAGGAGAATGATAATGGATTAGTGGCAAAAAGATATATAGCAGCAATACTTAATACTAATTCTTTGGCATAAGCCAAAATATCTGGGTAGACTGGCACTTAAAGGGTTAATAATCTATACTGAATGTAAGGTTACTGATAAAACTCTCTTTTGATAGGTGATAAAAATTCTCCAGGGCTTACCTCGAATCTAAAAGTGATTTTACCATTGAATCCTTTTTTCTTGTGTTTTATTTTTTTATTATTCTATTTTAACTGTTTGTGCAATATTGATCTAATACACTATGAAGCATTAGAAAGTTACTATGTGCGTTACTAGTTATTCTGGGGATCACAGCTTTACACCTGGGAAATGGCGACAGATGCAGTATGTGTGTGCCACTTTATCACCATTTGAGGAAGAATTTGCTGAATGATAGGAAACAGAGGGTGGGTATCAACAGAATATACTCAGATTAGATCACCATTACTAGCGGAGTATTTAACACAAAACAGCACAGCACTTAAAAACAGATCATTTGAAAGTATAGGCAGGAAATGGCAAATTAAGTTTAATACAGTGACATGTAAGGTTATACTCATGAGAAGGAGCACTTTGTGCCAGGATTAAAGAAGAAAATGCTGGATAAAACTACAACAGGAAAGGACCTAGAGGTTTTAGACTTAATTATAGTGATCAGCAGTAGCTGCCAAGGCAAACCGTATCATGGGGTGGGGTGCATCAAGAGGTTCATTATGTAGGTGCCCATGACCAGAGCATCATTGGTCAGATGGAATATTGTGTACAATTTTGGGGACCAGCGCATAAAAAGTAAATGTGAGAACTTGAGCATGTCCAAACACTGGCAACTAAACTATTAAATGGAATGGGAGGACTAGAGTACCCTGAAAGATTTTTAAAAATAGCTTTATTTAAAAGTTTAGAGAAGAGACACCTGAGGGATCTAATAACTATGTATAGATATAACTGGGGACAATACAAAGATCTGTCCCAAAATCTATTTATACTCAGGACTGTAGCTATAGCACTGGGGAATTCACTAGGGTTACAGGAAATATGCTTCTTGCACCGGCATAGGAGGGGAATCTTTAAGAACAATGAGACTATGGAACTCTCTGCCAGATGATGCAGTCATGAGAAATACAATGACATTTTTTTTAGGGCCCTCCACACACTCTCCACAAGACCCTATGAGGCCAATATACGTGCTGCTGTGGCCTTCTGCCTTTGTCTGTGAGGAAGGTGGGCAAAGTTTTGGAAGGGTGAGCCCTAACAGGGCCCTCATCATTTTCTAATGTAAATTTTATCTAAACGTTTGAGGACAATGTGATGGCTGCTGTGGTCCACTCGCTGTACTCAGGGTAGATGGTTCATTTCTGGACTGGGTGCAACCTGTCAGGGCACTCCGCTTTTGTAATATGGCTTTTGTATTATCTAGCTAATTGATGTAATAGGAAAGCTAATTAAAATGCTTTATATCTGGTTAGGGGTGTTCATATGCATTTTTGAAGCATTTGTCAGCAGTTCTGTGTCTTCCAGAGGCTAGTATACACATCAGGATTCTCAATTTGGCTGTACATAATTCCAGGATTTAGCGGCCGATTCGCGAGATGGATGACCCGAATCGGTTTTAGCTCATAACTAGTCATTAGTCACATGGGGGATAACACAGAAGCTCCTCCTTTGTGGTACAAAAGCTTCCCTACCCCGGTGGGCCACCAAAGAAGCAGGGGGTACCTGTAATCAGTGCCCAGACCAGGAGGGAGACATTGGACCTGCAGAAGGCCTCCAACAGTTATTTTTAAATTGTATTTTTCACTATATCCAGTCCAAGTCGTCCCAGAATTAATGACATGTGGGTATTCCACCGCTAGGTGGCGCTCGACTGCAAGATCAAAAGCTGTCGCTCCTCCCGGCCCCCTATAAAAGCAGGTGTCTCTATGATTCCCCAGTGTTCATCTTGCAGCTGAGCGGGGCCTCCTAGCTTGTCGGTCGCTGCGCCCTTATTCCCACTACTGCCTCCCAGTCTTGGCTGATTGGGACGGTGAAGGTAGGGTGAATGCCGGGGTCAGGCGTGGGCAGAGCTAGGCTCTGGGCCGCAGACCCTGACTAAAGGGTAGCCGGCCATAGGCTGATGGTGAGCCTATGGGGGGGGGGAACCACTCTATGCCCACGGGTTCATGCCCTCCCTGCCCCACAAGCTTTATTATGTGTGGTGTTGCGCACCGAATTCGTGTGACTCTGGAGTCCTTTGCTGGTGGATATGCACTGTTGTTTTACTCTTGACATACTTACCTCCCTTGTTCCCTCGGCTCCTTCTCCTCTCTCCCCTCCATCTTGGTGCCGCGCTGTGAGGGGGGGGACAGTGCTGCTCGGCGGCGACGTTTGTTCTTCTTCTGGCCGCGGCCTCTGTGGATATAGGCGCGCGCGCTTCCGCCCGGCTACTGTGGGGGCCCCTCCATGGGCTGCCCTGCATTCCTGGCCTGGGTCTCACCCCTTCGGCCGGCTTGACAGTGCCATGTTGAAAGGAGTGCGCTCTTTCGCGTTGTCGTCGGGGGGGCACGCCATCTTGGTCTGCCTGGCTGCACGCTGTCTGTTGTCCTCCGCGCTCCATCGCTGGTGGTGTCGTGAGTCCCTCTTGTTATCCTGATTATGATTGTGTATATTGCGCATGTGCTGTGGGATACTCATGGCTTCTTGCCTGTGTCTTCTAGGTGGGCTCCCCTTGATAGATAAAGGGTTGTGGTTCCTCCCGGTCACCGCCCCCCCCCCCCCCCACCCTTCGCGCTCTCTCCCTATTAAGAGGGATCACTGAGAGGGACTAATTCTGAGGGCTTATTAGGTTTGGGCCGGCGGTGCCTTGTAACCTGTGTACCATTACTCTAATCACCATAATGGAGGCTTCTGGGGATAATGAGCTAGGGGCCCCATCTGGGCGGGTGAAGCTCTGCCCCATGTGCGGTGCCAGTCTTCTGGGTGGACTTAGCACGGTTTGTGTCACTTGCGCCAGGAGGGCCTTTTTGGAGAACGATCGGGCGGGCGTATCTGCCCCTAGCCTGTTATTGCCTGCAACCTCTCCAGAACGCCCGCTACTGCATTCAGCCCCCAATGAGGGGGAAGCCAGCAAGGGGCCCCGTGTTGATTTGGCACACCGGATGGCCAGTCTTAAGAGACAGGTCTCTGGCACGGCTCCTAAGAAGGCCACGAGTAAGAAGCACCATATCGAGCCAGTTTACTGGCCAGTTTAAGATCTTTTTGGAGGTCTGGACTCCATGGAGGAGTGCGAGTTGCATGTGGACTCTGTTTCCACTGTGGATTATTCTGCCGGCTATAACAGCGGGCCTGGCTCTTCCTCGGGTGAGGATATGTGGCTCCCTGATGATACAGAGAGGTTGCTGGCTGCTGTGTTTGAGACGTTGCATATTGTCCCTCCTAAAGTGGCTAAAAGGAAGCAGGCTGATTTATTTCGGCCTGAAAGACAGAGACTTGTCTTTCCTGAGCAGTCCAATTTTTCTAATATTGTCTAGAGTGGGAAAGGCCTAACAAGCTACCGTCGGTGCCTAAGGGCCTGGACAGTCTCTATCCCTTCCCTGAGGAGCTGGTCCGTCTGTGGTCCTGTCCCCCCGAAGTGGTTTCCCCTGTGTCGGGGTTATCCAACACTATGGTTATGCCGTCACCTGATACTGCTTCCTTGCGTGATCCAGCTGACAGGCGTATGGATCAGCTAGTTTGTCAAGCCTTCACCTTTGCTGGTGCTGGGTTTCGCCCTTTGTGTGCCGCGGCTATTGTCTCCTTAGCCATCAGAAAGAAGGTGAGACGTCTTGTAAATATTGCTAAGTCTCGCAAGCGGGCGGAGGAGTATACAGAACTTAAAGCTTGCGTGGATTTTATTGCCTTTGTTGCCTCTGCCATGGATGATGGTGTCCGACTCAGTGCCAGGGTTTTGGCCCTGCTTGTTGCGCTCTGTCGCTCGCTCTGGTTGCGGCAATGGTCGACTGACGCCGCGGCCAAGAAGTCGCTCACTAGTATCCCCTTCATGGGGCACAGGTTGTTCGGGGAGCGTCTGGACCTGCTGATCAAGGATGGTAGACTCCCTCAGGGGTGGGAGCCTGCGCGGCCCTTTTGGGGTTTTTCTGCCTATCGCTCCTTTTGAGGAGCAAGAGGCTTTTCATTTTCAGGTGGCCGCAGAGAGTTTTAGGGACGAGGTAGGTCCCGCTGTTGATCCAATCCCTCCTGGGGATCCAAGTCCAAGCCCCCTGCCAAGGCCCCTCAGGCATGAGGAGGCGCCCTCATCCATCTGGGTGGGGGGACAGCTTCTGCTATTTGCCCACGTCTGGAGACAGCGGGTCTCAGATTGGTGGATTCAGGAGGTGGAGTCCTCCGGTTACAGAATAGAGCTGGCAGTCAGGCCGCTCTCAAGATTTCTTCAGTCTCGAATATCCCAGAACCCAGTGCAGGCACAGGGCCTGAGAATGGCCGTGCAGCACCTCCTGCTGTTAGGGGTGATTTGCCCTGTGCCTCGTCAGGAACTCCAATCTCTTTACAGTTCCCAAAAAGGACGGTACATTACGCCCTATCCTGGACCTGAAGGGTCTCAACAGGTTTGTCAGAGTCAGACATTTCCGCATGGAAACCTTACGGTGAGCGGTGAGCTCGCTTTGGTCCGGCGACTTCAGGGATGCCTATTTGCACATCCCGATTTTCCAGAGACATCAGAAGTTCCTGAGATTTGCTCTGGAGGACCAGTATTACCAGTTTGTGGCTCTGCCATTAGGGATATCCTCAGCCCCCGGGTTTTCACCAAGGTGCTGTCAGGCATCATGGCTATTCTGAGGATTCAGGGCATTCGTGTGCTGCCTTATCTGGACGATTTACTGATTGCGGCTCAGTCCCTTCAGCAGGCCGAGAGAGACACACGGATGGTGTTATCCACTCTAGAGGCCTTCGGATGAGTAATCAATTACCCCAAGTCTTCGGTCATTCCCTCAATGGTGAGGTCCTTCCTGGGCATGACATTGGGCACCTCTCAGGTCAAGGTTTTCCTGCCACAGCAGAAGGTGTTGGGCCTTCAGACGCAGATGCAGACCTTGCTGTCTTGTCAGCGGCCGTTGATACGTCTGGTGATGAAGCTGGTGGGCCTGATGGTGTCATGCTTCGAGGCAGTGCCCTTCGCCCAATTCCATATGAAACTTCCTCAATTGAACCTCCCGGTGGGAGATAGTTACCACGGATGCCAGTCTGACTGGCTGGGGAGGTGTTTGGCAGACGCAGAGACTCCAGGGTCAGTGGGGTCCACAGGAGAACCACTTGGCCATAAATCTCCTGGAGCTGAGAGCGATCCGGTTGGTACTTTTTCGCTTGACTCCCTATTTAAGGGGTCGTGTGATCCAGGTTCGCTCGGACAATCAGACGGCTGCCGCTTACATCAATCACCAGGGCGGGACTCGGAGCAAGCGAGCCCTCAAGGAGGTGACCCAGATTCTGACTTGGGCAGAGGAGAATGCTCCCTGCATATCGGCAGTTTACATCCCCGGGGTAGAAAGCCAGGAGGCAGATGCCCTGAGCAGGAACGCCTCATGCCTGGGGGAATGGTCTCTCAGCAACAAGACCTTTCACGCTCTGTGTCTCCGCTGGGGTCAGCCGGACATGGACCTGTTTGCATCCAGACACAATCACAAGCTCCCAAGTTTCGTCTCCCTGTCAAGAGATCCTCTGACTTTTGCCACAGACGCTCTGGCAATTCCTTGGATGGAGTTCAGGCTCCTCTACGCATTCCCTCCATTTCCACTACTGGGCCGAGTGCTGCGCAAGATAGCCCAAGAGGGGGTACCAACCATCCTGGTGGCTCCTCGCTGGCCGAGAAGGAGTTGGTTTGCAGACGCAGTTTAGATGTCAGTGGATCGATACATCATGCCCAACGACCCAGGGCTTCTCACACAGGGGTCGCTGCGGCACCCCAATTTACAGACGCTGGCTTTGACGGCCTGGCTATTGAGACCTCAATCCTGATGGCAAAGGGCCTGCCTGCAACGGTTGTGTGTACCATGATTTAGGCACGGAAGAAGTCTTCTTCCATGATATATTACAGAGTTTGGCATGCCTATATTACTTGGTGTGAATCCAAGAGTTTCCCTTGTCACACATTTTTTCTATCTCTAGGATCTTGGAGTTTTTACAACGCGGTTTAGACTTGGGTCTCCAGCTGAGCACCCTCAAGGGCCAAGTCTCTGCCTTGGCTATTTTTTTCCAGAGATTATTTGCCAATCATAGATTGATCAAGACCTTTTTCCAGGGTGTCACCCACGTACGTCCACTATGCAAGCCTGTATTACCGGTGTGGGACTTGAATTTGGTGCTTTCTGCTCTCCAGGGGCATCCCTTTCAACCCCTGTGCGATGCTGCTTTGCCTATTTTGACCCTCAAGGTGGTCTTTTTGGTAGCGATAACCTCGGTGCGTTAAGCCTTCTTATTTTGAGCTGCATAGGGATAAGGTGGTTTTTCGCTTTAAACCTGATTTTTTGCCTAAGGTCGTGTCTCCCTTCCATCTTAATAAGGAAGTTGTATTGCCTTCCTTGTGTCCAGCACTGACTAAGGCTAAAGAACGGACCCCCCCCATGCCTTGGATGTGGTCAGAGCCGTTAGGTATTACCTGGTTACGACTGAATCCTTCAGGAAATCGGATTGCTCTTTGTCCTAACAGAGGGCTCTAGGAAAGGTAAGCTGCTCCCATTTTATCTCTTGCATTGTATGTCCCAAATGGGGCTCTCATAGATTAGAGTTAGGACTGCACCCATAGAGGCACCTTGGCGTGGTGGTGCAACTTAGCATACTTCTGCAGATGTGTGTGACCGAGCCTCTGTTTTTACCAGATTTAGAGATAGATTATAGGTTGGTCTGCAAGCTAACAGGGTTGAGTGCTGCGGCTCCTTTAAGTCTTTAGTTACCACCGGCCAAGTCCACCCTCAGTAAGTGGATCAGACAGGTGGTGGTGCAAGCATATTCTGCCAAGGGGAAGGAACACCCTTTTCAGGATCACAGCTCTTTCTACTATTGGTGCCTCTTGGGCTTTTCAGCACCAAGCATCTGTTGAACAAGTTTGTAAGGCCGCCACTTGGTCTTCAGTTCATACCTTTACCAAGTTCTACAAGGTTGATGCTAGGGCCTCAGCTGATGCTGTCTTTGGCCAAAAGGTGCTTCAAGCGGTAGTGAAATGAACTACATGCTGTTCCGCATTGGGGATCCCGCCCTAAGGGACACTGCTTTTGGATGTCCAACATGTCATTAATTCTGGGACGACCTGGACTGGATATAGTGAAAAATACAATTCTGTGATACTCACCTGTAGAATTGTTTTTGAATATATCCAGTCCAGGTCGCCCCACCCCGCCCTTGTTTTCATTATCTCTGGTTTGCCTGTTATGGTGATTACGATTTTGATATTGGACCGCTGTCCTTAAGTTTTGTGTTGGAGAGAGTACATGCTGAAGCTATGTGAAATAACTTGGTTTCTTAGCATCCCCGTCTGTCTCTTTTCTTACTGCTGTTTAACCACTGGGGAATCATAGAGAGACACCTGCTTTTATAGGGGGCCGGGAGGCGTGACAGCTTTTGATCTTGCAGTCGAGCGCCACCTAGCGGTGGAATACCCACATGTCATTAATTCTGGGATGACCTGGACTGGATATATTCAAAAACAATTGTACAAGTGAATTTCACAGAATTGTATTTTTTTCTTTTAAGTTTTAGGTCCAAATAGGTCCAAAAGACCCCTATACCAGTTCAGAGGGTTATGTTGGGCATGCCACCTTCCAGCATCAGTAGGTGTCATGCCGGATAATTTGACCCGAATCTTTACGGTATCCAGGCTGGGACTAACTAAAGTGAATTTTCAAGATCCAGGTTGAACCTAGCTTTGGACCATCACTAGTTATAGTATATATGTAGATGGAAGCTGAATGCACTGAAATTTTCAGTACGATGTTACTTATTACTGCAGCTTTGACTATTGCTTTCCTGTAAAATAAAGTTTGGTGTTCATCTCTGGTTTTATAAGAAGAGTGTAAAATTTAGGGAAAAATATACAGCCCAGTAATCCAGCACTAGATGTCAGTATGGCAAATATCTCTACAGCCACCATGTATTTTCCTCTAGTGCTCAGATAGGCCGGGATCATGGCAATCCAGACACTGCAGAACACCAGCATGCTGAATGTGATGTACTTGGCCTCATTAAAACTGTCCGGTAATGTCCTCACCATGAAAGCCAGAACAAAGCTCACAGCTGCCAGAAACCCCATATAACCCAACACCAAGTAGAAGCCAATAGCTGACCCTTCATTACACTGAATGATGATCCTCTCGGCATATGAGGACATTTCATACTCTTGATAAGGTGAAGAAACTGACAACCAAATTACACAAATCAGGACTTGGAGAGAGGAACATATTAGTACAGCATAATTAGCCAGTTTTATGCCAACCCACTTTTTCCAGTAGCTGCCTGGTTTTGTGACTTTGAAAGCAACCCAGACGGTGATAGTCTTGGCCAGAACAGAAGAAACAGAAATGGTGAAGAAGATCCCAAATGCTGCTTGTCTCAACATGCAGGTTATATCTACAGGGGGACCGAGGAACAAGAAGACACAGAGGAAGCTCAGCAAGATGGAGGTCAGGAGAAGGATGCTCAAATTCCGGTTATTGGCTTTAACTACTGGAGTGTCCCAAAAGGAGGTAAATACTTTTAGTCCAATTACACAGATCACAAAGCCCAACAATGAGATGATGCAAATTGCGGGAGTCAAATCATCTTCATATGAGAGGTAATCAAAGGTTTTTGGAATGCAGATTACTTTCTTCTCATCTGGCCACTCTTCATTAGGACACTTCTCACAGTTTTCACTATCTGTAGGAAATAAATAAAGACATTATAATGTGCATTTAACATATTATGCACATTCTGGGCAAAGACAGTTAAAGGAATACAGAGGGCAAGGTCATTTGTTAGACCATTGTGTCAGGCTATGTTTGCATTGTATTAAACTATTTTCTATTTTAAATTAAAGAAAAAATGGCTGAGATATCAAGGTTTACAGTTTCACATTATGATTTTTCTTCTGAAGTGTGTGGGCATGGCCCTTTGCCCTGCAATGTTGCTTAATAACCACCATAATGGGCAGGGTCTGTAAGACAGGCATTCTCATCACCCTGGCTGTTCTCCCTCTCACCCAGTGATGATGGGGAGCTTTAGACCACCAGCTTAGCCCTATTATTGGTCGTCTATAGCAAAGGAATTCAGGGTGTGTGCCACTATTACTTTCTACTTTCAGAAGCAGCTGTGTTCTGACAGGAAGAGAGAGGGCAGCCATGATGAGGTGAGCTGCTTAATGACATGCACTTTGCCTACAGAGTCCCTTAAAGTATGCAGTACTTTAATATATAAACATAAAACTATATTTGTTGGCAGTGCATAGAGCATTCTCCTGTGTACACTAATTTCCATAAAAAAGTTGTTCACAATAACCCTACGTGAACCTCCGAACCTTAGGGTTCCTCAAAGGCAACTGGTTACTACTGTAATTCTGCTCCAAAAGTGCAGCCTTCCCTGACCCATGATCCTAAGCATATAATTCCACAACCACTAGTGAGTGGGAAGAGATGAACAAGTTGTCTACAATTCCAATATCTTGGAACATCCTCTCCTCCTGAGTTCCTGAAAACTTATGAAGAGGTGGATCAACAGTCTTCTGTGGCATCTGGGGCTCCCAAAGAAACCACCTGAAACACACCTAAAAGCCTTACTCACACCGCTCTGCAGAGGCAACCCTCAGAGCAATCTAAAGTCCTTTCCTGGTGGGTAAAGCTTCTGAGGTCAATGGTGAGGCCTGTTGAAGTGTCCACCTCCAATGATTACGCCCTGTTGTGTAAAACCCTTTAGATAGCCCACACATCACACCTTTGTGCCA
Organism: Gastrophryne carolinensis; assembly: GCA_027917425.1. Lineage (NCBI taxonomy): Eukaryota > Metazoa > Chordata > Amphibia > Anura > Microhylidae > Gastrophryne > Gastrophryne carolinensis. The sequence continues at coordinate 645,212,503 of CM051234.1, read as the reverse complement.
TTCCCACAGCGCATGTGTGAGCTCTCATCCAATCAGAACTTCATGCCGTGCATATTAATGCATAGAGAGCAGGAGTGGTCACATCCCCAATTTCCCTGAGGTGTATGCATGCCCCCACACCCAGCCTATCTAAATGGGTGCACCTTACAAGCAGGGATGCTGGGGATGTGGCTATGTCTTTTTGAGCTCCAGGATCAGCCATAGAGGTGATAGATCAGCTTTAAAGGCTTTTATGGATGCAGGTAAGGTGCTGCTCAGGGTCATGGTCCTAACTGATTTTGATAGGTATACCCTATGGCTAAAAGCCAGTTTAGGGGACGAGAATACCATGGTGATGGTCTTAAGAATATCACCAAGGAGCTTACAGGCAGGACGAATACCCTCTTCGTTCAAAAGTGGTTCCCCTAAATCATCAGCAGAGGTACTAGAGCAGGAGCCTTTTGTAAGCACCTTCACTTTGGTTCTGCAGGTGGCAACAGAACCTATTTCAAGGAAAAGAAAGGTTGTCAATTTTTTGTTCAATATGTTTTTATTAGAAAGAAATCAGAATACAGAGCATACTGACATGTCAAATAACAATGTTGGCTTACATCTTAGGTCAAATAGGCGAAGAAAAATTAAGAAAGTTAACTACATATCACAGGACCCACCCCCAGTTCAACACTAATGCCGAATACGAACTGTGGTGGACATATTGTCCTACCGAAACTTTAGTACATCATATACAGTATAACACCCTCCTTTGTTCGACTAGGCCTTAGAGTCTGAAATAACCTCCACTAGAATAAGAAGTTGTTTAATCTACAACCAGACTCCCTCAAAACAGGGTTATTTGCCTAGCATGTTAACCAAGACATTGCGATCCCGTCTTTCTATCCAGCACATACTCATCTCAGAAAAAAAGAGCGTACATTTTTAGATGTTGTCAGGGCTATCAAGTTCAGGTATTCCTAAAATGGGCACAATAGACAATACTGTTAGCAGTTGGATACAGGAAATTGGTAGAGAGTGACCAACAAGACCTCCGGTAGGGCATACTGTACAAGGGTTGTAGGGTTCTCCTCTGCCTTCTGCAATTAAGCTACAGTGAATAAAATCTGTAAGGCAGCTGCTATTTAAACTTCTAAATAAGTACTTCTATAAAGTTCTGAAAGATGGACAAACTGATATATGCTGACACAGCCTGCAAGATTCTGCCAGAGGCTTTATAATTCCAAGAATTGTATTCTGGGTTAGTTTGATTGGTCAATCTCAGTTGGTTAAGTACTGATTGGGATATCCCCATATCATAGTATGTAAGGCTGATGAAAGACTTTAGTTCATCCAGTTCAGCCTGTTTATCTCCTTCCAGTGGTCTAGTAGCCATAGCTAGAAGGTTATTACATGCAAGGAAGGCATCTAGGCCACTTTTGAACTCTTTTAGTATATCCTTCATAACTACCTCCTCTGGCAGCGAGTTCCATAGTTTCGCTGCTCTTCCAGAGAAGAATCCCCTCCTATGTCGGTGGAGAAAGCAACTTTCCTCTAACCTTAGTGGATAACCTTGGGTTATGGCTCCACTCCGGGGACCATATATTCGTATTGACCCTGAAAATATTTATACATACGGTAGTTATTAGATTACCCCTTAAGCGTCTCCTAAATTTGACAATCTTTCAGGGTACTTTAGTCCCCACTCTCCATTTATTATCTTAGTTGCCCTCCATTCTCCAGTTCTGATATGTCCTTCTTATACACTGGTGCCCAGAACTGTACACAGTATTCCCAATGGGGTCTGACCAGTGATCAGGGGTAAATGATGCTCTGAACATGGGAACCTATGCCCCTCATGATGCACCTATAATCCTGTTTGCTTTGGCATCTGCTGCCTGTTTGCCACAGTTGAGTAAGTAAAACGCCCGGGTCCTTTTCCATTGTAGTTTTACCAAGCACTTCTTTGTTTAGTGTGTAATCATGGCACACATTTCTCCTTCCCATGTGCATAACCTTACATGTATATGTGTAAAACTTAATTTGCCATTTAACTGCCCATGCTTCCAATTTATCTAAATCTGGTTGTAGCTGCCTGCTGTCCTCATTTGTGTTTATTACTTTACACAGCTTAGTATCATCTGCAAAGACTGAGACTTTACTGTTTAATCCGTATATTATGTCACATATATATATATATATATATATATATCAAGAGCATTGGGCCCAGAACTGACCCTTGCCGTACTCCGCTAGTAATGGTGACCCAATCTGAGTTTATACCATTGATAACCACCCTCTGATTCCTATCATTAATTTCTCATCTATGTGTTAAACATACCAGTCTGTAGTTACCATGTTCCCCCTTAGACCCCATTTTGTATATTGGCACCACATTTGCTAAGCACCAATCCCTCAGAACAGCAAAATTTTTGAATCTACAAATATTAGAAATAATGGCTAGTATATTATTGTACATAACTCCCTTAAAACACGGGGATGTATGCCATCTGGTCCCGGGGATTTATTTGCTTGAGACGGCATTGCACTTTTTCCTTGGTTAGACAAGTAACATTTAATGCAGTGTTTGGATTATTACTCTGCATTTCACCTGGCATATGACACTCTTGTGAAAATGGAAGCAAAGAAGATGTTTCATAAAGTAGCTTTCTCCTCATTCCCCATCTATAGGTGTCCCCTCCTTGCTTTTCAGGGGGCCCACACCCTTAGGTTTATGTAACTAGAACATTTTGGGGTTAGTTTTAGTTGGTGATCTGTCTTTCCATCTCAAGCTTTGCTTTTCTTATCTCTTGTTTACATGGTTTATTTTCTTCTTTATAGATTTGTAATGCTTCCACGGTCCCTTCCTGTTTTAAAAGTTTAAATCCCCTTTTTTTGTTGTTTATTGCCCCCTAACCTTTTTGTTTAGCCACTTTGGTTTACTCTTGTTTCTAACCCTTTTATTCTTGTAAGGTATATATTACAATCACTGGGACATTTTCCCAGTCAATGCAGTTTAGGGCAAACTTTGCCTTTCTGAAGTTCTGCTTGTTTGTGGCTCTATGATAAGGCACCTTAGTGACTATTAAGTGGAAATTAATAATATTATGATCGCTATTTCCAAGGTATCCCCCAGCCTGTGCCTTTGTTACTTTGATTGGTACATTGGTTAGTATATGGCTTGCAGCAAACCCCCATCAATTTTTTTTTGTTTATCCCTCCACTCCACATGGTAATTTCCCTCACATATATCCTTCCACAGAGCGGGCTGTACAGAGGATTTTACAAATTAGCAGACCCCACCCCATTTGTGGTGTTCACAGTCCCTCCTAAACACACAGTAACCCTGTAAGTTTACTGCCCAGTCAGAGTTTCCTCCAGGCATGTCTCAGTTACCCCCACTATGTCATACTGTTCTTCTGTTATTATCAGTTCTCAGGGCCCTGATCAGAAGTGTACTTGAAGGTTCTGATGAATTGCCACCTGATACGTTTAATGCACTGTCTAACTGTGATGTGTTTGTAAAATTTATCCTATCTGCCTTGGATGATGCCATTAGGATGTGTGCCAGAATCTCTGCCTTGGCGGTAGCTATACGCCGTGCGGTTTGGCTGCGCCAGTGGGCTGCTGACAATGCTGCTAAGAGGGCCCTTACTGGGCTTCCATTTAAGGGGCTACGCCTGTTTGGGGACCGCCTAGACCTTTTTGCTAAAGGAGGTAAGTTACCTCAGCGCAGGCGGCAGTCTCGGTCCTTTCGGGGCCAGGGCCCCCCTTCACTCCCCTACCGCGGTGCTAAGCAGGAAAAAGGGGTGTCCTTCGCGGGGGCTCATGCAGATTCCTGGCACAGGAGCAGAGGACGACGTCCTGGCTCTTCCTGGGGGTCTAAGCCAAAACCCTCTCCTAAGCCCCCTCAGGCATGATGGGGCGCCCTCGCCCATCAGGGTGGGGGGACGGCTACAGCACTTTGCGCACGTCTGGAGGCATCTCGTCTCAGACAGGTGGATTCAGGAGGTAGTGTCCTCTGGTTACAAGATAGAGTTTGCTGTGCGCCTCCCCAAGATTCATCAGGTCCCGGATCCCCCAGGACCCTGTCTCAGCTCAGGTCTTGATGCAAGCCGAGCAAGGCCTTCTGGATCTGGGGGTCATTTGCAGGGTCCCCTTAAGAGAAAGAGGCAAGGGGTTCTATTCCAACCTTTTCACAGTCCCCAAAAAAGATGGGTCAGTCAGGCCCATTCTGGATTTAAAGATCCTCAACAAATTTGTCAGAAACAGGCGCTTTCGCATGGAAACTCTGCGCTCGGCCATTGGCTCCCTGCGCCCAGGGGATCTCATGACGTCGGTGGACATCAAAGATGCTTACCTTCACATCCCTGTGTTCCCAGGACACCAAAGGTTTCTCAGATTCGCGTTGGAAGATCAACATTACCAATTTGTGGCCTTGCCATTTGGCCTCACCTCATCTCCCAGAGTGTTCACCAAGGTGCTGGCGGGGGTGATGTCTCTGGTAAGGTCAAGGGGCATACGTGTGCTGCCCTACCTGGACGACATACTCATCACCTCTCGGTCTCTGCAGCAGGCAGAGTTGGACATTAAGCTGGTGGTGTCCACCCTGGAGTCCTTCGGCTGGGTGATCAATCACCCCAAGTCCTCTCTGTCCCCTTCCTCGGTGACCCCATTCCTGGGAACGATTCTGGATACGATTCAGTCAAGGATATTCCTTCCTCAACATAAGGTGGAAGCTCTAACTGCGCAGGTGAGGTTCCTGCTATTGTTCCCCCAGCCCTCCCTCAGGCAGGGAATGCAGTTGGTGGGCCTGATGGTGGCGTGCTTCGAGGCGGTGCCCTTTGCTCAGTTCCATTTGAGGCCTCTACAACTTCACCTTCTGTCAGTATGGGACAAGGATCCAACGTCCTTGGATGGGATCTGTGTGCTTCCCCCCTTGGTCAGACGGTCCCTTTCGTGGTGGCTGGACCACAGGAACTTGCTGGGGGGCAGGTCCATTCTGGCCCCCTCCTGGGAGACGGTCACCACGGATGCCAGTTTGTCAGGATGGGGGGGATTCTGGAAGTCCCTGCGGTTCCAGGGGAGGTGGGGCCCTCAGGAGGCCCACTTACCCATCATTATTCTGGAACTGCGGGCAATCAGGTTGGTACTGGAGCAGTTGACCAATCACCTGAGGGGTCTGTCTGCGCAGGTGCGCTCAGACAACAGGACGGCGGTTGCCTACATCAACCATCAGGGAGGGTCCTCCAGGAGGTGTCGCGGATTCTGACATGGGCAGAGGCCAATGTTCAATGCATTTCGGCTGTGTACATCCCGGGGGCAGAGAATCTACTGGCAGACTCTCTGAGCAGGGGGACTTCCCGTCAGGGAGAGTGGTCCCTCTGCAACAGGGTATTCCAGTCCCTGTGTCACCGTTGGGGTCTACCGGATGTGGATCTGTTTGCATCCCGTCACAATCACAAGCTCCAGGCTTTTGTCTCCCTGTCTCAGGATCCTCTGGCCTTGGCCACAGATGCTCTGTCCATGTCATGGCAGGAATTTCGGCTCCTGTATGTCTTTCCTCCATTCCCCCAGCTGGGCAGGGTCCTGCGCAAGATTGCTCTGGAAGGGGTGCCAGTGATTCTGGTGGCCCCCAGGTGGCCAAGAAGAGTGTGGCTCGCAGACGTGGTGCAGATGGCAGTAGATCAGTACATCCTGCCAGGAGTGCCAGATCTGCTCACTCAGGGCCCCTTACGCCATCCCAATTTACAAACTCTGGCTTTGATGGCCTGGCTGCTGAAACCTCCATCTTGATGGAGAAAGGCTTGTCTGCCTCGGTGGTTGAGACCATGGTGAAGGCTAGGAAGAAAACTTCCTCTTCCATCTATTATAGGGTTTGGCATGCTTACATTGACTGGTGTGAGTTTAGGTCTCTTCCCTGTCGGGTGTTCTCAGTTCCCAGGGTTCTGGAGTTTTTACAGCAAGGGTTGGAGTCGGGTCTCCAACTCAGTATTTTGAAGGGTCAGGTTTCTGCCCTGTCTGTCTTCTTTCAGAAGTCTTTTGCTCAACATTCCTTGGTCAAGACTTTCTTTCAGGGGGTTACTCATGTGCGTCCCCCATGAAAACCTATGGTCCCTGTTTGGGATTTGAACTTGGTCTTGTCTGCCTTCCAGGGTGCTCCCTTTGAACCTATTCAGAATGCTGCTCTGGCTGTACTTACCCTCAAGGTTGTCTTTCTGGTGGCTATTACTTCAGTCAGGCGTGTGTCTGAGCTGGCGGCTCTGCTATCCAGCCTCCATACTTTGAGAGACACCAGGATAAGGTGGTGTTCCGCTTTAAGCCGGATTTCCTGCCTAAGGTGGTGTCTGCTTTTCATTTGAACCAGGATATTGTTCTTCCTTCCTTGTGCCCTAATCCTAGCAATGCTAAGGAAAGGGTTGCATTCCTTGGATGTGGTCAGGTGTCTGAAGTATTACCTAGTAGTCACTGCGTCCTTCAGGAAAACTGATGCTATTTTTGTGGTCCCTTCTGGTCCTAGGAAGGGGTTGGCTCATGCCAAGTCTACTATCAGCAAATGGATCCATCAGGCTTTGATTCAGAAGAGTACTCCCTTCCGCCTTACTGCTCATTCTACTGGTGCTATTGGTGCCTCTTGGGCCTTCCAGCACCAGGCTTCTGTTGGACAAGTTTGCAAGGCCGCTACTTGGTCTTCTGTTCATACCTTTTCAAAGTTTTACAAGGTTGACGTTAAGGCCTCAGCTGATGCCGTTTTTGGCCGCAAGGTTTTGCAGGCAGCAGTGGTTTAAACTGTCTGCTGTTACCTTTTTTGTTGGGGATCCCACCCTGCTTTATGGACACTGCTATTGGATGTCCCAAGTGTAAGTAATCTATCTGGAGCAGGACGTACTGTATACTAAGAATAATACAATTCTGTGAAATACTCACCTGTAGAATTGGTATTATAAGTATACAGTACGTCCTGCTCCACCCCACCCTGGTTGTTGCATTATTCTGGATCCCCTGTATGGTGATTGTCATCATTGTTATAGTTACCAGTTTTTGGGTGGTTAAATTCTCCCGGCTTCTTGTTCACTGCTTTTCAATGCTGGGGATTTGTGGGAGGTCCCCGGGTATTTGAGGGGCCGGGAGGAGCCTGTTTTACATGTCTCTGCAGTGCAGCGCCATCTGGTGGAGGATAACCCAAGTGTAAGTAATCTATCTGGAGCAGGACGTACTGTATACTTATAATACCAATTCTACAGGTGAGTATTTCACAGAATTTTTTTTCAGTATTTTTTCAAGCCTCTAGCATTTGTAAGCATGCCCTTTTTTCTGCTAGATTTGCTCCCCCTCCCCCCTCTGCACCCCCAGTTCCATGCCTACACCCACTGTCACTTTCTTTCCTAACTTCCCCTTTATAAATGCTTATACGCTCTCCCAGTGTGTTGTTTAACCACTCCTCCAACCTTTTAGCCATCCTCTCCTCTAGAACAGATGTACCCTCCCCATTGAGGTGCCGCCCATCCCTGCCAAACTGCCAAAAATTTTGTAGGCCACTGTGATGTTGGCCATATTCTCTAAGAACCCAAACCCCTCCTTTTACTCCAATTTTTGTGCAACCTGTTTGCCCCCCTAATCTCCCATTGCCTCTCTGGTGTGGCTCTTGCTACTGGTAGTATTTCTGAATACTACAGTGAGGTCATAATAGTTGTGATGAAACCTGCCTCACGGGTATTATTATTTACCTGTTTGAAAGCTTGTTCACTCTGTAGTGTGGTATTTCATTTTTAATTTTTATATAATCAATATGCAACTCTGCACTGATAATGGTATTTCTTTTACAGGTGCTGAAGTGGCATGATAATTGACAGCGCCTTCATCAAGTTCTTTTACTTGAAAGGCTGCACACAGAGGGAGGCATTTAATGAGATGAAAGAGGTTTATGGGGAGGATTCCCTGTCATATGATGTAGTCACAAACTGGCTTTGTTCAAATATGATCAAACTTTGATGGAAACGACTCAATTTCCAGAATGACCCCACTCTGCTTTGGTAAACAGACCATTTTGTAAAATTTGAATGTAACCAGTAAACAGTAACAAGTCGAATGCTCCCAGGCATTTTTGGTAATGTGCCAGGAGGAATTTTGCAACAGGCTGATCACATAGGGGGAAACCTATGATCTGTAGACTAAAGTCCAGTCGATGCAATAGAAGCATCATGACTCACTGGCTCCAAAGAAGGCACATGCTCAATGGTCAGCAAGAAAGGTCATCCTCACGGTCTTTTGAAACCAACAGGGAGTAGTCTTGATGGATTTGCTAGCAAAGGTTACCAAGATTACTAGGGCATACTGTACTTCACTGCTGCAGAATTTGCAGATTGCCAAGAGATGTGGCATGCTCGCCAATGGACTTCTACAAGACAATGCCCCAGTTCACAATTCACACACTTCCCAAATGGAGGCACACTGCTGTGGCTTTGAAATTCTACTGCTCCCCCTTATACATCAGACCTCGCACCATGAGACGTCCGCCTCCTTCCAACAATAAGGTAATTTTTGAAGGGCAAGCATTTTCTGGATGATGAGACTCTGATTTCTGAATGTCACAATGTGGCTTTTGGAGCAACCTAATACCTGTGCCACGTTCGGTTGCTCTCAGTCCACAAGAAGTGGGTTGGGAAGGTCTTTAATAATTGCCCCTTGTAGAATTTAGAACCTAACATGAAATCTCTTCCCTGAAGTGCTTTTCCAGTCTTCTTTGTGGTAGATAGTTTTCCAGTCTTTTCCAGGCAACTCCTTGGAGATGGGCATGTGCTGAAGTGCAGATTGATGGAGCCACTTCTAATTTCTCCTGCTTGATATAAGCTGAGCCCTTGTCTGTCAAGTGTATATATATATATATATATATATATATATATATATATATATATATTATATATATACTATATTCAAGTAGGAAGAGCATTTTCAGCATCTACATATCCTACTTGACAAAATATATACCCATATCTGAATTACTTGGCCTTCTATAGGACTTTAGGAAAAATACTTAATAGATAGTGCTAAATTGCAGGTAGTTTGTATTACTCTACCTCTACCTTCTTAAGTTTGGAAATGAAAACATCAGACACCCTCTCACCTGTTACATTGGATATTTCTCCCTCTGAACATGGCACACAGTCATAGCAGCAGACGTGGGCACCTTTTTGGGGAGCTTTTCTGTGTCCAGGCTCGCAACTTTTAGAGCATCGGGATTGAGGGACCTCAAATGAAATAAAAATATGTAGTAATTCAAGGAAATAATGCTAACTTCATTGACCATAGATCATTGACACAACCAACTAAAGTAAAAAAAAAACACTGTAGGACTTTTTTGGTTAGTAAATGGTGCCTTTTCCCCAAATGATAAACAACAACAACACACCCTCCCACCCTACATTGCTGAAGTTGTCCATCAAGTGGATTTAACGACTCCATAGCTGAAAGTGTGCCAAAGACATTATGCTAGTGACTGTATCATAAATGTAAGTAGCATAACAATATATAGGGTCAACAAACAAAAGAAGGCTCATATTCCACAGTAAGGCCTAATGTTCCAATTTGCTTAGGTATAAAATGTTTACAGATTGTTAGAACAGCTCACCAAGCTGTAAATTTATGAAAAATCACAATCTCACCCCAATCTCAGGTGCAGAAAATTTAACATACAGTATATTGCTCGCAGTTGATTGTGAACAGCCACTAATTCACATAGTATTGTGTTGCCAACACAGATTAAATAAAGTGAGAAACATTTACATATAGGTCATTTATACAGGTGCATTCCAAAAATTAGAATACCATCAAAAATGTGTATACTTTTAGTAATTCAGTTGAAAGACTGAAACTCATCTATTATATTGAGTCAATCCAAACAGAGTAAACCTTTTCAAGTTTTTTTATGTTAATGTTGATGATTATGGCTTACAGCCAAGAAAAAAACAAAATTAATTATCTCAGAAATCAGAATAAACCCAAAAGCAAAGGCTTTCCTACGCATCTAAAAGGGTACCTTAGTTTGGGTCAGTAGGCGACACAATCATGGGAAAGACTGCTGACTTGACAGATGTCCAGAAGACACATTTCACAAGGAGGGAAAGCCACAAAAGGTCATTGCTAAAGAAGCTGGCTGTTCACAGAGAGCTATATCAAATCATATTAATAGAAAGTTGAGTGGGAGGAAAAAGTGTGGTAGAAAAAGGTGCACAAGCAACTGGGATAACATCAGGCTTGATAGGATTGTTATGAAAAGGCCATTCCAAAATTTGGTAGGGATTCACAAGGAGTGGACTGCTGCTGGAGTCAGTGCCTCAAGACCCACCACACACTGACGTATCTAGGACATGGAAGTGTTGCATCCTATGTGTCAAGCCACACATGACCAATAGACCACGTCAGAGGCGTCTTACCTGGGACAAGGATAGAAAGAACTGGACTATTGCTCTGCGGTTAAAGGTGTTTTCAGATGAAAGTAAATTTTGCATTTCATTTGGAAATCAAGGTCCTAGAGTCTGGAGGAAGAGTGGAGAGACACACAATCCAAGCTGGTTGAGGTCTAGTGTGAAGTTTCCACAATCAGTGATAGTTTGGGGAGCCATGTCATCTGCTGGTGTTGGTCCACTGTGTTTTATCAAGACCAAAATCAGAGCAGCCGTCTACCAGGAAATTCTAGAGCACTTCATGCTTCCCTCTGCCGACCAGCATTTTGGAGATGGAATTTTAATTTTCCAACAGGACTTGGCACCCATCCACACTGCCAAAAGTGTAAGACCTGGTTTAATAACCACAGTATCACTGTGCTTTATTGGCCAGCAATTATAGAAAATCTATGAGGTATTGTCAAGAGGAAGATGAGAGACGCCAGACCCAACAATGCAGATGAGCTAAAGGTTGCTTTCAAAGCAACCTGGGCTTTTATAACACTTCTGCAGTTCCACAGGTTGATCGACTCCATGTCATGACACATTGATGCAGTCATTCATGCAAAAGGAGCCCCAACCAATTATTGAGTGAACTGTACATACTTTCCATTTGGGCAACATTTCTGTGTTAAATATTTTTTACAGATGGTCTTATATAATATTCTAATTTTCTGAGATAATAGAATTTTGGGTTTTCCTTGGCTATAAGCCATAATCATCAACATTCACATATAAAAAAATATTGAAAAAGTTTACTTTGTATTGACTCAATATAATAGATACGTTTCAGTTTTTTAACTGAATTACTAAAAATATAAAACATTTTGATGATATTCTAATCTATTCTAATTTTCCCCAAGAAATGGAATAAGGCAGTCACAGGAGAGTTCAATGAAATTACACATGCAATGGCTGCATTCGATTTCCTGGCTGCTATGTGGCATCAGGGAAGGCAGCCCAGAACCACAATAAAACCAATGAAAAAAGCTCGTGCAAAATCACAATGTAAAAGCGTAGCTTATAAGCAATAATGGAGGAGACAGGGGACCGTAACTCTGGATGATTCAGGCTAACCTAAGCCTCTCTTCAAGGGAAAAGGAAGAGTCCATATTACCTAAGCAGTTACCAGTTTAAATATGGATGACAATTGCGGGCTTTCGCCGGCTGGTGTGATGTCAGCAGGGGAGGCGTCCAGAAAGGTGCTTCCCGCTGGGGTCATTGGCTGTCAGAGCAGGTCCCGATCTGTTAGCCACAATATGTACATTATGCATGCGTGAGCAATCCAGGGCTGTCAGAGGCAAGGGGCTAGCCCCACCACCATTAGGGAGAAAGAAGAGGGCTGGAGATAGTATCCCAGGAGGCGAGTGCTGAGATTGTGAAGAGGCGACGCTGGAACATAGGTTGAGTTACAGAGAGAGGCAACGCTGGATCATATGTAGTGGATCTAGGTTTCTAATCTGCAGTTGTGCTGAATAGATATATCGGTGCTGCAGTCTGATGGTTAAAGGATCACTATCGCTAATTTCAGATGTGAACACAGATTGAAATGGTACTTGTCATGCAATTAGTTCTTGGAATGCTAAGCAAATGTGGGTTCACAGAAAAAGTTTTACATGGTGTGCGTTGTAGAGCTCTAGTTGTTTTAAAAGATCCTGAATAATGGGAGCCATCACCTGGGAAGATACCATGTCCTATGCGGGGGGGGGGGGGGGGGGGGAGAACTTCCCCTGCTGCTGCCATGTGAGCTGAGCGCAGGAGCAGGAATATGCCGGATATGCGTATAGCACTGCTGGTTCGGAGAAAAAAGAGAGACAGAGTGAGAAAGGGAGGGAAGGAGAGAGAAAGAGATAGAAGAGAGACGGAGAGAGAGAAAGAGATAGAAGTGAGAGAGGAAGAGCGAGAAAGAGATAGAGGAGAGAGAGGGAGAGAAAAAGAGATAGGAGAGAGAAAGAAGGTGAAAGATTAATAAAACCCAGCAGATCCCACCATTCAGCAAATAGACTGAGCCATTGTCCTTGTACAATTTAAAATTGAGGCATGCATTTTTTTTTCTTTTCTATTTACACATTATTTATACACATGTTAGAAGGTATCGTGTGGCTTCATTATTTATCATTTTTAATGCAAATATTCAGGATAGTGCTCCTTTAAGGAGGATATGTAATGGTAAGCATGTAGTTATGCCTTGTCGGAGTTATTCTTTAGTTGGTTGCCATACATGTTGGGATTTCTAAAGAAAGCATGTGCAAAGAGTATCTGAGGGCATGCGCCATTCAGAGTGAAGTCCATATATTGTGGAGTACATAGTGGAGAAAAAAAGCATAGTGGAAAATAAGAATTAGTATAATTTGTCTTGGGGCGTTAGCAATCTGCAACATGCATGGACATGAGCATGGGGCATAGTGGTGTTACAAAGTTAAAATACAGGCGGGTACCCACCAATCTGTGAAATTATAAATCAAATGATGAACAGTAACACAGCATCCATAGTATATAACATGATTAAGATACCTGCGCCTTGAAATATATCCCAAGTGCATAGTATGCCATGGGCTGTCTTAGTATAACTTATTCTAAATCTCGAGCCATGAATAAAGTACAGTCTAAACTATAATAAAGCATGATATTGTACTGATTCATTGTTATTTAAGTTCATCACAAGGAATACTTGATTAGGGAGTCATGTGGCCTATTGTAACTGAGCTGGAAGATATATGGTGGTTTAGCTTCTACAAAGTGACGTGTGATGGTCCTCAGATGTCTCGACAATACGAGATGCGCAGTCACACATTCCTAATGCAAGTACTCGAGAAAGGACTAGGTTTGTTCCCACATTTACATTCTTTGGGATCATTTAGATACGGACCTTAGCCTACAGAGATTCTTCAGGATGCTTAGACTAAAGATCTTTCTTGCCACACACCATCCTGGCCCCCAAACTGAGCCCTGCAGTGTATTAGGCTTTAATACCACAAAATGTAAGAAAAAGAGTACCTAGTGCCCTTTACTTGTGTTGCACGCTCTGGAGTCATTCATGAAACTAGCACAAAGAGATGTATCTGAAATGCAAGTCTCTAACAGTTCTACAATATATATATATTTGCATAATTTTATTAAGCGGGAGAAAGGGGCACTATTACAGCCCAAGAATTACCCCATTAGTATTGTAAAGCCAGCTGACAAAGGTGGAGCTATTTTCATCATTGACAAATGTAAGTATGAAGCCAAAATACTCAGACAGCTTAGCGATTCAGATGTTTATGTGCGTGTTCAGCGAGATCCCACCAGTGAGATCAGAAAACAAGTTGATGCCATCATAGATCTTAGAGCATTTGATGAACATATAATTGATAAATCCCTTAAGGACTTCCTCAAAACTGACTTACCAATTATACCGCTCTTCTACTTTTTCATAAGACCCTTGATAACCCTCTGGTTGGACCCATAGTGGCAGGTAGTGACTTTTCAACCATGTTCCATACCCATAGATCAAGTCCTCCAACCTTTTGTCATCAAAATGCTGTTTTACATACTTGACACCACAGGCTTCTTGAACTGCATCTCAGGCCTATCTAATTTGTCCCAGGACACACTTTTGGTCACAATAGATGTGACCAGCTTTTATATATCTATTCTGCATCAGGTTTGGCATTAGGCTGGTCAAAGAGGTACTCTCAAATTTGATACCTTTCATGACTACCATTACCATGGATTTACTAGATGTGACAGTACACAAAAACTACCATATAGATAGATATACAGTAGATAAATACTGACCTATATAGAAAACCTATGGACTGCAATACATTATTACATGCGGCAAGCGGTCATCCAAATTCCCTTCTAGATGGCCCCCCTTATAGTACTTTCATCGGAGTAAGTAGAAGTACCAACTCGAATTTACTCTAAAAGACCCACTCTGATGAACTCAAAAAGTTAGCCTAGAGGATACAATCCTGTGATGGCCACAAGGGCGCAACACAAGACCCAGGGAAAGGAAAGATCTAATCTACTACACTTTTGTCCCAAATCAAAACAAAATAGGATCCCACTGGTATTAACCTACTCTACAGTTTCAAATGTGATACAAATATCTGTGAGGAAATACTGCCCAGTGTTAACAAGTGATGAAAGTTTAACAGAGGTGTTATGTGAACCACTCCTTTTCACACTTACTCTAGAATTATCATTGATTCTTTGATACAGGCTGAATTTAGATAAACGCACCAGGAAATGTCACAGCCGGACATCAGGTACCTACTGGCTTACATCCAATCAAAAACTCCAGGGTATGTACCCATATTGCCACTGTGCCCAATGTGGCTATGTGGTCACATCTACTTCATTTTCAGACTTCTCCTTTCATACCTTAATATATCTTATAATGTTATGTGGACCTTGTTATGTGTTTAAAACAAGACCATTTAGGGACCACATTTGTATCAATCAATCAGTTAGATGTTCGCAGGGGTAATGTGTCACTTTCTAGAGGCTAACCACCAGATCTCACAGATGCAATTTACAGTCATTGAATTACTGTAGGGGTGGAGACCTAGATAAGACAATTCTACAACGGGAAGTGTGGTGGATATCCAAAAAACACAACACATTCAAACCAAAAGGGTTAAATGAGAAATGTGATCTACATCCCTTCTACGCTACACTATTCTACACTCCCAGCTGTTACAATAGGCCACATGACTCCCTAATTAAGTATACCTTGTAATTAAATTAATTAATTAAAAATTACAATGAATCAGTACAATATCATGCTTTATTATAGATTACTTTATCTATGGCTCACAATAAGTCATACTAAGACAATCCATGGACTGAGTGTTTACCTGGGGATGCACAAAAAGCACAGGTATCTTAATCATGTTATATACTATGGATGCTGTGTATATATTATATATGGACTTCACTCTAAATGGAGCATGCTCGCAGATACCCTCGCCGGATGCTCTCTTTTAAAATCCCAATATCTATGGCGACCAATCAAGGAATAAATCCAACAAGACAGAACCACATACTTACCATTACAGGTCCAGTGGGATTCCTCCTTAAAGTCTCAGTCTGCATCTGGCTAGCTTTGCGCCTCCACAACAAGCTCAAGTGATGACCTCGGGCTCCGGCCTGTCGTTGGGCTGCGAGCAATGCACACAGCCCCTGCAGCACACAGCAAGGAAGCTGTAAGAGGGCTGTGCCAGGGACCGGGGTCACACTGGCAGAGAAGGAGGGAGGGTGGTCATAGCTGGAGCTTGCTGGGGAGACCCAGAGCTGGCCGGACACAGATTGAGAGAAAGGGGCATCGTTTGAGACGAGAGACCAGCCCTGAGGGACAATGAGCAGAAGGTGAAACCAGAAGTACAGGGGAAGAAGCTGTCAGAAAGGACATTTGGAACAGAAGAGAAAAGCGAAACCCAGCGGACTTCATTAATAGGTAAGTTTACTATGTTCAGCTTTGTCTTTTGCCTTGACTAAAGTATGACTTTAACCATCAGACTGCAGCACCAATATTCAGCTCAACTGCAGATTAGAAACCTAGATCCACTACCTATGTTCCAACGCTGACTCTTCACAATATCAGCGCTACGGCCCTGCTGACAGAACCCACAGCTCGTCCCCTGGGATACTATCTCTACCCCTCTTCTTCCTCCCTATTGGTGTGGGGGACTGGTCCCATGCATCTGGCAGCCCTGTATCTCTTACAAATGTGCAACGTTCATATTGTGGCTGGCAGATCAGGAACCGCTGTGACCGCCAATGGCGCAAGCCGCTCTGGATGCCTCCCCCGCTGGCACCATTATCATCCATATCTAAACTGGTAACTGCATAGGCAATACGGACTCTTCCTTAGGTTAGCCTGAAACATCAGGCGTTAAGGTCACCTGTCTCCCCCCCAACAATTGCATATAAGCTACGTTTTTCATTGTGATTTTGCACTAGCTTTCTGATTGGTTGCAATTGGTTCTGAATGTTTCTTACTTGATTTAATCTGTGTTGGTAACACCATACTATGTAAAGATGTATATATAATTTGCTTTAAATATTAAATGGGAATCTCTTTTGCATTATTACTGCCTTTGGTATGCTGACTGGCCAATATTGGTTTATATTACTGAGTATTTGGAAATCCATAGAGCGATTTTTGGGCACGTATAGCACCATACTAACCTATTGCTGGTTTAGCTGTAATTCTAAGGGTTTTGCTGCTCTGTCCTTTGCTATATAATTTAGTTTTGTTTCTCCCTGGATGCCCCGGTCTGTGCATTTCCTAGGATCACTCTTAACCCTTTAAATGTCAGCTACGTGAAATTCAAGTATCTAGAATTTAACCCCCTTTTTTTAAGAAAAAAAAAACACATTTGTGTGCAATAGAACTTTGGGGGGCTTCTCTTTCCCCAGACGGCTTCCTATCTCTTGTCTCTATGTCTTCAGAGAGCAGAGAATGCCCATCCCCCCCCCCCTTCTCACAGTTAGGTCAGAAATCACGGGTGGGGGGGAGGCATTTATAGCCTAGCTTCTGACAGGTCCCTCTCCTTCCAGTATAAATGCACGGTTCCAGCATCGGCAGAGCTGACCAGTGATTGGTGTAGGGCTCTCGCATCCGACTTCCAACATTCGTCATCCAGCTGTTTGAAATCAATAGGGACCTTTACTTGGGGGTCCAAAAATCGCTGTAAAATAGGAGTAGCAAAGGCTAGCGGGCTGCAAATTAAGGGGAACACCAGGTTGCACTGCACAAAATGGGGTAGGAAAAGTGCTCAAAATAATTAATAGAAAGAAAACAAAATAAAATCCATGTATAAATAAATAAAATAAACAAACATATATATATATTTTTACAGCTTTCAGAGGCCAAATCGGGGGGGGGGGGGGGCACAACAGGATTGCCCTGCACAAAATATAATTATCAAAATATTACCATAATACGAAAAAAAAATTAAGAAATAAAATCAATTAAAGAAATTAAAAAATAATACATATTCCAAGTATACAAGATGTACTGTTCCAGAATATTCCTTACACATGGGTTATACATCCACAAGATGGCGCTGGACTGCAGAAAAAGACTTGTGGCCACTCCCGGCCCCTTAAATAGCCAGGAACCTCCCACTAATTCCCAGTTCTTTTCTGCAGTCTGGACTGCGAAGATAGAAGATGGCTCTCTACTCTGCGCAGGTGAGCGGGGCTTACTAGCCTGCGGCCCTACAGGACTATTCCCACCAGTTCCCAACCCACTGCCTCCCAGCCTCGGCTGACCGGTTTGGGTGAAGGTAGGTTTAGAACCAGGGTCAGGTGCTGAGGAGCGCTGCTCCTACCGCAGTCCCTGCTCTGACAGAGTAGGTGGTTAGGCTTATTGTGAGCCTTGTGGGATGACCCCCCCCCTGCACTCTGGGTTTTGCTTTAACCCATATCTCTCTAGGTGCCCCATCCCCCCTCCCTTCTCCTATATTTACTTGGGCAGCTGCTGCTCTCCCTTGCCGGGAGACCTCCGGGGGGGGGGGGGGGGGGGTGATCACTTTAATTGAGTGTTTTGTACTTTTCTTTTCACTTTGTGCGCCGCCGCCGCCTGCTTGTACAGCACTCCGCGGACGGCGGCGACATTTCCTCAGATGCTGCGGTGCTGTGATTGGCTGGCTGGATCACGTGGGGGCGCGATTTGCGCTCTTCGGGGGGGGCGGGCTCTGTGGATGACGCCTTTTGCATCACATCTCCACGGCCCGCTCCTCGGGGTCTATGCGGGCGCCATTTTCCCCTCTCTTGTGCTGCGTGTGCTGCTGGCTCCCTGTGCGGTCCGTGAGTACCCCTGCGGGGTGTTTTTTTCTGTGTATTTTTTCTTGTGTATATACTTATGGGGTTGTCTTGCGAACTTCAGTACTGCGGTTTCTCCCGGCCCTCTCCCCTTGGCAATCTCCCACTTCTCTAGCTGGCTTTTGGGGCATCCCGGGTAGCTATTATTAGCGTTAACCCTATACTGGCCTGTTGTGCTACTCAAATCACCATATGAAGGCTTCTGGGGATAATGTGCTTGGGGTTCCTTTGGGACAAGCCTGGCTATGTGTGGCGTGTGCGGTATCCCCTATAAGTGACGATGTTAGGGTGTGTGTACCCTGCGCTCAGCAGGTGATTGCGCTGCAGTCGGGGTCGTCTGTTACTGGCCCTGGGGCTGCGCCCCCTCTGGCTTCGCCTACACCCCCGCGCTTACATTTGACCCCCAGTGAGGGGCATACTAGCGGGGAGTCCCAATCTGAATTGGCATTGAACAACATATTGCTGGGTCAGCCCCGCATAAGGCTTCTGTCAAGAAGCTGCATTTATCCCCCGCTGTTTCCCTCTTCCCTGTTGAGGCTGAGGAATTTTTTGAAATTTCTGGTTATTGTCCCCTTGAGGAGGGGGAATTATTCTCTGATTCAGAATCTTCTGAGGAACAGCCTAAGTTTTATGGTGGTACTGGGTCTCCCTTTGGAGAAGACCCATGATCCTCAGATGACACTGACAGGTTGTTGTCTCACATTTTTTAAGTGCTTTGTATTTCCCCTCCTGCAGTGGCTCCGCAGCAGCAGGGTGAGCTTTTTCATACAGTTAAACCACACTTGGAGTTCCCTGAGCAGTCTCATTTTAATAATCTGGTGCTCAAGGAATGGGAACGGCCTAGTAAGTTGCCTAGGGTGCCAAAGAGTTGGGACAAGAGGTATCCCTTTCCTGCTGATGTGATTAAGCGTTGGTCTTGTCCTCCCGAGGGGGACGCGCCCGTTCTAGGGTTGTCAAATACCTCTGTGATGCACTCTCCTGACACCACTACCTTGCGGGATGGTGAGGACCGGCGCATGGACCAGTTGTCCTGTCATGCTTTTGCCTGTGTGGGGACTGCACTGCGTCTGGTTTGGGCCTCTGCCATAACAGCTATTGCTATTAAAAGGCTGCTTAAGTTTGTCATAGATGGGGCCTCTGATGACGCAGGAGGAGAAGGACTATAGATCTCTTCTGCTTTGCTATGATTTTGTTGCTTATATCCTCTCTGCCATGGATGATGTCATTAGAATGTGTGGAAGGACATCTGCCCTTTGATGGCTATAACCCGCTCTATCTGGCTGCGTCAGTGGGTAGCTGATAATGCTGCTAAGAAGGCTCTCACTGGGTTCCCCTTTAAGGGGTTGTGCCTCTTTGGTGAACGCTTGGACCTGTTTGCCAGGGGCGGTAGGGCCGTCTTGGCCCTTTCGGGGGTCTGGTGCCTCTCTGCCCTCCTTTCGGGCTCCCAGGGCTGGACGAGGGGTTTCTTTTACTGGAGCATGCGGAGACTATTGGGTCAGGGGCAGGGGACGTGGCCGTCCTGGCCTCTCCTGGGGTCCCAAACCCAGATCCTTCCCCAAGCCCCCTCAGGCATGGGGGGACGGCTTCGACTCTTTGGTCATGTCTGGAGGCAACGTGTAGCAGACAGGTGGATCCAGGAGGTGGTTTCCTCCGGTTACAAGATAGAGTTTGCAGCCTGGCCACC
Source organism: Gastrophryne carolinensis (assembly GCA_027917425.1). Taxonomy (NCBI): domain Eukaryota; kingdom Metazoa; phylum Chordata; class Amphibia; order Anura; family Microhylidae; genus Gastrophryne; species Gastrophryne carolinensis. The sequence goes on along the minus strand of CM051234.1, from coordinate 645,192,586 downwards.
CCCAAGATTCATCAGATCCCGGATGGCTCAAAATCCTCTGTCAGCTCAGGGCTTGTGTTTTGCTGTCCAAAATCTTCTGGAGTTGGGGGTCATCTGCCCAGTGCCTTTCAGGGAAAGGGGCAGAGGCTTCTATTCCAATCTCTTCACGGTCCCCAAAAAGGAGGGGTCCCTCAGGCCCATCTTGGATTTAAAGCGTCTCAACAAGTTTGTCAGGTTCAAGCATTTTCCCATGGAAACCCTGCGCTCAGCAGTCAATTCACTTCATGACCTCTGTAGACATCAAGGATGCTTACCTTCATGTACCAATCTTTCCAGGTCATCAGAAATTCCTCAGGTTCGCTCTGGAGGATCAGCACTACCAATTTGTGGCCTTGCCTTTCGGTATCACCTCGGCTCCCAGGGTATTCACCAAGGTGCTGGCGGGCGTGATGGCCTTGCTGAGATCTGAGGGCATTTGCATCCTTCCGTATCTGGACGACATTCTCATCACATCTCAGCCCTTCCATCGGGCCGAGCTGGATACCCAGTTGGTGGTTTCCAAGTCCTTCGGCTGGGTTATCAACCATCCCAAGTCTTCCCTGTCACCGTCTCGGGTGAGGTCCTTTCTGGGCATGACTCTGGATACATCTCAGGTCAAGGTTTTTCTCCCTCAACAGAAGGTGGAGAGTCTTCTAGCTCAGGCCCGGTCTCTTCTGTCTTGTCCTCATCCCTCCATCTGGCAGGGGATGCAGCTGGTGGGCCTGATGGTGTCTTGCTTCGAAGCGGTACTCTATGCTCAGTTTCACATGAGACCTCTTCAGTTTCACCTCTTATCAGTACAGGATCGGGACCCGGTGTCCCTGGATCAGGTGTTTGCTCTGTCCCCCCTGGCCAGACGGTCCCTCTCGTGGTGGCTGGACTCTAGGAACCTGTTAGTGGGCAGAAACTTTCTTCCCCCTTGCTGGGAGACTGTCACCACGGATGCCAGTCTGACGGGTTGGGGGGGGGCTTCTGGAAGTCCTTAAAATTCCAGGGCCAGTGGGGCCATCAGGAGGCCCATACCCCTATCAACATTCTGGAACTGAGGGCGATAAGGTTGGTTCTCGCCCATTTGACTCCACACCTTCGGGGTTGGGCTGTTCAGATCCGCTCGGACAACCAGATGGCGGTTGCCTATATCAATCATCAGGGAGGGACCCGGAGCAAGAGGGCCCTCAAGGAAGTGTCTCTGATACTGTCATGGGCGGAGGAGAATGTTCCCTGCATCTCGGCAGTGTACATGCCAGGGGTGGAAAATCTGGAGGTGGACTCCCTGAGCAGGGGGACTTCTCATCTGGAAGAATGGTCCCTCAGCAGCAGGGTGTTTCGCTCCCTGTGCCATCGCTGGGGTCAGCCGGATGTGGATCTGTTTGCGTCCTGTCACAATCACAAGCTTCCAGTCTTTGTCTCTCTGTCCCAGAACCCTCTGGCCTTGGCAATGGATGCCCTAGCAATGTCTTGGAAGAGCTTTCGGCTTCTCTATGTGTTCCCTCCGTTTCCTCTGCTGGGCAGGGTGCTGCGCAAGATAGCCCAGGAAGGGGTACCAACCGTTCTGGTGGCCCCCTGCTGGCCAATCAGAGTGTGGTTCGCAGACGTCGTGCAGCTGGCAGTAGAACAATACGCCCTGCCCAAGGATCCAGACCTGCTCTCTCAGGGGCAGCTACGCCACCCCAATTTTCAAACGCTGGCTTTAACGGCCTGGCTGCTGAAACCTCCATCTTGATGGACAAGGGGCTTTCTGCCTCTGTAGTTAATACCATAATTAGGGCAAGGAAGAAGTCCTCGTCCTTTATCTACTATAGGGTATGGCATGCTTACATTTCCTGGTATGAGTCTAAATCTTTTCACTGTCGGGTGTTTTCTGTCCCCAGGATCCTGGAGTTCCTGCAACATGGTTTGGACTTGGGTCTTCAACTCAGTACCCTCAAGGGACATGTTTTAGCCTTGGCCATTTTCTTCCAAAGATCATTTGCTAATCATCGTTTGGGTAAGACTTTCTTCCTGGGGGTTTAGTCACGTGCGCCCCCCCACGTAAGCCTAATGTTACCAGTCTCGGATTTGAATTTGGTCTTGTCTGCTATGCAGGGTTCTCCTTTTGAGCCTCTGCGTGTGGCTCCTTTGTCCATTTTGACTCTTAAGGTAGCATTTTTGGTGGCTATTACTTATGGTAGGCATGTTTCTGAGTTGGCGGCGCTTTCCATCAAACCTCCTTACTTTGAGAGACACCAGGACAAGGTGGTGTTTCGGTTTAAGCCAGATTTTCTGCCTAAGGTTGTGTCTGCATTTCATCTCAATCAGGACATTGTCTTGCCTTCCTTGTGTCCTAATCCTGATAATTCCAAGGAGCGGACTCTTTATTCTCTGGATGTGGTCAGGGCTCTGAAGTTCTCTTTGGTTGCTACTGAGACTTTTAGGAAGTCTGATGCTCTGTTTGTTCTCACTTCTGTGTCTAGGAAGGGTTTGCCTCCGGCTAAATCCACTACCAGCAAATGGATCCGTCAGGCGGTGGTGCAGGCCTATTCTGCTAAGGGGAAGGATCCTCCCTTCCGTCTTACTGCTCATTCCACTCGTGCTATTGGTGCGTCTTGGGCCTTTCAGCACCAAGCTTCTGTTAAACAAGTTTGTAAGGCCGCAACTTGGTCTTCTGTTCATACTTTTTCCAAGTTTTACAAGGTTGATGTTAGGGCCTCAGCTGATGCTGCTTTTGGCCGCAAGGTGCTTCAGGCGACAGTGGTTTGAACTGCCCACCGTTGCTTTTTGGGGATCCCATCCTACCTTACGGACACTGATTTTGGATGTCCCAGACGTAAGGAATAAGTGAAACAGGACGTGCTGTATACTTGGAAAAATACAATTCTGTGAGTACTCACCTGTAGAATTGTTTTTGTAGTATACAGCAGGTCCTGTTTCATCCCTCCCTTGTTATTATTATTCTTGGTCACCTCTGTATGGTGATTTGTTCAAATGTTCATTTTGGGATTTCTTTTATTATTGTTCTCCCGGCTTCTTGTCTAACTGCTTTGTAACACTGGGAATTTGTGGGAGGTTTCTGGCTTTTTATAGGGCTGGGAGATGCCTCAAGTCTTTCTACAGTCCACTGCGCCACCTTGTGGCGGATAACCCAGACGTAAGGAATACGTGAAACAGGACGTGCTGTATACTACAAAAACAATTCTACAGGTGAGTACTCACAGAATTGTATTTTTATATATTGTTCCTGCACATTTCTGCACACTATTTTGCACTTTTTGCACAATATAAATATTGGATTTACTTAACCCTTTAAGTGCCAGCCTACCTGGAGTTTTTGTCACCCTTTGCTGCCAGACCACTTTTCACTATTTTGCACTACACATGTTCAACTTTGATTTTTGAAGGGATTTTCAGAGATTTTTTTTTCAGTAGAGTCTTTTTTAGAGCCAGGAAAACACCCGGGAGTCACGTCATAAGCTTAAGTTAGTCATCAAGATGGCGGCGCCCATCGGGAAGCAGGGGGAGAGGGCATGTTGAGCCCTCTCCTGAAGACTAAGCAGCCTGGGGGGTGATCGAAGCCCCCCCCCCCGAAGAAGAGAAGAGCCTGCGGGAGCGTTCGCAGCTTCAGGTGAGTAAATGTCTTTTTTTTTTTTTTTTTTACAGTTAGCAGTGGCCGCTGCCGGGGGGGGGGGGGGGAAGTCACTATTCCGGGGGTTCTCCTGAAGCCATCCGAGCCCCCAGGGGGGATTGGATGGCACCAAATTAAAGAGGAGACCCAGACAGATCGACAGAGGGGTCAGGTGATTATTTTTTTTTAGCTAGCAGGGAGGGAAAGTCAAGCGTGCTTGGCACTTAACGCTTGGACATGCCAGCACGTAGGTGTTACGTGCTTGCCAACAAAAGGGTTAATATATGGATTTTGTGCTTGTTGCATTACTATGATGGCCATTATTTTTTCTTCCAACCGCTTACGCATACTGTATGTTTGTATGTCCTGTGTGGTATTATGTTTTTTAATGTGTTTTCATATGTCTAATTGTATAGGCTGTGGTTGTAGTTATTAAATAATACTTGGTATTGATTTTTGATCTTGAATTGGAGAGCCTCCATTGTTTTGTAGCATTTTATGTATGGCTCTTTGAGCCTGGGAGCAGCACCCACAATTATCTTAATTATACTTTAGGTGGAGTGTGCAAACCTCTTTGGGATTTGGTTTGGTCTCCCTCCTCTGCTGTGGGCATCTGCCATCTGTGACCCCCCCCCCGTGTTCCGATCTCCAGGCTCCGCATTGATAACACGAATGATGGTGCTTCTATGAGGTTAGAGATCACACATGCTGTGCATCTGTGCCCCTGCCTGCTGTCCTCACTCTTAATTTCACTCCCTCTAACTTTCTTCTTTGCTTCTCAATTTCTTCTCCTTTTTTTATTTCTTTCTTATATCTTTTCCTTTCCCTTTCTTCTTTCAAGCCATCCTTTCCCTCTTTTTCATTTCTTTCACTCTCTATCACAATTTCTTTACCTTCCTCTTTCACACCTTCCTTATTTTTCTCTCACTTTTCTTCTATCTTTTTTACTTTTCTCTTTATCCCTCTTTTTATCTTTCCTTCTTCATTTCCTCTCCTCCTTGCTTCTTTCGCTTCCCTCTTTTGCTCTTACCCCTTTTTCTCAGTTTCTGTTTTCAACTTTTTTTTTCATTTCCTTTCGCCCTTTTCCTCTTTCCCTTCCTCCTCCCTTTCATCTTTCTTTTCTTGTCTTCTCTCTTTTTTTTCTCTGTCCCCCATTCTCTGCCTCTCACCCTCTGGGTTTACTTCTCCCTCTCCTCACACTCTCTCTCTATTTTCTCTCCTTCCACAGTATTCCACCTTTTTTTATTTTTCTATTTCTCTTTTTCTATTTCATTTTATATTCTTACTATTCTAAGTATACAGTACGTCCTGCTCCAAATCTAATACTTACACTTGGGATATACTCCGCCAGATGGCGCTGGACTGCAGAGACATCGAAAATAGGCTCCTCCCGGCCCCTCAAATACCCAGGGACCTCCCACAATCCCCAGAATTTCTCTGCAGTCTGGCTGCGAAGGACGAGAAATTGGCTCTCTACTCGCAGGTGAGCGGGGTTATTAACCTGCGGCCCTGTAGGACTATTCCCACCCGTTCCACTAGTAATATGCCTCCCAGCCTTAGCTGCGCTGGTCGGTTGAAGGTAGGCAGCACCGCTGTTAGGTGCTTAGGAGCGCTGCTCCACCGCAATCCCCCACCAAAGGGTAGGCGGTTCAGGCTTATGGTGAGCCTCTATGGGATGCCCCTCCCGCACTATTGCCCCTGTCCATCGGTGGGCCCTGTTTAAGTGGCCGCTGTCCTCCCTCATCCTCCTTGTAGCCTTCGGGGGGAAAAGAGGGGGGTGTGTGTAACTATGTATGCTATGCATTCTGTGTGTTACACTCTTTTTCCATTCTGGTCCGTCTATGGCGTGCTCCGTGTCATCGCTGATACTGGCCCGCCCCTCGAGGTATACCGACGCCATCTTTATCCTGCTTTGTTAGCCCATGCGTGACGGACTCCTACTTACCGCGGTCCGTAAGTGCCCTCGCGGGCAGCTTTATATCTTTCACTTTTGTTACTGTGTGCTTACAGGTCTTGTCTGCTTATGTCTTTCAGGCGGGGTGAACCCTTTTGGCTGCTCCCGACCCTGTATTAGTATATAACTTGTAGGCCTTGTAAAAATAATACTCCCACTTCCCTAGCGGGCTATTGGGGCACCCGGGGTTGCTATATAGCGTTATTCCCTATCGGCGTATAGCGCCGCTATAATCACCATATGGAGGCATCCCAGGATAATGTGACCGGCTTCATGTCTCAGACCGGTGGATTCAGGAGGTAGTGTCCTCCGGTTACAAGTTGGAGTTTGCTGCCGATCCCCCTCCAAGATTCATCAGATCCCAGATTCCTCAGGATCCTGTGTCAGCTTAGGAGCTAGTGCAAGCAGTGCAACGCCTCTTGGAGCTGGGGGTCATCTGCCAGGTCCCCTTAAGAGAAAAAGGCAAGGGCTTTAATTCCAACCTATTCACATTACCCAAAAAAGATGGTTCAGTCAGGCCCATCCTGGACTTGAAGATCCTCAACAAGTTTGTCAGGGGCAGGCGCTTTCGCATGGAAACTCTGCGCTCTGCCATCAGTTCCCTGCGCCAAGGGGATTTCATGACTTCTGTGGACATCAAAGATGTTTATCTTCATATTCCTGTGTTCCCAGGTCATCAAAGGTTCCTCAGGTTCGCTCTGATGGATCAACACTACCAATTTGTGGCCTTGCCCTTCGGCCTGACTTCAGCTCCCAGGGTGTTCACCAAGGTGCTGGCTGGCGTGATGTCTCTGCTCAGATGTCAGGGCGTCCGCGTGCTTCCCTATCTGGACGACATTCTCATCACTTCCCAGTCTTTACATCAGGCAGAGTTGGATACTCAGCTGGTGGTGTCTACTCTGGAGTCATTTGGATGGGTGATCAACCACCCCAAGTCCTCACTGTCCCCTTCCTTGGTAACTCCATTCCTAGGAATGAATCTGGATACAGTTCAGGCAAGGATCTTCCTTCCTCAGCAGAAGGTGGACAGTCTGATTGCACAGGCTCAGTCCCTCCTAGCTTGTCCCCATCCCTCCATCAGGCAGGGGATGCAGCTGGTGGGCCTGATGGTGGCGTGCTCCGAAGCGGTCCCTTATGCTCAGTTCCACTTGAGGCCTCTGCAACTTCACCTATTGTCATGGGACAAGGACCCAGGGTCCCTGGACAGGGTCTGTGTGCTCTCCCCCCAGGTCAGGAGGTCCCTCTCCTGGTGGATGGACTCAAGGAACCTGTTGGGGGGCAGATCCTTTCTTGCCCCTTCCTGGGAGACGGTCACCACGGATGCTAGTCTGTCAGGTTGGGGGGGGGTTCTGGAAGTCCCTGCAGTTCCAGGGGAGGTGGGGCCCTCAGGAGGCCCACACACCTATCAATGTCTTGGAACTGCGGGCGATCAGGCTAGTTCTGGCTCACTTGACTACTCACCTTCGGGGCCTGCCTGTTCAGGTGCGCTTGGACAACCATACCGCCCTGGTGAAGTGGTGTATCCACGGAACACGTCGGCAGGCTGAGCACATGGGGGACCCCAGGCGATAGATGTTGCTAAAATGGTAATGTAATTCCTTCCTTGTATATATATTGCTTTTCTGTGCATTGTTTGGCCAGTGGCTTTTGGTCTGCCTCAGAGCAGACATTCATATACAGTGTCTTTAATTGTGTACATGTTCTTTGATACATTTTAGGTTTGCACAGTATCTGTTTCTTTTTTTGTGAGTATATTGCACACAGCACTTTTGTTCTTTGTCAAATGTTTTTCATCTGCATGTGTATCAAGGGCAGGCAGATATAACAATACCTTCCTGCCCTCCATCCCCACTGGCATTTAGCATTATTTATTGATTTATATCAGGTATTTATAGGATTAGGAAGGTGTTCACTTGTGTATATATAAATATTTAAAGCCTGTTTGTGGGAATTCCCCCATTTTTGTCATTGTGTTGATGTATTTTAAAATGTCACCTGTTTTGTCAAAAATGAGTCATTTTCATATAAATAAAATAAGATTTTATTTTAGTATACAGTTTTTTGGAATGTTTTTGTGGGTTGCGTGCGGACCATCTGAGGGCCTGTGAGGGGTTTCCAGAAGCCCCCTCAAAATCCTGTTTGCTGTGCGCTTGGACAACCAGACGGCAGTTGCCTACATCAATCATCAGGGAGGGACCCGGAGCAAGGGGGCCCTCCAGGAAGCGTCTCTGATCCTGACTTGGGCGGAGGCCAATGTCCCCTGCATATCAGCTGTGTACATCTCGGGGGTGGAAAATTGCCTGGCGGACCCTCTGAGCAGGGGGACCTCTTGCCAGGGAGAATGGTCCCTATGCTGCAGGGTGTTTCAATCTCTGTGTCACAGTTGGGGGCCAACCAGATGTGGATCTGTTTGCGTCCCACCACAATCACAAGCTCCCAGCTTTTGTCTCTCTGTCCCAGGATCCTCTGGATGCGCTAGCAATGTCATGGCAGGACTTTCGGTTCCTGTATGTCTTCCCTCCAATCCCGCTGCTGGGCAGGGTTCTGCGCAAGATTGCTCTGGAAGGGGTGCCAGCAATTCTGGTTGCCCCCTTGGTGCCAGATCTGCTCACTCAGGGCTCGCTTCGCCATCCCAATTTACAAACTCTGGCTTTGACGGCTTGGCTGCTGAAACCTCCATCTTGATGGAGAAGGGGCTGTCTTCCTCGGTTGTGGATACTTTGATTAAAGCTAGGAAGAAGTCTTCCTCTTCCATTTATTACAGGGTTTGGCATGCCTACATCGACTGGTGTGAGTCTAAGTCTCTTCCCTGTCGTGTGTTCTCTATTCCCAGGATTCTGGAGTTCCTGCAGCATGGGTTGGAGATGGGGCTCCAACTCAGTACTCTGAAGGGTCAGGTTTCTGCCCTGGCTATTTTCTTCCAGAAGTCCTTTGCTCAGCACCCTCTGATCAGGACTTTTTTCCAGGGGGTCACTCATGTGCGCCCTCCATTTAAGCCTATGGTGCCTGTTTGGGCTCTGAACTTGGTTCTGTCAGCCTTGCAGGGTGCTCCCTTTGAACCTGTGCAGGATGCTGCCTTGGCCATTCTTACGCTCAAGGTTGTATTTCTGGTGGCTATCACTCCTGTCAGGCGTGAGTCTGAGTTGGCGGCGCTTTCCATTTAGCCCCCCTACTTTGAGAGACTCCAGGACAAGGTGGTGTTTCGTTTCAAACCTGACTTTCTGCCTAAGGTAGTGTCTGTCTTTCATTTGAATCAGGATATTGTTCTTCCTTCTTTGTGCTCTAATCCTAGCAATGCTAAGGAGAGAGTTTTGTACTCTTTGGATGTGGTTAGGCGTCTGAAGTACTATCTGGTGGCTACTGCACCTTCAGGAAAACTGATGCTCTTTTTGTGGTCCCTTCTGGTCCTAGGAAGGGTTTGGCTCCTGCCAAGTCTACTATCAGCAAGTGGATTTGTCAGGCTGTGATTCAGGCCTACTCTGCTAAGGGGAAGAATCCTCCCTTCCACCTTACTGCTCATTCCACTTGTGCTATTGGTGCCTCTTGGGCTTTTCAGCACTAGGCTTCTGTTGAACAAGTTTGCAAGGCCACTACTTGGTCTTCTGTTCATACCTTTTCAAAGTTTTACAAGGTTGATGTTAGGGCCTCAGCTGATGCTGCTTTTGGCCGAAAGGTTCTGCAGGCGGCAGTGGTTTAAACTGTCTGCTGCTGATTTTGATTGGGGATCCCACCCTACTTTATGGACACTGCTATTGGATGTCCCAAGGGTAAGTATTAGATTTGGAGCAGGACGTACTGTATACTTAGAATAATACAATTCTGTGATTACTCACCTGTAGAATTGGTATTATGAGTATACAGTACATCCTGCTCCAACCCACCCTTGGTTTGCATTTTCTTGGATCCCCTGTATGGTGATTGTTATCATTGTTATAGTTGATAGTTTGGATTGTTTAATTCTCCCGGCTTCTCATTAACTGTTTTTCAATGCTGGGGATTTGTGGGAGGTCCCTGGGTATTTGAGGGGCCAGGAGGAGCCTATTTTCGATGTCTCTGCAGTGCAGCGCCATCTGGAGTATATCCCAAGTGTAAGTATTAGATTTGGAGCAGGACGTACTGTATACTCATAATACCAATTCTACAGGTGAGTAATCACAGAATTGTATTTTTCTTTTTCCACCCCTCTTGCTTTTTAGTTTTTTCTCTTGCTCTTATTTTTTATTCTCCCTTTGATTATCATTGAAAATCACACCCCACAAGACCACTCCCCCACAAGATCACACTCACGTTGGTCGGTATTTTCTGTTGCGAAAGGTGGGAACCCTACCCTACCACATACTGTTAGGATAACTGCCGCAGGGCAGGCCAGCACCTCCATGGCATATAGGGAAAGTTCTGGCAATGTGTCCAATTTAGCGACTCAGGAATTCAATGGGCAGTACCAGGAGATGCGTGGACAGGTAGTCATCCACCATGTGAGTCAAAGTCTGCCTCCTGATATTACAGGCCGTATCTGATGGTGGTGGATGTGGGGGACAATTAAATAAGGTGTTCCACATTGTGGCTATGCTCACCCTTGTGAGGTGGTGCCGTTGCCTCTGCTGCATTGGCGACTTGCTTCTCCTTCTCGGCTTCATTCCACCACTGAGACCCTCAGCTGGGAACTCTGCCAGTAGTGCATCCACCAGAGTGTGTTTGTACTCCGTCATCTTTTTAATCCCACTCCAGTGCTGGAATCAAGGAGGTGATGTGTTATCCTTATAGCGGGGATCCAGCAGGGTGAGCCAGGCTGCCCTGAGTCAAGGAGAAGCTATCCTCAGTGTCAGGCGTCTCCTGCTCTTCCTCCTGTTCCTCCCTCCAGCCACACTCCAGTGTCGCCTGTGAGCTGCGCTAGGTGTCACCCTGCTGTGAGCAAAAGTCCTCCTCCACCTCCCTCTCTAAATCTTCCTAAACGGCTGGCCGGACAGTGGTGTACCTGGCCACTGTCAGCCCAGCAACTCGCTCTGCGAGCCATGTGTGCACTGGCCTGACACCTGGGAAAATGGACTTTCCAGTTCCTCCTATGCTTCCTCCTGTGCCACTATCACACCCTCCTTCATGACCTGAAGGTTTTTCTTTTTCTAGCAGACAAAGGATGGGGATTGTAGCACTCATGATAACGTAATCAGCGCTGGCCATATTGGTGGCATATTGGAAGAACTGCAGCAAGGCACAAACATCCCTCATGGAAGCCCACTCATAGGTGGTGAAGTGCTGTTGGTCTGCACTTTAACGGCATTTTGAAGCTGGAACTCAACTATTGCATGCTGCTGCTCATACAACCCTTCCAGCATATAACAAGTAGAATTCCACCTGGCTGGCAAGGCACATATGGAATGTTAGGTGTCCTCTTTAGTTCAGATAGGTGAGCTGCAGCAAGGTATGAACTCCAAAAGTGTGCACAAATGCCACACATGTTATGCCACAGCTCTGGCATGTCTGGTTAATGGGCCAGGCATGTCTGGATAATGAGCACATGCACTAGGCATGGGATGTTTGTCAACCCAGCTTGGTCCAAGGCTGCAACAAGGTTACACCCATTGTTCCACACCACCTTACCGGGCTTCTGATGGAGTGGCAGCAACCACTCATCTGTCTTCTGCTGGATGTCAGTCCATAGCTCCTGGGCAGTGTGGAGTCTTTCACCCCGACAAATTGATTTTCCCTATACCCAGTCCAGGTCGTCCCAGAGTAATGACATGTGGGTATTCCGCCCACAGGGGGCGCTCGACTGCAAAATCAAAAGCTTTCGCTCCTCCCTGCCCCCTATAAAAGCAGGTGTCTCTCTATCGTTTCCCAGTGTTCATCTTGCAGTCTGGCTGCTAAAGATCGTTGGATACTCTCTCCTGGATTTTTGCATCTGAGAGGGGCCCCCTAGCCTGTCGGCTGCTGCGGACCCTATTACCTTTGATCCCGTGGACCCACTATTGCCTCCCAGACATGGCTGATCGGGACTGTGGCGGTAGAGAGAACGCCGGGGTCAGGCGTTTGGCAGAGCTAGGCTTTGGGCTGCAGACCCTGATTAAAGGGTAGTCAACGCTGATGGTGAGCCTATGGGGGGGGGGAACCACTTATTGCCTACTGGCTTCATACCCTCCCTGCCCCACAAGCTTTATTGATGTGTCTTGTGTTTTTGGTGAGACAGTCACTTTGCTTTTATTCTGCACATTTATACATACCTCCCTCGCTCCCTCGAGTATGTCTCCTGCTCCTCTCTTCCCTCCATCTTGTGGCTGCTACGCTGTGAGGGGGGGGGGAACGGGACGCCGCTCGGCGGTTCTAAGACCGCAACTTCTGTGACAGGTGGTGGAGGTGTGGTCTTGTACGGGGGTCTTGTACAGGGGCCCCGCTGTGGGCCGCCCAGTGGCATTTTGGATGCGGGGGCATCTTCCTCCATCTTGGCCAATCTCCTCTCTGCCAATCCCTACACTGGTTGCCAGTCCCACAGCGAATCCTGTTCAAAACTCTAACTCTCGCATACAAAACTCTTTCCAACCAGGCCCCTCCCTACATCTCATCTCTAATCCAACAGTATCAACCTAGACGCAGCCTCCGCTCTTCTGCCGACCTTCTCCTGTCCTCCACCCTGGTCACCTCCTCTCACGCCCGCCTCCAGGACTTCTCACGTGCAACTTCAATCTTCTGGAATGCCCTCCCGCACCCAATCCGCCACTCCACAACCCTCAAAACCTTCAAAGGCGCCCTTAAAACTCACTTATTCAGACAAGCATATAATCTGGCCTAACCAATCTTCTAAAGGGCACATGCCACAAAGCTCAATACTGACTGTTTGTGATCCTTCCCCCTCATCTTCACCCCTCTTCCTTTAGACTGTAAACTTGCAAGGGCAGGGCTCTCTCCCCTATTGTATCTTGTACTCAGAATATCCATTGTCAACTCTGTAAAACTGCATTTGAAATAGTATATGTACCGTATGTTTTTACCCTGTCTGTAATTACTACTTTGTAAAGCGCTACGGAAGATGATGGTGCTATATAAATAAACAATAATAATAATAATCTTGGGGCGGGCGCTTATTTTTGCGCCGCTGGGGGGGGGGCGGGGCCGCACGATGACGCTTTTTGCATCACTGCCTTGCGGCCCGCCCCTCGATGAATGCGCCACACTGCTGGCTATGCGCCATTTTGCTGCTGCCTACCCTGCCACGCTGCCTGGGACCCCTCCAGTGATCGCTGCTGACGTTGTTGGTGTCTTGAGTCCCTCTTGCTACTATCAATTGTTTTATCTCTTATGCGCATGTGCTGTGGGATACTGATGGCCACATTTTGCTTGTGTCTTTTAGGTTGGCCCATTGATATATTAAGGGTTGGGGTTCCTCCCGGTCCCCTGCCCCTCTCCCTTTTATTAAGAGGGATCACATAAGAGGAACTATATAAGTGGACTAATTAGGTTTGGGCCGTCAGTGCCTTGTAACCTGCATACCATTTTTTGTCTAACCACCATAATGGAGGCATCTGGGGATAGTGAGCTGAGGGCCCCATCTGGGCAGGTGAAGCTCTGCCCCATGTGCAGTGCATGCCCTCTGTGCGGATTCAGCACTATTTGTACCACTTGCGCCCGGAGCCTCATTTTGGAGCATGATCGGGCGGGCGTACCTGCCCCTAGCAATTCTTTGCCTACGGCCTCTCCAGAACAAGGCTGGTGCCTTGTTTCGGCCTGTGCATGCCGTGACTATTGTCTCCCTGGCCATTAGAAAGAAGGTGAGACGCCTTGTGGATAGCGCTAAGACTCACAAGCGGGCGGAGGATTTTAAAGACCTCAAGGCTTGCGTGGAGTTCATTGCCTTTGTTGTCTCTGCCACGATGGTGTCTGGCTTGGTGCCAGGATTTCGGCCCTGCTTGTTGCACTTCGCCGCTCGCTCTGGTTGCGGCAATGGTCAGCTGATGCCACGGCCAAGAAGTTGCTTACTAGTATCCCCTTCATGGGGCACAGGTTGTTCGGGGAGCGTCTGGACCTCCTGGTCAAGGATGGTAGACTCACTCAGAGACGAAGGCCTGCTCGTCCCTTTCGGGGCTCATCTGCCTATCGCTCCTTTCGAGCAGGAAGATGCTCTTCATTTTCAGGTGGCCGCAGAGATACCTGGGGTAGAGGTAGGTCCCGCGGCTGACCCAATCCCGCTTGGGGAGCCAAGTCAAAGCCCTCTGCCAAGTCCCCTCAGGCATGAGGAGGCGCCCTCACCCATCCGGGTGGGGGATCGGCTTCTGCTATTTGCTCATATCTGGAGACAGCGCGTCTTGGATCGGTGGATTCAGGAGGTGGTGTCCTCCGGTTACAAAATAGAGCTGGCAGTCAGGCCGCCCTCAAGATTTCTTCAGTCTCGGATATCCCAGAACCCATTGAAGGCACAGGGCCTGAGAATGGCCGTGCAACACTTCCTGCGGTTAGGTGTGATTTGTCCTGTACCTCATCAGGAACAGGGTCAAGGCTTCTACTCCAATCTGTTCACGGTTACCAAGAAGGACGGAACGTTGAGCCTATCCTGGACCTGAAGGGTCTCAACAGGTTTGTCAGCGTCAGACATTTCCGCATGGAAACCTTATGGTCCTCGGTGAGCTTGCTTCGGCCCGGCGACTTCATGACCACGGTGGACATCAGGGATGCTAATCTGCACATCCCGATATTCCAGGGGCATCAGAGGTTCCTGAGGTTTGCTCTGGAGGATCTGCATTACCAGTTTGTGGCACTGCCATTCGGGATATCCTCAGCCCCCCATGTTTTCACCAAGGTGCTGGCGGGCACCATGGCTATCCTGAGGAATAGGGGCATTTGTGTGTTGCCCTATTTGGATGAGTTACTGATTGTGGCTCAGTCCCTTCAGCAGGCCGAGAGCGACACCCGGACGGTGTTATCCACTCTCGAGGATTTCGGCTGGGTAGTCAATTACCCAAAGTCTTCTATTACTCCCTCAACGGTGAGGTCCTTCCTGGGCATGACGTTAGACACCTCTCAGGTCAATGTATTCCTTCCACAGCAGAAGGTGTTGAGCCTCCAGACGCAGGTGCAGGCCTTGCTGTCTTGTCCATCAATTCGTCTGGGGATGAGACTGGTGGGCCTAATGGTGTCATGCTTCGAGGCCATGCCCTTCGCCCAATTTCACATGAGACCTCTTCAGTTGAACCTGTTGATCGGCTGGGACCGGATGCAGGAGTCGCTGGAACAGGAATTTTCACTGTCCCCCTTGGCCAGGCAGTCCCTCTTGTGGTGGCTGGACTCCAGGAACCTATTGGTGGGCAAGTCATTTCTGGTGGGAGATAGTTACCACGGATGCCAGTCTGACAGGCTGGGGCGGCGTTTGGCAGACGCAGAAGATCCAGGGTCAGTGGGGTCCGCAGGAGAACCGCTTACCCATAAATCTCTTGAAGCTGAGAGCGATCCGGTTGGTACTTCTTCGCTTGAATCCACAGTTAAGGGGTCGTGCAATCCAGGTTCACTCGGACAATCAGATGGCTGTTCGCTTACATCAATCACCAGGGCGGGACTCAGAGCAAGCGAGCCCTCAAGGAGGTGACCCAGATTCTGACTTGGGCAGAGGAGAATGTTCCCTGCATCTCTGCAGTTTACATC
The DNA here is from genome assembly GCA_027917425.1 of Gastrophryne carolinensis. Lineage (NCBI taxonomy): Eukaryota > Metazoa > Chordata > Amphibia > Anura > Microhylidae > Gastrophryne > Gastrophryne carolinensis. The sequence goes on along the minus strand of CM051234.1, from coordinate 645,177,389 downwards.
CCCAGGGTAGAAAACCAGGAGGCAGATGCCCTGAGCAGGAACACCTCAAGCCTGGGGGAATGGTCTCTCAGCAACAAGACCTTTCACGCTCTGTGTCTCCGCTGGGGTCAACCGGATGTGGACCTGTTTGCGTCCAGACACAATCACAAGCTCCCAAGGTTCGTCTTCCTGTCAAGAGATCCTCTGGCCTTTGCCACAGACGCTCTGGCAATTCCTTGGATGGAATTCAGGCTCCTTTATGCATTCCCTCCGTTTCCACTCCTGGGCAGAGTGCTGCACAAGATAGCCCAGGAGGGGGTACCAACCATCCTGGTGGCTCCTCGCAGGCCGAGAAGGAGTTGGTTTGTGGACATAGTTCAATGTCAGTGGATCGATACATCATGTCCGACGACCCAGGGCTTCTCACTCAGGGGTCGCTGTGGCACCCCAATTTACAGACGCTGGGTTGACGGGCTGGCTATTGAACCCTCAATCCTGATGGAAAAGGGGCTGTCGGCCATGGTTGTGAATACCATGATTCAGGCACGGAAGAAGTCTTCTTCCATGATATACTACAGAGTTTGGCACGCCTACATTGCTTGGTGCGAGTCCAAGAGTCTCCCTTGCCGCACATTCTCTATCTCTAGGATTCTGGAGTTTTTACAACGCCGCTTAGACTTGGGTCTCCAGCTGAGCACCCTCAAGGGCCAGGTCTTGGCCTTAGCTATCTTTTTCCAGAGATCCATTGCCAATCATAGGTTGATCAAGACTTTTTAACAGGGAGTCACCCATGTCTGGCCACCTTGTAAGTCAGTAATGCCGGTTTGGGACTTGAATTTGGTACTTTCTGCTCCTCAGGGTCCTTCCTTCCAGCCTTTGTGCAATGCTGCATTGTCTATTGTGACTCTTAAAGTGGTCTTTTTGGTAGCGATCACCTCGGTGCGTCGCGTGTCAGAGCTGGCAGCGCTTTGTATGAAGCCTCCCTACTTTGAGCGGCCTAAGGTCATGTCTCCCTTTCACCTTAATGAGGAAGATGTCTTACCTTCTTTGTGTCCAGCAACGACTAATTCTAAGGAAAGGACCCTCCATGGCTTGGATGCGGTCAGAGTCATTAATTTTACCTGGTTGCGACTGAATCCTTCAGGAAATCGAATTTGCTCTTTGTTCTAACAGAGGGCTCTAGGAAAGGTTTGCCACCAGCCAAGTCCACTATCAGTAAGTGGATCAGACAGGCGGTGGTGCAGGCATATTCTGCCAAGGGGAAGGAACCCCCTTTTCGTTTTACAGCTCATTCTACTAGAGCTATTGGTGCCCCCTGGGCTTTTTAGCACCAGGCATCTGTTGAACAGGTTTGTAAGGCCGCCACTTGGTCTTCAGTTCATACCTTTACCAAGTTTCCCTATACCAGTTCACAAGGCTTGAGGAGCTGTTAACCAGACTAAATCTAGCTTCAGCTCAGATCTCACTAGTTCTAGTAGAAGTAATAGGGGTAAAATAGGTCTCCAGCACTCTTTGCTGGTCGCCCCACCCATATGTGGCCACCTCCTGGCCAGGCTCCACCCCAAGCACAAGCACAACTCTAACAGTCCTGGCCAAGATATGAGCAAGCGGAAGAACATTGTGATGTGAGTTGAGCACCTGATAGCACTACTGTGCTTCTAGTATTTCTGAGCACCAGACCATCCAGGAGCTTTGGGGGGTAGAAACAGCAAGTACCTTTCATTTTTTTACTTTTGTGTTTACAGACCCTTTGAAATGGAACATCTTACTCTGCCCTTTTTCCAGGTGATTTTGTCTTGATGTACTTCAAATGTATTTCCTTTCGAGTGATTGAAGGAGCCAACAACTTTTTTATCAAATGAATTGCCATTTTCATTTGGTTTAAATATCCAATTTGTCAAGACAAATGAAAGACACAATTCTTCTGGCACGTCGTAAGGTATTTTTTCTCCACTGTCAGCTATCAATTTCATTTTTCTTAAGTATTTTCCCAACTGTAAATGGGAAAACATATTGTTATCATGGCAAGGACACAGCATTGAATTTGTGTATTGTATTGTTTTATTAGTTTCAATTACTTGTGGAGCTTATTCTAAATGGAGCATGAATCTAATGCATGAATTTAACCCTTTAACTGCCAGCCTACCTGGAGATTTTGTCACCCTCTGTTGCCAGACCATTTTTCACTATTTAACGCTATACATGTTTAGCCAAGATTTTTGAAGGGGTGTCCAGAGATTTCCCAGGAAAATTATATTTTACCATTTTTTTTTTTTCGCAGAGTTTTAGCATGAAATGTCATGTTTGTAAATTTTCTGTGCTTTCTCAATATTTTTGGGTGAAAAAAGTATCTTTTTTTAAATAAAAATGTAATTTTTTAAGGAAACTCTTGCTTGTAAAAGCCCCATTCCTCTTTGATATAGTGGTACCACATATGTATCGGTAGACACCCTTTCCTTCCCAGGAGACACCACAAACTGAAACAGTGCTTTAGGAGATTTTAAGATCAAATACAACTACTATGAACACCTTGCAGTTTTTTGAGAAACACAACCATTTACACTTGAAATACCCCCACAAACTATATATTCTCTCAAAGAACACACCTCAAGCTTTCTAGACATACCAGGTGTGTTGTCATATGTGCATTTTCCTGGAAGTCATCCCTAAATGAATTTGTTGGTTGTACAGGGTTTCCATAAAAAAAATTATAAAAAAGCAGAAACAAAACATTTCCTGAAAAATAATATGCAAAAGAAAATTCAAGTTAAATCTGAAACGGCAAGGTCTCCTGAACAGAACAATACCCAGCATGCACTTAAGTGTAACTTAAAAATGTCAGCTCTGCAGCAAAGTGTGCACCTTGCACTTTTTAAACTAAAGCAACCCTTTACATTTGAAATACTCCCCACAAATCACATATTCTAAGTGCACATGTTAAGCTTTCTAGGTTTACCCAGCTTGTTGTAGTGAGCACACCTTTCTGAAAGTAATCCCTCAAGGAAGTATTTGGTTGCACGGGGTTTCCCTAAACAAATAAAAAAGCAGAATAAAAACACATTTAGCTAAAATATCAATATGCAAATGCAAAAAAACTAAATCTAAAAGCCTCATTTCTTATGATTACAATGGTATCTCATGTATAGGTAGCCCCCTGTTCCTGCCCAGGAGACCCTCCAAACTAAAAGAGAACTGTGACAACTACTATCTGTGTTATGAAGGGTTACATTTTTTTTTAAATGGGTGTGGGGTTCCCCCTCTTCTCCCTAGCAGGCCATGGGCACTTCTACCCCCCCAGGCTTTGGGGAGGCAGGTAATAGGACCAAAGTGTTAATGGAAAGTCACCCTCTGGCTGGCAGATGACTTGCCAGCCCCTTAAGCCTCGTGAACTGATATAGGGGTCTCATGAATCCCTTACCAGTTCTCAAAGGGTTAAATGTAAAAAAACACACTGGGAGGAAGGAGATTGGAGACCCTTTCCCCGCACCCACTCTCCACCAATCAAAGGTCACTTCTGACACCTCGGCGGTGCCTCTGAAGAGGCTTCTATACCAGTAGGAGTGGGATGATGTTGTAGAAAAGCCTCTTTCATTGGCGGTCATAGTTAGAGATGAGCAAACCGGTTTGCTAGAACCAGGGACAGTTTCAGGGACAGTTTGATTCATCAAGAAACCGAATGTTTTGAGGTTTGTGAACTTTTCATGGAATCCTTACTCACCTGACCTCCTGCTGCTCTCCTCAGAAATCCAAAGGGTGGCGAAAGACGGAGTGATTCACTGGCCTCTCTAGCTCTCAGAGACAACTCACTCCCCGCTACAGGGAGGCAGGGACGTAGCGTGGGGGGGGGGGGGGCAGCCAACCCAGGCACTGTGTTGTCAGGGGGTGCCAGTTAGATGGCATGGCAATATGAAGGGCAATCCAGGCTGTTTGTGTGGTTGGCAGGGCCGCACAGGCGGAGAAGCAGCAGCGCACAGTGTGTCTTCCAGATTGAGCAGGCTCCGCCCCTCATACGCATCATCACTCTGCTGCCTGTGTCTCCCGCGCTCTGAGGAGAGCCCAGCAGGGGCAATGAATTCTTGGGAGACCAGCGGGGCTACGGGGGGGGGAGGGATCACCTACTGAACTTTTAAGAAGTTTGCACATTTTCCAATATTGCAGCCCAGAAAAGTGTCCTCACTCTTCAGTGATGGAAGAGGTCAAGAAACTTCACAAAAAGTCAAAGAAACTACGCAGGCTCACCTCGACAGGGATCTTCAGCCAAAGATCCTAGCAGCGGTTTCTCAAGCAAGATGGTAGCGCCTGAGTAGATGGAGGTCTTGATCGCTTGGTCCCTTTGCTCCCAGAGAGTGTGTAGCCCCAGGGGAGGCCCGGTATGTTTTCTCCCCAACCTTCTTCATTTTCAATAACCAGGGGGATGTAAACTTCCCAGGCTGAGCATGATGGGGGAATGGATCACACTTGACAGGCAAAAGCCCTCCAGTTGGTGACCAACCCTTACAAATCTTTGGGGGCCCAGACCAGCATCCGCCATGCCCTCGACTAATTTTATATGGGCTCAGCCTAACATCACAATCCCTGCTGCTTCCAGAGAAGATGCGAGTGAATTGGTTACACCCACACCTGGCCATCATGTCACCAACAAAACCTAGACTAAAACTAAGCTGAACACCATTTCTCCTTTCCTGGGGAGGAAATCTGATACAACACTGATTTCCCCTGACTCACCACCACTTCCCCCCAGCTGCAGATGGATAGTGCCTACCCAGGATTTGCCCCTCCACGTAGTCGTAGCTGCCTGGGGCTGGGACAAAAGGGGAAACATGAGATCATTCCCTGGCTGCCCCTGCCTGCAACTTAACACGCATGCATTTGGGAATGTGTGCATGTGCGGCTGGGATTGTGTGTATGTATTGTGTGGCAACCGAGAACGGCAGTGCCCCCCACAACAGATGCTGGAGGTTGGCTGCAAAAGCCTATTTCCGGCAGCAGAAAAATACAACTCTGTGAAGTACTCACCTGTAGAGTTGGTATTATATGCATACAGCACGTCCTGCTCCAGATATTGTAATAACGTGTGGGTAATCCTCCGCCTCGGGCGCCGTGCACTGCAGACATGTAGAAAACAAGCTCCTCCCGGCCCTACATATACCGAGGGACCTCCCACAAATCCCCAGCATTGACAAGCAGTGAGAAGAGAAGCCAGGAGGAAAACAACCACCCAGAGACTGGCAATAATATCGAAGATAATAATCACCATACAGGGGATCCAGAACAAGGTGAACCAGGGTGGGGTGGAGCAGGACGTGCTGTATGCATATAATACCAACTCTACAGGTGAGTACTTCACAGAGTTGTATTATTCTAAGCATACAGCACGTCCTGCTCCAGATATAGTAATAACGTGTGGGACATCCAATAGCAGTGTCCATAAGTAGGGTGGGGTCCCCATGAGAAAAGGCACAGCCAACCGTAACAGCGCTGTCACCTGTAACCTTGTTACCAAGAGCAACGTGAGCAAAGCTCTAACTCAACTTATGAAACCTTACAAGGCTGAATGAAACCCAAGCAGGGAACTAGTCAGCCTGCTCAACAACCGGGTGCTGAAGGCCCAAGCCAAGCACAAGTAGAAGAGAACAAATCCAGGAGAGAAGAATGACTCTCCCTTAACGAATAGGCCAGAGTAACAGCCTAACCACGCTAATAACAACAACAGGGTAGCCATGGCAGACGTAGAAACTTCCCCGTCAGGGAATACGAACCCTGGACTCGGCGAGACCAGCGGAATACTGAAAACAACGCTAACAAGGCTCAACAAGAGCCAAAACGTCAACCATAGGCTCAGAAGGACAGCCAACCGAGCAAGACCAATCCAACGAGCTCCTACACCCGTGGAAGCAACCAGATCCCGTTGCATAAGGGATGGAGACGCCTATAAGCCCCAAGGGGCATAGGCCCAACCATGGACAGGAGACAGCCCAGGAGTCTCCAATGCCTATCGTGGGATACAGATCCCCTAAAGGCTCAGAGAAGCAAACACCAGTCCAGAGGCCGGAGGTTCTGGAATAGAGAAGAAAAAGACTCCGCCTGGACCCAAACTCGGTGCAAGGCGGAACCATCCTCACCTAACGGTGTACAGATATATAGAGATATATCAAAATAAAAGGACTAGGCTAAGAAGCCATCTCCTATGGTACGCCTCTGACTGAGGCACCCGCCCCGAAAGAGTCATCTGGGGCAAGGAACAGTTCAGACAAGAACCTGAATAAGGCCCAGGGAAACCTTAAGCAGGGCAACAAGATAAGTACGCAGAAGATTGAAACTAGTCTCTACAGAGGGCGAACAGAGCAAGTCCTGAAACCCACAAGGAACAAGGAGTTGGGGAACCAATTCCAACTATGCCGTAAGGAACTCCAGGACCCAGGGATAGGACAACATCCCGCAGGAGAGAGAGCTAGTCCAAGCAAGCCAACTAGGGCACCATCTCCCAACATAGTCGTCAGAGGAGGGAGAAGAAGAAAGGGGAGGGATCTAGGCCTAACCCTCCAAAAAGGGAAAAGACACCCAGAGAGACCCATCTCCAATAGGGTGAATAACAGTCGTCCAAACCCTATAAATAGGGGTGACGTAGCAAGGAGCCTAACTAGGCAGAACAGCCCTCATGAGAGGGCACACAGTACCACGGTCTTTAGCAGAAACTGCGAACCAGACCACACTGGGACACTCAGAGCCCCCAATGCCAAGGTTCACCCTTGCCACAGCAAGCCTGTGCAGAGCCCCTCCTAGCAGGGTGTAACAAGATCAGACATAGGGGGTGTAATGCCCTGACAGAAGGCCATACTAGGTCGCCATGACCACGGCCAGAGAATCTTGTAACAATCACCCAGGACAATAATCAGGACAATAACCAGGACAGAGTCCTTGTAACAGTCACGAGGCCCATGGGCCCACACCAGTAGGGCTCAGTGAGGCACTAGGAAAGGCCCTCCTAGCCCAGTAGGGTAGCCACCAGGCCAATACCAATGAAGCGCAAGGAGCGTAAACCCCCACTAGATCAGAACCAGACCCTTCTGGAAGAGTCAACCTGTTCCGAGACCTTAACAGATAAAAACCGAGCCAGGCCACTGAGATCAGACTGACCGAGAGTCTCAAGAGACAAGACATAAGGGAAGTAGCCCAGCAAGATAGTGCTCAAAGGGCACAATGTGATAACCAAAGCACAGCATGAAAATGGGCCACCTAAAGGGGCCCCCCTTAGGAACCTCTGGGAATTTCATAAGAAATAGAACCCCCTAGTGAACCTGCCAGACTTGGTCCCCATGGTGACCATTTACAGGGATAGCAAGAAGGAGGGGATGGTCCCAAACGATTCCCTTGAGTTTACAAACTCAAAAGGGACCCCCATACACAAAGGGGGAGCGTACTGACCTATTTCCAGGGGTGTTGGAACCCCGTCCAGGACAAATAACCCAAGGTGCCGCAGGGCCCAAGGGCATCTGAGAAGAAAGAACAGCATCTGGGCCGCCACCAATAGGCCCACCAGCCGCAAGGTGAAGGTAGTGTGACTACGAAGAGGGCAAGACCCTTTCCATACCAAGACACCCATAGCAGAAGGGAGGGTTTTAACCTGAACCCATCTGAATGCCACCCCGTAGGGAGATTACGAACCAGGGTACACTCAGTAAGTGATGTGCCTGAGCACCAATCCAAAAGACTCCAAAGGAGCCCCAAGTCAACAGCCAATGCGGCCTGATGCAACAAATGGAAAAGAATGACAATCAAGTAGAGTCTAGCGCGGACGTCACAGTTGCACGTCCAAGACAACACTCCCATACTCTTCTTGGTGAGCAGTCTGGGAGCAGGGGAGGGACCCTAATCCGCAGAATTGGTCTTGTAACACTGGCTGGAATGGCCTAGGTGTCCTGAAGGCACAAGGGATTAAAAGGGAATATAGAACCTCGCAGGCATCAAGAGATCCACCGGACAAAAGCGCCTGCGGCCCAACAGGTGGAAACCATGTAGGAACTGCCTGTGAAAAATAGGAATGCTAGGTCCTGGTCAGACCGCTTCACCCCAGAGGAAAAAAGGCAAGGTGGATGCAATTACCAGCCAAGGGCCAACCTGTAAGAGAGCCCAGACCCTGCACGCCGAACTCGGCCTGCGACAATTCACGAGGGGAAAACAGAGACAAAAGGACCCCTGACAACCTCAGAAAGGGACCACCCAGCAAACTCCTCTTTGCATCCAGGGGGACTATCACCTGTAACCACCTGAACGAAGCATGGCACCCTGCAATAGGAGCCAGGTGCTACGGCAGTCCCCTCGCCCAATAGGGCGAGGGCGTCCCTTCATGCTTGTGTGGTTTCGCCCTGCCGGAGGTCCCAGGGCGTTGCCTGCCCCTCCTGGGGCGGGCCTCCACACCAAAAAGTTGGAAGCACACTTCTGGTTCTCGCTTAACACTAACGTAGGGAGGGGGAGGGGAGTCCCTGCCCCTGGGCGGCCGGGCCAGCCTTCTGCACGAGGGCGCCTTACCTTTTTTACCAAAAAGGTCCAACCTGGCCCTGAATAAGCATCGTCCTCTAAAAGGAAGACCAGTAAGAGCCTTTTTAGTATCATTGTTGGCCCACCACTGTCGCAGCCAAAGCAGGCGATGAATAGCCACCACAAGAACCGAGGTTCTAGCACACATTTTAATAGTGTCATCCATTGCTGAGAGAATAAACCTTACAAAAGCGTCACAGTCAGACAGTGCATTAAAGACCTCACAAGGGAGATCCTCCGGCTGTTGGTCAATTATCCTCCTGAAGAGGGTCCTGGCGGCCACCGCGGTGACAGCCGCAGCACAGACCGGGCACAGAGCCGTCCCTACACTCGAGAAGGCATGGGAAGCCAATCTGTCAATGCGCCGGTCCTCAGCATCCCGAAGGGTAGAGGAGAGGAGGCCGCCATGAAGGGAGGGTTAGCAACCTCAATAATAGGCGCTCGACCAAATCATGGGGAAAGGGGTACTTCCAGTCCCAAACCCCTGGAACCCCTGTAAGTTTACAAGGTGATTCCCATTCCTTAGATATAAGATACTGGAAATGATCCTGATCCAAAAATTCCAGGCGCGGTGTAGCCGTGTGGAAACTCTCCCTCTTGGGCTTGGGAGACTCTCCCGGAGGGGAGATGGATAGCACTTCAAAGATCTTATCTTCAAAGATCTTTATGAGTAACTCATCAGTGTCACACAGGCCCCAAGAACCCGGGCCAGAGCCGCCGCGGCTCCAAGACAACTCGTCTGAGGAACTGGAACCTGAGAACAGTTCACCATCGTCGGACGGATCAAGGTCCTGCATAGCAGCAGGTTCCTCAGTTTCAGTGGGAAACCTGTAACTGGGAGGCGTCAGGGACCGCTTCTTTCCAGCGCCCAAGCGCTCCGCCAAACCAGACATTACTTGCTCCGCCGTGGGGAGCTTGCGCGGCACCACCTGCTGGTCATCCCCGCTCGAGTGCGACTCATCTGGAGTGAGATTTAAACACGGGGAGACAGGAGTATTGAAGCGAGGCGCAGCTACCGGTAAACCTGATTGCAGGGCCAGCGCTTGTTCAGCACACGGTCCGCAGACCCGTGCACTGTCAGCGTCAGCATGGGGTTGTCTACACATAGTACACAGCCGGTCTTGTCCCCGTGGGACCCCGGACACATAATTCTGAGATGCCTCCATATGGTGATTAATCTAGGAATATGCCAGTAGGGATTTATGCTGTAAGCAACCCTGGATGCCCCAATACCCCCTAGGAATGTGGGAGAATTTAAATATAACCCATAAGATATATATATATCAGGCCGGGAGAAGCCACTGGAATCTTGGCGTCTGAAAGACATAAGGAGAAGAGAGGGTGTCAGAGCCATGCGCAGCACAAGAAGAAAAACTACCGAACTTACAGAACCAAGGGAGAGGAGGATCGTGACCACGCGCGCTCGGGAAGACCGACAAAATGGCGCTAAGCGAACCTCGAAGGGCGGGCCAGAGCTGTAGGTGACGCGGAACGCGCCAACCAGACCACCCCCCCTTCCCAGAGAGCGCGAAGCTCTAAGCGCGGAACAAAATAGAGGAGACAGTAATAAAACGCCATGGCGTCGCGAAACCGAGCCGCCTTACACGCCAAGTCAAATACATTAAAGGAGCTGCGGCCAAAGTTAAAATAATGTTTAAAGTGCGGCTCTGACCCCCGGTAACCGATAAAGGCTATAAGCATACAGTGTAATAGGGCAAGATTAGGCCAACGTACACAACCCCCCCCCCTCTTTTTCCCCCCACTAACGGGGGGAACTAAGGGAGAAGGTGACCCAGCACTCGGGGTTCACCGCTACATGGGGAGTGGGGCAATGATGCGGGAGGGGCATCCACTATGAGGCTCACCATTAGCCTTAACCGCCTACCCTATGGTGGGGGATTGCGGTGGAGCATGGCTCCGTTAAGCACACCAGGTGCTGCCTACCTTCACCCGACCAACGCAGCCCAGGCTGGGAGGCATATTCATCACAGAGAGGACGGGTGGAAATAGTCCCGCAGGGCCTCGGGCTGTAAAGCCCCGCTCGCCTGCGAGAGCGTGATACTTCATGTCTTCGCAGTTCCAGCACTGCAGAGAAATCTGGGGATTTGTGGGAGGTCCCTTGGTATATGTAGGGCCGGGAGGAGCATGTTTTCTACATGTCTGCAGTGCACGGAGCCCAAGGCGGAGGATTACCCACACGTTATTACTGTATCTGGAGCAGGACGTGCTGTATGCTTAGAATATAACAGCAGTCATACCAGGATGGGCCCCCCTATCCAAAGGACCTTCATAGAGGATGCTGCTCATTGGGGGAATGCGGTGGCAGTAAGTTGTTTCTTTTCTTTTTAACTGTTTGTCAACTGATAAGTGGTCCAGGGCACCCCTGTACCAGTTCACAGCGTAGTGATGACCGGCATGCTGGCAGGGGCATACCAGATCATTTGACTATAATTTGGGTCAAATCTAACTTGGCCCAGATCTGAAGTTGACCTCTGATATTTTAGTTTATTTTTCCCCAGCTTTTAAGCTTTTTCTAGTCAATAGAACTAAATTAAAACAGAATAGAGGCAAAATTGGCTTATCACTCATTTTACCCCTATGAAGTGTAATTTATAATATTAATATTAATAATTGCAGCAATAACCTTATTTTTCTCTCTGTAAATCCCGAGCCCATCCATCTCCAAAATCATGTGTGCTGCAAGAGCCAAACTATAGACTGCCATTTGCATGGAATAAAAACTTGGATAATTCATATCAGGTAAGAGAAGTGAGGTTAATTGGCTTAATTCCATGGAGCAGTGATTTTCAGGTAAGTTGAAGTATGACTGGAATGTGGCTTTTCTTGAAGGATTTATATTAGTACATCCTAAATAAAAGTAGTGGATATCCTCAAGTATATGATCATAACCAGTATCATACATATCAAAGCTCTTAATTAGTCCTGGGACTTCCTTTTCAGGCCGCATAACAATCAAACTGCCATTAATCACTGGTAAGAATTCAGACCCCAAATGATAGCTGTCAATCCATGATTCATGGAGGATCAAAGTAATGTTTTGCAAAACAACTTCTAATCCAGACAAAATGTTATAATGAACAAAATATTTTCCGCAAATTATGATCACTGTGGCTGTTGATCTTTGAATGACCTTAACTTTTTCTTTATTTGCCTTGGTATCACTTGAAAGTTTGATGATGTAGGCGATACAGATCCTGTTCCTGGTCATCTCTTTTGTCAGTTCCCGTAGTTCCAATTCTGCACTGTCATCATACGGGGTGATAATTCCCACCCAGTTCCAGTCAAATTTCTTCAGGCAATAAATAATGGCTTCAATGCGAAGGCGATCGGTTGAGACAACTTTAAGACCAGTGCTAGTTACCACAGAAGCACTGGTCTCGTAATTGATCTAGAAAGAAAGTATCAGTTATAGTTATAGTTTTGAGTATAGCTGAGGGCGAACTGAACCACCGGAAATTAAATTCGTTCTGACATTGTGCTGAATTTCGTGCTGCGCAAACGCAAGTTTCCCACAAGTTCAGTGAAATAAACTCAGATTTTAATTTAACCCTTTAAGTGCTAGACTACATTTCACTATTTTGCGCTAAACATCTTCAACCTTGATTTTTGAAGGGATTTCCCAGGAAAATTATATATTGTTTTTTTCAGCAGTCTGGGCTGCAACATGAAATGTCCTGTATGGCCTTTTTTAGTGTATTCTCAATACTTTTGGGTGAAATATGTGCAAAAATTTTTTATTGCGTGTGAAACCCCAATTTCTCCCAGTCACAGCGGTACCACATATGTATAGGTAGACACCCTTTCCTGCCCAGGAGACTCCTCCAAACTGAAACAGTGTTTTAGGAGATTTTCAGATAAACTGTGATATGCACTATGCGCACCTTGCAGTTTTTCCAGAAAAACAACCCTTTACATTTGAAATACCCCCACAAACTATATATTCTCTGGACACACACCTCAAGGTTTCCATGGGTACCAGGCTTGTTTATGTGGGCATAGTTTTCTGGAAGTAATCCCTCAATCGATTCTTTGGTTGCACAGAGTTGCCCTAAAAAAGAAGAAAAAAGAAGAATCAAAGCCACATTTTCCTTAAAAAAAAAATATATGCAAACAAGAAAAAACAAGTAAAATCTGAAAAAGCAACATCCCCTGAACAGAACAATACCCAACATGCATAGGTACTGTCAAGGGAAGAGTTGGCAAACACCCCAAAGTAAAGCATGCGCATAACAGTAATTTTACAGCTCTGCAGACAACGTGAGCACCTTGCAATTTTTCAACCAAAACAACCCTTTACATTTGGAGTATCCTCCATAAACCATATATTGCCTGAAAGAACACATGTTAAGCTTTCTAAGCATACAGAGCTTGTTGTAGTGGGCTCATCTTTCTGGAAGTAATCCCTCAAAGAATTCTAAGGTTGCACAGGGTTTTCCTAAAAAATGTATAAAAAAGCAGACTAAAAGACATTCCTAAAATATCAATATGCGAACAAGAAAAAACAAGCTAAAACTGAAAGTGCAAGGTCCCCCGAGCAGAACAATACCCAACATGCATAGGTACTATTAAACCTTTTAATTGCCAGCCTACTTTAAGTTTTGTCACCCTCTGTTGACAGGTCATTTTTCCCCATTTTGCGCCATGTTTATCCGTAATTTTTGCTGGAATTTCCATAAAAATAATATACATATTTTTTGCAGCAGAGTTTAGGCTTTAACATGAAATGTCTTGTTTGTAATTTTTCTACTGTTTTTTTTAATATTTTTGCGTAAAAAAACAAACAAATAAATAAATAAATATTTTTTAGACAATTATCTCCTTTATTTTAAATAAAACATTTGTTTTATTAATGAAAACCATATTACATGTAAAAGCCCCATTTCTCCTGATTACATCGGTACCACATATGTATCAGTAGTCCCCCCATTCTTGCCCAGGAGAGCCCAGGAGACTGAAAAGAGCAGTTTATAACATTTACAAATAAAATGCAACTACTATCCACACTATAAACATAAGGGGTTAATTAAAAAAAAACAACATAGGGTCCCCCCTCCTGGGGGGGAACCAATTTTTTGGGAATTTTAAGGGTTAAAAACCCTTAAAAATCCCCCCAAAAATGACATGGGGTCCCCCTTACCCATCATAACCAGCCCGGGACCAGCTATGGGGGCTTGTAGGAACAGGGCGCAGGGGCCAGCTTTGGTGGCCTCCACGCTCTGCCGGCTACACGCCCACATAGCCACGGGCCGGGCCCTTCTGCCCTCCCCCCTGGGCTTTGGAGAGACAGGTAATTGGGGGTGGCGGGGGTTAATGGCAAGTCACCCGCTAGCTGCAGGTGACTTGCCAGCCCCCAGCCTTGTGAACTAGTATAGGGGTCTCATGGATCCCTTACCAGTTCACAAAGAGTTAAGTGTAAAAAGAAAACACACACAGAGACAAGGAGAGAAAATATTTTATTAATTTTTAAAATATTTACCTCCCTATCCATCCCTGGGCACTGTGTCCCACGCTTATCACTCTGGCTTCAGCTCTCCTGCTGGAAGCCTTTTATAGCTGCTGGGCGAAAGAACATAAGTGGTTAATAAAAAAACGCTAACTGCAGGTGACTTGCCAGCCCCCAGCCTTGTGAACTGGTATAGGGGTCTCATGGATCCCTTACCAGTTCACAAAGGGTTAAATGTAAAAATAAACACACAGACACATAATAAAAAGACATTTATTTTTTTTCTTTACTTACCTCTGATCCTCCTCCGTCCCCGAGTGCTTGGTGAAGGGGGGCTGGGGGGGGCGAGGGATCACAGCCCTCTCCCCTTCCCAACTTCTCTCTTCCAAGCACCCGGCAAGACTGATCGTCTCGGATGAGGGTCAGAGAAGCCAGCTGTCAGGTGACGTCACTATGACGTCACCTGGCCCCACCACCAAGGGGGGGGCTAGTAGCCGTGAACCAAGAAGTGAGGGAGAGGACGATTTCTCACCCTCTCCTCACCACAGAAGAGGCCGGGGGTGATCGGAGGCCCCCTGGTGAAGAGGAGACCCCACTGGAGGGATCGCGGCAGCAGATGAGTAAATGTGATTTTTTTTTTATTCTTTTTTTTTTACAGTTAACTGTGGCAGTGGGCGAAGCGGGGGGAGATATTTTGGGTGCCCTCCTGAAGGGAAAAGAGCCCCGGGGGGGGGGGGGGAATCGGATGCCTCCCGGGTGAACAGAAGACCCTCCCAATCCAACAAGGGGTCAAGTGAGTTTTTAACTTTTGTACTTTTTTTTGTGGGGGTTTAAAGTCAGCTAGGTGAGACTCATGTAGCTGGCACTAAAAGGGTTAATACTACAGATGGATTAGTGCACCCAGAAATGCAGAGGGCACATGAACAGGAAGCAGGGGTCATTCATTAGGAAGCAGGGGTCACACATGTTGCATTGCAGCCAGCCAACCCACTGCTAGCCACCATCCTGTGATGTCACAGATGCCCTGCCACTATAAAATATAGAGTGCATTCACACAGCTACTATTGCTGCTTTTTGAGTCCTGATTACATCATTGAGCAGAGCTGGAGAGCTGAGCTTAAATTGAAATCGTTAGTGGACAGAGATAGAGCTAGTGTATTTTAGAGAATTTGTTGTGGTGAATTCTTCTCTTCTTCACATCTTGCCTGTCAGCACCACACCTAGGAAAGCAGAGACTTGGGATTTGCTGTTAGCTTCATTTCCTTGTTCTATTTTTTTGTGGGTGCAACTCTTTGGGTCTTAGAAATACTGAGCTCTAATACAGTAATTTACATAACACTACTGTTACACAGTTTGCTCATTTTGACATATATTCCAAGTATACAGCACGTCCTGCTCCAGAATATTCCTTACACATGGGTTATACATCCACAAGATGGCGCTGGACTGCAGAAAAAGACTTGTGGCCACTCCCGGCCCCTTAAGTAGCCAGGAACCTCCCACTAATTCCCAGAGTCTTTCTGAAGTCTGCACTGCGAAGATGAAGATGGCTCTCTTTTGCGCAGGGAGTGGGCTTTGCCTAGGGCCCTGCAGGCTTATTTCCACCCGTTCTGGACCCACTGCCTCCCAGCCACGGCTGACGGTTCGGGTGAAGGTAGGACAGTACTAGGGTCAGGTGCTAAAGGAGCGTTGCTCCGGGCCGAAAGACCCTGTACCAAAGGGTAGTCGTCATTGGGATGCCCCCAGCCCCTTTATATTGGGATATTTATCCCTCCTTCCCCCCCTCCCTTTCTTTTCACGCTGTTGGTTGTGCAGGATCCCCTCATTGCATTCCGCATGATCGGCAGGGGACGCCCGGGGAGTACATTCTGGTGTTTTTACTACTGTGTTTTTTGTCACTTGTGTTTGGTGTGTGTGGAGGCTGTTGTACAGCGCCCCGCGGTGGTCGGCGCTTTTACTGTGTTTTTTGTTTAACTGTCATGGCGCCGGCGCGTCACTTGGCTTGTTTTCGCACTCTTCGGGGGGGCAGGTACCACAGTTGACACGTTACGCGTCATGCGCCTGTGGCCCGCCCCTCTAGGTACTGCTGTCAGCGCCATTTTGTGGCCCTTCCATTGCGGTGCTGCGACGCCGTTGGTGATCGGCTTATCTGTGTGCTTGCCGGCTTGGACCGTGAGTCCCCTTACGGGGGTTTTTATCTTGGTTATTATTGTATGGCTAGGGATGATTATGGTGTACATTATTGTGTCTTGCAGGCGGGTCACTTGACTGTGGCTCTCTCAGCCCTGCCTATTGCCAATCTCCAACTTCCCCTAGCGGGTTTCGGGGGGCATCCCAAATAGGGTGGCTGTTTAGCTGTGTCCCCGTTCTGATTATTGTGCATACTTTTGTAAAAATCACCATATGGAAGCTTCTGGGGATAATGTGCTTGGGGTTCCTTCGGGACAAGCCCGGCTGTGTGTTGCGTGTGGGGTTTCCCCTATAAGTGAAGATGTCAGGGTATGTGTAATCTGCGCCCAGCAGGTACTTCCGCTGCAGTCTGGGTCACCTGCTACGGGCCCTGGTGCGGCGCCCCCTCTGGCTTCACCTACCCCCCCACGCTTGCATTTGACCCCCAGCGAGGGGCATACTAGCGGTGAGTCTCAATTGGATTTGGCTGCACGGGTGGCCAGCATTGAAAAGCATATTGCTGGGTCGGGCCCACGTAAGGCTTCTGCCAAGAAGCGGCATTTATCCCCCGCTGTTTCCCTCTTCCCTGTTGAGGCTGAGGAATTTTTTGACATCTCAGGTTATGGTCCCCTTGAGGACGGGGAACTATTCTCTGATTCAGAATCATCTGAGGAACAACCTAGGGTGTATGGTGATACCGGGTCTCCTTTTGGAGAAGACCAATGGTCCACAGATGACACTGATAGGTTGTTGTCTCACATTTTTGAAGTGCTTTGTATTTCCCCTCCTGCCATGGCTCCGCAGCAGCAGGGTGAGCTTTTTCATACAGTGAAGCCACGCTTTGAGTTCCCTGAGCAGACTCACTTTAACAATCTGGTGCTCAAGGAATGGGAACGGCCTTGCAAGCTACCCCCAAAAAGGATGGGTCCCTCAGGCCCATCTTGGATTTAAAGTGTCTCAACAAGTTTGTCAGATTCAAGCATTTTCGCATGGAGACCCTGCGCTCAGCTGTCAATTCACTGCGCCCAGGCAACTTCATGACCTCAGTAGACATCAAGGACGCTTACCTTCATGTACCAATCTTTCCAGGTCATCAGAAATTCCTCAGGTTTTCTCTGGGAGATCAGCATTATGAATTTGTGGCACTGCCTTTCGGTATCACCTCGGCTCCCAGGGTATTCACCAAGGTGCTGGCGGGCGTGATGGCTCTGCTGATAGCTCAGGGCATTCGCATTCTCCCTTATTTGGACGACATTCTGATCTCTTCCCAGTCCTTCCATCTGGCAGGGCTGGATACCCAGGTGGTGGTGACCACACTAGAGTTATTCGGCTGGGTGATCAACCATCCCAAGTCTTCTCTGTTCCTGTCTCTGGTGAGGTCCTTTCTGGGCATGACTCTGGATACATCTCAGGTCAAGGTTTTTCTCCCCCAACAGAAGGTGGAGAGTCTTCAAGCTCAGGCCCAGTTTCTTCTTTCTTGTCCTCATCTCCCCATCCGGCAGAGGAAGCAACTTGTGGGACTGATGGTGTCTTGCTTCGAGGCGGTACGCTATGCTCAGTTTCACATGAGACCTCTGCAGCTGCACCTCTTATCAGTGTGGGATCGGGACCCTGTGTCCCTGGATCAGGTGTTTGCTCTGTCCCCCCTGGCCAGACGGTCCCTCTCGTGGTGGCTGGACTCAAGGAACCTCTTGGTGGGCAGAACCTTTTTGTCCCCTTGCTGGGAGACTGTAACAACAGATGCCAGTCTGACAGGTTTGGGGGGTTTCTGGAAGTCCTTGAAATTCCAGGGTCAGTGGGGCCCCCAGGAGGCCCATACTCCTATCAACATTCTGGAACTGAGGGCGGTGAGGTTGGTTCTCGCCCAATTGACCCCTCACCTTCGGGGTCGGGATGTTCAGATCCGCTCGGACAACCAGACGGCGGTTGCCTACATCAATCATCAGGGAGGGACCTGGAGCAAGAGGGCCCTCAAGCAAGTGTCTCTGATACTGTCATGGGCGGAGGAGAATGTTCCCTGCATCTCGGCAGTGTACATCCCCGGGTGAAAAATCTGGAGGCGGACTCCCTGAGCAGGGGGACTTCTCGTCTGGGAGAATGGTCCCTCAGCAGCAGGATATTTTGCTCTCTGTGTCACCGCTGGGGTCAGCCGGATGTGGATCTGTTTGCGTCCCGTCACAATCACAAACTTCCAGTCTTTGTCTCTCTGTCCCAGGATCCTCTGGCCTTGGCCATGGATGCACTAGCATTGTCTTGGAAGAGCTTTCAGCTCCTCTATGTGTTCCCTCCGTTTCCTCTGATGGGCAGGGTGCTGCGCAAGATATCCCAGGAGAGGGTGCCAACCATCCTGGTGGCCCCCTGTTGGCCAAGAAGGGTGTGGTTCGCAGACATCGTGCAGTTGGCAGTAGATCAGTACGTCCGGCCCAAGGACCCAGACCTGCTCACTCAGGGGCAGCTGTGCCATCCCAATTTACAAACGCTGGCTTTGACGGCTTGGCTGCTGAAACCTGCATCTTGATGGAAAAGGGGTTACCTGCCTCTGTGGTTGATACCATGATTAGGGCTAGGAAGAAGTCATTGTCCTTTATCTATTACAGGGTCTGGTATGCTTACATTGCATGGTGTGAGTCTAAGTCTTTTCCCTGTAGGGTGTTTTCTATTCCCAGGATTCTGGAATTCTTGCAGCATGGTTTGGATTTGGGTCTTCAACTTAGTATCCTCAAGGGCCATGTTTCAGCATTGGCTATTTTCATCCAAAGGTCTTTTGCCAACCATCGTTTGGTTAAGACTTTTTTCCAGGGGGTTACTCACGTGCGCCCGTCATGTAAGCCTTTGTTACCAGTCTGGGATTTGAATTTGGTTTTATCTGCCATGCAGGGTTCTCCTTTTGAGCCTATTCGTGAGGCTGCCTTGCCTATTTTGACTCTTATGGTAGCCTTTTTGGTGGCTATCACTTCTGTTAGGCGTGTTTCTGAGTTGGCGGAGCTTTCCATCAAACCTCCTTACTTTGAGAGACACCATGACAAGGTGGTGTTTCGGTTCAAACCAGATTTCTTGCCTAAGGTTGTGTCTGCATTTCATCTCAATCAGGACATTGGGGTCGATTCAAAGAAACATGTAACAGCTTTGATTTTGGTGCCGATCATCCTATTTTTCCCGTACGCTCGTGCGTTCGTATGAACTTGCGAGTGATTCTATAAGCTAATACGTTTCTATCCTAAAATGTACGTCCGTTCGTATGGCAGTTCGGGAATCAGACCTATGTCAGTTTCCATCCTGAATTTTCCGTTTCATTTCTCAGGTTGCAACATTGGTTTTGCCCTTTTTCCTTTTTTGTCTGGACGTAAATCCTTCTGATCTTGCGGCTGCGCACTACAAACTTACCTCATTAAAGTGCATTCTAAATATTTGGTCTTTTATTTTTCTTTATTTCATTCATTTTGTAGTAACCAACCATTAATGAATGCATTTGCATAAGTAAATCTTACTTTGTTTAATTTTTAGTTAACTTGCATTTTTTACTTGTGGATTTATTTTTAATATGTTGGCTTCAAATGGTACAACTTCTGCATGTTATGAGCCTAGAAACAGCCAAGATGGCGGGTCAGGTATTCTCGGGCAGCCTGCAAACAGAAAGGGCCTTGTGACTGTGTTGCTCTGCATTCTTTGATTTCTGACCTTTCCGTGCCCCCAGCTCTGCTGTGTCTGTGCAAAATACAGCAGTATTATTATTAATGCAGTAACCCACATCCTGCACTTGATCCCGCTCTCCTCTCCTCAGTAAGTGTGATGCATCTGACCAAAGATGTGCTTAAATAATTAAACAAAGCAAAGGTAAACAACTACACCAATAAATTCAAACTAAAAATATTATTCTAGTACATCAATTTAAAAATAAATAACAAAGGACATAAGTTTCTTTAATTAACGCAAAGATATGGATGTATTGCAAAATAAAGGTTTACATGCAAAGGACTAATTAAGGTCCACATTAAAATGCTTTTATAAGGCATACATGAATCAGGTATGCATTGCCATACAATTTATGGCCTCGGCCATGCTGATACATGCAGTTCATTGGAGCTCAAGACGCGCAGACTCCTCCACATAGCCAAAAAACCTGTTCAAGAACAGCAATCCGACTGCTAAAAGGTGTCGGCAGTGGCTTTCTTTTAAAACGTATTTAGAGGTTGGAAAACTGCTCTCTGAATTACACGTAAACACATCCAATTATCCTAAGTTTTACGTTTTGATCCTAAGTTTTACGTTTTGATCCTAAGTTTTACGTTTTGATCCTAAGTTTTACGTTTTGATCCTAAGTTTTACGTTTTGAACCTAAAATTTAGGAACGAACTTCCGATGATCGCAAGAGCATATACGAAATCGTACGTAGGCTCGTGCGAGTCGGAAATGGCCAAAAAAACAGGAAAAAATGACTAACACCCACCCAAACTTACGATTCTCGATCCGAAATCAATTAACTTTTGCTCTTTGAATCGAGGGGATTGTCTTGCCTTCCTTGTGTCCTAATCCTAGTAACCCTAAGGAGAGGGTATTACATTCTCTGGACGTAGTTAGGACTTTAAAATTTTATCTGGTTGCTACTGAATCCTTCAGGAAGACTGATGCTCTTTTTGTTCTTCTATCTGGACCTAGGAAGGGTTTGCCTCCGGCTAAATCCAGCATCAGTAAGTGGATTCGTCAGGCATTGATACAAGCCTATTCTGCTAAGGGGAAGAAGGAGCCTCCCTTCCACCTTACTGCTCATTCTACTCGTGCTATTGGTGCCTCTTGGGCCTTTCAGCACCAAGCTTCTGTTGAACAAGTTTCTGTTTGGTCTTCTGTTCATACTTTTACTAAGTTTTGCAAGGTTGATGTTAGGGCCTCAGTGGATGCTGCTTTTGGCCGCAAAGTTCTGCAGGCGGCAGTGGTTTAAACTGCCCGCCGTTACTTTTGGGGATTCCATCCTACCTTACGGACACTGCTATTGGATGTCCCATGTGTAAGGAATATTCTGGAACAGGACGTGCTGTATACTTGGAAAAATACAATTCTGT
Organism: Gastrophryne carolinensis; assembly: GCA_027917425.1. NCBI lineage: Eukaryota > Metazoa > Chordata > Amphibia > Anura > Microhylidae > Gastrophryne > Gastrophryne carolinensis. Next base: position 645,156,182 of record CM051234.1, on the reverse strand, counting down.
GAGTACTCACCTGTAGAATTTGTATTGTAAGTATACAGCACGTCCTGTTCCATCCCGCCCTTGTTATCATTGTTCTTGGTTACCTCTGTATGGTAATGGTATGGTTTGGATTCTTATTCATGTTTGATTCTCCCGGCTTCTTGTTAACTGCTTGTCAATACTGGGAATTAGTGGGAGGTTCCTGGCTATTTAAGGGGCCGGGAGTGGCCACAAGTCTTTTTCTGCAGTCCAGCGCCATCTTGTGGATGTATAACCCATGTGTAAGGAATATTCTGGAACAGGACGTGCTGTATACTTATAATACCAATTCTACAGGTGAGTACTCACAGAATTTTATTTTTATACAAAACACACTAACACCATTTTCCTAAAATGTACTTACAATGCCAAACCATAAGTGTTATGGCAGTACTGTGGCAGAGGTACCAGCCAAAGTGGGAGAAGCAATGGCAGAAGGAATGGTGTTGTCAGCACCAGTTGTGGCGACAAGGTGGAGCTCCCTTTAACATCCAGTGGTTATGTGTTGACCAACCAACCAGCAGTCTTGGACTGGTAGACCTAGACTACAGACTCCACAGTAGATAGAAGCCAATCACACAGTCAGGAATCAGGTGGTTTCTCAGAAACCACCATTCCGTGGCAAAGGCAGCCAAATGCCCCTGGGCCCTCTTCTGTCCTGAATTTGCCTCTTTCCTTCACTGCATCATCTGCCCAAGAGGTTGACAGGCTTCTCCTCTTACTCTCAACTGCTGTTCAGTGATGAAGAAGGTTGGGAGGATAATCAGCAGTTGGAGACCAGCAGTGATCCTGAGGAGACATCTAGGCCTCAAAGCAATCCTCATGAGAGCCAAGGAGGGGCACATTCAGATTGAGCTAATGGAACACTGTGCCAGGCAGTTGAGGGAGTAAGCAGTGGTATTGAAACCAGCATAAATGATGATGTAGATATCTGCACGTTGCAACCAGGTTATGAGGTAGCATCTTCACCATCAGTGAACGAGGGCTGCAGCATGCCCCCAGCCCAGCACGATGGCAGCTGCTGGAGATCTCAAGAAATAATATGGGAGGGGTACACTGGTAGTGAACGGACACCCCTGAGGCAGCATAAACAAACTCCAGTAATATGTGCTTATGGAAGACACAAGACAAAACAAAGAGTCCCACACTCCCTGATCCATCCCCTATATTGAATGGCAGCACTTAAATTATAATTACAAACTGATGCTTCTTTATTCAAAAATATATGTGCATAAAACACACATGTTAAAAAGTTAATTAAAATACATATATACACAGCACCCCTAAGAGGGGGAAAAGGGGAGAGAGGAGGGACGGAGGGGGAAAGGGCAGCACTATACAGAGTGCCCAGATGTTATGTGCTTGGGGGCCATTAGTAACCAATCATGCATAAATGTACTGCTGCTATGACTCCCTAATATGCCTGTCTATCAGTGCCTAAATCATACAACTAAAGACCCCAATACTATTGGTATAAAATTATGAGAAAGTGCAAAATTTCTATATATAAAGTGCTACGTGCAATGTGCAAACCATACTACATACATCTATTTATAAGGACAGCCATAGGGAGACAAAAGCAGACACATATATACCGCACATCAACTCACATAATGATCATGGCCAGCCGGCATAACCCCCTCCTCTCCAAGCCGACACGTTGCGTGACGTCCCGCGTCACTTCTCCGGGGCAAGACCGAGATGAGAATGCCCTTACCCCTATGCTCCTCAAGTACTCACCGCCGCCGACTCCCCCACCAATTACCAACGGCCCCTAGGACAAGGGAGAATGCGCTCCGGTCGGAAACGCGTCACCCGATACCAGCCCACGTGACGCGCGCCGGCCGGACACGCATCACCGAGCTGTGCGTTCCAGCCACCCGGAAGTAACATATCCGGTATAGGCCACTCGCAGATGGACTAGGAGCAGTCAGCGGGGGATAGGAAGCGGCAAAGGTAAGTAACCCAGGATAATGAAAGCAGCATAATAACTATCTATGATGCAGAAAAACAAAGAACCAGAACCACATACAATATGTACAATGTTATTCGGGTATAAAGCATTAAACAACATTTTTCTCCTAGGTCTATAATTTACTATGTCAGAGATGATTGCTATATCTCACTACACATCATGTGAACACCATATGATCACCCCAACATAACTCTATATATGGGGGCATATAAACCCCCCTATTATTTTGCGGAAGCCCAGCAACCAGCAAATCAGTATCTAATGTCCCTAGTAAAACTCTACACTACACAAGTTGAACAAACCTTGTATAAGCCTCGCTATGCAGGCTATACACATGGTGTATTGGGAGCAACCTAATCTCTATATATGGCTTGATAACCACCGTTATTCACCACTGCGGTACAAAACTTGATTCAAAAGCCTGATATAAACCCCATACCGTGCACTGGTCCCCCATATATAACTCCATATATAAGGGCATACAGACCCATCCATTTTGAAGATGACACCCAGCTGGCAACAACAATATCTCATGCCCCCAGTAAACTATCCAAATACAAGATAATACAGGCATGTGTAAGCTTAACTACACAGGCTATACACATGGTTTATTGAAACAGCATGACCACTAATTCTGGCTTGACAACCGCCCTTATTTATATCTGCGGTACAACCACTCAACAAATTGTATACAGATTACACTGCATGGAAGGGATTGCAGATGGACACCAAAAATTGGAGACAAATGCCGGCACCAGATCTCTGAATTGTATCATTTGCCATGTTTGTACTGTATCTTCGCCATCCATTTATTGAAACACACCCCTTCTTGGTTCCAGGTACCCATCTTCTTCAAATGCATGACCCAGCTTGATCCAATATGTGCTAGTGCTACAACTAAAGCAAACATATCTTAATAACATATATGTGAATGACAGTGACCATGCGACCTGTAACCCTCAGGTCACTGGAACATAAAACAAAGACTTAAAAATATAATTACATAGTCTGTAAGAAATATTACAATAAATCTAAAAATAATAATGAAAGTGAATACTCACCTCCCCCACGTGTAAATTATACAGTGAAAGTCTGCAACAAAAAAACCTAAATACCTAAAAATGGTGTAAAAGCCAGGTCCTCATTCAATCCTATGGGGGCCTGGGAACCAAGGTTAAAGATCCATCGCAACTCCTTCTGCTGCAGTAATCTCTTTCTATCTCCACCGCGTGGACCCAGGCTCACCTTTTCAATACCAGTGAGCCCACTAACATCACTCTGATGTTCATTGAGGAAATGTAGGGCCACTGGGGGCACCATTTTCCCTAATAGAGTATTTCTCGAGGCCAGACGGATGCTAGATAAATGGGCTTGTACCCTTGCCTTGAGACTGTTGCGTGTCTCCCCTATATACATCTTAGGGCACCCGCATGTTAAGGCATAGATCCTGCCTGTTGTCCTACAATTAATAAATTGGCGTATGGGGAATTGTTTACCTGTCTAAGTTTTTTATGGTTCTGCCTTTAACCATATGGGGGCATATGGAACACCCCCCACAGGGGTGATTCCCACTTACCCCCTTACAGTCACGTAACCAATTAGATGTGCCCCTAAAGTGGCTTGAGCACACCCTGTCCCGTATACTGGGGGCCCGTTACACTGTCATTCGTGGGCCACCCCGTGTCCATCTGGCCACCTGTGGGTCTGTTCTTAAAATACAATTCTGTGAAATACTCACCTGTAGAATTGGTATTATACGTATACAGTACGTCCTGCTCCAGATACAATAATTACTCGTGGGTAATCCTCCGCCAGAGGGCGCTGTGCACTGCAGACATGCAAAAAACAGGCTCCTCCCGGCCCTTCATATACCCGGGGACCTCCCACAAATCCCCAGCATTGAAAAGCAGTGAACAAGAAGCCGGGAGAATTCAACCACCAAAAACAACTGGTAATGATAACAATGATAGCAATCACCATACAGGGGATCCAGAATAATGCAAAAACCAGGGTGGGGTGGAACAGGACGTACTGTATACATGTAATACCAATTCTACAGGTGAGTATTTCACAGAATTGTATTATTCTAAGTATACAGTACGTCCCGCTCCAGATATAATACTTACACTTGGAACATCCAATAGCAGTGTCCATAAAGTAGGGTTGGATCCCCAACAAAAAAGGCACAGCAGACAGTAAAAGCACTGTCACCTGCAAACCTTGCTACCAAGAGCGACATAAGCAAAGGCTCTAACGTCAACATCAAAAAACCTTTGAAAAGGTACGAACAAAAAACAAGTAGCGGTCTAGAAAACTTGTTCAACAAAACTTGGTGCTGAAAGGCCCAAAGATACCAAGGCACCAGTAGAATCAGGAATAAAGTGAGAAGAAACTCTTCCCCTTAAAGGAATAGGCCTGAATAACAGCCTGACAAGATCAAACGCTAACAGTAGCCCAGGAAGAAGCCGAACCTTCCCTAGGACCAGAAGGGACATCCATCCAAGTAAAGGCTAGGCCAAAGGCCGCTTAACCCCTGGAAGCAGATGAGATCAGGCACATACAGATGTAGGTGCCCACAAACCCCAAGGGGCATCAGTCCCCCTAAGGGACAAGAGACCATCCAGGAAAAACATTCCAGCACCTGTTGAGGGAAAGCAGATCCCCTTGCCTCAGCGTTACTAGGAATAAAGCACAGAAGAAAGACAAATGTCTTAAATACATGAGCCTAAGACACAACCTTAGGCAGAAGGTCCGACGTAAAGCGAAACACCACCTCATCTTGGTATATAGATCAAAGAACAAGGGCTAGCTAAACAGAGCCGCCCGCTCAGGCACACGTCTGACTGAAGTAACAGGCCCCAGAAGGACAACTTTGTGGATAAGATCAGCATCCGGAATAGGTCCAAGGGAAACCCCCCCGCAAGACAAACAGAATAAAATTCAAATTCCAATAGGGACCCTAGAACTACGTGGGGGATGCACCTGAGCAATCCCCAAAAGAATGCTTAACCAAGGCAAAAAACTGAGCAAAGACTTCTACAGGAAGGCGGACAGGGCAGGACCTGAACCTCCAGAGTACCGAGTAGGAGAGCCAACTCCAACCCATGCTGTAATAACTCTAGAACCCTGGGAACAGAGAGCGCCCAACAGGGGAGAGACCAAGACTCACACCAATCAATATGGGTATGCCATACCCCACAATAGACGGAAGAAGAAGAAGCCAACTCCTAGACTTCCAGAAGTCACAGTCACCCAGAAGATAAGCCCATCTCCATCAAGGTGGCTGAATCAACCGTCAGGCCATCCAGACCAAAGCCTGTAGATTTGGGTGAAATAAAAAAGGGGGCCTGAGTGAGCAGATCAGCACTCCTGACAGAACGTACAGGCCCGCTGTCCTCAGAACCACATCTGCAAACCACACTCCACTAGGCCACCCAGGGGCCACCAGTATCACTGGTTCCCCCTTCCAAGGCAAACTTGCGCAGAACCCCGCCTAGCAGGGTGAATGAAGATAAGACATACAGAATAGAATGTCCAGCCATAAAGTTACTAAGCCTCATGACCAAGGTCAGAAGAATCTGAGACAGGGAAACAAGGGCCTGGAACCTATGATAGTGACGGGGCCAAAAAAAGATCCACACTAGATGGGTCACATAGAGACACAAGAATTAGCACATCCTGTCGCAGAAGGACATCCACCGGAGAAAATATCGCTGATATGCAGGGAACGCTGTCCTCCACCCAGATCAGGGTCAGATACCTTCCTGGAGGATCATCCTGCTCCGGGTCCACACAGATAATTAATACAGGCCACTGTCGTCAGACAGACCAAGGAGCCCCCAAATAGACAGATCCCGCAAAGGAGAAGTCCAGCGAGATAGAGCCAACCTGAAAGCCTACCGCTTCAAAAATAGATAGGTGAATGGACCCCTAAAGGTCCCACCTCCCCCGGAACCACAGGGGATTTTAGAAGAACCCCCCCCCCCGTCAACCTGATAGATTTGGTATCCATCTACAGGAAGACGCAAGGAAGGGGGTGCCCCCTGACTGGTTCCTTGAGTACAACCGTCTCAAGAGGAACCCCCGTACTAAGGGGAAAGGTACACAGACCCAGCTCCAGGGAAGCTGGAACCCTGTCCAGCATTTACAATATAAGTTGCAGAAGAGCCCAAGGGCACCAAGCATAAGGGACAACCTCTGAGCAGCCACCAACAGGCCCACCAGCTGCAATCCAGCCTGGTGAAGAGACGGGAACAGCAAAGAGGGACCGAGCCCATGTAACCAGATTGTCCACCTTATAGCCAAGGAAGCAGGTTTCCGCCTGAACCGAATCCAAGTTCAACCCTAGGAATGGAGATACCAAATAAGGGGACAATGAGGAATTGAGGTGATTGAGCACCCATCCAAAGACTCCCAAAGGACACCACCAGCCGAGCAACAAACTCGGCCTGACGTAGAGATTGGGAAGCAAAGAAGGACGACCAGGCAGTTCCTCGCGCGGACGCCCCCTTGGTCTCATAGGAGACATCACCCCCGTCATCGCCTTGGTGAGCACTCTGGGAGCAGAAGAGAGGCCAGATAACAAGGCCACAATCAGCAGTGTTGGACCTCCAACACTAACCTGTAAGGTCCTCGGTGTCCAGAAGACACAGTGGCAATGAAATAGGCATCTTAGATCTCCACAGACGGCGAGAGGTCCCTGGACACAGGGCGCTGGCGGCCCAACTCAGAGAAACCATGCAGAAACCGCCTGTGAATGTAAATTGCCGCACCTATGGAAGGCCAGAATGGGCCAGAGTGCCTCATCCTTTTGAGGGAATGTGGAAAGGTTGGTGTAGAGGCCCCTGCCTCTGCCTGTTAAGGGTAACCTGCAAGTGACCCCAGACCTTGCAGGCCGTGCATGGCCTATGCCAACACCTGAAGAGAGACAGGGACCAGAAGCACCCTGACAATCTCGGGCAGGGACCGCCCAGCAACACTATCCTGCATCCAGAGGAAACTACCTCCTGAATCCACCTGAACGAGGCATGATGCCTCCTGATAGGAGCAAGGTGCTGCGGCCATCCCCTCGCCCAGACGGGCGAGGGCGTCCCATCATGCTTGGGGGGTTTTGGTGAAAGATTTGGACTTAGTCCTGCCGGAGGGGCAAGGGCGTTGTCTGCCACTCCTGGGGAAGGAGTCTACACCAAAAAGCTGGAAGGACACCCCTGGTTCGTGTTTGACACTAACATAGGGGGGGGGAGGGGTGCCCCTGCCCCGAGAAGGCCGAGACAGCCTTCTGCAAAGGGGTGTTTTGCCCTTTTTCCCAAACAGGTCCAGATGGGCCCCAAATAGGCGTCGCCCTCTAAAGGGAAGCCCAGTAAGAGTCTTTTTTGTAGCCTCGTCAACACCCCACTGTCCCAGCCAGACCAAGCGGCGTATAGCTACCACAAGGGCAGAAGTTCTTGCACACATCCTAATGGTGTCATCCAGCGCTAAAAGGATAAACCTTACAAATACATCACAACTGGAGAGTGCATTAAACACCTCCCAGGGGAGATCCTCAGGTTGATGATCAATCATCTTTCTGATGAGGGTCCTAGCGGCCATCGCTGCGATGGCCGCGGCACGGACCGGGCACAGAGCCGTCCCTGCACAAGAAAAGGCGTGGGAAGCCAGCCTATCAATGCACCGGTCCTCAGCATCCCGAAGGGTCCGATAAGTAGGTGCTGCAATAAAGGGGGGGTTAAGAACCCCAATGATCGGTGTATCCACCACAGGAGGTGATGACCAACAGTTAACCACATCAGGGGGAAAGGGGTATTTCCAATCCCAGTCCCCTGGAAGTTTACTAGGGCATTCCCATTCTTTGAGTACAAGAGCCTGGAAGTGATCCTGCTCCAGAAATTCGGCACCAAGGGTCTGGCAGAACGTAGTCGGGGTACAGGCAAGGTCGGCAACAGAGGTTCAGATCAAGAGGCGTCAGTTTCAGGCAGAGGTCAGCAACAAGGGTTCAGATCGAGAGGCGTCAGTTCAGGCAGAGGTCGGCAACAAGGATTCAGATCGAGAGGCGTCAGTTCAGGCAGAGGATTCACTAAACAAGACAAGGTAACACAAGGTACTGAGCGCTATCACAGGCAATGGACAACTGAGGGAGGAAACCCTTTATAGGGACAGCCATGAGAGAGGATAGTAAGTGATTGGTGCACACAGGATCCAAGTCAAGATTGGCCAGAACATAGGGGAGTGAACTATCCCTAACTAGGTGTAATACACCTGAGCTGTCCCTACCAGGGCTCATTGGCCAACAGAACAATACCCGGGCTTATTGGCCCAACACAGAGGAGAGGGAGGAGTTCCTCCTCTGACCGAGCCCACAGGCTCAAGCACAGCTACCTCCGGCGGACGCGCTGAGAACAGCGCCGCCGGAGGGCATATGAAGAACGTGCGCGCGCGCGAGCGAGCATGAGACTGAGGGAGGCGGAGACGAGGAGGGAGGATGGCCGTGCACGAAGGCACGCCAGCCGCCGCCGCGGCCGCCGGGCGGAAGCTGCGACCGGCCGCCCGGGGACATCGCTGGAACGGGGCGCAGGTAAGTGGACCCTGGCACTAGGCCTGGGAGCCTCACCAGGGAGAGAGATAGACAAGACCTCGAAGATCTTTATCAGTAATTCATCGGTGTCACACAGGCCCCAGGAACCAGGGCCAGTATCATCATGACTCCTCGGCCCCTCGTCGGATGAGCCTCAGTCAGAGAACAGCTCACCTTCATCAGAAAGAGCAAAACCCTGCGGAGTAGTGAACTCCTCAGTTCCCGAAGGAATGGGCGAAACCGGAGGCGTCAGGGACCGCTTCTTACTAGGGCCCAAGCGCTCTGCCAACCTCGAAATAACCTGATCAGCCGTAGGCAGTCTGCGCGGCACGACTTGCTGGTCATCCCCGCCCAAGTGCGACTCATCAGGAGTGAGATTTAAAGGAGCAGTATCGCGAATTTTTCTTGGTGACTTATATTTAAATGGTACTTTGAATGTAGGTAAGTGTTGGAGTAAGAATTACAAATGTAGAAAAAAATGATGTGTGTGTTGAACAGCTGGAGACTAATAGCTCATGTTTATGTCTTGTCAGTGTCGGGAGCTGACACTCTGGCCTGTTCCACACTGAGGAGAGGGAGATACAAATGTATCAGTTCCATGCTGAGGAGAGGGGTAAACAATGTATCAAAGTCTCAGCTGTTCAGTGCTGGCAGCCGTCCAGCATCAGATAACATTGCAACATTGCCTGGCCAGAACTTATATATCTAAAACAGAGAGAAAAGCTCTAGAAGTCATTTAGCTGATTTTGACAGTTTTCCCTTCATGTTGGCTCTGCTGCAGACTCTTTCATTTTACCATTTTCTCTTTCATATTCTTATTTTTCATTTTTCCATATGATCTTTCTTTCAGCTTTATGTGTTTTGAGCAAAGTCCAACCCAGGATTTTCACTATCTGGAGTTTTGTTTTGTGCCCCTAGGGGCATCCTGACTTGGGATGCCCTGATATGTGAAATCCCCAAGTTCGCCTGTGAAAACGTACCTTTCCCTGTCCCACAGCGCATGCGCAGGCTCTCATCCAATCAGCACTGTTTGCACGCAGATGGGGAGCCTGAGCAGTAACCTTCCTGGTCGCCCGGCCTGTCTAAATGACTATCTGCGTGAGCGCGCCAGAAAAATGGGGGGATCTGTGGTTATCCAGGGGTCGTTTCACACAGTGGGGCATCCCGATTTAGAATGGGGTTTTGTTCCACTTTAATACCTTTAGATTTTACTGCACAGTTATTCAAAGAAGAATTTCAGTCGTTTTCAGTCAGTTTAGTTTATTTTGTATAGATTTTACACATTTGAGTCACCTGGTCTCATAACAAAAGCAGCACCTCACACACACACACAGCCGTTACAGTGTCAGCCTCTGAGGTAAAGTGTTGCTAGGAGACCAGTGGGCTAAATGAAGCAGCTCACTAAAAACAACCTAGCAGATCCCCCTATTCAGTAAATGGACTGAGCCATTGTAATTATACAATTTAAAAGAGAGGCAGATATTTTTTTCTTTTTCTATTGCCAGATTATTTATACACATGTTATAAGCTATTGTGTGGCTATTTAATTATTTATCTTTTTTAATGCAAATTTCGCGATACTGCTCTTTTAAGCACGGGGAGACAGGTGCATTGAAACGAGGTGCAGCCACTGGCAACCCTGACTGTAGGGCCAGTACTTGTTCAGCACAGGGTCCGCAGACCCGTGCTCTGTCCGCATCAGCATGGGGTTGTCCACACGCTGTACACAGCCGGTCTTGTCCCGGAGGGACCCCGGTCACATAATTCTGAGATGAATCCATATGGTGATTATCAATGCAAATATGCCAGCAGGGATTTATGCAATAAGCAACCCTGGATGTCCCAAAGACCCACTAGGAATGTGGGAGAATTTTTTGTAAGCCCACTACAATTTATGTTAGGCCGGGAGAAGCCACCGGAGTCTTTGACGTCTGAAAGACAGAAGGGGGATAAGAGGTGTCAGGGCCATGCGCAGCAGAAACAATACTAATGATGAAATCACCCGCGAGGGCACTTACGGACCTGGGGAGGAAGAGGACCGCAAACATGCGCACGCGCGCGAAGATCAACAAAATGGCGCCAACCGAACCTCGAAGGGCAGGCCCAATCTGGCCGTGATGCGGAGCGCGCCACGCCAGGTCCCGGCTTTCCCCAAAGAGCGCGAAGCTCTGAGGCAGCCGTCCAGGCTTGACAAGCCAAGTATAGGATATGCTAGTAAAAGCATCTGCTAATAGATACTCGTAGAGTCTGACGACGCCGCCACCCAGCACAGTAAAGTTTAATAAAAATTGAGAAGGTGAAGACGGCGGCGGCCAAAATAAGAAGAGCAAGCAGCGCGGCTCTGACACCCAGTTGCCAGTCAAGGGCAAAACTACGGCCATAAGCGTGACAATACAGTACACTGAGACCGCCAAACACACACACACACACACCCCCATCCATTCTTTTCCCCCGAATACGGGGGGAAACGAGGGAGGATGCCGACCCTTTACACTGGGTCCACCGCTACACGGGGCAAGGGGCAATAATGCAGGAGGGACATCCACTAGAGGCTCACCATCAGCCTAAACCGCCTACCCTTTGGGGGGGGGACTGCGGTGGAGCATGGCTCCATAAGCACGCATGGTGCTGCCGACCTTCACCCGACCAGCGCAGCCCAGGCTGGGAGGCACATCACAAGAGGACGGGTGGAAATAGTCCAACAGGGCCGCAGGCTGTAATAGCCCCACTCACCTGCGAGAGAGTGATACTTCATGTCTTCGCAGTCAGCACTGCAGAGAAATCTGGGGATTTGTGGGAGGTCACCGGGTATATGAAGGGCCGGGAGGAGCCTGTTTTTTTGCATGTCTGCAGTGCACAGCGCCCTCTGGCGGAGGATTACCCAAGTGTAAGTATTATATCTGGAGCAGGACGTACTGTATACTTAGAATAATACTCCAATGTCTTTTCAGAATAGATCTTAATTTAGACCAATCACTATTATACCTCGTCACATATCTTACCTCAGGAGCATTGCGTGTTCTTTGTTTAGGTACCAGGAGGCCTGATCTTGGTGTAGTTCTTGCTCGTGACAGGGCCCTCTCCACTACCACCTTTGGGAATCCCCTTCTTCGGAAACGTTGTACAAGATCACCAGCTTGTTGTTCAAATTCTTCATCATTGGAGCAATTCCTGCGTACACGCAGGAACTGCCCCATTGGGATACCCTGCTTGAGACTGGTTAAATGGAAGCTCTCGTAATGCAAGAGCAAATTGACGGCAGTCTCTTTCCGGTATAGGCCAGTGCGTAGTGTGCAGTCTCCCACAGTCATAATCATAAGATCCAAGAACGTGACCTGTTTGGATGAAATCTGAGCCGTAAGAAAAATATTAATATTGTTGGTATTGAGGTGATCCAAATATTCATTGAACCGTTCTTCTGATCCCTGCCCCAACACCAGTATATCGTCAATGTATCTGTACGAATCCAACAGGTGCCAGTGATATTGATACATGTCCTCGCAACCTACTACCTCCCTCTCCCACCACCCCAGGAATAAATTGGCCACCGAGGGGGCACAACGTGCCCCCATGGCAACACCACATACTTGACGATAGAAAGTTCCATCAAACATGAAAAAATTGTGCAACAGCACAAAATCCAGTCGTTTTAGTAAAAATTCCTGAAGTGGGGAGGGGAGTCTCGGTTGCTCATGCTAAGAAAATACCGGCACGTGTGGATGGCAGATACATGCGATATACTGGTGTAGAGGGCCTCAACATCCAAGGTAATGAGTAAGGTATCTATGGGAACCACTATGGCATCAAGTTGTCTTAATAGATCCATGGAGTCCCGGACATAGGACTCCAAGGAGGTAACAAAGGGCTGGAGGTGTCTATCTAAGAGGACGCACGCCTTCTCAGTGAGACCCCCGATGCCCGCCACAATAGGTCTTCCTGGCGGGCAGCGGGGGTTCTTGTGTACTTTAGGGAGCATGTAAAAGGTGGCTATAACAGGATGCTCAACCTTGAGAAAATCGTGTGTCCCCTGGCTGATGACACCCCCAGCCCAAGCCTCACCGATCAATGCTCAATCTTAAACATTGTCAAAGGATTACCAGATAACTTTTCATAATTGGCTGGGTTCTGTAGCTGCCTCAATGCCTCCGTGCGATAAAATTCCCGTGACATAACTACGATGTTACCGCCCTTGTCGGACTCCTTTATTATTATGTCAGTACGGGCACGTAGGCTAGCGAGAGCAGCCACTTCCCCCGATGTCAAATTGTGAGGCCCTGAAGATGTAGGTAGCTTTTGAATACTATCACTCACAGCCTTAAAGAAGGTATACACCGCAGGGATTAGAGACCACGGCGGTGTGTACCTAGACGGGCCACACTTTTGCTATGCATATCACTACTGCCTGCCAGGTGCACTCCTGTTGTGGCATCCCATTCTGTGACTACACCAGCCTCTATTTAAGACCATATAACCATTTGCACTTATTCTAATTGAAATTAGGCCTGATAAAGACACTTTTGCTGTGCATAGCACTACTGGTCCCAGGAGCACTCCTGTTTGGGCCATCCCATTCTGTGACTACAGCAGCCTCTATTTAAGACCATATAACCATTTGCACTTATTCTAATTGAAATTAGGCCTGATAAAGACTCTTTTGCTGTGCATAGCACTACTGGTCCCAGGTGCACTCCTGTTTGGGGCATCCCATTCTGTGACTACAGCAGCCTCTATTTAAGACCATAACCATTTGCACCTATTAAAATTGAAATTAGGCCTGATAAAGACACTTTTGCTGTGCATAGCACTACTGCCTGACAGGTGCACTCCTGTTTGGGGCATCCCATTCTGTGACTACAGCAGCCTCTATTTAAGACCATAACCATTTGCACCTATTATAATTGAAATTAGGCCTGATAAAGACACCTTTGCTGTGCATAGCACTACTGGTCCCTGCCAGGTGCACTCCTGTTTGGGGCATCCCATTCTGTGACTACAGCAGCCTCTATTTAAGACCATAACCATTTGCACCTATTATAATTGAAATTAGGCCTGATAAAGACACTTTTGCTGTGCATAGCACTACTGGTCCCTGCCAGGTGCACTCCTGTTTGGGGCATCCCATTCTGTGACTACAGCAGCCTCTATTTAAGACCATAACCATTTGCACCTATTATAATTGAAATTAGGCCTGATAAAGACACTTTTGCTGTGCATAGCACTACTGGTCCCTGCCAGGTGCACTCCTGTTTGGGGCATCCCATTCTGTGACTACAGCAGCCTCTATTTAAGACCATAACCATTTGCACTTATTCTAATTGAAATTAGGCCTGATAAAGACACTTTTGCTGTGCATGCTACTACTGGTCCCAGGTGCACTCCTGTTGTGGCATCCCATTCTGTGACTACACCAGCCTCTATTTAAGAACATAACCATTTGCACTTATTCTAATTGAAATTAGGCCTGATAAAGACTCTTTTGCTGTGCATGCTACTACTGGTCCCAGGTGCACTACTGTTGGGGCATCCCATTCTGTGACTACACCAGCCTCTATTTAAGAACATAACCATTTGCACTTATTCTAATTGAAATTAGGCCTGATAAAGACTCTTTTGCTGTGCATGCTACTACTGGTCCCAGGTGCACTCCTGTTGTGGCATCCCATTCTGTGACTACACCAGCCTCTATTTAAGACCATAACCATTTGCACTTATTCTAATTGAAATTAGGCCTGATAAAGACACTTTTGCTGTGCATATTCTTACTGCTGCCTGCCAGGTGCACTCCTGTTGGGGCATCCCATTCTGTGACTACACCAGCCTCTATTTAAGACCATAACCATTTGCACTTATTCTAATTGAAATTAGGCCTGATAAAGACAATTTTGCTGTGCATAGCACTACTGGTCCCAGGTGCACTCCTGTTTGGGGCATCCCATTCTGTGACTACACCAGCCTCTATTTAAGACCATAACCATTTGCACCTATTATAATTGAAATTAGGCCTGATAAAGACAATTTTGCTGTGCATAGCACTACTGGTCCCAGGTGCACTCCTGTTTGGGGCATCCCATTCTGTGACTACACCAGCCTCTATTTAAGACCATAACCATTTGCACCTATTATAATTGAAATTAGGCATGATAAAGACAATTTTGCTGTGCATAGCACTACTGGTCCCAGGTGCACTCCTGTTTGGGGCATCCCATTCTGTGACTACACCAGCCTCTATTTAAGACCATAACCATTTGCACCTATTATAATTGAAATTAGGCCTGATAAAGACACTTTTGCTGTGCATAGCACTACTGGTCCCTGCCAGGTGCACTCCTGTTTGGGGCATCCCATTCTGTGACTACAGCAGCCTCTATTTAAGACCATAACCATTTGCACCTATTATAATTGAAATTAGGCCTGATAAAGACACTTTTGCTGTGCATAGCACTACTGGTCCCAGGTGCACTCCTGTTTGGGGCATCCCATTCTGTGACTACACCAGCCTATATTTAAGACCATAACCATTTGTACCTATTATAATTGAAATTAGGCCTGATAAAGACACTTTTGCTGTGCATAGCACTACTGCCTGCCAGGTGCACTCCTGTTTGGGGCATCCCATTCTGTGACTACAGCAGCCTCTATTTAAGACCATAACCATTTGCACCTATTATAATTGAAATTAGGCCTGATAAAGACACTTTTGCTGTGCATAGCACTACTGGTCCCAGGTGCACTCCTGTTTGGGGCATCCCATTCTGTGACTACAGCAGCCTCTATTTAAGACCATATAACCATTTGCACTTATTCTAATTGAAATTAGGCCTGATAAAGACACTTTTGCTGTGCATAGCACTACTGGTCCCAGGTGCACTCCTGTTTGGGGCATCCCATTCTGTGACTACAGCAGCCTCTATTTAAGACCATAACCATTTGCACCTATTAAAATTGAAATTAGGCCTGATAAAGACACTTTTGCTGTGCATAGCACTACTGCCTGACAGGTGCACTCCTGTTTGGGGCATCCCATTCTGTGACTACAGCAGCCTCTATTTAAGACCATAACCATTTGCACCTATTATAATTGAAATTAGGCCTGATAAAGACACCTTTGCTGTGCATAGCACTACTGGTCCCTGCCAGGTGCACTCCTGTTTGGGGCATCCCATTCTGTGACTACAGCAGCCTCTATTTAAGACCATAACCATTTGCACCTATTATAATTGAAATTAGGCCTGATAAAGACACTTTTGCTGTGCATAGCACTACTGGTCCCTGCCAGGTGCACTCCTGTTTGCGGCATCCCATTCTGTGACTACAGCAGCCTCTATTTAAGACCATAACCATTTGCACCTATTATAATTGAAATTAGGCCTGATAAAGACACTTTTGCTGTGCATAGCACTACTGGTCCCTGCCAGGTGCACTCCTGTTTGGGGCATCCCATTCTGTGACTACAGCAGCCTCTATTTAAGACCATAACCATTTGCACTTATTCTAATTGAAATTAGGCCTGATAAAGACACTTTTGCTGTGCATGCTACTACTGGTCCCAGGTGCACTCCTGTTGTGGCATCCCATTCTGTGACTACACCAGCCTCTATTTAAGAACATAACCATTTGCACTTATTCTAATTGAAATTAGGCCTGAAAAAGACTCTTTTGCTGTGCATGCTACTACTGGTCCCAGGTGCACTACTGTTGGGGCATCCCATTCTGTGACTACACCAGCCTCTATTTAAGAACATAACCATTTGCACTTATTCTAATTGAAATTAGGCCTGATAAAGACTCTTTTGCTGTGCATGCTACTACTGGTCCCAGGTGCACTCCTGTTGTGGCATCCCATTCTGTGACTACACCAGCCTCTATTTAAGACCATAACCATTTGCACTTATTCTAATTGAAATTAGGCCTGATAAAGACACTTTTGCTGTGCATATTCTTACTGCTGCCTGCCAGGTGCACTCCTGTTGGGGCATCCCATTCTGTGACTACACCAGCCTCTATTTAAGACCATAACCATTTGCACTTATTCTAATTGAAATTAGGCCTGATAAAGACAATTTTGCTGTGCATAGCAGTACTGGTCCCAGGTGCACTCCTGTTTGGGGCATCCCATTCTGTGACTACACCAGCCTCTATTTAAGACCATAACCATTTGCACCTATTATAATTGAAATTAGGCCTGATAAAGACAATTTTGCTGGGCATAGCACTACTGGTCCCAGGTGCACTCCTGTTTGGGGCATCCCATTCTGTGACTACACCAGCCTCTATTTAAGACCATAACCATTTGCACCTATTATAATTGAAATTAGGCATGATAAAGACACTTTTGCTGTGCATAGCACTACTGGTCCCTGCCAGGTGCACTCCTGTTTGGGGCATCCCATTCTGTGACTACACCAGCCTCTATTTAAGACCATAACCATTTGCACCTATTATAATTGAAATTAGGCCTGATAAAGACAATTTTGCTGGGCATAGCACTACTGGTCCCAGGTTCACTCCTGTTTGGGGCATCCCATTCTGTGACTACACCAGCCTCTATTTAAGACCATAACCATTTGCACCTATTATAATTGAAATTAGGCCTGATAAAGACACTTTTGCTGTGCATAGCACTACTGGTCCCTGCCAGGTGCACTCCTGTTTGGGGCATCCCATTCTGTGACTACAGCAGCCTCTATTTAAGACCATAACCATTTGCACCTATTATAATTGAAATTAGGCCTGATAAAGACACTTTTGCTGTGCATAGCACTACTGGTCCCAGGTGCACTCCTGTTTGGGGCATCCCATTCTGTGACGACACCAGCCTATATTTAAGACCATAACCATTTGTACCTATTATAATTGAAATTAGGCCTGATAAAGACACTTTTGCTGTGCATAGCACTACTGCCTGCCAGGTGCACTCCTGTTTGGGGCATCCCATTCTGTGACTACAGCAGCCTCTATTTAAGACCATAACCATTTGCACCTATTATAATTGAAATTAGGCCTGATAAAGACACTTTTGCTGTGCATAGCACTACTGGTCCCAGGTGCACTCCTGTTTGGGGCATCCCATTCTGTGACTACAGCAGCCTCTATTTAAGACCATATAACCATTTGCACTTATTCTAATTGAAATTAGGCCTGATAAAGACTCTTTTGCTGTGCATAGCACTACTGGTCCCAGGTGCACTCCTGTTTGGGGCATCCCATTCTGTGACTACAGCAGCCTCTATTTAAGACCATAACCATTTGCACCTATTAAAATTGAAATTAGGCCTGATAAAGACACTTTTGCTGTGCATAGCACTACTGCCTGACAGGTGCACTCCTGTTTGGGGCATCCCATTCTGTGACTACAGCAGCCTCTATTTAAGACCATAACCATTTGCACCTATTATAATTGAAATTAGGCCTGATAAAGACACCTTTGCTGTGCATAGCACTACTGGTCCCTGCCAGGTGCACTCCTGTTTGGGGCATCCCATTCTGTGACTACAGCAGCCTCTATTTAAGACAATAACCATTTGCACCTATTATAATTGAAATTAGGCCTGATAAAGACACTTTTGCTGTGCATAGCACTACTGGTCCCTGCCAGGTGCACTCCTGTTTGGGGCATCCCATTCTGTGACTACAGCAGCCTCTATTTAAGACCATAACCATTTGCACCTATTATAATTGAAATTAGGCCTGATAAAGACACTTTTGCTGTGCATAGCACTACTGGTCCCTGCCAGGTGCACTCCTGTTTGGGGCATCCCATTCTGTGACTACAGCAGCCTCTATTTAAGACCATAACCATTTGCACTTATTCTAATTGAAATTAGGCCTGATAAAGACACTTTTGCTGTGCATGCTACTACTGGTCCCAGGTGCACTCCTGTTGTGGCATCCCATTCTGTGACTACACCAGCCTCTATTTAAGAACATAACCATTTGCACTTATTCTAATTGAAATTAGGCCTGATAAAGACTCTTTTGCTGTGCATGCTACTACTGGTCCCAGGTGCACTACTGTTGGGGCATCCCATTCTGTGACTACACCAGCCTCTATTTAAGAACATAACCATTTGCACTTATTCTAATTGAAATTAGGCCTGATAAAGACTCTTTTGCTGTGCATGCTACTACTGGTCCCAGGTGCACTCCTGTTGTGGCATCCCATTCTGTGACTACACCAGCCTCTATTTAAGACCATAACCATTTGCACTTATTCTAATTGAAATTAGGCCTGATAAAGACACTTTTGCTGTGCATATTCTTACTGCTGCCTGCCAGGTGCACTCCTGTTGGGGCATCCCATTCTGTGACTACACCAGCCTCTATTTAAGACCATAACCATTTGCACTTATTCTAATTGAAATTAGGCCTGATAAAGACAATTTTGCTGTGCATAGCAGTACTGGTCCCAGGTGCACTCCTGTTTGGGGCATCCCATTCTGTGACTACACCAGCCTCTATTTAAGACCATAACCATTTGCACCTATTATAATTGAAATTAGGCCTGATAAAGACAATTTTGCTGTGCATAGCACTACTGGTCCCAGGTGCACTCCTGTTTGGGGCATCCCATTCTGTGACTACACCAGCCTCTATTTAAGACCATAACCATTTGCACCTATTATAATTGAAATTAGGCATGATAAAGACACTTTTGCTGTGCATAGCACTACTGGTCCCTGCCAGGTGCACTCCTGTTTGGGGCATCCCATTCTGTGACTACACCAGCCTCTATTTAAGACCATAACCATTTGCACCTATTATAATTGAAATTAGGCCTGATAAAGACAATTTTGCTGGGCATAGCACTACTGGTCCCAGGTTCACTCCTGTTTGGGGCATCCCATTCTGTGACTACACCAGCCTCTATTTAAGACCATAACCATTTGCACCTATTATAATTGAAATTAGGCCTGATAAAGACACTTTTGCTGTGCATAGCACTATTGGTCCCTGCCAGGTGCACTCCTGTTTGGGGCATCCCATTCTGTGACTACAGCAGCCTCTATTTAAGACCATAACCATTTGCACCTATTATAATTGAAATTAGGCCTGATAAAGACACTTTTGCTGTGCATAGCACTACTGGTCCCAGGTGCACCCCTGTTTGGGGCATCCCATTCTGTGACTACACCAGCCTATATTTAAGACCATAACCATTTGTACCTATTATAATTGAAATTAGGCCTGATAAAGACACTTTTGCTGTGCATAGCACTACTGCCTGCCAGGTGCACTCCTGTTTGGGGCATCCCATTCTGTGACTACAGCAGCCTCTATTTAAGACCATAACCATTTGCACTTATTCTAATTGAAATTAGGCCTGATAAAGACACTTTTGCTGTGCATATTCTTACTGCTGCCTGCCAGGTGCACTCCTGTTGGGGCATCCCATTCTGTGACTACACCAGCCTCTATTTAAGACCATAACCATTTGCACTTATTCTAATTGAAATTAGGCCTGATAAAGACAATTTTGCTGTGCATAGCAGTACTGGTCCCAGGTGCACTCCTGTTTGGGGCATCCCATTCTGTGACTACACCAGCCTCTATTTAAGACCATAACCATTTGCACCTATTATAATTGAAATTAGGCCTGATAAAGACAATTTTGCTGTGCATAGCACTACTGGTCCCAGGTGCACTCCTGTTTGGGGCATCCCATTCTGTGACTACACTAGCCTCTATTTAAGACCATAACCATTTGCACCTATTATAATTGAAATTAGGCATGATAAAGACACTTTTGCTGTGCATAGCACTACTGGTCCCTGCCAGGTGCACTCCTGTTGTGGCATCCCATTCTGTGACTACACCAGCCTCTATTTAAGACCATAACCATTTGCACCTATTATAATTGAAATTAGGCCTGATAAAGACAATTTTGCTGGGCATAGCACTACTGGTCCCAGGTGCACTCCTGTTTGGGGCATCCCATTCTGTGACTACACCAGCCTCTATTTAAGACCATAACCATTTGCACTTATTCTAATTGAAATTAGGCCTGATAAAGACACTTTTGCTGTGCATATTCTTACTGCTGCCTGCCAGGTGCACTCCTGTTGGGGCATCCCATTCTGTGACTACACCAGCCTCTATTTAAGACCATAACCATTTGCACTTATTCTAATTGAAATTAGGCCTGATAAAGACAATTTTGCTGTGCATAGCAGTACTGGTCCCAGGTGCACTCCTGTTTGGGGCATCCCATTCTGTGACTACACCAGCCTCTATTTAAGACCATAACCATTTGCACCTATTATAATTGAAATTAGGCCTGATAAAGACAATTTTGCTGTGCATAGCACTACTGGTCCCAGGTGCACTCCTGTTTGGGGCATCCCATTCTGTGACTACACTAGCCTCTATTTAAGACCATAACCATTTGCACCTATTATAATTGAAATTAGGCATGATAAAGACACTTTTGCTGTGCATAGCACTACTGGTCCCTGCCAGGTGCACTCCTGTTGTGGCATCCCATTCTGTGACTACACCAGCCTCTATTTAAGACCATAACCATTTGCACCTATTATAATTGAAATTAGGCCTGATAAAGACAATTTTGCTGGGCATAGCACTACTGGTCCCAGGTGCACTCCTGTTTGGGGCATCCCATTCTGTGACTACACCAGCCTCTATTTAAGACCATAACCATTTGCACCTATTATAATTGAAATTAGGCCTGATAAAGACACTTTTGCTGTGCATAGCACTACTGGTCCCTGCCAGGTGCACTCCTGTTTGGGGCATCCCATTCTGTGACTACAGCAGCCTCTATTTAAGACCATAACCATTTGCACCTATTATAATTGAAATTAGGCCTGATAAAGACACTTTTGCTGTGCATAGCACTACTGGTCCCATGTGCACTCCTGTTTGGGGCATCCCATTCTGTGACTACACCAGCCTATATTTAAGACCATAACCATTTGTACCTATTATAATTGAAATTAGGCCTGATAAAGACACTTTTGCTGTGCATAGCACTACTGCCTGCCAGGTGCACTCCTGTTTGGGGCATCCCATTCTGTGACTACAGCAGCCTCTATTTAAGACCATAACCATTTGCACCTATTATAATTGAAATTAGGCCTGATAAAGACACTTTTGCTGTGCATAGCACTACTGGTCCCTGCCAGGTGCACTCCTGTTTGGGGCATCCCATTCTGTGACTACAGCAGCCTCTATTTAAGACCATAACCATTTGCACCTATTATAATTGAAATTAGGCCTGATAAAGACACTTTTGCTGTGCATAGCACTACTGGTCCCTGCCAGGTGCACTCCTGTTTGGGGCATCCCATTCTGTGACTACAGCAGCCTCTATTTAAGACCATAACCATTTGCACTTATTCTAATTGAAATTAGGCCTGATAAAGACACTTTTGCTGTGCATGCTACTACTGGTCCCTGGTGCACTCCTGTTGTGGCATCCCATTCTGTGACTACACCAGCCTCTATTTAAGAACATAACCATTTGCACTTATTCTAATTGAAATTAGGCCTGATAAAGACTCTTTTGCTGTGCATGCTACTACTGGTCCCAGGTGCACTACTGTTTGGGGCATCCCATTCTGTGACTACACCAGCCTCTATTTAAGACCATAACCATTTGCACCTATTATAATTGAAATTAGGCATGATAAAGACACTTTTGCTGTGCATAGCACTACTGGTCCCTGCCAGGTGCACTCCTGTTTGGGGCATCCCATTCTGTGACTACACCAGCCTCTATTTAAGACCATAACCATTTGCACCTATTATAATTGAAATTACGCCTGATAAAGACAATTTTGCTGGGCATAGCACTACTGGTCCCAGGTTCACTCCTGTTTGGGGCATCCCATTCTGTGACTACACCAGCCTCTATTTAAGACCATAACCATTTGCACCTATTATAATTGAAATTAGGCCTGATAAAGACACTTTTGCTGTGCATAGCACTATTGGTCCCTGCCAGGTGCACTCCTGTTTGGGGCATCCCATTCTGTGACTACAGCAGCCTCTATTTAAGACCATAACCATTTGCACCTATTATAATTGAAATTAGGCCTGATAAAGACACTTTTGCTGTGCATAGCACTACTGGTCCCAGGTGCACTCCTGTTTGGGGCATCCCATTCTGTGACTACACCAGCCTATATTTAAGACCATAACCATTTGTACCTATTATAATTGAAATTAGGCCTGATAAAGACACTTTTGCTGTGCATAGCACTACTGCCTGCCAGGTGCACTCCTGTTTGGGGCATCCCATTCTGTGACTACAGCAGCCTCTATTTAAGACCATAACCATTTGCACTTATTCTAATTGAAATTAGGCCTGATAAAGACACTTTTGCTGTGCATATTCTTACTGCTGCCTGCCAGGTGCACTCCTGTTGGGGCATCCCATTCTGTGACTACACCAGCCTCTATTTAAGACCATAACCATTTGCACTTATTCTAATTGAAATTAGGCCTGATAAAGACAATTTTGCTGTGCATAGCAGTACTGGTCCCAGGTGCACTCCTGTTTGGGGCATCCCATTCTGTGACTACACCAGCCTCTATTTAAGACCATAACCATTTGCACCTATTATAATTGAAATTAGGCCTGATAAAGACAATTTTGCTGTGCATAGCACTACTGGTCCCAGGTGCACTCCTGTTTGGGGCATCCCATTCTGTGACTACACTAGCCTCTATTTAAGACCATAACCATTTGCACCTATTATAATTGAAATTAGGCATGATAAAGACACTTTTGCTGTGCATAGCACTACTGGTCCCTGCCAGGTGCACTCCTGTTGTGGCATCCCATTCTGTGACTACACCAGCCTCTATTTAAGACCATAACCATTTGCACCTATTATAATTGAAATTAGGCCTGATAAAGACAATTTTGCTGGGCATAGCACTACTGGTCCCAGGTGCACTCCTGTTTGGGGCATCCCATTCTGTGACTACACCAGCCTCTATTTAAGACCATAACCATTTGCACTTATTCTAATTGAAATTAGGCCTGATAAAGACACTTTTGCTGTGCATATTCTTACTGCTGCCTGCCAGGTGCACTCCTGTTGGGGCATCCCATTCTGTGACTACACCAGCCTCTATTTAAGACCATAACCATTTGCACTTATTCTAATTGAAATTAGGCCTGATAAAGACAATTTTGCTGTGCATAGCAGTACTGGTCCCAGGTGCACTCCTGTTTGGGGCATCCCATTCTGTGACTACACCAGCCTCTATTTAAGACCATAACCATTTGCACCTATTATAATTGAAATTAGGCCTGATAAAGACAATTTTGCTGTGCATAGCACTACTGGTCCCAGGTGCACTCCTGTTTGGGGCATCCCATTCTGTGACTACACTAGCCTCTATTTAAGACCATAACCATTTGCACCTATTATAATTGAAATTAGGCATGATAAAGACACTTTTGCTGTGCATAGCACTACTGGTCCCTGCCAGGTGCACTCCTGTTGTGGCATCCCATTCTGTGACTACACCAGCCTCTATTTAAGACCATAACCATTTGCACCTATTATAATTGAAATTAGGCCTGATAAAGACAATTTTGCTGGGCATAGCACTACTGGTCCCAGGTGCACTCCTGTTTGGGGCATCCCATTCTGTGACTACACCAGCCTCTATTTAAGACCATAACCATTTGCACCTATTATAATTGAAATTAGGCCTGATAAAGACACTTTTGCTGTGCATAGCACTACTGGTCCCTGCCAGGTGCACTCCTGTTTGGGGCATCCCATTCTGTGACTACAGCAGCCTCTATTTAAGACCATAACCATTTGCACCTATTATAATTGAAATTAGGCCTGATAAAGACACTTTTGCTGTGCATAGCACTACTGGTCCCAGGTGCACTCCTGTTTGGGGCATCCCATTCTGTGACTACACCAGCCTATATTTAAGACCATAACCATTTGTACCTATTATAATTGAAATTAGGCCTGATAAAGACACTTTTGCTGTGCATAGCACTACTGCCTGCCAGGTGCACTCCTGTTTGGGGCATCCCATTCTGTGACTACAGCAGCCTCTATTTAAGACCATAACCATTTGCACCTATTATAATTGAAATTAGGCCTGATAAAGACACTTTTGCTGTGCATAGCACTACTGGTCCCTGCCAGGTGCACTCCTGTTTGGGGCATCCCATTCTGTGACTACAGCAGCCTCTATTTAAGACCATAACCATTTGCACCTATTATAATTGAAATTAGGCCTGATAAAGACACTTTTGCTGTGCATAGCACTACTGGTCCCTGCCAGGTGCACTCCTGTTTGGGGCATCCCATTCTGTGACTACAGCAGCCTCTATTTAAGACCATAACCATTTGCACTTATTCTAATTGAAATTAGGCCTGATAAAGACACTTTTGCTGTGCATGCTACTACTGGTCCCTGGTGCACTCCTGTTGTGGCATCCCATTCTGTGACTACACCAGCCTCTATTTAAGAACATAACCATTTGCACTTATTCTAATTGAAATTAGGCCTGATAAAGACTCTTTTGCTGTGCATGCTACTACTGGTCCCAGGTGCACTACTGTTGGGGCATCCCATTCTGTGACTACACCAGCCTCTATTTAAGAACATAACCATTTGCACTTATTCTAACTGAAATTAGGCCTGATAAAGACTCTTTTGCTGTGCATGCTACTACTGGTCCCAGGTGCACTCCTGTTGTGGCATCCCATTCTGTGACTACACCAGCCTCTATTTAAGACCATAACCATTTGCACTTATTCTAATTGAAATTAGGCCTGATAAAGACACTTTTGCTGTGCATATTCTTACTGCTGCCTGCCAGGTGCACTCCTGTTGGGGCATCCCATTCTGTGACTACACCAGCCTCTATTTAAGACCATAACCATTTGCACTTATTCTAATTGAAATTAGGCCTGATAAAGACAATTTTGCTGTGCATAGCACTACTGGTCCCAGGTGCACTCCTGTTTGGGGCATCCCATTCTGTGACTACACCAGCCTCTATTTAAGACCATAACCATTTGCACCTATTATAATTGAAATTAGGCCTGATAAAGACAATTTTGCTGTGCATAGCACTACTGGTCCCAGGTGCACTCCTGTTTGGGGCATCCCATTCTGTGACTACACCAGCCTCTATTTAAGACCATAACCATTTGCACCTATTATAATTGAAATTAGGCATGATAAAGACAATTTTGCTGTGCATAGCACTACTGGTCCCAGGTGCACTCCTGTTTGGGGCATCCCATTCTGTGACTACACCAGCCTCTATTTAAGACCATAACCATTTGCACCTATTATAATTGAAATTAGGCCTGATAAAGACACTTTTGCTGTGCATAGCACTACTGGTCCCTGCCAGGTGCACTCCTGTTTGGGGCATCCCATTCTGTGACTACAGCAGCCTCTATTTAAGACCATAACCATTTGCACTTATTCTAATTGAAATTAGGCCTGATAAAGACACTTTTGCTGTGCATATTCTTACTGCTGCCTGCCAGGTGCACTCCTGTTGGGGCATCCCATTCTGTGACTACACCAGCCTCTAATTAAGACCATAACCATTTGCACTTATTCTAATTGAAATTAGGCCTGATAAAGACAATTTTGCTGTGCATAGCAGTACTGGTCCCAGGTGCACTCCTGTTTGGGGCATCCCATTCTGTGACTACACCAGCCTCTATTTAAGACCATAACCATTTGCACCTATTATAATTGAAATTAGGCCTGATAAAGACAATTTTGCTGTGCATAGCACTACTGGTCCCAGGTGCACTCCTGTTTGGGGCATCCCATTCTGTGACTACACTAGCCTCTATTTAAGACCATAACCATTTGCACCTATTATAATTGAAATTAGGCATGATAAAGACACTTTTGCTGTGCATAGCACTACTGGTCCCTGCCAGGTGCACTCCTGTTGTGGCATCCCATTCTGTGACTACACCAGCCTCTATTTAAGACCATAACCATTTGCACCTATTATAATTGAAATTAGGCCTGATAAAGACAATTTTGCTGGGCATAGCACTACTGGTCCCAGGTGCACTCCTGTTTGGGGCATCCCATTCTGTGACTACACCAGCCTCTATTTAAGACCATAACCATTTGCACCTATTATAATTGAAATTAGGCCTGATAAAGACACTTTTGCTGTGCATAGCACTACTGGTCCCTGCCAGGTGCACTCCTGTTTGGGGCATCCCATTCTGTGACTACAGCAGCCTCTATTTAAGACCATAACCATTTGCACCTATTATAATTGAAATTAGGCCTGATAAAGACACTTTTGCTGTGCATAGCACTACTGGTCCCAGGTGCACTCCTGTTTGGGGCATCCCATTCTGTGACTACACCAGCCTATATTTAAGACCATAACCATTTGTACCTATTATAATTGAAATTAGGCCTGATAAAGACACTTTTGCTGTGCATAGCACTACTGCCTGCCAGGTGCACTCCTGTTTGGGGCATCCCATTCTGTGACTACAGCAGCCTCTATTTAAGACCATAACCATTTGCACCTATTATAATTGAAATTAGGCCTGATAAAGACACTTTTGCTGTGCATAGCACTACTGGTCCCTGCCAGGTGCACTCCTGTTTGGGGCATCCCATTCTGTGACTACAGCAGCCTCTATTTAAGACCATAACCATTTGCACCTATTATAATTGAAATTAGGCCTGATAAAGACACTTTTGCTGTGCATAGCACTACTGGTCCCTGCCAGGTGCACTCCTGTTTGGGGCATCCCATTCTGTGACTACAGCAGCCTCTATTTAAGACCATAACCATTTGCACTTATTCTAATTGAAATTAGGCCTGATAAAGACACTTTTGCTGTGCATGCTACTACTGGTCCCAGGTGCACTCCTGTTGTGGCATCCCATTCTGTGACTACACCAGCCTCTATTTAAGAACATAACCATTTGCACTTATTCTAATTGAAATTAGGCCTGATAAAGACTCTTTTGCTGTGCATGCTACTACTGGTCCCAGGTGCACTACTGTTGGGGCATCCCATTCTGTGACTACACCAGCCTCTATTTAAGAACATAACCATTTGCACTTATTCTAACTGAAATTAGGCCTGATAAAGACTCTTTTGCTGTGCATGCTACTACTGGTCCCAGGTGCACTCCTGTTGTGGCATCCCATTCTGTGACTACACCAGCCTCTATTTAAGACCATAACCATTTGCACTTATTCTAATTGAAATTAGGCCTGATAAAGACACTTTTGCTGTGCATATTCTTACTGCTGCCTGCCAGGTGCACTCCTGTTGGGGCATCCCATTCTGTGACTACACCAGCCTCTATTTAAGACCATAACCATTTGCACTTATTCTAATTGAAATTAGGCCTGATAAAGACAATTTTGCTGTGCATAGCACTACTGGTCCCAGGTGCACTCCTGTTTGGGGCATCCCATTCTGTGACTACACCAGCCTCTATTTAAGACCATAACCATTTGCACCTATTATAATTGAAATTAGGCCTGATAAAGACAATTTTGCTGTGCATAGCACTACTGGTCCCAGGTGCACTCCTGTTTGGGGCATCCCATTCTGTGACTACACCAGCCTCTATTTAAGACCATAACCATTTGCACCTATTATAATTGAAATTAGGCATGATAAAGACAATTTTGCTGTGCATAGCACTACTGGTCCCAGGTGCACTCCTGTTTGGGGCATCCCATTCTGTGACTACACCAGCCTCTATTTAAGACCATAACCATTTGCACCTATTATAATTGAAATTAGGCCTGATAAAGACACTTTTGCTGTGCATAGCACTACTGGTCCCTGCCAGGTGCACTCCTGTTTGGGGCATCACATTCTGTGACTACAGCAGCCTCTATTTAAGACCATAACCATTTGCACCTATTATAATTGAAATTAGGCCTGATAAAGACACTTTTGCTGTGCATAGCACTACTGGTCCCAGGTGCACTCCTGTTTGGGGCATCCCATTCTGTGACTACACCAGCCTATATTTAAGACCATAACCATTTGTACCTATTATAATTGAAATTAGGCCTGATAAAGACACTTTTGCTGTGCATAGCACTACTGCCTGCCAGGTGCACTCCTGTTTGGGGCATCCCATTCTGTGACTACAGCAGCCTCTATTTAAGACCATAACCATTTGCACCTATTATAATTGAAATTAGGCCTGATAAAGACACTTTTGCTGTGCATAGCACTACTGGTCCCAGGTGCACTCCTGTTTGGGGCATCCCATTCTGTGACTACAGCAGCCTCTATTTAAGACCATATAACCATTTGCACTTATTCTAATTGAAATTAGGCCTGATAAAGACACTTTTGCTGTGCATAGCACTACTGGTCCCAGGTGCACTCCTGTTTGGGGCATCCCATTCTGTGACTACAGCAGCCTCTATTTAAGACCATAACCATTTGCACCTATTAAAATTGAAATTAGGCCTGATAAAGACACTTTTGCTGTGCATAGCACTACTGCCTGACAGGTGCACTCCTGTTTGGGGCATCCCATTCTGTGACTACAGCAGCCTCTATTTAAGACCATAACCATTTGCACCTATTATAATTGAAATTAGGCCTGATAAAGACACCTTTGCTGTGCATAGCACTACTGGTCCCTGCCAGGTGCACTCCTGTTTGGGGCATCCCATTCTGTGACTACAGCAGCCTCTATTTAAGACCATAACCATTTGCACCTATTATAATTGAAATTAGGCCTGATAAAGACACTTTTGCTGTGCATAGCACTACTGGTCCCTGCCAGGTGCACTCCTGTTTGGGGCATCCCATTCTGTGACTACAGCAGCCTCTATTTAAGACCATAACCATTTGCACCTATTATAATTGAAATTAGGCCTGATAAAGACACTTTTGCTGTGCATAGCACTACTGGTCCCTGCCAGGTGCACTCCTGTTTGGGGCATCCAATTCTGTGACTACAGCAGCTTCTATTTAAGACCATAACCATTTGCACTTATTCTAATTGAAATTAGGCCTGATAAAGACACTTTTGCTGTGCATGCTACTACTGGTCCCAGGTGCACTCCTGTTGTGGCATCCCATTCTGTGACTACACCAGCCTCTATTTAAGAACATAACCATTTGCACTTATTCTAATTGAAATTAGGCCTGATAAAGACTCTTTTGCTGTGCATGCTACTACTGGTCCCAGGTGCACTACTGTTGGGGCATCCCATTCTGTGACTACACCAGCCTCTATTTAAGAACATAACCATTTGCACTTATTCTAATTGAAATTAGGCCTGATAAAGACTCTTTTGCTGTGCATGCTACTACTGGTCCCAGGTGCACTCCTGTTGTGGCATCCCATTCTGTGACTACACCAGCCTCTATTTAAGACCATAACCATTTGCACTTATTCTAATTGAAATTAGGCCTGATAAAGACACTTTTGCTGTGCATATTCTTACTGCTGCCTGCCAGGTGCACTCCTGTTGGGGCATCCCATTCTGTGACTACACCAGCCTCTATTTAAGACCATAACCATTTGCACTTATTCTAATTGAAATTAGGCCTGATAAAGACAATTTTGCTGTGCATAGCAGTACTGGTCCCAGGTGCACTCCTGTTTGGGGCATCCCATTCTGTGACTACACCAGCCTCTATTTAAGACCATAACCATTTGCACCTATTATAATTGAAATTAGGCCTGATAAAGACAATTTTGCTGTGCATAGCACTACTGGTCCCAGGTGCACTCCTTTTTGGGGCATCCCATTCTGTGACTACACCAGCCTCTATTTAAGACCATAACCATTTGCACCTATTATAATTGAAATTAGGCATGATAAAGACACTTTTGCTGTGCATAGCACTACTGGTCCCTGCCAGGTGCACTCCTGTTGTGGCATCCCATTCTGTGACTACACCAGCCTCTATTTAAGACCATAACCATTTGCACCTATTATAATTGAAATTAGGCCTGATAAAGACAATTTTGCTGGGCATAGCACTACTGGTCCCAGGTTCACTCCTGTTTGGGGCATCCCATTCTGTGACTACACCAGCCTCTATTTAAGACCATAACCATTTGCACCTATTATAATTGAAATTAGGCCTGATAAAGACACTTTTGCTGTGCATAGCACTACTGGTCCCTGCCAGGTGCACTCCTGTTTGGGGCATCCCATTCTGTGACTACAGCAGCCTCTATTTAAGACCATAACCATTTGCACCTATTATAATTGAAATTAGGCCTGATAAAGACACTTTTGCTGTGCATAGCACTACTGGTCCCAGGTGCACTCCTGTTTGGGGCATCCCATTCTGTGACTACACCAGCCTATATTTAAGACCATAACCATTTGTACCTATTATAATTGAAATTAGGCCTGATAAAGACACTTTTGCTGTGCATAGCACTACTGCCTGCCAGGTGCACTCCTGTTTGGGGCATCCCATTCTGTGACTACAGCAGCCTCTATTTAAGACCATAACCATTTGCACCTATTATAATTGAAATTAGGCCTGATAAAGACACTTTTGCTGTGCATATTCTTACTGCTGCCTGCCAGGTGCACTCCTGTTGGGGCATCCCATTCTGTGACTACACCAGCCTCTATTTAAGACCATAACCATTTGCACTTATTCTAATTGAAATTAGGCCTGATAAAGACAATTTTGCTGTGCATAGCAGTACTGGTCCCAGGTGCACTCCTGTTTGGGGCATCCCATTCTGTGACTACACCAGCCTCTATTTAAGACCATAACCATTTGCACCTATTATAATTGAAATTAGGCCTGATAAAGACAATTTTGCTGTGCATAGCACTACTGGTCCCAGGTGCACTCCTGTTTGGGGCATCCCATTCTGTGACTACACTAGCCTCTATTTAAGACCATAACCATTTGCACCTATTATAATTGAAATTAGGCATGATAAAGACACTTTTGCTGTGCATAGCACTACTGGTCCCTGCCAGGTGCACTCCTGTTGTGGCATCCCATTCTGTGACTACACCAGCCTCTATTTAAGACCATAACCATTTGCACCTATTATAATTGAAATTAGGCCTGATAAAGACAATTTTGCTGGGCATAGCACTACTGGTCCCAGGTGCACTCCTGTTTGGGGCATCCCATTCTGTGACTACACCAGCCTCTATTTAAGACCATAACCATTTGCACCTATTATAATTGAAATTAGGCCTGATAAAGACACTTTTGCTGTGCATAGCACTACTGGTCCCTGCCAGGTGCACTCCTGTTTGGGGCATCCCATTCTGTGACTACAGCAGCCTCTATTTAAGACCATAACCATTTGCACCTATTATAATTGAAATTAGGCCTGATAAAGACACTTTTGCTGTGCATAGCACTACTGGTCCCAGGTGCACTCCTGTTTGGGGCATCCCATTCTGTGACTACACCAGCCTATATTTAAGACCATAACCATTTGTACCTATTATAATTGAAATTAGGCCTGATAAAGACACTTTTGCTGTGCATAGCACTACTGCCTGCCAGGTGCACTCCTGTTTGGGGCATCCCATTCTGTGAATACAGCAGCCTCTATTTAAGACCATAACCATTTGCACCTATTATAATTGAAATTAGGCCTGATAAAGACACTTTTGCTGTGCATAGCACTACTGGTCCCAGGTGCACTCCTGTTGTGGCATCCCATTCTGTAACATACCATACCCCTCTTTATTTACACTAAGCAGCTCTCTTATTTACACTAAGCAGGCCTGTTGGAGGCTGAGTGTTACTGCTCACTTTTGGTGTGCATTATATTCTGTTTCATATAGACCCACCGCTGCCTGGGGGTTCTTAAAATATCACCTACTACCACGCCAGTTAGACTATGTCGGGCAGACAAGTGCCTGGAAGTAAAAAGAGGAGTGGCAGAGGCCAAGATTCCGCAGGCAGAGCTCGCATCAGACTGGGGGCCAGTAGCAGCAGGAGTCACGCTGAGAGACCAGTATCTGCTAGCGGTCGGGTCTCCAGCAGTAACGCATCTGCCGTGGTAGATTGGTTGACGCGCTCATCAACAACATCATCACAACTTACGTCTGAGACCCCCAGTCTAGGGTCGGTAGGTTCCTCTGACACAACCCTGAGTTGGCATGCCCCGAGAGCAGTCCCTGTCCTCCCATTGCCTCTGTCCTACGCCGTTCCCTCCCCCAGCGACGTATCCTATGCTTTGGGTTCAGCTCCACTCTAGTGAGGAGGACCATCAGATAGAGGACAGTCAGCAGCTACTGCCCAGCCAAGAAATGGAGGTGGCTTCTCTAGCTAGGCAGACAAATAGTGATGTGGACAGTGTCGTGGGTGCTGCGAGCGTTCCAGCTCCTGCGCCAGACACTGTTGACGAATCCATGAACATCAGTGACGTACAGCCACAACTCGGTGATAATGATGATGACGATGAAGCCGATCGCACTTGGGAGCCGGGTGATGAAGGGGCTTCATCGTCATCATCAGGAGAAGAGGGGCGCAGGTTGCCTCGGAGTCAGCAGCTGAGGCAGCAAGGTGGTAGCAGTCAGCATGGGGGCACAATTCCAAAGGCTGGAGCCGGACGGGGCCGGGGCCGGGGTGGAGCACCTGCTGTGCGGCAGTCTACCTTATCGGGAGGTAGTGGAGCAGGGGTTCCTGGAGTTGGCAACAGCAGCAGTGAATCAGTGAGGCCAGGGGGTGGGAAAAGTAGCTACTCGGCAGTGTGGCAGTTTTTCCTGAAGCATCCGCAGGAGGGTAACATGGCCACATGCAAGATATGTAGGCAAAAGGTGAAGCGTGGCCAGGGTCCAAATGTTGGCACCACGGCCCTGCGTCAACATATGATGCGTCACCATAAAGCGACCTGGGAGAACCGAGGCTCCCAAGGGGTGGTCCAGTCTGCTTCCTCACCAAGTGGCACGCCGCTCCCAATTTCTGCCAGCCAAGGCTCCAGCACCTCAGCCGAAGGCAGCTGTGCGTCATACACATCCTCTGTCGCTCCTGCTCCTCCTCCCCCTCCTCCAAGTCATGCATCCCGCCAGCAATCCATCAGCGAAGCCATGTCCAAGAGACAGCAGTATGCGCCCACTCATCCTACGGCGCAGAAGCTGAATGTGCTCCTGTCCAAGTTGCTGGTGCTGCAGTCGCTCCCTTTTCAGGTGGTGGAATCTGCACCTTTCAGAGAACTGATGGCTTGTGCTGTGCCGAGGTGGAGAGTCCCAAGCCGTCATTTCTTTGCCAAGAAGGCAGTACCAGCGCTGCACACTTTTGTTGAACAGAAGGTGGGCCAGTCCTTGAGCCTGTCGGTGTGTAGCAAAGTGCATGGCAGCGCCGACATCTGGAGCTGTAACTACGGTCAGGGACAGTACATGTCGTTTACGGCCCACTGGGTGAATGTGGTCCCTTTGCAGCAGCAGCAGCAACTTGGACAGGTCACGCCGCTTCGGCCTCCGCGCTCCCTGCCCGTTGGGCCTGTGACACCGTGCGACTCGGCCTCCTCATCCTCCGCCATCTCCTCACCCTCCACTGTAGGCTCAAGTCTCAGTGCCCCTCCAGTCTACCATGTGTGCAGGGCACGGAGGTGTCACGCAGTGCTTCACATGGTTTGTCTTGGCGAACGGAGTCACACAGGGGAGGAACTGCTTAAATGTATTCATCAGGAAATCCAAACATGGCTTACTCCAAGAAAACTTAAAATGGGAATCATGGTTACCGACAATGGGAAGAACATTTTGTCTGCGCTGCGCCAAGGAAGCCTGACCCATGCCCCCTGCATGGCTCACGTCTTCAATCTGGTTGTCAAGCGGTTTCTGAAGTGTTCCCCCCATCTGCAAGACATCCTAACAACTTCAAGGAAACTTTGCATGCACTTCAGCCACTCATACACCGCCAAACACACCCTTCTTGAGCTACAGCGTCAGAATGGTATCCCCCAACATAGTCTGATTTGCGATGTTTCCACCCGTTGGAATTCCACCCTTCACATGTTGGACCGATTATATGAACAGAGAAAAGCCATCACGGATTTCCTGATGATCCAAGCAGATAGGGGGACTCCCCTGTGTAACTTCAATGTCAACCAGTGGCAGCTCATACGTGACACCTGCCGTTTGTTCAGGCCCTTTGAGGAAGCCACTTTATTTGTCAGTCGGCAGGATTACGGGATGAACGACGTGATTCCACTGCTTCATGTACTACAGCACATGTTGGAAACCATGGCTGGTCAGGGCACTGGAGACATGGCGTTTACATCTTACGGCCACATGAACCCCGTTGTAGCTGAACTGGAGGAGGAGGAGGAAGAGGAGGAGGAGGAGG
Organism: Gastrophryne carolinensis; assembly: GCA_027917425.1. Classification (NCBI taxonomy): domain Eukaryota; kingdom Metazoa; phylum Chordata; class Amphibia; order Anura; family Microhylidae; genus Gastrophryne; species Gastrophryne carolinensis. The sequence continues at coordinate 645,121,330 of CM051234.1, read as the reverse complement.
AGTTGCCCAGCGAAACACAGTTTAGGCTTGGTGAAATGGCTGGTTTATCTAGTCAGCGGACAGGAGAGGAGGAGCAGGAGCAGCCAGAGGAGCTAGAGGTTTTTGAGGAAGGCAAGACAGAGGACCCGGGCACACCGTGGCAGTATGCAGTGGAGATGGAGACAGGTAGTCCATCCGAGTCACTTGCGCAAATGGCACGAAGCATGCTCACGTGCTTGCGTAGTGACCCCAGAATTGTTTCCATCTGTCGGCGGGATGACTTCTGGCTGTCCACCTTATTGGACCCTCGCTTCCGGCACAAAATGGGGGCATTTTTTAAACCCACCGAGAGGGAGGACAAACTGAACTACTACAAAGACATTCTACGTAGGCAGTTGGCCGATGCCTATCTGCGCCATGGTCCATACTCTCGCAGGTCTGACTCGAGGGGACCTCTGTGCTCACCTTCCACTGCCATGGCCGCTGGGGGGGTTGGCAGGAGCAGCAGCTCCATCAGCAGCAGCAGCCTCAGTCTTCAGTCGCTAATGAGTAGCTTTCTACACCCGCATAGTGAGGCTACTCATGAGCAGCAGGAAGACCTGGAGCAGGACCTCAACCAGCAGGTCATGTCATACTTTGACATGACCATGCCAACACACCTTGAGGATCCGCTGGACTTCTGGGCAGCCAAACTTGATTTGTGGCCGCAACTAGCAGAGTTTGCCCTGGAAAAGCTGTCCTGCCCGGCAAGTAGCGTGCCATCTGAGCGGGTGTTTAGTGCGGCGGGGGCCATAGTTACGGCGAGGAGAACTCATCTGTCAACTAAAAATGTGGAGAGACTCACCTTTGTCAAAATGAATCAGGGATGGATCAGCCAGGATTTCCACCCACCAATGCCTGATGCATGCGACTAGATTCAGCATGGTGCCACGTTTTACACTTTCCAAATGGTGCAAAACATATTTATGTCTTTAGGCCAATTTTTGGGCTCCTGCTGATGCCAACTCCAGGGTGTGAATCATCCAATTTTTGAGCTCCTGAAGCCAGCGCCAGTGTCTCTTTAAAGTAATATTTGGGCTCCTGCTGCTGCCAACTCCAGGGTGTGATTCATCCAATTTTTGGGCTCCTGAAGCCAACTCCAGTGTCTCTTTAAAGTAATGTTTTGGCTCCTGCTGCTGCTGCTGCCAACTCCAGGGTGTGATTCATCCAATTTTTGGGCTCCTGAAGCCAACCCCAGTGTCTCTTTAAAGTAATGTTTGGGCTCCTGTTGCTGCTGCTGCTGCTGCCAACTCCTGCCAACTCCAGGGTGTGAATCATCCAATTTTTGGGCTCCTGAAGCCAACCCCAGTGCCTCTTTAAAGTAATGTTTGGGCTCCTGCTGCTGCTGCCAACTCCAGGGTGTGATTCATCCAATCTTTGGGCTCCTGCTGCCAACCCCAGTGTCTCTTTAAAGTAATGTTTGGGCTCCTGCTGCTGCTGCTGCTGCCAACTCCAGGGTGTGATTCATCCAATGTTTGGGCTCCTGAAGCCAACCCCAGTGTCTCTTTAAAGTAATGTTTGGGCTCCTGCTGCTCCTGCTGCTGCCAACTCCAGGGTGTGATTCATCCAATTTTTGGGCTCCTGAAGCCAACCCCAGTTTCTCTTTAAAGTAATATTTGGGCTCCTGCTGCTGCTGCTGCCAACTCCAGGGTGTGATTCATCCAATTTTTGGGCTCCTGAAACCAACCCCAGTGTCCCTTTAAAGTAATGTTTGGGCTGCTGCTGCTGCCAACTCCAGGGTGTGATTCATCCAATTTTTGGGCTCCTGAAGCCAACTCCAGGGTCTCTTTAAAGTAATATTTGGGCTCCTGCTGCTGCCAACTCCAGGGTGTGATTCATCCAATTTTTGGGCTCCTGAAGCCAACCCCAGGGTCTCTTTAAAGTAATATTTGGGCTCCTGCTGCTGCTGCTGCCAACTCCAGGGTGTGATTCATCCAATTTCTGGGCTCCAGAAGCCAACCCCAGGGTCTCTTTAAAGTAATATTTGGGCTCCTGCTGCTGCCGCCAACTCCAGGGTGTGATTCATCCAATTTCTGGGCTCCTGAAGCCAACCCCAGTGTCTCTTTAAAGTAATGTTTGGGCTCCTGTTGCTGCTGCTGCTGCTGCCAACTCCTGCCAACTCCAGGGTGCGAATCATCCAATTTTTGGGCTCCTGAAGCCAACCCCAGTGTCTCTTTAAAGTAATGTTTGGGCTCCTGCTGCTGCTGCTGCCAACTCCAGGGTGTGATTCATCCAATCTTTGGGCTCCTGAAGCCAACCCCAGTGTCTCTTTAAAGTAATGTTTGGGCTCCTGCTGCTGCTGCTGCCAACTCCAGGGCGTGATTCATCCAATTTTTGGGCTCCTGAAGCCAACCCCAGTGTCTCTTTAAAGTAATATTTGGGCTCCTGCTGCTGCCAACTCCAGGGTGTGATTTATCCAATTTTTGGGCCCCTGAAGCCAACCCCAGTGTCTCTTTAAAGTAATATTTGGGCTCCTGCTGCTGCCAACTCCAGGGTGTGATTCATCCAATTTTTGGGCTCCTGAAGCCAACCCCAGGGTCTCTTTAAAGTAATATTTGGGCTCCTGCTGCTGCTGCTGCCAACTCCAGGGTGTGATTCGTCCAATTTTTGGGCTCCTGAAGCCAACCCCAGGGTCTCTTTAAAGTAATATTTGGGCTCCTGCTGCTGCTGCTGCCAACTCCAGGGTGTGATTCTTCCAATTTTTGGGCTCCTGAAGCCAACCCCAGGGTCTCTTTAAAGTAATATTTGGGCTCCTGCTGCTGCCAACTCCAGGGTGTGATTCATCCAATTTTTGGGCTCCTGAAGCCAACCCCAGTGTCTCTTTAAAGTAATGTTTGGGCTGCTGCTGCTGCCAACACCAGGGTGTGATTCATCCAATTTTTGGGCTCCTGAAGCCAACTCCAGGGTCTCTTTAAAGTAATATTTGGGCTCCTGCTGCTGCTGCTGCCAACTCCAGGGTGTGATTCATCCAATTTCTGGGCTCCTGAAGCCAACCTCAGGGTCTCTTTAAAGTAATATTTGGGCTCCTGCTGCTGCCAACTCCAGGGTGTGATTCATCCAATTTCTGGGCTCCTGAAGCCAACCCCAGTGTCTCTTTAAAGTAATGTTTGGGCTCCTGTTGCTGCTGCTGCCAACTCCTGCCAACTCCAGGGTGTGAATCATCCAATTTTTGGGCTCCTGAAGCCAATTCCAGTGTCTCTTTAAAGTAATATTTGGGCTCCTGCTGCTGCTGCTGCCAACTCCAGGGTGTGATTCGTCCAATTTTTGGGCTCCTGAAGCCAACCCCAGGGTCTCTTTAAAGTAATATTTGGGCTCCTGCTGCTGCTGCTGCCAACTCCAGGGTGTGATTCTTCCAATTTTTGGGCTCCTGAAGCCAACCCCAGGGTCTCTTTAAAGTAATATTTGGGCTCCTGCTGCTGCCAACTCCAGGGTGTGATTCATCCAATTTTTGGGCTCCTGAAGCCAACCCCAGTGTCTCTTTAAAGTAATGTTTGGGCTGCTGCTGCTGCCAACTCCAGGGTGTGAATCATCCAATTTTTGGCCTCCTGAAGCCAACCCCAGTGTCTCTTTAAAGTAATGTTTGGGCTCCTGTTGCTGCTGCTGCCAACTCCTGCCAACTCCAGGGTGTGAATCATCCAATTTTTGGGCTCCTGAAGCCAATTCCAGTGTCTCTTTAAAGTAATGTTTGGGCTCCTGCTGCTGCTGCTGCCAACTCCAGGGTGTGATTCATCCAATCTTTGGGCTCCTGCTGCCAACCCCAGTGTCTCTTTAAAGTAATGTTTGGGCTCCTGCTGCTGCTGCTGCCAACTCCAGGGTGTGATTCATCCAATTTTTGGGCTCCTGAAGCCAACCCCAGTGTCTCTTTAAAGTAATATTTGGGCTCCTGCTGCTGCTGCTGCCAACTCCAGGGTGTGATTCATCCAATTTTTGGGCTCCTGAAGCCAACCCCAGTGTCTCTTTAAAGTTATATTTGGGCTCCTGCTGCTGCTGCTGCCAACTCCAGGGTGTGATTCATCCAATTTTTGGGCTCCTGAAGCCAACCCCAGGGTCTCTTTAAAGTAATATTTGGGCTCCTGCTGCTGCTGCTGCCAACTCCAGGGTGTGATTCATCCAATTTTTGGGCTCCTGAAGCCAACCCCAGGGTCTCTTTAAAGTAATATTTGGGCTCCTGCTGCTGCTGCTGCCAACTCCAGGGTGTGATTCATCCAATTTTTGGGCTCCTGAAGCCAACCCCAGTGTCTCTTTAAAGTAATGTTTGGGCTGCTGCTGCTGCCAACACCAGGGTGTGATTCATCCAATTTTTGGGCTCCTGAAGCCAACCCCAGTGTCTCTTTAAAGTAATATTTGGGCTGCTGCTGCCAACTCCAGGGTGTGATTCATCCAATGTTTGGGCTCCTGCTGCTGCCAACTCCAGTGTCTCTTTAAAGCAATGTTTGGGCTCCTGCCCCTCATAGTGATGCCACTTCAACTCTCTGCAATTGTGCCGCTCTGCGATTCTATTAGCGATGCCTCTGATCTGCATGTGATATTTATTCAAAGTATTATTTAACTAACCCAGCACGCATCCTATGCGTGTTACAGCAAGGCAGAATGGTTTACAACCCTATTGAGGCTCTAGGAGGCTCAGAAATAGCCGTTTTTAATAGCGATTTGTCGCGAATAAATTCGGGTCGAAACGATATTTGTCGGAAAATTCGGCGAATCAGTCGAATCGAATTTTTCAAAAGTTCGCTTATCTCTAGCGAAGATACAGTACAAACATGGCAAATGATAGAATTCAGAGATCTGGTGCCGGCATTCGTCTCCAATTTTTGGTGTCCATCTGCAATCCCTTCCATGCAGTGTAATCTGTATACAATTTGTTGAGTGGTTGCACTGCAGAGATAAATAAGGGCGGTTGTCAAGCCAGAATTAGTGGTCATGCTGTTTCAATAAACCATGTGTATAGCCTGTGTAGTTAGGCTTACACATGCCTGTATTATCTTGTATTTGGAAAGTTTACTGGGGGCATGAGATATTGTTGTTGCCAGCTGGGTGTCATCTTCAAAATGGATGGGTCTGTATGCCCTTATATATGGAGTTATATATGGGGGACCAGTGCACGGTATGGGGTTTATATCAGGCTTTTGAATCAAGTTTTGTACCGCAGTGGTGAATAAGGTGGTTATCAAGCCATATATAGAGATTAGGTTGCTCCCAATACACCATGTGTATAGCCTGCATAGCGAGGCTTATACAAGGTTTGTTCAACTTGTGTAGTGTAGAGTTTTACTAGGGACATTAGATACTGATTTGCTGGTTGCTGGGCTTCCGCAAAATAATAGGGGGGTTTATATGCCCCCATATATAGAGTTATGTTGGGGTGATCATATGGTGTTCACATGATGTGTAGTGAGATATAGTAATCATCTCTGGCATAGTAAATTATAGACCTAGTAGAAATATGTTGTTTAATGCTTTATACCCGAATAACATTGTACATATTGTATGTGGTTCTGGTTCTTTGTTTTTCCGCATCATAGATAGTTATTATGCGGCTTTCATTATCCTTGGCTACTCACCTTCCTCACCCCTTCCTATCCCCCACTGACTGCTCCTAGTCCATCTGCGAGTGGCCTATACCGGATATGTTACTTCCGGGTGGCTGGAACGCACAGCTCGGTGACGCGTGTCCGGCCGGCGCGCATCACGTGGGCTGGTATCGGGTGATGTGTTTCCGGCCGGAGCGCATTCTCCCTTGTCCTAGGGGCCGTTTGTGATTGGTGGGGGAGTCGGCGGCAGTGAGTACTTGAGGAGCATAGGGGTGAGGGCATTCTCATCTCGGACGTCACGCAACGCGACGGCTTGGAGAGGAGGGGGTTATGCCGGCTGGCCATGTTCATTATGTGAGTTGATGTGCGGTATATATGTGTCTGCTTTTGTCTCCCTATGGCTGTCCTTATAAATAGATGTATGTAGTATGGTTTGCACATTGAACGTAGCACTTTATATATAGAAATTTTGCACTTTCTCATAATTTTATACCAATAGTATTGGGGTCTTTAGTTGTATGATTTAGGCACTGATAGACAGGCATATTAGGGAGTCATAGCAGCAGTACATTTATGCATGATTGGTTACTAATGACCCCCAAGCACATAACATCTGGGCACTCTGTATAGTGCTGCCCTTTCCCCCTCCGTCCCTCCTCTCTCCCCTTTTCCCCCTCTTAGGGGTGCTGTGTATATATGTATTTTAATTAACTTTTTAACATGTGTGTATTATGCACATAGATTTTTGAATAAAGAAGCATCAGTTTGTAATTATAATTTGAGTGGTGCCATTAAATATAGGGGATAGATCAGGGAGTGTGGGACTCTTTTGTTTTGTCTTGTTGCTTAGTAGTGTACATTTGTGCCTCCATCCTCCACTTTCATAGTAAATAGCGGGTGCGGTCTCTGTTTTTTTCTCTTTTTATGCTTATGGAAGACATTGTTACTCACAAGTGTGTTTTTTTTTTCCAAGAGCCATCTCACACTTTAGAGGTTGTGTGTACACTCTTAATGACTTAATATGGGCAATATTTCCCTGTGTGCACTCTTGGAAGGCCATCACAGTGTTGCTTGAGAGAATTGTGGGATGTTATGCAACAGGATCCACCAACTACTGCATCTCACAGCGTGCAGCACAATATCAGTGCCAATCAGGGCTCCTCAGCCTCTGCTGCAAGTAGCAGTCTGTTTGTTCCATCCAACTCCTTCTCCTCCATTGCTCATAATCCTTCTCAATCAAGACAACAGTGCTTGAGGCGATTTCAGAAAGAAAGCAGTATGTCTGCAGTCATCCAGTGGAACAGAAGCTCAATGCCAAGTTGCTAGTGCTACTGCCCCCCCCCCCCTTACCAGGTAGTGTACTCCTCACAAGACCTAATGGCTTGTGCCCACACAAAGTGGAGCGTCCCAAGCAGACATTATTTCTAAAAACAAAAAACAGTACAATCCCTGCACTGCAACATGCAGAAAAAAGTGTGCCAATCCTTGGGTCTCTTGCTCTCAAATCATGTGCACTTCAGTGCCGACATGAGGAGGTTTAACTATGGGCATAGGCAGTATATATGGGTGATGGCAGTGGTGTCTCTGCAGTGCAATTGTGGGTTTTCTGCATCTTCTGAAGTGGTGGTGGTGGAGCTGGAGGAGCTCAATTCTCAGACCCTGTTCACATCACTGGGTGCTTATCTGGCAGTGAGGAGCATAAGGAGCAGGAGAACTAGGTGGTGGATGAGGAGGGCCCCAGGATCCTTTGAAAGTATTCAATAGAGAGGACAGGCACTCAAAGTCACTCATTAGGGATGAGCGAATCGATCCGGACGAACCCGGATTCGATCCGAATTTCATGAAAAATTCGATTCGGATCGAATCTCGATTCGAAATATCGAATTTCCCCGTGCTTTGATCGCTCGAAGTTTTCCCTTAACATCCATTCATTTACATTACAGGCATTCTAAGATGGCGGACGGGACATGTCCAGACATCTACCCCGCTCCAGTGCATGCTGGGGCAGTCACATGCAGCCTATCAGCAGCCAGCAAGCCCGGTGACGTCACAGCACTATTTAAGGCGGCGGCCATCTTGCTTTTCCTCATTTCTCTATTGCATTCGTGAGAGACAGGACGCTGCTGTAGTCAGGGAGAGACAGTTAGAGAGCCAGGGACAGACAGGGACAGGCAGGAGACAGGCAGGAGACAGGCAGGAGACAAGCAGGAGACAAGCAGGAAGTCAGCGAGAAGCAGGGAAAGTTAGGAAAAATCGGAGGCAGTCACAGGGAGATTTTTTTTTTGTTCATCCAGCCTGAGTGTTACTGGCTGGCTGACTGGCTTTTTTAGCGGTTTCAGGCTGCTTATACACTTTTGATGTTGTGCATATATACTGAACTGATCTCAAGTCTGCTGTGGGAACATTACCATTTTGTAAAATCTCATTAGCCTCTGTATTTACTCTAAGCTGCACAGTTATTTAAAGTAATTTGGCCTGTTTGAGCCTGCTTAGACACTGTTGCTGTGCATATATACTGATCTCAAGTCTGCTGTGGGGCATCCCATTCTGTAACATCCCATTAGCCTCTGTATTTACTCTAAGAAACAAACTTATTTAAAGTAATTTGGCCTGTTTGAGCCTGCTTAGACACTGTTGCTGTGCATATATACTGATCTCAAGTCTGCTGTGGGGCATCCCATTCTATAACATCACATTAGCCTCTGTATTTACTCTAAGCAGCAAACTTATTTAAAGTAATTTAGCCTGTTTGAGCCTTCTTAGACACTGTTGCTGTGCATATATACTGATCTCAAGTCTGCTGTGGGGCATCCCATTCTGTAACAAACCAGAGCACGTGCTCAGACATTGATCTGGGGTCATTGTAAGGAGTCCCGGCCGACCTAGAGACAAGCGGCACAATATGCCATCTGGCCCAGGGAACGGCGCGCGGGGCTCTATACAGTGCCCAACGGGGGTGTATTAAGAAGGAGAGAGAAACAAGTTGCGGCTCGAGGCTGCGCTAGTGTGGCGTCCGTCCTCAGTATGCTGTGGGTGTAGTTAGGCAGGGTGTTCCAAGATGGCGGCAGCCGATTTCGCGAGATTCAAGATGGCGGCCGCAGATCTCATGTCCTAGAGTGTGAGTGTAGTCCAGCAAGTCTGCTGTGGGGCATCCCATTCTGTAACATCACATTAGCCTCTGTATTTACTCTAAGCTGCACAGTTATTTAAAGTAATTTGGCCTGCTTGAGCCTGCTTAGACACTGTTGCTGTGCATATATACTGATCCCAAGTCTGCTGTGGGGCATCCCATTCTGTAACATCACATTAGCCTCTGTATTTACTGTAAGCTGCACAGTTATTTAAAGTAATTTGGCCTGTTTGAGCCTGCTTAGACACTGTTGCTGTGCATATATACTGATCTCAAGTCTGCTGTGGGGCATCCCATTCTGTAACATCCCATTAGCCTCTGTATTTACTCTAAGCTGCACACTTATTTAAAGTAATTTGGCCTGTTTGAGCCTGCTTAGACACTGTTGCTGTGCATATATACTGATCTCAAGTCTGCTGTGGGTAGGGATGAGCGAATCGATCCGGACGAACCCGGATTCGATCCGAATTTCAGGAAAAATTCGATTCGGATCGAATCCGAATTTCCCCGCGATTCGATCACTCGAAGTTTTCCTTTAACATCCATTCATTTACATTACAGGCATTCTAAGATGGCGGACGGGACATGTCTGGACATGTATCCCGCGCCAGTGCAAGCTGGGGCAGTCACATGCAGCCTATCAGCAGCCAGCAAGCCCGGTGACGTCACACAGCGGTATTTAACGGCGGCCATCTTGCTTTTCCTCATTTCTCTATTGCATTCGTGACAGACAGACAGAACGCTGTGTAGCTGAGGCAGTTAGACAGGCTGGAGACAGGGACAGACAGGGACAGGCTGGAGACAGGCAGGAGACAGGCAGGAGACAGGCAGGAGACAGACAGGAGACAAGCAGAAAGCCAGGGAAAGGTAGGAAAAACGGAGCTGGCTGACAGGGAGATTTTTTTTTTTTCATCCAGCCTTTGTTAGCGTTTTCAGGCTGCTTATAGTAACTAACTGTGCATATATACTGAACTGATCTTAAGTCTGCTGTGAGGCATCCCATTCTGTGACTAAAGCAGCCTCTGTTTAAGACCATATAAGCATTTGCTCTTATCATATTTGAAATTAGGCCTGATAAAGACACTTTTGCTGGCCAAAGCACTACTGGACCCTGCCAGCTCGATTCCTGCCCGGGGCATCCCATTCTGTGACTACAGCAGCCTCTGTTTAAGACCATATAAGCATTTGCTCTTATCATATTTGAAATTAGCCTGATAAAGACACTTTTGCTGGCCAAAGCACTACTGGACCCTGCCAGCTCGATTCCTGCCCGGGGCATCCCATTCTGTGACTAAAGCAGCCTCTGTTTAAGACCATATAAGCATTTGCTCTTATCATATTTGAAATTAGCCTGATAAAGACACTTTTGCTGGCCAAAGCCCTACTGGACCCTGCCAGGTCGATTCCTGCCCAGGGCATCCCATTCTGTGACTAAAGCAGGCTCTGTTTAAGACCATATAAGCATTTGCTCTTATCATATTTGAAATTAGGCCTGATAAAGACACTTTTGCTGGCCAAAGCCCTACTGGACCCTGCCAGCTCGATTCCTGCCCGGGGCATCCCATTCTGTGACTACAGCAGCCTCTGTTTAAGACCATATAAGCATTTGCTCTTATCATATTTGAAATTAGCCTGATAAAGACACTTTTGCTGGCCAAAGCACTACTGGACCCTGCCAGCTCGATTCCTGCCCGGGGCATCCCATTCTGTGACTAAAGCAGCCTCTGTTTAAGACCATATAAGCATTTGCTCTTATCATATTTGAAATTAGGCCTGATAAAGACACTTTTGCTGGCCAAAGCACTACTGGACCCTGCCAGCTCGATTCCTGCCCGGGGCATCCCATTCTGTGACTACAGCAGCCTCTGTTTAAGACCATATAAGCATTTGCTCTTATCATATTTGAAATTAGCCTGATAAAGACACTTTTGCTGGCCAAAGCACTACTGGACCCTGCCAGCTCGATTCCTGCCCGGGGCATCCCATTCTGTGACTAAAGCAGCCTCTGTTTAAGACCATATAAGCATTTGCTCTTATCATATTTGAAATTAGCCTGATAAAGACACTTTTGCTGGCCAAAGCCCTACTGGACCCTGCCAGGTCGATTCCTGCCCAGGGCATCCCATTCTGTGACTAAAGCAGCCTCTGTTTAAGACCATATAAGCATTTGCTCTTATCATATTTGAAATTAGGCCTGATAAAGACACTTTTGCTGGCCAAAGCCCTACTGGACCCTGCCAGCTCGATTCCTGCCCGGGGCATCCCATTCTGTGACTACAGCAGCCTCTGTTTAAGACCATATAAGCATTTGCTCTTATCATATTTGAAATTAGCCTGATAAAGACACTTTTGCTGGCCAAAGCACTACTGGACCCTGCCAGCTCGATTCCTGCCCGGGGCATCCCATTCTGTGACTAAAGCAGCCTCTGTTTAAGACCATATAAGCATTTGCTCTTATCATATTTGAAATTAGCCTGATAAAGACACTTTTGCTGGCCAAAGCCCTACTGGACCCTGCCAGGTCCATTCCTGCCCAGGGCATCCCATTCTGTGACTAAAGCAGCCTCTGTTTAAGACCATATAAGCATTTGCTCTTATCATATTTGAAATTAGGCCTGATAAAGACACTTTTGCTGGCCAAAGCACTACTGGACCCTGCCAGCTCGATTCCTGCCCGGGGCATCCCATTCTGTGACTACAGCAGCCTCTGTTTAAGACCATATAAGCATTTGCTCTTATCATATTTGAAATTAGCCTGATAAAGACACTTTTGCTGGCCAAAGCCCTACTGGACCCTGCCAGGTCCATTCCTGCCCAGGGCATCCCATTCTGTGACTAAAGCAGCCTCTGTTTAAGACCATATAAGCATTTGCTCTTATCATATTTGAAATTAGGCCTGATAAAGACACTTTTGCTGGCCAAAGCACTACTGGACCCTGCCAGCTCGATTCCTGCCCGGGGCATCCCATTCTGTGACTAAAGCAGCCTCTGTTTAAGACCATATAAGCATTTGCTCTTATCATATTTGAAATTAGCCTGATAAAGACACTTTTGCTGGCCAAAGCCCTACTGGACCCTGCCAGGTCCATTCCTGCCCAGGGCATCCCATTCTGTGACTAAAGCAGCCTCTGTTTAAGACCATATAAGCATTTGCTCTTATCATATTTGAAATTAGGCCTGATAAAGACACTTTTGCTGGCCAAAGCCCTACTGGACCCTGCCAGGTCGATTCCTGCCCAGGGCATCCCATTCTGTGACTAAAGCAGCCTCTGTTTAAGACCATATAAGCATTTGCTCTTATCATATTTGAAATTAGGCCTGATAAAGACACTTTTGCTGGCCAAAGCACTACTGGACCCTGCCAGGTCGATTCCTGCCCAGGGCATCCCATTCTGTGACTAAAGCAGCCTCTGTTTAAGACCATATAAGCATTTGCTCTTATCATATTTGAAATTAGGCCTGATAAAGACACTTTTGCTGGCCAAAGCCCTACTGGACCCTGCCAGGTCGATTCCTGCCCAGGGCATCCCATTCTGTGACTAAAGCAGCCTCTGTTTAAGACCATATAAGCATTTGCTCTTATCATATTTGAAATTAGGCCTGATAAAGACACTTTTGCTGGCCAAAGCACTACTGGACCCTGCCAGGTCGATTCCTGCCCAGGGCATCCCATTCTGTGACTAAAGCAGCCTCTGTTTAAGACCATATAAGCATTTGCTCTTATCATATTTGAAATTAGGCCTGATAAAGACACTTTTGCTGGCCAAAGCCCTACTGGACCCTGCCAGGTCGATTCCTGCCCAGGGCATCCCATTCTGTGACTAAAGCAGCCTCTGTTTAAGACCATATAAGCATTTGCTCTTATCATATTTGAAATTAGGCCTGATAAAGACACTTTTGCTGGCCAAAGCACTACTGGACCCTGCCAGCTCGATTCCTGCCCGGGGCATCCCATTCTGTGACTAAAGCAGCCTCTGTTTAAGACCATATAAGCATTTGCTCTTATCATATTTGAAATTAGGCCTGATAAAGACACTTTTGCTGGCCAAAGCCCTACTGGACCCTGCCAGGTCGATTCCTGCCCAGGGCATCCCATTCTGTGACTAAAGCAGCCTCTGTTTAAGACCATATAAGCATTTGCTCTTATCATATTTGAAATTAGCCTGATAAAGACACTTTTGCTGGCCAAAGCCCTACTGGACCCTGCCAGGTCCATTCCTGCCCAGGGCATCCCATTCTGTGACTAAAGCAGCCTCTGTTTAAGACCATATAAGCATTTGCTCTTATCATATTTGAAATTAGGCCTGATAAAGACACTTTTGCTGGCCAAAGCACTACTGGACCCTGCCAGCTCGATTCCTGCCCGGGGCATCCCATTCTGTGACTAAAGCAGCCTCTGTTTAAGACCATATAAGCATTTGCTCTTATCATATTTGAAATTAGCCTGATAAAGACACTTTTGCTGGCCAAAGCCCTACTGGACCCTGCCAGGTCCATTCCTGCCCAGGGCATCCCATTCTGTGACTAAAGCAGCCTCTGTTTAAGACCATATAAGCATTTGCTCTTATCATATTTGAAATTAGCCTGATAAAGACACTTTTGCTGGCCAAAGCCCTACTGGACCCTGCCAGGTCCATTCCTGCCCAGGGCATCCCATTCTGTGACTAAAGCAGCCTCTGTTTAAGACCATATAAGCATTTGCTCTTATCATATTTGAAATTAGGCCTGATAAAGACACTTTTGCTGGCCAAAGCCCTACTGGACCCTGCCAGCTCGATTCCTGCCCGGGGCATCCCATTCTGTGACTACAGCAGCCTCTGTTTAAGACCATATAAGCATTTGCTCTTATCATATTTGAAATTAGCCTGATAAAGACACTTTTGCTGGCCAAAGCCCTACTGGACCCTGCCAGGTCCATTCCTGCCCAGGGCATCCCATTCTGTGACTAAAGCAGCCTCTGTTTAAGACCATATAAGCATTTGCTCTTATCATATTTGAAATTAGGCCTGATAAAGACACTTTTGCTGGCCAAAGCACTACTGGACCCTGCCAGCTCGATTCCTGCCCGGGGCATCCCATTCTGTGACTACAGCAGCCTCTGTTTAAGACCATATAAGCATTTGCTCTTATCATATTTGAAATTAGGCCTGATAAAGACACTTTTGCTGGCCAAAGCCCTACTGGACCCTGCCAGGTCCATTCCTGCCCAGGGCATCCCATTCTGTGACTAAAGCAGCCTCTGTTTAAGACCATATAAGCATTTGCTCTTATCATATTTGAAATTAGGCCTGATAAAGACACTTTTGCTGGCCAAAGCACTACTGGACCCTGCCAGCTCGATTCCTGCCCGGGGCATCCCATTCTGTGACTACAGCAGCCTCTGTTTAAGACCATATAAGCATTTGCTCTTATCATATTTGAAATTAGCCTGATAAAGACACTTTTGCTGGCCAAAGCCCTACTGGACCCTGCCAGGTCCATTCCTGCCCAGGGCATCCCATTCTGTGACTAAAGCAGCCTCTGTTTAAGACCATATAAGCATTTGCTCTTATCATATTTGAAATTAGGCCTGATAAAGACACTTTTGCTGGCCAAAGCACTACTGGACCCTGCCAGCTCGATTCCTGCCCGGGGCATCCCATTCTGTGACTAAAGCAGCCTCTGTTTAAGACCATATAAGCATTTGCTCTTATCATATTTGAAATTAGCCTGATAAAGACACTTTTGCTGGCCAAAGCCCTACTGGACCCTGCCAGGTCCATTCCTGCCCAGGGCATCCCATTCTGTGACTAAAGCAGCCTCTGTTTAAGACCATATAAGCATTTGCTCTTATCATATTTGAAATTAGGCCTGATAAAGACACTTTTGCTGGCCAAAGCCCTACTGGACCCTGCCAGCTCGATTCCTGCCCGGGGCATCCCATTCTGTGACTACAGCAGCCTCTGTTTAAGACCATATAAGCATTTGCTCTTATCATATTTGAAATTAGCCTGATAAAGACACTTTTGCTGGCCAAAGCACTACTGGACCCTGCCAGCTCGATTCCTGCCCGGGGCATCCCATTCTGTGACTAAAGCAGCCTCTGTTTAAGACCATATAAGCATTTGCTCTTATCATATTTGAAATTAGCCTGATAAAGACACTTTTGCTGGCCAAAGCCCTACTGGACCCTGCCAGGTCCATTCCTGCCCAGGGCATCCCATTCTGTGACTAAAGCAGCCTCTGTTTAAGACCATATAAGCATTTGCTCTTATCATATTTGAAATTAGGCCTGATAAAGACACTTTTGCTGGCCAAAGCACTACTGGACCCTGCCAGCTCGATTCCTGCCCGGGGCATCCCATTCTGTGACTACAGCAGCCTCTGTTTAAGACCATATAAGCATTTGCTCTTATCATATTTGAAATTAGCCTGATAAAGACACTTTTGCTGGCCAAAGCACTACTGGACCCTGCCAGCTCGATTCCTGCCCGGGGCATCCCATTCTGTGACTACAGCAGCCTCTGTTTAAGACCATATAAGCATTTGCTCTTATCATATTTGAAATTAGCCTGATAAAGACACTTTTGCTGGCCAAAGCCCTACTGGACCCTGCCAGGTCCATTCCTGCCCAGGGCATCCCATTCTGTGACTAAATCAGCCTCTGTTTAAGACCATATAAGCATTTGCTCTTATCATATTTGAAATTAGCCTGATAAAGACACTTTTGCTGGCCAAAGCACTACTGGACCCTGCCAGCTCGATTCCTGCCCGGGGCATCCCATTCTGTGACTAAAGCAGCCTCTGTTTAAGACCATATAAGCATTTGCTCTTATCATATTTGAAATTAGCCTGATAAAGACACTTTTGCTGGCCAAAGCCCTACTGGACCCTGCCAGGTCCATTCCTGCCCAGGGCATCCCATTCTGTGACTACAGCAGCCTCTGTTTAAGACCATATAAGCATTTGCTCTTATCATATTTGAAATTAGCCTGATAAAGACACTTTTGCTGGCCAAAGCACTACTGGACCCTGCCAGCTCGATTCCTGCCCGGGGCATCCCATTCTGTGACTAAAGCAGCCTCTGTTTAAGACCATATAAGCATTTGCTCTTATCATATTTGAAATTAGCCTGATAAAGACACTTTTGCTGGCCAAAGCCCTACTGGACCCTGCCAGGTCCATTCCTGCCCAGGGCATCCCATTCTGTGACTACAGCAGCCTCTGTTTAAGACCATATAAGCATTTGCTCTTATCATATTTGAAATTAGCCTGATAAAGACACTTTTGCTGGGCATAGCACTACTGGACCCTGCAAGGGCATCCCATTCTGTGACTATAGCAGCCTCTGTTTAAGACCATATAAGCATTTGCTCTTATTATATTTGAAATTAGCCTGATAAAGACACTTTTGCTGGCCAAAGCACTACTGGACCCTGCCAGGTCCATTCCTGCCCAGGGCATCCCATTCTGTGACTACAGCAGCCTCTGTTTAAGACCATATAAGCATTTGCTCTTATCATATTTGAAATTAGCCTGATAAAGACACTTTTGCTGGGCATAGCACTACTGGACCCTGCAAGGGCATCCCATTCTGTGACTATAGCAGCCTCTGTTTAAGACCATATAAGCATTTGCTCTTATTATATTTGAAATTAGCCTGATAAAGACACTTTTGCTGGCCAAAGCACTACTGGACCCTGCCAGGTCCATTCCTGCCCAGGGCATCCCATTCTGTGACTAAAGCAGCCTCTGTTTAAGACCATATAAGCATTTGCTCTTATTATATTTGAAATTAGGCCTGATAAAGACACTTTTGCTGGCCAAAGCACTACTGGACCCTGCCAGGTCGATTCCTGCCCAGGGCATCCCATTCTGTGACTAAAGCAGCCTCTGTTTAAGACCATATAAGCATTTGCTCTTATTATATTTATATTATAAGACACTTTTGCTGGGCATAGGCTTACTGCTGCCTGCCAGGTGCACTTCTGTTGAGGCATCCCATTCTGTAACATAGCATACCCCTCTTTATTTACACTAAGCAGCTCTCTTATTTACACTAAGCAGGCCTGTTGGAGGCTGAGTGTTACTGCTCACTTTTGGTGTGCATTATATTCTGTTTTATATAGACCCACTGCTGCCTGGGGGTTCTTAAAATATCACCTACTACCACGCCAGTTAGACTATGTCGGGCAGACAAGTGCCTGGAAGTGAAAAGAGGAGTGGCAGAGGCCAAGATTCCGCAGGCAGAGCTCGCATCAGACTGGGGGCCAGTAGCAGCAGGAGTCACGCTGAGAGACCTAATCTGCCAGTATCTGCTAGCGGTCGGGTCTCCACCAGTAACGCATCTGCCGTGGTAGATTGGCTGACGCGCTCATCAACAACATCATCACAACTTACATCTGAGACCCCCAGTCTAGGGTCGGTAGGTTCCTCTGACACAACCCTGAGTTGGCATGCCCCGAGAGCAGTCCCTGTCCTCCCATTGCCTCTGTCCTACGCCGTTCCCTCCCCCAGCGACGTATCCTATGCTTTGGGTTCAGCTCCACTCTTTAGTGAGGAGGACGATCAGATACAGGAGGACAGTCAGCAGCTACTGCCCAGCCAAGAAATGGAGGTGGCTTCTTTAGCTAGGCAGACAAATAGTGATGTGGACAGTGTCGTGGGTGCTGCGAGCGTTCCAGCTCCTGCGCCAGACACTGTTGACGAATCCACGAACATCAGTGACGTACAGCCACAACCCGGTGATGATGATGATGATGACGATGAAGCCGATCGCACTTGGGAGCCGGGTGATGAAGGGGCTTCATCGTCATCATCAGGAGAAGAGGGGCGCAGGTTGCCCCGGAGTCAGCAGCTGAGGCAGCAAGGTGGTAGCAGTCAGCATGGGGGCACAATTCCAAAGGCTGGAGCCGGCCGGGGCCGGGGTAGAGCACCTGCTGTGCGGCAGTCTACCTTATCGGGAGGTAGTGGAGCAGGGGTTCCTGGAGTTGGCAACAGCAGCAGTGAATCAGTGAGGCCAGGGGGTGGGAAAAGTAGCTACTCGGCAGTGTGGCAGTTTTTCCTGAGGCATCCGCAGGAGGGTAACATGGCCACATGCAAGATATGTAGGCAAAAGGTGAAGCGTGGCCAGGGTCCAAATGTTGGCACCACGGCCCTGCGTCAACATATGATGCGTCACCATAAAACGACCTGGGAGAACCGAGGCTCCCAAGGGGTGGTCCAGTCTGCTTCCTCACCAAGTGAGCTCCCAATTTCTGCCAGCCAAGGCTCCAGCACCTCAGCCGAAGGCAGCTGTGCGTCACACCCATCCTCTGTCGCTCCTGCTCCTCCTCCTCCTCCTCCAAGTCATGCATCCCGCCAGCAATCCATCAGCGAAGCCATGTCCAAGAGACAGCAGTATGCGCCCACTCATCCTACGGCGCAGAAGCTGAATGTGCTCCTGTCCAAGTTGCTGGTGCTGCAGTCGCTCCCTTTTCAGGTGGTGGAATCTGCACCTTTCAGAGAACTGATGGCTTGTGCCGAGCCGAGGTGGAGAGTCCCAAGCCGTCATTTCTTTGCCAAGAAGGCAGTACCAGCGCTGCACACTTTTGTTGAACAGAAGGTGGGCCAGTCCTTGAGCCTGTCGGTGTGTAGCAAAATACATGGCAGCGCCGACATCTGGAGCTGTAACTACGGTCAGGGGCAGTACATGTCGTTTACGGCCCACTGGGTGAATGTGGTCCCTTTGCAGCAGCAACTTGGACAGGTCACGCCGCTTCGGCCTCCGCGCTCTCTGCCCATTGGGCCTGTGACACCGTGCGACTCGGCCTCCTCATCCTCCGCCATCTCCTCACCCTCCACTGTAGGCTCAAGTCTCAGTGCCCCTCCAGTCTACCATGTGTGCAGGGCACGGAGGTGTCACGCAGTGCTTCACATGGTTTGTCTTGGCGAACGGAGTCACACAGGGGAGGAACTGCTTAAATGTATTCATCAGGAAATCCAAACATGGCTTACTCCGAGAAAACTTAAAATGGGAATCATGGTTACCGACAATGGGAAGAACATTTTGTCTGCGCTGCGCCAAGGAAGCCTGACCCATGCCCCCTGCATGGCTCACGTCTTCAATCTGGTTGTCAAGCGGTTTCTGAAGTGTTCCCCCCATCTGCAGGACATCCTAACAACTTCACGGAAACTTTGCATGCAGTTCAGCCACTCCTACACCGCCAAACACACCCTTCTTGAGCTACAGCGTCAGAATGGTATCCCCCAACATAGTCTGATTTGCGATGTTTCCACCCGTTGGAATTCCACCCTTCACATGTTGGACCGATTATATGAACAGAGAAAAGCCATCACGGATTTCCTGATGATCCAAGCAGATAGGGGGACTCCCCTGTGTAACTTCAATGTCAACCAGTGGCAGCTCATACGTGACACCTGCCGTTTGCTCAGGCCCTTTGAGGAAGCCACTTTATTTGTCAGTCGGCAGGATTACGGGATGAACGACGTGATTCCACTGCTTCATGTACTACAGCACATGTTGGAAACCATGGCTGGTCAGGGCACTGGAGACATGGCGTTTACATCTTACGGCCACATGAACCCCCTTGGAGCTGAACTGGAGGAGGAGGAGGAGGAAGAGGAGGAGGAGGAGTTGCCCAGCGAAACACAGTTTAGGCTTGGCGAAATGGCTGGTTTATCTAGTCAGCGGACAGGAGAGGAGGAGCAGGAGCAGCCAGAGGAGCTAGAGGTTTTTGAGGAAGGAGAGACAGAGGACCCGGGCACACCGTGGCAGTATGCAGTGGAGATGGAGACAGGTAGTCCATCCGAGTCACTTGCGCAAATGGCACGAAGCATGCTCACATGCTTGCGTAGTGACCCCAGAATTGTTTCCATCTGTCGGCGGGATGACTTCTGGCTGTCCACCTTATTGGACCCTCGCTTCCGGCACAAAATGGGGGCATTTTTTAAACCCACCGAGAGGGAGGACAAACTCAACTACTACAAAGACATTCTACGTAGGCAGTTGGCCGATGCCTATCTGCGCCATGGTCCATACTCTCGCAGGTCTGACTCGAGGGGACCTCTGCGCTCACCTTCCACTGCCATGGCCGCTGGGGGGGTTGGCAGCAGCAGCAGCTCCATCAGCAGCAGCAGCCTCAGTCTTCAGTCGCTAATGAGTAGCTTTCTACACCCGCATAGTGAGGCTACTCATGAGCAGCAGGAAGACCTGGAGCAGGACCTGAACCAGCAGGTCATGTCATACTTTGACATGACCATGCCAACACACCTTGAGGATCCGCTGGACTTCTGGGCAGCCAAACTTGATTTGTGGCCGCAACTAGCAGAGTTTGCCCTGGAAAAGCTGTCCTGCCCGGCAAGTAGCGTGCCATCTGAGCGGGTGTTTAGTGCGGCGGGGGCCATAGTTACGGCGAGGAGAACTCGTCTGTCAACTAAAAATGTGGAGAGACTCACCTTTGTCAAAATGAATCAGGGATGGATCAGCCAGGATTTCCACCCACCAATGCCTGATGCATGCGACTAGATTCAGCATGGTGCCACGTTTTACACTTTCCAAATGGTGCAAAACATATTTATGTCTTTAGGCCATTTTTTGGGCTCCTGCTGCTGCTACTGTCAACTCCTGCCAACTCCAGGGTGTGATTCATCCAATTTTTGGGCTCCTGAGGCCAACTCCAGTGTATATTTGGGCTCCTGCTGCTGCTGCTGCCAACTTCTGCCAACTCCAGGGTGTGATTCATCCAATTTTTGGGCTCCTGAGGCCAACTCCAGTGTATATTTGGGCTCCTGCTGCTGCTACTGTCAACTCCTGCCAACTCCAGGGTGTGATTCATCCAATTTTTGGGCTCCTGAAGCCAACTCCAGTGTATATTTGGGCTCCTGCTGCTGCTGCTGCCAACTTCTGCCAACTCCAGGGTGTGATTCATCCAATTTTTGGGCTCCTGAAGCCAACTCCAGTGTATATTTGGGCTCCTGCTGCTGCTGCTGCCAACTCCTGCCAACTCCAGGGTGTGATTCATCCAATTTTTGGGCTCCTGAGGCCAACTCCAGTGTATATTTGGGCTCCTGCTGCTGCTGCTGCCAACTTCTGCCAACTCCAGGGTGTGATTCATCCAATTTTTGGGCTCCTGAGGCCAACTCCAGTGTATATTTGGGCTCCTGCTGCTGCTACTGTCAACTTCTGCCAACTCCAGGGTGTGATTCATCCAATTTTTGGGCTCCTGAAGCCAACTCCAGTGTATATTTGGGCTCCTGCTGCTGCTACTGTCAACTCCTGCCAACTCCAGGGTGTGATTCATCCAATTTTTGGGCTCCTGAAGCCAACTCCAGTGTATATTTGGGCTCCTGCTGCTGCTACTGTCAACTCCTGCCAACTCCAGGGTGTGATTCATCCAATTTTTGGGCTCCTGAGGCCAACTCCAGTGTATATTTGGGCTCCTGCTGCTGCTACTGTCAACTCCTGCCAACTCCAGGGTGTGATTCATCCAATTTTTGGGCTCCTGAAGCCAACTCCAGTGTATATTTGGGCTCCTGCTGCTGCTGCTGCCAACTTCTGCCAACTCCAGGGTGTGATTCATCCAATTTTTGGGCTCCTGAAGCCAACTCCAGTGTATATTTGGGCTCCTGCTGCTGCTGCTGCCAACTTCTGCCAACTCCAGGGTGTGATTCATCCAATTTTTGGGCTCCTGAGGCCAACTCCAGTGTATATTTGGGCTCCTGCTGCTGCTACTGTCAACTTCTGCCAACTCCAGGGTGTGATTCATCCAATTTTTGGGCTCCTGAAGCCAACTCCAGTGTATATTTGGGCTCCTGCTGCTGCTACTGTCAACTCCTGCCAACTCCAGGGTGTGATTCATCCAATTTTTGGGCTCCTGAGGCCAACTCCAGTGTATATTTGGGCTCCTGCTGCTGCTACTGTCAACTCCTGCCAACTCCAGGGTGTGATTCATCCAATTTTTGGGCTCCTGAAGCCAACTCCAGTGTATATTTGGGCTCCTGCTGCTGCTGCTGCCAACTCCTGCCAACTCCAGGGTGTGATTCATCCAATTTTTGGGCTCCTGAAGCCAACTCCAGTGTATATTTGGGCTCCTGCTGCTGCTGCTGCCAACTTCTGCCAACTCCAGGGTGTGATTCATCCAATTTTTGGGCTCCTGAAGCCAACTCCAGTGTATATTTGGGCTCCTGCTGCTGCTGCTGCCAACTCCTGCCAACTCCAGGGTGTGATTCATCCAATTTTTGGGCTCCTGAGGCCAACTCCAGTGTATATTTGGGCTCCTGCTGCTGCTACTGTCAACTCCTGCCAACTCCAGGGTGTGATTCATCCAATTTTTGGGCTCCTGAAGCCAACTCCAGTGTATATTTGGGCTCCTGCTGCTGCTGCTGCCAACTTCTGCCAACTCCAGGGTGTGATTCATCCAATTTTTGGGCTCCTGAGGCCAACTCCAGTGTATATTTGGGCTCCTGCTGCTGCTGCTGCCAACTCCTGCCAACTCCAGGGTGTGATTCATCCAATTTTTGGGCTCCTGAGGCCAACTCCAGTGTATATTTGGGCTCCTGCTGCTGCTACTGTCAACTCCTGCCAACTCCAGGGTGTGATTCATCCAATTTTTGGGCTCCTGAGGCCAACTCCAGTGTATATTTGGGCTCCTGCTGCTGCTACTGTCAACTCCTGCCAACTCCAGGGTGTGATTCATCCAATTTTTGGGCTCCTGAGGCCAACTCCAGTGTATATTTGGGCTCCTGCTGCTGCTACTGTCAACTCCTGCCAACTCCAGGGTGTGATTCATCCAATTTTTGGGCTCCTGAAGCCAACTCCAGTGTATATTTGGGCTCCTGCTGCTGCTGCTGCCAACTTCTGCCAACTCCAGGGTGTGATTCATCCAATTTTTGGGCTCCTGAAGCCAACTCCAGTGTATATTTGGGCTCCTGCTGCTGCTACTGTCAACTCCTGCCAACTCCAGGGTGTGATTCATCCAATTTTTGGGCTCCTGAAGCCAACTCCAGTGTATATTTGGGCTCCTGCTGCTGCTACTGTCAACTCCTGCCAACTCCAGGGTGTGATTCATCCAATTTTTGGGCTCCTGAGGCCAACTCCAGTGTATATTTGGGCTCCTGCTGCTGCTACTGTCAACTCCTGCCAACTCCAGGGTGTGATTCATCCAATTTTTGGGCTCCTGAGGCCAACTCCAGTGTATATTTGGGCTCCTGCTGCTGCTACTGTCAACTCCTGCCAACTCCAGGGTGTGATTCATCCAATTTTTGGGCTCCTGAAGCCAACTCCAGTGTATATTTGGGCTCCTGCTGCTGCTGCTGCCAACTCCTGCCAACTCCAGGGTGTGATTCATCCAATTTTTGGGCTCCTGAAGCCAACTCCATTGTATTTTTGGGCTCCTGCTGCTGCTGCTGCCAACTTCTGCCAACTCCAGGGTGTGATTCATCCAATTTTTGGGCTCCTGAAGCCAACTCCAGTGTATATTTGGGCTCCTGCTGCTGCTGCTGCCAACTCCTGCCAACTCCAGGGTGTGATTCATCCAATTTTTGGGCTCCTGAGGCCAACTCCAGTGTATATTTGGGCTCCTGCTGCTGCTACTGTCAACTCCTGCCAACTCCAGGGTGTGATTCATCCAATTTTTGGGCTCCTGAGGCCAACTCCAGTGTATATTTGGGCTCCTGCTGCTGCTACTGTCAACTCCTGCCAACTCCAGGGTGTGATTCATCCAATTTTTGGGCTCCTGAAGCCAACTCCAGTGTATATTTGGGCTCCTGCTGCTGCTGCTGCCAACTTCTGCCAACTCCAGGGTGTGATTCATCCAATTTTTGGGCTCCTGAAGCCAACTCCAGTGTATATTTGGGCTCCTGCTGCTGCTACTGTCAACTTCTGCCAACTCCAGGGTGTGATTCATCCAATTTTTGGGCTCCTGAAGCCAACTCCAGTGTATATTTGGGCTCCTGCTGCTGCTACTGTCAACTCCTGCCAACTCCAGGGTGTGATTCATCCAATTTTTGGGCTCCTGAGGCCAACTCCAGTGTATATTTGGGCTCCTGCTGCTGCTACTGTCAACTCCTGCCAACTCCAGGGTGTGATTCATCCAATTTTTGGGCTCCTGAGGCCAACTCCAGTGTATATTTGGGCTCCTGCTGCTGCTACTGTCAACTCCTGCCAACTCCAGGGTGTGATTCATCCAATTTTTGGGCTCCTGAAGCCAACTCCAGTGTATATTTGGGCTCCTGCTGCTGCTGCTGCCAACTTCTGCCAACTCCAGGGTGTGATTCATCCAATTTTTGGGCTCCTGAAGCCAACTCCAGTGTATATTTGGGCTCCTGCTGCTGCTGCTGCCAACTTCTGCCAACTCCAGGGTGTGATTCATCCAATTTTTGGGCTCCTGAGGCCAACTCCAGTGTATATTTGGGCTCCTGCTGCTGCTACTGTCAACTTCTGCCAACTCCAGGGTGTGATTCATCCAATTTTTGGGCTCCTGAAGCCAACTCCAGTGTATATTTGGGCTCCTGCTGCTGCTACTGTCAACTCCTGCCAACTCCAGGGTGTGATTCATCCAATTTTTGGGCTCCTGAGGCCAACTCCAGTGTATATTTGGGCTCCTGCTGCTGCTACTGTCAACTCCTGCCAACTCCAGGGTGTGATTCATCCAATTTTTGGGCTCCTGAAGCCAACTCCAGTGTATATTTGGGCTCCTGCTGCTGCTGCTGCCAACTTCTGCCAACTCCAGGGTGTGATTCATCCAATTTTTGGGCTCCTGAAGCCAACTCCAGTGTATATTTGGGCTCCTGCTGCTGCTACTGTCAACTCCTGCCAACTCCAGGGTGTGATTCATCCAATTTTTGGGCTCCTGAAGCCAACTCCAGTGTATATTTGGGCTCCTGCTGCTGCTGCTGTCAACTCCTGCCAACTCCAGGGTGTGATTCATCCAATTTTTGGGCTCCTGAAGCCAACTCCAGTGTATATTTGGGCTCCTGCTGCTGCTGCTGCCAACTCCTGCCAACTCCAGGGTGTGATTCATCCAATTTTTGGGCTCCTGAAGCCAACTCCAGTGTATATTTGGGCTCCTGCTGCTGCTGCTGCCAACTTCTGCCAACTCCAGGGTGTGATTCATCCAATTTTTGGGCTCCTGAAGCCAACTCCAGTGTATATTTGGGCTCCTGCTGCTGCTGCTGCCAACTCCTGCCAACTCCAGGGTGTGATTCATCCAATTTTTGGGCTCCTGAGGCCAACTCCAGTGTATATTTGGGCTCCTGCTGCTGCTACTGTCAACTCCTGCCAACTCCAGGGTGTGATTCATCCAATTTTTGGGCTCCTGAGGCCAACTCCAGTGTATATTTGGGCTCCTGCTGCTGCTACTGTCAACTCCTGCCAACTCCAGGGTGTGATTCATCCAATTTTTGGGCTCCTGAAGCCAACTCCAGTGTATATTTGGGCTCCTGCTGCTGCTGCTGCCAACTTCTGCCAACTCCAGGGTGTGATTCATCCAATTTTTGGGCTCCTGAGGCCAACTCCAGTGTATATTTGGGCTCCTGCTGCTGCTACTGTCAACTCCTGCCAACTCCAGGGTGTGATTCATCCAATTTTTGGGCTCCTGAGGCCAACTCCAGTGTATATTTGGGCTCCTGCTGCTGCTACTGTCAACTCCTGCCAACTCCAGGGTGTGATTCATCCAATTTTTGGGCTCCTGAGGCCAACTCCAGTGTATATTTGGGCTCCTGCTGCTGCTACTGTCAACTCCTGCCAACTCCAGGGTGTGATTCATCCAATTTTTGGGCTCCTGAAGCCAACTCCAGTGTATATTTGGGCTCCTGCTGCTGCTACTGTCAACTCCTGCCAACTCCAGGGTGTGATTCATCCAATTTTTGGGCTCCTGAAGCCAACTCCAGTGTATATTTGGGCTCCTGCTGCTGCTGCTGCCAACTTCTGCCAACTCCAGGGTGTGATTCATCCAATTTTTGGGCTCCTGAGGCCAACTCCAGTGTATATTTGGGCTCCTGCTGCTGCTACTGTCAACTCCTGCCAACTCCAGGGTGTGATTCATCCAATTTTTGGGCTCCTGAAGCCAACTCCAGTGTATATTTGGGCTCCTGCTGCTGCTGCTGTCAACTCCTGCCAACTCCAGGGTGTGATTCATCCAATTTTTGGGCTCCTGAAGCCAACTCCAGTGTATATTTGGGCTCCTGCTGCTGCTGCTGCCAACTCCTGCCAACTCCAGGGTGTGATTCATCCAATTTTTGGGCTCCTGAGGCCAACTCCAGTGTATATTTGGGCTCCTTCTGCCCCTCATAGTGATGCCACTTCAACTCTCTGCAATTGTGCCGCTCTGCGATTCTATTAGCGATGCCTCTGATCTGCATGTGATATTTCTTCAAAGTATTATTTAACTAACCCAGCACGCATCCTGTGCGTGTTACAGCAAGGCTGAATGGTTTACAACCCTATTGAGGCTGTAGGAGGCTCAGAAATAGCCGTTTTTAATAGCGATTCGTCGCGAATTTATTCGGGTCGAAACGATTTTTGTCGGAAAATTCGGCGAATCAGTCGAATCGAATTTTTCAAAAGTTCGCTCATCTCTAGCTGTGGGGCATCCCATTCTGTAACATCCCATTAGTCTCTGTATTTACTCTAAGCTGCACACTTATTTAAAGTCATTTGGCCTGTTTGAGCCTGCTTAGACACTGTTGCTGTGCATATATACTGATCCCAAGTCTGCTGTGGGGCATCCCATTCTGTAACATCACATTAGCCTCTGTATTTACTGTAAGCTGCACAGTTATTTAAAGTAATTTGGCCTGTTTGAGCCTGCTTAGACACTGTTGCTGTGCATATATACTGATCTCAAGTCTGCTGTGGGGCATCCCATTCTGTAACATCGCATTAGCCTCTGTATTTACTCTAAGCAGCAAACTTATTTAAAGTAATTTGGCCTGTTTGAGCCTGCTTAGACACTGTTGCTGTGCATATATACTGATCTCAAGTCTGCTGTGGGGCACCCCATTCTGTAACATCCCATTAGCCTCTGTATTTACTCTAAGCTGCACACTTATTTAAAGTAATTTGGCCTGTTTGAGCCTGCTTAGACACTGTTGCTGTGCATATATACTGATCTCAAGTCTGCTGTGGGGCATCCCATTCTGTAACATCCCATTAGCCTCTGTATTTACTCTAAGCAGCAAACTTATTTAAAGTAATTTGGCCTGTTTGAGCCTGCTTAGACACTGTTGCTGTGCATATATACTGATCTCAAGTCTGCTGTGGGGCATCCCATTCTGTAACATCCCATTAGCCTCTGTATTTACTCTAAGCTGCACACTTATTTAAAGTAATTTGGCCTGTTTGAGCCTGCTTAGACACTGTTGCTGTGCATATATACTGATCTCAAGTCTGCTGTGGGGCATCCCATTCTGTAACATCCCATTAGCCTCTGTATTTACTCTAAGCTGCACAGTTATTTAAAGTAATTTGGCCTGTTGGAGCCTGCTTAGACACTGTTCCTGTGCATATATACTGATCTCAGGTCTGCTGTGGGGGCATCCCATTTGTTTTTGACTGCTTTTAATAAACCAGGCTGCACATTGAACCCTATCTGTTTATACTAAATAAGGAAATACATAAAAATGTCAGGCAGACAAGTGCCAGGATGTTCAAAGAGGAGTGGCAGAGGCCAAGATTCAGCAGGCAGAGGTCGCAGCAGACTAGGGGCGAGTGGCAGCAGGAGTCACGGTGAGAGACCTGGTCTGCCAGTATCTGCTAGCGGTCGTGTCTCCACCAGTAACGCATCTGCCGTGGTAGATTGGTTAACGCGCTCATCAACAACATCATCACAACTTACGTCTAAGACCCCCAGTCTAGGGTCGGTAGATTCCTCTGACACAACCCTGAGTTGGCATGCCCCGAGAGCAGTCCCTGTCCTCCCATTGCCTCTGTCCTACGCCGTTCCCTCCCCCAGCGACGTATCCTATGCTTTGGGTTCAGCTCCACTCTTTAGTGAGGAGGACGATCAGATAGAAGACAGTCAGCAGCTACTGCCCAGCCAAGAAATGGAGGTGGCTTCTTTAGCTAGGCAGACAAATAGTGATGTGGACAGTGTCGTGGGTGCTGCGAGCGTTCCAGCTCCTGCGCCAGACACTGTTGACGAATCCACGAACATCAGTGACGTACAGCCACAACTCGGTGATAATGATGATGACGATGAAGCCGATCGCACTTGGGAGCCGGGTGATGAAGGGGCTTCATCGTCATCATCAGGAGAAGAGGGGCGCAGGTTGCCCCAGAGTCAGCAGCTCAGGCAGCAAGGTGTTAGCAGCATGGTTGGCAGGCAGCATGGGGGCACAATTGTAAAGCCTGGAGCCAAACGGGGCCGGGGCCGGGGTAGAGCACCTGCTGCACGGCAGGCTACCTTATCGGGAGGTAGTGGGGCAGGGGTTCCTAGAGTTGGCGACAATAGCAGCGAATCAGTGAGGCCTGTTGGTGGGAAAAGTAGCTACTCGGCAGTGTGGAAGTTTTTCCTGGAGCATCCGCAGGAGGGTAACATGGCCACATACAAGATATGTAGGCAGAAGGTGAAGCATGGCTAGGGCCCAAATGTTGGAACCACGGCCCTGCATCAACATATGATGCGTCACCATAAAGCGACCTGAGAGAACCGAGGCTCCCAAGGGGTGGTCCAGACTGCTTCCTCACCAAGTGGCACGCCGCTCCCAATTTCTGCCAGCCAAGGCTCCAGCACCTCAGCCGAAGGCAGCTGTGCGTCATACCCATCCTCTGTCGCTCCTGCTCCTCCTCCTCCAAGTCATGCATCCCGCCAGCAATCCATCAGCGAAGCCATGTCCAAGAGACAGCAGTATGCGCCCACTCATCCTACGGCGCAGAAGCTGAATGTGCTCCTGTCCAAGTTGCTGGTGCTGCAGTCCCTCCCTTTTCAGGTGGTGGACTCTGCACCTTTCAGAGAACTGATGGCTTGTGCCGAGCCGAGGTGGAGAGTCCCAAGCCGTCATTTCTTTGCCAAGAAGGCAGTACCAGCGCTGCACACTTTTGTTGAACAGAAGGTGGGCCAGTCCTTGAGCCTGTCGGTGTGTAGCAAAGTGCATGGCAGCGCCGACGTCTGGAGCTGTAACTACGGTCAGGGACAGTACATGTCGTTTACGGCCCACTGGGTGAATGTGGTCCCTTTGCAGCAGCAACTTGGACAGGTCACGCCGCTTCGGCCTCCGCGTTCCCTGCCCGTTGGGCCTGTGACACTGTGCGACTCTGCCTCCTCATCCTCCGCCATCTCCTCACCCTCCACTGTAGGCTCAAGTCCCAGTGACTGCAGAACTCACATAGCCACGGGCCAGACCCTTCTGCCCCCCCCGGGCTTTGGGGAGGCAGGTAATTGGGGGTGCCGGGGGTTAATGGCAAGTCACCCGCTAGTCACAGGTGACTTGCTAGCCCCCAGCCTTGTGAACTGGTATAGGGGTCTCATGGATTACTTACCAGTTCACAAAGGGTTAAGTGTAAAAAAAAAAAACACACAGAGACAAGGAGAAAAAATATTTTATTTATTATTTTTTTTTAATACTTACCTCCCATCCATCCCTGGGCCACTGTATCCCACGCAGATCACTCTGGCTTCTTCTCTTCTGCTGGAAGCCTTTTATAGCTGCTGGGCGAAAGAACATAAGGGGTTAATAAAAAAAAATGACATAGGGCCCTCCCTCCCAGGGGGGAGACCCAATTTTTTGGGGGAATTTTAAGGGTTAAAAACCCTTAAAATAATTTTAAAAAATGACATGGGGTCCCCCTTACCCATCATAACCAGTCCGGCACCTGCTATGGGGGCTTGTAGGAACAGGGCGCAGGGGCCAGCTTTGGTGGCCTCCCCGCCCTGCAGGCTACAAGCCCACATAGCCATGGGCGGGGCTCTTCTGCCCCCCCCCGGGCCTTGGGAAGGCAGGTAATTGGGGGTGCCGGGGGTTAATGGCTAGTCACCCACTAGCCGCAGGTGACTTGCCAGCCCCCAGCCTTGTGAACTGGTATAGGGGTCTCAAGGATCCCTTACCAGTTCACAAAGGGTTAAATGTAGAAATAAGCACACATAATAAAAAAAAATAACATTTATTTATTTATGTTTTCTTTAC
Source organism: Gastrophryne carolinensis (assembly GCA_027917425.1). NCBI lineage: Eukaryota > Metazoa > Chordata > Amphibia > Anura > Microhylidae > Gastrophryne > Gastrophryne carolinensis. The sequence continues at coordinate 645,091,549 of CM051234.1, read as the reverse complement.
TTACATCTGATCCTCCCCCGGCTATCCCCGATGACAGCTGCTGGGTGCTTGGTGGAGGGGGGCTGGGGGGGGAGAGGTATCACAGCCCTCTCCCCCTCCTAACCTCTCGCCTCCAAGACTGAGCATCACGGGTGAGGATCAGAGAAGCCGGCTCTCAAGTGACATCACTATGACGTCACCTGGCCCCGCACCTAAGGAGGTGGGGCTAGCAACCGTGAACCAGGAAGTGAGGGAGAGGGCGATTTCTCACCCTCTCCTCACCACGGAAGAGCCTGGGGGTGATTGAAGCCCCCCCGGTGAAGAGGAGACCCCGTGGGAGGGATCGCAGCCGAGTAAATGTCATTTTTTTTTTTTACAGTTAACTGTGGCAGCAGCCGAAGTGCGGGGGGGGTGCTATTTCAGCCTCCCTCCTGAAGCGAGAAGAGCCCCAGGGAGGGGGATCGGATGCCCCCCGGGTGAAGAGAAGACCCGGCCCAATCCAACGAGGGGTCAGGTGAGTTTTTAACTTTTGTACTTTTTTTGTGTGGGGGTTTAAAGTCATCTACATGAGACTCAAGTAGCTGGCACTAAAATGGTTAAAGATGAGGGGAAAAGTGTCTGCTATAAAGATAATGGGGTTGCTACTGCCACAGTGTCCGCTATAAAGATGATGGGGAGAATTTTGTTTAAATGTCTGCTATAAAGATGATGGGGGTAAAACTGCCACAATGTCTGCTATAAAGATGATGAGCACTCACTAGGGTGCCTTATCATGGAGCCACAAAAACTCAGAACTTTAAAAAGGCAAAGTTTGACCAGCTTAGAGATGCCTAAACTGCATTGATTGGGAAAATGGTCTTAAAAACAAAAGCATGGACAGTAAATGGGAAACTTTCAATTGTGAAAGATATATACAGTGCGTTACAGGAATAACATGGTTAGAAACACGTGTAAACCAATGTGGCTAAACAAAAAGGTTAGGGGGGCAATAAACAACAATGAAAAAAGGCATTTAAAAATGTAAAACAGGAAGGGACAGTGGAAGTGTTAAAAAACTATAAAGAAGAATATAAACTATGTAAACAATAGATAAGGGCAGCAAAGCTGGAGAAAGAAAGACGAATCGCCAAAGAGAGTAAAACTAACCCCAAATAATTCTTTAGCTACATAAACAGTAAAAGATACAAATCTAAGGGTGTTGAGGTGTGGGCCCCCTGAAATAGAGGGGATTGAGGAGAAAGCAAATGTACTAAACATCTTCTTTGCTTCTATATTCACAAAAGAATGTGGCATGCCAGGTGAAATGCAGGGCATGTCACTGGTCTAACCAAGGAAGAAATGCAGTGCTGTCTCAGCAGATAAAAATTGATAAATCCCAGGGACCATGTTTTAAGGGAGTTATGTACAGTAAGACAAGCCATTTTTTCTAATATTTGTAGATTCAATAATTACAGGGGCTGTTCCGAGGGATTGGCTCTTAGCAAATGTGGTGCCAATATTCAAAAAGGGGTCTAGGGGGGAACCTGGGAACTACAGATCGGTAAGTTTAACATCTGTGGTGGGCAAGCTGTTCTTAAGAAATATTAAAGCTGTGTAAAGTAATTAACACAAAAGAGGACAACAGGCAGCTACAAACAGATTTAAATACATTGGACGCATGGGCAGTTAAATGGCAAATTAAGTTTAACAGGCCATGCACATGGGAAGGAGAAATCTGTGCCATGATTACACACTAAATAAACAAATGCTTGGTAAAACAACAATGGAAAATGACCCAGGGGTTTTAGTTAACAGTAAACTTAACTGTAGTAATCAATGCCAGGCAGCTGCTGCCAAACCATCAATAGAGGCATAGGTGCTCATGATCAGAGCATTATTGTACCCCTGTACAAGTCACTGGTCAGATCCCATATGGAGTACTGTGTACAGTTTTGGGCACCTGTGCTTAAGGACATATCAGAACTGAAGCGCGTTCAAAGGACATCTGTCCTACAATCTATTTATAGCCCAGAGTGTAACCATAAACCGAGGGCATCCACTAAGGTTAGAGGAAAGGTGTTTTCTCCACTGACACAGCAGAGGATTTTTTTCTGTAAGAGCAGTGAGACTATGAAACTCGCTGCCAGAGGAGGTAGTAATGAAGGGTACAGTAAAAACGTTCAAAAGTGGCCTGGATGCCTCCACTGCATGTAACAACATTTCTAGCTATGGCTACAAGACCACTGGAAGGAGAAAAATAGGCTGAACTGGATGGACTAAAGTCTATATACAACCTTACATATTATGTTACTATGTAATCCTGCCACACTATCTGCTATAAGGATGATGGGGGAATTCTGCCACAGTGTCTGCTATAAAGATGAATGGGGTGATACTGCCACAGTATCTGCTATAAAGATGATGGGGTGATTTTGCTACAGTGTGTGCTATAATGAGGATGGGGGTGATACTTCCACTGTATTTGCTATAAAAATGATGGGGATGATACAGACACAGTGTCTGCTATAAAGATGAGGGGGGAATTCTGTCATGGTGTCTGCTAGAGATGAGCGAACCAAACCAGTAGAACCCAGTTTTGAATTTCAAGAAAAATTGGGTTCCCTGCGAACCCGAACTTAACATGGTTCACAGCGAAACGCGGAAGACAAACGTGATGGTATTTCACCAGCACCATTTCACAGGTTAAAGTCAGCCAAGGAGCAGAGAGACAGGGCCACATGGTCACGGGTTAAGAGGTTAGAGTGGCTGGCCCAATCAGGGGGCGCTATTGCAGGAGATAGTCACGTGATGCGCCGACTATCCACCGGTGGACACACGGTCTCTCTCTAAGCTGGGGGCCACGCTGCCTCACTGTTTAATACAGTATAAAAAACAAACAACCTTTTTTACCTGCCAAACAATATTTTAGGGAACATCTATCTGTTTTAGGAAATACTAAGTAAAATAGGTGGGAAAGGAAAGGGTTGGAAAGGACAGGGTAGAGGAAAAGACAACCCTGCAATTCCATCTGCCTTTGAGGATAAGAATGTTGGTGCCAGTACCAACACTGTAGTCAGCAGCCATGTGTCCAGGCACAGTAAAGGTAGCACCAGCCATTTGCCCAGGCACAGCCATAGAATCTAATTGCCCAGGCCTACCACTGCTAGTAGTAGCAGCAGTAGTTGCAGTAGCAACCAGAGTTCCTCTGTGGGCATGGCTCTCATTTCCTCCAGTGGGCATGGCTCTATGTAAGCACTTGGAGCGGCATCACAAGGCTGCCCGGGCCAATTAAAATGCCTCGCAAATGCTTAACCAAAACGTATTGTCTATGCTGATCCTGCTGCTGATGATGCAGCTATTCTAAGCATACAGCACGTCCCGCTCCAGAATAGTAATAACATGTGGTAATCCTCCGCCTCAGGCGGCGTGCACTGCAGACATGTAGAAAACATGCTCCTCCCGGCCCTACATATACTGAAGGACCTCCCACAAATCCCCAGATTTCTCTGCAGTGCTGAACTGCGAAGACATGAAGTTTCACGCTCTCGCAAGCGAGCGGGCCTTACAGCCCAAGGTCCTGTGGGACTATTTCCACCCGTCCTCTTCAGAAGAATATGCCCCCCAGCCTGGGGTGCGCGGGTCAGGTGAAGGTAGGCAGCACCTGGTGTGCTGAACAGAGCCATGCTCCACCGCAATCCCCCTCCATAGGGTAGGTGGTCAGGCCGATGGTGAGCCTCTAGTGGATGCCCCTCCCGCAATCTTGCCCGTGCCCCTCACAGACTTAGTCCATGGACGCCGTCCGCTTCTCCCTCGCTTCCTCCCGTAACTCGGGGGAAAAGAAGGGGGGGGGGTATGTGTGGCAGCCCTAGTGTTAACTTTCACGTTTAGACCTTGTTTTTAATTTATTGGGGTCAGTGTCGCGCTTTGCTATACAGTGCGAGCCGTTTGTCTTCATTAACAAACTGCCTAGTCGGCAGCATCATTCCAGAGTGTCAGCATCTTAGGCATACGCCTTATATCCAACTGTTCTACGTTTTTCCGTTGGTTAGAGCTTCGTGCTCTTTGGGGGAGGACTTGGCATGACGCGCTCCGCGTCACAGCCTGGCCTGGCCCACCCCTCGAGGTTCGCTTGGCGCCATTTTGACTATCTTCGCGCGCGCGCGCGTGGTGCGGTTCGCCTCCTCCCTTGGTCATGTAAGTGCTCTTTGGGGCTGCATGGTTCTAGGTCTATCTGGCTGCGCATGGCACTGACTCCACCCCTCTTGTCCCATTATGTCTTTCAGACGCCAGGACTTCGGTGGCTTCCCCCGGCCTAACATATATTACAGCGGGTCCACTTTACAAATTCTCCCACATTACTAGCGGGTCTTGGGGCATCCAGGGTTGCCTATTGCATAAATCCCTGCGGTCATACTGCTTGATAATCACCATATGGAGGCATTTCAGAATTATGTAACCGGGGTCCCTCCGGGACATGACCGGCTGTGTGCAGTGTGTGGTCAGCCCCAGGCTGAGGCTGACAGGGCACGGGTCTGCGGACAGTGTGCAGAACAGGCAGGTTTGCCAACGGAGGCACCTCCCTTCCTTACTCCAGTCTCCCCAGACCCAAATATCACTCATGACGAGTCCCACTCGAGCGGGGATGACCTGCAATCCGTGCCGCGCGTGTTGCCTACGGCGGAGCAGGTGCTTTCTGGATTGGCGGAGCGTATGGGCCCTGGTAAAAAGCAGTCCCTGATGCCTCCTGGCTCCCCGGTTCCTGACGATACCGATGACTCTGCTGATATGCAGGACCTTGACCCTTCTGAGGAAGGTGAGCTATTCTCAGATTCGTGCTCCTCGAACGGGATGCCCGGGGGCTGTGATGATTCTGAGCTCAGTTCTTGGGGTCTGTGTGACACAGATGGAATTCTTATTAAGATTTTTGAGGTTTTGTCAATCTCCCCCCCTGGGGAGATCCCCGCGCTTGGAGTTCCTAGAACAGGAATATTTCCAGAATCTTTTATCCCAAGAATGGGAATCGCCTTGTAAGCTTAAAGGGGTCCCAGGGGTCTGGGAATGGAAGTACCCTTTCCCTCCTGATGTGGTTAATTTATGGTCAGCTCCCCTGGTGGTGGAGGCACCGGTTATAGGGGTCACAAACCCCCCTTTCATGACGGCTCCTTTTTACCGTACCCTTCGGGATGCTGAGGACCGGCGCATTGACAGACTGGCTTCCCACGCCTTCTCGTGTGCTGGGACGGCTCTGCGCCCGGTTTGTGCCGCGGCCATCACTGCGGTGGCCGCCAGGACTCTTGTCAGAAAAATACTAGATCACCGCCCTGAGGACCTCCCTTGGGGGATGTTTAATGCGCTATCAGACTGTGAAGCGTTTGTGAAGTTTATTCTATCAGCACTGGATGACACCATTAAGATGTGTGCTAGAACCTCGACCCTTGCGGTAGCTATTCGCCGCCTGGTCTGGCTGCGACAGTGGGGTGCTGACGAGGCTACAAAAAAGGCTCTCACTTGCCTTCCCTTCAGAGGACGGCGGTTATTTGGGGCCCGTTTGGACCTTTTTGGTAAAAAGGACCAACCCTGCGGATTGAGGCATTATTTGGGGCCTCTCTTTCGTTCCCAGGCTACTCGCCATGGCATGAATGGGGGTGATGTCTCTGACATGCCTGGGGGGGGGGGCATCTGCGTTAGGACCTACCGGGTCGTCTTCCTTACTCCCCAGTCTCTACGTCAGGCCGAGTGGATTGGTCGGCCAGCGGTGTCCCCTGGGAGTTACTGGATGGTTGCTCAGTCACCTCAATCCCTCATGGTCCCTTATCCGCTATCCCCCATTCCTGGGATTTGGTTCAGGCTTGAGCCTTCTTCTCTGGCAATAAGGGGACTCCTGGTTACTGGGGCTCTGCCCCCCTTTACTGGCGCCTTACCTTCACCAGGCGGGATGGCAGCTGGTGGGCCCGTTGGTGGCACATCAAGATGATGTCACTTATATACCGAGGCCTTGGGCTCTTCGGCACAGTAGGTTATTGAGCTTACATGGGGTTCCAGCACCCTGGTGCTTGGTCTGTGCTCATGCCCCCTTGGTAAGGTGGTTCCTCTTGAGCTGCTCATATTTAAGGGCCACGTCAGGGGGCACCCCCTTCTTTACTTGCATCTTCCAGTGAATGGTCACCCTGGGTACCAAGTCTCGCAGGTTGGCGGGGGAGGGGAATTTCTTCCACAATGCCCGTGGTTCCTAGGTAGGGTCCCCTAGAGGGTCCATCTTACCTGCTGGTTTTGTTGAAACGGTGTGCCTTCCGTTGACTCTATATGGCTGGACTTCTCCTCTTTTAGGATCGGTCGGTCTATTGGGGGACTCCTGGTCTGTTGGACTGGTCTAGAGATTGAGGCAGGATGCTCCTTCTGGAGGGTCCCTGATCCTGCCTTGGGCGGGGGTCTACGTCCCCTGCTTCTCAGCGGTATTCGCTCCAATGGATGCTCTTTAGCGGCAGGTTATGCTATCCTGGTGTCGCCCAGGGAGCCTAGCGTGGCTCTGTTGGGTCTCCCTCATAACACAGGGACTCTGCCCTTGTTTTTACTGTCCCAGAATATTCTGACTCGGGTCATGGGGGCTGAGTATTTTAGGCATAGACTTGTTATTTTATATGCCTTCTCTTCATCACCCTACTTGTGGGGTTCTGCACACGGTTGGCCTGATAGGGAGTCCCGTGAGATGGATGGCCTGGGTGGCCTTGTTAGCTGTGGTTCGCAGATGCCTCTGCTGAAGTCTGCTGACCTGTTTGCTCTCTCAGGAGTGCGGTTCTGCCCTTGACAGCTGATTCATTCACCCCTTGGAGACGGGCCTTATCTTCTGGGTGACTTAGTATGAGGGGGGGCTGGGAGCAAGCTCCCCAGCTTCCCCTTCCTCTTTCTATGGGGGTTTTGTGGTAACCCATATTGATTGGCATGAGCCTTGGTCTCTTCCCTGTTAGACGTTCTCGGTTCCCAGGCCTTTAAAGTCATTACAGCGTAAGTTGGGGTTGGCTCCCCATCTGGGGACTCTGAAGGTGCAGGTTCTGTCCTGGCTTTTCCTGCAGGAGTCTGGTTCTGTCGCCCTCGTGGGGAATTCTTTTGGGGATTGCTTAGCTGCATCTCCCAAGTAGTTCCATGGTCCCTGTGGGGATCAATTTTCATTTTTTTTCCCTGCGGATTTTCCTGGGGACTTTTTGCTGGATGCTGTCTGAGCTGTCTTGTAGTCCAGGTCGCTTCTCTGGGGCCTCCTGACTCCGTCAGACGTGTGCCTGAGACGGTGGATCTGGTTACTTAACCTTGGCTCGATTTTATATATATATATATATATATATATATATATATATATATATATATATACAGATATATATGGCTACAGGCACCCCATGCAGTGGGGGTGTTCCTTCTTACGCCGGGCCTCCGGTCCAAGTGGTCTGTAGGATCATTGTTTTAGTCCTTTAGTCTAACTATGGACTTTATTCTTAATAATACTGATATGATGGGCTACATTCCCTCTACAGGTGTTGCAATTTTCCCCATGAGGGTTTTCATGACCCTTAGGGGGACTGATGCTCTTGGAAGTCTATGGGCGCCTCTTTATGTATGCGCCTGATATCTCATTCCAGCGCCATTGCGCCCTTTGGATTAATCCTTCTGGATGTCTCCTGATCCTGAGTGAAGCCTTGGCTTCGTGCTAGTTAGGGGTCAGTATTCCCGCCTTGGTCGGGTGACCTGTTCTGTTTCCCTTAGGGGGTGTTACAAGTTTTGCCACAAGGCTTCCTTGCCTGTGGGCTGGTTGAGTCATTACACTGACCTATATTCCTCTTTAGGGGAAAGAATCTCCCCTTTTTCTGTTTATTCCGTTATATTGGTGCTTGGGTACCACTGGCCCTTCAGCACCAGGGTTTTTTCTTTTGATTAAGTTGCTAGTCTTATGGCTTGTCTCTGTTCATACCTTCATGGTCTTGTTATGAGACTGACGTTAGAGCATTTGCTCATGTCATGCCTGTTGCAAGTTTTGCAGGTGACAGCGCCTTTACTGTCCGCTGTGCCTTGTTTTTTCCTGGGGATCCCACCCTGCTTATGGACACTGCTATTGGATGTCCCACATGTTATTACTATTCTGGAGCAGGACGTGCTGTATGCTTAGAATAATACAAGTCTGTGAAGTACTCACCTGTAGAGTTGATATTATATGCATACAGCACGTCCTGCTCCACCCCACCCTGGTTCACTTGTTCTGGATCCCCTGTATGGTGATTGTTATCAATAGATATTATTACCAGTTTTTCTGGGTGGTTTGTTCCTCTCGGCTTCTCTTCTCACTGCTTTTCAATGCTGGGGATTTGTGGGAGGTCCTTCGGTATATGTAGGGCCGGGAGGAGCTTGTTTTCTACATGTCTGCAGTGCACGGCGCCTGAGGCGGAGGATTACCACATGTTATTACTATTCTGGAGCAGGACGTGCTGTATGCATATAATATCAACTCTACAGGTGAGTACTTAACAGAGTTGTATTTTTATAACCTGTCATCTGTGTAGTAGCCAGGCTTCATCCACAGGCAGTACAGACTCAGTCTTGTCATAGTCACCTACTGCTCACCCTCCATCTTGTCAGTTATCCATAATAGTATCTATATCCACCAGACAACAAAATGCGCCCAGTCAACCGGTTGTCATGTGGCTGAACTTGCACCTGGCCAAGTTGTTGGTGGTGCTGTCACTGCCATACCACCTAGTTGAGTCCACCACCTTTAGGCAACTAATGGGATCCGCCCAGCCCAGGTGGCATATCCCCAGTCACCGTTTCTTCTCCAACAGTTGAGTGGAAGAAAAAGTGAAACTGTCTATGTAACGGTCAGTGTGCAGCACAGTGCATGCAACAGTGGATACGTGGAGCAGTAGTCACGGCCAAGCGCAACACATGTGTGTCACGGGACACTGGGTCAACCTGGTGCAGCACGATGCTCCGATGCAACAGGGTCAGACATTAGTAACACCTCAGCGTTTGTGCCATTCTGCTTCAGCTTTGGACACCAGGTGCCTATCCTCCTCAACAGACGGAGGACAACAGGGCGAAGCTTACCCTCCTCCTCCTCCATCCCTTCATCCCTGCAAGGCGCAGCACTGCCATGCTGTATTGCACATGCTGAGCCTGGGCGAAAAAAGTCACACTGCCGAGGATTTGCTGCCATGCATGCATGACAACTACGTCAACTTATATTGGGCAATGTGGTTGCAGATAACGGGCCGAACATTGTGCGTCTAGGTTGCATGACACATGCCCCATGCCTGGAGCACGTGGTCAATCTAGTTGTCAAACTCTTCTTAAAAACATATGTTGGTCTGGTGGATTTTCTGGACATGTCCAGGAGGGTATGTGTTTGCTATAGTGGATCCTGTGCCTTCAAACTCGCTCTCCTAGGCTTGCAGCGCCCCAATGGTCTTCCCGAACAGCTCTTAATCTGCAATGACCCCAGGCACTAGAATTCTACCCTACATATGCTGGACTGCCTCTACCAACAGCGCAAAGCAAGTATGGAGCAACCGGTCAGCTTTTCCAGCCAATGTGATTTTCAGCTCTGGCAATGGCAGATGATCAGAGACACGTATCGATGTTTCATTTTGAAGAAGCAATGAGATTTGTCAGCAGGGACAACAGTGGAATGAATGATGTTATGCCACTGATATTTATTTTGAAGCAAATGCTCAAGGCCATGATTCAGTAAGGGGTGGAGCAAGGATCCCGTCTGTCTCCTGGTTTTTGGATCTACAAGATATTATGGCAGTATCACCCCCATCATCTTTATAGCAGACACTGCGGCAATATCACCCCCATCATCTTTATAGCAGACACTGTGGCAGAATTCCCCCCTCATCTTTATAGCAGACACTAGACATGTGCGAACATTTCAAAAAAAGTTTGGTTTGGTGGCCCACCAAACTTTTCCGAAAAACCATTTCACCCCAAGTGAAAAAGAAATAGGACACCACAAAAAAATCTTTTTCTTGTTCTTAATTTAACTTCCCAGTCTTCCATCTTCTGTCCCCCGCCGGATGCTGTGTTCCTTGGGTGCAGCAGGTCTTCTTTGTCCAGCATCGCCTCCTCTTCCTTCTTGGGGGCTAAAATTTAAGGATGCCAATCCGGCTGCTACCCCATTACAAGTGGGACATTTTTTCAGGGCTTGGCGCTACAGCCAGGCCTATACAACCACCACAGGTTTCCTGGGCCACGGCCTGGTAATTTTTTGGCATTTTTGGTTAGGTCCAGTTTTTGTCTAATAACCCAACATTTTATTTTTTAATTGTTTTTTTTTTTCATGTTTTAACTGTTTTATTTAATGCAGTTTTAACCCTTTAAGCGCCAAGCCCGTAAACTTGACGTGGTTGACTCTCCAACCCTTAAGTGCCAGCCACATAATATTCACGGGGCTGAAATTTACCCCGGCTAGCGTCCCAAAAAATTAAGAAAAACACTCACCTGATACCTCTATCAATCCGGCTGGGTCTTCTCTCTAACCTGGGGGCATCTGATCCCCCCTCAGAGCTCTTCCTGCTTCAGGAGAGGGCCTGAAAGAGCTCTCCCTCTGCTACTGCTGCCGCCTCTGAACTGTAAAAAAAAAAAAAAATGACATTTATTCACTTTGGCCGCAATCCCTCCCACTGGGTCTCCTCTTTACCTGCTGGGCCTCCGATTGCTCCCCCCACCAAGCTTTTCCGCAGTGAGGCGAGGAGACAAAATAGGCCCTCTCGCCTGCTTCCTCTGATACACCCTTATCCCCACCTTTGTTGGGCAGGGCAGAAGACGTCATACCGCACCCGTCAGAGAATCCTCATTGGTGCTGGGGTGCTCCTGGAGAGTGTTGGGGAGGCAAGGGACTGTGATCCCAGCCACCCTCCACTGATCACCCCCGCAGCTGTCATCGGATTGCTGGGGGACGCACATTTATTTTTATGTGTGTTTTACACCATGAGACCCCTATGCCAGTTCACAAGGCTTAGAGTGCTGGCAAGTCACCTGTGGCTAATGGGTGACTTGCCATAAACCCCAGCCCCCCCATTACCTGCCTCCTCAAAGCCCAGGAGGGGGAAGAAGAGCCCAGGGCCATGTGCGGGCTGTGCCGGCTTGTAGCCTGCAGGGCAGGGAGGCCACCAAGGCTGGCCCCTGCTCCCTGTTCTACACGCCTCCATAGCTTGTCCCCTGGCTGGTTATGCAGCCATTAGCTTTTGAGGACCCGCATCACCACATCTACATGCTGGAGTGGGCTCTGAAGAGGCCTGAAGAAGGAAGAGGAGACAGTGTGGGACAAAAAAGACCTGCTGGACCTGAGGAAGATGACGTCTGGTGGAGGACAGAAGATAGAAGACTGGGATGGGTGAGTATAAGGTAAATTAAGAACAAGAAAAATATTTTTTGTGTGGTGTTTTATTTCTTTTTCACTTGGGGTGAACTGGTAGGGGGTCCAGGGCACCCCTATACCAGTTCACCATGGTCAGGAGTAGGCACCTGCTGGGCTCAGGGGTGCCATGCCGTTAAAAAGACATATTACCCGCACCCCCGATGCCCTCATTTTAGATCCTGGTTCCCAGTGGTGTGGGCACAGCACTCTGTGCACTCCTCGAAGAACCCGGAGCCCATACCAAAGGGTATAAGGGCTTGTAACTTGCAGGAACTGGGAACGCCAATAGCGCAGCCTCTGAGCCCTGGGTTACAAGCCCTTATGCTTGGTTTCTAGGCTGGTAGCCTTTGGGGGGTTACCATGTTTTTTTTTAATGTAAGAAACATAAAAAAAATTAGATCCCCACTGTCGCTTTTTACCTGCTTTAATGAAGGCAGGTTAAGTGGCATTCAATAAAACAAGGGAAAGTGACAAAAAAATAAATTTGGAGAAACATTTTTTCATTAGATACAAATTGTAATCTAATGAAAAATATAATATAAAAAATAAACCTGCAGGCAATTTTAATGTGAAATGCAATGCACCTAGAGATCACATTTAGTAAAACACTTAAAGCTGAAGAAATACAATTAAAAAAAAAAAATAGTCAGCCTATTGTTGGGTAGATAAAAATTGTATCTAACCAAAAATGCCAAACAAAAATTACCCAAAAGTATAAAAAAGTATACCTGCAGGAAGTTTTAATGTGAAGAGGGATGCGTTTAAAAGTCAATAAAAAAAGTTAATAATGTAACCAATACAATAAAAATAAAAAGGCAGTCCCTCCTCCTTCCATCATATCTGCCATCCTAATGAAGTACGGCAGCGAAGAGGGGAGGGAGCTGCATGCAGGGATGAACCCTGATGCGCAAGGTCGCCCTCCTGAATATCGGGGGATCCCAGCCGCCCAGATCCAGACAACGCCATCCAGCAGGACACAGCTCTGCCCCACCTGACATCCAGGAGCCCTCACAGCTTTATGCCACCAGGCAATCCACGTGGGGGGTCCGTGCGGCATCCACATAGCACCACGGGGCAACCAGTTTCCATCCCCTGACTCATCCAGGACCAGTGCTGCTGGGACAAGGTCACCTCAGTGACCGAATCTCCTTTCTTTCCCTGACCGGCACATGCATCCCTTCCCAGACCCAGAAGAGAAGATCCCAGTGGACTCCATTAACCCTTTACTACCTGCCTCTTATCGTTCCTACACCCCTGTCTTTCCCCATTTAACCCCCCTTTTTAAAGAACCACTTGGGTATGAGTGGTTTTTCCTACCACACTTGCCAGTAGCTCTTGTGTAGATGGTGCAGCAAAGAAGAGAGGCAAATTTAGAACACAAAAGAGCCCAGAGCAATGTGACTGCCCCTGCCACAGAATGGTGGCGTCTGAGGAATGATCTGACTCGCTTCTATCGACTGTGGAGTCTGAGGTCAACCAGCCCAAGACTGCTGGCTGATTGGTCAACACATATCCACTGGATGATAAAGGTGGCTGCACCCTGTGCTACGACTGCTGTTCACAACACCATTCTTTCTGCTGCTGCTTCTCCCCCTCGGGCTGGTAGTTCTGCTAATGCCATTGCCAGTGGACTTACGGCCAGACCCCTTACAGTTTTACTATAGTGTTATTCACACTAACAAAACACTTACAAGATACAGCTAATTATACTCACAACACTGGGGGGTGCACAGACTCTTTGTTATAAAATGTGTCTTATTAAGAAAACTGTATTACACTGAGGGGCATGCATAGCCCTGATGGGTCCCCAATCAGCAGACCCTCCCCCCATGGGCAGATACTAAATGGCCGGATCCCGGGTGCACATCTGCTGGAGGTAAGAGAGAGCAGCGGCGAAGGTGTGCGGCATTGGAAGATGCACGCGTGTGATGCAGGCACGGCGACAAGGTAAGGGGATTTGCAGCGCAACTGAAGCATGTCTGCGTGACCAGGGAAGAGCTGCTCTATAGGAGAAACCAGCGGCATGGCTGGATAGGTAAGTAGGAAGCTGGAGGGGATCTAAAGACAAATTCAATTTATTGCGGCTCCAGCAGCGGCTGAGAAATAAACCCACTGCACCAAAAAGCTGGAAAAGAGACAAAAATCCTAACCACAAGTTAATAAATATATCTACTATGTGCAAACATGATCCTAATATCTCAAAAACAAAGTGCTCTAGTGCTAAATAAAGTGCTAAAGATAATATAGTGCAAAATATGCAAAATACTAAATATGAATCACCTAAGAGTGATGCCCAAATGGATGGTTCCCTGCCGTCCCCTGAGACAGGAAGGAGGGGAGCTGGGAGGGGGCATATATTTTGAAGCATTGGTGCAGGTAGCTGTAACTTTGTCAATGTAACTTCCTGGAGCCCACATCCACGTGTAATAGCCAATGAAAACAGCAAGTTTGTTTGAACGAACTAGAGGGAGACTTGGGTTCATTACCCAGAGAGATGGGTACTGGGTATCCCCAGTAGTGGCCAAAACCAGGGGATCCACAAGAAAGAGTATTGTTACCGCAGCATGTTCTTTGTCCCCTGGAAGTTGAAAGCAGATTAGGAGGGTTAGGATAGAGCCTGACTCAGAGATTCCATTTCCCTTAGAGAAAAAATAGACGCACCTGGGCTCTTTAATGACAGGGTGCAAAGGATCAAACATGAAATGATATGGGCCAAACTTAGTACTGTAATGGACTGTGTGGTTATACAGAGGCAACAGTGCTCATGGAGCCATATTTTGGGATGGGAGGTTAAACTATTGGGATGGGCTATCTCTCCCACTTGCTGTGACTATAACAAACAATACAAGTCATTATAAAGTCTTTGCTGCTCATTAATCCTTTTCACAGACACATCTAGCTGTTCAGAATCGCCTCTGTCCTCCCGGCTGGGACAGAGTTTTCTATTTCTTGGCTATTCAAAGGGCCTCCTTCCTCCTCTTGCACTACATGGCCATTAAAAACCTGGACCTCAGCCAGGATGGTAACAGTACACACCCATACCCCTCATTCAGTATTCAGAAAATGGACAGGAAACCCAAACTGCTTCCACTTTAGCAAGGACTGAATGCTAGTACTCTCCACCTATGTGTCCAAGGTTTTACTAAAACCATGAGGCCTTGCAGAAATTGGTGCATCCCAACCTCCTGTGCTACAGCCGCCTGCCGTATGTGGATTGGCAATGGCTCCTTTCAGGGTATACGGATAATTCCGGATAGCTCACAGGACTATGTAGTGGGGAGAACCTAAATAGGAGTTCTTCCAGAACGGAGACCCAACCAACATCTAAATCGGGTATGACATTAATCCTAAGCTTGATAGGTATTTTGGGGGTGCTGTGGTGGCCGCTACTAGGGTTCATTAGTTTAACAGCCCACAGCAGGATTGAAGCCTATTACTAAAGTCTACCTCTACTACTGCATGACCAACATATCAGATCAGCATCCACCCAATGCGAACCAGTTCTGGGCTCTTTGTCCCTCACACCATCTGGTTGGCATGTGCCTACACTCCTCTCCTTGCAAAGTAAGTCTACTCTCTTCTCCAGGGCCATGAGTGCCTCCTCAATAAATATCTGTGGTTGGGGGCCGCTTGATGAGGATTGGCCTATGCTCCAACTGCTAAGACTGCTATGCAAGGGAAAACTAGCTTTCTACTGTTCTTTCTCAGCTGGCAAAGGCCAGCCTGTGTAGTTGTAGCTTGGTGATATCTGGTAGTAGATTGGTCTTTCCTCTCAAGGCTGGTTGAGCTATAGGTTAAAGTTGGACATTGTTGCCTATTCTGCTGTCTCTTACTTTTTGATGGCGGCTAGGTTATTCTGTAGTGCATTATCATACTTCAGGAATGAATCCCCTTCATTTTGTAATAGATCCATGATTTTTTAAGTCATGGTGTGAAGAGGTATCCCCATAAACCTCTTTTAGTATGGTGAACATCTTCTGCAGAGTATCTCTTTTAGAGGGTTCCATACTATATGCAGTGCAGTCTTCCTAACATTTACTTCCAGCTCATTTAGCGCACAATTTACTTGGAGGTTAGCATCCAAGTTGCAGGCCCCAGCTACACTTTTCACTTGTTCGGCCACATCCTTAAGACACAGTCTGGTTCCGTCAAACTTCGGAAGCTGTACGAAAATTCCTGTGTAGATGGTTAGCGGTTCTAGCAGCAGCACCATCTTTTTCCCGCTGAGGCACAGGTATGTCTCAAAAACAGGGGGAGGGCCACTTCACTGCAATGTCACCACTATCCTGTTGTTGGATGGTTGCTTGGGATAGACAAGGGCATTTTAGTGGGGCCTCTTCAGTATCAGAGATTCCCAAAAGTAGTGTAGGGCTGTTTTGGGGGGGGGGGTGATGATAAACTCCCCACTCAAGACAGGCTATGGCGCTAACCTGTTGGTAACGAAATGAGGCTGAGCATTTGCTTAGTGGAAGAGTGGGATAAATGTTCTGTGTGGCAGTGCCTCCACCCAGAACAGGGTCCTTGTAACTGTCGGGGAACCTTTCTGGGAAATGAATCAAGTCTAGACAAAACCATACATTGAGAGCAGAGGGACTACTGCTCCCAGCAATCTCTTAAAGCAATCACTGGCACAGTTAAATATAATGATACTTTAAACTTTATATATCAAATGTTAAAGGTGCAAGAGAAATAAAGCATACACAGTGTAACATATATTTATACTATAACAATGAAAGGCCCAGCTTCAGTCATATCCGGATATATAGTTACTCTATAGCCCAAATACCTCCAAGAGAGAGAGTCTGCGCAGGATGAAAGCTGCAGGGGCCCCTGATCTTGATAGTTGATCCACTCTTGACGCGTAGAACTCGATCACACAGGTGAAGCTTCTCCACGGGGTACACTGTACATGCAGGTCAGCAAGTTGAGAGTAAGGAAGAAGTTCCAAAGCAACTACAGATGATCTCCACTTGGCACAATCAGCTGAACTGGCAGGTGAACAGTCTGTCAGACAGTGGAATGATCCAGGCTCCACTATGAGGCCCTGG
Source organism: Gastrophryne carolinensis (assembly GCA_027917425.1). Classification (NCBI taxonomy): domain Eukaryota; kingdom Metazoa; phylum Chordata; class Amphibia; order Anura; family Microhylidae; genus Gastrophryne; species Gastrophryne carolinensis. The sequence goes on along the minus strand of CM051234.1, from coordinate 645,075,142 downwards.
ATCCAGGAGGCAGCAGCACAGCTTCTGACAGCAAGCCGTGTGCTCTGGTCTGTCTACTTGCTGGAAGTCTGTCCTCTACTTATAGTTTTTTTGTACCTCCAGCACAGGGCTGCAAGTCCAAGCTAGCAGGGGCAGGAAATATACTATCACTGGTTAAGGAGGGAGTGCTCTATGATTTCCAGGAGACATGCAATGTTCAGAGCAACTTTGTGGTAAATCAGCACTTCCCTACAGCAGGATAAGCCCTGATCCCCTGGGATTTCCATAGTCTGTACCAGCCACAAGATTCTGATTCAGAACCAATTCAGTTCCAGAGGGCTGCAAGTTTCTGTCCTCCACCCTCTTGCTCCAGGGAAATATGAAGGTTTCCTGTCCCCTCCAATGCTGAACTGTCATTCCCAGCATCTGAACTGTGCCCCAAGGAGTCTCACCTTCTGTTTCCCAGATGGGACCAACTGCTTCAGTGGGCCCAGCAATTGGTGCACTTTGCCCCCAGGGTACTCGGCGCTCCAGCTGCCAGTGTCCTCTGGTCACTGCACCAGCCAGCAGCACATCCAGCTTAAATGCCCATCCCCACCCCTGCCCATCCCCGGGCATGATCACATCCCTGAAACAAGATGATGAAGAGAGCAACAACCTGCCATCTGCTCTGTGAGTACTTACCTATTCAGCCCCAAACAGCAGCACAATGCACACAGTACCTATACTTCTCCCTTATTATATCCCCGGCCCTCCTGTCTGTACTTGTTTTGGCTATTTTAGTTACTGGGACTTCAGCAGCTGAACTTGCATACTGTGCATGTGCTATTCCTCTTATAATGGCAAGTGTAGGCTGGGTGATTCTGATGGACCCCACCAGCAGTTCTGTTGGTGGGGCCAACGAGCGCCCATGGCCAGCAGTGTGAAAAATTCTGTGGTGGCTTGAGCGGGATGGGGGGGGGGGGGCTAGCTGGTGCATTGAGTCACGGTTGCAGGAGTAGGGAGTTAGAAAGGCTGCATTTCTGATATAGATTTACAGAGTATGTATTCCTCAGCTGTGTCTGCTGTGTCTGCTGAGATCACATGAGGCGGGGCACGTATTCAAGCATAGCTTTTTGGTATGTGCATGCAAATTGCTGTGTAATTTTTTTCACCCACATGCAAACATTTAATTTTGTGTCTGTAAATGCCAGCATAAAACAAAGTATACAAAGTCAGTTCTTTCAGGATTCCTAGGTGAAGATCGGACCTGTGCTGAAGGGCATAGGTTTTTAATAAAAATAGGATAAATGTATTACAAAAAAAACATGTGTAAAGAAAACGTGTAGAAATGGGCTGAGTACCTGAAAAATGTCTTTGTAAAATAAAGATTAAAAGTGTCAAAACATTTCTGAATCACACTCTGGCTACGTTTTACATTGTGCATTTCCAACACATTGCACAGAAATGCTGTACAGAGCAATAAACATTTGGCCTTCACTGTGGCCCTGAGCTCCTTCCTCTACCATGGCCATCTCCTCCTGCTGTCACCAACCTCCTCCTCTTATGCTGACCCTGCACCACACACCTTCTCCCCTGGAGAAAAGGCAGTGGCTGTTTGGGCACCTAGAGTGGACGGCAACAGCAGAAAGAAGGCGCCGGCCCCTTAAGAGAGGCGCTCACATGACTGGCTGAGCACCTATCGGGAGCTGGACCAGTCAGCCGGGGAGGATTGTGGGGAGGGAGGAGGGGAGGCACTATAAGAGGCCAGGAAGTCCCTCCCTCTCCCTCTTTGACCCATCATCCTCCCGGCGCTGGACTGAGCAGTCTGCCTGACTCTCGTCCAGCACCAAATATTCACTCATCCTGCGGGCCACGGCATCCGGAGGGGACAGGGTAAGCACACCCCCCAACTCCTGGTGCCTCCTGGCCTGCATGATGAGTCCTGCATCCCTGTTCCTTATGCTTGTTGGGCCCTCATCCCCTGGCCACTTCAATGCCGCAGAGGGCCCCTTTGATCTCCCTGCCTGTCCCCCGCTCTTTCCCTTCTTGCCGGGGGCTACCTGACACGCTGGGGGAGACTGCCCGGTTTCTCAGCCGGCTGTCGTGCGGTGCAGGAGCCCCCCCCTCCCCTCCCCTCCCCCTCCCCCTGTCAGGCTGTGCACGCGGCTGCCCACCGCGCCGTTTGTGTGTGGGCGGCCAGGATCCCCCCCCCACCTTACCTTCCTCACGCTGTCATCGTGGCTCTCCCCGTCGGCTGTTGGCGGGGGAACCCCCCTCCCGCCTGAGGCTGCGTGCGCGGCCGCCCACCGCGCCATGGTATGCGGGTGGCCAGGATACCCTCCCCCCCCACCTACCTTACCTTCCTCACGCTGTCCTCGGGGTGGGCGGCTGTGCTGGGCGTCTCTCCCCGTCTGCTGGTGGCGCGGTGCAGGAGCCCCCTCCCCTTCTCTCCTCTCTCCTGGGGCTGCGAACGCGGCCGCCCACCGCGCCATGGTGTGCGGGCGGCCAGGATCGTCCTCCCCTCCCCCCCTTCCCTTCCTCAATCTGTCCTCGGGTGAGCGTGGGCCTCACGTCGCGCTGCGGTGGCTGGACGGCTCTTCTCGGCGGCTGTCGATGTGGCGGGGGCCCTTTTCTCCACCCCCCCCTCCTGCTGATTGGGCCTCTACGGCGGCTGGCCATTGCATCATGGTGGGGCCCTGACGCCTCACCTGCCAGGGGTGTTGTGGAACACTCGCCACCTTAGGGCGCATGCGGGGGGGGCGTGCGTCTGGACCAGGGCGCAGCCTTTGTAGGGGGGTTGGTCCCCAACTTTGCCGCTCGCGCCTCCCCGCATGTGCCCCCCCCCCCCCACCGCTTGTCGGCCGATTGTCCTGGTGGATTCTCCCACCTGGCACTGGGACCCATTGGGAGAGGGGGTCAGAGCCTCACCCGCTGTTAAGCGGGTGGGTGGATCCGGGTTAGGGCTCACACACATCTGTCCCTGGTGTGGGCGCCCCTGTGCGGCTTACCAGCAGCCAGTGGCACCCCCCCCTCACTCCCACACCCCTGGCCAGGTGGCACATATCCGAGGCACTTAACCCTCCTGGTCGGCCCCAGCGGGGGGGGAACTCCACCAGGGGCCGCATGGAGCTCGTGACAGCGGCTTACTGGCCAGGATTGGATCAGCTAGCAGTTAGGTGGCGGTACCAGGCGCGGCGGTATCGGGACGTCGCTCTAGCAGCGCGGGATCGTGTTCGCCCGGGTGGCGGGTCGCTTCACCCGTGCACCTTAAGGTATGCCCAGCAGTTCGTCATATGTTTGTTCGTCTAATCTGGTGTAGGATTTAAGCGTTCGGGGGGAATTTTGAAGCAGGCTGGGGGAGTTATTGGATCGGGATTGTAGAGGGTATGGTAGGCCGAGTCAATGGCGGGGGTTTGGCGATAGCGTGATAGGGCTTGGGGGGGGGGGGTTGGACGAAGGGCTAGTCGGCAGTAGGTATTAGGATGACAAATTGCTTGGCAATGGGTTAAAAAGGGCGATATGGGGGGGGGGGGGTCATGAGAGGGGGCGATCATGGGAACAGCAGGAGTGGGCACGGAAAAAGGAAGGGGTGAGGCCTAGTCAGGGGATGTTAGCAAAGGGAGAGTCACATTCCTCATCGACAGGCTATTTGCAGTTTTTTCCTTACTAGGCTGCGTGACCGGATGAAGGGGATTCGTAAGGACCTTCAGGTTGGGCAGGCTCAAATGGGGGGTGGTACGGAGCATTGAGGGGATTGTGGTTGGAGCATAGGTCTGGATAATCCCCACTGGATCTGGGACTGGTAACGTTTGGGGCGCACGGTGGTGTTAAGTAAATTGGCAAGTGTTGCGTCAGGAGGCAGCCTGGTACTTGAAGGCAAGCAGACGGTAGGCTGCTGGGTGAGCAAAGGCAAGCCCCACTGCTGGTTTGGGGGGGTGTTGGAGGCGCAAGGATGGGTGATGCTGCATATAGTTTACTAGGGACTATGAGTGGGAATAGCGACAGAGGTGGTTGGATGGGTGTTGAATTCACCAGGTAGGGCTTATCAGGGATGGTTGGTTTGGAAGTTGGTTGGGTAGAGGTTTGGAGACTGGCCTCCGTTCAGGCAGGTGGTCAGCATCTGGGCGGGAGGGTTCTAGATATTGCAGGGCCGGAGCATTGCAAGGCAAAACAGGGGGGGGGGGGAGGGAGCAGTGTGCTGCTCTAAGGTTGGACTTGGAGGAGTTGGTCCTGAGGGACAGATCTTAATTTGGAGATGAGCACCGTGGCAGGGAAGCGGCTTGTGTCTGGGGTTATTCAGAAGGGAAGGCCTAAGGGCAGGTCAAGTCATGTGTTTATGAATGGTCAGATGACCCTGGGGTGGAAGTAAGGAGAGGCTCGGGGGTCTGACAGGGAAATGGCTGGAGGCAGGCAGGGTACAGGGTATATATGGGGGAGGTAAGTGGCGCTCATTGTATGTTGAGGTTGGACATTTCGGTGATGAGCATCAGGCGTTAGTACCCTCAATTGGGTCTAGAGAGTGGCTCGGTAGGTGTCCAGATTCAGGATTGTCACCTGATGGTGGGAAGGGCCAGGGTCAGAATGCACACATGGACTATGGTAGAGTGGACTGTGTGCCCTCAAAATTAAGATTTTGTTGGGACTGGAGAGGCATCAAATCCGTCAGGGGATGATGGACTTGGTGGGTTCGGCAGCCTACGGTTATTCATCATGGTAGGCGGGGGGGGGGGGGCTACTGTGAAGGGGGCAAGACCCCTAATATGATAGCTACATTATCAGGAATCAGTGGTGTATTGGATACTCATGTGGGTGGATGATGTGGCCATAGTGGAAAGGGGCTGAGCACCTTTAAACGATAAATCTGTGGGTTTATCAGATACTCGTATGGGTGGATTTTGGGACGCGCTGGGAAGGGGCCGAAAGCCCTTAACACGAGCAACTTGGCATGTGTGGTGGGTTATTGGTTAAGCATATTGGGGGTTAGTTTGGCCTGCGGGGGGGGGGGGGAAGAGATCCCCTTAATATGATAGAAGTGGCAGGGCTTTGCGGTGGATTGGGGGCCCAATGTGGAGGGGCCGAGAGCGTATGATACAATAAGACTCTGTGTGCTCGGGGGGATGGTCAGATAATCGGATTGGGGGAGGACGTGGCCACTGAGAAGAGGCGGGAGTCCTAGCATGGCGGAATCGGCGGGGTTTGGGACATTCATATGGTGGATTATGTGGGGCCCACTGTGGAGGGACCAGGAGTGTGAATTATGTTAAACTCGGCGGATTATCGGTTACTCAGCTTGGTGGAGGACGTGGCCCACTGAGTAAGGGCGAAAGCCCGTAATAGGATAGATTCGTCGGGGTTCTCGGACATTCAGGCTGGTGGATTATGTGGGGCCCACTGTGGAGGGGCCATGAGCGCGAATTATGAGAAGCTTGGCGCGTTCGGCGGACTATCGGTTGCTCAGATTGGTGGAGGACGTGGCCCACTGAGTAAAGGGGGGCCCACTGTGGAGGGGCCATGAGCACGAATTTGGTAAACTCGGCGTGTTCGGCGGATTAACGGTTGATCAGATTGGTGGAGGACGTGGCCCACTGAGTAAGGGAGAGAGCCCTTAATGGGATGGAATCGGCGGGGTTCTCGGACATTCATGCTGGTGGCTTATGTGGGGCCCACTGTGGAGAGGCCATGAGCGCGAATTATCATAAGCTCGGCGTGTTCGGTGGATTATCGGTTACTCAGATTGGTGGAGGACGGGGCCCACTGCGTAAGGGCTAAGCCCCCTTAATATGTTAGAATTGACAAGGTTATTGGACATCCTTACTGGTGAATTATGTGGGGCCCACTGTGGAGGGGCTAGGAGCGCGACTTATGATAAGCTCGGCGTGTTCGGCGGATTATCAGTTACTCAGATTGTGGAGGGAGTGGCCTACTGAGCGAGGGCAGGAGCCCTTAATAGGATAGACTCGGCAGAGTTTTTCGGACATTCATACGGGTGGATTATGGGGTCCACTAAGGACTAAGCTTGGAGGGTTCGGCTGATTGGCGGATATTCGGATTGGCGGAGGACGTGGCCCACTGAGAGGGGGTGAGAGCTCTTGATATGATAGAAGTGGCGGGGTTTGTTCGGACATTCATATGGGTAAATTATGGGGCCCACTGTGGGGGGGGGGCAAGATCGGGGAATGTGATGAGACTTGGGAGTTTGCCGGATTATTAAATATTTGGATTGGTGGAGGTCCGGGTCACTGGGAGAGGGCGAGAGCCCTTAATATGATTAAATCGGGTAGCTTGTGGACAATCAGGTTGGGGGATTACGGGGCCCACTAGGTGGGGGCTGCGAGCGTTTAATATACTAGTATTGGCATGTTTGGTGAATTATCAGATATTCATATCGATGGGTTATGGGGCCCCCTTGGGAACGGTCCGGGAGGCCCAAATGGGAGGGAATTGGGGTGTTCGGTTGGTTATCAGATAGGTATATGGGGGAATGACGTAGTCTGGGAAGGGGCCGAGAGCCCTTAAAATAATGGGATAGGTGGAGCATCGAGTATTTGTCTTACGGGTGTATGAGGCCCCTGTGGGGTCTTTGACCCCCCTTTTAAGATGATAGAAGCGGCAGACTATTGGATTTGCATATCAGGGGATTAAGTGACACTCTGGGGAAGGGGCAGGGGGGGGGGCGTAAGTGGATTAAAGCGGCAGATGATTGAATACCCATATTTGTGGGTTATGTGGACCACTGGGTATGAGCTGAGGGAGCTCCTTAATATGTTAAAATTGCAGATTATCGGATAGGCATAGTGGGGCATTACATTGCCATGGTGAAGGGGAGAGAGATCTTAATCTGTTTAAGTACATAGGGGGGGTTGCAGATGGGTTACCCCAACTGGAGGGGTGGTATTTAAGATTTTGGCAGATTATGTATTAGGGGCATTGGAGGGTAAATCACGGAGGCTTCAGCTGAACAGTAGGTTTGGGCTTGGCTCCACGGGGGGGTTTAGGGTTGGTCAATGTGTTGGGAGAGTGGAGTTAATTGATGGTCAGGGTTGGCGGGCTGTCCAGTGTTAAGGAGTCAACGCTGGCCAGCTATGGCGGTCTCCTGAATTTCGGGTCTGAGTGGACAGGTCAAGATGAGTACTGAGGCGTAGAAATGCGGCTGTTTTTGACCGGAAAAAACGAGCCAGGATGGCCAGCGTGGGGGCGAGGATGGCTACAGTTTGGGGTAGCCAGGCTGTTGTCATATTGCACCCTGGCGGTTAGCCCGGTTGAGCTCTGAGCCTAACGGAGATTGCGGCTGAGCTTGAGAAAAATGGCTTCCGCTGAATCAGGTGCATCAAGGATTTCCTCTTCGTCAATCTCGCAGGCTTAGTTGGGTTGGTTGCCACTCAGACTCGATTAAGGTTCTGAGATTTTGTGTTGTCTTGTATTTATTTGTTCAGCTGTGGTCGATTAAATCATTCCAAAGATTTATATGTTGTGCAGTGTTTTATTGAAGGGAGTTGGGGGAACAGCGGGAGATAACATGGAGCTCTAGTCCAGTCAAGAAGGCGCCGGCCCCTTAAGAGAGGCGCTCACATGACTGGCTGAGCTCCTATCGGGAGCTGGACCAGTCAGCCGGGGAGGATTGTGGGGAGGGAGGAGGGGAGGCACTATAAGAGGCCAGGAAGTCCCTCCCTCTCCCTCTTTGACCCATCATCCTCCCGGCGCTGGACTGAGCAGTCCCACCCACCCTCCCCTGTATTGGGGTTAATTTGGTGATTTGTTTTGACAGCAGGTTTATGTATGGTTCTGTGCAGGGTGTAATAGTTGTATATTAAGATAAATAAATTAAAAAAATAAATAAATAAAAAAGCTTGAAGGTTTAGGCTTTGGCAATATAGTTCTGTTAGTCATTCTGTTAAAAAAAAAAAAAAAAAATGTGTATTTTATAAAAAAAAAAAAAAAAAAAAAAAAAAATAGGTTGAAATGTGACAATTATTGTGTTGTATTATATTAAATGCCTGTGTGAGCTGTATGTGCCTTTTGTTTGTATTGATATTTGCTGTTTAGTAATTTCGTCACAGCCGGTGGGCGGTCTCCTCACTTTCGGGTCTGAGTGGACAGGTCAAGATGAGTACTGAGGCGTAGTAATGCGGCTGTTTTTGACCGGAAAAAACGAGCCAGGATGGCCAGCGTGGGGGCGAGGATGGCTACAGTTTGGGGTAGCCAGGCTGTTGTCATATCGCACCCTGGCGGTTAGCCCGGTTGAGCTCTGAGCCTAACAGAGATTGCGGCTGAGCTTGAGAAAAATGGCTTCCGCTGAATCAGGTGCATCAAGGATTTCCTCCTCGTCAATCTCGCAGGCTTAGTTGGGTTGGTTGCCACTCAGACTCGATTAAGGTTCGGAGATTTTGTGTTGTCTTGTATTTATTTGTTCAGCTGTGGCCGATTAAATCATTCCAAAGATTTATATGTTGTGCAGTGTTTTATTGAAGGGAGTTGGGGGAACAGCGGGAGATAACATGGAGCTCTAGTCCAGTCAAGTGGAGGTCGTGGTGGAGATAGGAGCTTCGGGCTCCTGAAAAAGACCAACGGCGATGGCAGCAGCTGCAGGCGGCAACAGGATCTGGCATATTAATATGGTCATGGTGCAAGGGCGCAAAGAATTTGACTGTGACAGCGGTGGGGGACCGGTGGCAAAGTACCAGGATCTAACTGTGAATATGGCCCTTTTACTGCACAGCAGGTAAAGTGCAACACACGGGATTTACTTGTAGTGCCCAGAGACTTCTATTGGCAGTATAGCAGGTAACTGTGGGTAAATGCTGCAAACTAAAGAGGAGTTAAAGTCAGTTCAGCCAATTCCTACCACATCCTCATTTTCTAGTTAATTTTGGCCTCAAGGCTGCCTGGCTCCACAGCTGGGTTTTTCTTATATGCATTAAGTTGTACTATACCTGGAATGGTTACTTGTTAATATTGTTGGTTATTTAGCAAGGTGGGACCTGTTTATGTCTGTTGTAAAGACACTGTACACCCAATGACAATAATAAGGCAGCAAGCAGCTCACCAGATTTTGCTCTCCTTTAAATTGAATTTTTCCAGTTGTTTTACATCTTTTACTCCTTTAACTGTCCTTTTGTTTCTCTCAGCGTGAGCAAACCTGGCAAGCCACAGTGGTCTTGCAGCTGTCTCTGACAGCAGCAGAGCATGCTCATAAAGTTGCACCATGATAGACCCTTTCCAACTCAGCCACATCCCTTACACTGGGGCAAAGAAAGTGTCATCTCTTATAATACATAAGGTATTTACGAATACTTGGAGTTTTTTAGATACTTTGAAATGGCTCATTTTACATTTTTTTACAAGGGGCATAAGGAGGAAGAAAGTCATAGAATGACTAGGCATGGACTTTAACTCTTATTGCTTATCACTTTATTACTTACTGCTTTAAATTACAGTAATACATACTTAATCTATATTCCATTGTGATAGTGTGGCATTGGCGTATTGGGGTACTTTTTGTGTGGGGACACAGTTGTTACTCTTTGGTTGTTTAGTGACTATACCATCCCCAGCTTGCACATCTGCTAATATTTAGGCACTGGCAGCACAATATAGTACAACCTCTAGCTGTGGGGAACGCCTGCACCAGCCATTCCGTAATGCCTGGCCCAGGTACATGCCTAAGCTAAAGGTATAGCGGGGGAGGGGCCAGAGAGGTAGCTAGGCTTTCTGGCACCCGGGGCAAAGATTCGAAATTGCCCCCCCCCCACCTGTTCTCAGGCACCTCCAACGGTTCCATTGCATTGAATAGACAGGGTGTGGAGGGGCTCAATCACAACAAAGAGATGCTGGTGACGGCAAAGCGATCTAGCGAGTTGCTAATCACCTGAGTAGCACTGATCACCTTGGGGGGACAAAAGGTGAGTACTCTTTTATTTATTTTATTTGGCTGGTCGATCCTTTTTAGTGTGGTGAGGTGAGTTTGAAGTGTTGCCGATACTCTTAAAGTAGAATGATTCTGGCTTTTCATGGTACAATGTGTTTAATTGTTTCCACTTACCACTGTGTAGCCGTAGCTCTGGAGTAATTGTGCCATTGCAGTATCATCAATAATAAAACCAATGACTTCACCATGATCTCTGCAGTCATAATTCAGAGTAGTCTTTGTATATCCAGATAGGACTTGAAAGATATTATAGACACTGTGAATGGAATCTCCACAAGAGTCAAATGAATACATTCCCAGAGTGTGGTTGGGTAAAAGGTTGGTATTGTGATTAATGTTTCTTAAAGTATAAGAAAATGCCTGAAGGTCTGCATAGTTCTTCACATTTGGACTGTGACATATTTGAAGTAAATGAACAGTTAGGATACATAGGATCACATTTCAGATATCCTGAATTAACATTATTACCTGAAAAATTGCCTTTACAAATACAAAGTTTTGGAAAATCCACAGACAAACCTTTGCTCACATAAATGTGATTATTTTATTTGTACGTCACAAGTGTTCAACTGTTCTGGGACACCAGAAGAGTAATGGATCATCAGTACAAAACAGTCAAGTGCCTCAGGCTGTGGTTGTAAGGCTGTAGCAGTGGTAGTCAGAGCTTGCAGCTGGCACCTGGCTATCTGAGACTGAGGAACCCCAAGAGAGATCAATGGCTAAGCAGTGGGGTCAACCAGGAGCAACAGCCAGTATGGATGGTGCAGGTGATCCAACAGGGCTTAGCAGCAGGGTTGGCAACAGATGTGGCAGGTTCTGCAACAGAATATGGAATCAGACATGGTCCGATGTGTCAGGGTAGGCAACGACTTGGCATCAGATATGGTCAGACCTGGCAGGGTTGGCAACAGGTCTTGGCAAGAAGAAGTGATCAGATGTGGGAGTGCCAACAACATAGTTTGGCAGCAAGATGTGATTAGACAAGGCAGGGTTGGCAACAGGACTAGGAAGCAAGGCGGGGTCAGACATGGCAGGATTGTCAACAGAGCTTGCCGCAAGGGGTTTCAGGTGCAGTATGGCCAGCAACAGGGCTCGGCAACAAGACATGGTCAGAAAAGGCAGGGTCAACAACAGGAATTAGCAATAAAGGCCCCACAGAAAACTGAAACAGTAAGCAAGCTGAAAGCACAATCAGCGGCATGCTAGCTCCAGGAGATAGTTTCTGATGCTCCGAGGGGGGACAAACTGAAGAGGAATTAAAGTCGATTTATCCATTGCCTACCACTTTTTAATTTCCTGGCCCAATAACCAACTAACAGGGTCTCAGTATCAGCCCCCTAGCAGCCTGGCCTGCCACAGCACAATGACAGGATGCAATAGAAGCATGGCCCTACATACAACCAACAGGGTCTACAAACACAACTATAATTGCCCCATAGTAGCCTGGCCTCACAACCAACCAACTGAGAATAATAGATGCATGGTCCCATAGACAACCAACAGGGCCCCATGGCAGCCAGGCCCACAGGCAACCAACAGGGCACCATAAAAGCATGACTCTACAGAAGACCAACTGGGTCCCATATCAGCCTGGTCCTGCGGCAGTCTGGCTCCTCACCTGGCTAACGGGTGCCCAATAGCAGCCTGGCCCTACCGACAACCACCAGGGCCCTGTAGTATCCTGCTCCAGCAGAAGCCTGGCCCAAAAACCAACCAACAGTGCCCTCCAGCAGTCTGGACAAAAATTAACCAAGAGGATTCTAAAGCAGCCTGGTCCAATAGCCAACCAACATGGCACCATAGAAGCATGGCTCTAGAGAAACCCAGCTGGGTCCTATATTGGCCTGGTCCCACTGCCACCTAACAATTTAACAGCTTGAGCTAGCTAACCTGGCAGCTAATTAGTAAGTCCTCATTGCAGCCTAGCCTAACAGCCAAGCAATAGTACACCACAGAAGCATGACCCCACAGACATCAGGCAGCTTGGCCCCAAAATTAGCTAAGGGAGACCCAAATGCAGCCTGGCCTAACAGCCAGCCAACAGAGCCCCATAGAAGTCTGGCCTGGTAGAAGCCTGACCCAACAGCTAACTAACAGAACCACATAGCAGCCTAGCCCTACAGCCAACCAACAGGGCCTAATAGAAAGGGAATGGTTCAGTAAATCAGACCGAGGGGCTGCAACCACAAATCTAAATTCCCTTAGAACTCTGGGGTGGATTCCATCTAGACCCATCGCCTTACTTACCTTTAGATGTGCCAGCTCGACTAAGACATCAGCCTGAAAAAACTCCGGAACTGAACCCTCCCAGCTGGATGCTATGCAATGGCCATGCCTGCTATGGGTTTGAAAGCCACTATCTGAAAATACTGAACTAAAGTAGCTATTCAGATGGTCAGCCACAGCCTTATCTCCGTCAATATAATTATTTTCCCTATTTCTAATTTATGAGACTGCACTGTTTTTCCACTTTTTGTCACCAATATATTGGAAAGCAAGCACGGCTTGCTTCATTTCTATTCATAGGGCCAGAATTACCCAGAAGAACCCAGTCTTCTCCTGCAGTCTGGCTGAGAAGATGCTTCTCTATTTCTCTCTCTCCAAGGACTTCGCAGATAAGCGGGGCATCCAAGCCCGTCGGCCGCTGCAAGTCCTATTTCCCACCTGCTTCCGGGACCCTTTGTGCCTCCCAGCCATGGCTGCGGATCAGGTGCTGGTAGGGGAACGCCGAGGGTCAGGCGTTCTGCAGAGCTACACTCTGAGCCGCAGACCCTTTATTTAGGGTAAGTCGGCCATAGGCTATGGTGAGCCTATAGGAGGGGGGAGGAAACCATGTGACCCTTGTCATTTATTTATCCCTTTTGCCTTATTATGTGTCTTAACTGTGGTGTTGTTTACTAGTGTCGGGGGGGGGCAGGTGCGCCGTCGCTGTGAGGGCGACGGATCATGGGCCGTGCTCCTGCCAGCCCCAGTCCCATTGCTTCGATGGCTTCGTCGACTCCCCCGCGTCTGCTTCTGGCCCCTAGTGAGGGGGAGGCCAGCAGGGACTCGTGGAGTAATTTTGAGCTCAGACTGGCCAGCATTGAGCATCGGTTGGCGTGTTCAGCCGCTGGCAAGGCCACACGTAAGAAGCGGCATCTGGAACCGGCTCACTCCATCTTTGCCGATGATGATGAGGATTATGAGGCCTTCAGTGGCCGAGTGTCCGCTGAGGAGGGTGAGTTGCTTTAGGGCTCCGACTCCTCCTGGGGCAGTCGGCGGGACCTTGATAGTTGACCCGGGTCTTCATACGAGGAGGACGAGTGGCCCCCAGATGATACTGAGCAGCTGTTGTCGGTGGTACTTGAAATCCTGCACACTGATCCTCCTAAGGCGGCCAAGAAGAAGCAGGGGACCTGTTTCGACCGGAGAGACAGCACCTTGTCTTTCCTGAACAAGGTCACTTCTCTAAGATGGTTTTTAAGGAATGGGAAAAGCCTAATAAGTTGCTGTCGGTGCCTAGGGGACTGGACAGGCGGTATACCTTTTCGGAGGATTTGGTTCGCATCTGGTCCCATCCCCCGGAAGTGGATGCTCCTGTTCTGGGGCTCTCCAATACCTCGGTTATGCCGTCTCCTGAGACTTCCTCCTTACACGATCATGTTGACAGGCGCATGGATCAGCTAGCCTGTCATGCTTTCACTTCTGCAGGAACGGGGCTGCACCCTGTCTGTGCTGCGGCCATTGTCTCCATGGCCATTAAAAAGAAGGTGAGGCGTCTTGCGGATATCGCCAAATCTCACAAGCGGAGGAGTATGGGGAGCTCTTAGCTTGTGCGCACTTCCTTGCCTTTGTCATATTGGCTATGGATGATGCCGTCCGTGCTCTGGTCGCGCTGCGTCGCTCTATCTGGTTGCAGCAGTGGGCAGCGGATGCTGCCGCCAAGAAAACCCTCACAGGCATTCCCTTCCTGGGACTTCGGTTGTTAGGGGAACAGTTAGACCTCCTGGCTAAGGATGGGAGGCTTCCCCAGCATCAGAAACCGGTGCGGCCCTTTTGGGGCTCTTCTTCCTTTCGCCCCTCTCGCGGAGGAAGAGGATCTTCCTTCTCTGGGGGCCGCAAAGACTCATTGGGGCGAGGTAGAGCCCAAGGTTGTCCCGGACTCGCCTGGGGATCCAAGCCTAAGCCCCCCACCAAGGCTTCTCAGGCATGAGGGGACGCCGTTACCCATCGGGGTGGGGGGACGGCTTTGGCTCTTTGCTCACGTCTGGAGACAACGCGTCTCGGACCAGTGGATTCAGGAGGTGGTGTCCTCCGGATACAAGATAGACCTGGCAGCTTGGCCTCCCCCAAGATTCATTCGATCCCGGAACTCTAAAAATCTCGTGATGGCGCAGGGCCTGAGGTTGACCATCCATCATCTTCTGTCTTCCGGAGTAGTTTGCCCGGTGCCTCTTCAAGAACGGGGCCGGGGGTTCTACTCCAATCTTTTCACAGTGCCCAAGAAGGATTGCTCCCTGAGACCAATCCTGGATCTAAAGGGTCTCAACAGATTTGTCAGGTTCAAACATTTTTGCATGGAGACCTTAGGGTCGGCGGTGGGCTCCCTTTGGCCAGGCGACTTTATGACCACGGTGGACATCATGGATGCCTACCTGCATGTTCCTATCTTTCTGGGACATGACAGGTTCCTGAGGTTTGCACTGGGGGATCAACACTACCAGTTTGTGGCCTTGCCGTTTGGTATCATCTCAGCCCCTCGGGTGTTCACCAAGGTGCTGGAAGGTGTCATGGCCCTCCTGAGGAGCCAGGGCATTCGCATTCTTCCTTACCTGGACAACCTGTTGATTGCTGCTCCATCTTTTCACCAGGCCGAGAGGGATACTCAGGTGGCAGTGTCCACCCTCGAGTCCTTCGGTTGGGTGATCAATTATCCCAAGTCTTCTCTCTCTCCGTCATTGGTGTGGTCTTTCCTGGGCATGACGCTGGATGCTTCTCAGGTCAACGTGTTTCTTTCTCAGCAGAAGGTGGAGGGGTTCAGATACAGGCGCACTCCCTGCTGTCGTGTCCTCAGCCCTCCATCCGTCTGGGGATGCAGTTGGTGGGCCTCATGGTGTCTTGCTTCGAGGCGGTTCCCTTTGCCCAGTTCCACATGAGACCTCTTCAGCTGAATCTCCTGGCCTTTTGGGATCGGAATCAGGAGTTCCTGGATTAGGAATTCACTCTGTCCCCTCTGGCCAGACAGTCTCTCTCATGGTGGCTGGACTCGAGGAATCTTCTAGTGGGCAGGTCCTTTCTGCCTCCGTGTTGGGAGATTGTCACCACGGACGCCAGTCTGACCGGCTGGGGAGGGTTCTGGCTATCGCTGAAGTGCCAGGGCCAGTGGGGCCCCCAGGAGGCCCACGCGCCTATCAACCTCCTGGAGTTGCGAGCGCTTAGGTTGGTTCTCCTCCGGTTGACTCCTCACCTACGGGGTCGGGAGGTCCAGGTCCGCTCGCACAATCAGACGGCTGTCGCTTACATCAACCATCAGGGCGGGACTCGGAGCAAACGAGCCCCCAAGGAAGTGTCCCTGATCTTGTCCTAGGCAGAGGAGAATGTTCCTTGCATCTCGGTGGTCTACATTCCAGGAGTGGAGAACCAGGAGATGGACTCCCTGAGCAGGGGGATGTCTCGCCTGGTGGAATGGTCTCTCAGCAACAAGATCTTTCTCGCCCTGTGTCGCCACTGGGGTCAGCCGGACGTGGACCTTTTTGCGCCCCGTCACAATCACAAGCTTCCCAAATTCGTCTCCCTATCAAGAGATCCTCTGGCCTCCGCCACGGACGCATTAGTTATTCCTTGGATGGAGTTTCGACTCCTCTATGCATTCCTCCCTTTCCTCTGCTGGGTCGCGTGCTGCGCAAGATAGCCCAGGAGGGGGTACCAACCATCCTGGTGGCCCCCCACTGGCCGAGGAGGGTATGGTTTGCAGACGTCTTCCAGATGGCGGTGGATCAGTACGTCATGCCAGACGATCCAGAGCTTCTCACTCAGGGATAGCTGTGCCATCCCAATTTACAAACGCTGGCTTTGACGGCTTGGCTGCTGAAACCTCCATCCTGATGGATAAGGGTTTACCGGCTTCGGTCGTCAGTACTATGATTCAGGCTCGGAAGAAATCCTCTTCCATGATTTATTACAGGATCTGGCACGCTTACATTGCCTGGTGTGAGTCTAAGTCTTTTCCTTGTCGCACTTTTTCCATTTCCAGGATTCTGGAGTTTCTTCAACATGGTCTGGAGTTGGGTCTACAACTGAGTACCTCAAAGGACAGGTTTCGGCTTTGGCTATTTTTTTCCAAAGATCCTCCTTTTGTCCTGCCCCTTCGTATTCTAAGGAACGGAACCTTCATTCTCTGGATGTGGTCAGGGCACTCAAGTATTATTTGGTCGCCACTGAGTCCTTTCGGAAGTCTGATTCTCTGTTTGTCCTTCCTGCTGGGCCTAGGAAGGGCTTGCCTCCAGCCAAATCCACTATCAGCAAGTGGATTAGACAGGCGGTGGTGCAAGCTTACTCGGCCAAGGGGAAGGAACCCCCTTTCCGTGTTACAACTCACTCCACTAGGGCGATTGGTGCCTCTTGGGGCTTTTCAGCACCAGGCTTCAGTTGAACAGGTTTGTAAGGCCGCTACTTGGTCTTCGGTACATAGTTTTTCTAAGTTTTACAAAGTTGATGTTAGGGCCTCAGCTGATGCTGTTTTTGGATGCAAGGTGCTTCAGGTGGTAGTGGTTTGAACTGCCTGCCGCTGCTCTCTGGGGATCCCACCCTTTTTCTTGGACACTGCTGTTGGATGTCCCACATGTTAAGAATTGAAATGAAGCAAGCCGTGCTGTACACCTGGAAAAATGCAATTCTGTGATTACTCACCTGTAGAATTGATTTTGCGGTGTACAGCACGACTTGCTTCATCCCACCCTTGTTAACGTTGTTCTCTTTTGCCTTGTTATGGTGATTTTTGTTGAGAGAGTTACTATTTAGTGGGCTGTGTTTTATTAACATGGTCCTTGCCTCCCGGCTTCTTGCATACTGCTTTCAAACACTGGGTCCTTCTGAATAATTCTGGCCCTTATATGGGCCGGGAGGGGCCACAAGTCTTCCTGCAGTCGACTGTGCCACCTAGTGGCGGATTACCCACATGTTAAGAATAGAAATGAAGCAAGCCGTGCTGTACACCGCAAAATCAATTCTACAGGTGAGTAATCACAAAATTGTATTTTCTCGCCATTTTTTGTGTGAAAATTTCTGTTCTCGTCCATTTTCCACCTCGCCTGATTCAGGGGAGCCTTTTTTCACCAAGAATTTTTATGTGAAATGTTTTCAGTTTTCTGTGATTTTTCGTTTGGTAGCAAGACCTCCAAAAAAACCTTCAGAAAGGGCTCTGAATCAACCCTATTGTGATCCTTGAACCAAGTCTCTGTTATTGTCTATTGAAGGAGTTGTGCCATCCACATGAATATGTTTTATATGGCCTATCAGATGGAGCTCTGCTAGGAAAGGTATATCCCTAAGGCAGAGCTCACTGGCAGCATGAGAGGGTAGGTGAAGTTATCCCCCTGTCCCCCAGCTCTGCTAAGAAACGTTGAGTGTATTTCTAAAAGAGCACAGGGGAAACAGCAGTGGAGTTTAGTGCAGTAGGATATTTTTTGGGGAGGAGTCAAGTCTGTTGAAAATAAGAGAATCTCTCTGGGTTAGTTTTCTGTCCACATGAGATATATCATCTCTAGGAAAAGCTGAGTGTATCACTAATGCAGTATGCATCCGCTCCCCGCGGTGTCTGCATAACTGAGTGGCCTCAGCTCTCAGGAGCATTCAATATATCACTGCGGGGAGCTGAGGCACCTGGGAGTCATTGAGGGTCATGCTATTTAGAGAAGCAACTTTTTAACTCTGGGTGTACATTTGGGTGGGAATCGCAGGCTTGGTGCACGTTTTAATTTTAACACACAAAAAGTGCCATCAATTTATTTCTTAGTATTTTTCCCCAAAAATCACATGTATCTGCATGGGGCATTTTTTATTGCTGAGGTCCATATTTTTACAATAACTTAAGGACATTTTATTGGTAGTTTAGATATAACAGCTCCCTTATCAGGGTCATGCTAAGGATCTGGTTATGCAAGCTTTTTTACTTCAACAGACAAAAAATCTCTGTAATAAAAGTGTTCTCATCTTTCCCAAAAAATCAACTACCCTTGTGATGGAGCATTTTGATGGTTTGCTACATAATTCTTCCCATGAGGTAGGGAGGTAGTAAAAACAGCACCAGGAGTGAACCTAGCCTCTTTACTGCCTGAGGCAAACTATGGAAAGGTGCCTCATGCCCACATACCTGTCTGCAAGCCTACATTCATAGAAACAAAGAAACATAGAAGGTTGACGGCAGAAGGAGACCATAAGGTCCATCTAGTCTGCCCTTATATAACTGCATGCATTCTTTATCTTAGGATAGATGTCCCAGGCATGTTTAAATTCAGTGACTGTTGATTTTTCAACCACCTCTGCTGGAAGTTTGTTCCAAGCATCTACTACTCTTTCTGTGAAATATTATTTTCTAACTAGTTTCATGTTGGGCCCCTCATTCTATCATTAGGTGTCTTCTTAAAAACACTTCCCTCCTGAACCTTATTCAATTCTTTCGCATATTTAAAGGTCTCAATCATGTCCCCCTCTCCCTTCTTTCCTCCATGTCATTTGACTGCACACATACTATCACTCTTTGTATGATTTCCAAACTGTCTTTTTCTGGGATAGGAACCAAAACAGAGTTGCAAGCCACCATTTGGAGTGACCCATGTTAGGCTTAATATAAGTTATAGTAATTAAGTAGGGTTGCTAAAGAGAACAAAAAACATCAACTCAGAGGTAAGGTAAAAAAAGGTGCTTTTTTAGAATGGAAAGTATTTGCACAGTACAAATAATAATACAATTAACATATTTTTGGCCATATAAGATGCACTTATGTTTCCCCAAAAGTGGGGGGGGGGGATATCAGTGCATCTTATCGGGTGAATGTAAAAAAAAAAAATTACATTCCATGGCTCCCCCGCTACCCGCTGCCTCTGTAGCTGCTGCTGCCTGCCTCCTCCATAACCACAATGATGCCAGGAGTCATTGGCCATGCCCACCCAGAAGCAGGAAAAGGTTTGCTCTGAACTTGTGGCTGCTGACCACAGCTTCCATAGCAGCCGCTTCCATTGCCAGCTCTCCTCCTGCCGCTGCCCTCTGCCACAAAATCAGAGTGAACCGGTTCCGGCTTTTAGGTGGGTGTAGCCTATGACTCCTGCCAGCGTCATTGGATGCTGGCATGAGTCACAGGCCACGCTCCACCCGGGCACTAGATTTGACTAGCTCTGATCTTGCAGCAGAGGGGCGGAGGTAGTGGGGACCAGCCCCTATGGAGGTGGCGGGGACCGGCAGCTACGAAAGCGGTGCTCAGCAGCCGCAAGTTCAGAGCGAGCCGGTTCTGGCTTCTGGGTAGGCATGGCCTGTGACTACTGCCACTGTCATTGGACACTAGCTAGAGTAATTGCAAACAAAATACCTCTGCAGGAGTGTGGCTCAAGATGTCTAACACAGCCGCCCTTCTGTGTGAGGAGGGAGGTCCGCCACTACAGTCTTCATTCATGGCTGTGCTGCGGTATCACATCATTTACCTCAGACACCTGCCTCACAATCACAGTTGGGGAGGCTGCAGAGGCAGCAAGGTCCATAGTGGAATCGCTGCTTCTCCCCCAGAAACCTCCCCACCAGGCAACTCCCCTTCCTACATTTCAGAGGCCAAGGAGCAGACATTTTGTGTAGCTGCTGGAGAGCCAGTGCTCATTTCAGATACCAGGTCTTCGATAGTACTGTATCTACTATCTACTGAGCACAGCAGAGATGAACCGGTATCAACTGTATTTTTTGCTGAGTGACTAGCAGGAATAGCCACATTACTGACTCCCCCGAGAGTGTTACTTCTGGGTGTCCATATTGCCCAGACAGGAGAAAGACAAGGGCAAGAGATCAAATGGAAGACACATACCTGCCCCCAATGAGGCATTACTGCTCCGGTGCAGGTATCTGCATTGGGAGGTGCCCCCAGCCGAGCTCGGCTCCTCCCTGCCCTGAGCCCCAGAACTTGGAAGGCCCCACATCTTGAGGGCATCCATCCCTGGGTTTCCCGATGCCTCCAGCAAAACAGCTGCAGTCATGACCAGGCCACTCCCACCACCTCAGGTAGAGGCACAGGACCAGCATGCGATTACACTATGAAGGTAGCAGGGGATCCTGGGGGGGGGCTCACAGACCCTTTGCACCTGACTCTGGGGATTCATCACTTTCACCTCAATCATATGTTCCCCATCCACCACCCCACGAGTGGCGTCTACTGGAAGGTATGGCGGCGGGGGGGGGGGGGGGGGGGGCAACAACCAGTGATCCACCAATAACATATGATTAACCAATGATACAATAATATGAGTGTAAATAAATAAATATTTTATTCGTTTGTATAAATAAATAAATATACACACATCTGTTAAAATCTAAAAAAGACCATCACAAAAAGTGCTAATAAGATATCTGAATTCATCTGCACAATAAATATATTTATTATCTCAGCCATCCTACTTTATGCAAATGTCTAAGTGATTAATTGCTATATACCATATTTTTCTCACTTTAAGATGCATCTTGGGGTTTAGAGGAGAAAACTATTCTCAATTCAATGGGGTTCTAACCGCCCCTCACTACAAGAACCGTATAACAGAAAGTGACAGAACCCCCATCACTAAATCAGGCAGTGTGCAGAATCCCCCCCCAATCCCCTATAACAAGGGGTGTGCAGAACCCCCCTCCCCTATAACAAGCAGTGTGCAGAACCCCCAATCCCCTATAACAAACGGTGTGCAGAACCCCCATCACTAAATCAGGCAGTGTGCAGAATCCCCCCCAACCCCCTATAACAAGGGGTGTGCAGAACCCCCAATCCCCTATAACAAGCAGTGTGCAGAACCCCCAATCCCCCATAACAAGCAGTGTGCAGAACCCCCCTCCCCTATAACAAGCAGTGTGCAAAATACCCCTCCCCCATTATCATTTTAATAGATTAATCCCTGCAACATATTTACATAATGCTTCAAATGAGTTGTGTAACACAAGAGGTATTCTATAGTACTACAAATCAACAGATATCACGTGGTGGATGGAAACAAGCATGTTAAAGCATCAACTACATCTCCAAGATTAACCCATTGAGGAGAGCAGAAATGAGTGCTGTGTAGAGCAGGGGTCCCCAACCCTCTCCTACAGGGCCCACCAACAGGCCAGGATTTGCTGATCTCCACACAGATGCACAGGTGAAGTAATTAGTGCAGCAGCAGAGCTATAGAGTCAGCTTGTTGGTGGGACTTGTAGGAAAGGGTTGGGGACCAGTCTTCTAGAGCAACAACATCCAAGATTTTCACACTCCTGGGTGTCCTGCTATGTGAACCCCCTGTGATCACCATAGAAATCTTACATTTCCAACTGCGCATGTGCAAGTCACTGACCAGCCATTGTGCTCCATTCATATTGCCCTTTGCTGACCTGAGAGCAGATTTGTGAATACAGCGCATGCTGCTGGCTCCAATCCCCCTCCTGTGCATACTCGCACCAGCCCTTCACTAATGCCTGACACAGGTAAGAGTTAGCAGGGTGGCAGCCGAGGATTGCAAAAATGAATTGGGATCGCTGGCTTTATATATAATGGGCAATACTTGGGGATTTCACAGAGTAGGGCATCCCAAATTGAGATGTCCTATGGATGAGGACACGGCCTCCCTGGATTCATTTTTTCTTTAGCTAAGCTTTTTGTTACTTTTTAATAGAGCACATGCTGTTTCTGTCGGGTCTGGGTAGCATTCGTAACTTATGTTTTAAAGTGGATCGAAACCAGAGATTTTCACTGTCTCACAGAGACTTACCGCCCAGGAGGCGAGAACGGTGCACTGCACACTCACAAAGACCACAATGGTGTGTGGCGCGCACAGAAACCAGGATACACTCGACGTAGGCAAGAAGAAGCAGATGGCGTGTGCACAGAGATGTGTGTTGGAGCCAGGAGAAGCGGGCGTGGGTAAGTAAGTCACCAGGCGTACATGTTGAAGAGCCACTGCAGGTAGCTTGCTCCAGGCCCCCTTGTTCCACGGGTCTGGGGGCATGTGCCTGTGCTTCCTCTATGGTATATATGCCCCTGCTGTCTTGGGCTCCGGTCCTTGTGCCAGCGGCACCCCAACTTGGGCTGTCCTGCTGTGTAAAACCACCCTGTTCACTCCAAAAACTCACCTTTTCTCTGTTCCATGGCACACGTATGGGCTCTCATCCAGTCAGCGCCATATGCCATGCATATTAATGCACAGCATATGGTCTTGCTAGCGGGGCAGCTGCATCCTCAGTGTCCCTGTGGTGCACAAAGCGCTCCTGTGTCCAGTCTGTCAGAATGGCTTGGTGTGTAAGCATGCCTCAAGTACAGGGAGCCCGGGAATGCAGACACAGCTGGTGAGTGAGGCATACGAGCCCCCAAAAAGGTGAGTGAAATGTGGAGCGATCAGATACCTCCCAACTTTTTACGAGGTGAAAGGGACATTTGTTAAATTAGGCCACATCCCCTCATTGAGGGATGGATAGGAGACAGGATGTAACAGTTACATCAATATAAACTCTTTCAATAGGCAAATTAATAAATCATTGATGCAGATCTGCATGTTACACAAGGGGGGGCAGGGGGACATGGACTCAAAAGTGGGACAGCCCCTTCAAATCAGGGACAGTTTGGAGGTATGCAGGAATCATGCAAATCAGATGTCCCAAGGTTGTTTAATCAGCTTGTCCTGGAGTCTTTTACACTGTTGTTTAGAGGTGGGTGGTCCTGTTTAATGACTGTATTGATGACATATATTAACGCTCTCTCTCATCTGGTTTTATGATGAATACATATAAAACATAGAAAAGCTTTTTATTTACTAAAAAAAGTTTATTGAATCAAGGCCATGGCATCTATAGAACTGAATGCGGAGGGATGAATAAAACAGGGGGAATTGAGAATT
The DNA here is from genome assembly GCA_027917425.1 of Gastrophryne carolinensis. Lineage (NCBI taxonomy): Eukaryota > Metazoa > Chordata > Amphibia > Anura > Microhylidae > Gastrophryne > Gastrophryne carolinensis. The sequence goes on along the minus strand of CM051234.1, from coordinate 645,052,168 downwards.
CTAACAGAAAAAATGACTTACATCATACACATTAACCGGCACTGGAAAGATCGATAGTCAGGAATTGAGCGCATGTGCCAGTTTATAGAAAACAATCCCCCGATCATCAGATCTTGTTCATATAAATAAAAATATTGAAATAAAGGATGGGCTGCAGTGAGTTTGCACTGTGTGGCAGGGTTGTGGATGACTGCGCAGGAGGACACACACAGGAGGATGAGACAGAGAACAGAGAGCATAGCTGAGGACATGACTACTGACCAATCTGTGTCCAGTTATTCCATGATGAATGTGCAGGTCCTCCAGCCTTCAGTGTCAGTGGGTTCCTCAGCACAGTTACTGTCAGTTTATAAAGCCAAGCTGTAAAAGAAATAGCACTAGAATTCACATCATAAATAATTATAATATTCTATTTTTCTCTATTTGCAGCAGAAACAAAAAAAGGAATAAAAAAACAGAAAAAAGTTTGCTCACACATCTAGCCCTGCAGTAGTAGCCCACATGCACCTGGGTTATTGATGGTATGTTGAGTTGCAGGTATTATTTAGACCTAGGGAGCCCAATGTCAGTATTTGAGGAGGTTTAAATGTTGTAGCAGTCCTCAATTACTCCACCACTAGCACCAACACAAAGGCAGGTACATTTTTTATTGATTCACTGAGATGAATACAACTGAAGGCATCAGGTGATTCACACTCTTTTCCCTGGGCTGAAGCTGGCCACAGCTGATAATCCTGTCTGCAGGTTCCCCAGGTCTTATTCCAACCGGAGGCTGCCAGTGGTCTTCCAGTCACCAAGTGCTAGCTCAGTGTGCCTCAACCCACTTCTTGAGCGCCACCAAAAGGTCATGTTTTGTGGAACTCCAAATTGCTTGGTCCGATAGCTATGTCTGAGGATAGCTATGTCTGAGCACTAATTACCTTACCTGTGCGGCACAAGGGTTAGAGAACACTTTGCTAGCTCTTCTACCACTAGACATATTCCTAGATTCAGAATTTCAAAAGTTTTTTGGAGAGAAAGACCAAAGACAGACCCATGACTGGAGTAGAGCTCCATGCCATCTCCTGCTAATACCCAAAAACCCTTTAATAAAACGCTGCACAGCATTTATATTTTTGGAATTTGACAATTTTATCGGCCACAGATGAACAAATAAATACAACACAAATCTTCAACCCCTTAATCGAGTCTGAGTGGCTAGCAACCAAACTAACCTGCAAGCATGGTGAGGAGGAAACATCCTTGATACACCTAGATAAGCGGATGCGGTTTTAAGTTCCACCACTATCTCTGTTAGGCTCAGAGATCGACAGGGCCAATTGCTAGAGTGCAAAATAACGACAGCCTGGCTCCCCCAAAATTGTAGCCATTCTTGCAACTACTATTTCCAGCCTGGCTTGTTTTTTCCGTTCTACTCCTTAGTTCTCATTCAATCTGCCAACTCAGACCCAGAAGAAGAGGAGACCGTCATAGCTGTGCAGCGTTGACTACTTAAAGTGGACCAACACCCAGGATTTTCACTTCGCTGTGTGAAACCCCCCAAAAAACGTACCTTTTCGGCGACGGACAAGCGACCGCCTCCCACGCGTCCCTCTTACAGGGCACGCACCCACGACGCCCATTCACAAACGGCCGGCGCGGGCGCACGCACTGCTAGAGGGGCGCGCGGGAGGCGGCGGCGGCTGATTCGTCGCCTATAAGGTAAGGTTTTTTGGGGCTTTTGGGGGGGTTTCACCCCGCGGGACATCCCGATCTCGGTTGCCCCGCGGTGAGGGAGGTGATCGGCCCGGGAATCTTATAGATCACCCCTGGGTGTTGGTCCACTTTAACTCTCACCAGCTGCCAACACTGTCAACACCCCCCTCTCCCTTTAATTTAGCAAACTCCCCAACCTACTCTTCAGCTGAAGCCTCCAATACATACCCCTGATGATTCTAATACATCCTCTCCTCCATAAATGTCAGAACTCCATCATGCTGTTCCTCCACTTTAGGGGTAAGCCACCTGCGAGCTTATACCAACAGACAAATTACCAAACTGCGTTCATTCTCTTCACCTTCGGTTCTCAGCTCCCACCCAAACCAATTGTACCCTTTTAACCAGTATCCCCGGACCATGCTGCTCCTCTGGATCACAGATCTTTAGCCTGCCCTAGCAATATAAATATCCGATAAATCACCGAACACACCTATTCCACCGAACATGCCGAGTTTATTCTCTTACGGACTCTTGACCCCTTCACCGTAGGCCACGTACTCCCCCAATATGAATATCCACCAATACACTGATTCTACCAGAATAAAGGCTATCATCCCCTTTGCAGTGGGCTCCTGTAATCCACCACTATGAGTATACGATAATCTGCTGATTTGCTCTTATTAAGGGCTCACAGCCCCTTCCCAGTGGGCCACGTAATCCATCAATATGAGCATCTGCCCAACCAGCCGAGTCTATCACTTAAGGGTTCTCGGCCCCCTTCCAGAGGGCCCCGTACTCCACCAATATGAGTATCCGCCACACCCTCCAAGTTTATGATACTGAGGACTCTCAGTCCCTTCCCAGTGGACCCCGTAGTCGACCATTGAGTTTCTGAAGCTCCACTGATTCCATCCTATTAAAGGCTCCAGGCCTATTCCCAGTGCTGCTTAATCCACCAACGATTATCCAATTTTCCACTGATTCTATCATATAAAGGACTCTTGACCCCTTCCCAGTGGGCACCATGATCCACCATGGATGGATCCGCTAATCCGCCAAACATGATGGGTTTATCATATTAGGGGCACTCAACCCCTTCCCCAGTGGGCCACGAAATCCACCCATATGAGAATTGGATAATACGCCAATTCTATCCAATTAAGGGCCCTTGACTCCTCTCATGGTAGGCCCCATAATCCCCCAATGTATATCCATTGCTAGCTGCCCTGTAGGCCATGTATTCTGAATATTTAGGCCCTTCCCTCCAGCTGGTAATTCAATGCTCGATCCACTCCCCTGCTCGTACTAACACCAGATACTCATCACTAAACATCCTACTACATTGTATTCTGAGCACCAACTCACTTCCCCATAGTGAATTCACTCCGACCGATTCCTGCCTTTTCCTATGCAGTAACCCAAGCCCCAGGCAGCTTCTTACTTCCACTCTCAGGGTTACATGAACCATAATAATTAGGCGATCTGTCCCAAATCCTCTAACACCATCTGATTGTGGACAGGTAGGTCGCTTCACCATGGGCCGTATCCTCTAACCCATTTCGGCCTTGGCCGTTCATGTAACCCAATACCCGAACCGATCCTCCCCAGTGCTGCTCGCAAACAACCACTCCCCACGTCATCCTGGGAACAGTCTGCCCATTTCCCTTTCAGCAGTTACTCCAACCAATTCTAACCTCCCTGACCTTGAATATCCCCAGACTCAGGCCGCTTCTTCTTCTAAAACTAAATTACGTCTGTCCATCAGGACCAAACCCTCCGATTCCATCATCAGTGCTGCATGCATCTCACTTTCCCATAGACCAGTTACTCCAGCCTTGTTTTACCTTGCCGTCCGTTGGGCATACAAGACCCGGGCCTCTCTCCCCTATGCTGATAACCTGACTGCATAGTGGCCAGTCTCCAAACATCCCAACCCAAATACTCCTTCAAACCAACCAACACTGTGAATCCCAACCGATTGCCAACCGAAGTCAACCCCTATACAACCATCCTTCTGTGTCTAGGCACACCCTACTTGATACCCACTCCCTCCTCTCAGTTTTACTAATCTCCCTAACAGCTGCCAACGAAGCAACCTGCAAAGCTATTCTAAGGTCAAAGTCAACTATCCCGGTGGATAGTTGACTTTGACCTCAGAATAGCTTCGGAGGTTGCTTTGTTGGCTTACCATCCTCATGCCCCCCTCAAAAAACCTGCCCTCCATCAGCGTAGCATGCCCTTACCCAATCCCTGCCTGCAGGGCACAAGCCAGAGTTACCAGCTTCAAACTAACCCTATTACCATTACCCCTTTGTTCCATCTGTAGTGAAATGACTGCTTGGCTCCACACAGCCAACCTCTCCCCAAGCCCTCTTCAGTTCCTGCATTATGCGTTTGATCTGTCTAACCAACCCCTCATATCCCTCAATAGCCCCTTAAATGCCACTCAAACCAGAACTAATCAATTTACCTCAACCTGCTCAGTGCTCCCCCCAAAAAACGTACCTTTTCGGTGACGGACAAGCGACCGCCTCCCACGCGTCCCTCTTACAGGGCACGCACCCACGACGCCCATTCACAAACGGCCGGCGCGGGCGCACGCACTGCTAGAGGGGCGCGCGGGAGGCGGCGGCGGCTGATTCGTCGCCTATAAGGTAAGGTTTTTTGGGGCTTTTGGGAGGGTTTCACCCCGCGGGACATCCCGATCTCGGTTGCCCCGCGGTGAGGGAGGTGATCGGCCCGGGAATCTTATAGATTCCCGGGCCGATCACCCCTGGGTGTTGGTCCACTTTAACTCTCACCAGCTGCCAACACTGTCAACACCCCCCTCTCCCTTTAATTTAGCAAACTCCCCAACCTACTCTTCAGCTGAAGCCTCCAATACATACCCCTGATGATTCTAATACATCCTCTCCTCCATAAATGTCAGAACTCCATCATGCTGTTCCTCCACTTTAGGGGTAAGCCACCTGCGAGCTTATACCAACAGACAAATTACCAAACTGCGTTCATTCTCTTCACCTTCGGTTCTCAGCTCCCACCCAAACCAATTGTACCCTTTTAACCAGTATCCCCGGACCATGCTGCTCCTCTGGATCACAGATCTTTAGCCTGCCCTAGCAATATAAATATCCGATAAATCACCGAACACACCTATTCCACCGAACATGCCGAGTTTATTCTCTTACGGACTCTTGACCCCTTCACCGTAGGCCACGTACTCCCCCAATATGAATATCCACCAATACACTGATTCTACCAGAATAAAGGCTATCATCCCCTTTGCAGTGGGCTCCTGTAATCCACCACTATGAGTATACGATAATCTGCTGATTTGCTCTTATTAAGGGCTCACAGCCCCTTCCCAGTGGGCCACGTAATCCATCAATATGAGCATCTGCCCAACCAGCCGAGTCTATCACTTAAGGGTTCTCGGCCCCCTTCCAGAGGGCCCCATACTCCACCAATATGAGTATCCGCCACACCCTCCAAGTTTATGATACTGAGGACTCTCAGCCCCTTCCCAGTGGACCCCGTAGTCGACCATTGAGTTTCTGAAGCTCCACTGATTCCATCCTATTAAAGGCTCCAGGCCTATTCCCAGTGCTGCTTAATCCACCAACGATTATCCAATTTTCCACTGATTCTATCATATAAAGGACTCTTGACCCCTTCCCAGTGGGCACCATGATCCACCATGGATGGATCCGCTAATCCGCCAAACATGATGGGTTTATCATATTAGGGGCACTCAACCCCTTCCCCAGTGGGCCACGAAATCCACCCATATGAGAATTGGATAATACGCCAATTCTATCCAATTAAGGGCCCTTGACTCCTCTCATGGTAGGCCCCATAATCCCCCAATGTATATCCATTGCTAGCTGCCCTGTAGGCCATGTATTCTGAATATTTAGGCCCTTCCCTCCAGCTGGTAATTCAATGCTCGATCCACTCCCCTGCTCGTACTAACACCAGATACTCATCACTAAACATCCTACTACATTGTATTCTGAGCACCAACTCACTTCCCCATAGTGAATTCACTCCGACCGATTCCTGCCTTTTCCTATGCAGTAACCCAAGCCCCAGGCAGCTTCTTACTTCCACTCTCAGGGTTACATGAACCATAATAATTAGGCGATCTGTCCCAAATCCTCTAACACCATCTGATTGTGGACAGGTAGGTCGCTTCACCATGGGCCGTATCCTCTAACCCATTTCGGCCTTGGCCGTTCATGTAACCCAATACCCGAACCGATCCTCCCCAGTGCTGCTCGCAAACAACCACTCCCCACGTCATCCTGGGAACAGTCTGCCCATTTCCCTTTCAGCAGTTACTCCAACCAATTCTAACCTCCCTGACCTTGAATATCCCCAGACTCAGGCCGCTTCTTCTTCTAAAACTAAATTACGTCTGTCCATCAGGACCAAACCCTCCGATTCCATCATCAGTGCTGCATGCATCTCACTTTCCCATAGACCAGTTACTCCAGCCTTGTTTTACCTTGCCGTCCGTTGGGCATACAAGACCCGGGCCTCTCTCCCCTATGCTGATAACCTGACTGCATAGTGGCCAGTCTCCAAACATCCCAACCCAAATACTCCTTCAAACCAACCAACACTGTGAATCCCAACCGATTGCCAACCGAAGTCAACCCCTATACAACCATCCTTCTGTGTCTAGGCACACCCTACTTGATACCCACTCCCTCCTCTCAGTTTTACTAATCTCCCTAACAGCTGCCAACGAAGCAACCTGCAAAGCTATTCTAAGGTCAAAGTCAACTATCCCGGTGGATAGTTGACTTTGACCTCAGAATAGCTTCGGAGGTTGCTTTGTTGGCTTACCATCCTCATGCCCCCCTCAAAAAACCTGCCCTCCATCAGCGTAGCATGCCCTTACCCAATCCCTGCCTGCAGGGCACAAGCCAGAGTTACCAGCTTCAAACTAACCCTATTACCATTACCCCTTTGTTCCATCTGTAGTGAAATGACTGCTTGGCTCCACACAGCCAACCTCTCCCCAAGCCCTCTTCAGTTCCTGCATTATGCGTTTGATCTGTCTAACCAACCCCTCATATCCCTCAATAGCCCCTTAAATGCCACTCAAACCAGAACTAATCAATTTACCTCAACCTGCTCAGTGCTCCAAATGTTACCAGTCCCAGATCTAGCACGGCATATCCAAAAAAAAAAAACAGCCTGTCTGTAGTCCCTTTTGTGCTCTGTACACCCCCATCCAAGCCCGCCATACCTGGCGGTCCTCACAAAATCCCTCCATCCTGCCACACAGCCCAGTAAGGCCACAACCGCCAGACCATTATCATTAGGAAATGTGACTTACCTTCCCTAAAGACTTGTTCAGCTGCAGTTTTATTGCCAGATTGTGGTATAAAGTAAAACAAAGCTAAACAAAATAAGTCCTATGCCTGTCCGGCTCTAACTAAACATTAGGTGCTCCTGACTAACCCAGTGCCGGCCTAGTACCGGGCACCATAACATAACAGATCATAACATACCACCGGCAATGCTCCCACAGGCTCCTAGCAGATGTCCTGCTCCCAGGATGAGAGAGCCAGAATGTGTGTGAACTCCCTCCTTCTATCAGGCAAGCACACCTTGCACTAATCAGACAGCCCAAGACCCGGACTGTCCGGGTGGAGTGGGGCCCACCCTCTCTTCCCCAATCCAGCAACACAGGCCCTGTAAACGGGTTATTACCCAAACCCTAAACTACAGATCCTAGATCCCTAGTTTCTAACATCCTGGTTGCTTTACCTGACAGATACAAGAAATCTTGGGCAGATATACACACCCTCTATGACTTTTCCAGACACTCTGTCACAGGGGTAAGGCGATGTCTCCTCACCACTCACATGTGCTCACACTTCCTCTGCCAATGTCCTCTTAGCTTAAAGTCAAACATTTGCTCCATGAAAGTCTGCAAAGAACAAACAAATTTGCATTATTAACTTATGTCTTTTGTTTGGTTTTCCTTTAGGTACACATGAAAGCCCTTGCCCCTTGAAGTACTTTCCTGTGACAATGCAAGCACCAAAGCCTGCTAGTGTATGCCACTTAATCCAGCTCTTCCATCTGACAGTAGTGGCGGATTGCAAGCACAGAGTGCCAAGTGACGCGCCTAACTCTTAACTCTGCTACTACTGTTGGATAGTGCTCACTGACACCGCTCACCAACATGGCGCTGTCAGCTTTCCCATCCCATCTTCGCTCGTATTTCATGGCCACTCTGTTGCCTGTTTGCACCATGGCTGCAATGTGCCACAAACGCGTAAGAAAATAGCATGGAAGGGTAACTTACCCTCATGATGTACTCCTGATGCTCACGGGTGTACATGGTGGGTGCCATGTTGTTCCTTTGGATGTGACGCACCCCTGAGTCGAGCCGCCTATGTGGCTGGGCGGACTCCGGAAGTGTGATTGCGTCCATACGCACATGTAGCCTATAGGTTGCTGGTGCCTGTGCGGCCTGTTAAATACACTCATTGATGTCCAATTAACCATCCACTTAATTCTAAAAGAACACAGATGAGCCTTAGACTTGCAGGCCAGTGCTTACTTAGGAGCTTACTATGCCACACCATAGGTGACAACGCAGCACCCAGAGCCCCAACTCAGGCATGGCCGAGGAACACGCAGTACCTGGCCCAGGTACCGTAGCCCCATGCCCCGCCTTTCATCCCGCAGACACTCCCCTGCCGATATCCACACTAGCCACTCTGAGACCACAGCAGTGTCAGCCATCATCACTGGGAGTCACAGAACCAGCTCCTGGGGGCTCACGCCATAGCCCACCACGGTCCAACCAACAGTCGGGACACCAAAGTCCTGTGCTGAACTCAGTGTGGGCCACTGCGGGCCAACACCCAGCAGACCCCTGCATTGGCCATTCACCCTGGGCGCAATCTAACCAGGGCAAGTTGAGTGGCCAATTTAATGATGCCCCCTGGATGGGGTGGTCCAAAATTATCGGCTGGGTCCAGATTGACCCCTAAAGGGTTGAGGAAGGAGTTATGGACGGAAATTGCCCGCAATGTCATGGGGGCAGGAACGAAACTCAAGGATGTGCCCAGGCCAAGAAAAAGTGGGATGAAACTGAAGGTGGTGTTTTGGCACAAACTCAGCACCAGACAGGCTGAAGGGTATAATAGACAATACAAATAACTAATCACAATGTTAGTTAGCAACTAATTAACCAAAAATATATCTAATCCTATACTAGTGAAGGAGAATGATAATGGATTAGTGGCAAAAAGATATATAGCAGCAATACTTAATACTAATTCTTTGGCATAAGCCAAAATATCTGGGTAGACTGGCACTTAAAGGGTTAATAATCTATACTGAATGTAAGGTTACTAATAAAACTCTCTTTTGATAGGTGATAAAAATTCTCCAGGGCTTACCTCGAATCTAAAAGTGATTTTACCATTGAATCCTTTTTTCTTGTGTTTTCTGGGGATCACAGCTTTACACCTGGGAAATGGCGGCAGATGCAGTATGTGTGTGCCACCTTATCACCATTTGAGGAAGAATTTGCTGAATGATAGGAAACAGAGGGTGGGTATCAACAGAATATACTCAGATTAGATCACCATTACTAGTGGAGTATTTAACACAAAACAGCACAGCACTAAAAAACAGATCATTTGAAAGTATAGGCAGGAAATGGCAAATGAAGTTTAATACAGTGACATGTAAGGTTATACTCATGAGAAGGAGCACTTTGTGCCAGGATTAAAGAAGAAAATGCTGGATAAAACTACAAGAGGAAAGGACCTAGAGGTTTTAGACTTAATTATAGTGATCAGCAGCAGCTGCCAAGGCAAACCGTATCATGGGGTGGGGTGCATCAAGAGGTTCATTATGTAGGTGCCCATGACCAGAGCATCATTGGTCAGATGGAATATTGTGTACAATTTTGGGGACCAGCGCATAAAAAGTAAATGTGAGAACTTGAGCATGTCCAAACACTGGCAACTAAACTATTAAATGGAATGGGAGGACTAGAGTACCCTGAAAGATTTTTAAAAATAGCTTTATTTAAAAGTTTAGAGAAGAGACACCTGAGGGATCTAATAACTATGTATAGATATAACTGGGGACAATACAAAGATCTGTCCCAAAATCTATTTATACTCAGGACTGTAGCTATAGCACTGGGGAATTCACTAGGGTTACAGGAAATATGCTTCTTGCACCGGCATAGGAGGGGAATCTTTAAGAACAGTGAGACTATGGAACTCTCTGCCAGATGATGCAGTCATGAGAAATACAATGACATTTTTTTAGGGCCCTCCACACATTCTTCATTACAATTAAAATCGAAGACCCTATGAGGCCAATATACGTGCTGCTGTGGCCTCCTGCCTTTGTCTGTGAGGAAGGTGGGCAAAGTTTTGGAAGGGTGAGCCCTAACAGGGCCCTCATCATTTTCTAATGTAAATTTTATCTAAACGTTTGAGGACAATGTGATGGCTGCTGTGGTCCACTCGCTGTACTCAGGGTAGATGGTTCATTTCTGGACTGGGTGCAACCTGTCAGGGCACTCCGCTTTTGTAATATGGCTTTTGTAGTATCTAGCTAATTGATGTAATAGGAAAGCTAATTAAAATGCTTTCAAAATATCTGGTTAGGGTGTTCATATGCATTTTTGAAGCATTTGTCAGCAGTTCTGTGTCTTCCAGAGGCTAGTATACACATCAGGATTCTCAATTTGGCTGTACATAATTCCAGGATTTAGCGGCCGATTCGCGAGATGGATGACCCGAATCGGTTTTAGCTCATAACTAGTCATTAGTCACAGGGGCGATAACACAGAAGCTCCTCCTTTGTGGTACAAAAGCCTCCCTACCCTGGTGGGCCACCAAAGAAGCAGGAGGTACCTGTAATCAATACCCAGACCAGGAGGGAGACATTGGACCTGCAGAAGGCCTCCAACAGTTATTTTTAAATTGTATTTTTCACTATATCCAGTCCAGGTCGTCCCAGAATTAATGACATGTGGGTATTCCACCGCTAGGTGGCACTCGACTGCAAGATCAAAAGCTGTCGCTCCTCCTAAGGGCTTATTAGGTTTGGGCCGGCGGTGCCTTGTAACCTATGTACCATTACTCTAATCACCATAATGGAGGCTTCTGGGGATAATGAGCTAGGGGCCCCATCTGCCCCTAGCCTGTTATTGCCTGCAACCTCTCCAGAACCCCCGCTACTGCATTCAGCCCCCAACGAGGGGGAAGCCAGCAAGGGGCCCCATGTTGTTTTGGCACATCGGGTGGCCAGTCTTAAGAGACAGGTCTCTGGCACGGCTCCTAAGAAGGCCACGAGTAAGAAGCACCATATCGAGCCAGTTTACTGGCCAGTTTAAGATCTTTTTGGAGGTCTGGACTCCATGGAGGAGTGTGAGTTGCATGTGGACTCTGTTTCCACTGTGGATTATTCTGCCGGCTATAACAGCGGGCCTGGCTCTTCCTCGGGTGAGGATATGTGGCTCCCTGATGATACAGAGAGGTTGCTGGCTGCTGTGTTTGAGACGTTGCATATTGTCCTTCCTAAAGTGGCTAAAAGGAAGCAGGCTGATTTATTTCGGCCTGAGAGACAGACACTTGTCTTTCCTGAGCAGTCCAATTTTTCTAATATTGTCTAGAGTGGGAAAGGCCTAACAAGCTACCGTTGGTGCCTAAGGGCCTGGACAGTCGCTATCCCTTCCCTGAGGAGCTGGTCCGTCTGTGGTCCCGTCCCCCCAAAGTGGTTTCCCCTGTGTCGGGGTTATCCAACACTACGGTTATGCCGTCACCTGATACTGCTTCCTTGCGTGATCCAGCTGACAGGCGTATGGATCAGCTAGTTTGTCATGCCTTCAACTTTGCTGGTGCTGGGTTTCGCCATGTGTGTGCCGCGGCTATTGTCTCCTTAGCCATCAGAAAGAAGGTGAGATGTCTTGTAAATATTGCTAAGTCTCACAAGCGGGCGGAGAAGTATACAGAACTTAAAGCTTGCGTGGATTTTATTGCCTTTGTTGCCTCTGCCATGGATGATGGTGTCCGGCTCGGTGCCAGGGTTTCGGCCCTGCTTGTTGCGCTCCGTCGCTCACTCTGGTTGCGGCAATGGTCGGCTGACGCCGCGGCCAAGAAATCGCTCACTAGTATCCCCTTCATGGGGCACAGGTTGTTCGGGGAGCGTCTGGACCTGCTGATCAAGGATGGTAGACTCCCTCAGGGGTGGAAGCCTGCGCGGCCCTTTTGGGGTTCTTCTGCCTATCGCTCCTTTTGAGGAGCAAGAGGATTTTCATTTTCAGGTGGCCGCAGAGAGTTTTAGGGACGAGGTAGGTCCCGCTGTTGATCCAATCCCTCCTGGGGATCCAAGTCCAAGCCCCCTGCCAAGGCCCCTCAGGCATGAGGAGGCGCCCTCATCCATCTGGGTGGGGGGACGGCTTCTGCTATTTACCCACATCTGGAGACAGCGGGTCTCAGATTGGTGGATTCAGGAGGTGGAGTCCTCCGGTTACAGAATAAAGCTGGCAGTCAGGCCACTCTCAAGATTTCTTCAGTCTCGAATATCCCAGAACCCAGTGCAGGCACAGGGCCTGAGAATGGCCGTGCAGCACCTCCTGCGGTTAGGGGTGATTTGCCCTGTGCCTCGTCAGGAACTCCAATCTCTTTACAGTTCCCAAAAAGGACGGTACATTACGCCCTATCCTGGACCTGAAGGGTCTCAACAGGTTTGTAAGAGTCAGACATTTCCGCATGGAAACCTTACGGTGAGCGGTGAGCTCGCTTTGGTCCGGCGACTTCATGACCACGGTGGACATCAGGGATGCCTATTTGCACATCCCGATTTTCCAGAGACATCAGAAGTTCCTGAGATTTTCTCTGGAGGACCAGTATTACCAGTTTGTGGCTCTGCCCCCCGGGTTTTCACCAAGGTGCTGGCAGGCATCATGGCTATTCTAAGGATTCAGGGCATTCGTGTGCTGCCTTATCTGGACTATTTACTGATTGCGGCTCAGTCCCTTCAGCAGGCCGAGAGCGACACACGGATGGTGTTATCCACTCTAGAGGCCTTCGGATGGGTAATCAATTACCCCAAGTCTTCGGTCATTCCCTCAATGGTGAGGTCCTTCCTGGGCATGACGTTGGACACCTCTCAGGTCAAGGTTTTCCTGCCACAGCAGAAGGTGTTGGGCCTTCAGACGCAGATGCAGACCTTGCTCTCTTGTCAGCGGCCGTTGATACATCTGGTGATGAAGCTGGTGGGCCTGATGGTGTCATGCTTCGAGGCAGTGCCCTTTGCCCAATTCCATATGAAACCTCCTCAATTGAACCTCCCGGTGGGAGATAGTTACCACGGATGCCAGTCTGACTGGCTGGGGAGTTGTTTGGCAAACGCAGAGACTCCAGGGTCAGTGGGGTCCACAGGAGAACCACTTGGCCATAAATCTCCTGGAGCTGAGAGCAATCTGGTTGGTACTTTTTCGCTTGACTCCCTATTGAAGGGGTCGTGTGATCCAGGTTCGCTCGGACAATCGGACGGCTGACGCTTATATCAATCACCAGGGTGGGACTCGGAGCAAGCGAGCCCTCAAGGAGGTGACCCAGATTCTGACTTGGGCAGAGGAGAATGTTCCCTGCATATCGGCCGTTTACATCCCCGGGGTAGAAAACCATGAGGCAGATGCCCTGAGCAGGAACGCCTCATGCCTGGGGGAATGGTCTCTCAGCAACAAGACCTTTCACGCTCTGTGTCTCCGCTGGAGTCAGCCGGACGTGGACCTGTTTGCATCCAGACACAATCACAAGCTCCCAAGGTTCGTCTCCCTGTCAAGAGATCCTCTGACTTTTGCCACAGACGCTCTGGCAATTCTTTGGATGGAGTTCAGGCTCCTCTACGCATTCCCTCCATTTCCACTACTGGGCCGAGTGCTGCGCAAGATAGCCCAGGAGGGGGTACCAACCATCCTGGTGGCTCCTCGCTGGCCAAGAAGGAGTTGGTTTGCAGACATAGTTCAGATGTCAGTGGATTGATACATCATGCCCAGGGCTTCTCACACAGGGGTCGCTGCAGCACCCCAATTTACAGACGCTGGCTTTGACGGCCTGGCTAATGAGGCCTTAATCCTGATGGCAAAGGGCCTGCCTGCCACAGTTGTGTGTACCATGATTTAGGCACGGAAGAAGTCTTCTTCCATGATACATTACAGAGTTTGGCATGCCTATATTACTTGGTGTGAATCCAAGAGTTTCCCTTGTCGCACTTTCTCTATCTCTAGGATCTTGGAGTTTTTACAACGCGGTTTAGACTTGGGTCTCCAGCTGAGCACCCTCAAGGGCCAAGTCTCTGCCTTGGCAATTTTTTTCCAGAGATTATTTGCCAATCATAGATTGATCAAGACCTTTTCCAGGGTGTTACCCACGTATGTCCACTATGCAAGCCTGTATTATCGGTGTGGGACTTGAATTTGGTGCTTTCTGCTCTCCAGGGGCATCCCTTTCAACCCCTGTGCGATGCTGTTTTGCCTATTTTGACCCTCAAGATGGTCTTTTTGGTAGCGATAACCTTGGTACGTCGCGTGTCTGAGCTGGCCGCGCTTTGTATGAAGCCTTCTTATTTTGAGATGCATAGGGATAAGGTGGTTTTTCGCTTTAAACCTGATTTTTTGCCTAAGGTCGTGTCTCCCTTCCATCTTAATAAGAAAGTTGTATTGTCTTCCTTGTGTCCAGCACTGACTAAGGCTAAAGAACGGACCCTCCATGCCTTGGATGTGGTCAGAGCCGTAAGTTATTACCTGGTTACGACTGAATCCTTCAGGAAATCGGATTGCTCTTTGTCCTAACAGAGGGCTCTAGGAAAGGTAAGCTGCTCCCATTTTATCTCTTGCATTGTATGTCCCAAATGGGGCTCTCATAGATTAGAGTTAGGACTGCACCCATAGAGGCACCTTGGCGTGGTGGTGCAGCTTAGCATACTTCTGCAGATGTGTGTGACCGAGCCTCTGTTTTTACCAGATTTAGAGATAGATTATAGGTTGGTCTGCAAGCTAACAGGGTTGAGTGCTGCGGCTCCTTTAAGTCTTTAGTTACCACCGGCCAAGTCCACCCTCAGTAAGTGGATCAGACAGGTGGTGGTGCAAGCATATTCTGCCAAGGGGAAGGAACCCCCTTTTCAGGATCACAGCTCTTTCTACTATTAGTGACTCTTGGGCTTTTCAGCACCAAGCATCTGTTGAACAAGTTTGTAAGGCCGCCACTTGGTCTTCAGTTCATACCTTTACCAAGTTCTACAAGGTTGATGCTAGGGCCTCAGCTGATGCTGTCTTTGGCCGAAAGGTGCTTCAAGCGGTAGTGAAATGAACTACATGCTGTTCCGCACTGGGGATCCCGCCCTAAGGGACACTGCTTTTGGATGTCCAACATGTCATTAATTCTGGGACGACCTGGACTGGATATAGTGAAAAATACAATTCTGTGATACTCACCTGTAGAATTGTTTTTGAATATATCCAGTCCAGGTCGTCCCACCCCGCCCTTGTTTTCATTATCTCTGGTTTGCCTGTTATGGTGATTACCATTTTGATATTGGACCGTTGTCCTTAAGTTTCATGTTGGAGAGAGTACATGCTGAAGCTATGTGAAATAACTTGGTTTCTTGGCCTCCCAGCCTGTCTCTTTTCTTACTGCTGTTTAACCACTGGGAAATCATAGAGAGACACCTGCTTTTATAGGGGGCCGGGAGGCGTGACAGCTTTTGATCTTGCAGTCGAGCGCCACCTAGCAGTGGAATACCCACATGTCATTAATTCTGGGACGACCTGGACTGGATATATTCAAAAACAATTCTACAAGTGAGTTTCACAGAATTGTATTTTTTTCTTTTAAGTTTTAGGTCCAAATAGGTCCAAAAGACCCCTATACCAGTTCAGAGGGTTATGTTGGGCATGCCACCTTCCAGCATCAGTAGGTGTCATGCCGGATAATTTGACCCGAATCTTTACGATATCCAGGCTGGGACTAACTAAAGTGAATTTTCAAGATCCAGGTTGAACCTAGCTTTGGACCATCAATAGTTATAGTATATATGTAGATGGAAGCTGAATGAACTGAAATTTTCAGTACGATTTTACTTATTACTGCAGCTTTGACTATTGCTTTCCTGTAACATAAAGTTTGGTGTTCATCTCTGGTTTTATAAGAATAGTGTAAAATTTAGGGAAAAATATACAGCCCAGTAATCCAGCACTAGATGTCAGTATGGCAAATATCTCTACAGCCACCATGTATTTTCCTCTAGTGCTCAGATAGGCTGGGATCATGGCAATCCAGACACTGCAGAACACCAGCATGCTGAATGTGATGTACTTGGCCTCATTAAAACTGTCCGGTAATGTCCTCACCATGAAAGCCAGAACAAAGCTCACAGCTGCCAGAAACCCCATATAACCCAACACCAAGTAGAAGCCAATAACTGACCCTTCATTACACTGAATGATGATCTTCTCGGCATATGAGGACATGTCATACTCTTGATAAGGTTAAGAAACTGACAACCAAATTACACAAATCAGGACTTGGAGAGAGGAACATATTAGTACAGCATAATTAGCCAGTTTTATGCCAACCCACTTTTTCCAGTAGCTGCCTGGTTTTGTGACTTTGAAAGCAACCCAGACGGTGATAGTCTTGGCCAGAACAGAAGAAACAGAAATGGTGAAGAAGATCCCAAATGCTGCTTGTCTCAACATGCAGGTTATATCTACAGGAGGACCGAGGAACAAGAAGACACAGAGGAAGTTCAGCAAGATGGAGGTCAGGAGAAGGATGCTCAAATTCCGGTTATTGGCTTTAACTACTGGAGTGTCCCAAAAGGAGGTAAATACTTTTAGTCCAATTACACAGATCACAAAGCCCAACAATGAGATGATGCAAATTGCGGGAGTCAAATCATCTTCATATGAGAGGTAATCAAATGTTTTTGGAATGCATCTTACTTTCTTCTCATCTGGCCACTCTTCATTAGGACACTTCTCACAGTTTTCACTATCTGTAGGAAATAAATAAAGACATTATAATGTGCATTTAACTTATTATGCACATTCTGGGCAAAGACAGTTAAAGGAATACAGGGGGCAAGGGCATTTGTTAGACGATTGTGTCAGGCTATGTTTGCATTGTATTAAACTATTTTCCGTTTTAAATTAAAGAAAAAATGGCTGAGATATCAAGGTTTACAGTTTCACATTATAATTTTTCTTTTGAAGTGTGTGGGCATGGCCCTTTGCCCTGCAATGTTGCTTAATAACCACCATAATGGGCAGGGTCTGTAAGACAGGCATTCTCATCACCCTGGCTGTTCGCCCTCTCACCCAGTGTCCACACTCTGATGATGGGGAGCTTTAGACCACCAGCTTAGCCCTATTATTGGTGGTCTATAGCAAAGTTGAAGTGTCCACCTCCAATGATTATGCCCTGTTGTGTAAAACCCTTTAGATAGCCCACACAACACACCTTTGTGCTATTCCCACAGCGCATGTGTGAGCTCTCATCCAATCAGAACTTCATGCCGTGCATATTAATGCATAGAGAGCAGGTCACATTCCCAACTTCCCTGAG
Source organism: Gastrophryne carolinensis (assembly GCA_027917425.1). Classification (NCBI taxonomy): domain Eukaryota; kingdom Metazoa; phylum Chordata; class Amphibia; order Anura; family Microhylidae; genus Gastrophryne; species Gastrophryne carolinensis. Next base: position 645,034,841 of record CM051234.1, on the reverse strand, counting down.
GTGTATTCATGCCCCCACACCCAGCCTATCTAAATGGGTGCACCTTACAAGCAGGGATGCTGGGGATGTGGCTATGTCTTTTTGAGCTCCAGGATCAGCCATAGAGGTGATTTAAAGGCTTTTATGGATGTAGGTAAGGTGCTGCTCAGGGTCATGGTCCTAACTGATTTTGATAGGTATACCCTATGGCTGAAAGCCAGTTTAGGGGACGAGAATACCATGGTGATGGTCTTAAGAATATCACCAAGGAGCTTACAGGCAGGACGAATACCCTCTTCGTTCAAAAGAGGTTCCCCTAAATCATCAGCAGAGGTACTAGAACAGGAGCCTTTTGTAAGCACCTTCACTTTGGTTCTGCAGGTGGCAACAGAACCTCTTTCAAGGAAAAGAAAGGTTGTCAATTTTTTGTTCAATATGTTTTTATTAGAAAGAAATCAGAATACAGAGCATACTGACATGTCAAATAACAATGTTGGCTTACATCTTAGGTCAAATAGGCGAAGAAAAGTTAAGAAAGTTAACTACATATCACAGGACCCACCCCCAGTTCAACACCAATGCCGAATACGAACTGCGGTGGACATATTGTCCTACCGAAACTTTAGTACATCATATACAGTATAACACCCTCCTTTGTTCGACTAGGCCTTAGAGTCTGAAATAACCTCCACTAGAATAAGAAGTTGTTTAATCTACAACCAGACTCCCTCAAAAAAGGGTTATTTGCCTAGCATGTTAACCAAGACATTGCGATCCCTTCTTTCTATCCAGCACATACTCATCTCAGAAAAAAAGAGCGTACATTTTTAGATGTTGTCAGGGCTATCACTAGAGATGAGCGAACTTTTGAAAAATTCGATTCGACTGATTCGCCGAATTTTCCGACAAAAATCGTTTCGACCCGAATAAATTCGCGACGAATCGCTATTAAAAACGGCTATTTCTGAGCCTCCTAGAGCCTCAATAGGGTTGTAAACCATTCTGCCTTGCTGTAACACGCACAGGATGCGTGCTGGGTTAGTTAAATAATACTTTGAAGAAATATCACATGCAGATCAGAGGCATCGCTAATAGAATCGCAGAGCGGCACAATTGCAGAGAGTTGAAGTGGCATCACTATGAGGGGCAGAAGGAGCCCAAATATACACTGGAGTTGGCCTCAGGAGCCCAAAAATTGGATGAATCACACCCTGGAGTTGGCAGGAGTTGACAGTAGCAGCAGCAGGAGCCCAAATATACACTGGAGTTGGCTTCAGGAGCCCAAAAATTGGATGAATCACACCCTGGAGTTGGCAGAAGTTGGCAGCAGCAGCAGCAGGAGCCCAAATATACACTGGAGTTGGCTTCAGGAGCCCAAAAATTGGATGAATCACACCCTGGAGTTGGCAGAAGTTGGCAGCAGCAGCAGCAGGAGCCCAAATATACACTGGAGTTGGCCTCAGGAGCCCAAAAATTGGATGAATCACACCCTGGAGTTGGCAGGAGTTGACAGTAGCAGCAGCAGGAGCCCAAATATACACTGGAGTTGGCTTCAGGAGCCCAAAAATTGGATGAATCACACCCTGGAGTTGGCAGGAGTTGACAGTAGCAGCAGCAGGAGCCCAAATATACACTGGAGTTGGCTTCAGGAGCCCAAAAATTGGATGAATCACACCCTGGAGTTGGCAGGAGTTGACAGTAGCAGCAGCAGGAGCCCAAATATACACTGGAGTTGGCCTCAGGAGCCCAAAAATTGGATGAATCACACCCTGGAGTTGGCAGGAGTTGACAGCAGCAGCAGAAGGAGCCCAAATATACACTGGAGTTGGCCTCAGGAGCCCAAAAATTGGATGAATCACACCCTGGAGTTGGCAGGAGTTGACAGCAGCAGCAGCAGGAGCCCAAATATACACTGGAGTTGGCTTCAGGAGCCCAAAAATTGGATGAATCACACCCTGGAGTTGGCAGGAGTTGACAGTAGCAGCAGCAGGAGCCCAAATATACACTGGAGTTGGCCTCAGGAGCCCAAAAATTGGATGAATCACACCCTGGAGTTGGCAGGAGTTGACAGCAGCAGCAGCAGGAGCCCAAATATACACTGGAGTTGGCCTCAGGAGCCCAAAAATTGGATGAATCACACCCTGGAGTTGGCAGGAGTTGACAGCAGCAGCAGCAGGAGCCCAAATATACACTGGAGTTGGCTTCAGGAGCCCAAAAATTGGATGAATCACACCCTGGAGTTGGCAGGAGTTGACAGTAGCAGCAGCAGGAGCCCAAATATACACTGGAGTTGGCCTCAGGAGCCCAAAAATTGGATGAATCACACCCTGGAGTTGGCAGGAGTTGACAGCAGCAGCAGCAGGAGCCCAAATATACACTGGAGTTGGCTTCAGTAGCCCAAAAATTGGATGAATCACACCCTGGAGTTGGCAGAAGTTGGCAGCAGCAGCAGCAGGAGCCCAAATATACACTGGAGTTGGCTTCAGGAGCCCAAAAATTGGATGAATCACACCCTGGAGTTGGCAGGAGTTGACAGTAGCAGCAGCAGGAGCCCAAATATACACTGGAGTTGGCCTCAGGAGCCCAAAAATTGGATGAATCACACCCTGGAGTTGGCAGGAGTTGACAGCAGCAGGAGCCCAAATATACACTGGAGTTGGCCTCAGTAGCCCAAAAATTGGATGAATCACACCCTGGAGTTGGCAGAAGTTGGCAGCAGCAGCAGCAGGAGCCCAAATATACACTGGAGTTGGCCTCAGGAGCCCAAAAATTGGATGAATCACACCCTGGAGTTGGCAGAAGTTGGCAGCAGCAGCAGCAGGAGCCCAAATATACACTGGAGTTGGCTTCAGGAGCCCAAAAATTGGATGAATCACACCCTGGAGTTGGCAGGAGTTGACAGTAGCAGCAGCAGGAGCCCAAATATACACTGGAGTTGGCCTCAGGAGCCCAAAAATTGGATGAATCACACCCTGGAGTTGGCAGGAGTTGACAGCAGCAGCAGCAGGAGCCCAAATATACACTGGAGTTGGCCTCAGGAGCCCAAAAATTGGATGAATCACACCCTGGAGTTGGCAGGAGTTGACAGCAGCAGCAGCAGGAGCCCAAATATACACTGGAGTTGGCTTCAGGAGCCCAAAAATTGGATGAATCACACCCTGGAGTTGGCAGGAGTTGACAGTAGCAGCAGCAGGAGCCCAAATATACACTGGAGTTGGCCTCAGGAGCCCAAAAATTGGATGAATCACACCCTGGAGTTGGCAGGAGTTGACAGCAGCAGCAGCAGGAGCCCAAATATACACTGGAGTTGGCTTCAGTAGCCCAAAAATTGGATGAATCACACCCTGGAGTTGGCAGAAGTTGGCAGCAGCAGCAGCAGGAGCCCAAATATACACTGGAGTTGGCTTCAGGAGCCCAAAAATTGGATGAATCACACCCTGGAGTTGGCAGGAGTTGACAGCAGCAGCAGCAGGAGCCCAAATATACACTGGAGTTGGCTTCAGGAGCCCAAAAATTGGATGAATCACACCCTGGAGTTGGCAGGAGTTGACAGTAGCAGCAGCAGGAGCCCAAATATACACTGGAGTTGGCCTCAGGAGCCCAAAAATTGGATGAATCACACCCTGGAGTTGGCAGGAGTTGACAGCAGCAGCAGCAGGAGCCCAAATATACACTGGAGTTGGCCTCAGGAGCCCAAAAATTGGATGAATCACACCCTGGAGTTGGCAGGAGTTGACAGCAGCAGCAGCAGGAGCCCAAATATACACTGGAGTTGGCTTCAGGAGCCCAAAAATTGGATGAATCACACCCTGGAGTTGGCAGGAGTTGACAGTAGCAGCAGCAGGAGCCCAAATATACACTGGAGTTGGCCTCAGGAGCCCAAAAATTGGATGAATCACACCCTGGAGTTGGCAGGAGTTGACAGCAGCAGCAGCAGGAGCCCAAATATACACTGGAGTTGGCTTCAGGAGCCCAAAAATTGGATGAATCACACCCTGGAGTTGGCAGGAGTTGACAGTAGCAGCAGCAGGAGCCCAAATATACACTGGAGTTGGCTTCAGGAGCCCAAAAATTGGATGAATCACACCCTGGAGTTGGCAGAAGTTGGCAGCAGCAGCAGCAGGAGCCCAAATATACACTGGAGTTGGCTTCAGTAGCCCAAAAATTGGATGAATCACACCCTGGAGTTGGCAGAAGTTGGCAGCAGCAGCAGCAGGAGCCCAAATATACACTGGAGTTGGCTTCAGGAGCCCAAAAATTGGATGAATCACACCCTGGAGTTGGCAGGAGTTGACAGTAGCAGCAGCAGGAGCCCAAATATACACTGGAGTTGGCCTCAGGAGCCCAAAAATTGGATGAATCACACCCTGGAGTTGGCAGAAGTTGGCAGCAGCAGCAGCAGCAGGAGCCCAAATATACACTGGAGTTGGCTTCAGTAGCCCAAAAATTGGATGAATCACACCCTGGAGTTGGCAGAAGTTGGCAGCAGCAGCAGCAGGAGCCCAAATATACACTGGAGTTGGCTTCAGGAGCCCAAAAATTGGATGAATCACACCCTGGAGTTGGCAGAAGTTGGCAGCAGCAGCAGCAGGAGCCCAAATATACACTGGAGTTGGCTTCAGTAGCCCAAAAATTGGATGAATCACACCCTGGAGTTGGCAGAAGTTGGCAGCAGCAGCAGCAGGAGCCCAAATATACACTGGAGTTGGCCTCAGGAGCCCAAAAATTGGATGAATCACACCCTGGAGTTGGCAGGAGTTGACAGTAGCAGCAGCAGGAGCCCAAATATACACTGGAGTTGGCTTCAGGAGCCCAAAAATTGGATGAATCACACCCTGGAGTTGGCAGGAGTTGACAGTAGCAGCAGCAGGAGCCCAAATATACACTGGAGTTGGCCTCAGGAGCCCAAAAATTGGATGAATCACACCCTGGAGTTGGCAGAAGTTGGCAGCAGCAGCAGCAGCAGGAGCCCAAATATACACTGGAGTTGGCTTCAGTAGCCCAAAAATTGGATGAATCACACCCTGGAGTTGGCAGAAGTTGGCAGCAGCAGCAGCAGGAGCCCAAATATACACTGGAGTTGGCTTCAGGAGCCCAAAAATTGGATGAATCACACCCTGGAGTTGGCAGAAGTTGGCAGCAGCAGCAGCAGGAGCCCAAATATACACTGGAGTTGGCTTCAGGAGCCCAAAAATTGGATGAATCACACCCTGGAGTTGGCAGGAGTTGACAGTAGCAGCAGCAGGAGCCCAAATATACACTGGAGTTGGCCTCAGGAGCCCAAAAATTGGATGAATCACACCCTGGAGTTGGCAGGAGTTGACAGCAGCAGCAGCAGGAGCCCAAATATACACTGGAGTTGGCCTCAGGAGCCCAAAAATTGGATGAATCACACCCTGGAGTTGGCAGGAGTTGACAGCAGCAGCAGCAGGAGCCCAAATATACACTGGAGTTGGCTTCAGGAGCCCAAAAATTGGATGAATCACACCCTGGAGTTGGCAGAAGTTGGCAGCAGCAGGAGCCCAAATATACACTGGAGTTGGCCTCAGGAGCCCAAAAATTGGATGAATCACACCCTGGAGTTGGCAGAAGTTGGCAGCAGCAGCAGCAGGAGCCCAAATATACACTGGAGTTGGCCTCAGGAGCCCAAAAATTGGATGAATCACACCCTGGAGTTGGCAGGAGTTGACAGTAGCAGCAGCAGGAGCCCAAAAAATGGCCTAAAGACATAAATATGTTTTGCACCATTTGGAAAGTGTAAAACGTGGCACCATGCTGAATCTAGTCGCATGCATCAGGCATTGGTGGGTGGAAATCCTGGCTGATCCATCCCTGATTCATTTTGACAAAGGTGAGTCTCTCCACATTTTTAGTTGACAGACGAGTTCTCCTCGCCGTAACTATGGCCCCCGCCGCACTAAACACCCGCTCAGATGGCACGCTACTTGCCGGGCAGGACAGCTTTTCCAGGGCAAACTCTGCTAGTTGCGGCCACAAATCAAGTTTGGCTGCCCAGAAGTCCAGCGGATCCTCAAGGTGTGTTGGCATGGTCATGTCAAAGTATGACATGACCTGCTGGTTCAGGTCCTGCTCCAGGTCTTCCTGCTGCTCATGAGTAGCCTCACTATGCGGGTGTAGAAAGCTACTCATTAGCGACTGAAGACTGAGGCTGCTGCTGCTGATGGAGCTTCTGCTGCTGCTGCTGCCAACCCCCCCAGCGGCCATGGCAGTGGAAGGTGAGCGCAGAGGTCCCCTCGAGTCAGACCTGCGAGAGTATGGACCATGGCGCAGATAGGCATCGGCCAACTGCCTACGTAGAATGTCTTTGTAGTAGTTGAGTTTGTCCTCCCTCTCGGTGGGTTTAAAAAATGCCCCCATTTTGTGCCGGAAGCGAGGGTCCAATAAGGTGGACAGCCAGAAGTCATCCCGCCGACAGATGGAAACAATTCTGGGGTCACTACGCAAGCACGTGAGCATGCTTCGTGCCATTTGCGCAAGTGACTCGGATGGACTACCTGTCTCCATCTCCACTGCATACTGCCACGGTGTGCCCGGGTCCTCTGTCTCTCCTTCCTCAAAAACCTCTAGCTCCTCTGGCTGCTCCTCCTCTCCTGTCCGCTGACTAGATAAACCAGCCATTTCGCCAAGCCTAAACTGTGTTTCGCTGGGCAACTCCTCCTCCTCCTCTTCCTCCTCCTCCAGTTCAGCTCCAGCGGGGTTCATGTGGCCGTAAGATGTAAACGCCATGTCTCCAGTGCCCTGACCAGCCATGGTTTCCAACATGTGCTGTAGTACATGAAGCAGTGGAATCACGTCGTTCATCCCGTAATCCTGCCGACTGACAAATAAAGTGGCATCCTCAAAGGGCCTGAGCAAACGGCAGGTGTCACGTATGAGCTGCCACTGGTTGACATTGAAGTTACACAGGGGAGTCCCCCTATCTGCTTGGATCATCAGGAAATCCGTGATGGCTTTTCTCTGTTCATATAATCGGTCCAACATGTGAAGGGTGGAATTCCAACGGGTGGAAACATCGCAAATCAGACTATGTTGGGGGATACCATTCTGACGCTGTAGCTCAAGAAGGGTGTGTTTGGCGGTGTAGGAGTGGCTGAAGTGCATGCAAAGTTTCCTTGAAGTTGTTAGGATGTCTTGCAGATGGGGGGAACACTTCAGAAACCGCTTGACAACCAGATTGAAGACGTGAGCCATGCAGGGGGCATGGGTCAGGCTTCCTTGGCGCAGCGCAGACAAAATGTTCTTCCCATTGTCGGTAACCATGATTCCCATTTTAAGTTTTCTCGGAGTAAGCCATGTTTGGATTTCCTGATGAATACATTTAAGCAGTTTCTCCCCTGTGTGACTCCGTTCGCCAAGACAAACCATGTGAAGCACTGCGTGACACCTCCGTGCCCTGCACACATGGTAGACTGGAGGGGCACTGAGACTTGAGCCTACAGTGGAGGGTGAGGAGATGGCGGAGGATGAGGAGGCCGAGTCGCACGGTGTCACAGGCCCAATGGGCAGAGAGCGCGGAGGCCGAAGCGGCGTGACCTGTCCAAGTTGCTGCTGCAAAGGGACCACATTCACCCAGTGGGCCGTAAACGACATGTACTGCCCCTGACCGTAGTTACAGCTCCAGATGTCGGCGCTGCCATGTATTTTGCTACACACCGACAGGCTCAAGGACTGGCCCACCTTCTGTTCAACAAAAGTGTGCAGCGCTGGTACTGCCTTCTTGGCAAAGAAATGACGGCTTGGGACTCTCCACCTCGGCTCGGCACAAGCCATCAGTTCTCTGAAAGGTGCAGATTCCACCACCTGAAAAGGGAGCGACTGCAGCACCAGCAACTTGGACAGGAGCACATTCAGCTTCTGCGCCGTAGGATGAGTGGGCGCATACTGCTGTCTCTTGGACATGGCTTCGCTGATGGATTGCTGGCGGGATGCATGACTTGGAGGAGGAGGAGGAGGAGCAGGAGCGACAGAGGATGGGTATGACGCACAGCTGCCTTCGGCTGAGGTGCTGGAGCCTTGGCTGGCAGAAATTGGGAGCTCACTTGGTGAGGAAGCAGACTGGACCACCCCTTGGGAGCCTCGGTTCTCCCAGGTCGTTTTATGGTGACGCATCATATGTTGACGCAGGGCCGTGGTGCCAACATTTGGACCCTGGCCACGCTTCACCTTTTGCCTACATATCTTGCATGTGGCCATGTTACCCTCCTGCGGATGCCTCAGGAAAAACTGCCACACTGCCGAGTAGCTACTTTTCCCACCCCCTGGCCTCACTGATTCACTGCTGCTGTTGCCAACTCCAGGAACCCCTGCTCCACTACCTCCCGATAAGGTAGACTGCCGCACAGCAGGTGCTCTACCCCGGCCCCGGCCCCGGCCGGCTCCAGCCTTTGGAATTGTGCCCCCATGCTGACTGCTACCACCTTGCTGCCTCAGCTGCTGACTCCGGGGCAACCTGCGCCCCTCTTCTCCTGATGATGACGATGAAGCCCCTTCATCACCCGGCTCCCAAGTGCGATCGGCTTCATCGTCATCATCATCATCATCACCGAGTTGTGGCTGTACGTCACTGATGTTCGTGGATTCGTCAACAGTGTCTGGCGCAGGAGCTGGAACGCTCGCAGCACCCACGACACTGTCCACATCACTATTTGTCTGCCTAGCTAAAGAAGCCACCTCCATTTCTTGGCTGGCCAGTAGCTGCTGACTGTCCTCCTGTATCTGATCGTCCTCCTCACTAAAGAGTGGAGCTGAACCCAAAGCATAGGATACGTCGCTGGGGGAGGGAACGGCGTAGGACAGAGGCAATGGGAGGACAGGGACTGCTCTCGGGGCATGCCAACTCAGGGTTGTGTCAGAGGAACCTACCGACCCTAGACTGGGGGTCTCAGATGTAAGTTGTGATGATGTTGTTGATGAGCGCGTCAGCCAATCTACCACGGCAGATGCGTTACTGGTGGAGACCCGACCGCTAGCAGATACTGGCAGATTAGGTCTCTCAGCGTGACTCCTGCTGCTACTGGCCCCCAGTCTGATGCGAGCTCTGCCTGCGGAATCTTGGCCTCTGCCACTCCTCTTTTCACTTCCAGGCACTTGTCTGCCCGACATAGTCTAACTGGCGTGGTAGTAGGTGATATTTAAAAAAACCCCGGGCAGCGGTGGGTCTATATGAAACAGAATATAATGCACACCAAAAGTGAGCAGTAACACTCAGCCTCCAACAGGCCTGCTTAGTGTAAATAAGAGAGCTGCTTAGTGTAAATAAAGAGGGGTATGCTATGTTACAGAATGGGATGCCTCAACAGAAGTGCACCTGGCAGGCAGCAGTAAGCCTATGCCCAGCAAAAGTGTCTTATAATATAAATATAATAAGAGCAAATGCTTATATGGTCTTAAACAGAGGCTGCTGTAGTCACAGAATGGGATGCCCTGGGCAGGAATGGACCTGGCAGGGTACAGTAGTGCTTTGCCCAGCAAAAGTGTCTTTATCAGGCTAATTTCAAATATGATAAGAGCAAATGCTTATATGGTCTTAAACAGAGGCTGCTTTAGTCACAGAATGGGATGCCCTGGGCAGGAATGGACCTGGCAGGGTACAGTAGTGCTTTGCCCAGCAAAAGTGTCTTTATCAGGCTAATTTCAAATATGATAAGAGCAAATGCTTATATGGTCTTAAACAGAGGCTGCTGTAGTCACAGAATGGGATGCCCTGGGCAGGAATGGACCTGGCAGGGTACAGTAGTGCTTTGCCCAGCAAAAGTGTCTTTATCAGGCTAATTTCAAATATGATAAGAGCAAATGCTTATATGGTCTTAAACAGAGGCTGCTTTAGTCACAGAATGGGATGCCCTGGGCAGGAATGGACCTGGCAGGGTACAGTAGTGCTTTGCCCAGCAAAAGTGTCTTTATCAGGCTAATTTCAAATATGATAAGAGCAAATGCTTATATGGTCTTAAACAGAGGCTGCTTTAGTCACAGAATGGGATGCCCTGGGCAGGAATGGACCTGGCAGGGTACAGTAGTGCTTTGCCCAGCAAAAGTGTCTTTATCAGGCCTAATTTCAAATATGAAAAGAGCAAATGCTTATATGGTCTTAAACAGAGGCTGCTTTAGTCACAGAATGGGATGCCCTGGGCAGGAATGGGCCTGGCAGGGTACAGTAGTGCTTTGCCCAGCAAAAGTGTCTTTATCAGGCTAATTTCAAATATGATAAGAGCAAATGCTTATATGGTCTTAAACAGAGGCTGCTGTAGTCACAGAATGGGATGCCCTGGGCAGGAATGGACCTGGCAGGGTACAGTAGTGCTTTGCCCAGCAAAAGTGTCTTTATCAGGCCTAATTTCAAATATGAAAAGAGCAAATGCTTATATGGTCTTAAACAGAGGCTGCTTTAGTCACAGAATGGGATGCCCTGGGCAGGAATGGACCTGGCAGGGTACAGTAGTGCTTTGCCCAGCAAAAGTGTCTTTATCAGGCCTAATTTCAAATATGAAAAGAGCAAATGCTTATATGGTCTTAAACAGAGGCTGCTTTAGTCACAGAATGGGATGCCCTGGGCAGGAATGGACCTGGCAGGGTACAGTAGTGCTTTGCCCAGCAAAAGTGTCTTTATCAGGCTAATTTCAAATATGATAAGAGCAAATGCTTATATGGTCTTAAACAGAGGCTGCTTTAGTCACAGAATGGGATGCCCCAAATAGGAGTGCACCTGGCAGGGTCCAGTAGTGCTTTGCCCAGCAAAAGTGTCTTTATCAGGCCTAATTTCAAATATGATAAGAGCAAATGCTTATATGGTCTTAAACAGAGGCTGCTGTAGTCACAGAATGGGATGCCCTGGGCAGGAATGGGCCTGGCAGGGTCCAGTAGTGCTTTGCCCAGCAAAAGTGTCTTTATCAGGCTAATTTCAAATATGATAAGAGCAAATGCTTATATGGTCTTAAACAGAGGCTGCTGTAGTCACAGAATGGGATGCCCCAACAGGAATCGACCTGGCAGGGTCCAGTAGTGCTTTGCCCAGCAAAAGTGTCTTTATCAGGCTAATTTCAAATATGATAAGAGCAAATGCTTATATGGTCTTAAACAGAGGCTGCTTTAGTCACAGAATGGGATGCCCTGGGCAGGAATGGACCTGGCAGGGTACAGTAGTGCTTTGCCCAGCAAAAGTGTCTTTATCAGGCCTAATTTCAAATATGAAAAGAGCAAATGCTTATATGGTCTTAAACAGAGGCTGCTTTAGTCACAGAATGGGATGCCCTGGGCAGGAATGGACCTGGCAGGGTACAGTAGTGCTTTGCCCAGCAAAAGTGTCTTTATCAGGCTAATTTCAAATATGATAAGAGCAAATGCTTATATGGTCTTAAACAGAGGCTGCTGTAGTCACAGAATGGGATGCCCCAACAGGAATCGACCTGGCAGGGTCCAGTAGTGCTTTGCCCAGCAAAAGTGTCTTTATCAGGCTAATTTCAAATATGATAAGAGCAAATGCTTATATGGTCTTAAACAGAGGCTGCTTTAGTCACAGAATGGGATGCCCTGGGCAGGAATGGACCTGGCAGGGTACAGTAGTGCTTTGCCCAGCAAAAGTGTCTTTATCAGGCCTAATTTCAAATATGAAAAGAGCAAATGCTTATATGGTCTTAAACAGAGGCTGCTTTAGTCACAGAATGGGATGCCCTGGGCAGGAATGGACCTGGCAGGGTACAGTAGTGCTTTGCCCAGCAAAAGTGTCTTTATCAGGCTAATTTCAAATATGATAAGAGCAAATGCTTATATGGTCTTAAACAGAGGCTGCTTTAGTCACAGAATGGGATGCCCTGGGCAGGAATGGACCTGGCAGGGTACAGTAGTGCTTTGCCCAGCAAAAGTGTCTTTATCAGGCCTAATTTCAAATATGATAAGAGCAAATGCTTATATGGTCTTAAACAGAGGCTGCTTTAGTCACAGAATGGGATGCCCTGGGCAGGAATGGACCTGGCAGGGTACAGTAGTGCTTTGCCCAGCAAAAGTGTCTTTATCAGGCCTAATTTCAAATATGAAAAGAGCAAATGCTTATATGGTCTTAAACAGAGGCTGCTTTAGTCACAGAATGGGATGCCCTGGGCAGGAATGGACCTGGCAGGGTCCAGTAGTGCTTTGCCCAGCAAAAGTGTCTTTATCAGGCTAATTTCAAATATGATAAGAGCAAATGCTTATATGGTCTTAAACAGAGGCTGCTTTAGTCACAGAATGGGATGCCCCAAATAGGAGTGCACCTGGCAGGGTCCAGTAGTGCTTTGCCCAGCAAAAGTGTCTTTATCAGGCCTAATTTCAAATATGATAAGAGCAAATGCTTATATGGTCTTAAACAGAGGCTGCTGTAGTCACAGAATGGGATGCCCTGGGCAGGAATGGACCTGGCAGGGTCCAGTAGTGCTTTGCCCAGCAAAAGTGTCTTTATCAGGCTAATTTCAAATATGATAAGAGCAAATGCTTATATGGTCTTAAACAGAGGCTGCTTTAGTCACAGAATGGGATGCCCTGGGCAGGAATGGACCTGGCAGGGTACAGTAGTGCTTTGCCCAGCAAAAGTGTCTTTATCAGGCCTAATTTCAAATATGAAAAGAGCAAATGCTTATATGGTCTTAAACAGAGGCTGCTTTAGTCACAGAATGGGATGCCCTGGGCAGGAATGGACCTGGCAGGGTCCAGTAGTGCTTTGCCCAGCAAAAGTGTCTTTATCAGGCTAATTTCAAATATGATAAGAGCAAATGCTTATATGGTCTTAAACAGAGGCTGCTTTAGTCACAGAATGGGATGCCCCAAATAGGAGTGCACCTGGCAGGGTCCAGTAGTGCTTTGCCCAGCAAAAGTGTCTTTATCAGGCCTAATTTCAAATATGATAAGAGCAAATGCTTATATGGTCTTAAACAGAGGCTGCTGTAGTCACAGAATGGGATGCCCTGGGCAGGAATGGGCCTGGCAGGGTACAGTAGTGCTTTGCCCAGCAAAAGTGTCTTTATCAGGCTAATTTCAAATATGATAAGAGCAAATGCTTATATGGTCTTAAACAGAGGCTGCTGTAGTCACAGAATGGGATACCCCAACAGGAATCGACCTGGCAGGGTCCAGTAGTGCTTTGCCCAGCAAAAGTGTCTTTATCAGGCTAATTTCAAATATGATAAGAGCAAATGCTTATATGGTCTTAAACAGAGGCTGCTTTAGTCACAGAATGGGATGCCCTGGGCAGGAATGGACCTGGCAGGGTACAGTAGTGCTTTGCCCAGCAAAAGTGTCTTTATCAGGCCTAATTTCAAATATGAAAAGAGCAAATGCTTATATGGTCTTAAACAGAGGCTGCTTTAGTCACAGAATGGGATGCCCTGGGCAGGAATGGACCTGGCAGGGTACAGTAGTGCTTTGCCCAGCAAAAGTGTCTTTATCAGGCTAATTTCAAATATGATAAGAGCAAATGCTTATATGGTCTTAAACAGAGGCTGCTTTAGTCACAGAATGGGATGCCCTGGGCAGGAATGGACCTGGCAGGGTACAGTAGTGCTTTGCCCAGCAAAAGTGTCTTTATCAGGCCTAATTTCAAATATGAAAAGAGCAAATGCTTATATGGTCTTAAACAGAGGCTGCTTTAGTCACAGAATGGGATGCCCTGGGCAGGAATGGACCTGGCAGGGTCCAGTAGTGCTTTGCCCAGCAAAAGTGTCTTTATCAGGCTAATTTCAAATATGATAAGAGCAAATGCTTATATGGTCTTAAACAGAGGCTGCTTTAGTCACAGAATGGGATGCCCTGGGCAGGAATGGACCTGGCAGGGTACAGTAGTGCTTTGCCCAGCAAAAGTGTCTTTATCAGGCTAATTTCAAATATGATAAGAGCAAATGCTTATATGGTCTTAAACAGAGGCTGCTTTAGTCACAGAATGGGATGCCCCAAATAGGAGTGCACCTGGCAGGGTCCAGTAGTGCTTTGCCCAGCAAAAGTGTCTTTATCAGGCCTAATTTCAAATATGATAAGAGCAAATGCTTATATGGTCTTAAACAGAGGCTGCTGTAGTCACAGAATGGGATGCCCTGGGCAGGAATGGACCTGGCAGGGTACAGTAGTGCTTTGCCCAGCAAAAGTGTCTTTATCAGGCCTAATTTCAAATATGAAAAGAGCAAATGCTTATATGGTCTTAAACAGAGGCTGCTTTAGTCACAGAATGGGATGCCCTGGGCAGGAATGGACCTGGCAGGGTACAGTAGTGCTTTGCCCAGCAAAAGTGTCTTTATCAGGCCTAATTTCAAATATGATAAGAGCAAATGCTTATATGGTCTTAAACAGAGGCTGCTGTAGTCACAGAATGGGATGCCCTGGGCAGGAATGGGCCTGGCAGGGTACAGTAGTGCTTTGCCCAGCAAAAGTGTCTTTATCAGGCTAATTTCAAATATGATAAGAGCAAATGCTTATATGGTCTTAAACAGAGGCTGCTGTAGTCACAGAATGGGATGCCCCAACAGGAATCGACCTGGCAGGGTCCAGTAGTGCTTTGCCCAGCAAAAGTGTCTTTATCAGGCTAATTTCAAATATGATAAGAGCAAATGCTTATATGGTCTTAAACAGAGGCTGCTTTAGTCACAGAATGGGATGCCCTGGGCAGGAATGGACCTGGCAGGGTACAGTAGTGCTTTGCCCAGCAAAAGTGTCTTTATCAGGCCTAATTTCAAATATGAAAAGAGCAAATGCTTATATGGTCTTAAACAGAGGCTGCTTTAGTCACAGAATGGGATGCCCTGGGCAGGAATGGACCTGGCAGGGTACAGTAGTGCTTTGCCCAGCAAAAGTGTCTTTATCAGGCTAATTTCAAATATGATAAGAGCAAATGCTTATATGGTCTTAAACAGAGGCTGCTGTAGTCACAGAATGGGATGCCCCAACAGGAATCGACCTGGCAGGGTCCAGTAGTGCTTTGCCCAGCAAAAGTGTCTTTATCAGGCTAATTTCAAATATGATAAGAGCAAATGCTTATATGGTCTTAAACAGAGGCTGCTTTAGTCACAGAATGGGATGCCCTGGGCAGGAATGGACCTGGCAGGGTACAGTAGTGCTTTGCCCAGCAAAAGTGTCTTTATCAGGCCTAATTTCAAATATGAAAAGAGCAAATGCTTATATGGTCTTAAACAGAGGCTGCTTTAGTCACAGAATGGGATGCCCTGGGCAGGAATGGACCTGGCAGGGTACAGTAGTGCTTTGCCCAGCAAAAGTGTCTTTATCAGGCTAATTTCAAATATGATAAGAGCAAATGCTTATATGGTCTTAAACAGAGGCTGCTTTAGTCACAGAATGGGATGCCCTGGGCAGGAATGGACCTGGCAGGGTACAGTAGTGCTTTGCCCAGCAAAAGTGTCTTTATCAGGCCTAATTTCAAATATGAAAAGAGCAAATGCTTATATGGTCTTAAACAGAGGCTGCTTTAGTCACAGAATGGGATGCCCTGGGCAGGAATGGACCTGGCAGGGTACAGTAGTGCTTTGCCCAGCAAAAGTGTCTTTATCAGGCTAATTTCAAATATGATAAGAGCAAATGCTTATATGGTCTTAAACAGAGGCTGCTGTAGTCACAGAATGGGATGCCCCAACAGGAATCGACCTGGCAGGGTCCAGTAGTGCTTTGCCCAGCAAAAGTGTCTTTATCAGGCTAATTTCAAATATGATAAGAGCAAATGCTTATATGGTCTTAAACAGAGGCTGCTTTAGTCACAGAATGGGATGCCCTGGGCAGGAATGGACCTGGCAGGGTACAGTAGTGCTTTGCCCAGCAAAAGTGTCTTTATCAGGCCTAATTTCAAATATGAAAAGAGCAAATGCTTATATGGTCTTAAACAGAGGCTGCTTTAGTCACAGAATGGGATGCCCTGGGCAGGAATGGACCTGGCAGGGTACAGTAGTGCTTTGCCCAGCAAAAGTGTCTTTATCAGGCTAATTTCAAATATGATAAGAGCAAATGCTTATATGGTCTTAAACAGAGGCTGCTTTAGTCACAGAATGGGATGCCCTGGGCAGGAATGGACCTGGCAGGGTACAGTAGTGCTTTGCCCAGCAAAAGTGTCTTTATCAGGCCTAATTTCAAATATGAAAAGAGCAAATGCTTATATGGTCTTAAACAGAGGCTGCTTTAGTCACAGAATGGGATGCCCTGGGCAGGAATGGACCTGGCAGGGTCCAGTAGTGCTTTGCCCAGCAAAAGTGTCTTTATCAGGCTAATTTCAAATATGATAAGAGCAAATGCTTATATGGTCTTAAACAGAGGCTGCTTTAGTCACAGAATGGGATGCCCTGGGCAGGAATGGACCTGGCAGGGTACAGTAGTGCTTTGCCCAGCAAAAGTGTCTTTATCAGGCTAATTTCAAATATGATAAGAGCAAATGCTTATATGGTCTTAAACAGAGGCTGCTTTAGTCACAGAATGGGATGCCCCAAATAGGAGTGCACCTGGCAGGGTCCAGTAGTGCTTTGCCCAGCAAAAGTGTCTTTATCAGGCCTAATTTCAAATATGATAAGAGCAAATGCTTATATGGTCTTAAACAGAGGCTGCTTTAGTCACAGAATGGGATGCCCTGGGCAGGAATGGACCTGGCAGGGTACAGTAGTGCTTTGCCCAGCAAAAGTGTCTTTATCAGGCCTAATTTCAAATATGAAATGAGCAAATGCTTATATGGTCTTAAACAGAGGCTGCTGTAGTCACAGAATGGGATGCCCTGGGCAGGAATGGACCTGGCAGGGTACAGTAGTGCTTTGCCCAGCAAAAGTGTCTTTATCAGGCTAATTTCAAATATGATAAGAGCAAATGCTTATATGGTCTTAAACAGAGGCTGCTGTAGTCACAGAATGGGATGCCCTGGGCAGGAATGGGCCTGGCAGGGTACAGTAGTGCTTTGCCCAGCAAAAGTGTCTTTATCAGGCTAATTTCAAATATGATAAGAGCAAATGCTTATATGGTCTTAAACAGAGGCTGCTTTAGTCACAGAATGGGATGCCCTGGGCAGGAATGGACCTGGCAGGGTACAGTAGTGCTTTGCCCAGCAAAAGTGTCTTTATCAGGCTAATTTCAAATATGATAAGAGCAAATGCTTATATGGTCTTAAACAGAGGCTGCTTTAGTCACAGAATGGGATGCCCTGGGCAGGAATGGACCTGGCAGGGTCCAGTAGTGCTTTGCCCAGCAAAAGTGTCTTTATCAGGCTAATTTCAAATATGATAAGAGCAAATGCTTATATGGTCTTAAACAGAGGCTGCTTTAGTCACAGAATGGGATGCCCTGGGCAGGAATGGACCTGGCAGGGTACAGTAGTGCTTTGCCCAGCAAAAGTGTCTTTATCAGGCTAATTTCAAATATGATAAGAGCAAATGCTTATATGGTCTTAAACAGAGGCTGCTTTAGTCACAGAATGGGATGCCCTGGGCAGGAATGGACCTGGCAGGGTCCAGTAGTGCTTTGCCCAGCAAAAGTGTCTTTATCAGGCCTAATTTCAAATATGATAAGAGCAAATGCTTATATGGTCTTAAACAGAGGCTGCTGTAGTCACAGAATGGGATGCCCTGGGCAGGAATGGACCTGGCAGGGTACAGTAGTGCTTTGCCCAGCAAAAGTGTCTTTATCAGGCTAATTTCAAATATGATAAGAGCAAATGCTTATATGGTCTTAAACAGAGGCTGCTGTAGTCACAGAATGGGATGCCCTGGGCAGGAATGGGCCTGGCAGGGTACAGTAGTGCTTTGCCCAGCAAAAGTGTCTTTATCAGGCTAATTTCAAATATGATAAGAGCAAATGCTTATATGGTCTTAAACAGAGGCTGCTTTAGTCACAGAATGGGATGCCCTGGGCAGGAATGGACCTGGCAGGGTACAGTAGTGCTTTGCCCAGCAAAAGTGTCTTTATCAGGCTAATTTCAAATATGATAAGAGCAAATGCTTATATGGTCTTAAACAGAGGCTGCTTTAGTCACAGAATGGGATGCCCTGGGCAGGAATGGACCTGGCAGGGTCCAGTAGTGCTTTGCCCAGCAAAAGTGTCTTTATCAGGCTAATTTCAAATATGATAAGAGCAAATGCTTATATGGTCTTAAACAGAGGCTGCTTTAGTCACAGAATGGGATGCCCTGGGCAGGAATGGACCTGGCAGGGTCCAGTAGTGCTTTGCCCAGCAAAAGTGTCTTTATCAGGCTAATTTCAAATATGATAAGAGCAAATGCTTATATGGTCTTAAACAGAGGCTGCTTTACTCACAGAATGGGATGCCTCACAGCAGAATTAAGATCAGTTCAGTATATATGCACAGTTAGTTACTATAAGCAGCCTGAAAACGCTAACAAAGGCTGGATGAAAAAAAAAAAATCTCCCTGTCAGCCAGCTCCGTTTTTCCTGGCTTTCTGTCTGTCTCCTGTCTGTCTCCTGTCTGTCTCCTGTCTGTCTCCTGCCTGTCTCCAGCCTGTCCCTGTCTGTCCCTGCCTGTCTAACTGCCTCAGCTACACAGCGTTCTGTCTGTCACGAATGCAATAGAGAAATGAGGAAAAGCAAGATGGCCGCCGTTAAATACCGCTGTGTGACGTCACCGGGCTTGCTGGCTGCTGATAGGCTGCATGTGACTGCCCCAGCTTGCACTGGCGCGGGATAGATGTCCAGACATGTCCCGTCCGCCATCTTAGAATGCCTGTAAATGTAAATGAATGGATGTTAAAGGAAAACTTCGAGTGATCGAATCGCGGGGAAATTCGGATTCGATCCGAATCGAATTTTTCCTGAAATTCGGATAGAATCCGGGTTCGTCCGGATCGATTCGCTCATCCCTAGCTATCACGTTCAGGTATTCCTAAAATGGGCACAATAGACAATGCTGTTAGCAGTTGGATACAGGAAATTGGTAGAGACCAACAAGACCTCCTGTAGGGCATACTGTACAAGGGTTGTAGGGTTCTCCTCTGCCTTCTGCAATTAAGCTACAGTGAAAAAAATCTGTAAGGCAGCTGCTATTTAAACTTCTAAATAAGTACTTCTATAAAGTTCTGAAAGATGGACAAAATGATATATGCTGACACAGCCTGCAAGATTCTGCTGGGGGCTTTATAATTCCAAGAATTGTCTTCTGGGTTAGTTTGATTGGTCAATCTCAGTTGGTTAAGTACTGATTAGGATATCCCCATATCATAGTATGTAAGGCTGATGAAAGACTTTAGCTCATCCAGTTCAGCCTGTTTATCTCCTTCCAGTGGTCTAGTAGCCATAGCTAGAAGGTTATTACATGCAAGGAAGGCATCTAGGCCACTTTTGAACTCTTTTAGTATATCCTTCATAACTACCTCCTCTGGCAGCGAGTTCTATATTTTCGCTGCTCTTCCAGAGAAGAATCCCCTCCTATGTCAGTGGAGAAAGCGACTTTCCTCTAACCTTAGTGGATGACCTTGGGTTATGGCTCCACTCCGGGGACCATATATTCATATTGACCCTGAATATATTTATACATAGTTATTAGATTACCCCTTAAGCGTCTCCTAAATTTGACAATCTTTCAGGGTACTTTAGTCCCCACTCTCCATTTATTATCTAAGTTGCCCTCCATTCTCCAGTTCTGATATGTCCTTCTTACACACTGGTGCCCAGAACTGTACACAGTATTCCCAATGGGGTCTGACCAGTGATCAGGGGTAAATGATGCTCTGGACATGTGGACCTATGCCCCTCATGATGCACCCATGATCCTGTTTGCTTTGGCATCTGCTGCCTGTTTGCCACAGTTGAGTAAGTAAAACCCCTGGGTCCTTTTCCATTGTAGTTTTACCAAGCACTTCTTTGTTTAGTGTGTAATCATGGCACACATTTCTCCTTCCCATGTGCATAACCTTACATGTATATGTGTAAAACTTAATTTGCCATTTAACTGTCCATGCTTCCAATTTATTTAAATCTGGTTGTGGCTGCCTGCTGTCCTCTTTTGTGTTTATTACTTTACACAGCTTAGTATCATCTGCAAAGACTGAGACTTTACTGTTTAATCCGTATATTATGTCATATATATATATATATATATATATATATATATATATATATATATTAAGAGCATTGGGCCCAGAACTGACCCTTGCCGTACTCCGCTAGTAATGGTGACCCAATCTGAGTTTATACTATTGATAATCACCCTCTGATTCCTATCATTAAGCCTATTTCTCATCTATGTGCACTATCTATGTGTTAACCCTTTCGCTGCCAGCCTACCTGGAGTTTTTGTCACGCTTGGTGCCAGACCATTTTGCACTATTTTGCGCTCCCCATGTTCAAATGTGATTTTTGAAGGGATTTCCAGGGATTTCCCAGGAAAATGATATATTGTTTTTTTCAGCAGAGTCTGGGCTTTAACATGAAATGTCTTGTTTGTAATTTTGTAGGTGTATTCTCAATACTTTTGGGTGAAATATGTGCAAAAAAATAAAAAAAAATCTATTTTTTGCAATTTGTAGTGTTTTTTGGTAATAAAAAATGTAAGTTTGTCAATAAAATCTTATTGCATGTGAAACCCCAATTAATCCCGGTCACAGCGTTACCACATATGTATAAGTAGACACCCTTTCCTGCCCAGGAGACTCCCCCAAACTGAAACAGCGCTTTAGGAGATTTTCAGATAAAATACAACTATGCACCGCGCTAAGCGCACCTTGCGGTCTTTCCAGAAAAAGAACCCTTTAAATTTGAAATACGCCCCAAAAACTATATATTCTCTGGAAGTATACACCTCAGGCTTTCTAGGCGTACCAGGTTTGTTGACATGGGCGCAATTTTCTGGAAGTAATCCCCCAATCAATTCTTTGGTTGCACAGAGTTTCCCTAAAAAAGAATAAAAAAGAAGAATCAAAGCCACATTTTCCTAAAAAAAACTATATGCAAACAGAAAAAAACAAGTAAAATCTGAAAAAGCAACAACCCCCGAACAGAACAATACCCAACATGCATAGGTACTGTCAAGGGAAGAGTTGCCATACACCCCAAAGTAAAGCATGCGCATAACGGTAATTTTGCTTAAAAATTTCAGCTCTGCAGACAAAGTGCGCACCTTGCGATTTTTCAACCAAAACAACCCTTTAAATTTAGAATATCTCCACAAACCATATATTCCCTGAAAGTACACATGTTAAGCTTTCTAAGAGTACTGAGCTTGTTGTAGTGGGCTCATCTTTCTGGAAGTAATCCATTGAAGAATTCTTAGGTTGCACAGGGTTTCCCTAAAAACAATGATAAAAAAAAAAAAAAAAAAAAAACATGTTTTCCTAAAATATCAATATGCAAACAAGAAAAAACAAGCTAAATCTGAAAGCGCAAGGTCCCCCGAGCAGAACAATACCCAACATGCATAGGTACTATTAACCTTTTTAATTGTCAGCCTACTTGAAGTTTTGTCACCCTCTGTTGACAGGTCATTTTTCCCCATTTTGCGGCATGATTAACCGTGATTTTTGCTGGAATTTCCAGAAAAATTATATACATTACATATACATTTTTTTCAGCAGAGTTTAGGCTTTAACATGAAATGTCTTGTTTGTAATTTTTCTACTGTTTTTTGAATATTTCTGCTTAAAAAAACAAAAAAAAAAAACAAAAAAATATATATTTTTTAAACAATTGTTTCCTTTATTTTAAATAAAACCTTTTTTTTTAAATGAAAACCATATTGCATGTGATAGCCCCATTTCTCCCGATTACAACGGTACCACATATGTATCGGTAGCCCCCCCATTCTTGCCCTGGAGACCCCCCAAACTGAAAAGAGCACTTTATTACATTTACAAATAAAATACAACTACTATCCACACTATAAACATAAGGGGTTAATTAAAAAAAAAATGACATAGGGTCCCCCCCCCCTTTTTGGGGGGAATTTTAAGGGTTAGGGTTAGGCTAACCCTAACCCTTAAAATAAAAAAAAAATGACGTAGGGTCCCCCTTACCCGTCATAACCAGCCCGGGACCAGCTATGGGGACTTGTAGGCACAGAGTGGGCTCGTAGGCTGCAGGGTGGGGGGCCACATACCCTGTGTGGGCCCGGGCTCTTCTGCCCCCCCCTGGGCTTTGGGGAGGCAGGTAATTGGGGGTGCGGGGGTTAATGGCAAGCCACCCGCTAGTTGCAGGTGGCTTGCCAGACCCCAGCCTTGTGAACTGGTATAAGGGGTCTCATGGACCCCTTACCAGTTCACAAAGGGTTAACATAAAAAAAAACACACACACAAAAATGTCATTTATTAAAAAAAAAAAAAAAAAAGTTTTTTTTTACTTTACTCACCTCCCCCGATTGTCAGCTCCTGTGGTGATCAGCTGTCAAATGCCTTGGTGATCGCTGGCCAGAGGAGGGGGGGGCAGGGGATCAGAGCATCCCCTGCCCCTCCACTGCTCTGCCAGCGATCACCAGGGCATCTGACAGCTCAGCTGAGGAGAGGCAGCAAGAGGCCCGGGAGTGATTTCATAAGCCCCGCCCCCAAAGGGGTGGGGCTTAACAACAAGATGGCGGCGCCCGTCGGGAGAGGAGGGGGAGAGCCATTTCAGGCTCTCCCCTGAAGCTGAAGAGGCTGGGGGGGGCGATCGGAGGCCCCCTCAGTGAAGAGGAGACCCGGAGGGAGGCAGCGCGACTGCAGGTAAGTAAATGTCATTTTTATTTTTTTTTCTTTTTACAGTTAGCAGCTGCTGCTGCCAAAATGGGGGGGGGGGGCTATTCCGGGGGCTCTCCTGGAGCCATCCGACCCCCCACAGGGGATCAGATGGCTCCAAATTAAAGAGGAGACCCAGCCGGATCCAACGAGGGGTCTGGTGAGTATTTGTGATTTTTATTTTTTTTACAAGCAGGGGGGAAAGTCAAGCACGTAGATTCTACGTGCTTGGCACTTAAGTGGAGTAGAAGCAAGCACGTAGAAACTACGTGCTTGGCACTGAAAGGGTTAAACATACCAGTCTGTAGTTACCAGGTTCCCCCTTAGACCCCATGTTGTATATTGGCACCACATTTGCCAAGCACCAATCCCTCAGAACAGCCCTCCATAATTTTTGAATCTACAAATATTAGAAATAATGGATATATAAATATCAGAAATAATTAGAAATAATTAGAAATATTATTGTACATAACTCCCTTAAAACACGGGGATGCATGCCATCTGGTCCCGGGGATTAATTTGCTTGAGACGGCATTGCACTTTTTCCTTGGTTAGACAAGTAACATTTAATGGAGTGTTTGGATTATTACTCTGCATTTCACCTGGCATATGACACTCTTTTGTGAAAATGGAAGCAAAGAAGATGTTTTGTAAATTAGCTTTCGCCTCATTCCCCATCTATAGGTGTCCCCTCCTTGCTTTTCAGGGGGCCCACACCCTTAGGTTTATGTAACTAGAACATTTTGGGATTAGTTTTAGTTGATGATCTGTCTTCCCATCTCAAGCTTTGCTTTTCTTATCTCTTGTTTACATAGTTTATTTTCTTCTTTATAGTTTTGCAATGCTTCCACGGTCCCTTCCTGTTTTAAACGTTTAAATCCCCTTTTTTTGTTGTTTATTGCCCCCTAACCTTTTTGTTTAGCCACTTTGGTTTACTCTTGTTTCTAACCCTTTTATTCTTGTAAGGTATATATTACAATCACTGGGACATTTTCCCAGTCAATGCAGTTTAGGGCAAACTTTGCCTTTCTGAAGTTCTGCTGTGCTCTATGATAAGGCACCTTAGTGACTATTAAGTGGAAATTAATAATATTATGATTGCTATTTCCAAGGTATCCCCCAGCCTGTGCCTTTGTTACTTTGATTGGTACATTGGTTAGTATATGGCTTGCAGCAAACCCCCATCAGAATTTTTCTTTTTGTTTATCCCTCCATGTATTTCTATCCATATAGACTCCACATGGTAATTTCCCTCACATATATCCTCCCACAGAGCGGGCTGTAGAGAGGATTTTACAAATAAGCAGACCCCACCCCCTTTGTGGTGTTCACGATCCCTCCTAAACACACAGTAATCCTGTAAGTTTACTGTCCAGTCATAGTTTCCTCCAGGCATGTCTCAGTTACCCCCACTATGTCATAATGTTCTTCTGTTATTATCAATTCTAGTTCATCCATTTTATTTTTCAAGCCTCTAGCATTTGTAAGCATGCCCTTTTTTCTGCTAGATGTGCTCCCCCCTCCCCCCTCTGCACCCCCAGTTTCATGCCTACACCCACTGTCACTTTCTTTCCTAACTTCCCCTTTATAAATGCTTATACGCTCTCCCAGTGTGTTGTTTAACCACTCCTCCAACCTTTTAGCCATCCTCTCCTCTAGAACAGATGTACCCTCCCCATTGAGGTGCCGCCCATCCCTGCCAAACTGCCAAAGATTTTGTAGGCCACTGTGATGTTGGCCATATTCTCTAAGAACCCAAACCCCTCCTTTTACTCCAATTTTTGTGCAACCTGTTTGCCCCCCTAATCTCCCATTGCCTCTCTGGTGTGGCTCTTGGTACTGGTAGTATTTCTGAATACTACAGTGAGGTCATAATAGATGTGATGAAACCTGCCTCACGGGTATTATTATTTACCTGTTTGAAAGCTTGTTCACTCTGTAGTGTGGTATTTCATTTTTAATTTTTATATAATCAATATGCAACTCTGAACTGATAATGGTATTTCTTTTACAGGTGCTGAAGTGGCATGATAATAATTCTTTTACTTGAAAGGCTGCACACAGAGGGAGGCATTTAATGAGATGAAAGAGGTTTATGGGGAGGATTCCCTGTCATATGATGTAGTCACAAACTGGCTTTGTTCAAATATGATCAAACTTTGATGGAAACGACTCAATTTCCAGAATGACCCCACTCTGCTTTGATAAACAGACCATTTTGTAAAATTTGAATGTAACCAGTAAACGGTAAGTCGAATGCTCCCAGGCATTTTTGATAATGTGCCAGGAGGAATTTTGCAACAGGCTGATCACATGGGGGAAACCTGGGTCCATCACTATGATCTGTAGACTAAAGTCCAGTCGGTGCAATAGAAGCATCATGACTCACTGGCTCCAAAGAAGGCACATTCTCAATGGTCAGCAAGAAAGGTCATCCTCGCGGTCTTTTGAAACCAACAGGGAGTAGGCTTGATGGATTTGCTAGCAAAGGTTACCAAGATTACTAGGGCATACTATACTTCCCTGCTGCAGAATTTGCAGAATGCCAAGAGATGGGGCATGCTCGCCAATGGACTTCTACAAGACAATGCCCCAGTTCACAATTCACACACTTCCCAAATAGAGGCACACTGCTGCGGCTTTGAAATTCTACTGCTCCCCCTTATAAATCAGACCTCGTACCATGAGACGTCAGCCTCCTTCCAACAATAAGGTAATTTTTGAAGGGCAAGCATTTTCCGGATGATGAGACTCTGATTTCTGAATGTCACAATGTGGCTTTTAGAGCAACCTAATACCTGTGCCACGTTCGGTTGCTCTCAGTCCACAAGAAGTGGGTTGGGAAGGTCTTCAATAATTGCCCCTTGTAGAATTTAGAACCTAAGATGAAATCTCCTCCCTGAAGTGCTTATCCGGTCTTTCTTTGTGGTAGATAGTTTTCCAGTCTTTTCCAGGCAACTCCTTGGAGATGGGCATGTGCTGAATTGCAGATTGATGGAGCCACTTCTAATTTCTCCTGTTTTATATAAGCTGAGCCCTTGTCTGTCAAGACTGAGCATATTCAAGTAGGTAGAGCATTTTCAGCATCTACATATCCTACTTGACAAAATATATAGGACTTCTATAGGACTTTAGGAAAAATACTTAATAGATAATGCTAAATTGCAGGTAGTTTTTATTACTCTACTTCTACCTTTTTAAGTTTGTATATGAACACATCAGACACCCTCTCACCTGTTACATTGGATATTTCTCCCTCTGAACATGGCACACAGTCATAGCAGCAGACGTGGGCACCTTTTTGGGGAGCTTTTCTGTGTCCAGGTTCGCAACTTTTAGAGCTTCGGGATTGAGGGACCTCAAAAGAAATAAAAATATGTAGTAATTCAAGGAAATAATGCTAACTTCATTGACCATAGATCATTGACACAACCAACTAAAGTAAAAAAAAAAAACACTGTAGGACTTTTTTGGTTAGTAAATGGTGCCTTTTCCCCAAATGATAAACAACAACAACATACCCTCCCACCCTACATTACTGAAGTTGTCCATCAAGTGGATTTAACGACTCCATAGCTGAAAGTGTGCCAAAGACATTATGCTAGTGACTGTATCTTAAATGTAAGTAGCATAACACTATCAACAGGGTCAACAAACAAAAGAAGACTCATATTCCGCAGTAAGGCCTAATGTTCCAATTTGCTTAGGTATAAAATGTTTACAAATTGTTAGAACAGCTCACCAAGCTGTAAACTTATGAAAAATCACAATCTCACCCCAATCTCAGGTGCAGAAAATTGAAAACATACAGTATATTGCTCGCAGCTGATTGTTAACAGCCACTACTTCACATAGTATTGTGTTGCCAACACAGATTAAATAAAGTGAGAAACATTTACATATAGGTCATATATACAGGTGCATTGCAAAAATTAGAATACCATCAAAAATGTGTATACTTTTAGTAATTCAGTTAAAAAAATGAAACTCATCTATTATATTGAGTGAATCCAAACAGAGTAAACTTTTTCAAGTTTGTTTATGTTAATGTTGATGATTATGGCTTACAGCCAAGAAAAGCCCAAAATTAATGATCTCAGAAATCAGAATAATTAACCCAAAACGCAAAGGCTTCCTACGCATCTAAAAGAGTACCTTAGTTTGGGTCAGTAGGCGACACAATCATGGGGAAGACTGCCATTGCCACATTTCACAAGGAGGGAAAGCCACAAAAGGTCATTGCTGGCTGTTCACAGAGAGCTATATCAAATCATATTAATAGAAAGTTGAGTGGGAGGAAAAAGTGTGGTAGAAAAAGGTGCACAAGCAACTGGGATAACAGCAGGCCTGATAGGATTGTTATGAAAAGGCCATTCCAAAATTTTGTAGGGATTCACAAGGAGTGGACTGCTGCTGGAGTCAGTGCTTCAAGACCCACCACACACTGACGTATCTAGGACATGGAAGTGTTACATCCCATGTGTCAAGCCACACATGACCAATAGACAATGTCAGAGGCGTCTTACCTGGGACAAGGATAGAAAGAACTGGACTATTGCTCTGCGGTAAAAGGTGTTTTCAGATGAAAGTAAATTTTGCATTTCATTTGGAAATCAAGGTCCTAGAGTTTGGAGGAAGAGTGGAGAGACACACAATCCAAGCTGGTTGAGGTCTAGTGTGAAGTTTCCCCAATTAGTGATGGTTTGGGGAGCCATGTCATCTGCTGGTGTTGGTCCACTGTGTTTTATCAAGACCAAAATCAGAGCAGCCGTCTACCAGGAAATTCTAGAGCACTTCATGCTTCCCTCTGCCGACCAGCATTTTGGAGATGGAATTTTAATTTTCCAACAGGACTTGGCACCCGTCCACACTGCCAAAAGTGTAAGACCTGGTTTAATAACCACAGTATCACTGTGCTTTTTTGGCCAGCAATTATAGAAAATCTATGAGGTATTGTCAAGAGGAAGATGAGAGACGCCAGACCCAACAATGCAAGAATAGTGTGGGGCCCAGTACCCCACAAGAGCGGACGCCAATGATTTGCACCACCAATCTATATGTTTAAAATTCAATCAAGGCATGTAACAATAATATATATTTCAAATTATAAATTTATTATTTACATCATGTTTAAAATAGAGCTCATCCAACAATTACTAAAAACCATAATTACTCAACGGGAAAAATCTCAAGCCATAAAAAAGTGCCATTGTGCATAAATAGTACAATACAAGAATATATATATATGTGAGCCAGTGATATAATTAATGCAAAAAGATCAAACAGCCTATATTCAGAAAATAAATGTGGAAAACTACACAATATTAATTAGAACAATATATGAATACCACAAGCTACCATGTGGAAAAAATGTGCATCTAAACTGATCCAATAGCCAAACCCAAAAACAATCCTGAAATGAAATAAAATGTGTATAAAGAAATCCTATCACCAAATAATCTGGCTGGAGATCCCGCTGAGTCCTGGTGCCCCTTTACCCACGCGCTCCGTGGAAACTACCACTTTTGCAAGGTGCCAGGAAAGGAACAAAGGGTACCTGTGTTGCTCGCCTTAAATAAACCACCTGAGTGATCAATCTGCAGGTGAATCACATGAGCGACATCCGCCTCAGCCCGCGCACAGCGTCTCCGGCCGGCAGACGCCCCGCACAAGAGAAGCAAACACGTCACACATGTGAGCTGCGTGCGCTTCCCCGCCGACCTCCCCCCAGACCACCCGGCAATCAGCGTCACTCCACCCCGCCGCACAGCAGCGTGTGGTCATGGCAACAGACGCCGTCGTGGAGGGGGTGATCGGCAGCCAAACACCGCAGCCGCATAGAATGTATACACCGCACAGTCAGGCAGAGACCGGCTCGCAAACACAGGTATCATTTGTACATATACAAAGACAATTTAAAAACATCTCTAGCTTTATTGTTACTATTTAAGTATAAATGTTACAAGAATTATATACAAATATCCCATTATTAACATGCCACTAAAATACCCTAACTATGCAATACAAAAATGGATTTGATTTGTATTTAGAATTATAAATCATTGGCTCATCAGTATCTACAATGAACAAACGAGGAGGATCAATGTATATATACAAACAAGATATATAGAATTTCATAAACAGCATTACCACACATGAAAAGTATATAATAATACAAGTAGTATATATGTATATACACCTATATAAAGAGATTTACAATGTAGTTGTCCAAATAGAAAATTAAATAAGAATAAATAAATCTACCAAATGTTCCTATTCTATTCACATTTCTATTTACATTTATCTATTTACATTTGTATCCATAACCCAAGGAGGTCTGGGTGGGGAGAAAAGTATATATCAAAAGTTAGAAGATGTTTTTGGAAAAGAAAAAAAGGAGGTATTTTGTATTGTTGTTATCAGCACTGCTGTAATTAATTAATTAATTGTTGTCCCCCTGTATATAATTATAAGGCAATCCCACACATTGTTATACACTCTAAAAGAATGGTGTTGAACAAGTAAGCATATATACATATAAAGATTGCCACAATTACCATATACAGAGGATACATATAAAGATCAGATGCAAGTAGAAAGGCCACATAATTGCTGTATGCATATATATCAGTGCGAGGGAAACCAAAGGGGTGGTCATATGGGAATGAGCACACACACAACAAAGTGCATAAAAACACCAAATAAATAAAGTGAAAAATAAAAACTGAATAAGTATAAAATAAGTGAAATAAATTAAGATGAATAAATACATATATATAATCTTATATAATACTATGTGCGTGTGTATACACATGCGCACGCACATATATGCATGCCCATATGTACACACACACACACAACACCAATCATTGTTAATAAATAAATACATACAAAAAAACAAACAAAAAAAAATATATTATAATAAAATAAAAATAAATAAAAATTAAAAATTATTAACTATTATTGATATTCATAACGCAGATAACAATGAGGGGAAACTCCCTTATATGCACAGGCTTGATGTTCCAGAGACCATGCCATCCCAGATCTTCTTCATCATTATTCTAAAGATCCCACTCCAAGAATCATCCGATCCCCCATATATACATCATTCGGATAATAGCCTTGATTCCAAAAGAGATATTGCTCCTCTTGATGATCAAGCTCAAAGAAAAACGAACAACGAACACCCGTGTCACAGCAAACCACAACCTACACAAATAACAAACAAGTGCATTAATAATTAGAGGGAAAAAAAAAAAAAAATTTATTGATCACTCCCACACAATCCCCCCCGTAATAATCCTCGCCCCATCTCTAAAAACATGCATATTGTCTACCTGCAAGAGGTTCAGATGACACCACTCTATTTCTGAATGCATACCTGTTTATCTGCCTAAAAAAGGTTCAAATGACACCTCCTCATTAAGACCCAAAGGCGAGATGGTATTCAATTTATGCATCCATCTCAATTCCTGTTGCAACAATCTCTTTTTTAAGTTTCCTCCCCTGATTCCCAAGTGTATTTTCTCCAGAGGCACCACCTGTAAGCCAGCACTCTTACCTTGATGTTCTCTTAGGAAGTGTTCTGCTACAGACGTGAGAATTTTGTTTTGTCCCTTGTCTCTCTCAGCCAACCGGATGTTGGATAAGTGGGCCTGTACACGTGTTTTCAGGGAGTTTTTTGTCTCCCCCACGTATCCTAACCCACAGCTACACCTAAGGAGGTATATCACCCCTTCTGTTCTACAGTTGAGAAACTGTCGAATGTGATGTTTTTCTTTGGTGTATTGGTTGAGTACAACATCAGTCTTAACTATATGTCGACAGATGTTGCACCGACCACAAGGGAAGGCACCCTTTGAGTGAAGCCACGTAGGAGATCTGACAAAGTGGCTTCTACTCAATCTATCCCTCAAATTGGGCGCTCTTCTAGCTGTCATACGTACACCATCCTTAACCAGGTCTTTCAGGTCCGGGTCCGTGAGTAGTAAATCCCAATGAGTAGTAAATCCCAATGTCGCTCAAGGATGGAACGAATATTCCCCCAACTACTATTATATTTTGTAATAAATCTAACGTTTTCACGTCGTGGTCTCATTTTGGGGATTAACATGGTTTTCCTATCCATGGTAGCTACCTGTTTACATGTATTCTTTATCAACTTCCGTGGGTAACCTCTGTCTTGGAATCTTTCCACCAGATCCTCAGCATGCTTATGGAATTCCTTTTCACTTGAACAGTTCCTCCTGATTCTGGCAAACTGTCTTTTGGGTATACTCTTTTTCTGATGCGAGGGATGAAAGCTCCCATAATGCAGCAATCCATTGACTGCCGTTTCCTTCCTGTATAAAGTTGTTGAAATTGTACCATTTTCCTCAAGCTTCAATCTGAGATCCAAAAAGTCCACCTGTTTATTAGACACAGTGTAAGTTAGGAATATGTTCATATTATTTTTATTTAATCCATCCAAAAACTCATGACACTTATCTTGTGGTCCCTGCCAAAGAATAAGGAGATCGTCTATAAATCGAAACCAGCCCATAATAAAGGGCTGGTATTCGCCCAGATGTTCTCCAAAGACGATCTCCCTTTCCCACCATCCCAGAAAGAGGTTCGCTATGGAGGGCGCACACCGCGCCCCCATAGCGATCCCCCTCCTCTGTCGATAGTGGTGTTCATCAAACACAAAATGATTATGGGTCAGTACAAAATCCACCAACTCAAGGATGAATTTGTGTTTATCCCTACGCATTTCTGTCTCCATATCTAAGAAATATTTGGTGGTCTTAAGGGCCCAATCATGAGAAATATTTGAATAAAGGGACTCGACATCCGCTGTAATAAGGATTGTCTCCTGAGTCCAACATGTGTCTTCCAGCTTTTTCATAAGATCTAATGAGTCCCGAACGTATGAGGTTAATGACTGCACAAATCCCTGAAGATCTAAATCTAAATCTATGTAAAGGCTTGCTTGTTCTGTCAAGCTACCTATTCCAGAGATGATTGGCCGGCCAGGTGGGTTGTCAAGATTTTTATGCACCTTTGGCAAAAGGTAAAACGTGGGCACCACTGGATAATCCACTTTTAAAAAAATCATACACAGTTCCATCAATTGTTCCTTGAAGTATCGCTCTATCCAGAATATCCATAAAGCTATTCTTATAGGACTCCAGGGGGTTCTGTGGTAGTTTTTCATAGCTTATAATATCGCCCAATTGTCTCTGGGCTCCTTGGATGTACAAATCAGTACCCCAAATTACCACATTTCCCCCCTTGTCTGCTTCCCGAATAACTATATTCGGGTTCTCCTTAAGATCTCGAATGGCCTTACATTCATTTGGGGTTAGATTTCTTCTCCCTTTTACCTGAGGTAATCGTTCAACAATGACCCAACAATGCAGATGAGCTAAAGGCTGCTTTCAAAGCAACCTGGGCTTTTATAACACTTCTGCAGTTCCACAGGTTGATCGACTCCATGTCATGACGCATTGATGCAGACATTCATGCAAAAGGAGCCCCAACCAATTATTGAGTGAACTGTACATACTTTTCATTTGAGCAACATTTCTGTGTTAAATATTTTTTACAGATGGTCTTATATAATTATTTTATTAAATATTTGTATTTATTATTGTATTAAATTGGGTTTTCCTTGGCTATAAGCCATAATCATCAACATTCACATATAAAAAAATATTGAAAAAGTTTACTCTGTATTGACACAATATAATAGATACGTTTCAGTTTTTTAACTGAATTACTAAAAATATAAAACATTTTGATGATATTCTAATCTATTCTAATTTTCCCCAAAAAACGGAATAAGGCAGTCACAGGAGAGTTCAATGAAATTACACATGCAATGGCTGCATTTAATTTCCTGGCTGCTATGTGGCATCAGAGAAGGCAGCCCAGAACCACAATAAAACCAATGAAAAAAGCTCGTGCAAAATCACAATGTAAAAGCGTAGCTTCTATGCAATAATGGAGGATACAGGGCACCGTAACTCTGGATGATTCAGGCTAACCTAAGCCTCTCTTCAGGGGAAAAGGAAGAGTCCATATTACCTAAGCAGTTACCGGTTTAAATATGGATGACAATTGCGGGCTTTCACCGGCTGGTGTGATGTCAGCGGGGGAGACGTCCAGAAAGGTGCTTCCCGCTGAGGTCATTGGCTGTCAGAGCAGGTCCCGATCTGTTAGCCACAATATGTACATTATGCATGCGTGAGCAATCCAGGGCTGTCAGAGGCAAGGGGCTAGCCCCACCACCATTAGGGAGAAAGAAGAGGGCTGGAGATAGTATCCCAGGAGGCGAGCCGGACTCTGTCAGCAGTGCACGAGTGCTGAGATTGTGAAGAGGTGACGCTGGGACATAGGTTGAGTTACAGAGATAGGCAACGATGGTTATAGGTAGCTGATCTAGGTTTCTAATCTGCAGTTGTGCTGAATAGAGATATCGGTGCTGCAGTCTGATGTTTAAAGGATCACTATCACTAATTTCAGATGTGAACACTGATTGAAATGGTACTTGTCATGCAATTAGTTCTTGGAATGCTAAGCAAATGTGGGTTCGCAAAAAAAGTTTTACATGGTTTGCGTTGTAGAGCTCTAGTTGTTTTAAAAGATCCTGAATAATGGGAGCCATCACCTGGGATGATACCATGTCCTGTGCGGGGGGGGGGGGGGGGAATTTCCCCTGCTGCTGCCATGTGAGGTGAGCGCAGGAGCAGGAATATGCCGGATATGCGTATAGCACTGCTTGTTCGGAGAAAGAGAAAAATGAGAGACAGAGTGAGAAAGGGAGGGAAGGAGAGAGAAAGAGATAGAAGAGAGAGGGAGAGAGAGAAAGAGATAGAAGTGAGAGAGGAAGAGCGAGAAAGAGATAGAGGAGAGAGAGGGAGAGAAAAAGAGATAGGAGAGAGAAAGAAGGTGAAAGATGAATAAAACCCAGCAGATCCTCACCATAGACTGAGCCATTGTCCTTGTACAATTTAAAATTGAGGCATACATTTTTTTTCTTTTCTATTTACACATTATATATACAGATGTTAGAAGGTATCGTGTGGCTTCATTCTTTATCATTTTTAATGCAAATATTCAGGATAGTGCTCCTTTTAAGGAGGATATGTAATGGTAAGCATGTAGTTATGCCTTGTTGGAGTTATTCTTTAGTTGGTTGTCATACATATTGGGATTTCTAAAGAAAGCATGTGCAAAGAGTATCTGAGGGCATGCACCATTCAGAGTGAAGTCCATATATTGTGGAGTACATAGTGGAGAAAAAAAGAGTATATAAGCATTGGTATCATTTGCCTTGGGGCGATAGCAGTCTGCAATATGCATGGACATGAGCATGGGGCATAGTGGTGTTACAAATTTAAAATACCGTCGGGTACCCACCAATCTGTGAAATTATAAATCAAATGATGAACAGTAACATAGCATCCATAGTATATAACATAATTAAGATACCTGTGCCTTGAAATAAATCCCAAGCTTAACACTCAGTGCATAGTATGCCATGGACTGTCTTAGTATAACTTATTCTAAATCTCGAGCCATGAATAAAGTACAGTCTAAACTATAATAAAACATGATATTGTACTGATTCATTGTTATTTAAGTTCGTCACAAGGAATACTTGATTAGGGAGTCATGTGGCCTATTGTAACTGAGCTGGAAGATATATGGTGGTTAGCTTCTACAAAGTGAGGTGTGATGGTCCTCAGATGTCTCGACAATACGAGATGCGCAGTCACACATTCCTAATGCAAGTACTTGAGAAAGGACTAGGTTTGTTCCCACATTTACATTTTTTGGATCATTTAGATACGAACCTTAACCTACAGAGATTCTTCAGGATGCTTAGACTAAAGATCTTTCTTGCCACACACCATCCTGGCCCTCAAACTGAGCCCCGCAGTGTATTAGGCTTCAATACCACAAAATGTAAGAAAAACTTGTGTTGCACGCTCTGGAGACATTCATGAAACTAGCACAAAGAGATGTATCTGAAATGCAAGTCTCTAACAGATCTACAATATATATATATTTGCATAATTTTATTAAGTGGGAGAAAGGGGCACTATTACAGCCCAAGAATTACCCCATTAATATAGTAAAGCCAGCTGACAAAGGTGGAGCTATTTTCATCATAGACAAATGTGTATGAAGTATGAAGCCAAAATACTCAGACAGCTTAGCGATTCAGATGTTTATGTGCGTGTTCAGCGAGATCCCACCAGTGAGATCAGAAAACAAGTTGATGCCATCATAGATCTTAGAGCATTTGATGAACATATAATTGATAAATCCCTTAAGGACTTCCTCAAAACTGACTTACCAATTATACCGCTCTTCTACTGACTATTAAAAATTCATAAGACCCTTGATAACCCTCTGGTTGGACCCATAGTGGCAGGTAGTGACTTTTCAACCATGTTCCATACCCATAGATAAAGTCCTCCAACCTTTTGTTCTAGATGGCCTCCCCTATAGCACTTTCATCGGAGTAAGTAGAATTACCAACTCAAATTTACTCTAAAAGACACACTCTGATGAACTCAAAAAGTTAGCCTAGAGGATACAATCCTGTGATGGCCACAAGGGCACAACACAAGGCCCAGGGAAAGGAAAGATCTAATCTACTACACTTTTGTCCCAAATCAAAACAAAATAGGATCCGACTGGTACTAACCTACTCTACAGTTTCAAATGTGATACAAATATCTGTGAGGAAATACTGCCCAGTGTTAACAAGTGATGAAAGTTTAACAGAGGTGTTATGTGAATCACTCCTTTTCACACTTAAATGCTCTAGAATTATCATTGATTCTTTGATACAGGCTGAATTTAGATAAACGCACCAGGAAATGTCACAGCCGGACATCAGGTACCTACTGGCTTACATCCAATCAAAAACTCCAAGGTATGTACCCATATTGCCACTGTGCCCAATGTGGCTATGTGGTCACATCTACTTCATTTTCAGATCTTTACACAGTCTATAGATATCGAATTAGGTTTTTTTACCAACTTCTCCTTTCATGCCTTAATATATCTTATAATGTTATGTGGACCTTGTTATGTGTTTAAAACAAGACCATTTAGGGACCACATTTGTATCAATCAATCAGTTAGATGTTCTCAGGGGTAATGTGTCACTTTCTAGAAGCTAACCACCAGATCTCACAGATGCAATTTACAGTCATTGAACTACTGTAGGGGTGGAGACCTAGATAAGAAAATTCTACAACGGGAAGTGTGGTGGATATACAAAAAACACAACACATTAAAACCAAAAGGGTTAAACGAGAAATGTGATCTACATTCCTTCTATTCTACACTCCCAGCTCAGTTACAATAGGCCACATGACTCCTTAATTAAGTATGCCTTGTAATTAACTTAAATTACAATGAATCAGTACAATATCATGCTTTATTATAGATTACTTTATCCATGGTTCGAGACTCACAATAAGTCATACTAAGACAATCCATAGACTGAGTGTTTACCTGGAGATGTACAAAAAGCACAGGTATCTTAATCATGTCATATACTATGGATGCTGTGTTAATGTTTATCATTTGCTTCTAATTTCACCGTCTGTATTTTAACTTTCTAACACCACTATACACCCCTCTCATGTCCGTGGATATTGCAGATTGCCATCACCCCAATGCCGATTATACTAATGCTAATATGCTCTCTTTTCTCCCCCTAGAAATACATTATTTATGGACTTCACTCTAAATGGAGCATGCTCGCAGGTACCCTCGCCGGATGCTCTCTTTAAAAATCCCAATATCTATGGCGACCAATCAAAGAATAAATCCAACAAGACAGAACCACATACTTATCGTTACAGATCCAGTGGGGTTGCTCCTTAAAGTCTCAGTCTGCATCTGTCTAGCTTTGCGCCTCCACAACAAGCTCAAGTGATGACCTCGGGCTCCGGCCTGTCGTCGGGCTGCGAGCAATGCACACAGCCCCTGCAGCACACAGAAAGGAAGCTGTAAGAGGGCTGTGCCAGGGACCAGGGTCACACTGGCAGAGAAGGAGGGAGGGTGGTCATAGCTGGAGCTTGCTGGGGAGACCCAGAGCTGGCCAGACACAGATTGAGAGAAAGGGGCATCGTTTGAGACGAGAGACCAGCGCTGAGGGACAATGAGCAGAAGGTGAAACCAGAAGTACAGGGGAAGAAGCTGTCAGAAAGGACATTTGGAGCAGAAGAGAAAAGCGAAACCCAGCGGACTTCATTAATAGGTAAGTTTACTATGCTCAGCTTTGTCTTTTGTCTTGACTAAAGTATGACTTTACCCATCAGACTGCAGCACCGATATCTCCATTCAGCTCAACTACAGATTAGAGTCCTAGATCCACTACCTATGTTCCAGCGCTGACTCTTCACAATATCAGCGCTCGGGCCCTGCTGACAGAACCCACAGCTCGTCCCTTGTGATACTATCTCTACCCCTCTTCTTCCTCCCTATTGGTGTGGGGGACTGGTCCCATGCATCTGGCAGCCATGTATCTCTTACAAATGTGCAACGTTCATATTGTGGCTGGCAGATCAGGAACCGCTGTGACCGCCAATGGCGCAAGCCGCTCTGGATGCCTCCCCCGCTGACACCATTATCATCCATATCTAAACTGGTAACTGCATAGGCAATACGGACTCTTCCTTAGGTTAGCCTGAAACACCAGGAGTTAAGGTCCCCTGTCTCCTCCCAACAATTGCATATAAGCTACGTTTTTCATTGTGATTTTGCACTAGCTTTCTAATTGGTTGCACTGTGGTTCTGGGCTGCATTCCCTTCAGCCAGGAAATTGAGTGCAGCCATTGCATGTGTATTTTCATTGAACTCCTTTCATTTCATTTCTTGGGGAAAAGCTATGTATATATCTGCTATATGTGAATGTTTCTTACTTGATTTAATCTGTGTTGGTAACACCATACTATATAAAGATGTATATATAATTTGCTGTAATATTAAATGGGAATCTCTTTTGCATTATTACTGCCTTTGGTATGCTGACTGGCCAATATTGGTTTATATTACTGAGTATTTGGAAATCCATAGAGGGTTTTTTGGGCATATTTAGCACCATACTAACCTATTGCTGGTTTAGCTGTAATTCTAAGGGTTTTGCTGCTCTGTCCTATATAATTTTGTTTTTTTTTCTCTCCCTGGATGCCCCGGTCTGCGTATTCCCTGGGATCACTCTTACCCCTTTAAATGCCAGCTACGTGAAATTCATGTAGCTAGCATTTAACTCCTTTTTTTTAAGAAAAAAACACCTTTGTGTGCAATAGAACTTTGGGGGGTAAGCGGGGGGAGACGCACAGAGGGATATTTAAACACAGGTCAGTTGATGCCTCATTAGCCTGAGGAAGTGGGAGTTTGCCCATGAAACGCGTGGCTCTGGTTGTTGGCAGGCGGTGGGGAGTCTCTATAGTTTTGATATCATTATGAGAGATGGATGCTGCTATTGATTGTACATATTTGCTGGCTTGCTAAGTCACATATGGATCTTAGATTATATTGTTTTGATACTGAAGTTTTGTCTTTAGGGACAGCGCTTGTACACGATTGCACTTTTTATAATATTTTTATATATTATTCCATGCATTTTATGTATGGCTCTCTGAGCCTGGGAGCAGCACCCACCATTATCTTAATTATACTTTAGGTGGGGTGTGCAAGCCTCTTTGGAATTTGGTTTGGTCCCACTCCCTCCTCTGCTGTGGGCCCCTGCCATCTGTGACCCCCCCCCCCCCCCCCGTGTTCCGATCTCCAGGTTTCACATAACACGGATGATGCCGCTTCTAATGAGGTTAGAGATCACACATGCTGTGCTTCTCTGCCCCTGCCTGCTGTCCCCTTGTGTCCACACTTCCTCTCACTTTCTTCTTTCCTTGTCAATTTCTTTCTGCTTTTTTTTATTTCTTTCTTATATCTTTTCCTTTCCCTTTAATCTTTCAAGCTTTCATTTCCCTCATTTTCATTTCTTTCACTCTCTATCACACTTCCTTTACCTTCCTCTTTCACACCTTCCTTATTTTCTCTCACTTTTCTTCTTTCTTTTTTACTTTTTTCTTTATCCCTCTTTTTATCTTTTCTTCTTCCTTTCCTCTCCTCCTTGCTTCCCTCTTTTGCTCTTACCTCTTTTTCTCACTTTCTGTTTTCAACTTTTTTTTCTTTTCCTTTTTCCCTTCCTCCTCCCTTTCATCTTTCTTTTCTTGTCTTCTCTCTTTTTTTTTCTCTGTCCCCCATTCTCTGCCTCTCACCCTCTCTGTTTACTTCTCCCTCTCCTCACACTCTCTCTCTATTTGATCTCCTTCCACCAGTATTCTTCCTTTTTTTTCTTTCTCTATTTCTCTTTTGCTTTCTCCTTTTCTTTTTTTTGTCTTGCTCTTATTTTTTATTCTCCCTTATTATGATTGAAGATCACACCCCACAATTCCACCCCCTCCCCCCACAAGATCACACTCACGTTGGTTGGTATTTTCTGCTGGGAAACCTACCCTACCACATACTGTTAGGATAACTGCTGCAGGGCAGGCCAGCAACCCATGGCTTATAGGGTAAGCTCTGGCCATGTGTCCAATTTAGCGACCCAGGAATTCAGTGGGCAGTACCAGGAGATGCATGGACAGGTAGTCATCTGCAATGTCCCAGTACAGCATTTGCAATACTGTTCTATATGTGTCCCCTCGACATTCGGCTGACCCTGTGACTTTGGGGTCTGTTATATTGCGTAGCTAATATGGTATAATATATCTGTGTTCATACAGTATATATATACATATATATATATATATCCTGTTCCTGTATAATAACCTTTTATATCCTGTTTTCATGTAGTAACATGTTTCCTATGTGAATTTATGTAGTTTGCACTCAAAGAGTTAATGTATTCACATTGTGCAGTTCCAATAAACTTCATAACTCCCTATTGCTGTAACTAACTTGCTAGGGAAGGGTCATGTGACAAGTGGTGAGCCTATCAGGACTGCTGAGCACCTAAGCCTTCCCTCTCCTCCATTTTCTAGTCAGAATAGCTGTGATCTCTGAAGGAAGAAGTTCTGTGCTTGTGCTGCTGGCTTGTCTCATGTGGCTAGTGTGGAGAAAGGGGCCAGACTAATGATTACCAAGTCTGCTGATAAATCTACAGCATGATCTTTCATATTCCAGGTCGCAGAGCCTGTCTTCAATTCAGCTCTAATCTCCAAGGTCACAGAACCCATCTTCAATCTTGCAAGTAAGCTATTCAGCCTAAATAGCACTATAAGTCTCAGCAAGTCATCTAGTCTCCCACACCACAGGATCGCTCCTGAGCTCCTGATTAGGGATGAGCGAATCGATCCGGACGAATCCGGATTTGTTCCGAATTTCATGAAAAATTCGATTCTGAACGAATCCGAATTTCCCGGCGATTCGATTGATCGAAGTTTTCCTTTAAACTCAATGACAGGCATTCTAAGATGGTGGACGGACATGTTCAGACATGTCCCCAGGGGCAAGTGACGATGGGACAGTCACATGCAGCCTATCAGCAGCCAGGAATCCCGGTGACGTCACCGTGCTATATAAAGCGGCGGCCATCTTGCTTGTGCGCATTTCAGACTTGCATTCGTGAGACAGCGGTGGTTGCTGCAGACAGGGACAGACAGTAAGTCATAGTTAGGTGAGAGTTAGCGATAGCTAGAGACAGTTACAGATAGGTAAAGAGAGAGACAGATAGTTAGGGAGATTTAGAGTGGTAGACAGAGCTAGGGAAAGATAGGTTTAAAACCGGAACAATCCAGCAGCATACAAGTCACATTGACAGGGTGCCTAGTGCTGCCTATGATTCATATTTCATAATTACTGGGTTACTGTTAATATATTTGGTTTGGTTTAAATACAGCTGCACACTGTGCATGCAATGCACATGCTATTTAACCCTTTCTGCTATTTAGCCCTGAACGCTATTTTAACCCTATCTGTTAAACAAAAGCATTTCTCATAATTGGATTAGTGTTAAAAGTTTCTGCTCAGCTTAAAATACATTACGCCACACTGGCATCCCAAGGCACATGCTAATTAACTCTATCTGTTAAACAAAAGCATTTCTCATACTTGGGTTATTGTTAATACTTTTTGTTCAGCTTAAAATACATTACGCCACACTGGCATCCCAAGGCACATGCTATTTTAACCCTATCTGTTAAACAAAAGCATTTCTCATACTTGGATTATTGTTAATACTTTTTGTTCAGCTTAAAATACATTACGCCCTACTGGCATCCCAAGGCACATGCTATTTAACCCTATCTGTTAAACAAAAGCATTTCTCATACTTGGATTATTGTTAATACTTTTTGTTCAGCTTAAAATACATTACCCCACACTGGCATCCCAAGCCACATGCTATTTAACCCTATCTGTTAAACAAAAGCATTTCTCATACTTAGATTATTGTTAATACTTTTTGTTCAGCTTAAAATACATTACGCCACACTGGCATCCCAAGGCACATGCTATTTAACCCTATCTGTTAAACAAAAGCATTTCTCATACTTGGATTATTGTTAATACTTTTTGTTCAGCTTAAAATACATTACACCACACTGGCATCCCAAGGCACATGCTATTTAACCCTATCTGTTAAACAAAAGCATTTCTCATACTTGGATTATTGTTAATACTTTTTGTTCAGCTTAAAATACATTTTAGGCTCCTGCTGCCAACTCCAGTGTCTCTTTCAGCCAATGTTTGGGCTCCTGCTGCTGCTTGCAACTCCAGGGTGTGATTCATCCAATTTTTGGGCTCCTGAAGCCAACTCCAGTGTGTCTTTCAAGCTATGTTTGGGCTCCTGCTGCTTGCAACTCCAGGGTGTGATTCATCCAATTTTTGGGCTCCTGAAGCCAACTCCAGTGTCTCTTTCAGCCAAAGTTGGGCTCCTGCTGCTTGCAACTCCAGGGTGTGATTCATCCAATTTTTGGGCTCCTGAAGCCAACTCCAGTGTCTCTTTCAGCCAATGTTGGGCTCCTGCTGCTGCTGCTTGCAACTTCACAGTGTGATTCATCCAATTTTTGGGCTCCTGAAGCCAACTCCAGTGTGTCTTTCAAGCTATGTTTGGGCTCCTGCTGCTTGCAACTCCAGGGTGTGATTCATCCAATTTTTGGGCTCCTGAAGCCAACTCCAGTGTCTCTTTCAGCCAAAGTTGGGCTCCTGCTGCTTGCAACCCCTGGGTGTGATTCATCCAATTTTTGGGCTCCTGAAGCCAACTCCAGTGTCTCTTTCACCCAAAGTTGGGCTCCTGCTGCTTGCAACTCCAGGGTGTGATTCATCCAATTTTTGGGCTCCTGAAGCCAACTCCAGTGTCTCTTTCAGCCAATGTTGGGCTCCTGCTGCTGCTGCTTGTAACTCCAGTGTGTGATTCATAAAATTTTTGGCCTCCTGCAGCCAACTCCAGTGTGTCTTTCAAGCTATGTTTTGGCTCCTGCTGCTTGCAACTTCAGGGTGTGATTCATCCAATTTTTGGGCTCCTGCTGCCAACTCCAGTGTCTCTTTCAGCCAATTTTTGGCCTCCTGCTGGTGCTGCTGCCAACTCCAGGGTGTCTTTCAAGCAATGTTTGGGCTCCTGCTTATGCTGCTGCCAACTCCAGGGTGTGCCTTCCAGCTAATGTATGTGCTCCTGCTGCTGCCAACTTCAGGGTGCCTTCCTGCCAATTTCTAGGTTCCTGCTGCTGCTGCCAACTCCAGGGTGTGTGAGTCAATTTGTGGGCTCCTGCTGCTGCCAACTCCAGTGTCTCTTTCAGCCAACGTTGGGTTCCTGCTGCTTCTGCTTGCAACTCCAGGGTGTGATTCATCCAATTTTTGGCCTCCTGCAGCCAACTCCAGTGTGTCTTTCAAGCAATGTTTGGGCTCCTGCTTATGCTGCTGCCAACTCCAGGGTGTGCCTTACAGCTAATGCATGTGCTCCTGCTGCTGCCAACTTCAGGGTGCCTTCCAGCCAATTTCTAGGTTCCTGCTGCTGCTGCCAACTCCAGGGTTTGTCAGTCAATTTTTGTGCTCCTTTTGCTGCCAACTCCAGTGTCTCTTTAAGCCAATGTTGGGCTCCTGCTGCTGCTGCTTGCAACTCCAGGGTGTTATTCATCCAATTTTTGGCCTCCTGCAGCCAACTCCAGTGTCTCT
This sequence comes from Gastrophryne carolinensis, assembly GCA_027917425.1. NCBI lineage: Eukaryota > Metazoa > Chordata > Amphibia > Anura > Microhylidae > Gastrophryne > Gastrophryne carolinensis. The sequence goes on along the minus strand of CM051234.1, from coordinate 644,991,997 downwards.
TTTAGCCAATGTTGGGCTCCTGCTGCTTGCAACTCCAGGGTGTGATTCATCCAATTTTTGGGCTCCTGAAGCCAACTCCAGTGTGTCTTTCAAGCTATGTTTGGGCTGCTGCTGCTGCTTGCAACTCCAGGGTGTGATTCATTCAATTTTTGGGCTCCTGCTGCCAACTCCAGTGTCTCTTTCAGCCAATGTTTGGGCTCCTGCTGCTGCTGCTTGCAACTCCAGGGTGTGATTCATCCAATTTTTGGGCTCCTGCCGCTGCTGCTAGCTCCAGGGTGTCTTTCAAGCAATGTTTGGGCTCCTGCTTATGTTGCTGCCAACTTCAGGGTGCCTTCCAGCTAATTTCTAGGTTCCTGCTGCTGCTGCCAACTCCAGGGTGTGTCAGTCAATTTTTGGGCTCCTGCTGCTGCCAACTCCAGTGTCTCTTTAAAGCAATGCTTGGGCTCCTGCTGCTGCTGCTTGCAACTCCAGGGTGTGATTCAGCCAATTTTTGGGCTCCTGCTGCCAACTCCAGTGTCTCTTTCAGCCAATGTTGGGCTCCTGCTGCTGCTGCCAACTCCAGGGTGTGATTCATCCAATTTTTGGGCTCCTGCTGCCAACTCCAGTGTTTCTTTAAAGCAATGTTTGGGCTCCTGCTGCTGCTGCTTGCAACTCCAGGGTGTGATTCATCCAATTTTTGGGCTCCTGCTGCCAACTCCAGTATGTCTCTTTCAGCCAATGTTTGGGCTCCTGCTGCTGCTGCTGCTGCTGCTTGCAACTCCAGGGTGTGATTCATAAAATGTTTGGGCTCCTGAAGCCAACTCCAGTGTCTCTTTAAAGTAATGTTCTTGCTCTTGCTGCTGCTTGCAACTCCAGGGTGTGATGCATCCAATTTTTGGGCTCCTGCTGCTGCCAAATCCAGTGTCTCTTTAAAGCAATGTTTGGGCTCCTGCTGCTGCTGCTGCTTGCAACTCCAGGGTGTGATTCAGCCAATTTTTGGGCTCCTGCTGCCAACTCCAGTGTCTCTCTCAGCCAATTTTTGGGCTCCTGCTGCCATCTCCAGTGTCTCTTTCAGCCAATGTTGGGCTCCTGCTGCTGCTTGCAACTCCAGGGTGTGATTCATCCAATTTTTGGGCTCCTGCTGCCATCTCCAGTGTCTCTTTAAAGCAATGTTTGGGCTCCTGCTTCTGCTGCTTGCAACTCCAGGGTGTGATTCATCCAATTTTTGGGCTCCTGCTGCCCACTCCAGTGTCTCTTTCAGCCAATGTTTGGGATCCCTCTGCTGCTTGCAACTCCAGGGTGTGAATCATCCAATTTTTGGGCTTCTGCAGCCAACTCCAGTGTGTCTTTCAAGCTATGTTCGGGCTGCTGCTGCTGCTGCTGCTGCTTGCAACTCCAGGGTGTGATTCATCCAATTTTTGGGCTCCTGAAGCCAACCCCAGTGTCCCTTTAAAGTAATGTTCTTGCTCCTGCTGCTGCTTGCAACTCCAGGGAGTGATGCATCCAATTTTTGGCCTCCTGCTGCCAACTCCAGTGTCTCTCTCAGCCAATTTTTGGCCTCCTGCTGCTGCTGCCAACTCCAGGGTGTCTTTCAAGCAATGTTTGGGCTCCTGCTTATGCTGCTGCCAACTCCAGGGTGTGCCTTCCAGCTAATGTATGTGCTCCTGTTGCTGCCAACTTCAGGGTACATTCCAGCCAATTTCTAGGTTCCTGCTGCTGCTGCTGCCAACTCCAGGGTGTGTCAGTCAATTTTTGGGCTCCAGCTGCTGCCAACTCAAGTGTCTCTTTAAAGCAATGTTTGGGCTGCTGCTGCTGCTTGCAACTCCAGGGTGTGATTCATCCAATTTCTGGGCTCCTGCTGCCAACTCCAGTGTGTCTTTCAAGCTATGTTTGGGCTGCTGCTGCTGCTGCTGCTTGCAACTCCAGGGTGTGATTCATCCAATTTTTGGGCTCCTGCTGCCAACTCCAGTGTGTCTTTAAAGCTATGTTTGGGCTGCTGCTGCTTGCAACTCCAGGGTGTGATTCATCCAATTTTTGGGCTCCTGCTGCCAACTCCAGTGTCTCCAGCTAATGTATGTGCTCCTGCTGCTGCCAACTTCAGGGTGCCTTCCAGCCAATTCCTGCTGCTGCTGCCAACTCCAGGGTGTGTCAGTCAATTTTTGGGCTCCTGCTGCTGCCAACTCAAGTGTCTCTTTAAAGCAATGTTTGGGCTGCTGCTTGCAACTCCAGGGTGTGATTCATCCAATTTTTGGGCTCCTGCTGCCAACTCCAGTGTCTCTCTCAGCCAATTTTTGGCCTCCTGCTGCTGCTGCCAACTCCAGGGTGTCTTTCAAGCAATGTTTGGGCTCCTGCTTATGCTGCTGCCAACTCTAGGGTGTGCCTTCCAGCTAATGTATGTGCTCCTGCTGCTGCCAACTTCAGGGTGCCTTCCAGCCAATTTCTAGGTTCCTGCTGCTGCTGCCAACTCCAGGGTGTGTCAGTCAATTTTTGGGCTTCTGCTGCTGCCAACTCCAGTATCTCTTTAAAGCAATGTTTGGGCTCCTGCTGCTGCTGCTTGCAACTCCAGGGTGTGATTCAGCCAATTTTTGGGCTCCTGCTGCCAACTCCAGTGTCTCTTTCAGCCAATGTTGGGCTCCTGCTGCTGCTTGCAACTCCAGGGTGTGATTCATCCAATTTTTGGGCTCCTGCTGCCAACTCCAGTGTCTCTCTCAGCAAATTTTTGGCCTCCTGCTGCTGCTGCCAACTCCAGGGTGTCTTTCAAGCAATTTTTGGGCTCCTGCTTATGCTGCTGCCAACTCCAGGGTGTGCCTTCCAGCTAATGTATGTGCTCCTGCTGCTGCCAACTTCAGGGTGCCTTCCAGCCAAGTTCTAGGTTCCTGCTGCTGCCAACTCCAGGGTGTGTCAGTCAATTTTTGGGCTCCTGCTGCTGCCAACTCAAGTGTCTCTTTAAAGCAATGTTTGGGCTGCTGCTGCTTGCAACTTCAGAGTGTGATTCCTCCAATTTTTGGGCTCCTGCTGCCAAATCCGGTGTGTCTTTCAAGCCATATTTGGGCTGCTGCTGCTGCTGCTTGCAACTCCAGGGTGTGATTCATCCAATTTTTGGGCTCCTGAAGCCAACTCCAGTGTGTCTTTCAAGCCATGTTTGGGCTGCTGCTGCTGCTTGCAACTCCAGGGTGTGATTCATCCAATTTTTGGGCTCCTGAAGCCAACTCCAGTGTCTCTCTCAGCCAATTTTTGGCCTCCTGCTGCTGCTGCCAACTCCAGGGTGTCTTTCAAGCAATGTTTGGGCTCCTGCTTATGCTGCTGCCAACTCCAGGGTGTCTTTCAAGCAATGTTTGGGCTCCTGCTTATGCTGCTGCCAACTCCAGGGTGTGCCTTCCAGCTAATGTATGTGCTCCTGCTGCTGCCAACTTCAGGGTGCCTTCTAGCCAATTTCTAGGTTCATGCTGCTGCTGCTGCCAACTCCAGGGTGTGTCAGTCAATTTTTGGGCTCCTGCTGCCAAATCCGGTGTGTCTTTCAAGCCATATTTGGGCTGCTGCTGCTGCTGCTTGCAACTCCAGGGTGTGATTCATCCAATTTTTGGGCTCCTGAAGCCAACTCCAGTGTGTCTTTCAAGCCATGTTTGGGCTGCTGCTGCTGCTTGCAACTCCAGGGTGTGATTCATCCAATTTTTGGGCTCCTGAAGCCAACTCCAGTGTCTCTCTCAGCCAATTTTTGGCCTCCTGCTGCTGCTGCCAACTCCAGGGTGTCTTTCAAGCAATGTTTGGGCTCCTGCTTATGCTGCTGCCAACTCCAGGGTGTCTTTCAAGCAATGTTTGGGCTCCTGCTTATGCTGCTGCCAACTCCAGGGTGTGCCTTCCAGCTAATGTATGTGCTCCTGCTGCTGCCAACTTCAGGGTGCCTTCTAGCCAATTTCTAGGTTCATGCTGCTGCTGCTGCCAACTCCAGGGTGTGTCAGTCAATTTTTGGGCTCCTGCTGCTGCCAACTCAAGTGTCTCTTTAAAGCAATGTTTGGGCTGCTGCTTGCAACTCCAGGGTGTGATTCATCCAATTTTTGGGCTCCTGCTGCCAACTCCAGTGTCTCTCTCAGCCAATTTTTGGCCTCCTGCTGCTGCTGCCAACTCCAGGGTGTCTTTCAAGCAATGTTTGGGCTCCTGCTTATGCTGCTGCCAACTCTAGGGTGTGCCTTCCAGCTAATGTATGTGCTCCTGCCGCTGCCAACTTCAGGGTGCCTTCCAGCCAATTTCTAGGTTCCTGCTGCTGCTGCCAACTCCAGGGTGTGTCAGTCAATTTTTGGGCTTCTGCTGCTGCCAACTCCAGTATCTCTTTAAAGCAATGTTTGGGCTCCTGCTGCTGCTGCTTGCAACTCCAGGGTGTGATTCAGCCAATTTTTGGGCTCCTGCTGCCAACTCCAGTGTCTCTTTCAGCCAATGTTGGGCTCCTGCTGCTGCTTGCAACTCCAGGGTGTGATTCATCCAATTTTTGGGCTCCTGCTGCCAACTCCAGTGTCTCTTTAAAGCAATGTTTGGGCTGCTGCTGCTTGCAACTTCAGAGTGTGATTCCTCCAATTTTTGGGCTCCTGCTGCCAAATCCGGTGTGTCTTTCAAGCCATGTTTGGGCTGCTGCTGCTTGCAACTCCAGGGTGTGATTCATCCAATTTTTGGGCTCCTGAAGCCAACTCCAGTGTGTCTTTCAAGCCATGTTTGGGCTGCTGCTGCTGCTTGCAACTCCAGGGTGTGATTCATCCAATTTTTGGGCTCCTGAAGCCAACTCCAGTGTCTCTCTCAGCCAATTTTTGGCCTCCTGCTGCTGCTGCCAACTCCAGGGTGTCTTTCAAGCAATGTTTGGGCTCCTGCTTATGCTGCTGCCAACTCCAGGGTGTTCCTTCCAGCTAATGTATGTGCTCCTGCTGCTGCCAACTTCAGGGTGCCTTCCAGCCAATTTCTAGGTTCCTGCTGCTGCTGCCAACTCCAGGGTGTGTCAGTCAATTTTTGGGCTCCTGCTGCTGCCAACTCAAGTGTCTCTTTAAAGCAATGTTTGGGCTGCTGCTGCTGCTGCTTGCAACTCCAGGGTGTGATTCATCCAATTTTTGGGCTCCTGCTGCCAACTCCAGTGTGTCTTTCAAGCTATGTTTGGGCTGCTGCTTCTGCTGCTTGCAACTCCAGGGTGTGATTCATCCAATTTTTGGGCTCCTGAAGCCAACTCCAGTGTCTCTCTCAGCCAATTTTTGGCCTCCTGCTGCTGCTGCCAACTCCAGGGTGTCTTTCAAGCAATTTTTGGGCTCCTGCTTATGCTGCTGCCAACTCCAGGGTGTGCCTTCCAGCTAATGTATGTGCTCCTGCTGCTGCCAACTTCAGGGTGCCTTCCAGCCAATTTCTAGGTTCCTGCTGCTGCTGCTGCCAACTCCAGGGTGTGTCAGTCAATTTTTGGGCTCCTGCTGCTGCCAACTCAAGTGTCTCTTTAAAGTAATGTTTGGGCTGCTGCTTGCAACTCCAGGGTGTGATTCATCCAATTTTTGGGCTCCTGCTGCCAACTCCAGTGTCTCTTTCAAGCTATGTTTGGGCTGCTGCTTGCAACTCCATTGTGTGATTCATCCAATTTTTGGGCTCCTGCTGCCAACTCCAGTGTGTCTTTCAAGCTATGTTTGGGCTCCTGCTGCTTGCAACTCCAGGGTGTGATTCATCCAATTTTTGGGCTCCAGCCGCCAACTCCAGTGTCTCTTTCAGCCAATGTTTGGCCTCCTGCTGGTGCTGCTGCCAACTCCAGGGTGTCTTTCAAGCAATATTTGGGCTCCTGCTTATGCTGCTGCCAACTCCAGGGTGTGCCTTCCAGCTAATGTATGTGCTCCTGCTGCTGCCAACTTCAGGGTGCCTTCCAGCCAATTTCTAGGTTCCTGCTGCTGCTGCTGCCAACTCCAGGGTGTGTGAGTCAATTTGTGGGCTCCTGCTGCTGCCAACTCCAGTGTCTCTTTAAAGCAATGCTTGGGCTCCTGCTGCTGCTGTTTGCAACTCCAGGGTGTGATTCAGCCAATTTTTGGGCTCCTGCTGCCAACTCCAGTGTCTCTTTCAGCCAATGTTGCGCTCCTGCTGCTGCTTGCAACTCCAGGGTGTGATTCATCCAATTTTTGGGCTCCTGCTGCCAACTCCAGTGTCTCTTTAAAGCAATGTTTGGGCTGCTGCTGCTGCTTGCAACTCCAGGGTGTGATTCATCCAATTTTTGGGCTCCTGCTGCCAACTCCAGTGTCTCTTTAAAGTAATGTTTGGGCTCCTGCTGCTGCTTGCAACTCCAGGGTGTGATTCATCCAATTTTTGGGCTCCTGATGCCAACTCCAGTGTCTCTTTCAAGCTATGTTTGGGTTCCTGCTGCTGCTGCTTGCAACTCCAGGGTGTCATTCAGCCAATTTTTGGGCTCCTGCTGCCAACTCCAGGATGTGTTTCAGCCAACATTTGGGCTCCTGCTGCTGCCAGCTCCAGGGTGTGTTTTTCAGGCAATATAGGGGCCCCTCATAGTGATGCCACCGCAACTCTCTGTAATTGTGCCGCTCTGCGATTCTTATAGCGATGCCTCTGATCTGCATGTCCTAATTATTTACAGTATTACTTCACTAACCCAGCACGCATCCTATGCGTGTTACAGCAAGGCAGAATGGTTTACAACCCTATTGAGGCTCTAGGAAGCTCAGAAATAGCCATTTTTAATAGCGATTCGTCGCGAATAAATTCGGGTCGAAACGATTGACGGAAAATTCGGCGAATCAGTCGAATAGAATTTTTCAAAAGTTCGCTCATCTCTACTCCTGATCAGTACTGTCACTGTACCATCTAGACTGCCAGTAAAAGTTCAGTTAATCCTAACCTGGCCTCTGTCTGTTTTTGCTACCCAACACCTAGCAAGGGATCTCCTGGGACACCCGGTTGGTAGGGTAACAGGTGCCACCAAACCCTCCTGGCGTCACGACACAGAGCCCTCATACCATCTGGGCCTACGGACTTTAACATCTGTCCAGAACTTAGGCTTCGGCCTGTCACTCCAAAAGCCGGTGACCCACAGCTGCCTCCCAGCTTCCCTAACCTAGTCACCACATATCTTTATTTGGCGTCACAAACAGGATACGAAGTGTGTGCCTGTATGCCCACAAGTCACCGTGCATTATCTAGTCCTTCCCCAGTTATCAGTGTGCAAAGTGATATTTGCACAGAAACATTTGCAATTCGCTGTACGGGACTTTTCCATACAATTGCGGGGAAGGTGATGTAAGGGCCGCCATTGTGATCACTAAAACCGTTAAAGAGTACCTGAAGGGGTAATTCCTGGTGCAGATTTCCCGTGTGCCCGAGCAGCCGCAGCTCCGCCCAGCCAGGCGCCAGCGGTAACTCCTCTCCCCCTTCAGCGCCAGCCGGAACTAAAGATCTGTCCTGTGTTGCACAGGGGAAGATATTCAGCCCCAGACCAAACAGGAAGTTCCTGGGCGCCGCCATCTGTGAAATTCCCCCGGCTCCCCGAGACTTCACCTGAACGCCAGGGCTGCTGCAGAACCTCTCAAAGACAGCGTACCCAATAGACGACGCACTCAACTTCTTAAATTTTCCTAATTTTCCTGCCGATAGCGCATTGTCATTCAGCAGCAACATGTCTGATCCGAGTCTGCTGATGAGGGGGCCCCTCTAGTTCCGGCAGCTGGATCATCTTCTCCAAGGGGAGATCGGAGGAGATTGCCACCATCACCGCCAATGCCACGCAATCCTATAGGAGCCCCAGCTGTCTCCCCAGTCTTCATAGGGAACCCCGTTCTTCCCAACTATAATGGAGACCCCTTCACACTGCGAGACTTCAAGAAGAGGATCCAGGGTCTCTTTCTCTTTTTTTCTTTTTCCCCTGATCAACAGGTGCAGCTGCTGTTGGGACAACTTCAGGGATCAGCCTTAGATAAGGGCCGTACCTGGCCCTCCACTGAGAAGGCGACGGTGGAGCAGATCTTTGAGGGACTCCGCCAGGTGTTTGAAACGGGGAGGCCGATTTATTAATAGCCGGATAAACAGGAAACGCCAGCCTTGATCCAGTTGAAAGGATAAAATATCCACATTTATTGTTCCATACAAAACTTCTTTAAAATCATTCCATCCATAGATGCAAGTCAGAGTACAGCATAAGGGAGCAGTATAGTAGCCAACGCGTTTCGGGCACAGACTCAGCCCTTAATCATGACATTTATTAATAGCGCCAGGTAGCGACAGATGAGCGGCAGTAGCGTTATTTTCACAGCGCCCGCAAGTATTCGCTGTGCTTGGCTGTTGTTCGGTTGTTGACAGCGACTCACTCGGTGTGCGGTAATGTTGAATACGGGGTTAGGAGTCGCTGTTTGACAGGTTCTGCGCTGTATGGGAGTGCATGACAGCGAATGGCCATAGCGAACGGCTCCCAGCATATTCATTAACAAATCACGCTCAAAAAATTCTCGCACTGTGAAATGCTTGTTTAAACCCCAGAGCGCTGGCGGCGATGGGTTAAAAGTAGTTTTTTAACCCCCAAACAACCTTTTTTTTTTGAAAAAAAAAATAAACACGTTTTTCTAAACATTTTGTAATATGAATACATTAATATCAGACCTGTAATATCAATTCTGCACAAATTTTTTTTTTTTTTTTTTTTACCTTAAAAAAATATCTAACATTGCAGAAGTGGTCACAGAATTTTTGACATTTAAAAAAAAACCAAAACATTAATATCAATTAATTATGAATATTTAAAGATTGCTCCATTGAAATGCATTGGAGAGCTCCAGGTAGCGAGAGGTCATACCTGACGCTGTGATGGGATTAGCAGCGGCGCTGTTCGTTGAAGTCTGCTACATGATGAATCCAGTGCTAGCTGACGCTCTCGCCGGCGCTAGCCTCATTTAGCGTGATAAATGTGTGATTGTGTCCGCAGCCTGGCGTTCTGGAGTCGGTAGCCGCCGATAGCTGGCGATACCTGGCGCTAGTGAGACACTACCTGGCGCTATCCCTTGATAAATAAGGCCCTTACTCTCCTTCTGAGGTATGTCTCCGGCTCTATGAAAGACACCAGAAGCCAGGTGAGAGCCTGAGGGCTTATGCTGTTGCATTACAAAGTGCTCTGGAAGCAGTACAAAAATTAGATGGGATCTCTCCCAAACAGGGCAACAAAGTCCTGATGGACCAGTTCATAGATGGGGCCCATAACAAATGGGATAAGGCCCAATTATGTATGTTAGCCACCCAGAATCCAAACTTTCCCTTCTCGGCCTTTAAGAGACTTGCTGTTCAGGTCATAGAACCCAACACTGACTCAGCAGATATATTCTAAGTATACAGTACGTCCTGCTCCAGATATAATACTTACACTTGGGTAATCCTGCGCCAGAGGGCGCTGCACTGCAGAGACACGAAAAAACAAGCTCCTCCCGGCCCTACATATACCCAGGGACCTCCCACAAACCCCCAGATTTCTCTGCAGTGCCGACTGCGAAGACATGAAGTATCACTCTCTCGCAGGTGAGCGGGGCTATTACAGCCTGCGGCCCTGTTGGACTATTCCCACCCGTCCTCCCTGTGATGTGCCTCCCAGCCTGGGCTGCGCTGGTCGGGTGAAGGTAGGCAGCACCATGCGTGCTTATGGAACTATGCTCCACCACAGTCCCCCACCAAAGGGTAGGTGGTTCAGGCTGATGGTGAGCCTCTAGTGGATGCCCCTCCCACATTATTGCCCCATGTAGCGGTGGACCCTGTGTAAAGGGTCGCCATCCTCCCTCGTTTCCCCCGTAGTTCGGGGGAAAAGAAAGGGGGGGGTATGTGTGTGGCGGTCTCAGTGTACTGTATTGTCACGCTTATGGCCGTAGTATTGCCCTTGACTTGCCACTGGGTGTCAGAGCCGCGCTGCTTGCTCTTTATAGTTTTTTGGCTGCCGCCATGCGCGTGTCTTTTCTTTTACTAAAGTGTGCTGCGCTGGGCGGCGTCGTCGTCCAGGCGCTACGGCGTCTCCTTTAGCAAAGGCTTATACTAGTTTATATTATCCTTTGCGTGTTTGAGTGCTGCCTCAGAGCTTCGCGCTGACGGGGACTAGGCTTGGTGCTCTCCGCGTCATGGCCAAAGATTGGGCCCGCCCTTTGAGGTTCGCTGGGCGCCATATTGATGATCTTCGCGCGCGCGCGTGGTTGCGGTCCCCCTCCTCCTTTGGTCTGTAAGTGCCCTTGCGGGTGATTTCACCAAAAAAAAATTTCTGCTGCGCATGGCTCTGACACCTCTTATTCTCTTTTATGTCTTTCAGACTTCAAAGACTCCGGTGGCTTCTCCCGGCCTGACATAAATTATAGCGTGCTTGTAAAAAATTTCTCCCACATTCCTAGCGGGTCTTTGGGGCATCCAGGGTTGCCTATTGCATAAATCTCTGCTGGCATATTTTGCCTAGATAATCACCATATGGAGGCATCTCAGAATTATGTGACCGGGGTCCCTCTGGGACAAGACCGGCTGTGTATAGCGTGTGGACATCCCCATGCTGATGCTGACAGAGCACTGGTCTGCGCACCATGTGCCAAGCAAGCACTGGCCCTGCAATCAGGCTTGCCAGTGGCTGCACCTTGCTTCGATTTCCCCATGCTTAAATCTCACTCCTGCGGAGTCGCATACAAGTGGGGAGTTACAGCCTGCTGCGTCTTCCAGACTGCCTACGGCTGACCAGATTATTGCGGGGTTGACAGAGTCGCTTGGGCCCTGGTAAGAAGCGGCCCTTGACGTCCCCGGTTTCTGCCTTTGCTATGGGAACTGAGGAGTTCACTACTCCGCGTACCTGTACTCCTTCTGATGAAGGAGAGCTGTTCTCTGACTCAGGCTCATCTGATGAGAGGCCAAGGAGTCATGACGATTTTGGCCAGGAAGACTGGAGCCAGTTTGACACCGATGGGTTGTTGATCTTTAAAGCCCTGTCTATCTCTCTCCCTGGCGCGGCTCCCAACCCGAGAGGGGAGCGTTTCCATACAGCGACAGGGCGTTTGGAATTTCTAGAGCAGGATCACTTGCTCTTGTACTCGAGGAATGGGAATGCCCCAGTAAACGGCCCCAGGGGACTGGGATTGGAAATACCCTTTTCCCCCTGAGGTGGTTAATTGTTGGTCATCGCCCCCCCCCCGTGGTGGAAGCACCGATCATTGGGGTTCCTAACCCCCCCTTTATTACAGCCCCTGCTTATAGTATCCTTTGGGATGCCGAGGACCGGCGCATTGATAGGCTGGCTTCCGACGCCTTTTCTTGTGCAGGAACGGCGCTGCGCCCGGTCTGTGCCACGGCCATCACTGCAGTGCCCGCTAGAACCCTCATAAGAAAGATGCTTGAGCATCACCCTGAGGATCTCCCCTGGAAGGTGTTTAATGCACTCTCCAGTTGTGATGTATTTGTAAAATGTATCCTTTTAGCGCTGGATGACACCATCAGAATGTGTGCGAGGACTTCTGCCCTTGTGGTGGCTATACGCCGCTTGGTCTGGCTGGTAAAAAGGGCAAATCACCCCATTGCAGGTGGCCGTCGTGGCCCCCTCGGGACAGGGACACCCCTCCCCCTCCATACCGTAGTGTTAAACAAGAACCAGGGGTGTCTTTAATGAGGGCTTATGCAGACTCCTGCCCCAGGAGCGGCAGACAACATCCTGGCCCCTCCGGCGGGCCTAAGCCTAAATCTTCCTCCAAGCCCCCTCAAGCATGATGGGGCACCCTCACCTGTCTGGGTGAGGGGATGGCTGCAGCACCTTGCTCCTATCAGAAGGCATCTTGCCTCATTCTGGTGGATTCAGGAGGTAGTGTCCTCTGGATACAGGATATAGTTTGCTGCGCGGCCTTCCCCAAATTTGTCAGGGTACTCCTGGTCCCTGCCTCTGTTCAGGTGCTGGTACAGGCCATGCACGGCCTACGGGGTCTGGGGTTCGCTTGCAGGTTGCCCTTAACAGGCAGGGGCAGGGGCCACTACACCAGCCTTTCCACATTCCCCCAAAAGGATGAGTCAGTCTGGCCCACTCTGGTTTTCACAGGTTTCGGCAATTCTACAATTACAGGCAGTTTCTGCATGAAAACTCTGAGTTGGGCCACCTGCGCCCTGCGCCCAGTGGGCCTCTTGCCGTCTGTGAAGATCAAAGATGCTTATGTTCACATCCCTGGGTCTGGACACCGAGGCTCTTCAGGTTCGTGTTGGAGAGCCAACACTGCTGATTTGTGGCCTTGTTATCTGGCCTCTCTTCTGCTCCCAGAGTGCTCGCCAAGGTGCTGATGGGGGTGATGTCTCTGATGAGACCAAGGGGCGTCCATGCAAGGACCTACCTGGTCGTCCTTCTTTACTTCCCAATCTCTACGTCAGGCCGAATTGGTTACTTGGCTGGTGGTGTCCATTGGGAGTCATTGGGATGGGTGCTCAATCACCTCAAGTCTTCATTTTCCCCTAATTGGTAGCTCCATTCATAGGGATGAATTTGGATTCGGTTCAGGCGAGAATCTCCTTCCTCGGCAATAAAGTGGACAGTTGGGTTGCATGGGCTCAGTCCTTCATTGCTGTCCCCGTCCCTGCACCAGGCAGGGTTGCAGCTGGTGGGCCAGTTGGTGGCTTGCTCAGAGGATGTCCCTTATACTCAGTTCTCTGTCAGGGGAGAGGCTACCATTTGTTCAACCCTCTCTCTGGGTGGCAAACCTGACCCACCTGGGACACCGGTGGGTACCTGAGCAGGGGCGACCCACCACTCTTCTTCCTCCACTGAGGAGATTTTCCCGGTACTCGGAGCGTGAGGAGGCATCTCCTCTATGTGCACTGGCTCATCAAAGTTACAGCGCCTTAGTATGTAGCAGTGCAAATTACGCGGGGGTCCCCCAGTCCCTACTGGATCTACCTCATAGACCGGAATGGCACGGTCGACCCTCCTTTTCACCATATATGGATCCGCCTCCCACCGCCCATCCAGCTTCCCTGAAGGTCGTTTGGCTTTGACTATCCCTCTGCACCGGTCTTGGGTCAGGGTGCACCACCTGTCTCAGTTGCTCCCCCACAACTTTGTGGACCGCTCTCATTCGGCGGCGGTGCTCTTGCATCAATGCAGTGGTACTTCTCGGTGGTGGTTCCTTCGGGTCGGGCATGGGGGAGGATTTCCACCTCTCGTCCGGCTCTCCCAAACATGAGCATATGTGGGGAGTATCCGGTGGTACTGTGTACCCTGTTGTTATAGGTCCACATCAGTTCAGGTAGATATTCGGGCCACCGAGCCTTTTGGCCATCCTCCAAAGTCCATAACATCTGAAGCAAAGTGTGGTTAAAGTGCTCACATGCCCCATTTCCCTGGGGATGGTACGGGGTGGTGCTGGAGCGTTTGATTCCATACAATTGGTACAGCTTATTCATCAGATTACCCTGGAAACATGCTCCCTGGTCTAAGTGCATTCTCTGTGGACACCCAAAGACCTGAATAAAGTGTTTGCAGACCGCTTCGGCAGCTGACTCTGCTGTCTGGTCTCTGGTGGGTACAGCCACCGCATACTTTGTGAAATGATCTGCATTGACTAGACAGTATGAGTGTACCGAGGTAGAGTATCCAATCTGCACATAGTCAATCATCAGAAGTTCTAACGGCACTGAAGTCTGGATGGCCTGGACAGGGGCCCGCTGTTCAGCACTCTTGCTCAACCTGCAAGGTCGACACTTCAGGCAGGCCTCGGCTACCATGTTTGCCAGATCTGAACAGTACACCAGTCGTTGGAGCCACTTAAATGTTTTCTTGCTCCTGAAATAGGCACTCTTCTCGTCTCCCATAGGCAATGACTATCTTACGTCCATCCTAAACTTGGGTTAACACGGCTCCCAAAACGTGAAGACTTCAATCAGTTTACAGCAGGAATGTAATGTCGAACCGCACGTAAGCCAGAATCGGGGCACTGGTTATCGCCTACTTCACGGCCTCAAAGACCACTTGTTGCCGGGGCCCCCAGCCGATGGGACGATTCTTCAGACCTCCTGCGGTGCCCCTTAATAACTCCTTCAACTGGCTCACCAACTGAGCAAATTTGGGTATAAATCTCCTGTAGTAGCCAGCCAGTCCCACGAATGCCCGTACCTCTTGTAGTGTCCTCGGCTGGGGCCACTTCTGGAAGGCATCCACCTTGCTGGGGGCTGGTCAGAGGTGACCACATGTCCCAAGTACTCTATTTGTTGGCAAAACAGTTTGTCACTTCTTGAGCCCGTGGTCTAGCAGTCGTCCTAGGACCTGTCACAGCTTTTGAAGGTGGTCTTTAAAGGAGGCCAAACTGTACCAGGACAGAACCCATATATTATGGTATGTCCTGGTGGGCTGGCGACCCTCCACAGGAATGCGGTATTAGAGTATTTCTTTGTTTCTTTGTAGGACACTTTTTATAGAGGGGGTTTGGAATTGCAGGTCCTAACAATATTTACTACTGCAAAATTAATTGCTAGGGTTAGGTCCTACCCTCAAGTCCTAAAAGGACCTAGCATTCCCACCACACCTCAGAGTTAAATTGGTTTACATTTTTTTTTCATATTTCATTAAAAAACAAGCAATTCATCTATGTACAAGTGATACACATAATTTGTATAGCTTACAATGGCATTTGATTAATTTATACCGTTGATGCAACAAAAGAGTCTTTTGTATACAATAAATTGATGTCCTTAATAAACAATTAATAAAGTTCAAACTTGATAACCTCTGCATTTTGTATTTGTTAAGCTTACGGATCTGATGATCAAAAGACAATCAGGGCAGACATGTTTCGCCATTATGGCTTCCTCAGTGCCCTGTTTTTTAGCAGAATAAAGCTCAAATTGAATCTGGGTAATTTGATAGGACAAATGGCTGAATGAACTTCACACTATGTGCAGTTATATCTGCCTTTCTAGAAGGATGTGCGCTGTAGGTTATTGTCTTAGCTTTCAGAGTTGCAAAGTAGATGAAAAACGGTCCTGTAGCTCAGAACCTTGCAATGTGGTTTACTGCATCCCCGCTCCGGTGCTGGAGTATTGGGCGGCGTGGCGCTCTCATCTATTATCTAATTGTTTATACCGGCACAGTACAGCACAGCGTAGTCTTGCGGACTGGACCATTGCACGATTTAAGGGCACTTGACACTTTACCTTAGTTTGATGTTATAGATTGACACTTGAGTAATATTTTTTGCGCAGACTTTAGTTATATATTTGTACACATATTTTAATTAGTATATCTCTTAGCACTGTTTTTACACATATCAACTACATATAAATTTTCATATATATATTATTTATTTCTCAAGCCAAATACTGTTTGTACTGTATTAATCTAATTTACGCTGTGTGAGAAAGATGTGTTGTTGATTCATGTTTATTAGAGAGTGTATTATTATATCCCGGGGGATCTGATGTTTTTAAACTGTTTTTAACTTATAGTGTGACTAGAATTACTTTTTTGTAAAATGACCCATATTACAAATAAAGGGTTATTTTTAATAATATTGTTGGTGGTGCGGTCTACTATTGATACAGGGATATTGTTTGGGGTTGTTCTGGAGCTCCCCATCTTTCTTGCAGCCTTGTGCCTTACTCCATGTGGGGTAAAGACCTGTATTTGACCAGCACACCGGTTACTATATAGCGGTGCGGGGTAACTTAGCAGTTTATTCTCATCTATTATCTCGTCGCATGAATAGATAATGGCGAGGGTATAGTGTTATAGTGAGCGCGCGGCTGCATCTAGATAATAAGCTGTTGGTTATCGTGAAGATATGATCTTGGCGCGTAAAGCGCCCCTCCAGCACCCGGCGTGCGTCTATCCAAAGGAGGCCTCAAACACTACTATGTCATCCAGGTATATCAATACTGACTCGGAATTGATGTCCCCCAGACAGTGCTCCATTAACCACTGAAATGTCTATGGGGCATTGTTGAGGGCGAATGGCATTCGGTTAAACTCGTAAAGTCCCATAGGTATGATGAAAGCTGTCTTCGCTTTGTCTTTGTTCACTAACGTTACCTGTCAATATCCAATGGCCAGATCAAGGGTCGAGAAGAACTTCGCCTGGCCCAAGGCTGATAGTGACTCCTCTGAATCTGCGGGAGAGGGTAGGCATCCCGGGTGGTCTGGGCATTCAATTTCCGATAGTCCACGAAGAACCGGAGACTCCCATCCTTCTTTCACACCAAGACTACTGGAGCCACCCACAGACTTTGACTCTCCTGGATCACCCAATTTACCAGCATGCTGGCGACAATATCCTTCACCTCCTGAAACATTTTGGGTGGGATCTGCTGGTAACATTCCCTAATCGGTGCATCATCGCCCGTGGGGATTTTGTGTTCAATAGCAGAAGCACACCCAAGATCTCATCGTGTCTTGAGAACACCTCCTGAAATTCCCAGAGGGTATCTTCCAGCAACTTCTGTTGTCCTGGAGTCAGAGCCTTACAGTCCAGCCCCAACCGGGTCATGATCACTCCATTCCTCTGTTAGGGCTTCCTTCTGCTGGATTTCCACAGCATAAGTCCAGGCTGCTCTTCCATCAGGCTGTAGCGTGAAGCTTTTCCATCAAGAAATACCCCCCTCAGACACATAAACGTCTGCCAGGACTGCGTTGCCAGGGACGGTTAACTCGTAGTCTTCAACATTCAAGCAGCGTACTGGTACACACCCATTCGTCACAATGGTGAGGGCCCGAGCTACCAATGGGCGAGCCTGCTGTTCCTCTTGATGGGCTGGCTTGATCAGGACCTCTAATCCATTCAGTTGTCATCCAGCCCCCACCGGTAGCATCAATATTTTTTCTTGTCATGGTGGGATCTTCACCGGGGTCTCCCCTGGCACCTTTGCTCTTCCGACAGGTCGACCGGAGAGGTTACTCTTTTGCAGACTACAGCTTCTCACCATCTGTTGAAGAACCTTCTGAGTCGGCGGGTGGGTGGTGGCCCGTTGCCAATACTTTGGCCCTTTTCTGGCATAGAGCTGATGGTCTAGGTCTCTCAGCACGTTCATACCCAGCGTCATGTCCATCCCTCTCTGAGAAGGATGGTCTGCCAGCACAACCCCCTTCTTGCCCACATCTTGCCAAAGATAAAGGCAAGGGGATCTGCGCAATACCCTACAAATCATTAAAGGTGCCACTCCCAAAGCTACATAAAGCTCACCTCAAAAACACAGAATCATAGAGGGAGGCACTCAAAATATTTGTCAAAACAATATATTTTATTTCATATCACTAAATCAATCACTACACATGACCACTATACAATTAAAATCCCTTAAAAAACACATAATGAGACAATACATATAACACAAACCAACATGGAAGTGTGTAGGCGATGGGGAGAGCACTGGCATGCACAAATATCAATCAGCATATATATATATATATATATATATATATGAACAAAGGCGAGTTACAAGTGGTGTGCCGCAGGGCTCTGTCCTGGGCCCCATTCTTTTTAATATATTTGTAAGTGACATAGGAGAAGGCTTGGTAGGAAAAGTTTGTCTGTTTGCTGATGATACAAAGGTTAGTAATAGGGTGGATATTCCTGGAGGTGTCTGCAACATGGAAAATGATTTAGCTTTACTGGATAGATGGTCAAAACTGTGGAAACTAGAGTTTAATGTCTCTAAATGTAAAACCATGCACTTGGGTAGAAGGAATCCCTGCTCTGAGTACCGTATGGGCAGCACTGTGTTATCCAGGACCTCGGAGGAGAGAGATTTAGGGGTACTGATTACTGATAGCTGCAAGATGAGTGGACAGTGTAGCCAGGCAGTGGGAAAAGCAAGCAGGATGCTCGGCTGCATAGCTCGAGGCATCACCAGTAGGAAGAGGGAGGTTGTGATGCCGCTGTATAGAGCCCTGGTAAGGCCACAGCTAGAATACTGTGTGCAGTTCTGGAGACCTTACCTGCAAAAAGACATTATTCAAATAGAACGTGTCCAAAGGCCGGCAACGAAAATGGTGGAAGGACTTAAACTTAAAACTTATCAGGAGAGACTTAAAGAACTTAATTTGTACAGTCTGGAGGAAAGAAGGGAGAGGGGGGGACATGATTGAGACCTTTAAATATGTGAAAGGATTGAATAAGGTTCAGGAGGGAAGTGTTTTTAAGAAGAAACTTAACGATAGAACAAGGGGGCACAACCTGAAGCTAGTCGGGGGGAAGATCAGGAGCAATGTTAGAAAATATTATTTTACAGAAAGAGTAGTAGGTGCTTGGCACAAACTTCCAGCAGAGGTAGTTGAAACATCAACAGTCACTGAATTTAAACATGCCTGGGATAAGCACACATCTATCCTAAGATAAAGAGTACATACAGTATACACATAAGGGCAGACTAGATGGACCGTATGGTCTCCTTCTGCCGTCAACCTTCTATGTTTCTATATAAAAACACAAACACAAGTGATCTACTCAGTGCAAATAACAATGTGCAAATCCTACCTATGATCCGGATCCTACATCAAACAACTGTAAAGTGCAAAGTGCAACCAATCAACAGACACAAATGCAATATATAATCACAAATAAAACCTACATAATTACCCAATACCTAAATACCCTATAAGAAATATTAAAATGACCACACATTACCTCACCAATATAGATGCTAGTATCAATCAACCATTAAATACCAAATGCAGCGCAAAAATATATCCAACCAAAATATGAACAAAAGGGGGTGGGAGCAGCTCAATCCCTTTTATTTATACGAGATTGTTCCTTCATACAAGATTATTCATATTATATCATCCAAAATCATTATTATATATCCTCTTATCATCCGAAATTATTATTATTATATATCTTCTTATCATACAAAAATATCATTATTATAATTTAGGGCCTGGGGACTAACCCAGTTTAACCCTCTCATCATCAATCTCATCTGATTATTCAGCACCAAACATGTCTAGCTATGTGGAAAGACAGAGATTTGGTTGCATATATCTGCAGATACATGTGGAAGCCACACCGCCCCGACAAGGCACTCTGTATTCAGTGTGGTCCCTACTCTTAATTCTGAGTCCCCAATGTTGGGACATGCAATGCAGACAAATATCTGAGAGCTGCTCACCTGGGAAGCGGCCAGCCTCCCTTTAGAACACTTCACAGGGAGGAATCCATATTGACTGAATTCCCCCCTGCTTATGCTCATGGCAATTTAAATGAACAAAAGGGGGTGGGAGCAGCTCAATCCCTCTTATTTATACGAGATTGTTCCTTCATACAAGATTATTCATATTATATCATCCAAAATCATTATTATATATCCTCTTATCATCCGAAATTATTATTATTATATATCTTCTTATCATACAAAAATATCATTATTATAATTTAGGGCCTGGGGACTAACCCAGTTTAACCCTCTCATCATCAATCTCATCTGATTATTCAGCACCAAACATGTCTAGCTATGTGGAAAGACAGAGATTTGGTTGCATATATCTGCAGATACATGTGGAAGCCACACCGCCCCGACAAGGCACTCTGTATTCAGTGTGGTCCCTACTCTTAATTCTGAGTCCCCAATGTTGGGACATGCAATGCAGACAAATATCTGAGAGCTGCTCACCTGGGAAGCGGCCAGCCTCCCTTTAGAACACTTCACAGGGAGGAATCCATATTGACTGAATTCCCCCCTGCTTATGCTCATGGCAATTTAAATGAACAAAAGGGGGTGGGAGCAGCTCAATCCCTCTTATTTATACGAGATTGTTCCTTCATACAAGATTATTCATATTATATCATCCAAAATCATTATTATATATCCTCTTATCATCCGAAATTATTATTATTATATATCTTCTTATCATACAAAAATATCATTATTATAATTTAGGGCCTGGGGACTAACCCAGTTTAACCCTCTCATCATCAATCTCATCTGATTATTCAGCACCAAACATGTCTAGCTATGTGGAAAGACAGAGATTTGGTTGCATATATCTGCAGATACATGTGGAAGCCACACCGCCCCGACAAGGCACTCTGTATTCAGTGTGGTCCCTACTCTTAATTCTGAGTCCCCAATGTTGGGACATGCAATGCAGACAAATATCTGAGAGCTGCTCACCTGGGAAGCGGCCAGCCTCCCTTTAGAACACTTCACAGGGAGGAATCCATATTGACTGAATTCCCCCCTGCTTATGCTCATGGCAATTTAAATGAACAAAAGGGGGTGGGAGCAGCTCAATCCCTCTTATTTATACGAGATTGTTCCTTCATACAAGATTATTCATATTATATCATCCAAAATCATTATTATATATCCTCTTATCATCCGAAATTATTATTATTATATATCTTCTTATCATACAAAAATATCATTATTATAATTTAGGGCCTGGGGACTAACCCAGTTTAACCCTCTCATCATCAATCTCATCTGATTATTCAGCACCAAACATGTCTAGCTATGTGGAAAGACAGAGATTTGGTTGCATATATCTGCAGATACATGTGGAAGCCACACCGCCCCGACAAGGCACTCTGTATTCAGTGTGGTCCCTACTCTTAATTCTGAGTCCCCAATGTTGGGACATGCAATGCAGACAAATATCTGAGAGCTGCTCACCTGGGAAGCGGCCAGCCTCCCTTTAGAACACTTCACAGGGAGGAATCCATATTGACTGAATTCCCCCCTGCTTATGCTCATGGCAATTTAAATGAACAAAAGGGGGTGGGAGCAGCTCAATCCCTCTTATTTATACGAGATTGTTCCTTCATACAAGATTATTCATATTATATCATCCAAAATCATTATTATATATCCTCTTATCATCCGAAATTATTATTATTATATATCTTCTTATCATACAAAAATATCATTATTATAATTTAGGGCCTGGGGACTAACCCAGTTTAACCCTCTCATCATCAATCTCATCTGATTATTCAGCACCAAACATGTCTAGCTATGTGGAAAGACAGAGATTTGGTTGCATATATCTGCAGATACATGTGGAAGCCACACCGCCCCGACAAGGCACTCTGTATTCAGTGTGGTCCCTACTCTTAATTCTGAGTCCCCAATGTTGGGACATGCAATGCAGACAAATATCTGAGAGCTGCTCACCTGGGAAGCGGCCAGCCTCCCTTTAGAACACTTCACAGGGAGGAATCCATATTGACTGAATTCCCCCCTGCTTATGCTCATGGCAATTTAAATGAACAAAAGGGGGTGGGAGCAGCTCAATCCCTCTTATTTATACGAGATTGTTCCTTCATACAAGATTATTCATATTATATCATCCAAAATCATTATTATATATCCTCTTATCATCCGAAATTATTATTATTATATATCTTCTTATCATACAAAAATATCATTATTATAATTTAGGGCCTGGGGACTAACCCAGTTTAACCCTCTCATCATCAATCTCATCTGATTATTCAGCACCAAACATGTCTAG
Organism: Gastrophryne carolinensis; assembly: GCA_027917425.1. Classification (NCBI taxonomy): domain Eukaryota; kingdom Metazoa; phylum Chordata; class Amphibia; order Anura; family Microhylidae; genus Gastrophryne; species Gastrophryne carolinensis. The sequence continues at coordinate 644,970,591 of CM051234.1, read as the reverse complement.
CTATGTGGAAAGACAGAGATTTGGTTGCATATATCTGCAGATACATGTGGAAGCCACACCGCCCCGACAAGGCACTCTGTAGTCAGTGTGGTCCCTACTCTTAATTCTGAGTCCCCAATGTTGGGACATGCAATGCAGACAAATATCTGAGAGCTGCTCACCTGGGAAGCGGCCAGCCTCCCTTTAGAACACTTCACAGGGAGGAATCCATATTGACTGAATTCCCCCCTGCTTATGCTCATGGCAATTTAAATGAACAAAAGGGGGTGGGAGCAGCTCAATCCCTCTTATTTATACGAGATTGTTCCTTCATACAAGATTATTCATATTATATCATCCAAAATCATTATTATATATCCTCTTATCATCCGAAATTATTATTATTATATATCTTCTTATCATACAAAAATATCATTATTATAATTTAGGGCCTGGGGACTAACCCAGTTTAACCCTCTCATCATCAATCTCATCTGATTATTCAGCACCAAACATGTCTAGCTATGTGGAAAGACAGAGATTTGGTTGCATATATCTGCAGATACATGTGGAAGCCACACCGCCCCGACAAGGCACTCTGTATTCAGTGTGGTCCCTACTCTTAATTCTGAGTCCCCAATGTTGGGACATGCAATGCAGACAAATATCTGAGAGCTGCTCACCTGGGAAGCGGCCAGCCTCCCTTTAGAACACTTCACAGGGAGGAATCCATATTGACTGAATTCCCCCCTGCTTATGCTCATGGCAATTTAAATGAACAAAAGGGGGTGGGAGCAGCTCAATCCCTCTTATTTATACGAGATTGTTCCTTCATACAAGATTATTCATATTATATCATCCAAAATCATTATTATATATCCTCTTATCATCCGAAATTATTATTATTATATATCTTCTTATCATACAAAAATATCATTATTATAATTTAGGGCCTGGGGACTAACCCAGTTTAACCCTCTCATCATCAATCTCATCTGATTATTCAGCACCAAACATGTCTAGCTATGTGGAAAGACAGAGATTTGGTTGCATATATCTGCAGATACATGTGGAAGCCACACCGCCCCGACAAGGCACTCTGTATTCAGTGTGGTCCCTACTCTTAATTCTGAGTCCCCAATGTTGGGACATGCAATGCAGACAAATATCTGAGAGCTGCTCACCTGGGAAGCGGCCAGCCTCCCTTTAGAACACTTCACAGGGAGGAATCCATATTGACTGAATTCCCCCCTGCTTATGCTCATGGCAATTTAAATGAACAAAAGGGGGTGGGAGCAGCTCAATCCCTCTTATTTATACGAGATTGTTCCTTCATACAAGATTATTCATATTATATCATCCAAAATCATTATTATATATCCTCTTATCATCCGAAATTATTATTATTATATATCTTCTTATCATACAAAAATATCATTATTATAATTTAGGGCCTGGGGACTAACCCAGTTTAACCCTCTCATCATCAATCTCATCTGATTATTCAGCACCAAACATGTCTAGCTATGTGGAAAGACAGAGATTTGGTTGCATATATCTGCAGATACATGTGGAAGCCACACCGCCCCGACAAGGCACTCTGTATTCAGTGTGGTCCCTACTCTTAATTCTGAGTCCCCAATGTTGGGACATGCAATGCAGACAAATATCTGAGAGCTGCTCACCTGGGAAGCGGCCAGCCTCCCTTTAGAACACTTCACAGGGAGGAATCCATATTGACTGAATTCCCCCCTGCTTATGCTCATGGCAATTTAAATGAACAAAAGGGGGTGGGAGCAGCTCAATCCCTCTTATTTATACGAGATTGTTCCTTCATACAAGATTATTCATATTATATCATCCAAAATCATTATTATATATCCTCTTATCATCCGAAATTATTATTATTATATATCTTCTTATCATACAAAAATATCATTATTATAATTTAGGGCCTGGGGACTAACCCAGTTTAACCCTCTCATCATCAATCTCATCTGATTATTCAGCACCAAACATGTCTAGCTATGTGGAAAGACAGAGATTTGGTTGCATATATCTGCAGATACATGTGGAAGCCACACCGCCCCGACAAGGCACTCTGTATTCAGTGTGGTCCCTACTCTTAATTCTGAGTCCCCAATGTTGGGACATGCAATGCAGACAAATATCTGAGAGCTGCTCACCTGGGAAGCAGCCAGCCTCCCTTTAGAACACTTCACAGGGAGGAATCCATATTGACTGAATTCCCCCCTGCTTATGCTCATGGCAATTTAAATGAACAAAAGGGGGTGGGAGCAGCTCAATCCCTCTTATTTATACGAGATTGTTCCTTCATACAAGATTATTCATATTATATCATCCAAAATCATTATTATATATCCTCTTATCATCCGAAATTATTATTATTATATATCTTCTTATCATACAAAAATATCATTATTATAATTTAGGGCCTGGGGACTAACCCAGTTTAACCCTCTCATCATCAATCTCATCTGATTATTCAGCACCAAACATGTCTAGCTATGTGGAAAGACAGAGATTTGGTTGCATATATCTGCAGATACATGTGGAAGCCACACCGCCCCGACAAGGCACTCTGTATTCAGTGTGGTCCCTACTCTTAATTCTGAGTCCCCAATGTTGGGACATGCAATGCAGACAAATATCTGAGAGCTGCTCACCTGGGAAGCGGCCAGCCTCCCTTTAGAACACTTCACAGGGAGGAATCCATATTGACTGAATTCCCCCCTGCTTATGCTCATGGCAATTTAAATGAACAAAAGGGGGTGGGAGCAGCTCAATCCCTCTTATTTATACGAGATTGTTCCTTCATACAAGATTATTCATATTATATCATCCAAAATCATTATTATATATCCTCTTATCATCCGAAATTATTATTATTATATATCTTCTTATCATACAAAAATATCATTATTATAATTTAGGGCCTGGGGACTAACCCAGTTTAACCCTCTCATCATCAATCTCATCTGATTATTCAGCACCAAACATGTCTAGCTATGTGGAAAGACAGAGATTTGGTTGCATATATCTGCAGATACATGTGGAAGCCACACCGCCCCGACAAGGCACTCTGTATTCAGTGTGGTCCCTACTCTTAATTCTGAGTCCCCAATGTTGGGACATGCAATGCAGACAAATATCTGAGAGCTGCTCACCTGGGAAGCGGCCAGCCTCCCTTTAGAACACTTCACAGGGAGGAATCCATATTGACTGAATTTCCCCCTGCTTATGCTCATGGCAATTTAAATGAACAAAAGGGGGTGGGAGCAGCTCAATCCCTCTTATTTATACGAGATTGTTCCTTCATACAAGATTATTCATATTATATCATCCAAAATCATTATTATATATCCTCTTATCATCCGAAATTATTATTATTATATATCTTCTTATCATACAAAAATATCATTATTATAATTTAGGGCCTGGGGACTAACCCAGTTTAACCCTCTCATCATCAATCTCATCTGATTATTCAGCACCAAACATGTCTAGCTATGTGGAAAGACAGAGATTTGGTTGCATATATCTGCAGATACATGTGGAAGCCACACCGCCCCGACAAGGCACTCTGTATTCAGTGTGGTCCCTACTCTTAATTCTGAGTCCCCAATGTTGGGACATGCAATGCAGACAAATATCTGAGAGCTGCTCACCTGGGAAGCGGCCAGCCTCCCTTTAGAACACTTCACAGGGAGGAATCCATATTGACTGAATTCCCCCCTGCTTATGCTCATGGCAATTTAAATGAACAAAAGGGGGTGGGAGCAGCTCAATCCCTCTTATTTATACGAGATTGTTCCTTCATACAAGATTATTCATATTATATCATCCAAAATCATTATTATATATCCTCTTATCATCCGAAATTATTATTATTATATATCTTCTTATCATACAAAAATATCATTATTATAATTTAGGGCCTGGGGACTAACCCAGTTTAACCCTCTCATCATCAATCTCATCTGATTATTCAGCACCAAACATGTCTAGCTATGTGGAAAGACAGAGATTTGGTTGCATATATCTGCAGATACATGTGGAAGCCACACCGCCCCGACAAGGCACTCTGTATTCAGTGTGGTCCCTACTCTTAATTCTGAGTCCCCAATGTTGGGACATGCAATGCAGACAAATATCTGAGAGCTGCTCACCTGGGAAGCGGCCAGCCTCCCTTTAGAACACTTCACAGGGAGGAATCCATATTGACTGAATTCCCCCCTGCTTATGCTCATGGCAATTTAAATGAACAAAAGGGCGTGGGAGCAGCTCAATCCCTCTTATTTATACGAGATTGTTCCTTCATACAAGATTATTCATATTATATCATCCAAAATCATTATTATATATCCTCTTATCATCCGAAATTATTATTATTATATATCTTCTTATCATACAAAAATATCATTATTATAATTTAGGGCCTGGGGACTAACCCAGTTTAACCCTCTCATCATCAATCTCATCTGATTATTCAGCACCAAACATGTCTAGCTATGTGGAAAGACAGAGATTTGGTTGCATATATCTGCAGATACATGTGGAAGCCACACCGCCCCGACAAGGCACTCTGTATTCAGTGTGGTCCCTACTCTTAATTCTGAGTCCCCAATGTTGGGACATGCAATGCAGACAAATATCTGAGAGCTGCTCACCTGGGAAGCGGCCAGCCTCCCTTTAGAACACTTCACAGGGAGGAATCCATATTGACTGAATTCCCCCCTGCTTATGCTCATGGCAATTTAAATGAACAAAAGGGGGTGGGAGCAGCTCAATCCCTCTTATTTATACGAGATTGTTCCTTCATACAAGATTATTCATATTATATCATCCAAAATCATTATTATATATCCTCTTATCATCCGAAATTATTATTATTATTATATATCTTCTTATCATACAAAAATATCATTATTATAATTTAGGGCCTGGGGACTAACCCAGTTTAACCCTCTCATCATCAATCTCATCTGATTATTCAGCACCAAACATGTCTAGCTATGTGGAAAGACAGAGATTTGGTTGCATATATCTGCAGATACATGTGGAAGCCACACCGCCCCGACAAGGCACTCTGTATTCAGTGTGGTCCCTACTCTTAATTCTGAGTCCCCAATGTTGGGACATGCAATGCAGACAAATATCTGAGAGCTGCTCACCTGGGAAGCGGCCAGCCTCCCTTTAGAACACTTCACAGGGAGGAATCCATATTGACTGAATTCCCCCCTGCTTATGCTCATGGCAATTTAAATGAACAAAAGGGGGTGGGAGCAGCTCAATCCCTCTTATTTATACGAGATTGTTCCTTCATACAAGATTATTCATATTATATCATCCAAAATCATTATTATATATCCTCTTATCATCCGAAATTATTATTATTATATATCTTCTTATCATACAAAAATATCATTATTATAATTTAGGGCCTGGGGACTAACCCAGTTTAACCCTCTCATCATCAATCTCATCTGATTATTCAGCACCAAACATGTCTAGCATAAGCAGGGGGGAATTCAGTCAAAATGGATTCCTCCCTGTGAAGTGTTCTAAAGGGAGGCTGGCCGCTTCCCAGGTGAGCAGCTCTCAGATATTTGTCTGCATTGCATGTCCCAACATTGGGGACTCAGAATTAAGAGTAGGGACCACACTGAATACAGAGTGCCTTGTCGGGGCGGTGTGGCTTCCACATGTATCTGCAGATATATGCAACCAAATCTCTGTCTTTCCACATAGCTAGACATGTTTGGTGCTGAATAATCAGATGAGATTGATGATGAGAGGGTTAAACTGGGTTAGTCCCCAGGCCCTAATTAATAATAATGATATTTTTGTATGATAAGATATATAATAATAATAATTTCGGATGATAAGAGGATATATAATAATGATTTTGGATGATATAATATGAATAATCTTGTATGAAGGAACAATCTCGTATTAATAAGAGGGATTGAGCTGCTCCCACCCCCTTTCGTTCATTTAAATTGCCATGAGCATAAGCAGGGGGGAATTCAGTCAATATGGATTCCTCCCTGTGAAGTGTTCTAAAGGGAGGCTGGCCGCTTCCCAGGTGAGCAGCTCTCAGATATTTGTCTGCATTGCATGTCCCAACATTGGGGACTCAGAATTAAGAGTAGGGACCACACTGAATACAGAGTGCCTTGTCGGGGCGGTGTGGCTTCCACATGTATCTGCAGATATATGCAACCAAATCTCTGTCTTTCCACATAGCTAGACATGTTTGGTGCTGAATAATCAGATGAGATTGATGATGAGAGGGTTAAACTGGGTTAGTCCCCAGGCCCTAATTAATAATAATGATATTTTTGTATGATAAGATATATAATAATAATAATTTCGGATGATAAGAGGATATATAATAATGATTTTGGATGATATAATATGAATAATCTTGTATGAAGGAACAATCTCGTATTAATAAGAGGGATTGAGCTGCTCCCACCCCCTTTCGTTCATTTAAATTGCCATGAGCATAAGCAGGGGGGAATTCAGTCAATATGGATTCCTCCCTGTGAAGTGTTCTAAAGGGAGGCTGGCCGCTTCCCAGGTGAGCAGCTCTCAGATATTTGTCTGCATTGCATGTCCCAACATTGGGGACTCAGAATTAAGAGTAGGGACCACACTGAATACAGAGTGCCTTGTCGGGGCGGTGTGGCTTCCACATGTATCTGCAGATATATGCAACCAAATCTCTGTCTTTCCACATAGCTAGACATGTTTGGTGCTGAATAATCAGATGAGATTGATGATGAGAGGGTTAAACTGGGTTAGTCCCCAGGCCCTAATTAATAATAATGATATTTTTGTATGATAAGATATATAATAATAATAATTTCGGATGATAAGAGGATATATAATAATGATTTTGGATGATATAATATGAATAATCTTGTATGAAGGAACAATCTCGTATTAATAAGAGGGATTGAGCTGCTCCCACCCCCTTTCGTCCAACCAAAATATACTCAAGGTATCACAGGTATGCCAGTAAAGGGTCTCCCCACCGTCTACAGCACCAGGAGCCACGCATTCCGTGGGTGTATCCCCCACTTCATCAGGCTACATGAATGCTGGCTGAGCAGAGCTTAAATACAGCACCTTGCCAAAGGACCCAGACCCGCATCCAGACTATCCCTCGGACATCCATCTCCTTATTGCCGTCAGCCGTCAGCCTGATAACACTTCCATCTTCCGGTTCCATCATATGTCCAAAATGTCTTTCAAAGAACTGTAGGGGCATAAGGGTGCACTCTGAGCCTAACTTCCATCCTGGCTTCCATGACGGGGCTGCTGGTATACAGGTCATGATCATTCCGCAAGGTGCTTAGCTGTTGACGTATCACCACAGGGCACCCAGCTACTGCGGCAGTCAGAAGTTTAATGGCTGCTAGGAATCCATGTGTTCGGGGCATTCTCTGGCTATATGGCCGTAGTGCCGACAAACCCAACAGAGAGGACCTCTTCTGGCAGGTCCCTTCACCTGGTTCCTCCTGAGTGGAGTAGTGTGGTGTGCTGGGGTCACTTCTGGGAGCTGCGAAGATTCTATCTTCATCTGTTACATCTCCAACCGCAGTTTCCTTAATCCGGTTCATAGGGCCTGGACCATTTCCTTTAGGGACTCGGATTCTTCAGGTCACGTCTGTTTCTTTGTAGCCGGAGTGCTGCTCACACCTCTCGCTGCTACCTGTAGGTGCTCTTCCTCTCTCTCCACAGCAGCCTGGCAGACACTATAAAATGACATGTCAGCTGCCACCCGGGTCATTTCACGCAGCTTATCCTGCTATGAACTGATCCCTCAGCAGTCGGTTCTGACCCGGGTCCTGATCCGGAGCCACTGGCACCGGGGGAAGATCAGCCGCCGCATTCCCATCCATAGCGGATTCTGTATCCTGCCTACTATGGCAAGATGTAAGCCATGTACTGGTATGGGCTCCCCAGGATATAGCGAAGCCACGCGAGAAAAGCGACACTGACACCAGCATTTGTATATCAAACTTTTACTGCAATGAAGTATCAAACACACTCCCAACAATTGTCATAAACAATAAACCTGGTAATTTACCTACTAACAGGTACACCAGAATGCCGCACCATACCTGTTAATACCCTGTTACTGAAATTACTGATTACGTGAGTGCTCATCGGCGGTACAGCACAGCAGCTTACAATCTTATGAGCTCACAATGCAAGAAAAACAACTTCCCTCCCCAACACTAGTCCAGAAACCAGTAAAAAAGTGTTGCTCCTGAATAATTTACAGGCCGAGATGGCACAGATGTCAGTTCTCACAGGCAAAATGTTCCTTTAAGTTCTAGAATCCAGGCAGCAAACATGGAAAACACTTTGGCCTATGTAAAAATATCTAACTAATATCTAACTATCTATCTAACATGCCTAGTCACAGTCTGTTAAGTTAAGCATACATGGTCTTATGTTACTGACCCAGGTCTGGTCGATGAATCCAATGATGTCTCCAAGCTGGGCCGCAACAAGTCTCTTCCACAACCATGAAGAACAGCAAGCTGGCTCCTTTACACAGCTCTCAGCAGCCCTCCTGGAAGAATTATCTGCTTCTGGCAAGGATCAGGATAGCGTTCAGTCCCTCTATAACACGTCTGGTCTTCGCAGAACACACAAACTCACTTCCACACAATCTTCCTCTGTTCTCTCGAAAACTCTCTCTACTTCCTCCTTCTTCCTCACAGACCAAGCTGAGTAATTTCCTCCCTCTCCATGTAACGACATCTGTTTTACTCTCTTACACATGCAGGATCAGAGGCAACAACTAGGCACTCCAGAGCAAAAGCAACAACTGACTTGGATGAGGTGGGCACTGGAATTAGAAGCTCAGGCAAGGCAGGTACTGGCATTAGAGGCTCAGACAGACAGTCACAATAGGCTTAGCTGGAGTTTCTGATCTATGGGCTGAAAAAAAATGAAGTCAGATTTCAGCCAGCAAACACTGTCTCTGGAATACCCAAATAGGATGTAGCTATGAATTTAAGGAATACAACCAAATTCTCGCTATGGTGTCTGCTGTGATTCAACCATTCTTCAGCCCAGAGATGCAGATTATCTTCAAAAAGAAAATAAACTACCTGATTCCAGGTTGTCATGGGTGACTGCTGGATGTATGTCTCATGCTCTAACTTCCAGGAAGCCTAGTGTAGGTAGCCAGGGTGTCACGGACCAGGTGGAGGGGACTAGGATGTGGATCCGCTTTGACTGTGGAACTGATGGCGAGTGCCGTGTCAGGGGAGCGGAGTCTAAGAGGCCACCGGTATTCACCAGAGCCCACCGCAAGGCAGGTTGGTCTTGTAGCGGTGAGTGACCCCCAGGTCGCTACCCCCCAACAGCAGCCCAGTTCCACAGTTAGTCGAGGTTCAGCGTGGTGCACAGGGGCAGGCAAAATACGTAGTGAGTACAGGCAGAGGTCAGGGCTGGCAGCACAGGTTCGTGGTAAAGGTGAGTAGCCAAGGTCAGGGCAGGCAGCAAAGGTTCTAAGTCGGGGACAGGCACAGGTCGGTACACGGGTGAGCAATCCAAAAGCAACTGATTTACAACTGGCATGGAGAGACCAAGATCCGGCACTGATGGAAAGGAAATTCCCCTTTAAATAGGGGAAGTGGATGCAGGATTGGATGACCAGACACCAATCAGTGATGTACAGGCCCTTTACATTTCAGGAATCCGGTGCGCGCTCCCTCTAGTGGACGGAGACGTGGTGGTACGGTCAAAAAGGCACTTCTCCAGCTTGGCGTACAGGCGGTGTTGGCAAAGGTGAGACAGGACTTGCCGGACGTGATGGCGATGTTCCTCCAAATTGGACGAAATGATGAGTATATCATCCAAATATATGACTACACAGGAGTAGAGCAAGTCCCGGAAAATGTCATTCTTGTATTCTTGGAAAACAGCAGGTGCATTGCAAAGTCCAAAGGGCATCACTAGGTATTCAAAGGTATATTTGCGGGTATTGAAGGCGGTCAGAGCCGTCTTTTTTGGCCACAAAGAAGAAACCCACACCTGCTGGAGAGGAAGACTTCCTTATGAACCCTCTTTGAAGGTTTTCTTGGATATACTCCGACTTGGCCTGTGTCTCCGGAGCCGAGAGGGGGTAAATTCGGCCACGAGGTGGAGTGGTACCCGGAAAGAGGTCAATAGGGCAATCGTAAGGGTGATGAGGCGGAAGTACCTCCGCTTGTTTTTAACAAAGCACATCAGAAAAGATCTGGTAGATCGCAGGCAGGCCAGGTAGAGAGATAGAAGCAGGACTAGGTCGGACAGGAACGGACTTCAAACACCTCTTAAAACAAGCTGTACCCCAAGTCTTGATTTCACCGGTGTTCCAGTCAAGAGTTCGATCATGACCTTGAAGCCAGGGTAGGCCAAGTAGAATCTGAGAGGTGCAATTTGGGAGGAAGTAAAACTCAAGACTCTCTTGATGGAACAGTCCAATCTTTAAAAGGAGAGGAACGGTGCGATAACGCACAGTACAGTCAAGCCTGTCACCATTGACCGAGGCGATAAATAAGGGCTTGGCGAGACGGTTCACGGAGATATTATATCTATTAATCAAGGAGGCCTCTATAAAGTTTCCTGCGGAGCTCGAATCCAAGAAGGCAGTCAAATTCAAAGAGGTGATAGGTGCGATGATAAGTTGCACAGGAACCGTGAGACGTGGAGAGGAAGCACATACACCTAGGGATGCCTCTCCCACATCCACTAGGTGCGCCCATTTCCTTGACGTGGAGGGCGAATAGGACAGTCTTTCAAAAAATGCTCAGAGCTGGCACAATACAAGCAAAGGTTCTCGTTCCTTTTACGAGTTCTCTCTAGCTGGGTCAAGCGAGATCGGTCGACCTGCATGGCCTCTTCACTGGAAGGCACATGCGCGGACAAAGGGTGTTGAAGTCAGACGGGAGCCAGACGGATTTCCCGCCTAGGGCGCTGAGAGTCTCTATCCTGGCGGAGTTCCTCACGCCTTTCAGTAAAACGCACATCAATGCCTGTAGCCAAATGGATGAGGTCGGTAAGAGATGAAGGCAAATCGTGTGCAGCTAGAGCGTCTTTAATTTTGCTGGAAAGTCCCTTCTTAAAGCAGGCACACAAGGCCTCATTATTCCAAGACAGCTCGGATGCTAGAGTACGGAACTGAATGGCGTATTCCCCAACAGATGACTCGCCCTGGACCAAATTCAAAAGGGCCAATTCAGCAGATGAAGCCCGGGCTGGTTCTTCAAAGACCTGATGAAACTCTGAGACAAAGGTGTGGATGTTGGAGGAGACTGGGTCATTGCGATCCCACAAGGGAGTGGCCCAGGCCAAGGCCTTTCCAGAAAGCAAACTAATGACAAAGGCCACCTTAGCCCGTTCAGTGGGGAATTAATCCGACAACATCTCCACATGCAAGGAACACTGAGCAAGGAAGTCTCGGCATAACTTGGCATCTCCGTCAAATTTAGCCGGCAAGGAGAGACGGATTCTAGCTGTAGATGCTACAGGAGTCTGTGGAGGCAAAGCTGGGGCCGGTGGTGGTACTTGCTGTTGCTGAATCGATAGTAACTGCTGCATCATAGCCGAGAGCTGATTAATTTGGCAGGACTGCATAGCCACAATAGCAGGCAATTCAGTGGCATCAGGCAACGGCACCTCAGCGGGATCCATGGCCGGATCTTGCTGTCACGGACCGGGTGGAGCGGACTAGGATGTGGATCTGCTTTGACTGTGGAACTGATGGCGAGTGCCGTGTCAGGGGGGCGGAGTCTAAGAGGCCACCGGTATTCACCAGAGCCCACCACAAGGCAGGTTGGTCTTGTAGCGGCGAGTGACCCCCAGGTCGCTACCCCCCATCAGCGGCCCAGTTCCACAGTTAGCCGAGGTTCAGCGTGGTGCACAGGGGCAGGCAAAAGATGTAGTGAGTACAGGCGGAGGTCAGGGCTGGCAGCACAGGTTCGTGGTAAAGGTGAGTAGCCAAGGTCGGGGCAGGCAGCAAAGGTTCTAAGTCGGGGACAGGCACAGGTCGGTACATGGGTGAGCAATCCAAAAGCAACTAATTTACAACTGGCATGGAAAGACCAAGATCCGGCACTGATGGAAAGGAAATGCTCCTTTAAATAGGGGAAGTGGATGCAGGATTGGATGACCAGACACCAATCAGTGGTGTACAGGCCCTTTAAATCTCAGGAATCCGGTGCGCGCTCCCTCTAGTGGACGGAGACGTGCGCGCACTTGACCATGTGAGGGGGAAGCATGGGGGGAAGGGAGACAGCTGGGAGCAGCCATGGAGGTGAGGGAAGTGCTGTGAGATGGATGACGGCTGGATGCAGCCATGGAGGTAAGTGAAGTGCTGCAAGATGGGCGCGCAGCACTCGACCTAACACAGGGTAAGTTTATAATGTCAGAGTCTATAGCAACAGATGTCCTTGTAGACATCTTGGGGCTTAGACCAGACTTGTGCACACCAAAAATCCCAATATGGATAGGTTGGATCATTCTGTCATGTGCAGGCAAATAACATTGCTGGGCATTCAAGGTGTGTTGGAAAATTCCTGGTTTAGGATTCGGAACCCGGGACAGGGAAGCAGCTCTCAGCCAAACAGTTAATTCCTCTTTGGAGCTCATAATCAGGGATCACTGTCTGGGGGCGAAGGAAGCTAGGAAGCTGGCTGGAAACTGAAGGACATAGGACAGGCAACCTGTCTGCCTCACCAAAGAGGCAAGCTGCCGACCAACTAGGGCACGGGTGGGTGGTCTGGTACTCGGAAAGAGCCCAGTTTTTCAGCAGGGCCTCTAAAGGTGAGCATGCACAGGCCCCAGGTAGTCCCTTGGTATTCGCAGAATTGGGAAGGGGAAACATAGACAAAGTTAGTGGGATGGTTGAAGCACACCAGAATTAGTTCAACAAAATAGAATAAACAAGAGGGGTTCTATTTTTCCTAAGTGTGCCTGCCTAATGCACACCCAAAACAATAGGAGACCAAATTTGTAGTAGAAAAAATGAACACCCACCATCAAAGCTATGCATGCCAAAATGGATTGATTTTAATAATGTGGAAATCATATATATTACAGCAAAATATCAAAAAAGACAGACAATATAGCATAAATTCATCTATATACACTGATTGGCCACCAGATGGCGCAACTGAGTAGGTTCCAAATATTGGTCCTGCATCTCTCATAAGGAATACACAGACAATTGAAAGTGTCAACAGTATAGCATAATGCTTCAATAGCTAAGAGGTATGCATCTCTCATAAGGAATACACAGACAATTGAAAGTGTCAACAGTATAGCATAATGCTTCAATAGCTAAGAGGTATACATCTCTCATAAGGAATACACAGACAATTGAAAGTGTCAACAGTATAGCATAATGCTTCAATAGCTAAGAGGTATGCAGTAGCAATGCCAAGTGGCAAACGCAAAGCAAGTAATCAAGCACAGCAAAAGCAGTATACAGCAGTAGCCAGGCAGGAACACATGAGACAACATTTAAATCATACTCAACGTTTCGGCGGTAACCGCCTTCCTCAGGATTACTTGCTTTGCGTTTGCCACTTGGCATTGATACTGCATACCTCTTAGCTATTGAAGCATTATGCTATACTGTTGACACTTTCAATTGTCTGTGTATTCCTTATGAGAGATGTATACCTCTTAGCTATTGAAGCATTATGCTTCAATGACCAGTTACCATAAGTTTAGGTCCTTAGTGTTGTGATGCAATTGGCTACAGGGGGAAGGATGAACCTTTAGAATCCTCCTCTATCAGTGGTAGGTAAAACTCCTAAAAATGTATATGTTGCATAACTTTTCGGTGGCAGGTTCTAGGAATACGACCCTGGTACCAATGGACCCAGATGCACCACGGTTCCCTGTGGGGCACTGTGTTTACCAACCTGCTTTGTAGGCTATCTGAAAAATGGGACAATTCCATTACACCCAGGGAATCAGAGTGCATTTTAAAGCTCTTTTGTCTGCTGACTCTATCTACTGACTTGTGAAATGATAATCTATTTTCCTCGCAAATACTAATATGTGAAAAGTAACACTATGCATCTAATCCAACACATGAAGGCCGCACTATCCAGATAAGTCAGCTAAAATCTATCTTTATCTTTTCTTTATTTTATCAGAAATTACAATTCAGTCTATGCAATCCCCGTCATTACACATAAAATTATTATCCCTGTTTAGCTCACGGTCCATCGATTTAAAGAATTGGATGCATTTACATTCCCACACCAATCTCTCCTTTTGTGAATGGAAGCCCCCTTTGAGCACTGTAAGTCTGAGATCACATAGGCCATGGCCTGGTCTACAGAAATGGGCTGCACAGGCAAATCAGTTTTTTTTATTTTTAATTGTGAACCTGTGCAGCTTAAGTTGCTTCCTTAGCGCTTGCCCCATCTGCCCGATGTAAAATGCTGAGGGGCACTGCACACACATGAGCAGGTATACTACATTAGGAGAATTGCATGTGAAATTACCCTGTATTTTGTAATCGTGTTGCATACCTGGTTTCTTTATTCTGTCAGAGGTGTAGATGTGTGTGCAGGTTTCACACCTTTTCGGCAGGCATGGCTATGTACCATTTTGTGCTGGGTCACTTAGGGAGCTCCTCAGAATGAGTTTTCTGAGATTTGGAAGTTGCCTGTATGTCAATAGAAAAGGATATGGGAATATCTCAGAAAGTCCGTTCTTCCTGTGTAGAAGGGGTTGGAGCTCCTTCGCAATTTTCTCTAGAACCTCCAGACATGGATTGTATGTGACAATAAGCGGAACACAGTTCTTCTTTTGGGATTCTTTATATTGATTCTGCCTCTGGGAATGTGGAGTGCTTTATGTAACTGGGCCTCTGTTGCTGTTGGTTTATAACCCTGCTTAATGAAGCCCCTTTTTAGATTGTCCACAAGTGCGTTTCTATCCATGGTAACAGAACAGATTCTGTTGTACCTGATACCCTAGCTGAATACGTCTTGCTGTGGTTTGGATGGAAGCTTTTATGGTTAAGGTATGTGTCACAGATTTCTCAACAGAGAAATCCCAATTGTAGAGACTGACCAGAAATTGAGGCTGCGATACAAAGGCGGATATGACACAACCGTGTTTAATAGTGACAAACCGTGCACACACCAAGCAAACTGCTGTACAGATTTACAAGTGTACATATAACAAACACATGCGGCAATAACTATACAAGAATAAAGGTGATCAATGGATGCTACAGCTGCTGTGCAGAAATACAGGCAAACATAAACACACTCTGTCTGCTGAATGAATACACACAAGGAGTCAGGAATAGAGATCCAATGAAAGTCCAAAAGATGGATTCAAGACCGAGACAGGAAAGCAAAACACAATGGCTGTGGAAGGAGTCCTGGGTTCAGGCTTCAGAGTTCTGAGATCTGGGTTAGAGTTCTGGGATCTGGGATCAGGGTTCAAGGTGACAATTCAATGCTGATCCACTGCTAAATGGGTGGATCAGCTTATTTAGAGCAGGAAGTCACACGGCTGCTGGCTGATTACCAACACCTCTGCAGGACAGAGCAATCTGCTGGTGGAGCGGCATATAGCAGGAGAAAGTCCCAGAAAGGGAGCCAGCTGAAAGCAGAACTGAAGAGAGGCATGCTCCCAGGTTGTGGAGGAACTCTAGACCTAACAGTATGTAGGTCGGTCTGTGGCTTTCCGGCAGATGGATGCTTGTAAGTCCTTCCCCTTAACACATATGGTGGTGCCAAGAAAATGTATTTCTGTTGGCGGAAGGGTGAGTTTGAGGGATGGAAGTCTGTAAAGTCCATGAGGTTTTCCTGGCTTGCAGACCAGATTTTCAGGATGTTATCAATGTATTAAAAATTGGCCATTGGTCTAGTGGCACATTGTGAAAGGAACTCCTCTTCCAGTTTTGCCATAAATAAATTTGCATATTGTGGTGAAAATCTTGAGCCCATTGCCACACCCATCTGCTGCAGGTATAGGGCTTGGCCAAAACAGAATAGTTGTGGGTCAGGATTAAATGCATTATTTTGGTGATCACATCTCACCCCCAAACCTGAAAAAAAACTCTACCCTGAAAAGGATTATAAACACCTTTAGGCAAAGGGTCACAGCTGCAGTCCTGCAGCGGGATGCAGGACTAGTGCAAAATATCACTAAGAAGGAACAAGAGACCATCACAGAGGGACGCCATGGTGCTTCTGTGAGGTGCAGTCCTAACTCTAATCTATGAGAGCCCCCTTTGGGACATACAATGCAATAGATAAATGCCCTGCTCACGTGCACCTCCCAAGTTATAAATTGGTCTGAGCAACTGCCACCCCTGGGGAGTCTGAAGCTGTAGGCCAAAGGGGCTCTCATAGATTATAGTTAGGACTGAACCTCACAGAGGCAGCGTGGCATTTGGTGGGGCAACTTTAGCATACTTATGCAGATGTGTGTGGACCAGGACTTCTGTTTTTACCCAGATTTAGAGAACTATTATAGGTGTGGCTACAAGCTAACAGGGTTGGGTGCTGTGGCCCCTTTAACCCTTTCAGTGCCAAGCACGTAGATTCTACGTGCTCGCTTCCACTCCACTTAAGTGCCAAGCACGTAGAATCTACGTGCCTGACTTTCCCCCCTGCTAGTAAAAAAAATAAAAATAAAAAATACTCACCTGACCCCTCGTTGGATCCGGCCGGATCTCCCCTTTAATTTGATCCCCCGTGGGGGGTTGGATGGCTCCAGGAGAGCCCCCGGAATAGGGCCCCCCTGCTTCGGCAGCAGCAGCTGCTAACTGTAAAAAAAATAAAAATGACATTTACCTACCTGAGGCCGCGCTGTCTCCCGATGGGTGTCCTCTTCACTGGGGTGGGCCTCCGATCGCCCCCCCCCCAGCCTCTTCGGTGGTGAGGAGAGGGCAGAAATTGCCCTCCCCTCCACTTCCTGGAACGGGTCTGCTAGTGTTAATCGTTGTGATGTCACCAGCAGCCCTCTTAATGCCGGCACCGTGAGACAGAGAATCAGTCTGCTCGTGTGCCTGGAGGAGGGCAGATGGGGAGGAGGAGAGGGCTGAGATCGCCCCCCCCTCCCCAGGCTCTCTCCTTCAAACACACAAGCAGACTGACAGCTGTCATCGCAGATCGCCGGGGGACACAGGAGAGGTGAGTAAAGTAAAAAAAAAAAAAAAATAAAGATCTTTTTTTTCTTATGTGTCTTTTTATTTAAAATTTAACCCCTTGTGAACTGGTAAGGGGTCCATGAGACCCCTTATACCAGTTCACAAGGCTGGGGGATGGCAATTCACCCGCTTTAGTAGAAAAATTACAAACAAGACATTTCATGTTCAAGCCTAAACGCTGCTGCAAAATATATATCTATAATTTTCCTGAAAATTCCGGCAAAAATCACGGTTAAACATGCCACAGAATGGGGAAAAATGACCTGTCAACAGAGGGTGACAAAACTTCAAGTAGGTTGGCAATTAAAAGGGTTAATAGTACCTATGTATGTTGGGTATTGTTCTGGTCGGGGGACCTTGCTCTTTCAGATTTAGCTTGTTTATTCTTGTTTGCATATTTATATTTTAGAAAAACATGTTATTTATTCAGTTTTTTTATTCATTTTTTTAGGGAAACCCTGTGCAACCTAAGGATTCTTTGAGGGATTACTTCCAGAAAGGTGAGCCTACTACAACAAGCTGGGTACTCTCAGAAAGCTTAACATGTGTACTTTCAGGGAATATATGGTTTATAGGGGATATTCCAAATGTAAAGGGTTGTTTTGGTAGAAAAATTGCAAGGTGCGCATTTTGTCTGCACAGCTGACATTTTCAAGTAAAATTACTGTTATGCGCATGCTTTACTTTGGGGTGTTTGCCAACTCTTCCCTTGACAGTACCTATGCATGTTGGGTATCGTTCTGTTCGGGGCATGTTGCTTTTTGAGATTTTACTTGTTTTTTCTTGTTTGCATATAGTTTTTTTTAGGAAAATGTGGCTTGATTCTTCCTTTTTATTCTTTTTTTAGGGAAACTTTGTGCAACCAAAGAATACATTGAGGGATTACTTCCAGAAAACTAATCCCACCTAAACAAGCCTGGTAGGCATAGAAAGCTTGAGGTGTGTACTTCCAGAGAATATATAGTTTGTTGGGGGTATTTTAAATGTAAATGGTTGTTTTTCTGGAAAAACTGCTAGGTGTGCATAGCCCATAGCGCAGTTGTATTTTATCTGAAAATCTCCTAAAGCTCTGTTTCAGTTTGGGGGGAGTCTCCTGGGCAGGAAAGGGTGTCTATCAATACATATGTGGTACCGCTGTGATTGGGAGAAATTAGGGTTTCGCACGCAATAAAATTTTATTGACAAACTTATATTTTTTTATTACAAAAAAAACTACAAATTGCAAAAAAAAATTTTTTTTTATTTTTTTTGCACATATTTCACCAAAAAGTATTGAGAATACACCTAACAAATGACAAACAAGAGATTTCATGTTGAAGCCCAGACTCTCTTGAAAAAAACAATATATCATTTTCCTGGGAAATCCCTGGAAATCCTTTCAAAAATCACAGTTGAACATGTGTAGCACAAAATAGTGAAACATGGTCTGGCAACAGAGGGCGACAAAAGCTGCAGGTAGGCTGGCACTTAAAGGGTTAAGACTTGTGTGTCCTTGATCCAACTTGCTAATTTTTTTTCCGGTTTGCTTCATCACAGATACCTACAAGACCTGGGTCAAATCATCTAACAGACCACTCGTCTGGGCCAGCATTAGGCCACCACAATGTGTGAACTGCTATCAGGGTCCCTTGGTTAAAACTTGAAAGCACAAGGTCCCCTAAACAGAACAATACCCAACATGCATAGGTACTTTTAACCCTTTTAACTACCAGCCTACTTGAGATTTTGTCACCCTTTGTGAACATTTTTCACAAATTTTAAGTTATGTTTAACTGTGATTTTTGCAGGAATTTCTAGCTAAATCCAGCTTAAAAAAATGTCTCCTTTATTCAAAACCTTTATTTTTTTAAGTAAACCATAATGCATGTTAAAGCACAATTTTTCCCAATGTCAACAGTACCATATGTATTGGTAGCCCCCCCCATTCCTGTCCAGCAGACTCTCTAAGCTGAAAAGAGCACTTTTTAACATTTACAAATAAAATACTATCCACAATATAAAGGGTTAAAAAAAATTGCCATGGGTTCCCCTACCCAGCATTTCTGCCCCAGGGACCACCCAACCCCCCTGCAGGCTACAAGCCTGTACAGCCTAAATAGAGCCCGGCTCTTCTGCCCCCACCGGGCTTTGGGGAGGTGGGTAATTGGGGTAGCCAGGGGGTTAATGGCAAGTCACCCGCTAGCTAGCCTTGTGAACTGGTGTAGGGGTCACACGGGGTCAGTTCACAAAGGGTTAAATGTAAAAGAAAAACACAGACAAAGAGAAAACAATATTTTATTATTATTCTTTTTAATACTTACCTCCCATCCATCCTAGAGCATTGTGTCCCACGCTGACGACTTTGGCTCCTGCTTTCCTGCTGCTGATGAAAGCCTTTTATACCTGTTGGGTGACAGATAACAAAGGGTTATTTTAAAAAAAATGACACAGGGTCCCCTCTCCCGGGGCACCCCTCTTTTGTGGGGAATTGCATGGAGTTCCTCCCACCCAGCATAACTAGCCTGGGGACCAGCTACGCAGGGCTTGTAAAACAGCGCATGAGGGCCAGCTTCCGTAGCCCTTGGCCCTGCAAAGCTACAAGCTCCCACAGCCTAAATGGACCTGGGCTCTTCTGCCCCTCCCTTTGGGCTTTGGGGAGGCAGGTAACTTGCCAGAGACTTGCCAGACCCCATGCCTTGTGAACTTGTATAGGGATCTCATGGATCCCTTACCAGTTCACAAAGGGTTAACTGGTTAAAAATATGTCACACACAGAAAAAATGACTTATAAAAAAAATGCTTATAAAATGACTATAAAAAAAAAATTCTTAACTCACCTCCGATCGTCAACCCCTCTGTCCCTGGCCGATCTTGATTGCAGATGAGGTGATCACTGGAGGGGGGAGGCAGGGGGATCAGAGGATCTCATGCCCCCCCACCCCTCTGTCCAGCGATCGCCACATCTGACAACTGACAGGCTAGAAGCAGGTTGATGTCAGCAGGATGACGTCATCCACCCCACCCCAAAGGTGGCAGCTATGGTGGTAGTGGGGGGAGAGGGACTGTTTGGCCCTCTCCTGAAGCCAGAGAAGCCTAAGGGGATTGGGCTAGCAGCCGATGATGCAGGGTGGCTATTCTGAGCCCTCTCCTGAAGCTGGAGGAGCCCCGGAGGGATCAGAGGCCCCTGGGTGAAGAAGAGACCAGGCCAGATATATTAAGGGGTCAGGTGAGTGCCTTTTTTATTTCTTGGCTGCAAGCAGGGGGGAAAGGCAGGCACTTCAAATTTACTTTGCTGGTGTTTAACGATAAAAGAGGCAGCCATGTAAATTTTACATAGTTGGCAATAGAAGGATTAAACAGTAGGGAGCCTGGCTGTTACAATGGGTTGCACAGCAGGGAACCTGGCTGTTACGATAGGTCACACAGCAGGGAGTCTGGCTGGTACAATGTGTTAGACAACATGGAGCTGGCTTTTACAATGTAAGATGATGACTTATCCTGCTTGGTACTTTGCACAGCAGGAGGAAGAAAAGCTGCAGTGAGAGGCACAAACCTTTCAGTCCCAGATTCTGTCTGTCTCCTTAATGAGGAAAACATTTTTCTTATTCAGCTTTCAGTCCCCACCCCACTGATCTGGTCCATCAATCAACCTTCAGTGGACCAGGAACGGAAACTCCCTGGCCAGATATCCTGATGGACTGCCTCTCTCTGCAGCCCTGAAACTCCACCTCTTCTCTCCTCATCTCACCTACTGCTTTTCATTTTTTCTCTGCATCTCCAATACTCTAATACATTTAAAGATAACTTAGGAACTACAGGGTCTTTTTGGAAACTGATTGAAGTTTAGGCCAGTGCAACAAGCTGCCCGGGGACAATGGGACAACAACTGGGTTCGCCTTTAGTATAACTCTAAAGCATGACTTTTGTTTATTAAAGTGGCCTAAACTGCAAGATTTGGACTATCCTGGGTTTTGGTCCTTTCCCCCGGGTCACCCCTGATCGGGGTGCCCCACTGTGTGAAACCCCCCAGATCACCTAACCTCTTCCCAGCCCTACGGTGCATGCACTGCCGCTCATCCAATCAGCACGCTCGGAGCCACTGACATCTAAGGCTTCGTCTAAGAGCAGCTGCCCCGTGTGTGCTGAGGGCCTCATCCTCCTCTCCTCTCTAACAAGGAGCATGTCCACGCTGGCCATTCACAAATGTCTGGCATGGGCCTGGTTGAGGGACAGCTGGGATGCGGCCATGGCATTTGAAAGCACCATCCGACTGGGAAACAAGGTAAGTGAATGGGGGGTTTCACACAGCAGGTTATCCCGATTTTGGGTGCCCAGCCCGATCGGTGTGCCTAATCTTCCGTAGCGCTTATGCATAGATGAAACCAGGGATGGACTAGACATAGGAAGACCTGGGACAATGCTTAGTGGGCCGCATGGCTTTGGGTCAGTTGGGCCTCTGTGGCTTTAACCCTTTAAACGCCAGCCACGCAAATTTTACGTGGCTGCCTCTCCAACAGTTAAACGCCAGCCACGTAAAATTTAAGTGCCTGACTTTCCCTAGACATAAAAAAAAAAGTTAAAATAAAAGACACTTACCTGACCCCTCGTTCGATCCGGTCGGGTCTCCTCTTCAGCCAGAGGGGCTCCGATCGCCCATCGGGGCTCCTCCGGCTACAGGGGAGGGCCCGGAATAGGGTGCCCCCCCCCGTTTCAGCAGCCGCCCGGTTTCCTGTTTGTCCCCGCCGGCTCCCGCAGGCTCTCCTCTTCACGGGGGGGGGGGGGCCTCCGATCCCCCCCGCTCTTCTGTCTTCTGGAGGGGGCATAACAGCCCTCCTCCCTCAGCGTCTTCCGATGGCGGCCGCCATCTTGGATTCTGGCCCCGCCCATTCGGGGCGGGGCCGGTGACGTCACCGCCGGGTGTCATCGGGGCACCCGGCGGTTCAGCTGTCAGATGCCAGTGACGGCTGGACAGAGGAGGAGGGAGGTAGGCGATCGTCCGATCGCCTGCCTCCCCCCTCCTCTGCCCAGCCGTCACTGACAGCAGATCGCCGCGGGACACAGGAAGGTGAGTAAAGTAAAATTTTTTTTTTTTTTAATAAAGTTATTTTCATAAACGTGTGTGTCTTTTTTTTTTTACCTTTTAACCCTTTGTGAACTGGTAAGGGGTCCATGTGACCCCTTATACCAGTTCACAGGGCTCGGGGGTCTGGCAAGTCACCTGCGCTAGCGGGTGACTTGCCATTAACCCCTGGCCCCCCAAATTACCTGCCTCCCCAAAGCCCAGGGGGGGGGCAGAAGAGCCGTGGCCCTAGGCTATGACGACTTGTAGCCGCAGGGCCAGGGGCCACTAAAGCTGGCCCCTGCACCCTGTTCTACAAGCCCCCATAGCTGGTCACAGGCTGGTTATGCTGGGTAGGAGGGACCTCACGCCATTTTTTTTTTTGGATTTTTAAGGGTTTTAACCATTAAAAATCCAAAAAATAAAATGGGGTCCCCCTCCCTTTGAGGGGGGACCCTATGTCATTTTTTTTTTAATTAACCCTTTGTTACCTGTAACCCAGCAGGAGAGCAGAAGCCTAAGTGATCAGCGTGGGACACAGGGATGGATGGGAGGTAAGTATTAAAAAAAATAATTAAAAAAATATTTTTTTTTAATAAAGTTTTTTTTAAAGTGTGTCTCTGTGTGTTTTTTTTTTTTTTACTTTTAACCCTTTGTGAACTGGTAAGGGGTCCATGTGACCCCTATACCAGTTCACAGGGCTCAGGGGTCACCTGCGGCTAGTGGGTGACTTGCCATTAACCCAGAGACCCCCCATTACCTGCCTCCCAAAAAAACCTTAAAATTCCCCCAAGAAATGGTGCCCCCCCACCACCCCGTAAAGGGGGACCCCACACCAATTTTTTTTTATTTAACCCTTTATTATGTGGATAGTAGTTGTATTTTATTTGTAAATGTTATAAAGTGCTCTTTTCAGTTTATGGGATCACCTGGACAGGAACGGGGGGCTACCGATACATATGTGGTATCATTGTAATCGGGAGAAATGGGGCTTTCACATGCAATATGGTTTTCTTTAAGAAAATAAATGTTTTTGTTTAAAATAAAGGAGACAATTTAAAAAATATATATTTTTTTATTTATTTGATATACAAAACAAATACCGCGCTAACAATAATACACTCAGCTCGACGTGCAGTCAAAAGTTCCTCCCCTTTTGTAGTAATAAAACAATTAAAAACAGAAGCACAGAGCTAATAAAGATAGAGTCCTCCACTGGAAATTCTCATCCCGTAGTGCATGCTCCACCACCTTAAACTCAGGTCACCAAGTGTGATGCTACCGCTCTTACCAGAACTCAGTGGATAAGGCGCCTTATAGATAACCCCTTAGGTCTTCACTTGGTCCTTCTTCTCAAGTTATAATATGGAGCTTTGCCGTCACAATTATCTCAAATCATTTCATGTAAGGCAAACAGAATAGAAAAAAACTAGTGCAATACGTCCTATAAAGGTCAAATGCTGTTTAATGAATCATACTCACAAAGGTTAAAAATGTATAAAGCCTTCAATACAGCCAAAACGCCAGTAGTTCTCACCGCCAGAGCCGGCCCAGGATTCACACCATAATGCAAAGTTTCCCCCTGAAAGGCGAATAGTCCAAGCGATCCTACGCGTTTCGTCGTAAGCAACGACTTCTGCCGGAATGCTTGGAAGCTGAAATGAAATCTCTTTTAAACCCAAGTCTCGGTGACGCACGTGACGCACGGTCACGTGAACGCCAGACCGGGTTGTCATAGTAAAAAGACGCGTCTGCGCTGTACTCAAAAGCCCGCCTATAGCAGGAAGCCAGGCCGGGTTGTCATAGTGAAAGGACGCTTACTCATAGCCAAATACACACAGCCCGGAAGGTCTCCTCTGTTCTCCTTCCGGCCTTCACGGTGTAGGTAGGACCACCCGTGAACTTAAAATTAGGGTCCGAGAACATGTATATAACATCAAAAGGGGCTATGATGGACATAGCCTCTCTGCCCATTTTTGCCTTTCCTTTATTTATACCTGCTGCTGACCAGTATCTGTCATGGATATATTTAGCTTTAATTCCCAGAGAGGGGCAGACTTTGGGGATTTAACGAGCAATGAGCAAGAGTCTATGGCGGAACCTGATATTGAATATGAGTTTAAGAATTTATATAAACTCCTTAATAAGGAGCTGCGATTGAAATGGGATATCGCAACCCTTGAACAATACGTTAGTAAAAAAATGGTTCCACAACAACTAAGGTGGACTCTTTTCATTCATGATGGGGATGAGACCCCTGAAGCCAGACAAGAATGGTTTGATTTCTTTAATAACTGTGGTCTCATGTTAGTGGAGAGATTGGTTGATAAAAAGAAAATTCAACTTAGAAGTTTAGCATTAGTGAAGGAAGAACTAAAATCACGGCTGGATCCTTTAAGCCAGTCTGATTTGTTTGTGAATAAATCTTCTGAGCGTAAAGCTAAGTTAGTAAAGGAGGAAGTGGTGATTAAGAATCGCAAGATAAAGAAATTACAACGGGATATAAAAGATTATTCTTTAGATAAAGTATTTAAATGGCAGTTCATGAAAGGAATTCCTACTGATGCCAAGATCAAAGAGAATATCTGTGTCTCTGGGAGGAGGCCTTCATGGTCCCAGCCAGAGAGGGGCTACACACCAAGGGGAAGGAGAAGATCAGGTGAACCCCGTAGGAATCTTTCAGACTATCCCAATAAGAATTTTAATCTAGACAAGAGGAATATTAATTCTACGGGAATTAGTTGGCGGAAGCGTACCCTGTCTTGGAGAGATAGGGAAAGAATGAACTATAAACAGCGGGATAACTTCCACATGAACCAGGGGAAAGAACCTGCCCCCCCAGCAAGAAACCACTCCCCAGCTCCTTTTCGGGAGGACCCACAGAGATCCCAGAGACCGAGAACACCCATTGTAAGAGAGAGGGGAGGAGTGGGGATAGGTGGAGTAAGACAGGCGCAAAAAAGAAAGGAATGGGACAGAGAGGGAGACGAGGAGGTAATAAACACAAGAAGGCCAAGACCATTCTAGGCCAAGGTATTTTCAATCTGAGTTCTGTCCAGTTAACTAAAGAGGAATTGATGGTGCTGGATCGTGGATTGAAATTTGCTCCGTCTAAAGATTTAGATAGATTCGCCACACATATAGATTTTCAGAAATTCATTAGGAAGCTAACATTAAAAAAGTTTTTTCTGGGTAAGGAATCCCAGAATGTTACTCCCAGTACAGAATTGGTAGTGTCGGATGTTGAGGAAACTGACCATGTTCAACACACTACACTGAGGAATAAGTCGGTGTTTAATCCTCTAGTTCCTGCCAACGCACAGGTTGAGGTATTTAAGAAGTTGGTTTCTAAGGATCTTAGGAGCATTAAAATTGGCCATGAAAGGGGCCCTCCTTCTATGTGGAAGAACATTAAGGATTTGGAACTTAGACATGAAATTGTGATTAATCCCGCGGATAAGGGGGGAGGGCTAGTGGTCCTTAATAAAGAGGACTACATTGCAGAGATGCAAAGACTCTTGGGGGATGTGGAAACCTATAAGTTGCTTGAAAGAGATCCCACTAATGAATTTAAGTTAGATTTATCTTCTTTATTAAAACGTGGGCAAGAAGATGGTGTTATTAATTCAAAGGAGTTTAACTATTTGAATATACAAGCTCCCCGCACCCCGACCATATACTTTCTTCCCAAGGTCCATAAACGTCTGGATAGACCTCCCGGGCGCCCGATAGTCAGCGGGGTTAATTCCCTCACCTGTAGGGTAGGGGAATATATAGATACATTCCTTCAACCATTGGTTTGTGCTTTGCCAGCCTACCTGAGAGACTCAGGGCAAGTTTTGGAATTGTGTGGCACATTAGAAGTCTGAGAGGAGACAATACTTGCTACAGCGGACGTTACGTCCCTATATACTGTGATTCCTTACAATCTAGGGATTGCAGCAGTTCGGTATTATCTTGACCTCTCGTCTGGGCTCCCTACCAAACAGGTTGATTTTATAATAGATCTCTTAACCTTTGCCCTGAATCATAACTACTTTTGGTTTGGAGGGGATTTCTACCTCCAGACCAAGGGTGTAGCCATGGGTGCTAAATTTGCACCCAGTATGGCTAACCTTTTTGTGGGATTCTGGGAATCCCAGTACATCTATGGTGGATCCTGGCCCCATCTGAGAATATGGCGGCGTTATATCGATGATGTACTTATTGTGTGGGAGGGGCCTAAGTTGGCCTTAGAAGAATTTTTTGGAGTAGTTAATTCCAATAGCTATAATCTTGAATTCACTCCGGAGTATGGATTACAAGAAGTTAATTTTTTAGATCTAACTATTAGGATAGAGGGATCACAACTGTGGACCTCCACATTCTTCAAAGCCACAGATAGAAATGGATATGTCCCCTGGGATAGCTGCCACCACCCCAATTGGTTGCGGGCTATCCCTAGGGGGCAGTTCATGTGTCTAAGACGCAATTGCAGTGACATAAAAGTCTTTGATGAGCAGGCAGCTGTCCTTTCCCAAAGATTTATTGATAAGGGGTATGATATCTCGATGATAGAAGCACAGCGGGCGACTGTCCGTTCAATTGAACGGGCGGGACACTTTACTGTCTAAATCAAAAGAGGTTAGAGATAAAGATGTGGGTATGGAATATGCCTTTATCTCTGGTTTTAATGCACAACACCGAAAGGTTAAGGCAGTGTTGGGGAAGCACTGGCACATCCTGAGAGAAGATCCAGTTTTAGGTCCCACACTACCGGAGAAACCTATTTGTATTTTCAGGAGAGCCCCAACTTTTAGGGATAAGCTGGTGCGGAGCTATGTGGATCCCCCTAAACCCGTTACCTTGGTCGAATCTCCGCCGATTGGATTCTATAGGTGTGGGAGATGCTGTGGGTGCAAGACAACTATGGGGTCAGAAAGAACTGTTAAAAGTTTTGAGGATACCCGTATGGGAAAAATTTATAAGATCAAGAAATTCATTACATGTAGCTCGAAGGGTGTAGTATATGTCATGTGGTGCCCTTGTGGTCTAACCTATGTAGGTAGGACCACCCGTGAACTTAAAATTAGGGTCCGAGAACATGTATATAACATCAAAAGGGGCTATGATGGACATAGCCTCTCTGCCCATTTTAAATTGAGACACGCTTCCGACCCAAAGTTCTTATCTTTTGTAGGTTTAGAGAAAGTGGAGCAGCACTGGAGAGGTTCTAATCTAGTAAGGACATTATCTCAGTGTGAAAGCAAATGGATTTTTATATTGGATACCATGGCACCAAGAGGTTTAAATATTGAGTTTGACCTCAATTGTTTTATAGATGATTCTTAATAGTATAGGTGCCATTAATGTTTTTATTGTAAAGTTGCTTATGTGAAGTAATTCTCACTAGCCAGAACCCCAGCCCAATTGACCTTTTAGCTTTTAAATATTCTCTGTATCCTTATATAGTTGGGATGCATAGGTGTATCTCATACACTTTTTATATAATTTGAATGCCCTTTTATTTTGTTCATTACAGCCCGCAGTGCGCACACCCTGTTATAAGGAGTTGCGGGCTATGAATGCGGTGCCAGCGAGAACCGGCGATGTGCGCGTAACTGCGCATGCGCCGAGCAGCCGGAGAGTGAATAGTGATGACCGTCCTGGCCTTGTGCGCAATTACGCATGCGCCGCTCGGCCGGAAGGAGAACAGAGGAGACCTTCCGGGCTGTGTGTATTTGGCTATGAGTAAGCGTCCTTTCACTATGACAACCCGGCCTGGCTTCCTGCTATAGGCGGGCTTTTGAGTACAGCGCAGACGCGTCTTTTTACTATGACAACCCGGTCTGGCGTTCACGTGACCGTGCGTCACGTGCGTCACCGAGACTTGGGTTTAAAAGAGATTTCATTTCAGCTTCCAAGCATTCCGGCAGAAGTCGTTGCTTACGACGAAACGCGTAGGATCGCTTGGACTATTCGCCTTTCAGGGGGAAACTTTGCATTATGGTGTGAATCCTGGGCCGGCTCTGGCGGTGAGAACTACTGGCGTTTTGGCTGTATTGAAGGCTTTATACATTTTTAACCTTTGTGAGTACGATTCATTAAACAGCATTTGACCTTTATAGGACGTATTGCACTAGTTTTTTTCTATTCTGTTTGCCTTACATGAAATGATTTGAGATAATTGTGACGGCAAAGCTCCATATTATAACTTGAGAAGAAGGACCAAGTGAAGACCTAAGGGGTTATCTATAAGGCGCCTTATCCACTGAGTTCTGGTAAGAGCGGTAGCATCACACTTGGTGACCTGAGTTTAAGGTGGTGGAGCATGCACTACGGGATGAGAATTTCCAGTGGAGGACTCTATCTTTATTAGCTCTGTGCTTCTGTTTTTAATTTTTTTATTTATTTATTTATTTAAAAATACTTAAAGTAGAAAAAATACAAACAAGACATTTCATGTTAAAGCCTAAACTCTGCCACAAAAAGAAAATATGCCATTTTCTTGGAAATTCCTGCAAAAATCACAGTTAAACATCACGCAAAATGGTGAAAAATATCCTGTCAGGAGAGGGTGACAAAAGGACTGGCAGTAGACTGGCTGGCAGTACTGGCAGTAGACTGGCAGTCAAAAGGTTACAGGTACCTATGCATGTTGGGTATTGTTCTGCTCGGGGGACCTTGCGCTTTCAGATTTAGCTTGTTTTTTCTTATTTGCATATTGATATTTTAGGAAAATGTGTTTTTTATTCTGCTTTTTTATTTTTTTTTGTGAAACCCTGTGCAACCTAAGAATTCTTCGAGATATTACTTCCAGAAAGATGAGCCCACTACAACAAGCTGGGTACGCTTAGAAAGCTTAATATGTGTACTTTCAGGGAATATATGGTTTATGGGGGATATTCCAAATGTAAAGGGTTGGTTTAGTAGAAAAAGCACAAGGTGCGCACTTTGTCTGCAGAGCTGAAAATCTGAAGTAAAATTTCCGTTATGCGCATGCTTTACTTTGGTGTGTTTGGCAACTCTTTCCTTGACATAACCTATGCATGTTGGGTATCGTTCTGTTCAGGGGATATTGCTTTTTCAGATTTTTTCTGGTTTGCATATAGATTTTTTTAGGAAAATGTGGTTTTGATTCTGCTTTTTTATTCATTTTTAGGGAAACCCTGTGCAACCAAAGAATACATTGAGGGATTACTTCCAGAAAACTGCACCCATGTCAACAAGCCTGGTACGCCTAGAAAGCTTGAGGTGTGTACTTCTAGGGAATATATAGTTTGTGGGGGTATTTCAAATGTAAAGGGTTGTTTTTCTTGAAAAACTGCAAGGTGTGCATATTGTGCACATACTTGTATTTTATCTGAAAATCTCCTAAAGCGTTGTTTCAGTTTGGGGGAGTCTCCTGGGCAGGAAAGGGTATCTACCTATACATATGTGGTACCGCTGTAACCGGGGGAAATTGGGGTTTCACATTTTTTATTACAAAAAAACACTACAAATTGTAAAAAAGTTTTTTTTTATTTTTTTGCACAATTTTCACCCAAAAATATTGAGAATACACTTAGAAAATGACAAACAAGACATTTCATGTTAAAGCCCAGGCTCTGCTGAAAAAAAACAATATATCACTTTCCTGGGAAATCCCTGGAAATCCCTTCAAAAATCACAGTTGAACATGGGGAGCGCAAAATAGTGCAAATGGTCTGGCAACAAAGAGTGACAAAATCTCAAGGTAGGCTGGCGGTTAAAGGGTTAAACACCCACATTCAATCCCTGCCCTCTTACTCTCCCTATCAGATGCTCCACTCAGCCCCACTTTACCATGTGGCATCATGGTTGGCGGGCATCAGCAAAGAAGTCACGGGCTGGTCAGGGACTGGTAAAACTCAGGGCTGATTTCTTATGAAGGCTTGGAGAAAGTTTTCTAATATGATAAAATAATAATAAAAATAATTTATAAACAGCATTATTAGTAATCATATTAAATTATGATTATTTATGAATCATTTTATTTTATATGAAAATATTACAAGGTAAAAGTTTTATGCCACAGCTGTGAATCAGTTAACAGAGAAGCTGTGGAGAGGTTTAGTATTATTAATAACGGTGTGACATTGTTCAGGTTATTTTTTATTGTTGGATTCATTTTTTCTAAAGTTGTAAGAGTGACAGCAGCTCATCATGTGACTCTTCTAAAGCTAGATTCCCGCAGGATCACCCAGCAATTACCCATTTACACGTCAGTGCTCGAACAGGCGGAGGTGAGATGCTGGGCGGGGAGGAGGAGGGAGCGCAATGGGACTCGCAGCACACTCTTATCCACTCCCTCGGGATGTCTCACTCACAGATAGAAGTCACCGGAGAGTTTAGGAATTCAGATTCAAGTTGCTGACAAAGAAAATGCATTTGTCAAACAAGAAAAGTTTATTGATGAAAATAAGCACAGAAGCTTAAAATTGAATTTCACTGGCAAACTAGTGTAACTAGATGCAACCTTTTACAGAATTAGCCTGATAAATAAATGCCAATCAAACATAAGAAAAATTTGATTTAGATATGGGATGGGTAGCAATGCCATGGGTAAAAAAAAAAAAAAAAACGTGTTACCTAAACTCTGCTATCTAGTGCATTCCCCCCAGTGGTTTTACTCTGTACACGGCCTCCCCCAATCTGTATGTGTACCCTATATCCCCCTGACTGTCACATAAAAATGGAAGCAGCACTTCCGAAAATGGAATCTGTATCTTGTGCAAATAAAGTTGCCATATAACTGGGTTTCCCCAGGGTTTCCTTAATGACCCTCCTAATTTAAGTCTTGAGGATTAGTACATTTGTGTCCCTCTTTTCATTTCAGCAGTCAGGCAGGCTGATAGGTAGGTGGGAATGCAGGCAGACAGGTTGGTGGGAGGACGGGTGGATGGCCAGTCAGGCAGGTAGGTGGGCAGCAGTAGGTTAGGGGTGTAGATGAACAGGTAGTAGATTGGGCAGGCAGCTAGGGGGATGGACAAGTGGGTAGGTGCTGGGTGGGCGGTTAGGTAGGTAGGCAGGCAGATGTCAGTTGGAGCTCCACTAAGAAACATTAGGGCTACATTTAAGAGGGCTCCCCATAGTGCAGCAGCAGTCTGTTTAAATTCCTAGCACATCGCAATGCTGCAGCTACAACTACATAGCAACAGGACAGGACTGCCGTTGCTACAATCAAATGTTGTGGCAGCTCTTACAATGAAACACCAAGGTGTGTGGCAACTCTTACAATGTAACACTGTGGGATGCCACCCAGCTTTTTACTAGAGATGTAGTCAGGCTCACCTTAGCTCCAAATTGGATAAATTGACTCTTTTTTTGTGAGTAGATTTCTTCAAAAGTTCGGTTTGACGATTCGTCTAAAGTTTGGTTTCGTCTGAACTAGTTCAAGACAAATTTCATCTAAAACGCATGACTGTCGGCCCTAACAATCCTTTAAAACAATCTGAAATTATCCAAGGCTCTATAAAAACATGTGTTAGTGGACTAATTAGCATTTCAATAGCCCATAGCTTAAAGCACATAAAAAAATGGGGAGAAGCAACAGGGTTTGCGTTTCTGCATAGTGACAAAGTGAAACTAAGAAATGGCTTTTTACAAGCATTAAAGAATGTATCCATTTTTGGCATCACAGGAGGTTGACCTGCGGTTGTGTAGGCCTGACAGTAGCAAGCTAACCCTCAGAAAATTGTCCCATTTATAGTGGGGTAAAAGTGGGATTGGCAACCTTAAATTTTAGTTGAAGAAGAAGCAAATTGGGATGCCCTATTGTGTAAGGCTCTGGGGTCGGAGTGGCCTGTAGATGACACCCACGACATTTCTGTTTGATAAATATGGGGCTCTCATGCTGGTGACACCCCTCTGCTCCTAGTGACACCCATGGCATTTCTGTCATATTAATATGAGGCTCGTGCTTGAGCTTACAATTTATTAGGCTATTGTGCAAGCCTGCATGGTGAGCGCACACAATTGGCATCCTGATTCGGGATACCCCAGGGGCACTTGAAATTGTAAATTTTTTTCTTATGCTATTATGTGTGTTTTATGAAAGCAGTTTACACTACTACAATCTGTTGCTATTGACAGAAATTTACAAGAAGAGAGGAGTTAGCTCTGAACTCACAGAACACTGAATGCTAGACGTGGGTAAGTTTGAGTGAGCTCCCTCACCTCAGTAGCAGCTATAGCAGCAGTGTCCTGTCTATACATGGCTAACTTCTCTTTTCTTGTAGAACTTGATGTACAGTTGCCAATAGCAACAGATTGCAGGGAGTGAAAACTGCTTCCAAAAAAAAGTAAAAAAAAAACATTTTTTAAAGCAGAACAAAACCATGGATTTTGACTATTCTGGGTTACTTCACTGGCCCCTGCTGCGTGAAACCCCCCAGAATGTCATTGTTCACTCACCTCCACTTAGTCCAACATTGCATGCGCAGGCTCTCGTCCAATCAGAGCCATTCGCCCTGACTATGTCATTTAGCACTGGAATTAATGGGAGTGCAATCAGCCACATCCCTAGCTGCACCGTGCTCCTATATAAAGGGCTGGGATGGGAGCGCATGCACAGGCCAAAGATGCACCTGCTTGCGCTCCCCATCAGAACCAAATGACATAGTCACGGCAAACTGATCCAATTGGATGAAAACCCACACGTGTGGCACTGGACCCGGGAGGTTAGTAAATACAGGCAATCTGGGGGGTTTCAAACAGCGATGGAGGGTCAGCATCTGGCTCTGGAATCTTTTAGATTTCAAGGATGATCACACAGGGTCTTGTTCCACTTTTAAAGGGAGGTGTTGTTGTTGTTGTTGTTCTACCTCCTTTATGGGGCATCCTGAATTCAGCCCACACATGCGCCCTTGAATTGGTGATCAGGAGGTAGGTTTTATCTGGGATTTGCAAGGTTTCACACAGGAGAGAGAATCAAGCGACCCCGGAGTCCAGGGCATCCTGAGATGGATTTTGGTCCACCTTAAAGTGAACATATCACTGTCACGAGATCGATCATTCAATGTCTGTTTGATTGAGCGATCTGCAACTTGGGTGTGGGCTGCTTCCAGCACAGAGAGCAATCACACCAGAAACACCCGCACACCAATTACAACAAGCTGCCACCATCACCATAACTACTCTTTAAATGATTAAATCGGGCTGGTGGAACCCCTTATCAATCACCATCCGATCAAACTCTGCTGGCGAGTAATCGAGACAGTCACCACACACACCTACACACCCCTCTCCACATACAAGCAGGGCACAGGCAATACACACTAATTCCGTCCCACACTTATCCTGTGGAGAGTCTGATCAGTTCTGCTGTCAAATGATCAGATACAATCAGCTTGCAATCTGCTAGTTCACACAGTCACCATGCAGCACTCCAAGTTAATTGTGAGCCATTCAACCTTGTAACACTATATGATTAGTTACGCTTTCCCAATGATACAATGGATTAGTTACAATCGATCTTACATTCTAGCTTATGGGTTAATACACATTTACGAGCGGTCATACAATCTTCAGAAACCAAGGTAGTTTTTAGAGCTCCAAGTAAACCAGGTTAGAGGATTTCTAATTGCCAAAAAGGTAGGCCCGTGCAAAATGGAAATGTTAAAATTTTAATAAAAAAATAAAAAGACAAAAATACAAATAATAAACAAAAAAAGACAATATACAAATGTGCAGAAAAACAGTTTGAAAATAAAAAGGGAGAAAACACTTAAAATCCTATACCTTATAAAGGGATACAAAGTCTTCAGTTTTCAGAGGTTTAGAGGAGCAGTGGGTCAGACACACCACGATCAAGGATCGGACCCTCTGTATGTGACAAAGAAAACCATTTATCCCCCTATATTTATTCTAGATTCCAAGGAGCTGGAAAACAGATGCCACCCCCCTGGGTGGGTGCTGGGGCCAGGCTGATATTTTATTAGCCTGGGAGCAAATTATTTGTAGTCACCCTTTTAGTAATTTTGTGCTCCAAGTTGCTCCCCCCACCTTTCCTTATCAGTGGGGTTTTCTGTTTCTAGATGAGGATTTATTGCCCCTGTGTCCAGGAAGTCTTTGAAGAACTGTTTATTTGTTATAGGATGTTTGTAGAAATTACCTCTTCCTGGATCGCTTGCCGCATCTTGGCGGCATGATTGGATCCCCAGCTCACCTAGAGTTAGAAGTGAGCGGGGATGCGTCTGGCGGTGCTCACTTGATTCAGATCTTATTGTCGCTCATTGTCGAGCTCAGAGCAGCAAAGGACATTTGATGTGAACAAGTGCTGCCGAATGGCAAACCATCCCATGTGAGCTTAAGGGCTATCAGAGGATACACACATTGGGGCATCCCAAATCAATACATTCCATTCTAAAGGACGAAGGTGACATTTTTGGGCTTTGTTCCTCTTTAAAGTGGACCAAAACCTGTGATTTTGACCATCTCTGATTTTGGTCCCCTTTTCTGGGGCATCCCCCTTCTCTATACCAGGCTCTGTTACAAACAGAGCTGAATGCATGCATGGCATTAAACATCATTTGAATAAAAACCCATGCATGCATGCACTGTGGGACCAGCAAAAGGAGTTAATTGGGGTGTTTAGGGGGCAGGAAATAGCTGTGACCTTCAGAGAAGTGTCCCAATTTGCTAATATGCACCTCGAACAGTGCTGATTGGATGAGAGCTCGCGCATGCAGCGTGGGACCAGGGAAAGGTGAGTTTTTGGGGTGAACTGGGGATTCCACACAGCAGAGCATTCCAAATCAGGATGCCCCCAGGGAAAGAGCCAAAACCCAGGATAATACATATTTTGGACCACGTTAAATAAGGATGAAATGGGCTTACATGGGGTGCTCCAGTGAAGCAGACTGGAGGGCGGTGATGTTGCTCTTTAAAGTGGACCAACCACTATTTTCGGCAGTCCTGGAATACAAAAGATGAGCTGCACTTGCGCCATGAGAATATGTATACGTTTTGGGGGCGTACTGAGAGATATGTCCAGAATTCAAACCTGCAACCCTCAGGTCACAAGGCCACTTCCTTACCTCTAGGTCACAACTGCCCCACATACTAGTGACTGTGTGTGTGTGTGGTTACAACCAATGAACTAAAGCAGACCTAAACATTGCCTGAATCTCCTTGTCCTTTATTTAAATAGGAGCATCCCCCTCAACAGTGGTTTCCCTCATCTTTCGGATGGTGTCACACCCCTCTGCTCCCAATGCAACCATGGCACTCATACTGAAACACACACCCTGGAGTTGGCAGCAGCATGAGGAGCCAATATTTTGCCTGAAAGACACACCCTGGAGTTGGCAGCAGCATGAAGAGAACATATAAAAATTTTGGGCACATATATGTTATCCTAAGAATATTATTAAATGTTATGTTATAAGTAATGCATTTCCTCAATAATTACTTGTGGTCTGATGAGGAGGAATGTCTGTAACTGGAGAGCAGCACCTTAAATCTGTTCATATTTCTGAAGTAGTGGTGTGGCACCATGATCAATCTACTGGGCTGATCCATGCCTGATTTATCTTCACACAGGTCAGTCTGTCCATAGTTATATACTCCATAGTGCTGCTGTTCTCAAAAAAAAAAGTAAAGTGTACGGGAGCACATTGAACTGCCCTCATCAGTGTATACCACATACCCACATCTAAGAGTTTTACCAATTTGTTCCTGTTAAAATCTGGTTAAGTATGTCAGGCAGAGAAGTGCCAGGACGGACACAGACAAGTGGCAGAGGCCTAAATTCATTAAGCAGAGGTCGCAGCAGACTAGGAGTGAGTGACAGCAGGAGTCTCAGCGAGAGGCCTGATTTCCCGGAATCAGCTAGCGGTCGTGCCTCGACCAGCAACCCATCTGCCATCATCAGTTGGTTAACACAGTCATCCACTTCATCACAAGTGACATCTGACACCCCCAGTCAACTATCGGTGGCTTCCTCAGACACAACCCTCACTTGGCATGGCCCAGGAGCAGGTTCTGTCCTCCTATTGCTTCTGTCCTATGCTGTTCCCTCCCCCATCAGCAGCTACTGCCCAGCCAAGAAGTGGAGGAGACACTCGCCGATTCCTCCACTAGGCGGGCAAGTAGTGATGAGGAGAGTGGCATGGGAGGTGGTGTTGCAAGCTTTCTGGCTTCTAAAGCCATCACTGTTGAGGAACCTGAGGAGGACATCAGTAACGTGCATACACAACTCGATGATGATTGATGATTATTATTAATAATAATATTTTTTTTTATATAGCGCCATCATCATCTGTAGCACTTTACAAGGTTTGATTACAAACAAAGTAAAAAATATATTACAGAGCACAATACAAAACTAGATGCTACGAGGTTCAAACCAAGCATCTCCCGGTATCAGCTAGCGGTCGTGTCTCGACCAGCAACCCATCTGCCATCATCAGTTGGTTAACACTGTCATCCACTTCATCACAAGTGACATCTGACACCCCCAGTCAACTATCGGTGGCTTCCTCAGACACAACCCTCACTTGGCATGGCCCTTGAGCAGGTTCTGTCCTCCCATTGTATCTGTCCTATGCTGTTCCCTCCCCCATCAGCAGCTATTGCCCAGCCATGAAGTGGAGGAGACACTCGCCGCTTCCTCCACAAGGCGGGCAAGTAGTGATGAGGAGAGTGGCATGGGAGGTGGTGTTGCAAGCGTTCTGGCTTCTGAAGCCGACACTGTTGAGGAACCCAAGGAGGACATCAGCAATGTGCATACACAACTCAATGATGGTGATTGATGATTATTATTAATAATAATATTTATACAAAACTAGATGCTACGAGGTTCAAACCAAGTGTTGTGAGCACAGAAGACAATAGGAAAGAGAACCCTGCCCTTGCGAGCTTACAGTCTAAAGGATAGGGGGGGGAGACAAAAGGTAGGGATCATAAGTGGTAGAGCTTGAGTTGGGCTGCATATGCCGTTTGAAGGTTATAGAAGATGCATAAGTCAGGTTATATGCTTGTCTGAAGAAGTGAGTTTTGATGGCACTTTTAAAGGCTTGGAGTGATGGAGAGTGATGGATTTAGTCAGCATGGTGGCAGAAGGGGAAAGTCTGGAGGCAAATGTACCCGGGGCCGCGGTAGACTACCTGCGGTTTTTACCTTCCCAGGAGGTAGTGGAATGAGGTTTCCTGGAGTCGGCGGCAGTAGCAGTGAATCAGTGCAGACAGTTGGTGGGAAAATCAGCTACTCGGCGGTGTGGCAGTTTTTCATCAAGCATTCGAAGTAGGTTAACATGGCCACATGCAAGATGTGTAGGCAGAAGGCGAAGCATGGCCAGGGTCCCAATGTTGGCCCCACGGCCTGCATCAACATATGCAGTGTCACCATAAAGTGGCCTGGGAGAACAGTGGCTCCAAAGCGGTGGTCCAGCCTGCTGCATCACCCAGTAGCATGCCACTCCCTGTTCCAGCCAGCCAAGGTTCCACCACCTCCTGTGTGTCATACCCTCTGTCACTCCAGATACTCCTGCTCCCCCTACTCCGAATAAATCATTCCGCCAGCAATCCATCGGCGAAGCTATGCCCAAGAGACAACAGTATGCACCCACTCATCCAACTCGCAGAAGATAAATGTGTCCTGTCCAAGGTGCTGCAGTCCCTCCCCACTTCAAGTGGTGTACTCTGCATCTTTAGGAAAACTGATGGCTTGTGCCAAGCTGAGGTAGAGAGTCCCAAGCTGTCATTTATTTGCGAAGAAGGCAGTATCAGCCCTGCACAATTTTGTTGAACAGAAGGTGGACCAGTCCTTGAGCCTGTTGGTGTGTACCAAAGTGCACAACAGAGCCAATGTCTGCTGTAACTACAGTCAGGGACAATACATGTCCTTTACGGTCCACTGGGTGAATGTGATTCCTGCACAGCCACAACAGCAACTTGGACAGGTCACGCCGCTTTGGCCTCCACGCTCACAGGCTGTTGTGCCTGTGACAGTGTGTGACTCTGCCTCCTCATCCTCCGCTGTCTCCTCAGCCTCCACTGTATGGACAAGTCTCAGTGCCCCTCCAGCCTACCATGTGTGCAGGGTACGGTGGTGTCACACTGTCCATCACATGGTTTGCCCTGGCGAACAGTCACACAGGAGGAACTGCTAAAATAAATTTATCAAGAAATCAAATCATTGCTTACTCCACAAAATATGCAAATGGGAACCATAGTGACTGACAATGGAAAGGACATCTTGTCTGTGCTGCGACAAGGAAGACTGAGCCTTGCGTCCTGTATGGCACACGTGTTCAATCTAGTTGTCAAGAGTTTCCTGAAGTCTTCCCCCCATCTAGAAGACATCCTAACAATGGGAAGGAAACTTTGCATGCACTTCAGCAACTCCTACACCGCAAAGTACTCCCTTCTTGAGCTGCAGAGTCAGAATAATATTCCCCAACATAGTCTGATTTGCGATGTTTCCAGCTATTGTAATTCCACCTCCAGTTGTTAGTTCGACTAAATGAACAGAGAAAAGCCAGTACCAATTTCTTGATGATCCAAGCAGATAGGGGGACTCCCCTGTGTACCTTCAATGTAAACCAGTGGCAGGTCATACGGGACACCTGCCATTTGCTCAGGCCCTTTGAGGAAGCCTTATTAGTCAGTCGCCAGGATTACGGGATGAACAATGTAATTCCACTGCTTCATGTACTACAACACATGTTGGAAACCAGGGCTGGTCAGGGCACTGAAGACGTGGTGCCTACATCTCACGGCCAGATGAACCCTGTGGAGGCTGAACTGGAGGAGGAGGAGGGGGTGAGGCACAGTGAAGCACAGTTTAGGTTTGGCGTAACGGCCAGTTTTTCTAGTCATCTGAAAGGAGAGGAGAAGCAGGAGCAGCCAGAGGAGCTAGGGGGCTGTGAGGAAGACAAGACAGACAAGTATGCAGTGGAGATGGAGGAGGGTAGTCCCTCAGAGTCACTTGCACAATGGCATGATGCATGCTCACGTGCTTGCATAGTGACCGCCGAATTGTCATCATTTGTCAGCGGGATGACTTCTGTCTCTTCACCTTATTGGACCCTCGCTACCAGCACAAAATACTGTTTTTACCTACCGGAGAGCATTGAACTGCCCTTATCAGTGCACTCCACATACGTACATCTGAGTTGCACCATTCTTTTCCTGTTAAAGTTTTCAGGGCCTAGTTACCGTGAAAGGCCAGACACATTTTTCATGGACAGACGAGTTCTCCTTGTGGTTACTATGACCCCTGCTGCACTAAACCCACTCTGGTGGCACACTACTGGCAGAGCAGGACTGCTTTCACAGGGCAAACTCTGTTAGTTGTGGCCACAGATCAAGTTTAAATAGTCACAAAGTCCAGACAGCTCAGAAACCCCCAGCCCTGGAGCTGGCTAGGAAGCACAGATGGATCTCTGTAAATCCTTAACAAGTAATCTGTATCAGGTGTCCAGCTCACCAAAACCATAAAACTTAACATTTAATATTTCCATTAAAAACATACATGTCCTGTGTGAGGTGTAGTCTCATCTCACCCCCCTCAAAATGTGACGCGTTTCAGGAAAAGATACCCCTTAATCATACTTAATCTTGGTATGATTAAGGGGTATCTTTCCCTGAAATGCGTCACCTTTTGAGGACCCAATTTTTACACAACAGTGGCAGGTGTGTAACTATGTCTGGCCATTCACACTAACTAGCCCATAAGCATTTGAACATAAAACCAAATATAAAACTGTCAAATGCCCTTAAATGGGATGCCCCCAGTCAGAGTGAGATAAATGCACTACAGCAAGCTTTAAAACGTGGTTTTGGTAGAAAAACAAGCGCAGGTGGTGTGATCTGTAACACTTACAAGGCTTGCAAGGCCTGGGCATAAAACCAAATGCAAACACACTGTCAGATGGACTTAAATGGGATGCCCCTGGTCCGAGTTAAATGCATTACAGCAAACTTTAAATTGTGGTTTTGATAGAAAAGCTAGAGCAATATAGGAAGGTGCTCTAGCTAGGAAAAATGCAAAGACACTGTCAGATGGTCTTAAATGGGATGTCTCTGGTCAGAATTAAATGCACTACAGCAAGTTTTAAAACATGGTTTTGGTAGAAAAGCAAGAGCAATATAGGCAGGTGGGTGTGATCTGTATCACTAACTAGGCTTGCAAGGCCTGGGCATAAAACCAAAAGCAAACACACTGTCAGATTGCCTTAAATGGGATGCCCCTTGTCAGAGTTAAATGCACTACAGCAAGCTTTAAAACTTGTTTTTGGTAGAAAAGAAAGAGCAATATAAGAAGGTGGGTGTGATCTGTAACACTAACTTAGCTTGCAAGGCCTGGGCATACAACCAAATGAAGAGACACTATCAGATGGCCTTAAATTGGTTGCCCCTGGTCAG
Organism: Gastrophryne carolinensis; assembly: GCA_027917425.1. NCBI lineage: Eukaryota > Metazoa > Chordata > Amphibia > Anura > Microhylidae > Gastrophryne > Gastrophryne carolinensis. The sequence goes on along the minus strand of CM051234.1, from coordinate 644,929,982 downwards.
AGTTAAATGCACTACAGCAAGCTTTAAAATTTGGTTTTGGAAGAAAAGCAAAAGCAATATAGGTAGGTGTGATCTGTATCACTAACTAGGCTTGCAGGGCCTGGGCATAAAACCAAATGCAAACACACTGTTAGATGGCCTTCAATGGGTTTCCCCTGGTCAGAGTTAAATGCACTACAGCAAGCTTTAAAACATGGTTTTGGTAGAAAAGCAAGAGCAATATATGCATGTGGGTGTGATCTGTATCGCTAACTAGGCTTGCCATGCCTGGGCATAAAACTAAATGCAAATACACTGTCAGATGGCCTTAAATGGGATGCCCATGGTCAGAGTTAAGTGCACTACAGCAAGCTTTAAAACTTGGTTTTGGTAGAAAAGCAAGAGCAGTATAGGCAGTTGGGTATGATCTGTATCACTAACTAGGCTTGCAAAGCCTGGGCATAAAACCAAATGCAAACACACTGTCAGATGGACTTAAAGTGGACCAACACCCAGGATTTTCACTATTCTGGGTGTTGGTCCACTTCTGCGGGGCACCCGGATCTAGTGAAACCCCCCAGAAAGCCCCTAAAAACGTACCTCACCGCCGACGGACAAACTGAGGCTGCCGCCACCTCTCGCGCGTCCCTCTTACAGGGAGCGCGCCCGCGCTGGCCATTCACAAATGGCCGGTGCGGGTGAGCGCTCTGCTACAGGGACGCGCGAGAGGTGGCCCGCGCATGCGCCATTGGAACGGGAGAAGGTAAGGTTTGTGGGCGTCCGTCCATTTCGGATGCCCTGCGGCGAGGGAGCTGATCGGCCCGGGAATCTTATAGATTCCTGGGCCGATCAGCGGTGGGTGTTGGTCCACGTTAAATAGGGTGCCCCTGGTCAAAGTTCAATACACTACAGGAAGCTTAAAAACATGGTTCAAATGGGATGTTCATGGTCAGACTTAAGTGCACTACAGCAAGCTTTAAAACTTGGTTTTGGTAGAAAAGAAAGAGCAATATAGGAAGGTGGGTGTGATCTATAACACACAGAGTTAAATACACTACAGGAAGCTTTAAAACATAGTTTTGGTAGAAAAGCAAGAGCAATATAGGAAGGTGTTTTAGCTAAAATCAAATGCAAGGACACTGTCAGATTGCCTTAAAAGGGATTTCCCTGGTCAGAGTTAAATGCACTGCAGCAAGCTTTAAAACTTGGTTTTGGTAGAAAAGCAAGATCAATATAGGTATGTGTGATCTGTATCACTAACTAGGCTTGCCAGGCCTGGGCATAAAACCAAATGCAAATACTGTCAGATGGCCTTAAATGGGATGCCCATGGTCAGAGTTAAGTGCACTTCAGCAAGCTTTAAAACTTGGTTTTGGTAGAAAAGGAAGAGCAGTATAGGCAGTTGGGTATGATCTGTATCTCTAACTAGGCTTGCAAGGCCTGGGAATAAAACCAAATGCAAACACACTGTTAGATGGCCTTCAATGGGTTGCCCCTGGTCAGAGTTAAATGCACTACAGCAAGCTTTAAAACATGGTTTTGATAGAAAAGCAAGAGCCATATATGCAGGTAGGTGTGATATGTATCACTAAGTAGGCTTGCAAGGCCTGGGCATAAAACCAAATGCAAACACACTGTCATATGGACTTAAATGGGATGCCCCTGGTTAGAGTTAAATACACTACAGGAAGCTTTAAAACGTGGTTTTGGTAGAAAAGCAAGAGCATTATAGGCAGTTGGGTATGATCTGTATCACTAACTAGGCTTGCATGGCCTGGACATAAAACCAAATGCAAACATACTGTTAGATAGCCATCAATAGGTTGCCTCTGGTCAGAGACAAATGCACTACAGCAAACTTTAAAACTTGGTTTTGGTAGAAAAGCAAGAGCAATATATGCAGGTAGGTGTGATCTGTATCACTAAGTTGGCTTGCAAGGACTGGGCTTAAAACCAAATGCAAACACACTGTCAGATGGACTTAAAGTGGACCAACACCCAGGATTTTCACTATTCTGGGTGTTGGTCCACTTCTGTGGGGCACCCCGATCGGGTGAAACCCCCCAGAAAGGCCCAAAAAACGTACCTCACCGCCGACGGACAAGCGGCGGACAAGCTGAGGCTGCCGCCGCCGCCTCTCGAGCGTCCCTCTTAAAGGGAGCGCGCCCGCACTGGCCATTCACAAACGGCCGGCGCGGGTGCGTGCCCTGCTAGAGGGACGCGCGAGAGGCGGCGGAGGCCCGCGCATGCACCGTTGGAACGGGAGAAGGTAAGGTTTGTGGGCGTCTGTGGGGGGTTTCACACAGTGGGGCGATTTCGGATGCCCCGCGGGGAGGGAGCTGATCGGCCCGGGCATCTTATAAATTCCCGGGCCAATCAGCGGTGGGTGTTGGTCCACGTTAAATAGGGTGCCCCTGGTCAGAGTTCCATACACTACAGGAAGCTTTAAAACATGGTTTTGGTAGAAAAGGAAGAGCAGTATAGGCAGGTGGGTGTGATCTGTATCACTAACTAGGCTTGCAAGACCTGGGCATAAAACCAAATGCAAACACACTGTCAGATGGACTTAAATGGGATGCCCCTGGTCAGAGTTAAATACACTACAGGAAGCTTTAAAACATAGTTTTGGTAGAAAGGCAAGAGCAATATAGGCAGGTGTTTTAGCTAAAAACAAATGCAAACACACTGTCAGATGGCCTTAAATGGGATGCCCCTGCTCAAAGTTATATGCACTACCGCAAGCTTTAAAACATGGTTTTGGTAGAAAAGCAAGGGCAATATAGGTAGATGTTCTACCTAAAATCAAATGCAAAGACACTGTCAGATTGCCTTAAATGGGTTGCCCCTGGTCAGAGTTAAATGCACTACAGCAAGCTTTAAAACTTGGTTTTGGTAGAATAGAAAGAGCAATATAGGAAGGTGGGTGGGATCTGTAACACTAACTAGGCTTGCAAGGCCTGGGCATAAAACCAAATGCAAACACACTGTCAGATGGCCTTAAATGTGATGCCCCTGGTCAGAGTTAATTGCACTACAGCAAGCTTTAAAACATGGTTTTGGAGAAAATTAAGAGCAATATGGGCAGGTGGGTGTGAGCTGTATCACTAACTAGGCTTGCCAGGCTTGGGCATAAAACCAAATGCATTCACATTGTCAGATGGCCTTAAATGGGATGACCCCGGTCAGAGATAAATGCACTACGGCAAGCTTTAAAACGTGGTTTTGGTAGAAATCAAGGGCAATATAGGCAGGTACTTTAGCTAAAAAGAAATGCAAAGACACTGTCAGATGGCCTTAAATGGGATGCCCCTCGTCCGAGTTAAATGCACTACAGCAAGCTTTAAAACATGGTTTTGGTAGAAAAGCAAGAGCAATATAGGCAGGTGCTCTAGCTAAAAAGAAATGCAAAGGCACTGTCAGATGGCCTTAAATGGGATGCCCCTGTTGAAAGTTAAATGTACTACAGCAAGCTTCGAAGATCAAATCACGGCAATATTCAGATTAATTCAGAATCAAACTTTTCCTGAATTTCGTAATGAATTCAGATTGGGCAGATTTGATTTGCCAATTCCTAACTACTATAATAGGATACAATTCGGGTGTGCATAATTCCAGGATTTAGGGGCCAAATCAGGAGATTCATAGATGAACTGAATAGGTTTTGGCTCATAACTAGACATTAATCACATGGGGATAACACAGAAGCCTCCGCTTGGTGGGCTTCCCTACCCTGGTGGGCCAGGATTAGCTTGGCAGGACACCAAAGAAGCAGGGGGTACCTGTATTTAATGCCCAGACCAGGAGGAAACCGGTGGGACTGCATCAAGGCCTTCGCCAGGTGGGGACAGATGAAATAAGATGTGGTGACAGTGGGTTCTTATTTTTATTTTGAAACTGCATTTTTCTTACTTTAACTGTTCAGGAATTGATAATGGGTTCAAAGGACCCCTATACCAGTTCAGAGGGTTATGTTGGGCATGCCACCTTCTAGCATCAGTAGGTGGCATGTAGGATAATTTGACCCGATCTTGCCGGTATCCAGTCTGGGACAAACTAAAGTGAATTGTCAAGATCCAGGTTGAATCTAACTTTGAACCATTGCTAGGTATAGTATATATGTAACTGGAAGCTGAATGAACTGAAATTTCCAGTACAATTTTACCTATTACTGCAGCTTTCACTATTGTTTTCCTGTAACATAAAGTTTGGTGTTCATTTCTGGTTTTATGAGAATAGTGTAAAATTTAGGGAAAAATATACAGCCCAGTAATCCTGCACTGGATGTCAGTATGGCAAATATCTCCACAGCCACCATGTATTTTCCTCTGGTGCTCAGATAGGCCGGGATCATGGCAATCCAGACACTGCAGAACACCAGCATGCTGAACGTGATGTACTTGGCCTCATTAAAACTGTCCGGTAATGTCCTCACCATGAAAGCCAGAACAAAGCTCACAGCTGCCAGAAACCCCATATAACCCAACACTAAGTAGAAGCCAATAACTGACCCTTCATTACACTGAATGATGATCTTCTCAGCATACGAGGACACGTCATACTCTTGATAAGGTGGAGAAACTGACAACCAAATTACACAAATCAGGACTTGGACAGAGGAACATATTAGTACAGCATAATTTGCCAGTTTTATGCCAACCCACTTTTTCCAGTAGCTGCCTGGTTTTGTGACTTTGAAAGCAACCCAGACGGTGATAGTCTTGGCCAGAACAGAAGAAACAGAAATGGTGAAGAAGATCCCAAATGCTGCTTGTCTCAGCATGCAGGTTATATCTACAGGAGGACCGAGGAACAAGAAGACACAGAGGAAGCTCAGCAAGATGGAGGTCAGGAGAAGGATGCTCAAAGTCCGGTTATTGGCTTTAACTACTGGAGTGTCCCAAAAGGAGGTAAATACTTTTAGTCCAATTGCACAGATTACAAAGCCCAAAAATGAGATTATGCAAATTGCAGGAGTCAAATCATCTTCATATGAGAGGTAATCAAAGGTTTTTGGAATGCATCTGACTTTCTTCGCATCTGGCCACTCTTCAGTAGGGCACTTCTCACAGTTTTCACTATCTGCAGGAAGTAAATTAACACAATATAATATAAAAGCTCAATATGCACATTTTGGGCAAAGACAGTTAAAGGGATACAGAAGGCAAAGGCATTTTGTTAGACCATTGTGTCGGGCTACATTTGGCACTGTCCTAAACTGCTTTCTATTTTTAAATTAAAGAAGAAAAGAGATATTGAGGTTTACAATTAACTTTATGATTTCTTTTCTGAAGCATGAATAATTAGTGAGGTCTGTGAGACAGGCATTCCTATAACCCAGCTGTTCTCCCTCTCTCCCAGTGTCCACAATCTGATGAGGTGGAGCTTTAGACCACCAGCTTAACCTTATGATTGATGGTCTATGGCAAAGGAATTCAGACTGTGTGCCACAGCTACTTTGCCTTGTTTCTACTTTCAAAAGCAGCTGTGCTCTGACAGGAAGAGAGAGGGCGGCCATGATGAGGTGAGCAGCTAAATTACAGTTTATGCACTTTGTTTACAGAGTCTTTACATATGCAGTGCTTTAATAAACACTGTTACATTTAAGGACCAAAAACAACTATATGTGCATAGAGCATTCTCCTGAGTACACTAATTTCCATAAAAATGCTATTCACAATAACCCTATGTGAACCTTAAAGCCAACAAGTTACTACTGTAATTCTGCTCAAAAATGTGCAGCCTTCCTTGACCCAAGATCCTAAGCATATATTTCCACAACTACTAGTGAGTGGGAAGAAATGAACAAGTTGTCTGCAATTCCTATATCTTGGAACCTCCTCTCCTACTGAGTTCCTGAAAACTTAGAAAGAGGTTTCTAAGGTGGATCAACAGTTCTGTGCCATCTTGGCCTCCCAAAGAAACCAGCTGGTATTCACCTAGAAGCCTTACTTACCATTAGAGATGAGCGGACTTTTGAAAAATTCGATTCGACTGATTCGCCGAATTTTCCGACAAAAATCGTTTCGACCCGAATAAATTCGCGACGAATCGCTATTAAAAACGGCTATTTCTGAGCCTCCTAGAGCCTCAATAGGGTTGTAAACCATTCTGCCTTGCTGTAACACGCACAGGATGCGTGCTGGGTTAGTTAAATAATACTTTGAATAAATATCACATGCAGATCAGAGGCATCGCTAATAGAATCGCAGAGCGGCACAATTGAATTCAAGAGAGTTGAAGTGGCATCACTATGAGAGGCAGGAGCCCAAACATTGCTTTAAAGAGACACTGGAGTTGGCAGCAGCAGGAGCCCAAAAATTGGATGAATCACACCCTGGAGTTGGCAGAAGCAGCAGCAGGAGCCCAAACATTGGCTGAAAGAGACACTAGGGTTGGCTTCAGGAGCCCAAAAATTGGATGAATCACACCCTGGAGTTGGCAGCAGCAGCAGGAGCCCAAATATACACTGGAGTTGGCTTCAGGAGCCCAAACATTGGATGAATCACACACTGGAGTTGGCAGCAGCAGCAGCATGAGCCCAAATATACACTGGAGTTGGCTTCAGGAGCCCAAAACTTGGATGAGTCACACCCTGGAGTTGGCAGAAGTTGGCAGCAGCAGCAGCAGGAGCCCCAACATTACTTTAAAGAGACACTGGGGTTGGCTTCAGGAGCCCAAAAATTGGATGAATCACACCCTGGAGTTGGCAGCAGCAGCAGCAGGAGCCCCAACATTACTTTAAAGAGACACTGGGGTTGGATTCAGGAGCCCAAAAATTGGATGAATCACACCCTGGAGTTGGCAGCAGCAGGAGCCCAAATATTACTTTAAAGAGACACTGGGGTTGGCTTCAGGAGCCCAGAAATTGGATGATTCACACCCTGGAGTTGGCAGCAGCAGCAGCAGGAGCCCAAATATACACTGGGGTTGGCTTCAGGAGCCCAAAAATTGGATGAATCACACCCTGGGAGTTGGCAGCAGCAGCAGCAGGAGCCCAAATATTACTTTAAAGAGACACTGGGGTTGGCTTCAGGAGCCCAAAAATTGGATGCATCACACCCTGGAGTTGGCAGCAGCAGGAGCCCAAATATTACTTTAAAGAGACACTGGGGTTGGCTTCAGGAGCCCAAAAATTGCATGATTCACACCCTGGAGTTGGCAGCAGCAGCAGGAGCCCAAATATACACTGGAGTTGGCTTCAGGAGCCCAAAAATTGGATGAATCACACCCTGGAGTTGGCAGCAGCAGGAGCCCAAATATTACTTTAAAGAGACACTGGGGTTGGCTTCAGGAGCCCAAAAATTGGATGAATCACACCCTGGAGTTGGCAGCAGCAGCAGCAGGAGCCCAAATATACACTGGAGTTGGCTTCAGGAGCCCAAAAATTGAATGAGTCACACCCTGGAGTTGGCAGAAGTTGGCAGCAGCAGCAGCAGGAGCCCCAACATTACTTTAAAGAGACACTGGGGTTGGCTTCAGGAGCCCAAAAATTGGATGAATCACACCCTGGAGTTGGCAGCAGCAGCAGGAGCCCCAACATTACTTTAAAGAGACACTGGGGTTGGCTTCAGGAGCCCAAAAATTGGATGAATCACACCCTGGAGTTGGCAGCAGCAGGAGCCCAAATATTACTTTAAAGAGACACTGGGGTTGGCTTCAGGAGCCCAAAAATTGGATGAATCACACCCTGGGAGTTGGCAGCAGCAGCAGCAGGAGCCCAAATATTACTTTAAAGAGACACTGAGGTTGGCTTCAGGAGCCCAAAAATTGGATGAATCACACCCTGGAGTTGGCAGCAGCAGAAGCCCAAATATTACTTTAAAGAGACACTGGGGTTGGCTTCAGGAGCCCAGAAATTGCATGATTCACACCCTGGAGTTGGCAGCAGCAGCAGGAGCCCAAATATACACTGGAGTTGGCTTCAGGAGCCCAAAAATTGGATGAATCACACCCTGGAGTTGGCAGAAGTTGGCAGCAGCAGCAGCAGCAGGAGCAGGAGCCCAAACATTACTTTAAAGAGACCCTGGGGTTGGCTTCAGGAGCCCAAAAATTGGATGAATCACACCCTGTGGAGAGTCATGTGGAGAAAAAGTAGCTTAGTTAGTAATATCTACATAAAATTATGAATAAACAAATGCAAAAGTATTGCCAAAGTGAAGTTTTGTTTGAGGGTGTGTTTCCACCTTTTAATTAAATCAGAAACAAGAAGGTATCATTGCCTCTGACTAATTAGCCCTCAAAAATTCTTGGAATTTTTAATCTGGAATCATGTCTGATCCGTCTTATCCGAAGAATATTAATAAAAAGTAAGAGTAACGTAAAGGATTTTTTATCAATACTTACTTGTGGTCCGATGCGGAGGAATGTCTGTAACTGGAGAGCAGCGCCTTAAATCTGTTTTGCACGATCCATCTTTCTTTAGTGTAGGTCTGGCCCCGTCACCAATCTACTGGAATACATCAGGCATTGTTGGGAGGAAAGCTTGGATGAGCCAAGCGCCATTCATTTCCACACAGGGCAGTCTCTGGAAAAAAAAAGTCTGTATAAACCAGGGTCTTTTTCATATAAAAACAAATGGTTATTCTTGCTTTTAAACCATATGTTCCACAGCTTTACCAGTCATTGTGTCAGCCAATGAAGCAACTTTGTCTCGAAGTGCTGCAAAAGCAGTCCACTGCATCACAAGTGGCATCTGACACCCCCAGTCAACTGTCTGTCTGTTATGCTTTGGGTTCAGCTCCACTATCCATTGATGAAGATCTGATAATCATAAAATTCAGCAGCTACTGCCCAGCCAAGAAGTGGAGGAGACACTCGCCTCTTCTTCCACTAGCCGGCAATTAGTGATGAGGAGAGTGTCGTGGGAGGAGGTGTTGCAAGCCGAGGTAGTGGAAGAGGGTCCCTGAAGCCTGAGGCGGTGGCGGCAGCAGCAGCAGCAGATTATTGCGGACTGTTGTTCGGAAAAATCAGCTACTCAGCGATGTGGCAGTGTTTCATGCAGCATCCTGTGGAGAAAAAGTAGGTTAGTTAGTGTATATACATAAAATTATGAATAGACAAATGCAATAGTATTGCCAAAGTGAAGTTTTGTTTGAGGGTGTGTTTCCACCTTGTAATTAAATCAGAAACAACTAGCTATCATTTGCCTCTGAATAATTAGCCCTCAAAAATTCTTGGAATTTTTAATCTTGATGTCTGAGGGATTTCTCCTCTCAGACAGCGTCACCATAAGTCCAGCCTGCTGCATTACACTTGGAAGAACATCCTGTTTGCGCTGCGACAAGGAAGCCAGAGTCATGCGTCCTGACATGGCACACGTGTTCAGTCTAGTTTTTAAGTCTTGCCCCCATCTGAAAGAACAACAGGAAAGAAAGTTAGCATGCACTTCTGGCACTCCTACACCACCAAGCACAACCCTATTGAGCCTCAGCGTCACAACGGTGTACCCCACCATAGTCTGATTTGCGATGTTTCCACCCGTTGGAATTCCACCCTCCATATGCAGGATCCACTATAGCAGTGGTCCCCAACCCTGTCCTCAAGGCCCACCAACAGGCCAGGTTTTGCAGATCTCCACAAAGATGCACAGGTGGAGTAATTAGTGCAGCTGCAGAGCAATAGAGCTGGCTATTTGGAGATCCAAAAAACATGACATGTTGGTGGGCCTTGAGGACAGGGTTGAGGACCACTGCACTATAGGAACAGAGAAAAGCCATCACGGATTTCTGGATGATCCAAACGGATAGGGGGACACCCCTGTGTAAATTCAATGTAAACCATTGGCAGCTCATACGTGACACCGACCGTTTGCTCAGGCCCTTTGAGGAAGCTACGTTATTAGTCAGTTGCCAGGACTATGAGATGAACGATGAGATTCCACTGCTTCATGTACTACAACACATGTTGGAAACCATGGCTGGTCAGGGCACTGGAGACATGGCACATACATTTCACAGCCACATGAAGCCTGTGGGGGCTGAAGTGGAGGAGGAGGAGGGGGTGGGGCAAAGCAAACCACAGTTTAGGTTTCACAAAATGACCATTTTATCTAGTCATCTGACAGAAGAGGAGGAGCAGGAGCAGCCACAGGAGCTAGAGGGTTGTGAGTAAGGTGAGACAGAGGACCCAGACACACCGTGGCAGTTTACAGTGGAGATGGAGACAGGTAGTCCCTCCGAGTCATTTGCACAAATGGCACGATGCATGCTCACATGCTTGCGTACTAGTGAGCGCAGAATTGTCTCCATTTGTCAGCGGGAAGACTTCTGGCTCTCCAACTTATTGGACCCTCGCTTCCGGCACAAATGGGGGCATTTTTTACGCCCACTGAGAGGGAGGACAAACTGACCTACTACAGAGACATCCCACGTAGTCAGTTGGGCGATGTCTATCTGCGCCATGGCCCATACTCCCGCAGGTCTGACTCGGGGGGACCTCTGCGATCACCTTCCACTGCCATGGCTGCTGGGGGGGTGGAAGGAGCAGCAGCAGCAGCTCCATCAGCAGCAGCCTCAGTCTTCAGTCGCTAGTGAGTAGCTTTCTACACCCGCATAGTGAGTCTACTCATGAGCAGCAGGAAGACCTGGAGCTGGACCTCAAACAGCAGGTCATGTCATACCTTGACATGACCATGCCAACACACCTTCAAGATCCACTGGATTTGCTGGGAAGCCAAACTTGACTTGTGCGCGCAACTAGCAGAGTTTGCCCTGGAAAAGCTGTACTGGCCGGACAGTAGTTGATTTAGATGGCAACTGGGCTGCTCTATATAACGAAGCAAAATGGCAAATTTACCTCACTATATAAGCTATTGCCCCTCAGATTTACACAGGGGCTGCTCTATATTATGCTGCAAAATGGCAAATTTACCTCACAATATAAGCTATTGCCCCTCAGATTTACACAGGGCCTGCTCTATATAACGAAGCAAAATGGCAAATTTACCTCACTATATAAGCTATTGCCCCTCAGATTTACACAGGGACTGCTCTATATTATGCTGCAAAATGGCAAATTAACCTCACAATATAAGCTATTGCAGCTCTATATAAATAAAAATAAATAAATAAAAAAAGGGCCTGTAGAAGCTTATTTAGTATAACAGATAGGGTGACATGTGTTGGTTTGGGATGCCCATATGGGCTAGTGTTTTGGCAGCAGTACAAAAACCAATGCAAAATGCAATAGCTTAATAAAGCTGATGCTGATCAACGCTTATTTAGTATAACAGATGGGGTGCAACATGCAGGTTTGGGATGCCCTGCGGCCTGGTGTATTTAAAGCAGACCAAAACCAATTCAAAATGCAATAACTTAATAAAGCTGAGGCTGTAGATGCTTATTTAGTATAAACAGGTAGGGTGCAAGGTGCAGCTTTGGGGTGCCCTGCGGCCTGGTTAAATGAAAGCAGTCAAAAAGGAAGTGCAAACTGAAGTAGCTTAATGAAGCTGATGCTGATCAACGCTTATGTTGTATACCAGATAGGGTGCAAGGTGCAGCTTTGGGGTGCCCTGCGGCCTGGTTTATTAAAAGCAGTCAAAAACAAGTGCAAACTGAAGTAGCTTAATAAAGCAGCTGATGCTGATCAACGCTTATGTTGTATAACAGATAGGTTTAAAATAGCATGTGCCTTGGGATGCCCGTGTGGCCTGTTATATTTCCAGCTGAACAAAAAGTAACAATAATCCAAGTATGAGACATCATTTTGACCTTCTTTACAGCGCCAAACTTTGAAAAAAAAAAATTAATTTCATGCCGATCAATCCAAAGGTCAATGCCCCTAACAAAAATAGTGTTCGGCATAAGTTTTCCTTCTGGAAGGACGTAACCTTTAGTTTACATGGTTGGGGTAGGTTATCTTACAAATTGTGATACCCCAGGCAGCAGTGTCATTGAAAGAGACAGATTGTAATGCAGGCCATACGCAATTAGAGAAACTCAGGCTGCAACAGGCCTATTTAGTTTACATGGTTGGGGTAGGTTATCTTACAAATTGGGATACCCCACTGTATATGAAACCGAATATAAATGCACACCCAAAAGTGGACAATCAGCCTCCAAGAGGCCTGCTTAGTTTAAATAAGAGAGCTGCTTAGTATGGTAGGTAGGTTATGTTATGTTACAGAATGGGATGCCCCAAGCAGACTTGAGATCAGTATATATGCACACAGCAGCAGTGTGTTAGCAGGCTCATACAGGCCAAATTTCTTTAAATAACTGTGCAGCTTACAGTAAATGCAGAGGCTAATGGTATGTTACAGAATGGGATGCCCCAAAGCAGACTTGAGATCAGTATATATGCACACAGCAGCAGTGTGTTAGCAGGCTCATACAGGCCAAATTTCTTTAAATAACTGTGCAGCTTACAGTAAATGCAGAGGCTAATGGTATGTTACAGAATGGGATGCCCCAAAGCAGACTTGAGATCAGTATATATGCACACAGCAGCAGTGTGTTAGCAGGCTCATACAGGCCAAATTTCTTTAAATAACTGTGCAGCTTACAGTAAATGCAGAGGCTAATGGTATGTTACAGAATGGGATGCCCCAAAGCAGACTTGAGATCAGTATATATGCACACAGCAGCAGTGTGTTAACAGGCTCATACAGGCCAAATTTCTTTAAATAACTGTGCAGCTTACAGTAAATGCAGAGGCTAATGGTATGTTACAGAATGGGATGCCCCAAAGCAGACTTGAGATCAGTATATATGCACACAACAGCAGTGTGTTAGCAGGCTCATACAGGCCAAATTTCTTTAAATAACTGTGCAGCTTACAGTTAATGCAGAGGCTAATGGTATGTTACAGAATGGGATGCCCCAAGCAGACTTGAGATCAGTATATATGCACACAGCAGCAGTGTGTTAGCAGGCTCATACAGGCCAAATTTCTTTAAATACCTGTGCAGCTTACAGTAAATGCAGAGGCTAATGGTATGTTACAGAATGGGATTCCCCAAAGCTGACTTGAGATCAGTATATATGCACACAGCAGCAGTGTGTTAGCAGGCTCATACAGGCCAAATTTCTTTAAATAACTGTGCAGCTTACAGTTAATGCAGAGGCTAATGGTATGTTACAGAATGGGATGCCCCAAGCAGACTTGAGATCAGTATATATGCACACAGCAGCAGTGTGTTAGCAGGCTCATACAGGCCAAATTTCTTTAAATACCTGTGCAGCTTACAGTAAATGCAGAGGCTAATGGTATGTTACAGAATGGGATGCCCCAAAAACCAGAGAGCACCTGGCAGGCAGCAGTAAGACTATGCACAGCAAAAGTGTCTTTATCATGCCTAATTTCAATTAGAATAGGTGCAAATGGTTAGGTTCTTAAATAGAGGCTGGTGTAGTCACAGAATGGGATGCCCTAAAAACCAGCAGTAAGTACACCTGGCAGGGACAAGTAGTGCTATGCCCAGCAAAAGTGTCTTTATCAGGCCTAATTTCAATTATAATAAGTGCAAATGGTTATATGGTCTTAAACAGAGGCTGCTGTAGTCACAGAATGGGATGCCCCAAAAAAGATCCAGTAGTGCTATGCCCAGCAAAAGTGTCTTTATCAGGCTAATTTCAATTATAATAAGAGCAAATGGTTATATGGTCTTAAACAGAGGCTGCTGTAGTCACAGAATGGGATGCCCTAAAAACCAGCAGTAAGTACACCTGGCAGGGTCCAGAAGTACTATGGCCAGCAAAAGTGTCTTTATCAGGCTAATTTCAATTATAATAAGAGCAAATGGTTATATGGTCTTAAACAGAGGCTGCTGTAGTCACAGAATGGGATGCCCTAAAAACCAGCAGTAAGTACACCTGGCAGGGTCCAGAAGTACTATGGCCAGCAAAAGTGTCTTTATCAGGCTAATTTCAATTATAATAAGAGCAAATGGTTATATGGTCTTAAACAGAGGCTGCTGTAGTCACAGAATGGGATGCCCTAAAAACCAGCAGTAAGTACACCTGGCAGGGTCCAGAAGTACTATGGCCAGCAAAAGTGTCTTTATCAGGCTAATTTCAATTATAATAAGAGCAAATGGTTATATGGTCTTAAACAGAGGCTGCTGTAGTCACAGAATGGGATGCCCCAAAAAAGATCCAGTAGTGCTATGCCCAGCAAAAGTGTCTTTATCAGGGCTAATTTCAATTATAATAAGTGCAAATGGTTATATGGTCTTAAACAGAGGCTGCTGTAGTCACAGAATGGGATGCCCCAAAAAAGATCCAGTAGTGCTATGCCCAGCAAAAGTGTCTTTATCAGGGCTAATTTCAATTATAATAAGAGCAAATGGTTATATGGTCTTAAACAGAGGCTGCTGTAGTCACAGAATGGGATGCCCTAAAAACCAGCAGTAAGTACACCTGGCAGGGTCCAGAAGTACTATGCCCAGCAAAAGTGTCTTTATCAGGCTAATTTCAATTATAATAAGAGCAAATGGTTATATGGTCTTAAACAGAGGCTGCTGTAGTCACAGAATGGGATGCCCTAAAAACCAGCAGTAAGTACACCTGGCAGGGTCCAGAAGTACTATGGCCAGCAAAAGTGTCTTTATCAGGCTAATTTCAATTATAATAAGAGCAAATGGTTATATGGTCTTAAACAGAGGCTGCTGTAGTCACAGAATGGGATGCCCTAAAAACCAGCAGTAAGTACACCTGGCAGGGTCCAGAAGTACTATGGCCAGCAAAAGTGTCTTTATCAGGCTAATTTCAATTATAATAAGAGCAAATGGTTATATGGTCTTAAACAGAGGCTGCTGTAGTCACAGAATGGGATGCCCCAAAAAAGATCCAGTAGTGCTATGCCCAGCAAAAGTGTCTTTATCAGGGCTAATTTCAATTATAATAAGTGCAAATGGTTATATGGTCTTAAACAGAGGCTGCTGTAGTCACAGAATGGGATGCCCCAAAAAAGATCCAGTAGTGCTATGCCCAGCAAAAGTGTCTTTATCAGGGCTAATTTCAATTATAATAAGTGCAAATGGTTATATGGTCTTAAACAGAGGCTGCTGTAGTCACAGAATGGGATGCCCTAAAAACCAGCAGTAAGTACACCTGGCAGGGTCCAGAAGTACTATGGCCAGCAAAAGTGTCTTTATCAGGCTAATTTCAATTATAATAAGAGCAAATGGTTATATGGTCTTAAACAGAGGCTGCTGTAGTCACAGAATGGGATGCCCTAAAAACCAGCAGTAAGTACACCTGGCAGGGTCCAGAAGTACTATGGCCAGCAAAAGTGTCTTTATCAGGCTAATTTCAATTATAATAAGAGCAAATGGTTATATGGTCTTAAACAGAGGCTGCTGTAGTCACAGAATGGGATGCCCTAAAAACCAGCAGTAAGTACACCTGGCAGGGTCCAGAAGTACTATGCCCAGCAAAAGTGTCTTTATCAGGCTAATTTCAATTATAATAAGAGCAAATGGTTATATGGTCTTAAACAGAGGCTGCTGTAGTCACAGAATGGGATGCCCTAAAAACCAGCAGTAAGTACACCTGGCAGGGTCCAGAAGTACTATGGCCAGCAAAAGTGTCTTTATCAGGCTAATTTCAATTATAATAAGAGCAAATGGTTTTATGGTCTTAAACAGAGGCTGCTGTAGTCACAGAATGGGATGCCCTAAAAACCAGCAGTAAGTACACCTGGCAGGGTCCAGAAGTACTATGGCCAGCAAGAGTGTCTTTATCAGGCTAATTTCAAATATAATAAGAGCAAATGGTTATATGGTCTTAAACAGAGGCTGCTGTAGTCACAGAATGGGATGCCCTAAAAACCAGCAGTAAGTACACCTGGCAGGGTCCAGAAGTACTATGGCCAGCAAAAGTGTCTTTATCAGGCTAATTTCAAATATAATAAGAGCAAATGGTTATATGGTCTTAAACAGAGGCTGCTGTAGTCACAGAATGGGATGCCCTAAAAACCAGCAGTAAGTACACCTGGCAGGGTCCAGAAGTACTATGGCCAGCAAAGGTGTCTTTATCAGGCTAATGTCAAATATAATAAGAGCAAATGGTTATATGGTCTTAAACAGAGGCTGCTGTAGTCACAGAAGGGGATGCCCTAAAAACCAGCAGTAAGTACACCTGGCAAGGTCCAGAAGTACTATGGCCAGCAAAAGTGTCTTTATCAGGCTAATTTCAAATATAATAAGAGCAAATGGTTATATGGTCTTAAACAGAGGCTGCTGTAGTCACAGAATGGGATGCCCTAAAAACCAGCAGTAAGTACACCTGGCAGGGTCCAGAAGTACTATGGCCAGCAAAGGTGTCTTTATCAGGGTAATGTCAAATATAATAAGAGCAAATGGTTATATGGTCTTAAACAGAGGCTGCTGTAGTCACAGAAGGGGATGCCCTAAAAACCAGCAGTAAGTACACCTGGCAGGGTCCAGAAGTACTATGGCCAGCAAAAGTGTCTTTATCAGGCTAATTTCAATTATAATAAGAGCAAATGGTTATATGGTCTTAAACAGAGGCTGCTGTAGTCACAGAATGGGATGCCCTAAAAACCAGCAGTAAGTACACCTGGCAGGGTCCAGAAGTACTATGGCCAGCAAAAGTGTTTTTATCAGGCTAATTTCAATTATAATAAGAGCAAATGGTTATATGGTCTTAAACAGAGGCTGCTGTAGTCACAGAATGGGATGCCCTAAAAACCAGCAGTAAGTACACCTGGCAGGGTCCAGAAGTACTATGGCCAGCAAGAGTGTCTTTATCAGGCTAATTTCAAATATAATAAGAGCAAATGGTTATATGGTCTTAAACAGAGGCTGCTGTAGTCACAGAATGGGATGCCCTAAAAACCAGCAGTAAGTACACCTGGCAGGGTCCAGAAGTACTATGGCCAGCAAAAGTGTCTTTATCAGGCTAATTTCAAATATAATAAGAGCAAATGGTTATATGGTCTTAAACAGAGGCTGCTGTAGTCACAGAATGGGATGCCCTAAAAACCAGCAGTAAGTACACCTGGCAGGGTCCAGAAGTACTATGGCCAGCAAAAGTGTCTTTATCAGGCTAATTTCAAATATAATAAGAGCAAATGGTTATATGGTCTTAAACAGAGGCTGCTGTAGTCACAGAATGGGATGCCCTAAAAACCAGCAGTAAGTACACCTGGCAAGGTCCAGAAGTACTATGGCCAGCAAAAGTGTCTTTATCAGGCTAATTTCAAATATAATAAGAGCAAATGGTTATATGGTCTTAAACAGAGGCTGCTGTAGTCACAGAATGGGATGCCCTAAAAACCAGCAGTAAGTACACCTGGCAGGGTCCAGAAGTACTATGGCCAGCAAAGGTGTCTTTATCAGGCTAATGTCAAATATAATAAGAGCAAATGGTTATATGGTCTTAAACAGAGGCTGCTGTAGTCACAGAAGGGGATGCCCTAAAAACCAGCAGTAAGTACACCTGGCAGGGTCCAGAAGTACTATGGCCAGCAAAAGTGTCTTTATCAGGCTAATTTCAATTATAATAAGAGCAAATGGTTATATGGTCTTAAACAGAGGCTGCTGTAGTCACAGAATGGGATGCCCTAAAAACCAGCAGTAAGTACACCTGGCAGGGTCCAGAAGTACTATGGCCAGCAAAAGTGTCTTTATCAGGCTAATTTCAATTATAATAAGAGCAAATGGTTATATGGTCTTAAACAGAGGCTGCTGTAGTCACAGAATGGGATGCCCTAAAAACCAGCAGTAAGTACACCTGGCAGGGTCCAGAAGTACTATGGCCAGCAAGAGTGTCTTTATCAGGCTAATTTCAAATATAATAAGAGCAAATGGTTATATGGTCTTAAACAGAGGCTGCTGTAGTCACAGAATGGGATGCCCTAAAAACCAGCAGTAAGTACACTTGGCAGGGTCCAGAAGTACTATGGCCAGCAAGAGTGTCTTTATCAGGCTAATTTCAAATATAATAAGAGCAAATGGTTATATGGTCTTAAACAGAGGCTGCTGTAGTCACAGAATGGGATGCCCTAAAAACCAGCAGTAAGTACACCTGGCAGGGTCCAGAAGTACTATGGCCAGCAAAAGTGTCTTTATCAGGCTAATTTCAATTATAATAAGAGCAAATGGTTATATGGTCTTAAACAGAGGCTGCTGTAGTCACAGAATGGGATGCCCTAAAAACCAGCAGTAAGTACACCTGGCAGGGTCCAGAAGTACTATGGCCAGCAAAAGTGTCTTTATCAGGCTAATTTCAATTATAATAAGAGCAAATGGTTATATGGTCTTAAACAGAGGCTGCTGTAGTCACAGAATGGGATGCCCTAAAAACCAGCAGTAAGTACACCTGGCAGGGTCCAGAAGTACTATGGCCAGCAAAAGTGTCTTTATCAGGCTAATTTCAATTATAATAAGAGCAAATGGTTATATGGTCTTAAACAGAGGCTGCTGTAGTCACAGAATGGGATGCCCTAAAAACCAGCAGTAAGTACACCTGGCAGGGTCCAGAAGTACTATGGCCAGCAAGAGTGTCTTTATCAGGCTAATTTCAAATATAATAAGAGCAAATGGTTATATGGTCTTAAACAGAGGCTGCTGTAGTCACAGAATGGGATGCCCTAAAAACCAGCAGTAAGTACACCTGGCAGGGTCCAGAAGTACTATGGCCAGCAAAAGTGTCTTTATCAGGCTAATTTCAAATATAATAAGAGCAAATGGTTATATGGTCTTAAACAGAGGCTGCTGTAGTCACAGAATGGGATGCCCTAAAAACCAGCAGTAAGTACACCTGGCAGGGTCCAGAAGTACTATGGCCAGCAAAAGTGTCTTTATCAGGCTAATTTCAAATATAATAAGAGCAAATGGTTATATGGTCTTAAACAGAGGCTGCTGTAGTCACAGAATGGGATGCCCTAAAAACCAGCAGTAAGTACACCTGGCAAGGTCCAGAAGTACTATGGCCAGCAAAAGTGTCTTTATCAGGCTAATTTCAAATATAATAAGAGCAAATGGTTATATGGTCTTAAACAGAGGCTGCTGTAGTCACAGAATGGGATGCCCTAAAAACCAGCAGTAAGTACACCTGGCAGGGTCCAGAAGTACTATGGCCAGCAAAGGTGTCTTTATCAGGCTAATGTCAAATATAATAAGAGCAAATGGTTATATGGTCTTAAACAGAGGCTGCTGTAGTCACAGAAGGGGATGCCCTAAAAACCAGCAGTAAGTACACCTGGCAGGGTCCAGAAGTACTATGGCCAGCAAAAGTGTCTTTATCAGGCTAATTTCAATTATAATAAGAGCAAATGGTTATATGGTCTTAAACAGAGGCTGCTGTAGTCACAGAATGGGATGCCCTAAAAACCAGCAGTAAGTACACCTGGCAGGGTCCAGAAGTACTATGGCCAGCAAAAGTGTCTTTATCAGGCTAATTTCAATTATAATAAGAGCAAATGGTTATATGGTCTTAAACAGAGGCTGCTGTAGTCACAGAATGGGATGCCCTAAAAACCAGCAGTAAGTACACCTGGCAGGGTCCAGAAGTACTATGGCCAGCAAGAGTGTCTTTATCAGGCTAATTTCAAATATAATAAGAGCAAATGGTTATATGGTCTTAAACAGAGGCTGCTGTAGTCACAGAATGGGATGCCCTAAAAACCAGCAGTAAGTACACTTGGCAGGGTCCAGAAGTACTATGGCCAGCAAGAGTGTCTTTATCAGGCTAATTTCAAATATAATAAGAGCAAATGGTTATATGGTCTTAAACAGAGGCTGCTGTAGTCACAGAATGGGATGCCCTAAAAACCAGCAGTAAGTACACCTGGCAGGGTCCAGAAGTACTATGGCCAGCAAAAGTGTCTTTATCAGGCTAATTTCAATTATAATAAGAGCAAATGGTTATATGGTCTTAAACAGAGGCTGCTGTAGTCACAGAATGGGATGCCCTAAAAACCAGCAGTAAGTACACCTGGCAGGGTCCAGAAGTACTATGGCCAGCAAAAGTGTCTTTATCAGGCTAATTTCAATTATAATAAGAGCAAACGGTTATATGGTCTTAAACAGAGGCTGCTGTAGTCACAGAATGGGATGCCCTAAAAACCAGCAGTAAGTACACCTGGCAGGGTCCAGAAGTACTATGGCCAGCAAGAGTGTCTTTATCAGGCTAATTTCAAATATAATAAGAGCAAATGGTTATATGGTCTTAAACAGAGGCTGCTGTAGTCACAGAATGGGATGCCTCACAGCAGACTTAAGATCAGTTCAGTATATACGCACAGTTAGTTAGTATAAGCAGCCTGAAAACGCTAACAAAGCCTGTCAGGCTGGATGAAAAAAAAAAAAAAAAACTCCCTGTGACAGGCTGACAGCCTCTGATTTTTCTACCTTTCCCTGTTTTTCGCTGACTTTCTGTCTGTCTCCTGTCTGTCTCCTGCCTGTTTCCAGCCTGTCCCTGTCTGTCCCTGCCTGTCTAACTGTCTCTCTCCCTGGCTACAGCAGCGTCCTGTCTCTCACGAATGCAATAGAGAAATGAGGAAAAGCAAGATGGCCGGCCTTAAATAGCGCTGTGACGTCACCGGGCTTGCTGGCTGCTGATAGGCTGCATGTGACTGTCCCAGCTTGCACTGGCGCGGGGTTGATGTCTGGACATGTCCCGTCCGCCATCTTAGAATGCCTGTAATGTAAATGAATGGATGTTAAAGGAAAACTTCGAGCGATCGAATCGCGGGGAAATTCGGATTCGATCCGAATCGAATTTTTCCTGAAATTCGGATCGAATCCGGGTTCGTCCGGATCGATTCGCTCATCCCTACTTACCATACATTCAACTTTCTGCAGAGGCAGCCCTCGGGGCAATCTAAACACTGTTCCTGGTGGGGAAAGCATATAAGGGGAATGTTGAGGCCTGTTGCTTGATGTGTCCGCATCCAATAATTTTAGGTATTATCTTGGTGATAGATACTTGTCCCTGGGGCATCCCTATTTGGGATGCTCTGCTGTGTAAAACTCTCCAGATTTCCCACACAACACACCTTTCTGCTATTCCCTCAGGACATGAGCATGCTCTCATCAGAACTTCATGTTGTGCATATTAATGCATAGCATAAAGCCTTTGTTTTGAAAAGAGCACTGGCATAGGGAGTGGGAGTGGTCACATCCCCGGTTTTCCTGAGATGTATGCATGCCCCTACACTCAGCCTATCTAAATGGGCGCACCTTACATGCAGGGACACTGGGGATGTGTCTGTGGCCTGCGACCGGCTTCTGTGGACCGCTGGAAAGGTGAGAACCGCTGGGGGTTTAAAAAGTGGGGCATCCCAAATTGGAATGCCAAATGGCCAGTATTTTGGGCTCCAGGTCCAGCCATAGAGGTGATAGATCAGCTTTAAGGCTTTTATGAATGCAGGAATGCATGTCACTGTCCTGATTTTGGGGGACAAGAATATCATGGTGATGGTCTTAAGAATATCATTACGGAGCTCACAGGCAAGAAGAGTACCCTCCTAATTCAAAACATGTTCCCCTAAATCATCAGAAGGGGTACTAGAACAGGAGCCTTTTGTATGCAGTCTGGGGTGACAACATCCTCGCTCTGTTTCTGAAGGTGGCAACAGGACCTCCTTCAAGGAAAAGAAAGGTGGTCAATTTTCATTGATATTTCATTGATACTCTATCTGTAATAGAGCATGAAATACCCTCCACTAGAATAAGAAGTCGTTTAATCTATAACCAGACTTCCTCAAACAAGGGTTATATGTCTATCATGTTAATCAAGACATTGTAATCCTTTCTTTCTATCCAGCACATACTCATCCAAGAAAAAAAGAGAGCACACCCAAGAAAAAAGAGGCTATCAAATTATTAGTTCCGGTATTCATAAAATTGGCACAGCAGACAATACTGTTAGCAGTTGGATCCAGGAATTAGTGCCCAGTGCATAAGAAGGGGAAAAATGATGCTCTGGCCATGGGCACCTATGCGTCTCCTGATGCATCCCATGATCCTCTTTGCTTTGGCAACTTCTGCCTGGTTACTACAGTTAAGTTTATTCTTAACTAATACCCCTGGTCCTTTTCTGTTGTAGTTTTACCAAGCATTTCTGTATTTAGTGTGTAATCATGGCACAAATTTCTCCTATTCATGTGCATAACCTTACATTTATCTGTGTTATTACCTAATTTGCCATTTAACTGCCCATGCTTCCAATGTATCTAAATCTGTTTGCAGCTGCCTGCTTTACACAGCTTAGTATCATTTGCAAAGACTGAGACTACTGTTTAATCCATACCCTATGTCATTATTATATAAAGAGAATTGCGCCCCTTGCGGTATTCCTGTGACCCAATATTAGTATGTACCGTTGATAACCACCCTTTAACCGCCAGCCTACCTGGAGTTTTTGTCACCCTTTGTTGCCAGACCATTTTGCACCATTTGGGTTTAACATGTTCAACTGTGATTTTTGAAGGGATTTCCAGGAATTTCCCAGGGAAATTACATATTGTTTTTTTCAGCAGAGTCTGGGCTTTAACACAAAATGTCTTGTTTGTCATTTTTTAGGTGTATCCTCAAAAGTTTTGGGTAAAAAAATGTGAAAAAAATAAAAAAAAAACAATTTTTACAAATTGTAGTGTTTTTTGTAATAAAAAATGTAAGTTTGTCAATAGAATTAGGGATGAGCGAATCGATCCGGACAAACCCGGATTCGATCCCAATTTCATGAAAAATTCGATTCGGATCGAATCCGAATTTCCCCGTGCTTCGATCGCTCGAAGTTTTCCTTTAACATCCATTCATTTACATTACAGGCATTCTAAGATGGCGGACGGGACATGTCCAGACATCTACCCCGCGCCAGTGCATGCTGGGGCAGTCACATGCAGCCTATCAGCAGTCACGGCGCTATTTAAGTCGGCGGACATCTTGCTTTTCCTCATTTCTCTATTGCATTCGTGAGAGACAGGATGCTGCTGTAGTGAGGGAGAGACAGAGAGCCAGGGACAGACAGGGACAGGCTGGAGACAGGCAGGAGACAGACAGAAAGTCAGCGAAAAGCAGGGAAAGTTAGGAATAATCGGAGGCAGTCACAGGGAGATTTTTTTTTTTTTTTCATCCAGCCTGAGTGTTACTGGCTGGCTGACTGGCTTTGTTAGCGTTTTCAGGCTGCTTATACACTTACTGTGCATATATACTGAACTGATCTCAAGTCTGCTGTGAGGCATCCCTTTCTGTGACTACACCAGCCTCTATTTACTGCTATAACCCTTTGCACTTATTCTAATAGAAATTTGGCCTGATAAACACACTTGCTGTGCATAGTATTACTGCTCACAGGTGCACTCCTGGCTGTTGGGGCATCCCATTCTGTGACTACACCAACCTCTATTTACTGCTATAACCCTTTGCACTTATTCTAATAGAAATTTGGCCTGATAAACACACTTGCTGTGCATAGTATTACTGCTCACAGGTGTACTCCTGGCTGTTGGGGCATCCCATTCTGTGACTTCACCAGCCTCTATTTACTGCTGTAACCCTTTGCACTTATTCTAATAGAAATTTAGCCTGATAAACACACTTGCTGGGCATAGTATTACTGCTCACAGGTGCACTCCTGGCTGTTAGGGCATCCCATTCTGTGACTACACCAGCCTCTATTTACTGCTATAACCCTTTGCACTTATTCTAATAGAAATTTGGCCTGATAAACACACTTGCTGTGCATAGTATTACTGCTCACAGGTGCACTCCTGGCTGTTGGGGCATCCCATTCTGTGACTACACCAGCCTCTATTTACTGCTATAACCCTTTGCACTTATTCTAATAGAAATTTGGCCTGATAAACACACTTTTGCTGTGCATAGTATTACTGCTCACAGGTGCACTCCTGGCTGTTGGGGCATCCCATTCTGTGACTACACCAGCCTCTATTTACTGCTGTAACCCTTTGCACTTATTCTAATAGAAATTTGGCCTGATAAACACACTTGCTGTGCATTGTATTACTGCTCACAGGTGTACTCCTGGCTGTTGGGGCATCCCATTCTGTGACTACACCAGCCTCTATTTACTGCTGTAACCCTTTGCACTTATTCTAATAGAAATTTGGCCTGATAAACACACTTGCTGTGCATAGTATTACTGCTCACAGGTGCACTCCTGGCTGTTGGGGCATCCCATTCTGTGACTACACCAGCCTCTATTTACTGCTGTAACCCTTTGCACTTATTCTAATAGAAATTTGGCCTGATAAACACACTTGCTGTGCATAGTATTACTGCTCACAGGTGCACTCATGGCTGTTGGGGCATCCCATTCTGTGACTACACCAGCCTCTATTTACTGCTATAACCCTTTGCACTTATTCTAATAGAAATTTGGCCTGATAAACACACTTGCTGTGCATAGTATTACTGCTCACAGGTGCACTCCTGGCTGTTGGGGCATCCCATTCTGTGACTACACCAGCCTCTATTTACTGCTATAACCCTTTGCACTTATTCTAATAGAAATTTGGCCTGATAAACACACTTGCTGTGCATTGTATTACTGCTCACAGGTGTACTCCTGGCTGTTGGGGCATCCCATTCTGTGACTACACCAGCCTCTATTTACTGCTGTAACCCTTTGCACTTATTCTAATAGAAATTTGGCCTGATAAACACACTTGCTGTGCATAGTATTACTGCTCACAGGTGCACTCCTGGCTGTTGGGGCATCCCATTCTGTGACTACACCAGCCTCTATTTACTGCTGTAACCCTTTGCACTTATTCTAATAGAAATTTGGCCTGATAAACACACTTGCTGTGCATAGTATTACTGCTCACAGGTGCACTCATGGCTGTTGGGGCATCCCATTCTGTGACTACACCAGCCTCTATTTACTGCTATAACCCTTTGCACTTATTCTAATAGAAATTTGGCCTGATAAACACACTTGCTGTGCATAGTATTACTGCTCACAGGTGCACTCCTGGCTGTTGGGGCATCCCATTCTGTGACTACACCAGCCTCTATTTACTGCTATAACCCTTTGCACTTATTCTAATAGAAATGTGGCCTGATAAACACACTTTTGCTGTGCATAGTATTACTGCTCACAGGTGTACTCCTGGCTGTTGGGGCATCCCATTCTGTGACTTCACCAGCCTCTATTTACTGCTGTAACCCTTTGCACTTATTCTAATAGAAATTTGGCCTGATAAACACACTTGCTGTGCATAGTATTACTGCTCACAGGTGCACTCCTGGCTGTTGGGGCATCCCATTCTGTGACTACACCAGCCTCTATTTACTGCTATAACCCTTTGCACTTATTCTAATAGAAATTTGGCCTGATAAACACACTTGCTGTGCATAGTATTACTGCTCACAGGTGCACTCCTGGCTGTTGGGGCATCCCATTCTGTGACAACACCAGCCTCTATTTACTGCTATAACCCTTTGCACTTATTCTAATAGAAATTTGGCCTGATAACCACACTTTTGCTGTGCATAGTATTACTGCTCACAGGTGCACTCCTGGCTGTTGGGGCATCCCATTCTGTGACTACACCAGCCTCTATTTACTGCTGTAACCCTTTGCACTTATTCTAATAGAAATTTGGCCTGATAAACACACTTGCTGTGCATTGTATTACTGCTCACAGGTGTACTCCTGGCTGTTGGGGCATCCCATTCTGTGACTACACCAGTCTCTATTTACTGCTGTAACCCTTTGCACTTATTCTAATAGAAATTTGGCCTGATAAACACACTTGCTGTGCATAGTATTACTGCTCACAGGTGCACTCCTGGCTGTTGGGGCATCCCATTCTGTGACTACACCAGCCTCTATTTACTGCTGTAACCCTTTGCACTTATTCTAATAGAAATTTGGCCTGATAAACACACTTGCTGTGCATAGTATTACTGCTCACAGGTGCACTCATGGCTGTTGGGGCATCCCATTCTGTGACTACACCAGCCTCTATTTACTGCTATAACCCTTTGCACTTATTCTAATAGAAATTTGGCCTGATAAACACACTTGCTGTGCATAGTATTACTGCTCACAGGTGCACTCCTGGCTGTTGGGGCATCCCATTCTGTGACTACACCAGCCTCTATTTACTGCTATAACCCTTTGCACTTATTCTAATAGAAATTTGGCCTGATAAACACACTTGCTGTGCATTGTATTACTGCTCACAGGTGTACTCCTGGCTGTTGGGGCATCCCATTCTGTGACTACACCAGCCTCTATTTACTGCTGTAACCCTTTGCACTTATTCTAATAGAAATTTGGCCTGATAAACACACTTGCTGTGCATAGTATTACTGCTCACAGGTGCACTCCTGGCTGTTGGGGCATCCCATTCTGTGACTACACCAGCCTCTATTTACTGCTGTAACCCTTTGCACTTATTCTAATAGAAATTTGGCCTGATAAACACACTTGCTGTGCATAGTATTACTGCTCACAGGTGCACTCATGGCTGTTGGGGCATCCCATTCTGTGACTACACCAGCCTCTATTTACTGCTATAACCCTTTGCACTTATTCTAATAGAAATTTGGCCTGATAAACACACTTGCTGTGCATAGTATTACTGCTCACAGGTGCACTCCTGGCTGTTGGGGCATCCCATTCTGTGACTACACCAGCCTCTATTTACTGCTATAACCCTTTGCACTTATTCTAATAGAAATGTGGCCTGATAAACACACTTTTGCTGTGCATAGTATTACTGCTCACAGGTGCACTCCTGGCTGTTGGGGCATCCCATTCTGTGACTACACCAGCCTCTATTTACTGCTGTAACCCTTTGCACCTATTGTAATAGAAATTTGGCCTGATAAACACACTTGCTGTGCATAGTATTACTGCTCACAGGTGCACTCCTGGCTGTTGGGGCATCCCATTCTGTGACTACACCAGCCTCTATTTACTGCTGTAACCCTTTGCACTTATTCTAATAGAAATTTGGCCTGATAAACACACTTGCTGTGCATAGTATTACTGCTCACAGGTGCACTCCTGGCTGTTGGGGCATCCCATTCTGTGACTACATCAGCCTCTATTTACTGCTATAACCCTTTGCACTTATTCTAATAGAAATTTGGCCTGATAAACACACTTGCTGTGCCAAGTATTACTGCTCACAGGTGCACTCCTGGCTGTTGGGGCATCCCATTCTGTGACTACACCAGCCTCTATTTACTGCTGTAACCCTTTGCACTTATTCTAATAGAAATTTGGCCTGATAAACACACTTGCTGTGCATAGTATTACTGCTCACAGGTGCACTCCTGGCTGTTGGGGCATCCCATTCTGTGACTACACCAGCCTCTATTTACTGCTATAACCCTTTGCACTTATTCTAATAGAAATTTGGCCTGATAAACACACTTGCTGTGCATAGTATTACTGCTCACAGATGCACTCCTGGCTGTTGGGGCATCCCATTCTGTGACTACACCAGCCTCTATTTACTGCTGTAACCCTTTGCACTTATTCTAATAGAAATTTGGCCTGATAAACACACTTGCTGTGCATAGTATTACTGCTCACAGGTGCACTCCTGGCTGTTGGGGCATCCCATTCTGTGACTACACCAGCCTCTATTTACTGCTATAACCCTTTGCACTTATTCTAATAGAAATTTGGCCTGATAAACACACTTGCTGTGCATAGTATTACTGCTCACAGGTGCACTCCTGGCTGTTGGGGCATCCCATTTTGTGACTACACCAGCCTCTATTTACTGCTATAACCCTTTGCACTTATTCTAATAGAAATTTGGCCTGATAAACACACTTTTGCTGTGCATAGTATTACTGCTCACAGGTGCACTGCTGACTGTTGGGGCATCCCATTCTGTGACTACACCAGCCTCTATTTACTGCTATAACCCTTTGCACTTATTCTAATAGAAATGGCCTGATAAACACACTTGCTGTGCATAGTATTACTGCTCACAGGTGCACTCCTGGCTGTTGGGGCATCCCATTCTGTGACTACACCAGCCTCTATTTACTGCTATAACCCTTTGCACTTATTCTAATAGAAATTTGGCCTGATAAACACACTTGCTGTGCATAGTATTACTGCTCACAGGTGCACTCCTGCCTGTTGGGGCATCCCATTCTGTGACTACACCAGCCTCTATTTACTGCTATAACCCTTTGCACTTATTCTAATAGAAATTTGGCCTGATAAACACACTTTTGCTGTGCATAGTATTACTGCTCACAGGTGCACTGCTGGCTGTTGGGGCATCCCATTCTGTGACTACACCAGCCTCTATTTACTGCTATAACCCTTTGCACTTATTCTAATAGAAATTTGGCCTGATAAACACACTTGCTGTGCATAGTATTACTGCTCACAGGTGCACTCCTGGCTGTTGGGGCATCCCATTCTGTGACTACACCAGCCTCTATTTACTGCTATAACCCTTTGCCCTAATTCTAATAGAAATTTGGCCTGATAAACACACTTGCTGTGCATAGTATTACTGCTCACAGGTGCACTCCTGGCTGTTGGGGCATCCCATTCTGTGACTACACCAGCCTCTATTTACTGCTGTAACCCTTTGCACCTATTGTAATAGAAATTTGGCCTGATAAACACACTTGCTGTGCATAGTATTACTGCTCACAGGTGCACTCCTGGCTGTTGGGGCATCCCATTCTGTGACTACACCAGCCTCTATTTACTGCTGTAACCCTTTGCACTTATTCTAATAGAAATTTGGCCTGATAAACACACTTGCTGTGCATAGTATTACTGCTCACAGGTGCACTCCTGGCTGTTGGGGCATCCCATTCTGTGACTACATCAGCCTCTATTTACTGCTATAACCCTTTGCACTTATTCTAATAGAAATTTGGCCTGATAAACACACTTGCTGTGCCAAGTATTACTGCTCACAGGTGCACTCCTGGCTGTTGGGGCATCCCATTCTGTGACTACACCAGCCTCTATTTACTGCTGTAACCCTTTGCACTTATTCTAATAGAAATTTGGCCTGATAAACACACTTGCTGTGCATAGTATTACTGCTCACAGGTGCACTCCTGGCTGTTGGGGCATCCCATTCTGTGACTACACCAGCCTCTATTTACTGCTATAACCCTTTGCACTTATTCTAATAGAAATTTGGCCTGATAAACACACTTGCTGTGCATAGTATTACTGCTCACAGGTGCACTCCTGGCTGTTGGGGCATCCCATTCTGTGACTACACCAGCCTCTATTTACTGCTATAACCCTTTGCACTTATTCTAATAGAAATTTGGCCTGATAAACACACTTGCTGTGCCAAGTATTACTGCTCACAGGTGCACTCCTGGCTGTTGGGGCATCCCATTCTGTGACTACACCAGCCTCTATTTACTGCTATAACCCTTTGCCCTAATTCTAATAGAAATTTGGCCTGATAAACACACTTGCTGTGCATAGTATTACTGCTCACAGGTGCACTCCTGGCTGTTGGGGCATCCCATTCTGTGACTACACCAGCCTCTATTTACTGCTGTAACCCTTTGCACCTATTGTAATAGAAATTTGGCCTGATAAACACACTTGCTGTGCATAGTATTACTGCTCACAGGTGCACTCCTGGCTGTTGGGGCATCCCATTCTGTGACTACACCAGCCTCTATTTACTGCTGTAACCCTTTGCACTTATTCTAATAGAAATTTGGCCTGATAAACACACTTGCTGTGCATAGTATTACTGCTCACAGATGCACTCCTGGCTGTTGGGGCATCCCATTCTGTGACTACACCAGCCTCTATTTACTGCTATAACCCTTTGCACTTATTCTAATAGAAATTTGGCCTGATAAACACACTTGCTGTGCCAAGTATTACTGCTCACAGGTGCACTCCTGGCTGTTGGGGCATCCCATTCTGTGACTACACCAGCCTCTATTTACTGCTGTAACCCTTTGCACTTATTCCAATAGAAATTTGGCCTGATAAACACACTTGCTGTGCATAGTATTACTGCTCACAGGTGCACTCCTGGCTGTTGGGGCATCCCATTCTGTGACTACACCAGCCTCTATTTACTGCTGTAACCCTTTGCACTTATTCTAATAGAAATTTGGCCTGACAAACACACCTGCTGTGCATAGTATTACTGCTCACAGGTGCACTCCTGGCTGTTGGGGCATCCCATTCTGTGACTACACCAGCCTCTATTTACTGCTGTAACCCTTTGCACTTATTCTAATAGAAATTTGGCCTGATAAACACACTTGCTGTGCATAGTATTACTGCTCACAGGTGCACTCCTGGCTGTTGGGGCATCCCATTCTGTGACTACACCAGCCTCTATTTACTGCTGTAACCCTTTGCACTTATTCTAATAGAAATTTGGCCTGATAAACACACTTGCTGTGCATAGTATTACTGCTCACAGGTGCACTCCTGGCTGTTGGGGCATCCCATTCTGTGACTACACCAGCCTCTATTTACTGCTATAACCCTTTGCACTTATTCTAATAGAAATTTGGCCTGATAAACACACTTGCTGTGCATAGTATTACTGCTCACAGGTGCACTCCTGGCTGTTGGGGCATCCCATTTTGTGACTACACCAGCCTCTATTTACTGCTATAACCCTTTGCACTTATTCTAATAGAAATTTGGCCTGATAAACACACTTTTGCTGTGCATAGTATTACTGCTCACAGGTGCACTCCTGGCTGTTGGGGCATCCCATTCTGTGACTACACCAGCCTCTATTTACTGCTGTAACCCTTTGCACTTATTCTAATAGAAATTTGGCCTGATAAACACACTTGCTGTGCATAGTATTACTGCTCACAGGTGCACTGCTGACTGTTGGGGCATCCCATTCTGTGACTACACCAGCCTCTATTTACTGCTATAACCCTTTGCACTTATTCTAATAGAAATGGCCTGATAAACACACTTGCTGTGCATAGTATTACTGCTCACAGGTGCACTCCTGGTTGTTGGGGCATCCCATTCTGTGACTACACCAGCCTCTATTTACTGCTATAACCCTTTGCACTTATTCTAATAGAAATTTGGCCTGATAAACACACTTGCTGTGCATAGTATTACTGCTCACAGGTGTACTCCTGCCTGTTGGGGCATCCCATTCTGTGACTACACCAGCCTCTATTTACTGCTATAACCCTTTGCACTTATTCTAATAGAAATTTGGCCTGATAAACACACTTTTGCTGTGCATAGTATTACTGCTCACAGGTGCACTGCTGGCTGTTGGGGCATCCCATTCTGTGACTACACCAGCCTCTATTTACTGCTATAACCCTTTGCACTTATTCTAATAGAAATTTGGCCTGATAAACACACTTGCTGTGCATAGTATTACTGCTCACAGGTGCACTCCTGGCTGTTGGGGCATCCCATTCTGTGACTACACCAGCCTCTATTTACTGCTATAACCCTTTGCCCTAATTCTAATAGAAATTTGGCCTGATAAACACACTTGCTGTGCATAGTATTACTGCTCACAGGTGCACTCCTGGCTGTTGGGGCATCCCATTCTGTGACTACACCAGCCTCTATTTACTGCTGTAACCCTTTGCACCTATTGTAATAGAAATTTGGCCTGATAAACACACTTGCTGTGCATAGTATTACTGCTCACAGGTGCACTCCTGGCTGTTGGGGCATCCCATTCTGTGACTACACCAGCCTCTATTTACTGCTGTAACCCTTTGCACTTATTCTAATAGAAATTTGGCCTGATAAACACACTTGCTGTGCATAGTATTACTGCTCACAGGTGCACTCCTGGCTGTTGGGGCATCCCATTCTGTGACTACATCAGCCTCTATTTACTGCTATAACCCTTTGCACTTATTCTAATAGAAATTTGGCCTGATAAACACACTTGCTGTGCCAAGTATTACTGCTCACAGGTGCACTCCTGGCTGTTGGGGCATCCCATTCTGTGACTACACCAGCCTCTATTTACTGCTGTAACCCTTTGCACTTATTCTAATAGAAATTTGGCCTGATAAACACACTTGCTGTGCATAGTATTACTGCTCACAGGTGCACTCCTGGCTGTTGGGGCATCCCATTCTGTGACTACACCAGCCTCTATTTACTGCTATAACCCTTTGCACTTATTCTAATAGAAATTTGGCCTGATAAACACACTTGCTGTGCATAGTATTACTGCTCACAGGTGCACTCCTGGCTGTTGGGGCATCCCATTCTGTGACTACACCAGCCTCTATTTACTGCTATAACCTTTTGCACTTATTCTAATAGAAATTTGGCCTGATAAACACACTTTTGCTGTGCATAGTATTACTGCTCACAGGTGCACTCCTGGCTGTTGGGGCATCCCATTCTGTGACTACACCAGCCTCTATTTACTGCTGTAACCCTTTGCACCTATTGTAATAGAAATTTGGCCTGATAAACACACTTGCTGTGCATAGTATTACTGCTCACAGGTGCACTCCTGGCTGTTGGGGCATCCCATTCTGTGACTACACCAGCCTCTATTTACTGCTGTAACCCTTTGCACTTATTCTAATAGAAATTTGGCCTGATAAACACACTTGCTGTGCATAGTATTACTGCTCACAGATGCACTCCTGGCTGTTGGGGCATCCCATTCTGTGACTACACCAGCCTCTATTTACTGCTATAACCCTTTGCACTTATTCTAATAGAAATTTGGCCTGATAAACACACTTGCTGTGCCAAGTATTACTGCTCACAGGTGCACTCCTGGCTGTTGGGGCATCCCATTCTGTGACTACACCAGCCTCTATTTACTGCTGTAACCCTTTGCACTTATTCCAATAGAAATTTGGCCTGATAAACACACTTGCTGTGCATAGTATTACTGCTCACAGGTGCACTCCTGGCTGTTGGGGCATCCCATTCTGTGACTACACCAGCCTCTATTTACTGCTGTAACCCTTTGCACTTATTCTAATAGAAATTTGGCCTGACAAACACACCTGCTGTGCATAGTATTACTGCTCACAGGTGCACTCCTGGCTGTTGGGGCATCCCATTCTGTGACTACACCAGCCTCTATTTACTGCTGTAACCCTTTGCACTTATTCTAATAGAAATTTGGCCTGATAAACACACTTGCTGTGCATAGTATTACTGCTCACAGGTGCACTCCTGGCTGTTGGGGCATCCCATTCTGTGACTACACCAGCCTCTATTTACTGCTGTAACCCTTTGCACTTATTCTAATAGAAATTTGGCCTGATAAACACACTTGCTGTGCATAGTATTACTGCTCACAGGTGCACTCCTGGCTGTTGGGGCATCCCATTCTGTGACTACACCAGCCTCTATTTACTGCTATAACCCTTTGCACTTATTCTAATAGAAATTTGGCCTGATAAACACACTTGCTGTGCATAGTATTACTGCTCACAGGTGCACTCCTGGCTGTTGGGGCATCCCATTCTGTGACTACACCAGCCTCTATTTACTGCTATAACCCTTTGCACTTATTCTAATAGAAATTTGGCCTGATAAACACACTTTTGCTGTGCATAGTATTACTGCTCACAGGTGCACTCCTGGCTGTTGGGGCATCCCATTCTGTGACTACACCAGCCTCTATTTACTGCTGTAACCCTTTGCACTTATTCTAATAGAAATTTGGCCTGATAAACACACTTGCTGTGCATAGTATTACTGCTCACAGGTGCACTGCTGACTGTTGGGGCATCCCATTCTGTGACTACACCAGCCTCTATTTACTGCTATAACCCTTTGCACTTATTCTAATAGAAATGGCCTGATAAACACACTTGCTGTGCATAGTATTACTGCTCACAGGTGCACTCCTGGCTGTTGGGGCATCCCATTCTGTGACTACACCAGCCTCTATTTACTGCTATAACCCTTTGCACTTATTCTAATAGAAATTTGGCCTGATAAACACACTTGCTGTGCATAGTATTACTGCTCACAGGTGCACTCCTGCCTGTTGGGGCATCCCATTCTGTGACTACACCAGCCTCTATTTACTGCTATAACCCTTTGCACTTATTCTAATAGAAATTTGGCCTGATAAACACACTTTTGCTGTGCATAGTATTACTGCTCACAGGTGCACTGCTGGCTGTTGGGGCATCCCATTCTGTGACTACACCAGCCTCTATTTACTGCTATAACCCTTTGCACTTATTCTAATAGAAATTTGGCCTGATAAACACACTTGCTGTGCATAGTATTACTGCTCACAGGTGCACTCCTGGCTGTTGGGGCATCCCATTCTGTGACTACACCAGCCTCTATTTACTGCTATAACCCTTTGCCCTAATTCTAATAGAAATTTGGCCTGATAAACACACTTGCTGTGCATAGTATTACTGCTCACAGGTGCACTCCTGGCTGTTGGGGCATCCCATTCTGTGACTACACCAGCCTCTATTTACTGCTGTAACCGTTTGCACCTATTGTAATAGAAATTTGGCCCGATAAACACACTTGCTGTGCATAGTATTACTGCTCACAGGTGCACTCCTGGCTGTTGGGGCATCCCATTCTGTGACTACACCAGCCTCTATTTACTGCTGTAACCCTTTGCACTTATTCTAATAGAAATTTGGCCTGATAAACACACTTGCTGTGCATAGTATTACTGCTCACAGGTGCACTCCTGGCTGTTGGGGCATCCCATTCTGTGACTACACCAGCCTCTATTTACTGCTGTAACCCTTTGCACTTATTCTAATAGAAATTTGGCCTGATAAACACACTTGCTGTGCATAGTATTACTGCTCACAGGTGCACTCCTGGCTGTTGGGGCATCCCATTCTGTGACTACATCAGCCTCTATTTACTGCTATAACCCTTTGCACTTATTCTAATAGAAATTTGGCCTGATAAACACACTTGCTGTGCATAGTATTACTGCTCACAGGTGCACTCCTGCCTGTTGGGGCATCCCATTCTGTGACTACACCAGCCTCTATTTACTGCTATAACCCTTTGCACTTATTCTAATAGAAATTTGGCCTGATAAACACACTTTTGCTGTGCATAGTATTACTGCTCACAGGTGCACTGCTGGCTGTTGGGGCATCCCATTCTGTGACTACACCAGCCTCTATTTACTGCTATAACCCTTTGCACTTATTCTAATAGAAATTTGGCCTGATAAACACACTTGCTGTGCATAGTATTACTGCTCACAGGTGCACTCCTGGCTGTTGGGGCATCCCATTCTGTGACTACACCAGCCTCTATTTACTGCTATAACCCTTTGCCCTAATTCTAATAGAAATTTGGCCTGATAAACACACTTGCTGTGCATAGTATTACTGCTCACAGGTGCACTCCTGGCTGTTGGGGCATCCCATTCTGTGACTACACCAGCCTCTATTTACTGCTGTAACCCTTTGCACTTATTGTAATAGAAATTTGGCCCGATAAACACACTTGCTGTGCATAGTATTACTGCTCACAGGTGCACTCCTGGCTGTTGGGGCATCCCATTCTGTGACTACACCAGCCTCTATTTACTGCTGTAACCCTTTGCACTTATTCTAATAGAAATGTGGCCTGATAAACACACTTGCTGTGCATAGTATTACTGCTCACAGGTGCACTCCTGGCTGTTGGGGCATCCCATTCTGTGACTACATCAGCCTCTATTTACTGCTATAACCCTTTGCACTTATTCTAATAGAAATTTGGCCTGATAAACACACTTGCTGTGCCAAGTATTACTGCTCACAGGTGCACTCCTGGCTGTTGGGGCATCCCATTCTGTGACTACACCAGCCTCTATTTACTGCTGTAACCCTTTGCACTTATTCTAATAGAAATTTGGCCTGATAAACACACTTGCTGTGCATAGTATTACTGCTCACAGGTGCACTCCTGGCTGTTGGGGCATCCCATTCTGTGACTACACCAGCCTCTATTTACTGCTGTAACCCTTTGCACCTATTGTAATAGAAATTTGGCCTGATAAACACACTTGCTGTGCATAGTATTACTGCTCACAGGTGCACTCCTGGCTGTTGGGGCATCCCATTCTGTGACTACACCAGCCTCTATTTACTGCTGTAACCCTTTGCACTTATTCTAATAGAAATTTGGCCTGATAAACACACTTGCTGTGCATAGTATTACTGCTCACAGGTGCACTCCTGGCTGTTGGGGCATCCCATTCTGTGACTACATCAGCCTCTATTTACTGCTATAACCCTTTGCACTTATTCTAATAGAAATTTGGCCTGATAAACACACTTGCTGTGCCAAGTATTACTGCTCACAGGTGCACTCCTGGCTGTTGGGGCATCCCATTCTGTGACTACACCAGCCTCTATTTACTGCTATAACCCTTTGCACTTATTCTAATAGAAATTTGGCCTGATAAACACACTTGCTGTGCATAGTATTACTGCTCACAGGTGCACTCCTGCCTGTTGGGGCATCCCATTCTGTGACTACACCAGCCTCTATTTACTGCTATAACCCTTTGCACTTATTCTAATAGAAATTTGGCCTGATAAACACACTTTTGCTGTGCATAGTATTACTGCTCACAGGTGCACTGCTGGCTGTTGGGGCATCCCATTCTGTGACTACACCAGCCTCTATTTACTGCTATAACCCTTTGCACTTATTCTAATAGAAATTTGGCCTGATAAACACACTTGCTGTGCATAGTATTACTGCTCACAGGTGCACTCCTGGCTGTTGGGGCATCCCATTCTGTGACTACACCAGCCTCTATTTACTGCTATAACCCTTTGCCCTAATTCTAATAGAAATTTGGCCTGATAAACACACTTGCTGTGCATAGTATTACTGCTCACAGGTGCACTCCTGGCTGTTGGGGCATCCCATTCTGTGACTACACCAGCCTCTATTTACTGCTGTAACCCTTTGCACTTATTGTAATAGAAATTTGGCCCGATAAACACACTTGCTGTGCATAGTATTACTGCTCACAGGTGCACTCCTGGCTGTTGGGGCATCCCATTCTGTGACTACACCAGCCTCTATTTACTGCTGTAACCCTTTGCACTTATTCTAATAGAAATGTGGCCTGATAAACACACTTGCTGTGCATAGTATTACTGCTCACAGGTGCACTCCTGGCTGTTGGGGCATCCCATTCTGTGACTACATCAGCCTCTATTTACTGCTATAACCCTTTGCACTTATTCTAATAGAAATTTGGCCTGATAAACACACTTGCTGTGCCAAGTATTACTGCTCACAGGTGCACTCCTGGCTGTTGGGGCATCCCATTCTGTGACTACACCAGCCTCTATTTACTGCTGTAACCCTTTGCACTTATTCTAATAGAAATTTGGCCTGATAAACACACTTGCTGTGCATAGTATTACTGCTCACAGGTGCACTCCTGGCTGTTGGGGCATCCCATTCTGTGACTACATCAGCCTCTATTTACTGCTATAACCCTTTGCACTTATTCTAATAGAAATTTGGCCTGATAAACACACTTGCTGTGCCAAGTATTACTGCTCACAGGTGCACTCCTGGCTGTTGGGGCATCCCATTCTGTGACTACACCAGCCTCTATTTACTGCTGTAACCCTTTGCACTTATTCTAATAGAAATTTGGCCTGATAAACACACTTGCTGTGCATAGTATTACTGCTCACAGGTGCACTCCTGGCTGTTGGGGCATCCCATTCTGTGACTACACCAGCCTCTATTTACTGCTATAACCCTTTGCACTTATTCTAATAGAAATTTGGCCTGATAAACACACTTGCTGTGCCAAGTATTACTGCTCACAGGTGCACTCCTGGCTGTTGGGGCATCCCATTCTGTGACTACACCAGCCTCTATTTACTGCTGTAACCATTTGCACTTATTCTAATAGAAATTTGGCCTGATAAACACACTTGCTGTGCATAGTATTACTGCTCACAGGTGCACTCCTGGCTGTTGGGGCATCCCATTCTGTGACTACACCAGCCTCTATTTACTGCTATAACCCTTTGCACTTATTCTAATAGAAATTTGGCCTGATAAACACACTTGCTGTGCATAGCATTACTGCTCACAGGTGCACTCCTGGCTGTTGGGGCATCCCATTCTGTGACTACACCAGCCTCTATTTACTGCTATAACCCTTTGCACTTATTCTAATAGAAATTTGGCCTGATAAACACACTTTTGCTGTGCATAGTATTACTGCTCACAGGTGCACTGCTGGCTGTTGGGGCATCCCATTCTGTGACTACACCAGCCTCTATTTACTGCTATAACCCTTTGCACTTATTCTAATAGAAATTTGGCCTGATAAACACACTTGATGTGCATAGCATTACTGCTCACAGGTGCACTCCTGGCTGTTGGGGCATCCCATTCTGTGACTACACCAGCCTCTATTTACTGCTATAACCCTTTGCACTTATTCTAATAGAAATTTGGCCTGATAGACACACTTGCTGTGCATAGTATTACTGCTCACAGGTGCACTCCTGGCTGTTGGGGCATCCCATTCTGTGACTACACCAGCCTCTATTTACTGCTATAACCCTTTGCACTTATTCTAATAGAAATTTGGCCTGATAAACACACTTGCTGTGCATAGTATTACTGCTCACAGATGCACTCCTGGCTGTTGGGGCATCCCATTCTGTGACTACACCAGCCTCTATTTACTGCTGTAACCCTTTGCACTTATTCTAATAGAAATTTGGCCTGATAAACACACTTGCTGTGCATAGTATTACTGCTCACAGGTGCACTCCTGGCTGTTGGGGCATCCCATTCTGTGACTACACCAGCCTCTATTTACTGCTATAACCCTTTGCCCTAATTCTAATAGAAATTTGGCCTGATAAACACACTTGCTGTGCCAAGTATTACTGCTCACAGGTGCACTCCTGGCTGTTGGGGCATCCCATTCTGTGACTACACCAGCCTCTATTTACTGCTATAACCCTTTGCACTTATTCTAATAGAAATTTGGCCTGATAAACACACTTGCTGTGCATAGCATTACTGCTCACAGGTGCACTCCTGGCTGTTGGGGCATCCCATTCTGTGACTACACCAGCCTCTATTTACTGCTATAACCCTTTGCACTTATTCTAATAGAAATTTGGCCTGATAAACACACTTGCTGTGCATAGTATTACTGCTCACAGATGCACTCCTGGCTGTTGGGGCATCCCATTCTGTGACTACACCAGCTTCTATTTACTGCTGTAACCCTTTGCACTTATTCTAATAGAAATTTGGCCTGATAAACACACTTGCTGTGCATAGTATTACTGCTCACAGGTGCACTCCTGGCTGTTGGGGCATCCCATTCTGTGACTACACCAGCCTCTATTTACTGCTATAACCCTTTGCCCTAATTCTAATAGAAATTTGGCCTGATAAACACACTTGCTGTGCCAAGTATTACTGCTCACAGGTGCACTCCTGGCTGTTGGGGCATCCCATTCTGTGACTACACCAGCCTCTATTTACTGCTATAACCCTTTGCACTTATTCTAATAGAAATTTGGCCTGATAAACACACTTGCTGTGCATAGTATTACTGCTCACAGATGCACTCCTGGCTGTTGGGGCATCCCATTCTGTGACTACACCAGCCTCTATTTACTGCTGTAACCCTTTGCACTTATTCTAATAGAAATTTGGCCTGATAAACACACTTGCTGTGCATAGTATTACTGCTCACAGGTGCACTCCTGGCTGTTGGGGCATCCCATTCTGTGACTACACCAGCCTCTATTTACTGCTATAACCCTTTGCCCTAATTCTAATAGAAATTTGGCCTGATAAACACACTTGCTGTGCCAAGTATTACTGCTCACAGGTGCACTCCTGGCTGTTGGGGCATCCCATTCTGTGACTACACCAGCCTCTATTTACTGCTATAACCCTTTGCACTTATTCTAATAGAAATTTGGCCTGATAAACACACTTGCTGTGCATAGCATTACTGCTCACAGGTGCACTCCTGGCTGTTGGGGCATCCCATTCTGTGACTACACCAGCCTCTATTTACTGCTATAACCCTTTGCACTTATTCTAATAGAAATTTGGCCTGATAAACACACTTGCTGTGCATAGTATTACTGCTCACAGATGCACTCCTGGCTGTTGGGGCATCCCATTCTGTGACTACACCAGCTTCTATTTACTGCTGTAACCCTTTGCACTTATTCTAATAGAAATTTGGCCTGATAAACACACTTGCTGTGCATAGTATTACTGCTCACAGGTGCACTCCTGGCTGTTGGGGCATCCCATTCTGTGACTACACCAGCCTCTATTTACTGCTATAACCCTTTGCCCTAATTCTAATAGAAATTTGGCCTGATAAACACACTTGCTGTGCCAAGTATTACTGCTCACAGGTGCACTCCTGGCTGTTGGGGCATCCCATTCTGTGACTACACCAGCCTCTATTTACTGCTGTAACCCTTTGCACTTATTCTAATAGAAATTTGGCCTGATAGACACACTTGCTGTGCATAGTATTACTGCTCACAGGTGCACTCCTGGCTGTTGGGGCATCCCATTCTGTGAATACACCAGCCTCTATTTACTGCTATAACCCTTTGCACTTATTCTAATAGAAATTTGGCCTGATAAACACACTTGCTGTGCATAGCATTACTGCTCACAGGTGCACTCCTGGCTGTTGGGGCATCCCATTCTGTGACTACACCAGCCTCTATTTACTGCTATAACCCTTTGCACTTATTCTAATAGAAATTTGGCCTGATAAACACACTTGCTGTGCATAGTATTACTGCTCACAGATGCACTCCTGGCTGTTGGGGCATCCCATTCTGTGACTACACCAGCCTCTATTTACTGCTGTAACCCTTTGCACTTATTCTAATAGAAATTTGGCCTGATAAACACACTTGCTGTGCATAGTATTACTGCTCACAGGTGCACTCCTGGCTGTTGGGGCATCCCATTCTGTGACTACACCAGCCTCTATTTACTGCTATAACCCTTTGCCCTAATTCTAATAGAAATTTGGCCTGATAAACACACTTGCTGTGCCAAGTATTACTGCTCACAGGTGCACTCCTGGCTGTTGGGGCATCCCATTCTGTGACTACACCAGCCTCTATTTACTGCTGTAACCCTTTGCACTTATTCTAATAGAAATTTGGCCTGATAAACACACTTGCTGTGCATAGTATTACTGCTCACAGGTGCACTCCTGGCTGTTGGGGCATCCCATTCTGTGACTACACCAGCCTCTATTTACTGCTATAACCCTTTGCACTTATTCTAATAGAAATTTGGCCTGATAAACACACTTGCTGTGCATAGTATTACTGCTCACAGGTGCACTCCTGGCTGTTGGGGCATCCCATTCTGTGACTACACCAGCCTCTATTTACTGCTATAACCCTTTGCACTTATTCTAATAGAAAGTTGGCCTGATAAACACAATTGCTGTGCATAGTATTACTGCTCACAGGTTCACTCCTGGCTGTTGGGGCATCCCATTCTGTGACTACACCAGCTTCTATTTACTGCTGTAACCCTTTGCACTTATTCTAATAGAAATTTGGCCTGATAAACACACTTGCTGTGCATAGTATTACTGCTCACAGGTGCACTCCTGGCTGTTGGGGCATCCCATTCTGTGACTACACCAGCCTCTATTTACTGCTATAACCCTTTGCACTTATTCTAATAGAAATTTGGCCTGATAAACACACTTGCTGTGCCAAGTATTACTGCTCACAGTTGCACTCCTGTTGGGGCATCCCATTCTGTGACTACACCAGCCTCTATTTACTGCTGTAACCCTTTGCACTTATTCTAATAGAAATTTGGCCTGATAAACACACTTGCTGTGCATAGTATTACTGCTCACAGATGCACTCCTGGCTGTTGGGGCATCCCATTCTGTGACTTCACCAGCCTCTATTTACTGCTATAACCCTTTGCACTTATTCTAATAGAAATTTGGCCTGATAAACACACTTGCTGTGCATAGTATTACTGCTCACAGGTGCACTCCTGGCTGTTGGGGCATCCCATTCTGTGACTACACCAGCCTCTATTTACTGCTATAACCCTTTGCACTTATTCTAATAGAAATTTGGCCTGATAAACACACTTGCTGTGCATAGCATTACTGCTCACAGGTGCACTCCTGGCTGTTGGGGCATCCCATTCTGTGACTACACCAGCCTCTATTTACTGCTATAACCCTTTGCACTTATTCTAATAGAAATTTGGCCTGATAAACACACTTGCTGTGCATAGTATTACTGCTCACAGGTGCACTCCTGGCTGTTGGGGCATCCCATTCTGTGACTACACCAGCCTCTATTTACTGCTATAACCCTTTGCACTTATTCTAATAGAAAGTTGGCCTGATAAACACAATTGCTGTGCATAGTATTACTGCTCACAGGTTCACTCCTGGCTGTTGGGGCATCCCATTCTGTGACTACACCAGCTTCTATTTACTGCTGTAACCCTTTGCACTTATTCTAATAGAAATTTGGCCTGATAAACACACTTGCTGTGCATAGTATTACTGCTCACAGGTGCACTCCTGGCTGTTGGGGCATCCCATTCTGTGACTACACCAGCCTCTATTTACTGCTATAACCCTTTGCACTTATTCTAATAGAAATTTGGCCTGATAAACACACTTGCTGTGCCAAGTATTACTGCTCACAGTTGCACTCCTGTTGGGGCATCCCATTCTGTGACTACACCAGCCTCTATTTACTGCTGTAACCCTTTGCACTTATTCTAATAGAAATTTGGCCTGATAAACACACTTGCTGTGCATAGTATTACTGCTCACAGGTGCACTGCTGGCTGTTGGGGCATCCCATTCTGTGACTACACCAGCCTCTATTTACTGCTATAACCCTTTGCACTTATTCTAATAGAAATTTGGCCTGATAAACACACTTGCTGTGCATAGCATTACTGCTCACAGGTGCACTCCTGGCTGTTGGGGCATCCCATTCTGTGACTTCACCAGCCTCTATTTACTGCTATAACCCTTTGCACTTATTCTAATAGAAATTTGGCCTGATAAACACACTTGCTGTGCATAGTATTACTGCTCACAGGTGCACTCCTGGCTGTTGGGGCATCCCATTCTGTGACTACACCAGCCTCTATTTACTGCTATAACCCTTTGCACTTATTCTAATAGAAATTTGGCCTGATAAACACACTTGCTGTGCATAGCATTACTGCTCACAGGTGCACTCCTGGCTATTGGGGCATCCCATTCTGTGACTACACCAGCCTCTATTTACTGCTATAACCCTTTGCACTTATTCTAATAGAAAGTTGGCCTGATAAACACAATTGCTGTGCATAGTATTACTGCTCACAGGTTCACTCCTGGCTGTTGGGGCATCCCATTCTGTGACTACACCAGCTTCTATTTACTGCTGTAACCCTTTGCACTTATTCTAATAGAAATTTGGCCTGATAAACACACTTGCTGTGCATAGTATTACTGCTCACAGGTGCACTCCTGGCTGTTGGGGCATCCCATTCTGTGACTACACCAGCCTCTATTTACTGCTATAACCCTTTGCACTTATTCTAATAGAAATTTGGCCTGATAAACACACTTGCTGTGCATAGTATTACTGCTCACAGGTGCACTCCTGGCTGTTGGGGCATCCCATTCTGTGACTACACCAGCCTCTATTTACTGCTGTAACCCTTTGCACTTATTCTAATAGAAATTTGGCCTGACAAACACACCTGCTGTGCATAGTATTACTGCTCACAGGTGCACTCCTGGCTGTTGGGGCATCCCATTCTGTGACTACACCAGCCTCTATTTACTGCTGTAACCCTTTGCACTTATTCTAATAGAAATTTGGCCTGATAAACACACTTGCTGTGCATAGTATTACTGCTCACAGGTGCACTCCTGGCTGTTGGGGCATCCCATTCTGTGACTACACCAGCCTCTATTTACTGCT
The DNA here is from genome assembly GCA_027917425.1 of Gastrophryne carolinensis. Classification (NCBI taxonomy): domain Eukaryota; kingdom Metazoa; phylum Chordata; class Amphibia; order Anura; family Microhylidae; genus Gastrophryne; species Gastrophryne carolinensis. The sequence continues at coordinate 644,886,127 of CM051234.1, read as the reverse complement.
GTAACCCTTTGCACTTATTCTAATAGAAATTTGGCCTGATAAACACACTTGCTGTGCATAGTATTACTGCTCACAGGTGCACTCCTGGCTGTTGGGGCATCCCATTCTGTGACTACACCAGCCTCTATTTACTGCTATAACCCTTTGCACTTATTCTAATAGAAATTTGGCCTGATAAACACACTTGCTGTGCATAGTATTACTGCTCACAGGTGCACTCCTGGCTGTTGGGGCATCCCATTTTGTGACTACACCAGCCTCTATTTACTACTATAACCCTTTGCACTTATTCTAATAGAAATTTGGCCTGATAAACACACTTTTGCTGTGCATAGTATTAATGCTCACAGGTGCACTCCTGGCTGTTGGGGCATCCCATTCTGTGACTACACCAGCCTCTATTTACTGCTGTAACCCTTTGCACTTATTCTAATAGAAATTTGGCCTGATAAACACACTTGCTGTGCATAGTATTACTGCTCACAAGTGCACTGCTGGCTGTTGGGGAATCCCATTCTGTGACTACACCAGCCTCTATTTACTGCTATAACCCTTTGCACTTATTCTAATAGAAATGGCCTGATAAACACACTTGCTGTGCATAGTATTACTGCTCACAGGTGCACTCCTGGCTGTTGGGGCATCCCATTCTGTGACTACACCAGCCTCTATTTACTGCTATAACCCTTTGCACTTATTCTAATAGAAATTTGGCCTGATAAACACACTTGCTGTGCATAGTATTACTGCTCACAGGTGCACTCCGGCCTGTTGGTGCATCCCATTCTGTGACTACACCAGCCTCTATTTACTGCTATAACCCTTTGCACTTATTCTAATAGAAATTTGGCCTGATAAACACACTTTTGCTGTGCATAGTATTACTGCTCACAGGTGCACTGCTGGCTGTTGGGGCATCCCATTCTGTGACTACACCAGCCTCTATTTACTGCTATAACCCTTTGCACTTATTCTAATAGAAATTTGGCCTGATAAACACACTTGCTGTGCATAGTATTACTGCTCACAGGTGCACTCCTGGCTGTTGGGGCATCCCATTCTGTGACTACACCAGCCTCTATTTACTGCTATAACCCTTTGCCCTAATTCTAATAGAAATTTGGCCTGATAAACACACTTGCTGTGCATAGTATTACTGCTCACAGGTGCACTCCTGGCTGTTGGGGCATCCCATTCTGTGACTACACCAGCCTCTATTTACTGCTGTAACCCTTTGCACCTATTGTAATAGAAATTTGGCCTGATAAACACACTTGCTGTGCATAGTATTACTGCTCACAGGTGCACTCCTGGCTGTTGGGGCATCCCATTCTGTGACTACACCAGCCTCTATTTACTGCTGTAACCCTTTGCACTTATTCTAATAGAAATTTGGCCTGATAAACACACTTGCTGTGCATAGTATTACTGCTCACAGATGCACTCCTGGCTGTTGGGGCATCCCATTCTGTGACTACATCAGCCTCTATTTACTGCTATAACCCTTTGCACTTATTCTAATAGAAATTTGGCCTGATAAACACACTTGCTGTGCCAAGTATTACTGCTCACAGGTGCACTCCTGGCTGTTGGGGCATCCCATTCTGTGACTACACCAGCCTCTATTTACTGCTGTAACCCTTTGCACTTATTCTAATAGAAATTTGGCCTGATAAACACACTTGCTGTGCATAGTATTACTGCTCACAGGTGCACTCCTGGCTGTTGGGGCATCCCATTCTGTGACTACACCAGCCTCTATTTACTGCTATAACCCTTTGCACTTATTCTAATAGAAATTTGGCCTGATAAACACACTTGCTGTGCATAGTATTACTGCTCACAGGTGCACTCCTGGCTGTTGGGCCATCCCATTCTGTGACTACACCAGCCTCTATTTACTGCTATAACCCTTTGCACTTATTCTAATAGAAATTTGGCCTGATAAACACACTTGCTGTGCCAAGTATTACTGCTCACAGGTGCACTCCTGGCTGTTGGGGCATCCCATTCTGTGACTACACCAGCCTCTATTTAATGCTGTAACCCTTTGCACTTATTCTAATATAAATTTGGCCTGATAAACACACTTGCTGTGCATAGTATTACTGCTCACAGGTGCACTCCTGGCTGTTGGGGCATCCCATTCTGTGACTACACCAGCCTCTATTTACTGCTATAACCCTTTGCACTTATTCTAATAGAAATTTGGCCTGATAAACACACTTTTGCTGTGCATAGTATTACTGCTCACAGGTGCACTTCTGGCTGTTGGGGCATCCCATTCTGTGACTACACCAGCCTCTATTTACTGCTATAACCCTTTGCACTTATTCTAATAGAAATTTGGCCTGATAAACACACTTGCTGTGCATAGCATTACTGCTCACAGGTGCACTCCTGGCTGTTGGGGCATCCCATTCTGTGACTACACCAGCCTCTATTTACTGCTATAACCCTTTGCACTTATTCTAATAGAAATTTGGCCTGATAAACACACTTGCTGTGCATAGTATTACTGCTCACAGGTGCACTCCTGGCTGTTGGGGCATCCCATTCTGTGACTACACCAGCCTCTATTTACTGCTATAACCCTTTGCACTTATTCTAATAGAAATTTGGCCTGATAAACACACTTTTGCTGTGCATAGTATTAATGCTCACAGGTGCACTCCTGGCTGTTGGGGCATCCCATTCTGTGACTACACCAGCCTCTATTTACTGCTGTAACCCTTTGCACTTATTCTAATAGAAATTTGGCCTGATAAACACACTTGCTGTGCATAATATTACTGCTCACAAGTGCACTGCTGGCTGTTGGGGCATCCCATTCTGTGACTACACCAGCCTCTATTTACTGCTATAACCCTTTGCACTTATTCTAATAGAAATGGCCTGATAAACACACTTGCTGTGCATAGTATTACTGCTCACAGGTGCACTCCTGGCTGTTGGAGCATCCCATTCTGTGACTACACCAGCCTCTATTTACTGCTATAACCCTTTGCACTTATTCTAATAGAAATTTGGCCTGATAAACACACTTGCTGTGCATAGTATTACTGCTCACAGGTGCACTCCGGCCTGTTGGTGCATCCCATTCTGTGACTACACCAGCCTCTATTTACTGCTATAACCCTTTGCACTTATTCTAATAGAAATTTGGCCTGATAAACACACTTGCTGTGCATAGCATTACTGCTCACAGGTGCACTCCTGGCTGTTGGGGCATCCCATTCTGTGACTTCACCAGCCTCTATTTACTGCTATAACCCTTTGCACTTATTCTAATAGAAATTTGGCCTGATAAACACACTTGCTGTGCATAGTATTACTGCTCACAGGTGCACTCCTGGCTGTTGGGGCATCCCATTCTGTGACTACACCAGCCTCTATTTACTGCTATAACCCTTTGCACTTATTCTAATAGAAATTTGGCCTGATAAACACACTTGCTGTGCATAGCATTACTGCTCACAGGTGCACTCCTGGCTATTGGGGCATCCCATTCTGTGACTACACCAGCCTCTATTTACTGCTATAACCCTTTGCACTTATTCTAATAGAAAGTTGGCCTGATAAACACAATTGCTGTGCATAGTATTACTGCTCACAGGTTCACTCCTGGCTGTTGGGGCATCCCATTCTGTGACTACACCAGCTTCTATTTACTGCTGTAACCCTTTGCACTTATTCTAATAGAAATTTGGCCTGATAAACACACTTGCTGTGCATAGTATTACTGCTCACAGGTGCACTCCTGGCTGTTGGGGCATCCCATTCTGTGACTACACCAGCCTCTATTTACTGCTATAACCCTTTGCACTTATTCTAATAGAAATTTGGCCTGATAAACACACTTGCTGTGCATAGTATTACTGCTCACAGGTGCACTCCTGGCTGTTGGGGCATCCCATTCTGTGACTACACCAGCCTCTATTTACTGCTGTAACCCTTTGCACTTATTCTAATAGAAATTTGGCCTGACAAACACACCTGCTGTGCATAGTATTACTGCTCACAGGTGCACTCCTGGCTGTTGGGGCATCCCATTCTGTGACTACACCAGCCTCTATTTACTGCTGTAACCCTTTGCACTTATTCTAATAGAAATTTGGCCTGATAAACACACTTGCTGTGCATAGTATTACTGCTCACAGGTGCACTCCTGGCTGTTGGGGCATCCCATTCTGTGACTACACCAGCCTCTATTTACTGCTGTAACCCTTTGCACTTATTCTAATAGAAATTTGGCCTGATAAACACACTTGCTGTGCATAGTATTACTGCTCACAGGTGCACTCCTGGCTGTTGGGGCATCCCATTCTGTGACTACACCAGCCTCTATTTACTGCTATAACCCTTTGCACTTATTCTAATAGAAATTTGGCCTGATAAACACACTTGCTGTGCATAGTATTACTGCTCACAGGTGCACTCCTGGCTGTTGGGGCATCCCATTTTGTGACTACACCAGCCTCTATTTACTACTATAACCCTTTGCACTTATTCTAATAGAAATTTGGCCTGATAAACACACTTTTGCTGTGCATAGTATTAATGCTCACAGGTGCACTCCTGGCTGTTGGGGCATCCCATTCTGTGACTACACCAGCCTCTATTTACTGCTGTAACCCTTTGCACTTATTCTAATAGAAATTTGGCCTGATAAACACACTTGCTGTGCATAGTATTACTGCTCACAAGTGCACTGCTGGCTGTTGGGGAATCCCATTCTGTGACTACACCAGCCTCTATTTACTGCTATAACCCTTTGCACTTATTCTAATAGAAATGGCCTGATAAACACACTTGCTGTGCATAGTATTACTGCTCACAGGTGCACTCCTGGCTGTTGGGGCATCCCATTCTGTGACTACACCAGCCTCTATTTACTGCTATAACCCTTTGCACTTATTCTAATAGAAATTTGGCCTGATAAACACACTTGCTGTGCATAGTATTACTGCTCACAGGTGCACTCCGGCCTGTTGGTGCATCCCATTCTGTGACTACACCAGCCTCTATTTACTGCTATAACCCTTTGCACTTATTCTAATAGAAATTTGGCCTGATAAACACACTTTTGCTGTGCATAGTATTACTGCTCACAGGTGCACTGCTGGCTGTTGGGGCATCCCATTCTGTGACTACACCAGCCTCTATTTACTGCTATAACCCTTTGCACTTATTCTAATAGAAATTTGGCCTGATAAACACACTTGCTGTGCATAGTATTACTGCTCACAGGTGCACTCCTGGCTGTTGGGGCATCCCATTCTGTGACTACACCAGCCTCTATTTACTGCTATAACCCTTTGCCCTAATTCTAATAGAAATTTGGCCTGATAAACACACTTGCTGTGCATAGTATTACTGCTCACAGGTGCACTCCTGGCTGTTGGGGCATCCCATTCTGTGACTACACCAGCCTCTATTTACTGCTGTAACCCGTTGCACCTATTGTAATAGAAATTTGGCCTGATAAACACACTTGCTGTGCATAGTATTACTGCTCACAGGTGCACTCCTGGCTGTTGGGGCATCCCATTCTGTGACTACACCAGCCTCTATTTACTGCTGTAACCCTTTGCACTTATTCTAATAGAAATTTGGCCTGATAAACACACTTGCTGTGCATAGTATTACTGCTCACAGATGCACTCCTGGCTGTTGGGGCATCCCATTCTGTGACTACACCAGCCTCTATTTACTGCTATAACCCTTTGCACTTATTCTAATAGAAATTTGGCCTGATAACCACACTTGCTGTGCCAAGTATTACTGCTCACAGGTGCACTCCTGGCTGTTGGGGCATCCCATTCTGTGACTACACCAGCCTCTATTTACTGCTGTAACCCTTTGCACTTATTCTAATAGAAATTTGGCCTGATAAACACACTTGCTGTGCATAGTATTACTGCTCACAGGTGCACTCCTGGCTGTTGGGGCATCCCATTCTGTGACTACACCAGCCTCTATTTACTGCTATAACCCTTTGCACTTATTCTAATAGAAATTTGGCCTGATAAACACACTTTTGCTGTGCATAGTATTACTGCTCACAGATGCACTCCTGTTGGGGCATCCCATTCTGTGACTACACCAGCCTCTATTTACTGCTGTAACCCTTTGCACTTATTCTAATAGAAATTTGGCCTGATAAACACACTTGCTGTGCATAGTATTACTGCTCACAGGTGCACTCCTGGCTGTTGGGGCATCCCATTCTGTGACTACACCAGCCTCTATTTACTGCTGTAACCCTTTGCACTTATTCTAATAGAAATTTGGCCTGATAAACACACTTGCTGTGCATAGTATTACTGCTCACAGGGGCACTCCTGGCTGTTGGGGCTTCCCATTCTGTGACTACACCAGCCTCTATTTACTGCTGTAACCCTTTGCACTTATTCTAATAGAAACTTGGCCTGATAAACACACCTGCTGTGCATAGTATTACTGCTCACAGGTGCACTCCTGGCTGTTGGGGCATCACATTCTGTGACTACACCAGCCTCTATTTACTGCTGTAACCCTTTGCACTTATTCTAATAGAAATTTGGCCTGATAAACACACTTGCTGTGCATAGTATTACTGCTCACAGGTGCACTCCTGGCTGTTGGGGCATCCCATTCTGTGACTACACCAGCCTCTATTTACTGCTGTAACCCTTTGCACTTATTCTAATAGAAATTTGGCCTGATAAACACACTTTTGCTGTGCATAGTACTACTGCTCACAGTTGCACTCCTGTTGGGGCATCCCATTCTGTGACTACACCAGCCTCTATTTACTGCTATAACCCTTTGCACTTATTCTAATAGAAATTTGGCCTGATAAACACACTTGCTGTGCATAGTATTACTGCTCACAGGTGCACTCCTGGCTGTTGGGGCATCCCATTCTGTGACTACACCAGCCTCTATTTACTGCTATAACCCTTTGCACTTATTCTAAAAGAAATTTGGCCTGATAAACACACTTGCTGTGCATAGTATTACTGCTCACAGGTGCACTCCTGGCTGTTGGGGCATCCCATTCTGTGACTACACCAGCCTCTATTTACTGCTATAACCCTTTGCACTTATTCTAATAGAAATTTGGCCTGATAAACACACTTGCTGTGCATAGTATTACTGCTCACAGGTGCACTCCTGGCTGTTGGGGCATCCCATTCTGTGACTATACCAGCCTCTATTTACTGCTGTAACCCTTTGCACTTATTCTAATAGAAATTTGGCCTGATAAACACACTTTTGCTGTGCATAGTACTACTGCTCACAGTTGCACTCCTGTTGGGGCATTCCATTCTGTGACTACACCAGCCTCTATTTACTGCTGTAACCCTTTGCACTTATTCTAATAGAAATTTGGCCTAATAAACACACTTTTGCTGTGCATAGTATTACTGCTCACAGGTGCACTGCTGGCTGTTGGGGCATCCCATTCTGTGACTACACCAGCCTCTATTTACTGCTATAACCCTTTGCACTTATTCTAATAGAAATTTGGCCTGATAAACACACTTGCTGTGCATAGTATTACTGCTCACAGGTGCACTCCTGCCTGTTGGGGCATCCCATTCTGTGACTACACCAGCCTCTATTTACTGCTATAACCCTTTGCACTTATTCTAATAGAAATTTGGCCTGATAAACACACTTTTGCTGTGCATAGTATTACTGCTCACAGGTGCACTGCTGGCTGTTGGGGCATCCCATTCTGTGACTACACCAGCCTCTATTTACTGCTATAACCCTTTGCACTTATTCTAATAGAAATTTGGCCTGATAAACACACTTGCTGTGCATAGTATTACTGCTCACAGGTGCACTCCTGGCTGTTTGGGCATCCCATTCTGTGACTACACCAGCCTCTATTTACTGCTATAACCCTTTGCCCTAATTCTAATAGAAATTTGGCCTGATAAACACACTTGCTGTGCATAGTATTACTGCTCACAGGTGCACTCCTGGCTGTTGGGGCATCCCATTCTGTGACTACACCAGCCTCTATTTACTGCTGTAACCCGTTGCACCTATTGTAATAGAAATTTGGCCTGATAAACACACTTGCTGTGCATAGTATTACTGCTCACAGGTGCACTCCTGGCTGTTGGGGCATCCCATTCTGTGACTACACCAGCCTCTATTTACTGCTGTAACCCTTTGCACTTATTCTAATAGAAATTTGGCCTGATAAACACACTTGCTGTGCATAGTATTACTGCTCACAGATGCACTCCTGGCTGTTGGGGCATCCCATTCTGTGACTACACCAGCCTCTATTTACTGCTATAACCCTTTGCACTTATTCTAATAGAAATTTGGCCTGATAACCACACTTGCTGTGCCAAGTATTACTGCTCACAGGTGCACTCCTGGCTGTTGGGGCATCCCATTCTGTGACTACACCAGCCTCTATTTACTGCTGTAACCCTTTGCACTTATTCTAATAGAAATTTGGCCTGATAAACACACTTGCTGTGCATAGTATTACTGCTCACAGGGGTACTCCTGGCTGTTGGGGCATCCCATTCTGTGACTACACCAGCCTCTATTTACTGCTGTAACCCTTTGCACTTATTCTAATAGAAATTTGGCCTGATAAACACACCTGCTGTGCATAGTAATACTGCTCACAGGTGCACTCCTGGCTGTTGGGGCATCCCATTCTGTGACTACACCAGCCCCTATTTACTGCTGTAACCCTTTGCACTTATTCTAATAGAAATTTGGCCTGATAAACACACTTTTGCTGTGCATAGTATTACTGCTCACAGGTGCACTCCTGTTGGGGCATCCCATTCTGTGACTACACCAGCCTCTATTTACTGCTGTAACCCTTTGCACTTATTCTAATAGAAATTTGGCCTGATAAACACACTTGCTGTACATAGTATTACTGCTCACAGGTGCACTCCTGTTGGGGCATCCCATTCTGTGACTACACCAGCCTCTATTTACTGCTATAACCCTTTGCACTTATTCTAATAGAAATTTGGCCTGATAAACACACTTGCTGTGCATAGTATTACTGCTCACAGGTGCACTCCTGGCTGTTGGGGCATCCCATTCTGTGACTACACCAGCCTCTATTTACTGCTATAACCCTTTGCACTTATTCTAATAGAAATTTGGCCTGATAAACACACTTGCTGTGCATAGTATTACTGCTCACAGGTGCACTCCTGGCTGTTGGGGCATCCCATTCTGTGACTACACCAGCCTCTATTTACTGCTGTAACCCTTTGCACTTATTCTAATAGAAATTTGGCCTGATAAACACACTTGCTGTGCATAGTATTACTGCTCACAGGGGCACTCCTGGCTGTTGGGGCATCCCATTCTGTGACTACACCAGCCTCTATTTACTGCTGTAACCCTTTGCACTTATTCTAATAGAAATTTGGCCTGATAAACACACCTGCTGTGCATAGTATTACTGCTCACAGGTGCACTCCTGGCTGTTGGGGCATCCCATTCTGTGACTACACCAGCCTCTATTTACTGCTGTAACCCTTTGCACTTATTCTAATAGAAATTTGGCCTGATAAACACACTTTTGCTGTGCATAGTACTACTGCTCACAGTTGCACTCCTGTTGGGGCATCCCATTCTGTGACTACACCAGCCTCTATTTACTGCTATAACCCTTTGCACTTATTCTAATAGAAATTTGGCCTGATAAACACACTTGCTGTGCATAGTATTACTGCTCACAGGTGCACTCCTGGCTGTTGGGGCATCCCATTCTGTGACTACACCAGCCTCTATTTACTGATGTAACCCTTTGCACTTATTCTAATAGAAATTTGGCCTGATAAACACACTTGCTGTGCATAGTATTACTGCTCACAGGTGCACTCCTGGCTGTTGGGGCATCCCATTCTGTGACTACACCAGCCTCTATTTACTGCTATAACCTTTTGCACTTATTCTAATAGAAATTTGGCCTGATAAACACACTTTTGCTGTGCATAGTATTACTGCTCACAGGTGCACTCCTGGCTGTTGGGGCATCCCATTATGTGACTACACCAGCCTCTATTTACTGCTATAACCCTTTACACTTATTGTAATAGAAATTTGGCCTGATAATCACACTTGCTGTGCATAGTATTACTGCTCACAGGTGCACTCCTGGCTGTTGGGGCATCCCATTCTGTGACTACACCAGCCTCTATTTACTGCTGTAACCCTTTGCACTTATTCTAATAGAAATTTGGCCTGATAAACACACTTGCTGTGCATAGTATTACTGCTCACAGGTGCACTCCTGGCTGTTGGGGCATCCCATTCTGTGACTACACCAGCCTCTATTTACTGCTGTAACCCTTTGCACTTATTCTAATAGAAATTTGGCCTGATAAACACACTTGCTGTGCATAGTATTACTGCTCACAGGGGCACTCCTGGCTGTTGGGGCTTCCCATTCTGTGACTACACCAGCCTCTATTTACTGCTGTAACCCTTTGCACTTATTCTAATAGAAACTTGGCCTGATAAACACACCTGCTGTGCATAGTATTACTGCTCACAGGTGCACTCCTGGCTGTTGGGGCATCACATTCTGTGACTACACCAGCCTCTATTTACTGCTGTAACCCTTTGCACTTATTCTAATAGAAATTTGGCCTGATAAACACACTTGCTGTGCATAGTATTACTGCTCACAGGTGCACTCCTGGCTGTTGGGGCATCCCATTCTGTGACTACACCAGCCTCTATTTACTGCTGTAACCCTTTGCACTTATTCTAATAGAAATTTGGCCTGATAAACACACTTTTGCTGTGCATAGTACTACTGCTCACAGTTGCACTCCTGTTGGGGCATCCCATTCTGTGACTACACCAGCCTCTATTTACTGCTATAACCCTTTGCACTTATTCTAATAGAAATTTGGCCTGATAAACACACTTGCTGTGCATAGTATTACTGCTCACAGGTGCACTCCTGGCTGTTGGGGCATCCCATTCTGTGACTACACCAGCCTCTATTTACTGCTATAACCCTTTGCACTTATTCTAAAAGAAATTTGGCCTGATAAACACACTTGCTGTGCATAGTATTACTGCTCACAGGTGCACTCCTGGCTGTTGGGGCATCCCATTCTGTGACTACACCAGCCTCTATTTACTGCTATAACCCTTTGCACTTATTCTAATAGAAATTTGGCCTGATAAACACACTTGCTGTGCATAGTATTACTGCTCACAGGTGCACTCCTGCCTGTTGGGGCATCCCATTCTGTGACTACACCAGCCTCTATTTACTGCTATAACCCTTTGCACTTATTCTAATAGAAATTTGGCCTGATAAACACACTTTTGCTGTGCATAGTATTACTGCTCACAGGTGCACTGCTGGCTGTTGGGGCATCCCATTCTGTGACTACACCAGCCTCTATTTACTGCTATAACCCTTTGCACTTATTCTAATAGAAATTTGGCCTGATAAACACACTTGCTGTGCATAGTATTACTGCTCACAGGTGCACTCCTGGCTGTTTGGGCATCCCATTCTGTGACTACACCAGCCTCTATTTACTGCTATAACCCTTTGCCCTAATTCTAATAGAAATTTGGCCTGATAAACACACTTGCTGTGCATAGTATTACTGCTCACAGGTGCACTCCTGGCTGTTGGGGCATCCCATTCTGTGACTACACCAGCCTCTATTTACTGCTGTAACCCGTTGCACCTATTGTAATAGAAATTTGGCCTGATAAACACACTTGCTGTGCATAGTATTACTGCTCACAGGTGCACTCCTGGCTGTTGGGGCATCCCATTCTGTGACTACACCAGCCTCTATTTACTGCTGTAACCCTTTGCACTTATTCTAATAGAAATTTGGCCTGATAAACACACTTGCTGTGCATAGTATTACTGCTCACAGATGCACTCCTGGCTGTTGGGGCATCCCATTCTGTGACTACACCAGCCTCTATTTACTGCTATAACCCTTTGCACTTATTCTAATAGAAATTTGGCCTGATAACCACACTTGCTGTGCCAAGTATTACTGCTCACAGGTGCACTCCTGGCTGTTGGGGCATCCCATTCTGTGACTACACCAGCCTCTATTTACTGCTGTAACCCTTTGCACTTATTCTAATAGAAATTTGGCCTGATAAACACACTTGCTGTGCATAGTATTACTGCTCACAGGGGTACTCCTGGCTGTTGGGGCATCCCATTCTGTGACTACACCAGCCTCTATTTACTGCTGTAACCCTTTGCACTTATTCTAATAGAAATTTGGCCTGATAAACACACCTGCTGTGCATAGTAATACTGCTCACAGGTGCACTCCTGGCTGTTGGGGCATCCCATTCTGTGACTACACCAGCCCCTATTTACTGCTGTAACCCTTTGCACTTATTCTAATAGAAATTTGGCCTGATAAACACACTTTTGCTGTGCATAGTATTACTGCTCACAGGTGCACTCCTGTTGGGGCATCCCATTCTGTGACTACACCAGCCTCTATTTACTGCTGTAACCCTTTGCACTTATTCTAATAGAAATTTGGCCTGATAAACACACTTGCTGTACATAGTATTACTGCTCACAGGTGCACTCCTGTTGGGGCATCCCATTCTGTGACTACACCAGCCTCTATTTACTGCTATAACCCTTTGCACTTATTCTAATAGAAATTTGGCCTGATAAACACACTTGCTGTGCATAGTATTACTGCTCACAGGTGCACTCCTGGCTGTTGGGGCATCCCATTCTGTGACTACACCAGCCTCTATTTACTGCTATAACCCTTTGCACTTATTCTAATAGAAATTTGGCCTGATAAACACACTTGCTGTGCATAGTATTACTGCTCACAGGTGCACTCCTGGCTGTTGGGGCATCCCATTCTGTGACTACACCAGCCTCTATTTACTGCTGTAACCCTTTGCACTTATTCTAATAGAAATTTGGCCTGATAAACACACTTGCTGTGCATAGTATTACTGCTCACAGGGGCACTCCTGGCTGTTGGGGCATCCCATTCTGTGACTACACCAGCCTCTATTTACTGCTGTAACCCTTTGCACTTATTCTAATAGAAATTTGGCCTGATAAACACACCTGCTGTGCATAGTATTACTGCTCACAGGTGCACTCCTGGCTGTTGGGGCATCCCATTCTGTGACTACACCAGCCTCTATTTACTGCTGTAACCCTTTGCACTTATTCTAATAGAAATTTGGCCTGATAAACACACTTTTGCTGTGCATAGTACTACTGCTCACAGTTGCACTCCTGTTGGGGCATCCCATTCTGTGACTACACCAGCCTCTATTTACTGCTATAACCCTTTGCACTTATTCTAATAGAAATTTGGCCTGATAAACACACTTGCTGTGCATAGTATTACTGCTCACAGGTGCACTCCTGGCTGTTGGGGCATCCCATTCTGTGACTACACCAGCCTCTATTTACTGATGTAACCCTTTGCACTTATTCTAATAGAAATTTGGCCTGATAAACACACTTGCTGTGCATAGTATTACTGCTCACAGGTGCACTCCTGGCTGTTGGGGCATCCCATTCTGTGACTACACCAGCCTCTATTTACTGCTATAACCTTTTGCACTTATTCTAATAGAAATTTGGCCTGATAAACACACTTTTGCTGTGCATAGTATTACTGCTCACAGGTGCACTCCTGGCTGTTGGGGCATCCCATTATGTGACTACACCAGCCTCTATTTACTGCTATAACCCTTTACACTTATTGTAATAGAAATTTGGCCTGATAATCACACTTGCTGTGCATAGTATTACTGCTCACAGGTGCACTCCTGGCTGTTGGGGCATCCCATTCTGTGACTACACCAGCCTCTATTTACTGCTATAACCCTTTGCACTTATTCTAATAGAAATTTGGCCTGATAAACACACTTGCTGTGCATAGTATTACTGCTCACAGGTGCACTCCTGGCTGTTGGGGCATCCCATTCTGTGACTACACCAGCCTCTATTTACTGCTATAACCCTTTGCACTTATTCTAATAGAAATTTGGCCTGATAAACACACTTTTGCTGTGCATAGTATTACTGCTCACAGATGCACTCCTGTTGGGGCATCCCATTCTGTGACTACACCAGCCTCTATTTACTGCTGTAACCCTTTGCACTTATTCTAATAGAAATTTGGCCTGATAAACACACTTGCTGTGCATAGTATTACTGCTCACAGGTGCACTCCTGGCTGTTGGGGCATCCCATTCTGTGACTACACCAGCCTCTATTTACTGCTGTAACCCTTTGCACTTATTCTAATAGAAATTTGGCCTGATAAACACACTTGCTGTGCATAGTATTACTGCTCACAGGGGCACTCCTGGCTGTTGGGGCTTCCCATTCTGTGACTACACCAGCCTCTATTTACTGCTGTAACCCTTTGCACTTATTCTAATAGAAACTTGGCCTGATAAACACACCTGCTGTGCATAGTATTACTGCTCACAGGTGCACTCCTGGCTGTTGGGGCATCACATTCTGTGACTACACCAGCCTCTATTTACTGCTGTAACCCTTTGCACTTATTCTAATAGAAATTTGGCCTGATAAACACACTTTTGCTGTGCATAGTACTACTGCTCACAGTTGCACTCCTGTTGGGGCATCCCATTCTGTGACTACACCAGCCTCTATTTACTGCTATAACCCTTTGCACTTATTCTAATAGAAATTTGGCCTGATAAACACACTTGCTGTGCATAGTATTACTGCTCACAGGTGCACTCCTGGCTGTTCGGGCATCCTATTCTGTGACTACACCAGCCCCTATTTACTGCTGTAACCCTTTGCACTTATTCTAATAGAAATTTGGCCTGATAAACACACTTGCTGTGCATAGTATTACTGCTCACAGGTGCACTCCTGGCTTTTGGGGCATCCCATTCTGTGACTACACCAGCCTCTATTTACTGCTGTAACCCTTTGCACTTATTCTAATAGAAATTTGGCCTGATAAACACACTTTTGCTGTGCATAGTATTACTGCTCACAGGTGCACTCCTGTTGGGGCATCCCATTCTGTGACTACACCAGCCTCTATTTACTGCTGTAACCCTTTGCACTTATTCTAATAGAAATTTGGCCTGATAAACACACTTGCTGTGCATAGTATTACTGCTCACAGGTGCACTCCTGGCTGTTGGGGCATCCCATTCTGTGACTACACCAGCCTCTATTTACTGATGTAACCCTTTGCACTTATTCTAATAGAAATTTGGCCTGATAAACACACTTGCTGTGCATAGTATTACTGCTCACAGGTGCACTCCTGGCTGTTGGGGCATCCCATTCTGTGACTACACCAGCCTCTATTTACTGCTATAACCTTTTGCACTTATTCTAATAGAAATTTGGCCTGATAAACACACTTTTGCTGTGCATAGTATTACTGCTCACAGGTGCACTCCTGGCTGTTGGGGCATCCCATTATGTGACTACACCAGCCTCTATTTACTGCTATAACCCTTTACACTTATTGTAATAGAAATTTGGCCTGATAATCACACTTGCTGTGCATAGTATTACTGCTCACAGGTGCACTCCTGGCTGTTGGGGCATCCCATTCTGTGACTACACCAGCCTCTATTTACTGCTATAACCCTTTGCACTTATTCTAATAGAAATTTGGCCTGATAAACACACTTGCTGTGCATAGTATTACTGCTCACAGGTGCACTCCTGGCTGTTGGGGCATCCCATTCTGTGACTACACCAGCCTCTATTTACTGCTATAACCCTTTGCACTTATTCTAATAGAAATTTGGCCTGATAAACACACTTTTGCTGTGCATAGTATTACTGCTCACAGATGCACTCCTGTTGGGGCATCCCATTCTGTGACTACACCAGCCTCTATTTACTGCTGTAACCCTTTGCACTTATTCTAATAGAAATTTGGCCTGATAAACACACTTGCTGTGCATAGTATTACTGCTCACAGGTGCACTCCTGGCTGTTGGGGCATCCCATTCTGTGACTACACCAGCCTCTATTTACTGCTGTAACCCTTTGCACTTATTCTAATAGAAATTTGGCCTGATAAACACACTTGCTGTGCATAGTATTACTGCTCACAGGGGCACTCCTGGCTGTTGGGGCTTCCCATTCTGTGACTACACCAGCCTCTATTTACTGCTGTAACCCTTTGCACTTATTCTAATAGAAACTTGGCCTGATAAACACACCTGCTGTGCATAGTATTACTGCTCACAGGTGCACTCCTGGCTGTTGGGGCATCACATTCTGTGACTACACCAGCCTCTATTTACTGCTGTAACCCTTTGCACTTATTCTAATAGAAATTTGGCCTGATAAACACACTTGCTGTGCATAGTATTACTGCTCACAGGTGCACTCCTGGCTGTTGGGGCATCCCATTCTGTGACTACACCAGCCTCTATTTACTGCTGTAACCCTTTGCACTTATTCTAATAGAAATTTGGCCTGATAAACACACTTTTGCTGTGCATAGTACTACTGCTCACAGTTGCACTCCTGTTGGGGCATCCCATTCTGTGACTACACCAGCCTCTATTTACTGCTATAACCCTTTGCACTTATTCTAATAGAAATTTGGCCTGATAAACACACTTGCTGTGCATAGTATTACTGCTCACAGGTGCACTCCTGGCTGTTGGGGCATCCCATTCTGTGACTACACCAGCCTCTATTTACTGCTATAACCCTTTGCACTTATTCTAAAAGAAATTTGGCCTGATAAACACACTTGCTGTGCATAGTATTACTGCTCACAGGTGCACTCCTGGCTGTTGGGGCATCCCATTCTGTGACTACACCAGCCTCTATTTACTGCTATAACCCTTTGCACTTATTCTAATAGAAATTTGGCCTGATAAACACACTTGCTGTGCATAGTATTACTGCTCACAGGTGCACTCCTGGCTGTTGGGGCATCCCATTCTGTGACTATACCAGCCTCTATTTACTGCTGTAACCCTTTGCACTTATTCTAATAGAAATTTGGCCTGATAAACACACTTTTGCTGTGCATAGTACTACTGCTCACAGTTGCACTCCTGTTGGGGCATTCCATTCTGTGACTACACCAGCCTCTATTTACTGCTGTAACCCTTTGCACTTATTCTAATAGAAATTTGGCCTAATAAACACACTTTTGCTGTGCATAGTATTACTGCTCACAGGTGCACTGCTGTCTGTTGGGGCATCCCATTCTGTGACTACACCAGCCTCTATTTACTGCTATAACCCTTTGCACTTATTCTAATAGAAATTTGGCCTGATAAACACACTTGCTGTGCATAGTATTACTGCTCACAGGTGCACTCCTGCCTGTTGGGGCATCCCATTCTGTGACTACACCAGCCTCTATTTACTGCTATAACCCTTTGCACTTATTCTAATAGAAATTTGGCCTGATAAACACACTTTTGCTGTGCATAGTATTACTGCTCACAGGTGCACTGCTGGCTGTTGGGGCATCCCATTCTGTGACTACACCAGCCTCTATTTACTGCTATAACCCTTTGCACTTATTCTAATAGAAATTTGGCCTGATAAACACACTTGCTGTGCATAGTATTACTGCTCACAGGTGCACTCCTGGCTGTTGGGGCATCCCATTCTGTGACTACACCAGCCTCTATTTACTGCTATAACCCTTTGCCCTAATTCTAATAGAAATTTGGCCTGATAAACACACTTGCTGTGCATAGTATTACTGCTCACAGGTGCACTCCTGGCTGTTGGGGCATCCCATTCTGTGACTACACCAGCCTCTATTTACTGCTGTAACCCGTTGCACCTATTGTAATAGAAATTTGGCCTGATAAACACACTTGCTGTGCATAGTATTACTGCTCACAGGTGCACTCCTGGCTGTTGGGGCATCCCATTCTGTGACTACACCAGCCTCTATTTACTGCTGTAACCCTTTGCACTTATTCTAATAGAAATTTGGCCTGATAAACACACTTGCTGTGCATAGTATTACTGCTCACAGATGCACTCCTGGCTGTTGGGGCATCCCATTCTGTGACTACACCAGCCTCTATTTACTGCTATAACCCTTTGCACTTATTCTAATAGAAATTTGGCCTGATAACCACACTTGCTGTGCCAAGTATTACTGCTCACAGGTGCACTCCTGGCTGTTGGGGCATCCCATTCTGTGACTACACCAGCCTCTATTTACTGCTGTAACCCTTTGCACTTATTCTAATAGAAATTTGGCCTGATAAACACACTTGCTGTGCATAGTATTACTGCTCACAGGTGCACTCCTGGCTGTTGGGGCATCCCATTCTGTGACTACACCAGCCTCTATTTACTGCTATAACCCTTTGCACTTATTCTAATAGAAATTTGGCCTGATAAACACACTTTTGCTGTGCATAGTATTACTGCTCACAGATGCACTCCTGTTGGGGCATCCCATTCTGTGACTACACCAGCCTCTATTTACTGCTGTAACCCTTTGCACTTATTCTAATAGAAATTTGGCCTGATAAACACACTTGCTGTGCATAGTATTACTGCTCACAGGTGCACTCCTGGCTGTTGGGGCATCCCATTCTGTGACTACACCAGCCTCTATTTACTGCTGTAACCCTTTGCACTTATTCTAATAGAAATTTGGCCTGATAAACACACTTGCTGTGCATAGTATTACTGCTCACAGGGGCACTCCTGGCTGTTGGGGCTTCCCATTCTGTGACTACACCAGCCTCTATTTACTGCTGTAACCCTTTGCACTTATTCTAATAGAAACTTGGCCTGATAAACACACCTGCTGTGCATAGTATTACTGCTCACAGGTGCACTCCTGGCTGTTGGGGCATCACATTCTGTGACTACACCAGCCTCTATTTACTGCTGTAACCCTTTGCACTTATTCTTATAGAAATTTGGCCTGATAAACACACTTGCTGTGCATAGTATTACTGCTCACAGGTGCACTCCTGGCTGTTGGGGCATCCCATTCTGTGACTACACCAGCCTCTATTTACTGCTGTAACCCTTTGCACTTATTCTAATAGAAATTTGGCCTGATAAACACACTTTTGCTGTGCATAGTACTACTGCTCACAGTTGCACTCCTGTTGGGGCATCCCATTCTGTGACTACACCAGCCTCTATTTACTGCTATAACCCTTTGCACTTATTCTAATAGAAATTTGGCCTGATAAACACACTTGCTGTGCATAGTATTACTGCTCACAGGTGCACTCCTGGCTGTTGGGGCATCCCATTCTGTGACTACACCAGCCTCTATTTACTGCTATAACCCTTTGCACTTATTCTAAAAGAAATTTGGCCTGATAAACACACTTGCTGTGCATAGTATTACTGCTCACAGGTGCACTCCTGGCTGTTGGGGCATCCCATTCTGTGACTACACCAGCCTCTATTTACTGCTATAACCCTTTGCACTTATTCTAATAGAAATTTGGCCTGATAAACACACTTGCTGTGCATAGTATTACTGCTCACAGGTGCACTCCTGGCTGTTGGGGCATCCCATTCTGTGACTATACCAGCCTCTATTTACTGCTGTAACCCTTTGCACTTATTCTAATAGAAATTTGGCCTGATAAACACACTTTTGCTGTGCATAGTACTACTGCTCACAGTTGCACTCCTGTTGGGGCATTCCATTCTGTGACTACACCAGCCTCTATTTACTGCTGTAACCCTTTGCACTTATTCTAATAGAAATTTGGCCTAATAAACACACTTTTGCTGTGCATAGTATTACTGCTCACAGGTGCACTGCTGGCTGTTGGGGCATCCCATTCTGTGACTACACCAGCCTCTATTTACTGCTATAACCCTTTGCACTTATTCTAATAGAAATTTGGCCTGATAAACACACTTGCTGTGCATAGTATTACTGCTCACAGGTGCACTCCTGCCTGTTGGGGCATCCCATTCTGTGACTACACCAGCCTCTATTTACTGCTATAACCCTTTGCACTTATTCTAATAGAAATTTGGCCTGATAAACACACTTTTGCTGTGCATAGTATTACTGCTCACAGGTGCACTGCTGGCTGTTGGGGCATCCCATTCTGTGACTACACCAGCCTCTATTTACTGCTATAACCCTTTGCACTTATTCTAATAGAAATTTGGCCTGATAAACACACTTGCTGTGCATAGTATTACTGCTCACAGGTGCACTCCTGGCTGTTTGGGCATCCCATTCTGTGACTACACCAGCCTCTATTTACTGCTATAACCCTTTGCCCTAATTCTAATAGAAATTTGGCCTGATAAACACACTTGCTGTGCATAGTATTACTGCTCACAGGTGCACTCCTGGCTGTTGGGGCATCCCATTCTGTGACTACACCAGCCTCTATTTACTGCTGTAACCCGTTGCACCTATTGTAATAGAAATTTGGCCTGATAAACACACTTGCTGTGCATAGTATTACTGCTCACAGGTGCACTCCTGGCTGTTGGGGCATCCCATTCTGTGACTACACCAGCCTCTATTTACTGCTGTAACCCTTTGCACTTATTCTAATAGAAATTTGGCCTGATAAACACACTTGCTGTGCATAGTATTACTGCTCACAGATGCACTCCTGGCTGTTGGGGCATCCCATTCTGTGACTACACCAGCCTCTATTTACTGCTATAACCCTTTGCACTTATTCTAATAGAAATTTGGCCTGATAACCACACTTGCTGTGCCAAGTATTACTGCTCACAGGTGCACTCCTGGCTGTTGGGGCATCCCATTCTGTGACTACACCAGCCTCTATTTACTGCTGTAACCCTTTGCACTTATTCTAATAGAAATTTGGCCTGATAAACACACTTGCTGTGCATAGTATTACTGCTCACAGGTGCACTCCTGGCTGTTGGGGCATCCCATTCTGTGACTACACCAGCCTCTATTTACTGCTATAACCCTTTGCACTTATTCTAATAGAAATTTGGCCTGATAAACACACTTGCTGTGCATAGTATTACTGCTCACAGGTGCACTCCTGGCTGTTGGGGCATCCCATTCTGTGACTACACCAGCCTCTATTTACTGCTATAACCCTTTGCACTTATTCTAATAGAAATTTGGCCTGATAAACACACTTGCTGTGCCAAGTATTACTGCTCACAGGTGCACTCCTGGCTGTTGGGGCATCCCATTCTGTGACTACACCAGCCTCTATTTACTGCTGTAACCCTTTGCACTTATTCTAATAGAAATTTGGCCTGATAAACACACTTGCTGTGCATAGTATTACTGCTCACAGGTGCACTCCTGGCTTTTGGGGCATCCCATTCTGTGACTACACCAGCCTCTATTTACTGCTGTAACCCTTTGCACTTATTCTAATAGAAATTTGGCCTGATAAACACACTTGCTGTGCATAGCATTACTGCTCACAGGTGCACTCCTGGCTGCTGGGGCATCCCATTCTGTGACTACACCAGCCTCTATTTACTGCTATAACCCTTTTTCACTTATTCTAATAGAAATTTGGCCTGATAAACACACTTGCTGTGCATAGCATTACTGCTCACAGGTGCACTCCTGGCTGTTGGGGCATCCCATTCTGTGACTACACCAGCCTCTATTTACTGCTATAACCCTTTGCCCTAATTCTAATAGAAATTTGGCCTGATAAACACACTTGCTGTGCATAGTATTACTGCTCACAGGTGCACTCCTGGCTGTTGGGGCATCCCATTCTGTGACTACACCAGCCTCTATTTACTGCTGTAACCCGTTGCACCTATTGTAATAGAAATTTGGCCTGATAAACACACTTGCTGTGCATAGTATTACTGCTCACAGGTGCACTCCTGGCTGTTGGGGCATCCCATTCTGTGACTACACCAGCCTCTATTTACTGCTGTAACCCTTTGCACTTATTCTAATAGAAATTTGGCCTGATAAACACACTTGCTGTGCATAGTATTACTGCTCACAGATGCACTCCTGGCTGTTGGGGCATCCCATTCTGTGACTACACCAGCCTCTATTTACTGCTATAACCCTTTGCACTTATTCTAATAGAAATTTGGCCTGATAACCACACTTGCTGTGCCAAGTAT
The DNA here is from genome assembly GCA_027917425.1 of Gastrophryne carolinensis. Lineage (NCBI taxonomy): Eukaryota > Metazoa > Chordata > Amphibia > Anura > Microhylidae > Gastrophryne > Gastrophryne carolinensis. The sequence goes on along the minus strand of CM051234.1, from coordinate 644,864,046 downwards.
TACTGCTCACAGGTGCACTCCTGGCTGTTGGGGCATCCCATTCTGTGACTACACCAGCCTCTATTTACTGCTGTAACCCTTTGCACTTATTCTAATAGAAATTTGGCCTGATAAACACACTTGCTGTGCATAGTATTACTGCTCACAGGTGCACTCCTGGCTGTTGGGGCATCCCATTCTGTGACTACACCAGCCTCTATTTACTGCTATAACCCTTTGCACTTATTCTAATAGAAATTTGGCCTGATAAACACACTTGCTGTGCATAGTATTACTGCTCACAGGTGCACTCCTGGCTGTTGGGGCATCCCATTCTGTGACTACACCAGCCTCTATTTACTGCTATAACCCTTTGCACTTATTCTAATAGAAATTTGGCCTGATAAACACACTTGCTGTGCCAAGTATTACTGCTCACAGGTGCACTCCTGGCTGTTGGGGCATCCCATTCTGTGACTACACCAGCCTCTATTTACTGCTGTAACCCTTTGCACTTATTCTAATAGAAATTTGGCCTGATAAACACACTTGCTGTGCATAGTATTACTGCTCACAGGTGCACTCCTGGCTTTTGGGGCATCCCATTCTGTGACTACACCAGCCTCTATTTACTGCTGTAACCCTTTGCACTTATTCTAATAGAAATTTGGCCTGATAAACACACTTGCTGTGCATAGCATTACTGCTCACAGGTGCACTCCTGGCTGCTGGGGCATCCCATTCTGTGACTACACCAGCCTCTATTTACTGCTATAACCCTTTTTCACTTATTCTAATAGAAATTTGGCCTGATAAACACACTTGCTGTGCATAGCATTACTGCTCACAGGTGCACTCCTGGCTGTTGGGGCATCCCATTCTGTGACTACACCAGCCTCTATTTACTGCTATAACCCTTTGCACTTATTCTAATAGAAATTTGGCCTGATAAACACACTTGCTGTGCATAGTATTACTGCTCACAGGTGCACTCCTGGCTGTTGGGGCATCCCATTCTGTGACTACACCAGCCTCTATTTACTGCTATAACCCTTTGCACTTATTCTAATAGAAATTTGGCCTGATAAACACACTTGCTGTGCATAGTATTACTGCTCACAGGTGCACTCCTGGCTGTTGGGGCATCCCATTCTGTGACTACACCAGCCTCTATTTACTGCTGTAACCCTTTGCACTTATTCTAATAGAAATTTGGCCTGATAAACACACTTTTGCTGTGCATAGTATTACTGCTCACAGGTGCACTGCTGGCTGTTGGGGCATCCCATTCTGTGACTACACCAGCCTCTATTTAATGCTATAACCCTTTGCACTTATTCTAATAGAAATTTGGCCTGATAAACACACTTGCTGTGCATAGTATTACTGCTCACACGTGCACTCCTGGCTGTTGGGGCATCCCATTCTGTGACTACACCAGCCTCTATTTACTGCTGTAACCCTTTGCACTTATTCTAATAGAAATTTGTCCTGATAAACACACTTGCTGTGCATAGTATTACTGCTCACAGGGGCACTCCTGGCTGTTGGGGCATCCCCTTCTGTGACTACACCAGCCTCTATTTACTGCTGTAACCCTTTGCACTTATACTAATAGAAATTTGGCCTGATAAACACACCTGCTGTGCATAGTATTACTGCTCACAGGTGCACTCCTGGCTGTTGGGGCATCCCATTCTGTGACTACACCAGCCTCTATTTACTGCTATAACCCTTTGCACTTATTCTAATAGAAATTTGGCCTGATAAACACACTTGCTGTGCATAGTGTTACTGCTCACTGCTGTAACCCTTTGCACTTATTCTAATAGAAATTTGGCCCGATAAACACACTTGCAGTGCATAGTGTGCTCCCTGGCTGTTGGGGCAACCCATTCTGTGACTACACCAGCCTCTATTTACTGCTGTAACCCTTTGCACTTATTCTAATAGAAATTTGGCCTGATAAACACACTTGCTGTGCATAGTGTTACTGCTCACTGCTGTAACCCTTTGCACTTATTCTAATAGAAATTTGGCCCGATAAACACACTTGCTGTGCATAGTGTGCTCCCTGGCTGTTGGGGCAACCCATTCTGTGACTACACCAGCCTCTATTTACTGCTGTAACCCTTTGCACTTATTCTAATAGAAATTTGGCCTGATAAACACACTTGCTGTGCATAGTATTACTGCTCACAGGTGCACTCCTGGCTGTTGGGGCATCCCATTCTGTGACTACACCAGCCTCTATTTACTGCTGTAACCCTTTGCACTTATTCTAATAGAAATTTGGCCTGATAAACACACTTGCTGTGCATATTATTACTGCTCACAGGTGCACTCCTGGCTCTTGGGGCATCCCATTCTGTGACTACACCAGCCTATATTTACTGCTGTAACCCTTTGCACTTATTCTAATAGAAATTTGGCCTGATAAACACACTTGCTGTGCATAGTATTACTGCTCACAGGTGCACTCCTGGCTGTTGGGGCATCCCATTCTGTGACTACACCAGCCTCTATTTACTGCTGTAACCCTTTGCACTTATTCTAATAGAAATTTGGCCTGATAAACACACTTGCTGTGCATAGTATTACTGCTCACAGGTGCACTCCTGGCTGTTGGGGCATCCCATTCTGTGACTACACCAGCCTCTATTTACTGCTATAACCCTTTGCACTTATTCTAATAGAAATTTGGCCTGATAAACACACTTTTGCTGTGCATAGTATTACTGCTCACAGGTGCACTCCTGTTGGGGCATCCCATTCTGTGACTACACCAGCCTCTATTTACTGCTGTAACCCTTTGCACTTATTCTAATAGAAATTTGGCCTGATAAACACACTTGCTGTGCATAGTATTACTGCTCACAGGTGCACTCCTGTTGGGGCATCCCATTCTGTGACTACACCAGCCTCTATTTACTGCTATAACCCTTTGCACTTATTCTAATAGAAATTTGGCCTGATAAACACACTTGCTGTGCATAGTATTACTGCTCACAGGTGCACTCCTGGCTGTTGGGGCATCCCATTCTGTGACTACACCAGCCTCTATTTACTGCTGTAACCCTTTGCACTTATTCTAATAGAAATTTGGCCTGATAAACACACTTGCTGTGCATAGTATTACTGCTCACAGGTGCACTCCTGGCTGTTGGGGCATCCCATTCTGTGACTACACCAGCCTCTATTTACTGCTGTAACCCTTTGCACTTATTCTAATAGAAATTTGGCCTGATAAACACACTTGCTGTGCATAGTATTACTGCTCACAGGGGCACTCCTGGCTGTTGGGGCATCCCATTCTGTGACTACACCAGCCTCTATTTACTGCTGTAACCCTTTGCACTTATTCTAATAGAAATTTGGCCTGATAAACACACTTGCTGTGCATAGTATTACTGCTCACAGGTGCACTCCTGGCTGTTGGGGCATCCCATTCTGTGACTACACCAGCCTCTATTTACTGCTATAACCCTTTGCACTTATTCTAATAGAAATTTGGCCTGATAAACACACTTGCTGTGCATAGTATTACTGCTCACAGGTGCACTCCTGGCTGTTGGGGCATCCCATTCTGTGACTACACCAGCCTCTATTTACTGCTATAACCCTTTGCACTTATTCTAATAGAAATTTGGCCTGATAATCACACTTGCTGTGCATAGTATTACTGCTCACAGGTGCACTCCTGGCTGTTGGGGCATCCCATTCTGTGACTACACCAGCCTCTATTTACTGCTGTAACCCTTTGCACTTATTCTAATAGAAATTTGGCCTGACAAACACACCTGCTGTGCATAGTATTACTGCTCACAGGTGCACTCCTGGCTGTTGGGGCATCCCATTCTGTGACTACACCAGCCTCTATTTACTGCTGTAACCCTTTGCACTTATTCTAATAGAAATTTGGCCTGATAAACACACTTGCTGTGCATAGTATTACTGCTCACAGGTGCACTCCTGGCTGTTGGGGCATCCCATTCTGTGACTACACCAGCCTCTATTTACTGCTGTAACCCTTTGCACTTATTCTAATAGAAATTTGGCCTGATAAACACACTTGCTGTGCATAGTATTACTGCTCACAGGTGCACTCCTGGCTGTTGGGGCATCCCATTCTGTGACTACACCAGCCTCTATTTACTGCTATAACCCTTTGCACTTATTCTAATAGAAATTTGGCCTGATAAACACACTTGCTGTGCATAGTATTACTGCTCACAGGTGCACTCCTGGCTGTTGGGGCATCCCATTTTGTGACTACACCAGCCTCTATTTACTGCTATAACCCTTTGCACTTATTCTAATAGAAATTTGGCCTGATAAACACACTTGCTGTGCATAGTATTACTGCTCACAGGTGCACTCCTGGCTGTTGGGGCATCCCATTTTGTGACTACACCAGCCTCTATTTACTGCTATAACCCTTTGCACTTATTCTAATAGAAATTTGGCCTGATAAACACACTTTTGCTGTGCATAGTATTACTGCTCACAGGTGCACTCCTGGCTGTTGGGGCATCCCATTCTGTGACTACACCAGCCTCTATTTACTGCTATAACCCTTTGCCCTAATTCTAATAGAAATTTGGCCTGATAAACACACTTGCTGTGCATAGTATTACTGCTCACAGGTGCACTCCTGGCTGTTGGGGCATCCCATTCTGTGACTACACCAGCCTCTATTTACTGCTATAACCCTTTGCACTTATTCTAATAGAAATTTGGCCTGATAAACACACTTGCTGTGCATAGCATTACTGCTCACAGGTGCACTCCTGGCTGTTGGGGCATCCCATTCTGTGACTACACCAGCCTCTATTTACTGCTATAACCCTTTGCACTTATTCTAATAGAAATTTGGCCTGATAAACACACTTTTGCTGTGCATAGTATTACTGCTCACAGGTGCACTGCTGGCTGTTGGGGCATCCCATTCTGTGACTACACCAGCCTCTATTTACTGCTATAACCCTTTGCACTTATTCTAATAGAAATTTGGCCTGATAAACACACTTGCTGTGCATAGCATTACTGCTCACAGGTGCACTCCTGGCTGTTGGGGCATCCCATTCTGTGACTACACCAGCCTCTATTTACTGCTATAACCCTTTGCACTTATTCTAATAGAAATTTGGCCTGATAAACACACTTGCTGTGCATAGTATTACTGCTCACAGGTGCACTCCTGGCTGTTGGGGCATCCCATTCTGTGACTACACCAGCCTCTATTTACTGCTATAACCCTTTGCACTTATTCTAATAGAAATTTGGCCTGATAAACACACTTGCTGTGGATAGTATTACTGCTCACAGGTGCACTCCTGGCTGTTGGGGCATCCCATTCTGTGACTACACCAGCCTCTATTTACTGCTGTAACCCTTTGCACTTATTCTAATAGAAATTTGGCCTGACAAACACACCTGCTGTGCATAGTATTACTGCTCACAGGTGCACTCCTGGCTGTTGGGGCATCCCATTCTGTGACTACACCAGCATCTATTTACTGCTGTAACCCTTTGCACTTATTCTAATAGAAATTTGGCCTGATAAACACACTTGCTGTGCATAGTATTACTGCTCACAGGTGCACTCCTGGCTGTTGGGGCATCCCATTCTGTGACTACACCAGCCTCTATTTACTGCTGTAACCCTTTGCACTTATTCTAATAGAAATTTGGCCTGATAAACACACTTGCTGTGCATAGTATTACTGCTCACAGGTGCACTCCTGGCTGTTGGGGCATCCCATTCTGTGACTACACCAGCCTCTTTTTACTGCTATAACCCTTTGCACTTATTCTAATAGAAATTTGGCCTGATAAACACACTTGCTGTGCATAGTATTACTGCTCACAGGTGCACTCCTGGCTGTTGGGGCATCCCATTTTGTGACTACACCAGCCTCTATTTACTGCTATAACCCTTTGCACTTATTCTAATAGAAATTTGGCCTGATAAACACACTTGCTGTGCATAGTATTACTGCTCACAGGTGCACTCCTGGCTGTTGGGGCATCCCATTTTGTGACTACACCAGCCTATATTTACTGCTATAACCCTTTGCACTTATTCTAATAGAAATTTGGCCTGATAAACACACTTGCTGTGCATAGTATTACTGCTCACAGGTGCACTCCTGGCTGTTGGGGCATCCCATTCTGTGACTACACCAGCCTCTATTTACTGCTGTAACCCTTTGCACTTATTCTAATAGAAATTTGGCCTGATAAACACAATTGCTGTGCATAGTATTACTGCTCACAGGTGCACTCCTGGCTGTTGGGGCATCCCATTCTGTGACTACACCAGCCTCTATTTACTGCTGTAACCCTTTGCACTTATTCTAATAGAAATTTGGCCTGATAAACACAATTGCTGTGCATAGTATTACTGCTCACAGGTGCACTCCTGGCTGTTGGGGCATCCCATTCTGTGACTACACCAGCCTCTATTTACTGCTATAACCCTTTGCACTTATTCTAATAGAAATTTGGCCTGATAAACACACTTTTGCTGTGCATAGTATTACTGCTCACAGGTGAACTGCTGGCTGTTGGGGCATCCCATTCTGTGACTACACCAGCCTCTATTTACTGCTATAACCCTTTGCACTTATTCTAATAGATATTTGGCCTGATAAACACACTTGCTGTGCATTGCATTACTGCTCACAGGTGCACTCCTGGCTGTTGGGGCATCCCATTCTGTGACTACACCAGCCTCTATTTACTGCTATAATCCTTTGCACTTATTCTAATAGAAATTTGGCCTGATAAACACACTTGCTGTGCATAGTATTACTGCTCACAGGTGCACTCCTGGCTGTTGGGGCATCCCATTCTGTGACTACACCAGCCTCTATTTACTGCTATAACCCTTTGCACTTATTCTAATAGAAATTTGGCCTGATAAACACACTTGCTGTGCATAGTATTACTGCTCACAGGTGCACTTCTGGCTGTTGGGGCATCCCATTCTGTGACTACACCAGCCTCTATTTACTGCTATAACCCTTTGCACTTATTCTAATAGAAATTTGGCCTGATAAACACACTTGCTGTGCATAGTATTACTGCTCACAGGTGCACTCCTGGCTGTTGGTGCATCCCATTCTGTGACTACACCAGCCTCTATTTACTGCTATAACCCTTTGCACTTATTCTAATAGAAATTTGGCCTGATAAACACACTTTTGCTGTGCATAGTATTACTGCTCACAGGTGAACTGCTGGCTGTTGGGGCATCCCATTCTGTGACTACACCAGCCTCTATTTACTGCTATAACCCTTTGCACTTATTCTAATAGATATTTGGCCTGATAAACACACTTGCTGTGCATTGCATTACTGCTCACAGGTGCACTCCTGGCTGTTGGGGCATCCCATTCTGTGACTACACCAGCCTCTATTTACTGCTATAATCCTTTGCACTTATTCTAATAGAAATTTGGCCTGATAAACACACTTGCTGTGCATAGTATTACTGCTCACAGGTGCACTCCTGGCTGTTGGGGCATCCCATTCTGTGACTACACCAGCCTCTATTTACTGCTATAACCCTTTGCACTTATTCTAATAGAAATTTGGCCTGATAAACACACTTGCTGTGCATAGCATTACTGCTCACAGGTGCACTCCTGGCTGTTGGGGCATCCCATTCTGTGACTACACCAGCCTCTATTTACTGCTATAACCCTTTGCACTTATTCTAATAGAAAGTTGGCCTGATAAACACAATTGCTGTGCATAGTATTACTGCTCACAGGTGCACTCCTGGCTGTTGGGGCATCCCATTCTGTGACTACACCAGCTTCTATTTACTGCTGTAACCCTTTGCACTTATTCTAATAGAAATTTGGCCTGATAAACACACTTGCTGTGCATAGTATTACTGCTCACATGTGCACTCCTGGCTGTTGGGGCATCCCATTCTGTGACTACACCAGCCTCTATTTACTGCTATAACCCTTTGCACTTATTCTAATAGAAATTTGGCCTGATAAACACACTTGCTGTGCATAGTATTACTGCTCACAGGTGCACTCCTGGCTGTTGGGCCATCCCATTCTGTGACTACACCAGCCTCTATTTACTGCTGTAACCCTTTGCACTTATTCTAATAGAAATTTGGCCTGATAAACACACTTTTGCTGTGCATAGTATTACTGCTCACAGGTGAACTGCTGGCTGTTGGGGCATCCCATTCTGTGACTACACCAGCCTCTATTTACTGCTATAACCCTTTGCACTTATTCTAATAGATATTTGGCCTGATAAACACACTTGCTGTGCATTGCATTACTGCTCACAGGTGCACTCCTGGCTGTTGGGGCATCCCATTCTGTGACTACACCAGCCTCTATTTACTGCTATAATCCTTTGCACTTATTCTAATAGAAATTTGGCCTGATAAACACACTTGCTGTGCATAGTATTACTGCTCACAGGTGCACTCCTGGCTGTTGGGGCATCCCATTCTGTGACTACACCAGCCTCTATTTACTGCTATAACCCTTTGCACTTATTCTAATAGAAATTTGGCCTGATAAACACACTTGCTGTGCATAGCATTACTGCTCACAGGTGCACTCCTGGCTGTTGGGGCATCCCATTCTGTGACTACACCAGCCTCTATTTACTGCTATAACCCTTTGCACTTATTCTAATAGAAAGTTGGCCTGATAAACACAATTGCTGTGCATAGTATTACTGCTCACAGGTGCACTCCTGGCTGTTGGGGCATCCCATTCTGTGACTACACCAGCTTCTATTTACTGCTGTAACCCTTTGCACTTATTCTAATAGAAATTTGGCCTGATAAACACACTTGCTGTGCATAGTATTACTGCTCACATGTGCACTCCTGGCTGTTGGGGCATCCCATTCTGTGACTACACCAGCCTCTATTTACTGCTATAACCCTTTGCACTTATTCTAATAGAAATTTGGCCTGATAAACACACTTGCTGTGCATAGTATTACTGCTCACAGGTGCACTCCTGGCTGTTGGGCCATCCCATTCTGTGACTACACCAGCCTCTATTTACTGCTGTAACCCTTTGCACTTATTCTAATAGAAATTTGGCCTGACAAACACACCTGCTGTGCATAGTATTACTGCTCACAGGTGCACTCCTGGCTGTTGGGGCATCCCATTCTGTGACTACACCAGCCTCTATTTACTGCTGTAACCCTTTGCACTTATTCTAATAGAAATTTGGCCTGATAAACACACTTGCTGTGCATAGTATGCACTCCTGGCTGTTGGGGCATCCCATTCTGTGACTACACCAGCCTCTATTTACTGCTGTAACCCTTTGCACTTATTCTAATAGAAATTTGGCCTGATAAACACACTTGCTGTGCATAGTATTACTGCTCACAGGTGCACTCCTGTTGGGGCTGTTGGGGCATCCCATTCTGTGACTACACCAGCCTCTATTTACTGCTATAACCCTTTGCACTTATTCTAATAGAAATTTGGCCTGATAAACACACTTGCTGTGCATAGTATTACTGCTCACAGGTGCACTCCTGGCTGTTGGGGCATCCCATTTTGTGACTACACCAGCCTCTATTTACTGCTATAACCCTTTGCACTTATTCTAATAGAAATTTGGCCTGATAAACACACTTTTGCTGTGCATAGTATTACTGCTCACAGGTGCACTCCTGGCTGTTGGGGCATCCCATTCTGTGACTACACCAGCCTCTATTTACTGCTATAACTTTTTGCACTTATTGTAATAGAAATTTGGCCTGATAAACACACTTGCTGTGCATAGTATTACTGCTCACAGGTGCACTCCTGGCTGTTGGGGCATCCCATTTTGTGACTACACCAGCCTCTATTTACTGCTATAACCCTTTGCACTTATTCTAATAGAAATTTGGCCTGATAAACACACTTTTGCTGTGCATAGTATTACTGCTCACAGGTGCACTCCTGGCTGTTGGGGCATCCCATTCTGTGACTACACCAGCCTCTATTTACTGCTATAACCCTTTGCACTTATTCTAATAGAAATGGCCTGATAAACACACTTGCTGTGCATAGTATTACTGCTCACAGGTGCACTCCTGGCTGTTGGGGCATCCCATTCTGTGACTACACCAGCCTCTATTTACTGCTATAACCCTTTGCACTTATTCTAATAGAAATTTGGCCTGATAAACACACTTGCTGTGCATAGTATTACTGCTCACAAGTGCACTCCTGGCTGTTGGGGCATCCCATTCTGTGACTACACCAGCCTCTATTTACTGCTGTAACCCCTTGCACTTATTCTAATAGAAATTTGGCCTGATAAACACACTTGCTGTGCATAGTATTACTGCTCACAGGTGCACTCCTGGCTGTTGGGGCATCCCATTCTGTGACTACACCACCCTCTATTTACTGCTGTAACCCTTTGCACTTATTCTAATAGAAATTTGGCTTGATAAACACACTGGCTGTGCATAGTATTACTGCTCACAGGTGCACTCCTGGCTGTTGGGGCATCCCATTCTGTGACTACACCAGCCTCTATTTACTGCTATAACCCTTTGCACTTATTCTAATGGAAATTTGGCCTGATAAACACACTTTTGCTGTGCATAGTTTTACTGCTCACAGGTGCACTCCTGGCTGTTGGGGCATCCCATTCTGTGACTACACCAGCCTCTATTTACTGCTATAACCCTTTGCACTTATTCTAATAGAAATTTGGCCTGATAAACACACTTTTGCTGTGCATAGTATTACTGCTCACAGGTGCACTCCTGGCTGTTGGAGCATCCCATTCTGTGACTACACCAGCCTCTATTTACTGCTGTAACCCTTTGCACTTATTCTAATAGAAATTTGGCCTGATAAACACACTTGCTGTGCATAGTATTACTGCTCACAGGTGCACTCCTGGCTGTTGGGGCATCCCATTCTGTGACTACACCAGCCTCTATTTACTGCTGTAACCCTTTGCACTTATTCTAATAGAAATTTGGCCTGATAAACACACTTGCTGTGCATAGTATTACTGCTCACTGGTGCACTCCTGGCTGTTGGGGCATCCCATTCTGTGACTACACCAGCCTCTATTTACTGCTATAACCCTTTGCACTTATTCTAATAGAAATTTGGCCTGATAAACACACTTGCTCTGCATAGTATTACTGCTCACAGGTGCACTCCTGGCTGTTGGGGCATCCCATTCTGTGACTACACCAGCCTCTATTTACTGCTGTAACCCTTTGCACTTATTCTAATAGAAATTTGGCCTGATAAACACACTTGCTGTGCATAGTATTACTGCTCACAAGTGCACTCCTGGCTGTTGGGGCATCCCATTCTGTGACTACACCAGCCTCTATTTACTGCTATAACCCTTTGCACTTATTTTAATAGAAATTTGGCCTGATAAACACACTTGCTGTGCATAGTATTACTGCTCACAGGTGCACTCCTGGCTGTTGGGGCATCCCAATCTGTGAGTACACCAGCCTCTATTTACTGCTGTAACCCTTTGCACTTATTCTAATAGAAATTTGGCCTGATAAACACACTTTTGCTGTGCATAGAATTACTGCTCACAGGTGCTCTCCTGGCTGTTGGGGCATCCCATTCTGTGACTATACCAGCCTCTATTTACTGCTTTAACCCTTTGCACTTATTCTAAAAGAAGTTTGGCCTGATAAACACACTTGCTGTGCATAGTATTACTGCTCACTGGTGCACTCCTGGCTGTTGGGGCATCCCATTCTGTGACTACACCAGCCTCTATTTACTGCTGTAACCCTTTGCACTTATTCTAATAGAAATTTGGCCTGATAAACACACTTGCTGTGCCAAGTATTACTGCTCACAGGTGCACTCCTGGCTGTTGGGGCATCCCATTCTGTGACTACACCAGCCTCTATTTACTGCTGTAACCCTTTGCACTTATTCTAATATAAATTTGGCCTGATAAACACACTTGCTGTGCATGGTATTACTGCTCACAGGTGCACTCCTGGCTGTTGGGGCATCCCATTCTGTGACTACACCAGCCTCTATTTACTGCTATAACCCTTTGCACTTATTCTAATAGAAATTTGGCCTGATAAACACACTTGCTGTCCATAGTATTACTGCTCACAGGTGCACTCCTGGCTGTTGGGGCATCCCATTCTGTGACTACACCAGCCTCTATTTACTGCTATAACCCTTTGCACTTATTCTAATAGAAATTTGGCCTGATAAACACACTTGCTGTGCATAGTATTACTGCTCACAGGTGCACTCCTGGCTGTTGGGGCATCCCATTCTGTGACTACACCAGCCTCTATTTACTGCTATAACCCTTTGCACTTATTCTAATAGAAATTTGGCCTGATAAACACACTTGCTGTGCATAGTATTACTGCTCACAGGTGCACTCCTGGCTGTTGGGGCATCCCAATCTGTGAGTACACCAGCCTCTATTTACTGCTGTAACCCTTTGCACTTATTCTAATAGAAATTTGGCCTGATAAACACACTTTTGCTGTGCATAGAATTACTGCTCACAGGTGCTCTCCTGGCTGTTGGGGCATCCCATTCTGTGACTATACCAGCCTCTATTTACTGCTTTAACCCTTTGCACTTATTCTAAAAGAAGTTTGGCCTGATAAACACACTTGCTGTGCATAGTATTACTGCTCACTGGTGCACTCCTGGCTGTTGGGGCATCCCATTCTGTGACTACACCAGCCTCTATTTACTGCTGTAACCCTTTGCACTTATTCTAATAGAAATTTGGCCTGATAAACACACTTGCTGTGCCAAGTATTACTGCTCACAGGTGCACTCCTGGCTGTTGGGGCATCCCATTCTGTGACTACACCAGCCTCTATTTACTGCTGTAACCCTTTGCACTTATTCTAATAGAAATTTGGCCTGATAAACACACTTGCTGTGCATGGTATTACTGCTCACAGGTGCACTCCTGGCTGTTGGGGCATCCCATTCTGTGACTACACCAGCCTCTATTTACTGCTATAACCCTTTGCACTTATTCTAATAGAAATTTGGCCTGATATACACACTTTTGCTGTGCATAGTATTACTGCTCACAGGTGCACTCCTGGCTGTTGGGGCATCCCATTCTGTGACTACACCAGCCTCTATTTACTGCTGTAACCCTTTGCACTTATTCTAATAGAAATTTGGCCTGATAAACACACTTGCTGTGCATTGTATTACTGCTCACAGGTGCACTCCTGGCTGTTGGGGCATCCCATTCTGTGACTACACCAGCCTCTATTTACTGCTGTAACCCTTTGCACTTATTCTAATAGAAATTTGGCCTGATAAACACACTTGCTGTGCATAGTATTACTGCTCACAGGTGCAATCCTGGCTGTTGGGGCATCCCATTCTGTGACTACAACAGCCTCTATTTACTGCTGTAACCCTTTGCACTTATTCTAATAGAAATTTGGCCTGATAAACACACTTTTGCTGTGCATAGTATTACTGCTCACAGGTGCACTCCTGGCTGTTGGGGCATCCCATTCTGTGACTACACCAGCCTCTATTTACTGCTGTAACCCTTTGCACTTATTCTAATAGAAATTTGGCCTGATAAACACACTTGCTGTGCATTGTATTACTGCTCACAGGTGCACTCCTGGCTGTTGGGGCATCCCATTCTGTGACTACACCAGCCTCTATTTACTGCTGTAACCCTTTGCACTTATTCTAATAGAAATTTGGCCTGATAAACACACTTGCTGTGCATAGTATTACTGCTCACAGGTGCAATCCTGGCTGTTGGGGCATCCCATTCTGTGACTACACCAGCCTCTATTTACTGCTATAACCCTTTGCACTTATCCTAATAGAAATTTGGCCTGATAAACACACTTTTGCTGTGCATAGTATTACTGCTCACAGGTGCACTCCTGGCTGTTGGGGCATCCCATTCTGTGACTACACCAGCCTCTATTTACTGCTGTAACCCTTTGCACTTATTCTAATAGAAATTTGGCCTGATAAACACACTTGCTGTGCATTGTATTACTGCTCACAGGTGCACTCCTGGCTGTTGGGGCATCCCATTCTGTGACTACACCAGCCTCTATTTACTGCTGTAACCCTTTGCACTTATTCTAATAGAAATTTGGCCTGATAAACACACTTGCTGTGCATAGTATTACTGCTCACAGGTGCAATCCTGGCTGTTGGGGCATCCCATTCCGTGACTACAACAGCCTCTATTTACTGCTGTAACCCTTTGCACTTATTCTAATAGAAATTTGGCCTGATAAACACACTTTTGCTGTGCATAGTATTACTGCTCACAGGTGCACTCCTGGCTGTTGGGGCATCCCATTCTGTGACTACACCAGCCTCTATTTACTGCTGTAACCCTTTGCACTTATTCTAATAGAAATTTGGCCTGATAAACACACTTGCTGTGCATTGTATTACTGCTCACAGGTGCACTCCTGGCTGTTGGGGCATCCCATTCTGTGACTACACCAGCCTCTATTTACTGCTGTAACCCTTTGCACTTATTCTAATAGAAATTTGGCCTGATAAACACACTTGCTGTGCATAGTATTACTGCTCACAGGTGCACTCCTGGCTGTTGGGGCATCCCATTCTGTGACTACACCAGCCTCTATTTACTGCTATAACCCTTTGCCCTAATTCTAATAGAAATTTGGCCTGATAAACACACTTGCTGTGCATAGTATTACTGCTCACAGGTGCACTCCTGGCTGTTGGGGCATCCCATTCTGTGACTACACCAGCCTCTATTTACTGCTGTAACCCTTTGCACTTATTCTAATAGAAATTTGGCCTGATAAACACACTTGCTGTGCATAGTATTACTGCTCACAGATGCACTCCTGGCTGTTGGGGCATCCCATTCTGTGACTACACCAGCCTCTATTTACTGCTATAACCCTTTGCACTTATTCTAATAGAAATTTGGCCTGATAAACACACTTGCTGTGCCAAGTATTACTGCTCACAGGTGCACTCCTGGCTGTTGGGGCATCCCATTCTGTGACTACACCAGCCTCTATTTACTGCTGTAACCCTTTGCACTTATTCTAATAGAAATTTGGCCTGATAAACACACTTGCTGTGCATAGTATTACTGCTCACAGGTGCAATCCTGGCTGTTGGGGCATCCCATTCTGTGACTACAACAGCCTCTATTTACTGCTGTAACCCTTTGCACTTATTCTAATAGAAATTTGGCCTGATAAACACACTTTTGCTGTGCATAGTATTACTGCTCACAGGTGCACTCCTGGCTGTTGGGGCATCCCATTCTGTGACTACACCAGCCTCTATTTACTGCTGTAACCCTTTGCACTTATTCTAATAGAAATTTGGCCTGATAAACACACTTTTGCTGTGCATAGTATTACTGCTCACAGGTGCACTGCTGGCTGTTGGGGCATCCCATTCTGTGACTACACCAGCCTCTATTTACTGCTGTAACCCTTTGCACTTATTCTAATAGAAATTTGGCCTGATAAACACACTTGCTGTGCATAGTATTACTGCTCACAGGTGCACTCCTGGCTGTTGGGGCATCCCATTCTGTGACTACACCAGCCTCTATTTACTGCTATAACCCTTTGCCCTAATTCTAATAGAAATTTGGCCTGATAAACACACTTGCTGTGCATAGTATTACTGCTCACAGGTGCACTCCTGGCTGTTGGGGCATCCCATTCTGTGACTACACCAGCCTCTATTTACTGCTGTAACCCTTTGCACTTATTCTAATAGAAATTTGGCCTGATAAACACACTTGCTGTGCATAGTATTACTGCTCACAGATGCACTCCTGGCTGTTGGGGCATCCCATTCTGTGACTACACCAGCCTCTATTTACTGCTATAACCCTTTGCACTTATTCTAATAGAAATTTGGCCTGATAAACACACTTGCTGTGCCAAGTATTACTGCTCACAGGTGCACTCCTGGCTGTTGGGGCATCCCATTCTGTGACTACACCAGCCTCTATTTACTGCTGTAACCCTTTGCACTTATTCTAATAGAAATTTGGCCTGATAAACACACTTGCTGTGCATAGTATTACTGCTCACAGGTGCAATCCTGGCTGTTGGGGCATCCCATTCTGTGACTACAACAGCCTCTATTTACTGCTGTAACCCTTTGCACTTATTCTAATAGAAATTTGGCCTGATAAACACACTTTTGCTGTGCATAGTATTACTGCTCACAGGTGCACTCCTGGCTGTTGGGGCATCCCATTCTGTGACTACACCAGCCTCTATTTACTGCTGTAACCCTTTGCACTTATTCTAATAGAAATTTGGCCTGATAAACACACTTGCTGTGCATTGTATTACTGCTCACAGGTGCACTCCTGGCTGTTGGGGCATCCCATTCTGTGACTACACCAGCCTCTATTTACTGCTGTAACCCTTTGCACTTATTCTAATAGAAATTTGGCCTGATAAACACACTTGCTGTGCATAGTATTACTGCTCACAGGTGCAATCCTGGCTGTTGGGGCATCCCATTCTGTGACTACACCAGCCTCTATTTACTGCTATAACCCTTTGCACTTATTCTAATAGAAATTTGGCCTGATAAACACACTTTTGCTGTGCATAGTATTACTGCTCACAGGTGCACTCCTGGCTGTTGGGGCATCCCATTCTGTGACTACACCAGCCTCTATTTACTGCTGTAACCCTTTGCACTTATTCTAATAGAAATTTGGCCTGATAAACACACTTGCTGTGCATTGTATTACTGCTCACAGGTGCACTCCTGGCTGTTGGGGCATCCCATTCTGTGACTACACCAGCCTCTATTTACTGCTGTAACCCTTTGCACTTATTCTAATAGAAATTTGGCCTGATAAACACACTTGCTGTGCATAGTATTACTGCTCACAGGTGCAATCCTGGCTGTTGGGGCATCCCATTCCGTGACTACAACAGCCTCTATTTACTGCTGTAACCCTTTGCACTTATTCTAATAGAAATTTGGCCTGATAAACACACTTTTGCTGTGCATAGTATTACTGCTCACAGGTGCACTCCTGGCTGTTGGGGCATCCCATTCTGTGACTACACCAGCCTCTATTTACTGCTGTAACCCTTTGCACTTATTCTAATAGAAATTTGGCCTGATAAACACACTTGCTGTGCATTGTATTACTGCTCACAGGTGCACTCCTGGCTGTTGGGGCATCCCATTCTGTGACTACACCAGCCTCTATTTACTGCTGTAACCCTTTGCACTTATTCTAATAGAAATTTGGCCTGATAAACACACTTGCTGTGCATAGTATTACTGCTCACAGGTGCAATCCTGGCTGTTGGGGCATCCCATTCTGTGACTACAACAGCCTCTATTTACTGCTGTAACCCTTTGCACTTATTCTAATAGAAATTTGGCCTGATAAACACACTTTTGCTGTGCATAGTATTACTGCTCACAGGTGCACTGCTGGCTGTTGGGGCATCCCATTCTGTGACTACACCAGCCTCTATTTACTGCTGTAACCCTTTGCACTTATTCTAATAGAAATTTGGCCTAATAAACACACTTTTGCTGTGCATAGTATTACTGCTCACAGGTGCACTGCTGGCTGTTGGGGCATCCCATTCTGTGACTACACCAGCCTCTATTTACTGCTATAACCCTTTGCACTTATTCTAATAGAAATTTGGCCTGATAAACACACTTGCTGTGCATAGCATTACTGCTCACAGGTGCACTTCTGGCTGTTGGGGCATCCCATTCTGTGACTACACCAGCCTCTATTTACTGCTGTAACCCTTTGCACTTATTCTAATAGAAATTTGGCCTGATAAACACACTTGCTGTGGATAGTATTACTGCTCACAGGTGCACTCCTGGCTGTTGGGGCATCCCATTCTGTGACTACACCAGCCTCTATTTACTGCTGTAACCCTTTGCACTTATTCTAATAGAAATTTGGCCTGACAAACACACCTGCTGTGCATAGTATTACTGCTCACAGGTGCACTCCTGGCTGTTGGGGCATCCCATTCTGTGACTACACCAGCCTCTATTTACTGCTGTAACCCTTTGCACTTATTCTAATAGAAATTTGGCCTGATAAACACACTTGCTGTGCATAGTATTACTGCTCACAGGTGCACTCCTGGCTGTTGGGGCATCCCATTCTGTGACTACACCAGCCTCTATTTACTGCTGTAACCCTTTGCACTTATTCTAATAGAAATTTGGCCTGATAAACACACTTGCTGTGCATAGTATTACTGCTCACAGGTGCACTCCTGGCTGTTGGGGCATCCCATTCTGTGACTACACCAGCCTCTATTTACTGCTATAACCCTTTGCACTTATTCTAATAGAAATTTGGCCTGATAAACACACTTGCTGTGCATAGTATTACTGCTCACAGGTGCACTCCTGGCTGTTGGGGCATCCCATTTTGTGACTACACCAGCCTCTATTTACTGCTATAACCCTTTGCACTTATTCTAATAGACATTTGGCCTGATAAACACACTTGCTGTGCATAGTATTACTGCTCACAGGTGCACTCCTGGCTGTTGGGGCATCCCATTTTGTGACTACACCAGCCTTTATTTACTGCTATAACCCTTTGCACTTATTCTAATAGAAATTTGGCCTGATAAACACACTTTTGCTGTGCATAGTATTACTGCTCACAGGTGCACTCCTGGCTGTTGGGGCATCCCATTCTGTGACTACACCAGCCTCTATTTACTGCTGTAACCCTTTGCACTTATTCTAATAGAAATTTGGCCTGATAAACACACTTGCTGTGCATAGTATTACTGCTCACAGGTGCACTCCTGGCTGTTGGGGCATCCCATTCTGTGACTACACCAGCCTCTATTTACTGCTGTAACCCTTTGCACTTATTCTAATAGAAATTTGGCCTGATAAACACAATTGCTGTGCATAGTATTACTGCTCACAGGTGCACTCCTGGCTGTTGGGGCATCCCATTCTGTGACTACACCAGCCTCTATTTACTGCTATAACCCTTTGCACTTATTCTAATAGAAATTTGGCCTGATAAACACACTTTTGCTGTGCATAGTATTACTGCTCACAGGTGAACTGCTGGCTGTTGGGGCATCCCATTCTGTGACTACACCAGCCTCTATTTACTGCTATAACCCTTTGCACTTATTCTAATAGATATTTGGCCTGATAAACACACTTGCTGTGCATTGCATTACTGCTCACAGGTGCACTCCTGGCTGTTGGGGCATCCCATTCTGTGACTACACCAGCCTCTATTTACTGCTATAATCCTTTGCACTTATTCTAATAGAAATTTGGCCTGATAAACACACTTGCTGTGCATAGTATTACTGCTCACAGGTGCACTCCTGGCTGTTGGGGCATCCCATTCTGTGACTACACCAGCCTCTATTTACTGCTATAACCCTTTGCACTTATTCTAATAGAAATTTGGCCTGATAAACACACTTGCTGTGCATAGTATTACTGCTCACAGGTGCACTCCTGGCTGTTGGGGCATCCCATTCTGTGACTACACCAGCCTCTATTTACTGCTATAACCCTTTGCACTTATTCTAATAGAAATTTGGCCTGATAAACACACTTGCTGTGCATAGTATTACTGCTCACAGGTGCACTCCTGGCTGTTGGGGCATCCCATTCTGTGACTACACCAGCCTCTATTTACTGCTATAACCCTTTGCACTTATTCTAATAGAAATTTGGCCTGATAAACACACTTTTGCTGTGCATAGTATTACTGCTCACAGGTGAACTGCTGGCTGTTGGGGCATCCCATTCTGTGACTACACCAGCCTCTATTTACTGCTATAACCCTTTGCACTTATTCTAATAGATATTTGGCCTGATAAACACACTTGCTGTGCATTGCATTACTGCTCACAGGTGCACTCCTGGCTGTTGGGGCATCCCATTATGTGACTACACCAGCCTCTATTTACTGCTATAATCCTTTGCACTTATTCTAATAGAAATTTGGCCTGATAAACACACTTGCTGTGCATAGTATTACTGCTCACAGGTGCACTCCTGGCTGTTGGGGCATCCCATTCTGTGACTACACCAGCCTCTATTTACTGCTATAACCCTTTGCACTTATTCTAATAGAAATTTGGCCTGATAAACACACTTGCTGTGCATAGCATTACTGCTCACAGGTGCACTCCTGGCTGTTGGGGCATCCCATTCTGTGACTACACCAGCCTCTATTTACTGCTATAACCATTTGCACTTATTCTAATAGAAAGTTGGCCTGATAAACACAATTGCTGTGCATAGTATTACTGCTCACAGGTGCACTCCTGGCTGTTGGGGCATCCCATTCTGTGACTACACCAGCTTCTATTTACTGCTGTAACCCTTTGCACTTATTCTAATAGAAATTTGGCCTGATAAACACACTTGCTGTGCATAGTATTACTGCTCACATGTGCACTCCTGGCTGTTGGGGCATCCCATTCTGTGACTACACCAGCCTCTATTTACTGCTATAACCCTTTGCACTTATTCTAATAGAAATTTGGCCTGATAAACACACTTGCTGTGCATAGTATTACTGCTCACAGGTGCACTCCTGGCTGTTGGGCCATCCCATTCTGTGACTACACCAGCCTCTATTTACTGCTGTAACCCTTTGCACTTATTCTAATAGAAATTTGGCCTGATAAACACACTTTTGCTGTGCATAGTATTGCTGCTCACAGGTGAACTGCTGGCTGTTGGGGCATCCCATTCTGTGACTACACCAGCCTCTATTTACTGCTATAACCCTTTGCACTTATTCTAATAGATATTTGGCCTGATAAACACACTTGCTGTGCATTGCATTACTGCTCACAGGTGCACTCCTGGCTGTTGGGGCATCCCATTCTGTGACTACACCAGCCTCTATTTACTGCTATAATCCTTTGCACTTATTCTAATAGAAATTTGGCCTGATAAACACACTTGCTGTGCATAGTATTACTGCTCACAGGTGCACTCCTGGCTGTTGGGGCATCCCATTCTGTGACTACACCAGCCTCTATTTACTGCTATAACCCTTTGCACTTATTCTAATAGAAATTTGGCCTGATAAACACACTTGCTGTGCATAGCATTACTGCTCACAGGTGCACTCCTGGCTGTTGGGGCATCCCATTCTGTGACTACACCAGCCTCTATTTACTGCTATAACCCTTTGCACTTATTCTAATAGAAAGTTGGCCTGATAAACACAATTGCTGTGCATAGTATTACTGCTCACAGGTGCACTCCTGGCTGTTGGGGCATCCCATTCTGTGACTACACCAGCTTCTATTTACTGCTGTAACCCTTTGCACTTATTCTAATAGAAATTTGGCCTGATAAACACACTTGCTGTGCATAGTATTACTGCTCACATGTGCACTCCTGGCTGTTGGGGCATCCCATTCTGTGACTACACCAGCCTCTATTTACTGCTATAACCCTTTGCACTTATTCTAATAGAAATTTGGCCTGATAAACACACTTGCTGTGCATAGTATTACTGCTCACAGGTGCACTCCTGGCTGTTGGGCCATCCCATTCTGTGACTACACCAGCCTCTATTTACAGCTGTAACCCTTTGCACTTATTCTAATAGAAATTTGGCCTGACAAACACACCTGCTGTGCATAGTATTACTGCTCACAGGTGCACTCCTGGCTGTTGGGGCATCCCATTCTGTGACTACACCAGCCTCTATTTACTGCTGTAACCCTTTGCACTTATTCTAATAGAAATTTGGCCTGATAAACACACTTGCTGTGCATAGTATGCACTCCTGGCTGTTGGGGCATCCCATTCTGTGACTACACCAGCCTCTATTTACTGCTGTAACCCTTTGCACTTATTCTAATAGAAATTTGGCCTGATAAACACACTTGCTGTGCATAGTATTACTGCTCACAGGTGCACTCCTGGCTGTTGGGGCATCCCATTCTGTGACTACACCAGCCTCTATTTACTGCTATAACCCTTTGCACTTATTCTAATAGAAATTTGGCCTGATAAACACACTTGCTGTGCATAGTATTACTGCTCACAGGTGCACTCCTGGCTGTTGGGCCATCCCATTCTGTGACTACACCAGCCTCTATTTACAGCTGTAACCCTTTGCACTTATTCTAATAGAAATTTGGCCTGACAAACACACCTGCTGTGCATAGTATTACTGCTCACAGGTGCACTCCTGGCTGTTGGGGCATCCCATTCTGTGACTACACCAGCCTCTATTTACTGCTGTAACCCTTTGCACTTATTCTAATAGAAATTTGGCCTGATAAACACACTTGCTGTGCATAGTATGCACTCCTGGCTGTTGGGGCATCCCATTCTGTGACTACACCAGCCTCTATTTACTGCTATAACCCTTTGCACTTATTCTAATAGAAATTTGGCCTGATAAACACACTTTTGCTGTGCATAGTATTACTGCTCACAGGTGCACTCCTGGCTGTTGGGGCATCCCATTCTGTGACTACACCAGCCTCTATTTACTGCTATAACTTTTTGCACTTATTGTAATAGAAATTTGGCCTGATAAACACACTTGCTGTGCATAGTATTACTGCTCACAGGTGCACTCCTGGCTGTTGGGGCATCCCATTTTGTGACTACACCAGCCTCTATTTACTGCTATAACCCTTTGCACTTATTCTAATAGAAATTTGGCCTGATAAACACACTTTTGCTGTGCATAGTATTACTGCTCACAGGTGCACTCCTGGCTGTTGGGGCATCCCATTCTGTGACTACACCAGCCTCTATTTACTGCTATAACCCTTTGCACTTATTCTAATAGAAATGGCCTGATAAACACACTTGCTGTGCATAGTATTACTGCTCACAGGTGCACTCCTGGCTGTTGGGGCATCCCATTTTGTGACTACACCAGCCTCTATTTACTGCTATAACCCTTTGCACTTATTTTAATAGAAATTTGGCCTAATAAACACACTTGCTGTGCATAGTATTACTGCTCACTGGTGCACTCCTGGCTGTTGGGGCATCCCATTCTGTGACTACACCAGCCTCTATTTACTGCTATAACCCTTTGCACTTATTCTAATAGAAATGGCCTGATAAACACACTTGCTGTGCATAGTATTACTGCTCACAGGTGCACTCCTGGCTGTTGGGGCATCCCATTCTGTGACTACACCAGCCTCTATTTACTGCTATAACCCTTTGCACTTATTCTAATAGAAATTTGGCCTGATAAACACACTTGCTGTGCATAGTATTACTGCTCACAAGTGCACTCCTGGCTGTTGGGGCATCCCATTCTGTGACTACACCAGCCTCTATTTACTGCTGTAACCCTTTGCACTTATTCTAATAGAAATTTGGCCTGATAAACACACTTGCTGTGCATAGTATTACTGCTCACAGGTGCACTCCTGGCTGTTGGGGCATCCCATTCTGTGACTACACCACCCTCTATTTACTGCTGTAACCCTTTGCACTTATTCTAATAGAAATTTGGCTTGATAAACACACTGGCTGTGCATAGTATTACTGCTCACAGGTGCACTCCTGGCTGTTGGGGCATCCCATTCTGTGACTACACCAGCCTCTATTTACTGCTATAACCCTTTGCACTTATTCTAATGGAAATTTGGCCTGATAAACACACTTTTGCTGTGCATAGTATTACTGCTCACAGGTGCACTCCTGGCTGTTGGGGCATCCCATTCTGTGACTACACCAGCCTCTATTTACTGCTATAACCCTTTGCACTTATTCTAATAGAAATTTGGCCTGATAAACACACTTTTGCTGTGCATAGTATTACTGCTCACAGGTGCACTCCTGGCTGTTGGAGCATCCCATTCTGTGACTACACCAGCCTCTATTTACTGCTGTAACCCTTTGCACTTATTCTAATAGAAATTTGGCCTGATAAACACACTTGCTGTGCATAGTATTACTGCTCACAGGTGCACTCCTGGCTGTTGGGGCATCCCATTCTGTGACTACACCAGCCTCTATTTACTGCTGTAACCCTTTGCACTTATTCTAATAGAAATTTGGCCTGATAAACACACTTGCTGTGCATAGTATTACTGCTCACTGGTGCACTCCTGGCTGTTGGGGCATCCCATTCTGTGACTACACCAGCCTCTATTTACTGCTATAACCCTTTGCACTTATTCTAATAGAAATTTGGCCTGATAAACACACTTGCTCTGCATAGTATTACTGCTCACAGGTGCACTCCTGGCTGTTGGGGCATCCCATTCTGTGACTACACCAGCCTCTATTTACTGCTGTAACCCTTTGCACTTATTCTAATAGAAATTTGGCCTGATAAACACACTTGCTGTGAATAGTATTACTGCTCACAAGTGCACTCCTGGCTGTTGGGGCATCCCATTCTGTGACTACACCAGCCTCTATTTACTGCTATAACCCTTTGCACTTATTTTAATAGAAATTTGGCCTGATAAACACACTTGCTGTGCATAGTATTACTGCTCACAGGTGCACTCCTGGCTGTTGGGGCATCCCAATCTGTGAGTACACCAGCCTCTATTTACTGCTGTAACCCTTTGCACTTATTCTAATAGAAATTTGGCCTGATAAACACACTTTTGCTGTGCATAGAATTACTGCTCACAGGTGCTCTCCTGGCTGTTGGGGCATCCCATTCTGTGACTATACCAGCCTCTATTTACTGCTTTAACCCTTTGCACTTATTCTAAAAGAAGTTTGGCCTGATAAACACACTTGCTGTGCATAGTATTACTGCTCACTGGTGCACTCCTGGCTGTTGGGGCATCCCATTCTGTGACTACACCAGCCTCTATTTACTGCTGTAACCCTTTGCACTTATTCTAATAGAAATTTGGCCTGATAAACACACTTGCTGTGCCAAGTATTACTGCTCACAGGTGCACTCCTGGCTGTTGGGGCATCCCATTCTGTGACTACACCAGCCTCTATTTACTGCTGTAACCCTTTGCACTTATTCTAATATAAATTTGGCCTGATAAACACACTTGCTGTGCATGGTATTACTGCTCACAGGTGCACTCCTGGCTGTTGGGGCATCCCATTCTGTGACTACACCAGCCTCTATTTACTGCTATAACCCTTTGCACTTATTCTAATAGAAATTTGGCCTGATAAACACACTTGCTGTCCATAGTATTACTGCTCACAGGTGCACTCCTGGCTGTTGGGGCATCCCATTCTGTGACTACACCAGCCTCTATTTACTGCTATAACCCTTTGCACTTATTCTAATAGAAATTTGGCCTGATAAACACACTTGCTGTGCATAGTATTACTGCTCACAGGTGCACTCCTGGCTGTTGGGGCATCCCATTCTGTGACTACACCAGCCTCTATTTACTGCTATAACCCTTTGCACTTATTCTAATAGAAATTTGGCCTGATAAACACACTTGCTGTGCATAGTATTACTGCTCACAGGTGCACTCCTGGCTGTTGGGGCATCCCAATCTGTGAGTACACCAGCCTCTATTTACTGCTGTAACCCTTTGCACTTATTCTAATAGAAATTTGGCCTGATAAACACACTTTTGCTGTGCATAGAATTACTGCTCACAGGTGCTCTCCTGGCTGTTGGGGCATCCCATTCTGTGACTATACCAGCCTCTATTTACTGCTTTAACCCTTTGCACTTATTCTAAAAGAAGTTTGGCCTGATAAACACACTTGCTGTGCATAGTATTACTGCTCACTGGTGCACTCCTGGCTGTTGGGGCATCCCATTCTGTGACTACACCAGCCTCTATTTACTGCTGTAACCCTTTGCACTTATTCTAATAGAAATTTGGCCTGATAAACACACTTGCTGTGCCAAGTATTACTGCTCACAGGTGCACTCCTGGCTGTTGGGGCATCCCATTCTGTGACTACACCAGCCTCTATTTACTGCTGTAACCTTTTGCACTTATTCTAATAGAAATTTGGCCTGATAAACACACTTGCTGTGCATGGTATTACTGCTCACAGGTGCACTCCTGGCTGTTGGGGCATCCCATTCTGTGACTACACCAGCCTCTATTTACTGCTATAACCCTTTGCACTTATTCTAATAGAAATTTGGCCTGATATACACACTTTTGCTGTGCATAGTATTACTGCTCACAGGTGCACTCCTGGCTGTTGGGGCATCCCATTCTGTGACTACACCAGCCTCTATTTACTGCTGTAACCCTTTGCACTTATTCTAATAGAAATTTGGCCTGATAAACACACTTGCTGTGCATTGTATTACTGCTCACAGGTGCACTCCTGGCTGTTGGGGCATCCCATTCTGTGACTACACCAGCCTCTATTTACTGCTGTAACCCTTTGCACTTATTCTAATAGAAATTTGGCCTGATAAACACACTTGCTGTGCATAGTATTACTGCTCACAGGTGCAATCCTGGCTGTTGGGGCATCCCATTCTGTGACTACAACAGCCTCTATTTACTGCTGTAACCCTTTGCACTTATTCTAATAGAAATTTGGCCTGATAAACACACTTTTGCTGTGCATAGTATTACTGCTCACAGGTGCACTCCTGGCTGTTGGGGCATCCCATTCTGTGACTACACCAGCCTCTATTTACTGCTGTAACCCTTTGCACTTATTCTAATAGAAATTTGGCCTGATAAACACACTTGCTGTGCATTGTATTACTGCTCACAGGTGCACTCCTGGCTGTTGGGGCATCCCATTCTGTGACTACACCAGCCTCTATTTACTGCTGTAACCCTTTGCACTTATTCTAATAGAAATTTGGCCTGATAAACACACTTGCTGTGCATAGTATTACTGCTCACAGGTGCAATCCTGGCTGTTGGGGCATCCCATTCTGTGACTACACCAGCCTCTATTTACTGCTATAACCCTTTGCACTTATCCTAATAGAAATTTGGCCTGATAAACACACTTTTGCTGTGCATAGTATTACTGCTCACAGGTGCACTCCTGGCTGTTGGGGCATCCCATTCTGTGACTACACCAGCCTCTATTTACTGCTGTAACCCTTTGCACTTATTCTAATAGAAATTTGGCCTGATAAACACACTTGCTGTGCATTGTATTACTGCTCACAGGTGCACTCCTGGCTGTTGGGGCATCCCATTCTGTGACTACACCAGCCTCTATTTACTGCTGTAACCCTTTGCACTTATTCTAATAGAAATTTGGCCTGATAAACACACTTGCTGTGCATAGTATTACTGCTCACAGGTGCAATCCTGGCTGTTGGGGCATCCCATTCCGTGACTACAACAGCCTCTATTTACTGCTGTAACCCTTTGCACTTATTCTAATAGAAATTTGGCCTGATAAACACACTTTTGCTGTGCATAGTATTACTGCTCACAGGTGCACTCCTGGCTGTTGGGGCATCCCATTCTGTGACTACACCAGCCTCTATTTACTGCTGTAACCCTTTGCACTTATTCTAATAGAAATTTGGCCTGATAAACACACTTGCTGTGCATTGTATTACTGCTCACAGGTGCACTCCTGGCTGTTGGGGCATCCCATTCTGTGACTACACCAGCCTCTATTTACTGCTGTAACCCTTTGCACTTATTCTAATAGAAATTTGGCCTGATAAACACACTTGCTGTGCATAGTATTACTGCTCACAGGTGCACTCCTGGCTGTTGGGGCATCCCATTCTGTGACTACACCAGCCTCTATTTACTGCTATAACCCTTTGCCCTAATTCTAATAGAAATTTGGCCTGATAAACACACTTGCTGTGCATAGTATTACTGCTCACAGGTGCACTCCTGGCTGTTGGGGCATCCCATTCTGTGACTACACCAGCCTCTATTTACTGCTGTAACCCTTTGCACTTATTCTAATAGAAATTTGGCCTGATAAACACACTTGCTGTGCATAGTATTACTGCTCACAGATGCACTCCTGGCTGTTGGGGCATCCCATTCTGTGACTACACCAGCCTCTATTTACTGCTATAACCCTTTGCACTTATTCTAATAGAAATTTGGCCTGATAAACACACTTGCTGTGCCAAGTATTACTGCTCACAGGTGCACTCCTGGCTGTTGGGGCATCCCATTCTGTGACTACACCAGCCTCTATTTACTGCTGTAACCCTTTGCACTTATTCTAATAGAAATTTGGCCTGATAAACACACTTGCTGTGCATAGTATTACTGCTCACAGGTGCAATCCTGGCTGTTGGGGCATCCCATTCTGTGACTACAACAGCCTCTATTTACTGCTGTAACCCTTTGCACTTATTCTAATAGAAATTTGGCCTGATAAACACACTTTTGCTGTGCATAGTATTACTGCTCACAGGTGCACTCCTGGCTGTTGGGGCATCCCATTCTGTGACTACACCAGCCTCTATTTACTGCTGTAACCCTTTGCACTTATTCTAATAGAAATTTGGCCTGATAAACACACTTTTGCTGTGCATAGTATTACTGCTCACAGGTGCACTGCTGGCTGTTGGGGCATCCCATTCTGTGACTACACCAGCCTCTATTTACTGCTGTAACCCTTTGCACTTATTCTAATAGAAATTTGGCCTGATAAACACACTTGCTGTGCATAGTATTACTGCTCACAGGTGCACTCCTGGCTGTTGGGGCATCCCATTCTGTGACTACACCAGCCTCTATTTACTGCTATAACCCTTTGCCCTAATTCTAATAGAAATTTGGCCTGATAAACACACTTGCTGTGCATAGTATTACTGCTCACAGGTGCACTCCTGGCTGTTGGGGCATCCCATTCTGTGACTACACCAGCCTCTATTTACTGCTGTAACCCTTTGCACTTATTCTAATAGAAATTTGGCCTGATAAACACACTTGCTGTGCATAGTATTACTGCTCACAGATGCACTCCTGGCTGTTGGGGCATCCCATTCTGTGACTACACCAGCCTCTATTTACTGCTATAACCCTTTGCACTTATTCTAATAGAAATTTGGCCTGATAAACACACTTGCTGTGCCAAGTATTACTGCTCACAGGTGCACTCCTGGCTGTTGGGGCATCCCATTCTGTGACTACACCAGCCTCTATTTACTGCTGTAACCCTTTGCACTTATTCTAATAGAAATTTGGCCTGATAAACACACTTGCTGTGCATAGTATTACTGCTCACAGGTGCAATCCTGGCTGTTGGGGCATCCCATTCTGTGACTACAACAGCCTCTATTTACTGCTGTAACCCTTTGCACTTATTCTAATAGAAATTTGGCCTGATAAACACACTTTTGCTGTGCATAGTATTACTGCTCACAGGTGCACTCCTGGCTGTTGGGGCATCCCATTCTGTGACTACACCAGCCTCTATTTACTGCTGTAACCCTTTGCACTTATTCTAATAGAAATTTGGCCTGATAAACACACTTGCTGTGCATTGTATTACTGCTCACAGGTGCACTCCTGGCTGTTGGGGCATCCCATTCTGTGACTACACCAGCCTCTATTTACTGCTGTAACCCTTTGCACTTATTCTAATAGAAATTTGGCCTGATAAACACACTTGCTGTGCATAGTATTACTGCTCACAGGTGCAATCCTGGCTGTTGGGGCATCCCATTCTGTGACTACACCAGCCTCTATTTACTGCTATAACCCTTTGCACTTATTCTAATAGAAATTTGGCCTGATAAACACACTTTTGCTGTGCATAGTATTACTGCTCACAGGTGCACTCCTGGCTGTTGGGGCATCCCATTCTGTGACTACACCAGCCTCTATTTACTGCTGTAACCCTTTGCACTTATTCTAATAGAAATTTGGCCTGATAAACACACTTGCTGTGCATAGTATTACTGCTCACAGGTGCAATCCTGGCTGTTGGGGCATCCCATTCCGTGACTACAACAGCCTCTATTTACTGCTGTAACCCTTTGCACTTATTCTAATAGAAATTTGGCCTGATAAACACACTTTTGCTGTGCATAGTATTACTGCTCACAGGTGCACTCCTGGCTGTTGGGGCATCCCATTCTGTGACTACACCAGCCTCTATTTACTGCTGTAACCCTTTGCACTTATTCTAATAGAAATTTGGCCTGATAAACACACTTGCTGTGCATTGTATTACTGCTCACAGGTGCACTCCTGGCTGTTGGGGCATCCCATTCTGTGACTACACCAGCCTCTATTTACTGCTGTAACCCTTTGCACTTATTCTAATAGAAATTTGGCCTGATAAACACACTTGCTGTGCATAGTATTACTGCTCACAGGTGCAATCCTGGCTGTTGGGGCATCCCATTCTGTGACTACAACAGCCTCTATTTACTGCTGTAACCCTTTGCACTTATTCTAATAGAAATTTGGCCTGATAAACACACTTTTGCTGTGCATAGTATTACTGCTCACAGGTGCACTGCTGGCTGTTGGGGCATCCCATTCTGTGACTACACCAGCCTCTATTTACTGCTGTAACCCTTTGCACTTATTCTAATAGAAATTTGGCCTAATAAACACACTTTTGCTGTGCATAGTATTACTGCTCACAGGTGCACTGCTGGCTGTTGGGGCATCCCATTCTGTGACTACACCAGCCTCTATTTACTGCTATAACCCTTTGCACTTATTCTAATAGAAATTTGGCCTGATAAACACACTTGCTGTGCATAGCATTACTGCTCACAGGTGCACTTCTGGCTGTTGGGGCATCCCATTCTGTGACTACACCAGCCTCTATTTACTGCTGTAACCCTTTGCACTTATTCTAATAGAAATTTGGCCTGATAAACACACTTGCTGTGGATAGTATTACTGCTCACAGGTGCACTCCTGGCTGTTGGGGCATCCCATTCTGTGACTACACCAGCCTCTATTTACTGCTGTAACCCTTTGCACTTATTCTAATAGAAATTTGGCCTGACAAACACACCTGCTGTGCATAGTATTACTGCTCACAGGTGCACTCCTGGCTGTTGGGGCATCCCATTCTGTGACTACACCAGCCTCTATTTACTGCTGTAACCCTTTGCACTTATTCTAATAGAAATTTGGCCTGATAAACACACTTGCTGTGCATAGTATTACTGCTCACAGGTGCACTCCTGGCTGTTGGGGCATCCCATTCTGTGACTACACCAGCCTCTATTTACTGCTGTAACCCTTTGCACTTATTCTAATAGAAATTTGGCCTGATAAACACACTTGCTGTGCATAGTATTACTGCTCACAGGTGCACTCCTGGCTGTTGGGGCATCCCATTCTGTGACTACACCAGCCTCTATTTACTGCTATAACCCTTTGCACTTATTCTAATAGAAATTTGGCCTGATAAACACACTTGCTGTGCATAGTATTACTGCTCACAGGTGCACTCCTGGCTGTTGGGGCATCCCATTTTGTGACTACACCAGCCTCTATTTACTGCTATAACCCTTTGCACTTATTCTAATAGACATTTGGCCTGATAAACACACTTGCTGTGCATAGTATTACTGCTCACAGGTGCACTCCTGGCTGTTGGGGCATCCCATTTTGTGACTACACCAGCCTTTATTTACTGCTATAACCCTTTGCACTTATTCTAATAGAAATTTGGCCTGATAAACACACTTTTGCTGTGCATAGTATTACTGCTCACAGGTGCACTCCTGGCTGTTGGGGCATCCCATTCTGTGACTACACCAGCCTCTATTTACTGCTGTAACCCTTTGCACTTATTCTAATAGAAATTTGGCCTGATAAACACACTTGCTGTGCATAGTATTACTGCTCACAGGTGCACTCCTGGCTGTTGGGGCATCCCATTCTGTGACTACACCAGCCTCTATTTACTGCTGTAACCCTTTGCACTTATTCTAATAGAAATTTGGCCTGATAAACACAATTGCTGTGCATAGTATTACTGCTCACAGGTGCACTCCTGGCTGTTGGGGCATCCCATTCTGTGACTACACCAGCCTCTATTTACTGCTATAACCCTTTGCACTTATTCTAATAGAAATTTGGCCTGATAAACACACTTTTGCTGTGCATAGTATTACTGCTCACAGGTGAACTGCTGGCTGTTGGGGCATCCCATTCTGTGACTACACCAGCCTCTATTTACTGCTATAACCCTTTGCACTTATTCTAATAGATATTTGGCCTGATAAACACACTTGCTGTGCATTGCATTACTGCTCACAGGTGCACTCCTGGCTGTTGGGGCATCCCATTCTGTGACTACACCAGCCTCTATTTACTGCTATAATCCTTTGCACTTATTCTAATAGAAATTTGGCCTGATAAACACACTTGCTGTGCATAGTATTACTGCTCACAGGTGCACTCCTGGCTGTTGGGGCATCCCATTCTGTGACTACACCAGCCTCTATTTACTGCTATAACCCTTTGCACTTATTCTAATAGAAATTTGGCCTGATAAACACACTTGCTGTGCATAGTATTACTGCTCACAGGTGCACTCCTGGCTGTTGGGGCATCCCATTCTGTGACTACACCAGCCTCTATTTACTGCTATAACCCTTTGCACTTATTCTAATAGAAATTTGGCCTGATAAACACACTTGCTGTGCATAGTATTACTGCTCACAGGTGCACTCCTGGCTGTTGGGGCATCCCATTCTGTGACTACACCAGCCTCTATTTACTGCTATAACCCTTTGCACTTATTCTAATAGAAATTTGGCCTGATAAACACACTTTTGCTGTGCATAGTATTACTGCTCACAGGTGAACTGCTGGCTGTTGGGGCATCCCATTCTGTGACTACACCAGCCTCTATTTACTGCTATAACCCTTTGCACTTATTCTAATAGATATTTGGCCTGATAAACACACTTGCTGTGCATTGCATTACTGCTCACAGGTGCACTCCTGGCTGTTGGGGCATCCCATTCTGTGACTACACCAGCCTCTATTTACTGCTATAATCCTTTGCACTTATTCTAATAGAAATTTGGCCTGATAAACACACTTGCTGTGCATAGTATTACTGCTCACAGGTGCACTCCTGGCTGTTGGGGCATCCCATTCTGTGACTACACCAGCCTCTATTTACTGCTATAACCCTTTGCACTTATTCTAATAGAAATTTGGCCTGATAAACACACTTGCTGTGCATAGCATTACTGCTCACAGGTGCACTCCTGGCTGTTGGGGCATCCCATTCTGTGACTACACCAGCCTCTATTTACTGCTATAACCATTTGCACTTATTCTAATAGAAAGTTGGCCTGATAAACACAATTGCTGTGCATAGTATTACTGCTCACAGGTGCACTCCTGGCTGTTGGGGCATCCCATTCTGTGACTACACCAGCTTCTATTTACTGCTGTAACCCTTTGCACTTATTCTAATAGAAATTTGGCCTGATAAACACACTTGCTGTGCATAGTATTACTGCTCACATGTGCACTCCTGGCTGTTGGGGCATCCCATTCTGTGACTACACCAGCCTCTATTTACTGCTATAACCCTTTGCACTTATTCTAATAGAAATTTGGCCTGATAAACACACTTGCTGTGCATAGTATTACTGCTCACAGGTGCACTCCTGGCTGTTGGGCCATCCCATTCTGTGACTACACCAGCCTCTATTTACTGCTGTAACCCTTTGCACTTATTCTAATAGAAATTTGGCCTGATAAACACACTTTTGCTGTGCATAGTATTGCTGCTCACAGGTGAACTGCTGGCTGTTGGGGCATCCCATTCTGTGACTACACCAGCCTCTATTTACTGCTATAACCCTTTGCACTTATTCTAATAGATATTTGGCCTGATAAACACACTTGCTGTGCATTGCATTACTGCTCACAGGTGCACTCCTGGCTGTTGGGGCATCCCATTCTGTGACTACACCAGCCTCTATTTACTGCTATAATCCTTTGCACTTATTCTAATAGAAATTTGGCCTGATAAACACACTTGCTGTGCATAGTATTACTGCTCACAGGTGCACTCCTGGCTGTTGGGGCATCCCATTCTGTGACTACACCAGCCTCTATTTACTGCTATAACCCTTTGCACTTATTCTAATAGAAATTTGGCCTGATAAACACACTTGCTGTGCATAGCATTACTGCTCACAGGTGCACTCCTGGCTGTTGGGGCATCCCATTCTGTGACTACACCAGCCTCTATTTACTGCTATAACCCTTTGCACTTATTCTAATAGAAAGTTGGCCTGATAAACACAATTGCTGTGCATAGTATTACTGCTCACAGGTGCACTCCTGGCTGTTGGGGCATCCCATTCTGTGACTACACCAGCTTCTATTTACTGCTGTAACCCTTTGCACTTATTCTAATAGAAATTTGGCCTGATAAACACACTTGCTGTGCATAGTATTACTGCTCACATGTGCACTCCTGGCTGTTGGGGCATCCCATTCTGTGACTACACCAGCCTCTATTTACTGCTATAACCCTTTGCACTTATTCTAATAGAAATTTGGCCTGATAAACACACTTGCTGTGCATAGTATTACTGCTCACAGGTGCACTCCTGGCTGTTGGGCCATCCCATTCTGTGACTACACCAGCCTCTATTTACAGCTGTAACCCTTTGCACTTATTCTAATAGAAATTTGGCCTGACAAACACACCTGCTGTGCATAGTATTACTGCTCACAGGTGCACTCCTGGCTGTTGGGGCATCCCATTCTGTGACTACACCAGCCTCTATTTACTGCTGTAACCCTTTGCACTTATTCTAATAGAAATTTGGCCTGATAAACACACTTGCTGTGCATAGTATGCACTCCTGGCTGTTGGGGCATCCCATTCTGTGACTACACCAGCCTCTATTTACTGCTGTAACCCTTTGCACTTATTCTAATAGAAATTTGGCCTGATAAACACACTTGCTGTGCATAGTATTACTGCTCACAGGTGCACTCCTGGCTGTTGGGGCATCCCATTCTGTGACTACACCAGCCTCTATTTACTGCTATAACCCTTTGCACTTATTCTAATAGAAATTTGGCCTGATAAACACACTTGCTGTGCATAGTATTACTGCTCACAGGTGCACTCCTGGCTGTTGGGCCATCCCATTCTGTGACTACACCAGCCTCTATTTACAGCTGTAACCCTTTGCACTTATTCTAATAGAAATTTGGCCTGACAAACACACCTGCTGTGCATAGTATTACTGCTCACAGGTGCACTCCTGGCTGTTGGGGCATCCCATTCTGTGACTACACCAGCCTCTATTTACTGCTGTAACCCTTTGCACTTATTCTAATAGAAATTTGGCCTGATAAACACACTTGCTGTGCATAGTATGCACTCCTGGCTGTTGGGGCATCCCATTCTGTGACTACACCAGCCTCTATTTACTGCTATAACCCTTTGCACTTATTCTAATAGAAATTTGGCCTGATAAACACACTTTTGCTGTGCATAGTATTACTGCTCACAGGTGCACTCCTGGCTGTTGGGGCATCCCATTCTGTGACTACACCAGCCTCTATTTACTGCTATAACTTTTTGCACTTATTGTAATAGAAATTTGGCCTGATAAACACACTTGCTGTGCATAGTATTACTGCTCACAGGTGCACTCCTGGCTGTTGGGGCATCCCAATTTGTGACTACACCAGCCTCTATTTACTGCTATAACCCTTTGCACTTATTCTAATAGAAATTTGGCCTGATAAACACACTTTTGCTGTGCATAGTATTACTGCTCACAGGTGCACTCCTGGCTGTTGGGGCATCCCATTCTGTGACTACACCAGCCTCTATTTACTGCTATAACCCTTTGCACTTATTCTAATAGAAATGGCCTGATAAACACACTTGCTGTGCATAGTATTACTGCTCACAGGTGCACTCCTGGCTGTTGGGGCATCCCATTTTGTGACTACACCAGCCTCTATTTACTGCTATAACCCTTTGCACTTATTTTAATAGAAATTTGGCCTAATAAACACACTTGCTGTGCATAGTATTACTGCTCACTGGTGCACTCCTGGCTGTTGGGGCATCCCATTCTGTGACTACACCAGCCTCTATTTACTGCTATAACCCTTTGCACTTATTCTAATAGAAATGGCCTGATAAACACACTTGCTGTGCATAGTATTACTGCTCACAGGTGCACTCCTGGCTGTTGGGGCATCCCATTCTGTGACTACACCAGCCTCTATTTACTGCTATAACCCTTTGCACTTATTCTAATAGAAATTTGGCCTGATAAACACACTTGCTGTGCATAGTATTACTGCTCACAAGTGCACTCCTGGCTGTTGGGGCATCCCATTCTGTGACTACACCAGCCTCTATTTACTGCTGTAACCCTTTGCACTTATTCTAATAGAAATTTGGCCTGATAAACACACTTGCTGTGCATAGTATTACTGCTCACAGGTGCACTCCTGGCTGTTGGGGCATCCCATTCTGTGACTACACCACCCTCTATTTACTGCTGTAACCCTTTGCACTTATTCTAATAGAAATTTGGCTTGATAAACACACTGGCTGTGCATAGTATTACTGCTCACAGGTGCACTCCTGGCTGTTGGGGCATCCCATTCTGTGACTACACCAGCCTCTATTTACTGCTATAACCCTTTGCACTTATTCTAATGGAAATTTGGCCTGATAAACACACTTTTGCTGTGCATAGTATTACTGCTCACAGGTGCACTCCTGGCTGTTGGGGCATCCCATTCTGTGACTACACCAGCCTCTATTTACTGCTATAACCCTTTGCACTTATTCTAATAGAAATTTGGCCTGATAAACACACTTTTGCTGTGCATAGTATTACTGCTCACAGGTGCACTCCTGGCTGTTGGAGCATCCCATTCTGTGACTACACCAGCCTCTATTTACTGCTGTAACCCTTTGCACTTATTCTAATAGAAATTTGGCCTGATAAACACACTTGCTGTGCATAGTATTACTGCTCACAGGTGCACTCCTGGCTGTTGGGGCATCCCATTCTGTGACTACACCAGCCTCTATTTACTGCTGTAACCCTTTGCACTTATTCTAATAGAAATTTGGCCTGATAAACACACTTGCTGTGCATAGTATTACTGCTCACTGGTGCACTCCTGGCTGTTGGGGCATCCCATTCTGTGACTACACCAGCCTCTATTTACTGCTATAACCCTTTGCACTTATTCTAATAGAAATTTGGCCTGATAAACACACTTGCTCTGCATAGTATTACTGCTCACAGGTGCACTCCTGGCTGTTGGGGCATCCCATTCTGTGACTACACCAGCCTCTATTTACTGCTGTAACCCTTTGCACTTATTCTAATAGAAATTTGGCCTGATAAACACACTTGCTGTGAATAGTATTACTGCTCACAAGTGCACTCCTGGCTGTTGGGGCATCCCATTCTGTGACTACACCAGCCTCTATTTACTGCTATAACCCTTTGCACTTATTTTAATAGAAATTTGGCCTGATAAACACACTTGCTGTGCATAGTATTACTGCTCACAGGTGCACTCCTGGCTGTTGGGGCATCCCAATCTGTGAGTACACCAGCCTCTATTTACTGCTGTAACCCTTTGCACTTATTCTAATAGAAATTTGGCCTGATAAACACACTTTTGCTGTGCATAGAATTACTGCTCACAGGTGCTCTCCTGGCTGTTGGGGCATCCCATTCTGTGACTATACCAGCCTCTATTTACTGCTTTAACCCTTTGCACTTATTCTAAAAGAAGTTTGGCCTGATAAACACACTTGCTGTGCATAGTATTACTGCTCACTGGTGCACTCCTGGCTGTTGGGGCATCCCATTCTGTGACTACACCAGCCTCTATTTACTGCTGTAACCCTTTGCACTTATTCTAATAGAAATTTGGCCTGATAAACACACTTGCTGTGCCAAGTATTACTGCTCACAGGTGCACTCCTGGCTGTTGGGGCATCCCATTCTGTGACTACACCAGCCTCTATTTACTGCTGTAACCCTTTGCACTTATTCTAATAGAAATTTGGCCTGATAAACACACTTGCTGTGCATGGTATTACTGCTCACAGGTGCACTCCTGGCTGTTGGGGCATCCCATTCTGTGACTACACCAGCCTCTATTTACTGCTATAACCCTTTGCACTTATTCTAATAGAAATTTGGCCTGATAAACACACTTTTGCTGTGCATAGTATTACTGCTCACAGGTGCACTCCTGGCTGTTGGGGCATCCCATTCTGTGACTACACCAGCCTCTATTTACTGCTGTAACCCTTTGCACTTATTCTAATAGAAATTTGGCCTGATAAACACACTTGCTGTGCATTGTATTACTGCTCACAGGTGCACTCCTGGCTGTTGGGGCATCCCATTCTGTGACTACACCAGCCTCTATTTACTGCTGTAACCCTTTGCACTTATTCTAATAGAAATTTGGCCTGATAAACACACTTGCTGTGCATAGTATTACTGCTCACAGGTGCAATCCTGGCTGTTGGGGCATCCCATTCTGTGACTACAACAGCCTCTATTTACTGCTGTAACCCTTTGCACTTATTCTAATAGAAATTTGGCCTGATAAACACACTTTTGCTGTGCATAGTATTACTGCTCACAGGTGCACTCCTGGCTGTTGGGGCATCCCATTCTGTGACTACACCAGCCTCTATTTACTGCTGTAACCCTTTGCACTTATTCTAATAGAAATTTGGCCTGATAAACACACTTGCTGTGCATTGTATTACTGCTCACAGGTGCACTCCTGGCTGTTGGGGCATCCCATTCTGTGACTACACCAGCCTCTATTTACTGCTGTAACCCTTTGCACTTATTCTAATAGAAATTTGGCCTGATAAACACACTTGCTGTGCATAGTATTACTGCTCACAGGTGCAATCCTGGCTGTTGGGGCATCCCATTCTGTGACTACACCAGCCTCTATTTACTGCTATAACCCTTTGCACTTATCCTAATAGAAATTTGGCCTGATAAACACACTTTTGCTGTGCATAGTATTACTGCTCACAGGTGCACTCCTGGCTGTTGGGGCATCCCATTCTGTGACTACACCAGCCTCTATTTACTGCTGTAACCCTTTGCACTTATTCTAATAGAAATTTGGCCTGATAAACACACTTGCTGTGCATTGTATTACTGCTCACAGGTGCACTCCTGGCTGTTGGGGCATCCCATTCTGTGACTACACCAGCCTCTATTTACTGCTGTAACCCTTTGCACTTATTCTAATAGAAATTTGGCCTGATAAACACACTTGCTGTGCATAGTATTACTGCTCACAGGTGCAATCCTGGCTGTTGGGGCATCCCATTCTGTGACTACAACAGCCTCTATTTACTGCTGTAACCCTTTGCACTTATTCTAATAGAAATTTGGCCTGATAAACACACTTTTGCTGTGCATAGTATTACTGCTCACAGGTGCACTCCTGGCTGTTGGGGCATCCCATTCTGTGACTACACCAGCCTCTATTTACTGCTGTAACCCTTTGCACTTATTCTAATAGAAATTTGGCCTGATAAACACACTTGCTGTGCATTGTATTACTGCTCACAGGTGCACTCCTGGCTGTTGGGGCATCCCATTCTGTGACTACACCAGCCTCTATTTACTGCTGTAACCCTTTGCACTTATTCTAATAGAAATTTGGCCTGATAAACACACTTGCTGTGCATAGTATTACTGCTCACAGGTGCAATCCTGGCTGTTGGGGCATCCCATTCTGTGACTACAACAGCCTCTATTTACTGCTGTAACCCTTTGCACTTATTCTAATAGAAATTTGGCCTGATAAACACACTTTTGCTGTGCATAGTATTACTGCTCACAGGTGCACTGCTGGCTGTTGGGGCATCCCATTCTGTGACTACACCAGCCTCTATTTACTGCTGTAACCCTTTGCACTTATTCTAATAGAAATTTGGCCTGATAAACACACTTGCTGTGCATAGTATTACTGCTCACAGGTGCACTCCTGGCTGTTGGGGCATCCCATTCTGTGACTACACCAGCCTCTATTTACTGCTATAACCCTTTGCCCTAATTCTAATAGAAATTTGGCCTGATAAACACACTTGCTGTGCATAGTATTACTGCTCACAGGTGCAATCCTGGCTGTTGGGGCATCCCATTCTGTGACTACACCAGCCTCTATTTACTGCTGTAACCCTTTGCACTTATTCTAATAGAAATTTGGCCTGATAAACACACTTGCTGTGCATAGTATTACTGCTCACAGATGCACTCCTGGCTGTTGGGGCATCCCATTCTGTGACTACACCAGCCTCTATTTACTGCTATAACCCTTTGCACTTATTCTAATAGAAATTTGGCCTGATAAACACACTTGCTGTGCCAAGTATTACTGCTCACAGGTGCACTCCTGGCTGTTGGGGCATCCCATTCTGTGACTACACCAGCCTCTATTTACTGCTGTAACCCTTTGCACTTATTCTAATAGAAATTTGGCCTGATAAACACACTTGCTGTGCATAGTATTACTGCTCACAGGTGCAATCCTGGCTGTTGGGGCATCCCATTCTGTGACTACAACAGCCTCTATTTACTGCTGTAACCCTTTGCACTTATTCTAATAGAAATTTGGCCTGATAAACACACTTTTGCTGTGCATAGTATTACTGCTCACAGGTGCACTCCATGCTGTTGGGGCATCCCATTCTGTGACTACACCAGCCTCTATTTACTGCTGTAACCCTTTGCACTTATTCTAATAGAAATTTGGCCTGATAAACACACTTGCTGTGCATTGTATTACTGCTCACAGGTGCACTCCTGGCTGTTGGGGCATCCCATTCTGTGACTACACCAGCCTCTATTTACTGCTGTAACCCTTTGCACTTATTCTAATAGAAATTTGGCCTGATAAACACACTTGCTGTGCATAGTATTACTGCTCACAGGTGCAATCCTGGCTGTTGGGGCATCCCATTCTGTGACTACACCAGCCTCTATTTACTGCTATAACCCTTTGCACTTATTCTAATAGAAATTTGGCCTGATAAACACACTTTTGCTGTGCATAGTATTACTGCTCACAGGTGCACTCCTGGCTGTTGGGGCATCCCATTCTGTGACTACACCAGCCTCTATTTACTGCTGTAACCCTTTGCACTTATTCTAATAGAAATTTGGCCTGATAAACACACTTGCTGTGCATTGTATTACTGCTCACAGGTGCACTCCTGGCTGTTGGGGCATCCCATTCTGTGACTACACCAGCCTCTATTTACTGCTGTAACCCTTTGCACTTATTCTAATAGAAATTTGGCCTGATAAACACACTTGCTGTGCATAGTATTACTGCTCACAGGTGCAATCCTGGCTGTTGGGGCATCCCATTCCGTGACTACAACAGCCTATATTTACTGCTGTAACCCTTTGCACTTATTCTAATAGAAATTTGGCCTGATAAACACACTTTTGCTGTGCATAGTATTACTGCTCACAGGTGCACTCCTGGCTGTTGGGGCATCCCATTCTGTGACTACACCAGCCTCTATTTACTGCTGTAACCCTTTGCACTTATTCTAATAGAAATTTGGCCTGATAAACACACTTGCTGTGCATTGTATTACTGCTCACAGGTGCACTCCTGGCTGTTGGGGCATCCCATTCTGTGACTACACCAGCCTCTATTTACTGCTGTAACCCTTTGCACTTATTCTAATAGAAATTTGGCCTGATAAACACACTTGCTGTGCATAGTATTACTGCTCACAGGTGCAATCCTGGCTGTTGGGGCATCCCATTCTGTGACTACAACAGCCTCTATTTACTGCTGTAACCCTTTGCACTTATTCTAATAGAAATTTGGCCTGATAAACACACTTTTGCTGTGCATAGTATTACTGCTCACAGGTGCACTGCTGGCTGTTGGGGCATCCCATTCTGTGACTACACCAGCCTCTATTTACTGCTGTAACCCTTTGCACTTATTCTAATAGAAATTTGGCCTAATAAACACACTTTTGCTGTGCATAGTATTACTGCTCACAGGTGCACTGCTGGCTGTTGGGGCATCCCATTCTGTGACTACACCAGCCTCTATTTACTGCTATAACCCTTTGCACTTATTCTAATAGAAATTTGGCCTGATAAACACACTTGCTGTGCATAGTATTACTGCTCACAGGTGCACTCCTGGCTGTTGGGGCATCCCATTCTGTGACTACACCAGCCTCTATTTACTGCTATAACCCTTTGCCCTAATTCTAATAGAAATTTGGCCTGATAAACACACTTGCTGTGCATAGTATTACTGCTCACAG
Source organism: Gastrophryne carolinensis (assembly GCA_027917425.1). Taxonomy (NCBI): domain Eukaryota; kingdom Metazoa; phylum Chordata; class Amphibia; order Anura; family Microhylidae; genus Gastrophryne; species Gastrophryne carolinensis. The sequence goes on along the minus strand of CM051234.1, from coordinate 644,821,838 downwards.
GTGCACTCCTGGCTGTTGGGGCATCCCATTCTGTGACTACACCAGCCTCTATTTACTGCTGTAACCGTTTGCACTTATTCTAATAGAAATTTGGCCTGATAAACACACTTGCTGTGCATAGTATTACTGCTCACAGATGCACTCCTGGCTGTTGGGGCATCCCATTCTGTGACTACACCAGCCTCTATTTACTGCTATAACCCTTTGCACTTATTCTAATAGAAATTTGGCCTGATAAACACACTTGCTGTGCCAAGTATTACTGCTCACAGGTGCACTCCTGGCTGTTGGGGCATCCCATTCTGTGACTACACCAGCCTCTATTTACTGCTGTAACCCTTTGCACTTATTCTAATAGAAATTTGGCCTGATAAACACACTTGCTGTGCATAGTATTACTGCTCACAGGTGCACTGCTGGCTGTTGGGGCATCCCATTCTGTGACTACACCAGCCTCTATTTACTGCTATAACCCTTTGCACTTATTCTAATAGAAATTTGGCCTGATAAACACACTTGCTGTGCATAGTATTACTGCTCACAGGTGCACTCCTGGCTGTTGGGGCATCCCATTCTGTGACTACACCAGCCTCTATTTACTGCTATAACCCTTTGCACTTATTCTAATAGAAATTTGGCCTGATAAAAACACTTGCTGTGCCAAGTATTACTGCTCACAGGTGCACTCCTGGCTGTTGGGGCATCCCATTCTGTGACTACACCAGCCTCTATTTACTGCTGTAACCCTTTGCACTTATTCTAATATAAATTTGGCCTGATAAACACACTTGCTGTGCATAGTATTACTGCTCACAGGTGCACTCCTGGCTTTTGGGGCATCCCATTCTGTGACTACACCAGCCTCTATTTACTGCTGTAACCCTTTGCACTTATTCTAATAGAAATTTGGCCTGATAAACACACTTGCTGTGCATAGCATTACTGCTCACAGGTGCACTCCTGGCTGCTGGGGCATCCCATTCTGTGACTACACCAGCCTCTATTTACTGCTATAACCCTTTTTCACTTATTCTAATAGAAATTTGGCCTGATAAACACACTTGCTGTGCATAGCATTACTGCTCACAGGTGCACTCCTGGCTGTTGGGGCATCCCATTCTGTGACTACACCAGCCTCTATTTACTGCTATAACCCTTTGCACTTATTCTAATAGAAATTTGGCCTGATAAACACACTTGCTGTGCATAGTATTACTGCTCACAGGTGCACTCCTGGCTGTTGGGGCATCCCATTCTGTGACTACACCAGCCTCTATTTACTGCTGTAACCCTTTGCACTTATTCTAATAGAAATTTGGCCTGATAAACACACTTTTGCTGTGCATAGTATTACTGCTCACAGGTGCACTGCTGGCTGTTGGGGCATCCCATTCTGTGACTACACCAGCCTCTATTTACTGCTATAACCCTTTGCACTTATTCTAATAGAAATTTGGCCTGATAAACACACTTGCTGTGCATAGTATTACTGCTCACAGGTGCACTCCTGGCTGTTGGGGCATCCCATTCTGTGACTACACCAGCCTCTATTTACTGCTGTAACCCTTTGCACTTATTCTAATAGAAATTTGTCCTGATAAACACACTTGCTGTGCATAGTATTACTGCTCACAGGGGCACTCCTGGCTGTTGGGGCATCCCCTTCTGTGACTACACCAGCCTCTATTTACTGCTGTAACCCTTTGCACTTATACTAATAGAAATTTGGCCTGATAAACACACCTGCTGTGCATAGTATTACTGCTCACAGGTGCACTCCTGGCTGTTGGGGCATCCCATTCTGTGACTACACCAGCCTCTATTTACTGCTATAACCCTTTGCACTTATTCTAATAGAAATTTGGCCTGATAAACACACTTGCTGTGCATAGTGTTACCGCTCACTGCTGTAACCCTTTGCACTTATTCTAATAGAAATTTGGCCCGATAAACCCACTTGCTGTGCATAGTGTGCTCCCTGGCTGTTGGGGCATCCCATTCTGTGACTACACCAGCCTCTATTTACTGCTGTAACCCTTTGCACTTATTGTAATAGAAATTTGGCCTGATAAACACACTTGCTGTGCATAGTATTACTGCTCACAGGTGCACTCCTGGCTGTTGGGGCATCCCATTCTGTGACTACACCAGCCTCTATTTACTGCTGTAACCCTTTGCACTTATTCTAATAGAAATTTGGCCTGATAAACACACTTGCTGTGCATAGTATTACTGCTCACAGGTGCACTCCTGGCTGTTGGGGCATCCCATTCTGTCACTACACCAGCCTATATTTACTGCTGTAACCCTTTGCACTTATTCTAATAGAAATTTGGCCTGATAAACACACTTGCTGTGCATAGTATTACTGCTCACAGGTGCACTCCTGGCTGTTGGGGCATCCCATTCTGTGACTACACCAGCCTCTATTTACTGCTGTAACCGTTTGCACTTATTCTAATAGAAATTTGGCCTGATAAACACACTTGCTGTGCATAGTATTACTGCTCACAGGTGCACTCCTGGCTGTTGGGGCATCCCATTCTGTGACTACACCAGCCTCTATTTACTGCTATAACCCTTTGCACTTATTGTAATAGAAATTTGGCCTGATAAACACACTTGCTGTGCATAGTATTACTGCTCACAGGTGCACTCCTGGCTGTTGGGGCATCCCATTCTGTGACTACACCAGCCTCTATTTACTGCTGTAACCCTTTGCACTTATTCTAATAGAAATTTGGCCTGATAAACACACTTGCTGTGCATAGTATTACTGCTCACAGGTGCACTCCTGGCTGTTGGGGCATCCCATTCTGTCACTACACCAGCCTATATTTACTGCTGTAACCCTTTGCACTTATTCTAATAGAAATTTGGCCTGATAAACACACTTGCTGTGCATAGTATTACTGCTCACAGGTGCACTCCTGGCTGTTGGGGCATCCCATTCTGTGACTACACCAGCCTCTATTTACTGCTATAAGCCTTTGCGCTTATTCTAATAGAAATTTGGCCTGATAAACACAATTGCTGTGCATAGTATTACTGCTCACAGGTGCACTCCTGGCTGTTGGGGCATCCCATTCTGTGACTACACCAGCCTCTATTTACTGCTATAACCCTTTGCACTTGTTCTAATAGAAATTTGGCCTGATAAACACACTTTTGCTGTGCATAGTATTACTGCTCACAGGTGCACTCCTGGCTGTTGGGGCATCCCATTCTGTGACTACACCAGCCTCTATTTACTGCTGTAACCCTTTGCACTTATTCTAATAGAAATTTGGCCTGATAAACACACTTGCTGTGCATAGTATTACTGCTCACAGGGGTACTCCTGGCTGTTGGGGCATCCCATTCTGTGACTACACCAGCCTCTATTTACTGCTGTAACCCTTTGCACTTATTCTAATAGAAATTTGGCCTGATAAACACACCTGCTGTGCATAGTAATACTGCTCACAGGTGCACTCCTGGCTGTTGGGGCATCCCATTCTGTGACTACACCAGCCCCTATTTACTGCTGTAACCCTTTGCACTTATTCTAATAGAAATTTGGCCTGATAAACACACTTTTGCTGTGCATAGTATTACTGCTCACAGGTGCACTCCTGTTGGGGCATCCCATTCTGTGACTACACCAGCCTCTATTTACTGCTGTAACCCTTTGCACTTATTCTAATAGAAATTTGGCCTGATAAACACACTTGCTGTACATAGTATTACTGCTCACAGGTGCACTCCTGTTGGGGCATCCCATTCTGTGACTACACCAGCCTCTATTTACTGCTGTAACCCTATGCACTTATTCTAATAGAAATTTGGCCTGATAAACACACTTGCTGTGCATAGTATTACTGCTCACAGGTGCACTCCTGTTGGGGCATCCCATTCTGTGACTACACCAGCCTCTATTTACTGCTATAACCCTTTGCACTTATTCTAATAGAAATTTGGCCTGATAAACACACTTGCTGTGCATAGTATTACTGCTCACAGGTGCACTCCTGGCTGTTGGGGCATCCCATTCTGTGACTACACCAGCCTCTATTTACTGCTATAACCCTTTGCACTTATTCTAATAGAAATTTGGCCTGATAAACACACTTGCTGTGCATAGTATTACTGCTCACAGGTGCACTCCTGGCTGTTGGGGCATCCCATTCTGTGACTACACCAGCCTCTATTTACTGCTGTAACCCTTTGCACTTATTCTAATAGAAATTTGGCCTGATAAACACACTTGCTGTGCATAGTATTACTGCTCACAGGGGCACTCCTGGCTGTTGGGGCATCCCATTCTGTGACTACACCAGCCTCTATTTACTGCTGTAACCCTTTGCACTTATTCTAATAGAAATTTGGCCTGATAAACACACCTGCTGTGCATAGTATTACTGCTCACAGGTGCACTCCTGGCTGTTGGGGCATCCCATTCTGTGACTACACCAGCCTCTATTTACTGCTGTAACCCTTTGCACTTATTCTAATAGAAATTTGGCCTGATAAACACACTTTTGCTGTGCATAGTACTACTGCTCACAGTTGCACTCCTGTTGGGGCATCCCATTCTGTGACTACACCAGCCTCTATTTACTGCTATAACCCTTTGCACTTATTCTAATAGAAATTTGGCCTGATAAACACACTTGCTGTGCATAGTATTACTGCTCACAGGTGCACTCCTGGCTGTTCGGGCATCCTATTCTGTGACTACACCAGCCCCTATTTACTGCTGTAACCCTTTGCACTTATTCTAATAGAAATTTGGCCTGATAAACACACTTTTGCTGTGCATAGTATTACTGCTCACAGGTGCACTCCTGGCTTTTGGGGCATCCCATTCTGTGACTACACCAGCCTCTATTTACTGCTGTAACCCTTTGCACTTATTCTAATAGAAATTTGGCCTGATAAACACACTTTTGCTGTGCATAGTATTACTGCTCACAGGTGCACTCCTGTTGGGGCATCCCATTCTGTGACTACACCAGCCTCTATTTACTGCTGTAACCCTTTGCACTTATTCTAATAGAAATTTGGCCTGATAAACACACTTTTGCTGTGCATAGTATTACTGCTCACAGGTGCACTCCTGTTGGGGCATCCCATTCTGTGACTACACCAGCCTCCATTTACTGCTGTAACCCTTTGCACTTATTCTAATAGAAATTTGGCCTGATAAACACACTTTTGCTGTGCATAGTATTACTGCTCACAGGTGCACTCCTGTTGGGGCATCCCATTCTGTGACTACACCAGCCTCTATTTACTGCTGTAACCCTTTGCACTTATTCTAATAGAAATTTGGCCTGATAAACACACTTGCTGTACATAGTATTACTGCTCACAGGTGCACTCCTGTTGGGGCATCCCATTCTGTGACTACACCAGCCTCTATTTACTGCTGTAACCCTTTGCACTTATTCTAATAGAAATTTGGCCTGATAAACACACTTTTGCTGTGCATAGTATTACTGCTCACAGGTGCACTGCTGGCTGTTGGGGCATCCCATTCTGTGACTACACCAGCCTCTATTTACTGCTGTAACCCTTTGCACTTATTCTAATAGAAATTTGGCCTGATAAACACACTTTTGCTGTGCATAGTATTACTGCTCACAGGTGCACTCCTGTTGGGGCATCCCATTCTGTGACTACACCAGCCTCTATTTACTGCTGTAACCCTTTGCACTTATTCTAATAGAAATTTGGCCTGATAAACACACTTGCTGTACATAGTATTACTGCTTACAGGTGCACTCCTGTTGGGGCATCCCATTCTGTGACTACACCAGCCTCTATTTACTGCTGTAACCCTATGCACTTATTCTAATAGAAATTTGGCCTGATAAACACACTTGCTGTGCATAGTATTACTGCTCACAGGTGCACTCCTGTTGGGGCATCCCATTCTGTGACTACACCAACCTCTATTTACTGCTATAACCCTTTGCACTTATTCTAAAAGAAATTTGGCCTGATAAACACACTTGCTGTGCATAGTATTACTGCTCACAGGTGCACTCCTGGCTGTTGGGGCATCCCATTCTGTGACTACACCAGCCTCTATTTACTGCTATAACCCTTTGCACTTATTCTAATAGAAATTTGGCCTGATAAACACACTTGCTGTGCATAGTATTACTGCTCACAGGTGCACTCCTGGCTGTTGGGGCATCCCATTCTGTGACTACACCAGCCTCTATTTACTGCTGTAACCCTTTGCACTTATTCTAATATAAATTTGGCCTGATAAACACACTTGCTGTGCATAGTATTACTGCTCACAGGGGCACTCCTGGCTGTTGGGGCATCCCATTCTGTGACTACACCAGCCTCTATTTACTGCTGTAACCCTTTGCACTTATTCTAATCGAAATTTGGCCTGATAAACACACCTGCTGTGCATAGTATTACTGCTCACAGGTGCACTCCTGGCTGTTGGGGCATCCCATTCTGTGACTACACCAGCCTCTATTTACTGCTGTAACCCTTTGCACTTATTCTAATAGAAATTTGGCCTGATAAACACACTTTTGCTGTGCATAGTACTACTGCTCACAGTTGCACTCCTGTTGGGGCATCCCATTCTGTGACTACACCAGCCTCTATTTACTGCTATAACCCTTTGCACTTATTCTAATAGAAATTTGGCCTGATAAACACACTTGCTGTGCATAGTATTACTGCTCACAGGTGCACTCCTGGCTGTTCGGGCATCCTATTCTGTGACTACACCAGCCCCTATTTACTGCTGTAACCCTTTGCACTTATTCTAATAGAAATTTGGCCTGATAAACACACTTGCTGTGCATAGTATTACTGCTCACAGGTGCACTCCTGGCTTTTGGGGCATCCCATTCTGTGACTACACCAGCCTCTATTTACTGCTGTAACCCTTTGCACTTATTCTAATAGAAATTTGGCCTGATAAACACACTTTTGCTGTGCATAGTATTACTGCTCACAGGTGCACTCCTGTTGGGGCATCCCATTCTGTGACTACACCAGCCTCTATTTACTGCTGTAACCCTTTGCACTTATTCTAATAGAAATTTGGCCTGATAAACACACTTGCTGTACATAGTATTACTGCTCACAGGTGCACTCCTGTTGGGGCATCCCATTCTGTGACTACACCAGCCCCTATTTACTGCTGTAACCCTTTGCACTTATTCTAATAGAAATGGCCTGATAAACACACTTGCTGTGCATAGTATTACTGCTCACAGGTGCACTCCTGGCTGTTGGGGCATCCCATTCTGTGACTACACCAGCCTCTATTTACTGCTGTAACCCTTTGCACTTATTCTAATAGAAATTTGGCCTGATAAACACACTTTTGCTGTGCATAGTATTACTGCTCACAGGTGCACTGCTGGCTGTTGGGGCATCCCATTCTGTGACTACACCAGCCTCTATTTACTGCTGTAACCCTTTGCACTTATTCTAATAGAAATTTGGCCTAATAAACACACTTTTGCTGTGCATAGTATTACTGCTCACAGGTGCACTGCTGGCTGTTGGGGCATCCCATTCTGTGACTACACCAGCCTCTATTTACTGCTATAACCCTTTGCACTTATTCTAATAGAAATTTGGCCTGATAAACACACTTGCTGTGCATAGTATTACTGCTCACAGGTGCACTCCTGGCTGTTGGGGCATCCCATTCTGTGACTACACCAGCCTCTATTTACTGCTATAACCATTTGCCCTAATTCTAATAGAAATTTGGCCTGATAAACACACTTGCTGTGCATAGTATTACTGCTCACAGGTGCACTCCTGGCTGTTGGGGCATCCCATTCTGTGACTACACCAGCCTCTATTTACTGCTGTAACCCTTTGCACCTATTGTAATAGAAATTTGGCCTGATAAACACACTTGCTGTGCATAGTATTACTGCTCACAGGTGCACTCCTGGCTGTTGGGGCATCCCATTCTGTGACTACACCAGCCTCTATTTACTGCTGTAACCCTTTGCACTTATTCTAATAGAAATTTGGCCTGATAAACACACTTGCTGTGCATAGTATTACTGCTCACAGATGTACTCCTGGCTGTTGGGGCATCCCATTCTGTGACTACACCAGCCTCTATTTACTGCTATAACCCTTTGCACTTATTCTAATAGAAATTTGGCCTGATAAACACACTTGCTGTGCCAAGTATTACTGCTCACAGGTGCACTCCTGGCTGTTGGGGCATCCCATTCTGTGACTACACCAGCCTCTATTTACTGCTGTAACCCTTTGCACTTATTCTAATAGAAATTTGGCCTGATAAACACACTTGCTGTGCATAGTATTACTGCTCACAGGTGCACTCCTGGCTGTTGGGGCATCCCATTCTGTGACTACACCAGCCTCTATTTACTGCTATAACCCTTTGCACTTATTCTAATAGAAATTTGGCCTGATAAACACACTTGCTGTGCATAGTATTACTGCTCACAGGTGCACTCCTGGCTGTTGGGGCATCCCATTCTGTGACTACACCAGCCTCTATTTACTGCTATAACCCTTTGCACTTATTCTAATAGAAATTTGGCCTGATAAACACACTTGCTGTGCCAAGTATTACTGCTCACAGGTGCACTCCTGGCTGTTGGGGCATCCCATTCTGTGACTACACCAGCCTCTATTTACTGCTGTAACCCTTTGCACTTATTCTAATATAAATTTGGCCTGATAAACACACTTGCTGTGCATAGTATTACTGCTCACAGGTGCACTCCTGGCTTTTGGGGCATCCCATTTTGTGACTAAACCAGCCTCTATTTACTGCTGTAACCCTTTGCACTTATTCTAATAGAAATTTGGCCTGATAAACACACTTGCTGTGCATAGCATTACTGCTCACAGGTGCACTCCTGGCTGCTGGGGCATCCCATTCTGTGACTACACCAGCCTCTATTTACTGCTATAACCCTTTTTCACTTATTCTAATAGAAATTTGGCCTGATAAACACACTTGCTGTGCATAGCATTACTGCTCACAGGTGCACTCCTGGCTGTTGGGGCATCCCATTCTGTGACTACACCAGCCTCTATTTACTGCTATAACCCTTTGCACTTATTCTAATAGAAATTTGGCCTGATAAACACACTTGCTGTGCATAGTATTACTGCTCACAGGTGCACTCCTGGCTGTTGGGGCATCCCATTCTGTGACTACACCAGCCTCTATTTACTGCTATAACCCTTTGCACTTATTCTAATAGAAATTTGGCCTGATAAACACACTTGCTGTGCATAGTATTACTGCTCACAGGTGCACTCCTGGCTGTTGGGGCATCCCATTCTGTGACTACACCAGCCTCTATTTACTGCTGTAACCCTTTGCACTTATTCTAATAGAAATTTGGCCTGATAAACACACTTTTGCTGTGCATAGTATTACTGCTCACAGGTGCACTGCTGGCTGTTGGGGCATCCCATTCTGTGACTACACCAGCCTCTATTTACTGCTATAACCCTTTGCACTTATTCTAATAGAAATTTGGCCTGATAAACACACTTGCTGTGCATAGTATTACTGCTCACAGGTGCACTCCTGGCTGTTGGGGCATCCCATTCTGTGACTACACCAGCCTCTATTTACTGCTATAACCCTTTGCACTTATTCTAATTGAAATTTGGCCTGATAAACACACTTGCTGTGCATAGTGTTACCGCTCACTGCTGTAACCCTTTGCACTTATTCTAATAGAAATTTGGCCCGATAAACACACTTGCTGTGCATAGTGTGCTCCCTGGCTGTTGGGGCATCCCATTCTGTGACTACACCAGCCTCTATTTACTGCTGTAACCCTTTGCACTTATTGTAATAGAAATTTGGCCTGATAAACACACTTGCTGTGCATAGTATTACTGCTCACAGGTGCACTCCTGGCTGTTGGGGCATCCCATTCTGTGACTACACCAGCCTCTATTTACTGCTGTAACCCTTTGCACTTATTCTAATAGAAATTTGGCCTGATAAACACACTTGCTGTGCATAGTATTACTGCTCACAGGTGCACTCCTGGCTGTTGGGGCATCCCATTCTGTCACTACACCAGCCTCTATTTACTGCTATAACCCTTTGCACTTATTCTAATAGAAATTTGGCCTGATAAACACACTTGCTGTGCATAGTATTACTGCTCACAGGTGCACTCCTGGCTGTTGGGGCATCCCATTCTGTGACTACACCAGCCTCTATTTACTGCTGTAACCGTTTGCACTTATTCTAATAGAAATTTGGCCTGATAAACACACTTTTGCTGTGCATAGTATTACTGCTCACAGGTGCACTGCTGGCTGTTGGGGCATCCCATTCTGTGACTACACCAGCCTCTATTTACTGCTATAACCCTTTGCACTTATTCTAATAGAAATTTGGCCTGATAAACACACTTGCTGTGCCAAGTATTACTGCTCACAGGTGCACTCCTGGCTGTTGGGGCATCCCATTCTGTGACTACACCAGCCTCTATTTACTGCTGTAACCCTTTGCACTTATTCTAATATAAATTTGGCCTGATAAACACACTTGCTGTGCATAGTATTACTGCTCACAGGTGCACTCCTGGCTTTTGGGGCATCCCATTCTGTGACTAAACCAGCCTCTATTTACTGCTGTAACCCTTTGCACTTATTCTAATAGAAATTTGGCCTGATAAACACACTTGCTGTGCATAGCATTACTGCTCACAGGTGCACTCCTGGCTGCTGGGGCATCCCATTCTGTGACTACACCAGCCTCTATTTACTGCTATAACCCTTTTTCACTTATTCTAATAGAAATTTGGCCTGATAAACACACTTGCTGTGCATAGCATTACTGCTCACAGGTGCACTCCTGGCTGTTGGGGCATCCCATTCTGTGACTACACCAGCCTCTATTTACTGCTATAACCCTTTGCACTTATTCTAATAGAAATTTGGCCTGATAAACACACTTGCTGTGCATAGTATTACTGCTCACAGGTGCACTCCTGGCTGTTGGGGCATCCCATTCTGTGACTACACCAGCCTCTATTTACTGCTATAACCCTTTGCACTTATTCTAATAGAAATTTGGCCTGATAAACACACTTGCTGTGCATAGTATTACTGCTCACAGGTGCACTCCTGGCTGTTGGGGCATCCCATTCTGTGACTACACCAGCCTCTATTTACTGCTGTAACCCTTTGCACTTATTCTAATAGAAATTTGGCCTGATAAACACACTTTTGCTGTGCATAGTATTACTGCTCACAGGTGCACTGCTGGCTGTTGGGGCATCCCATTCTGTGACTACACCAGCCTCTATTTACTGCTATAACCCTTTGCACTTATTCTAATAGAAATTTGGCCTGATAAACACACTTGCTGTGCATAGTATTACTGCTCACAGGTGCACTCCTGGCTGTTGGGGCATCCCATTCTGTGACTACACCAGCCTCTATTTACTGCTGTAACCCTTTGCACTTATTCTAATAGAAATTTGTCCTGATAAACACACTTGCTGTGCATAGTATTACTGCTCACAGGGGCACTCCTGGCTGTTGGGGCATCCCCTTCTGTGACTACACCAGCCTCTATTTACTGCTGTAACCCTTTGCACTTATACTAATAGAAATTTGGCCTGATAAACACACCTGCTGTGCATAGTATTACTGCTCACAGGTGCACTCCTGGCTGTTGGGGCATCCCATTCTGTGACTACACCAGCCTCTATTTACTGCTATAACCCTTTGCACTTATTCTAATTGAAATTTGGCCTGATAAACACACTTGCTGTGCATAGTGTTACCGCTCACTGCTGTAACCCTTTGCACTTATTCTAATAGAAATTTGGCCCGATAAACACACTTGCTGTGCATAGTGTGCTCCCTGGCTGTTGGGGCATCCCATTCTGTGACTACACCAGCCTCTATTTACTGCTGTAACCCTTTGCACTTATTGTAATAGAAATTTGGCCTGATAAACACACTTGCTGTGCATAGTATTACTGCTCACAGGTGCACTCCTGGCTGTTGGGGCATCCCATTCTGTGACTACACCAGCCTCTATTTACTGCTGTAACCCTTTGCACTTATTCTAATAGAAATTTGGCCTGATAAACACACTTGCTGTGCATAGTATTACTGCTCACAGGTGCACTCCTGGCTGTTGGGGCATCCCATTCTGTCACTACACCAGCCTCTATTTACTGCTATAACCCTTTGCACTTATTCTAATAGAAATTTGGCCTGATAAACACACTTGCTGTGCATAGTATTACTGCTCACAGGTGCACTCCTGGCTGTTGGGGCATCCCATTCTGTGACTACACCAGCCTCTATTTACTGCTGTAACCGTTTGCACTTATTCTAATAGAAATTTGGCCTGATAAACACACTTTTGCTGTGCATAGTATTACTGCTCACAGGTGCACTGCTGGCTGTTGGGGCATCCCATTCTGTGACTACACCAGCCTCTATTTACTGCTATAACCCTTTGCACTTATTCTAATAGAAATTTGGCCTGATAAACACACTTGCTGTGCCAAGTATTACTGCTCACAGGTGCACTCCTGGCTGTTGGGGCATCCCATTCTGTGACTACACCAGCCTCTATTTACTGCTGTAACCCTTTGCACTTATTCTAATATAAATTTGGCCTGATAAACACACTTGCTGTGCATAGTATTACTGCTCACAGGTGCACTCCTGGCTTTTGGGGCATCCCATTCTGTGACTAAACCAGCCTCTATTTACTGCTGTAACCCTTTGCACTTATTCTAATAGAAATTTGGCCTGATAAACACACTTGCTGTGCATAGCATTACTGCTCACAGGTGCACTCCTGGCTGCTGGGGCATCCCATTCTGTGACTACACCAGCCTCTATTTACTGCTATAACCCTTTTTCACTTATTCTAATAGAAATTTGGCCTGATAAACACACTTGCTGTGCATAGCATTACTGCTCACAGGTGCACTCCTGGCTGTTGGGGCATCCCATTCTGTGACTACACCAGCCTCTATTTACTGCTATAACCCTTTGCACTTATTCTAATAGAAATTTGGCCTGATAAACACACTTGCTGTGCATAGTATTACTGCTCACAGGTGCACTCCTGGCTGTTGGGGCATCCCATTCTGTGACTACACCAGCCTCTATTTACTGCTATAACCCTTTGCACTTATTCTAATAGAAATTTGGCCTGATAAACACACTTGCTGTGCATAGTATTACTGCTCACAGGTGCACTCCTGGCTGTTGGGGCATCCCATTCTGTGACTACACCAGCCTCTATTTACTGCTGTAACCCTTTGCACTTATTCTAATAGAAATTTGGCCTGATAAACACACTTTTGCTGTGCATAGTATTACTGCTCACAGGTGCACTGCTGGCTGTTGGGGCATCCCATTCTGTGACTACACCAGCCTCTATTTACTGCTATAACCCTTTGCACTTATTCTAATAGAAATTTGGCCTGATAAACACACTTGCTGTGCATAGTATTACTGCTCACAGGTGCACTCCTGGCTGTTGGGGCATCCCATTCTGTGACTACACCAGCCTCTATTTACTGCTGTAACCCTTTGCACTTATTCTAATAGAAATTTGTCCTGATAAACACACTTGCTGTGCATAGTATTACTGCTCACAGGGGCACTCCTGGCTGTTGGGGCATCCCCTTCTGTGACTACACCAGCCTCTATTTACTGCTGTAACCCTTTGCACTTATACTAATAGAAATTTGGCCTGATAAACACACCTGCTGTGCATAGTATTACTGCTCACAGGTGCACTCCTGGCTGTTGGGGCATCCCATTCTGTGACTACACCAGCCTCTATTTACTGCTATAACCCTTTGCACTTATTCTAATTGAAATTTGGCCTGATAAACACACTTGCTGTGCATAGTGTGCTCCCTGGCTGTTGGGGCATCCCATTCTGTGACTACACCAGCCTCTATTTACTGCTGTAACCCTTTGCACTTATTGTAATAGAAATTTGGCCTGATAAACACACTTGCTGTGCATAGTATTACTGCTCACAGGTGCACTCCTGGCTGTTGGGGCATCCCATTCTGTGACTACACCAGCCTCTATTTACTGCTGTAACCCTTTGCACTTATTCTAATAGAAATTTGGCCTGATAAACACACTTGCTGTGCATAGTATTACTGCTCACAGGTGCACTCCTGGCTGTTGGGGCATCCCATTCTGTCACTACACCAGCCTCTATTTACTGCTATAACCCTTTGCACTTATTCTAATAGAAATTTGGCCTGATAAACACACTTGCTGTGCATAGTATTACTGCTCACAGGTGCACTCCTGGCTGTTGGGGCATCCCATTCTGTGACTACACCAGCCTCTATTTACTGCTGTAACCGTTTGCACTTATTCTAATAGAAATTTGGCCTGATAAACACACTTGCTGTGCATAGTATTACTGCTCACAGGTGCACTCCTGGCTGTTGGGGCATCCCATTCTGTGACTACACCAGCCTCTATTTACTGCTGTAACCGTTTGCACTTATTCTAATAGAAATTTGGCCTGATAAACACACTTGCTGTGCATAGTATTACTGCTCACAGGTGCACTCCTGTTGGGGCATCCCATTCTGTGACTACACCAGCCTCTATTTACTGCTGTAACCCTATGCACTTATTCTAATAGAAATTTGGCCTGATAAACACACTTGCTGTGCATAGTATTACTGCTCACAGGTGCACTACTGTTGGGGCATCCCATTCTGTGACTACACCAGCCTCTATTTACTGCTATAACCCTTTGCACTTATTCTAATAGAAATTTGGCCTGATAAACACACTTGCTGTGCATAGTATTACTGCTCACAGGTGCACTCCTGGCTGTTGGGGCATCCCATTCTGTGACTACACCAGCCTCTATTTACTGCTATAACCCTTTGCACTTATTCTAATAGAAATTTGGCCTGATAAACACACTTGCTGTGCATAGTATTACTGCTCACAGGTGCACTCCTGGCTGTTGGGGCATCCCATTCTGTGACTACACCAGCCTCTATTTACTGCTGTAACCCTTTGCACTTATTCTAATAGAAATTTGGCCTGATAAACACACTTGCTGTGCATAGTATTACTGCTCACAGGGGCACTCCTGGCTGTTGGGGCATCCCATTCTGTGACTACACCAGCCTCTATTTACTGCTGTAACCCTTTGCACTTATTCTAATAGAAATTTGGCCTGATAAACACACCTGCTGTGCATAGTATTACTGCTCACAGGTGCACTCCTGGCTGTTGGGGCATCCCATTCTGTGACTACACCAGCCTCTATTTACTGCTGTAACCCTTTGCACTTATTCTAATAGAAATTTGGCCTGATAAACACACTTTTGCTGTGCATAGTACTACTGCTCACAGTTGCACTCCTGTTGGGGCATCCCATTCTGTGACTACACCAGCCTCTATTTACTGCTATAACCCTTTGCACTTATTCTAATAGAAATTTGGTCTGATAAACACACTTGCTGTGCATAGTATTACTGCTCACAGGTGCACTCCTGGCTGTTCGGGCATCCTATTCTGTGACTACACTAGCCCCTATTTACTGCTGTAACCCTTTGCACTTATTCTAATAGAAATTTGGCCAGATAAACACACTTGCTGTGCATAGTATTACTGCTCACAGGTGCACTCCTGGCTTTTGGGGCATCCCATTCTGTGACTACACCAGCCTCTATTTACTGCTGTAACCCTTTGCACTTATTCTAATAGAAATTTGGCCTGATAAACACACTTTTGCTGTGCATAGTATTACTGCTCACAGGTGCACTCCTGTTGGGGCATCCCATTCTGTGACTACACCAGCCTCTATTTACTGCTGTAACCCTTTGCACTTATTCTAATAGAAATTTGGCCTGATAAACACACTTGCTGTACATAGTATTACTGCTCACAGGTGCACTCCTGTTGGGGCATCCCATTCTGTGACTACACCAGCCTCTATTTACTGCTGTAACCCTTTGCACTTATTCTAATAGAAATTTGGCCTGATAAACACACTTGCTGTGCATAGTATTACTGCTCACAGGTGCACTCCTGGCTGTTGGGGCATCCCATTCTGTGACTACACCAGCCTCTATTTACTGCTATAACCTTTTGCACTTATTCTAATAGAAATTTGGCCTGATAAACACACTTTTGCTGTGCATAGTATTACTGCTCACAGGTGCACTCCTGGCTGTTGGGGCATCCCATTATGTGACTACACCAGCCTCTATTTACTGCTATAACCCTTTGCACTTATTGTAATAGAAATTTGGCCTGATAATCACACTTGCTGTGCATAGTATTACTGCTCACAGGTGCACTCCTGGCTGTTGGGGCATCCCATTCTGTGACTACACCAGCCTCTATTTACTGCTATAACCCTTTGCACTTATTCTAATAGAAATTTGGCCTGATAAACACACTTGCTGTGCATAGTATTACTGCTCACAGGTGCACTCCTGGCTGTTGGGGCATCCCATTCTGTGACTACACCAGCCTCTATTTACTGCTATAACCCTTTGCACTTATTCTAATAGAAATTTGGCCTGATAAACACACTTTTGCTGTGCATAGTATTACTGCTCACAGATGCACTCCTGTTGGGGCATCCCATTCTGTGACTACACCAGCCTCTATTTACTGCTGTAACCCTTTGCACTTATTCTAATAGAAATTTGGCCTGATAAACACACTTGCTGTGCATAGTATTACTGCTCACAGGTGCACTCCTGGCTGTTGGGGCATCCCATTCTGTGACTACACCAGCCTCTATTTACTGCTGTAACCCTTTGCACTTATTCTAATAGAAATTTGGCCTGATAAACACACTTGCTGTGCATAGTATTACTGCTCACAGGGGCACTCCTGGCTGTTGGGGCATCCCATTCTGTGACTACACCAGCCTCTATTTACTGCTGTAACCCTTTGCACTTATTCTAATAGAAATTTGGCCTGATAAACACACCTGCTGTGCATAGTATTACTGCTCACAGGTGCACTCCTGGCTGTTGGGGCATCACATTCTGTGACTACACCAGCCTCTATTTACTGCTGTAACCCTTTGCACTTATTCTAATAGAAATTTGGCCTGATAAACACACTTGCTGTGCATAGTATTACTGCTCACAGGTGCACTCCTGGCTGTTGGGGCATCCCATTCTGTGACTACACCAGCCTCTATTTACTGCTGTAACCCTTTGCAATTATTCTAATAGAAATTTGGCCTGATAAACACACTTTTGCTGTGCATACTACTACTGCTCACAGTTGCACTCCTGTTGGGGCATCCCATTCTGTGACTACACCAGCCTCTATTTACTGCTATAACCCTTTGCACTTATTCTAATAGAAATTTGGCCTGATAAACACACTTGCTGTGCATAGTATTACTGCTCACAGGTGCACTCCTGGCTGTTGGGGCATCCCATTCTGTGACTACACCAGCCTCTATTTACTGCTATAACCCTTTGCACTTATTCTAATAGAAATTTGGCCTGATAAACACACTTGCTGTGCATAGTATTACTGCTCACAGGTGCACTCCTGGCTGTTGGGGCATCCCATTCTGTGACTACACCAGCCTCTATTTACTGCTATAACCCTTTGCACTTATTCTAATAGAAATTTGGCCTGATAAACACACTTGCTGTGCATAGTATTACTGCTCACAGGTGCACTCCTGGCTGTTGGGGCATCCCATTCTGTGACTACACCAGCCTCTATTTACTGCTGTAACCCTTTGCACTTATTCTAATAGAAATTTGGCCTGATAAACACACTTGCTGTGCATAGTATTACTGCTCACAGGGGCACTCCTGGCTGTTGGGGCATCCCATTCTGTGACTACACCAGCCTCTATTTACTGCTGTAACCCTTTGCACTTATTCTAATAGAAATTTGGCCTGATAAACACACCTGCTGTGCATAGTATTACTGCTCACAGGTGCACTCCTGGCTGTTGGGGCATCACATTCTGTGACTACACCAGCTTCTATTTACTGCTGTAACCCTTTGCACTTATTCTAATAGAAATTTGGCCTGATAAACACACTTGCTGTGCATAGTATTACTGCTCACGGGTGCACTCCTGGCTGTTGGGGCATCCCATTCTGTGACTACACCAGCCTCTATTTACTGCTGTAACCCTTTGCACTTATTCTAATAGAAATTTGGCCTGATAAACACACTTTTGCTGTGCATAGTACTACTGCTCACAGTTGCACTCCTGTTGGGGCATTCCATTCTGTGACTACACCAGCCTCTATTTACTGCTATAACCCTTTGCACTTATTCTAATAGAAATTTGGCCTGATAAACACACTTGCTGTGCATAGTATTACTGCTCACAGGTGCACTCCTGGCTGTTGGGGCATCCCATTCTGTGACTACACCAGCCTCTATTTACTGCTATAACCCTTTGCACTTATTCTAATAGAAATTTGGCCTGATAAACACACTTGCTGTGCATAGTATTACTGCTCACAGGTGCACTCCTGGCTGTTGGGGCATCCCATTCTGTGACTACACCAGCCTCTATTTACTGCTATAACCATTTGCCCTAATTCTAATAGAAATTTGGCCTGATAAACACACTTGCTGTGCATAGTATTACTGCTCACAGGTGCACTCCTGGCTGTTGGGGCATCCCATTCTGTGACTACACCAGCCTCTATTTACTGCTGTAACCCTTTGCACCTATTGTAATAGAAATTTGGCCTGATAAACACACTTGCTGTGCATAGTATTACTGCTCACAGGTGCACTCCTGGCTGTTGGGGCATCCCATTCTGTGACTACACCAGCCTCTATTTACTGCTGTAACCCTTTGCACTTATTCTAATAGAAATTTGGCCTGATAAACACACTTGCTGTGCATAGTATTACTGCTCACAGATGTACTCCTGGCTGTTGGGGCATCCCATTCTGTGACTACACCAGCCTCTATTTACTGCTATAACCCTTTGCACTTATTCTAATAGAAATTTGGCCTGATAAACACACTTGCTGTGCCAAGTATTACTGCTCACAGGTGCACTCCTGGCTGTTGGGGCATCCCATTCTGTGACTACACCAGCCTCTATTTACTGCTGTAACCCTTTGCACTTATTCTAATAGAAATTTGGCCTGATAAACACACTTGCTGTGCATAGTATTACTGCTCACAGGTGCACTCCTGGCTGTTGGGGCATCCCATTCTGTGACTACACCAGCCTCTATTTACTGCTATAACCCTTTGCACTTATTCTAATAGAAATTTGGCCTGATAAACACACTTGCTGTGCATAGTATTACTGCTCACAGGTGCACTCCTGGCTGTTGGGGCATCCCATTCTGTGACTACACCAGCCTCTATTTACTGCTATAACCCTTTGCACTTATTCTAATAGAAATTTGGCCTGATAAACACACTTGCTGTGCCAAGTATTACTGCTCACAGGTGCACTCCTGGCTGTTGGGGCATCCCATTCTGTGACTACACCAGCCTCTATTTACTGCTGTAACCCTTTGCACTTATTCTAATATAAATTTGGCCTGATAAACACACTTGCTGTGCATAGTATTACTGCTCACAGGTGCACTCCTGGCTTTTGGGGCATCCCATTCTGTGACTAAACCAGCCTCTATTTACTGCTGTAACCCTTTGCACTTATTCTAATAGAAATTTGGCCTGATAAACACACTTGCTGTGCATAGCATTACTGCTCACAGGTGCACTCCTGGCTGCTGGGGCATCCCATTCTGTGACTACACCAGCCTCTATTTACTGCTGTAACCCTTTGCACTTATTCTAATAGAAATTTGGCCTGATAAACACACTTTTGCTGTGCATAGTACTACTGCTCACAGTTGCACTCCTGTTGGGGCATCCCATTCTGTGACTACACCAGCCTCTATTTACTGCTATAACCCTTTGCACTTATTCTAATAGAAATTTGGCCTGATAAACACACTTGCTGTGCATAGTATTACTGCTCACAGGTGCACTCCTGGCTGTTGGGGCATCCCATTCTGTGACTACACCAGCCTCTATTTACTGCTATAACCCTTTGCACTTATTCTAATAGAAATTTGGCCTGATAAACATACTTGCTGTGCATAGTATTACTGCTCACAGGTGCACTCCTGGCTGTTGGGGCATCCCATTCTGTGACTACACCAGCCTCTATTTACTGCTGTAACCCTTTGCACTTATTCTAATAGAAATTTGGCCTGATAAACACACTTTTGCTGTGCATAGTATTACTGCTCACAGGTGCACTGCTGGCTGTTGGGGCATCCCATTCTGTGACTACACCAGCCTCTATTTACTGCTATAACCCTTTGCACTTATTCTAATAGAAATTTGGCCTGATAAACACACTTGCTGTGCATAGTATTACTGCTCACAGGTGCACTCCTGGCTGTTGGGGCATCCCATTCTGTGACTACACCAGCCTCTATTTACTGCTGTAACCCTTTGCACTTATTCTAATAGAAATTTGTCCTGATAAACACACTTGCTGTGCATAGTATTACTGCTCACAGGGGCACTCCTGGCTGTTGGGGCATCCCCTTCTGTGACTACGCCAGCCTCTATTTACTGCTGTAACCCTTTGCACTTATACTAATAGAAATTTGGCCTGATAAACACACCTGCTGTGCATAGTATTACTGCTCACAGGTGCACTCCTGGCTGTTGGGGCATCCCATTCTGTGACTACACCAGCCTCTATTTACTGCTATAACCCTTTGCACTTATTCTAATTGAAATTTGGCCTGATAAACACACTTGCTGTGCATAGTGTTACCGCTCACTGCTGTAACCCTTTGCACTTATTCTAATAGAAATTTGGCCCGATAAACACACTTGCTGTGCATAGTGTGCTCCCTGGCTGTTGGGGCATCCCATTCTGTGACTACACCAGCCTCTATTTACTGCTGTAACCCTTTGCACTTATTGTAATAGAAATTTGGCCTGATAAACACACTTGCTGTGCATAGTATTACTGCTCACAGGTGCACTCCTGGCTGTTGGGGCATCCCATTCTGTGACTACACCAGCCTCTATTTACTGCTGTAACCCTTTGCACTTATTCTAATAGAAATTTGGCCTGATAAACACACTTGCTGTGCATAGTATTACTGCTCACAGGTGCACTCCTGGCTGTTGGGGCATCCCATTCTGTCACTACACCAGCCTCTATTTACTGCTATAACCCTTTGCACTTATTCTAATAGAAATTTGGCCTGATAAACACACTTGCTGTGCATAGTATTACTGCTCACAGGTGCACTCCTGGCTGTTGGGGCATCCCATTCTGTGACTACACCAGCCTCTATTTACTGCTGTAACCGTTTGCACTTATTCTAATAGAAATTTGGCCTGATAAACACACTTGCTGTGCATAGTATTACTGCTCACAGGTGCACTCCTGGCTGTTGGGGCATCCCATTCTGTGACTACACCAGCCTCTATTTACTGCTATAACCCTTTGCGCTTATTCTAATAGAAATTTGGCCTGATAAACACACTTGCTGTGCATAGTATTACTGCTCACAGGTGCACTCCTGGCTGTTGGGGCATCCCATTCTGTGACTACACCAGCCTCTATTTACTGCTATAACCCTTTGCACTTGTTCTAATAGAAATTTGGCCTGATAAACACACTTTTGCTGTGCATAGTATTACTGCTCACAGGTGCACTCCTGGCTGTTGGGGCATCCCATTCTGTGACTACACCAGCCTCTATTTACTGCTGTAACCCTTTGCACTTATTCTAATAGAAATTTGGCCTGATAAACACACTTGCTGTGCATAGTATTACTGCTCACAGGGGTACTCCTGGCTGTTGGGGCATCCCATTCTGTGACTACACCAGCCTCTATTTACTGCTGTAACCCTTTGCACTTATTCTAATAGAAATTTGGCCTGATAAACACACCTGCTGTGCATAGTAATACTGCTCACAGGTGCACTCCTGGCTGTTGGGGCATCCCATTCTGTGACTACACCAGCCCCTATTTACTGCTGTAACCCTTTGCACTTATTCTAATAGAAATTTGGCCTGATAAACACACTTTTGCTGTGCATAGTATTACTGCTCACAGGTGCACTCCTGTTGGGGCATCCCATTCTGTGACTACACCAGCCTCTATTTACTGCTGTAACCCTTTGCACTTATTCTAATAGAAATTTGGCCTGATAAACACACTTGCTGTACATAGTATTACTGCTCACAGGTGCACTCCTGTTGGGGCATCCCATTCTGTGACTACACCAGCCTCTATTTACTGCTGTAACCCTATGCACTTATTCTAATAGAAATTTGGCCTGATAAACACACTTGCTGTGCATAGTATTACTGCTCACAGGTGCACTACTGTTGGGGCATCCCATTCTGTGACTACACCAGCCTCTATTTACTGCTATAACCCTTTGCACTTATTCTAATAGAAATTTGGCCTGATAAACACACTTGCTGTGCATAGTATTACTGCTCACAGGTGCACTCCTGGCTGTTGGGGCATCCCATTCTGTGACTACACCAGCCTCTATTTACTGCTATAACCCTTTGCACTTATTCTAATAGAAATTTGGCCTGATAAACACACTTGCTGTGCATAGTATTACTGCTCACAGGTGCACTCCTGGCTGTTGGGGCATCCCATTCTGTGACTACACCAGCCTCTATTTACTGCTGTAACCCTTTGCACTTATTCTAATAGAAATTTGGCCTGATAAACACACTTGCTGTGCATAGTATTACTGCTCACAGGGGCACTCCTGGCTGTTGGGGCATCCCATTCTGTGACTACACCAGCCTCTATTTACTGCTGTAACCCTTTGCACTTATTCTAATAGAAATTTGGCCTGATAAACACACCTGCTGTGCATAGTATTACTGCTCACAGGTGCACTCCTGGCTGTTGGGGCATCCCATTCTGTGACTACACCAGCCTCTATTTACTGCTGTAACCCTTTGCACTTATTCTAATAGAAATTTGGCCTGATAAACACACTTTTGCTGTGCATAGTACTACTGCTCACAGTTGCACTCCTGTTGGGGCATCCCATTCTGTGACTACACCAGCCTCTATTTACTGCTATAACCCTTTGCACTTATTCTAATAGAAATTTGGTCTGATAAACACACTTGCTGTGCATAGTATTACTGCTCACAGGTGCACTCCTGGCTGTTCGGGCATCCTATTCTGTGACTACACTAGCCCCTATTTACTGCTGTAACCCTTTGCACTTATTCTAATAGAAATTTGGCCAGATAAACACACTTGCTGTGCATAGTATTACTGCTCACAGGTGCACTCCTGGCTTTTGGGGCATCCCATTCTGTGACTACACCAGCCTCTATTTACTGCTGTAACCCTTTGCACTTATTCTAATAGAAATTTGGCCTGATAAACACACTTTTGCTGTGCATAGTATTACTGCTCACAGGTGCACTCCTGTTGGGGCATCCCATTCTGTGACTACACCAGCCTCTATTTACTGCTGTAACCCTTTGCACTTATTCTAATAGAAATTTGGCCTGATAAACACACTTGCTGTACATAGTATTACTGCTCACAGGTGCACTCCTGTTGGGGCATCCCATTCTGTGACTACACCAGCCTCTATTTACTGCTGTAACCCTTTGCACTTATTCTAATAGAAATTTGGCCTGATAAACACACTTGCTGTGCATAGTATTACTGCTCACAGGTGCACTCCTGGCTGTTGGGGCATCCCATTCTGTGACTACACCAGCCTCTATTTACTGCTATAACCTTTTGCACTTATTCTAATAGAAATTTGGCCTGATAAACACACTTTTGCTGTGCATAGTATTACTGCTCACAGGTGCACTCCTGGCTGTTGGGGCATCCCATTATGTGACTACACCAGCCTCTATTTACTGCTATAACCCTTTGCACTTATTGTAATAGAAATTTGGCCTGATAATCACACTTGCTGTGCATAGTATTACTGCTCACAGGTGCACTCCTGGCTGTTGGGGCATCCCATTCTGTGACTACACCAGCCTCTATTTACTGCTATAACCATTTGCACTTATTCTAATAGAAATTTGGCCTGATAAACACACTTGCTGTGCATAGTATTACTGCTCACAGGTGCACTCCTGGCTGTTGGGGCATCCCATTCTGTGACTACACCAGCCTCTATTTACTGCTATAACCCTTTGCACTTATTCTAATAGAAATTTGGCCTGATAAACACACTTTTGCTGTGCATAGTATTACTGCTCACAGATGCACTCCTGTTGGGGCATCCCATTCTGTGACTACACCAGCCTCTATTTACTGCTGTAATCCTTTGCACTTATTCTAATAGAAATTTGGCCTGATAAACACACTTGCTGTGCATAGTATTACTGCTCACAGGTGCACTCCTGGCTGTTGGGGCATCCCATTCTGTGACTACACCAGCCTCTATTTACTGCTGTAACCCTTTGCACTTATTCTAATAGAAATTTGGCCTGATAAACACACTTGCTGTGCATAGTATTACTGCTCACAGGGGCACTCCTGGCTGTTGGGGCATCCCATTCTGTGACTACACCAGCCTCTATTTACTGCTGTAACCCTTTGCACTTATTCTAATAGAAATTTGGCCTGATAAACACACCTGCTGTGCATAGTATTACTGCTCACAGGTGCACTCCTGGCTGTTGGGGCATCACATTCTGTGACTACACCAGCCTCTATTTACTGCTGTAACCCTTTGCAATTATTCTAATAGAAATTTGGCCTGATAAACACACTTTTGCTGTGCATAGTACTACTGCTCACAGTTGCACTCCTGTTGGGGCATCCCATTCTGTGACTACACCAGCCTCTATTTACTGCTATAACCCTTTGCACTTATTCTAATAGAAATTTGGCCTGATAAACACACTTGCTGTGCATAGTATTACTGCTCACAGGTGCACTCCTGGCTGTTGGGGCATCCCATTCTGTGACTACACCAGCCTCTATTTACTGCTATAACCCTTTGCACTTATTCTAATAGAAATTTGGCCTGATAAACACACTTGCTGTGCATAGTATTACTGCTCACAGGTGCACTCCTGGCTGTTGGGGCATCCCATTCTGTGACTACACCAGCCTCTATTTACTGCTATAACCCTTTGCACTTATTCTAATAGAAATTTGGCCTGATAAACACACTTGCTGTGCATAGTATTACTGCTCACAGGTGCACTCCTGGCTGTTGGGGCATCCCATTCTGTGACTACACCAGCCTCTATTTACTGCTGTAACCCTTTGCACTTATTCTAATAGAAATTTGGCCTGATAAACACACTTGCTGTGCATAGTATTACTGCTCACAGGGGCACTCCTGGCTGTTGGGGCATCCCATTCTGTGACTACACCAGCCTCTATTTACTGCTGTAACCCTTTGCACTTATTCTAATAGAAATTTGGCCTGATAAACACACCTGCTGTGCATAGTATTACTGCTCACAGGTGCACTCCTGGCTGTTGGGGCATCACATTCTGTGACTACACCAGCCTCTATTTACTGCTGTAACCCTTTGCACTTATTCTAATAGAAATTTGGCCTGATAAACACACTTGCTGTGCATAGTATTACTGCTCACGGGTGCACTCCTGGCTGTTGGGGCATCCCATTCTGTGACTACACCAGCCTCTATTTACTGCTGTAACCCTTTGCACTTATTCTAATAGAAATTTGGCCTGATAAACACACTTTTGCTGTGCATAGTACTACTGCTCACAGTTGCACTCCTGTTGGGGCATCCCATTCTGTGACTACACCAGCCTCTATTTACTGCTATAACCCTTTGCACTTATTCTAATAGAAATTTGGCCTGATAAACACACTTGCTGTGCATAGTATTACTGCTCACAGGTGCACTCCTGGCTGTTGGGGCATCCCATTCTGTGACTACACCAGCCTCTATTTACTGCTATAACCCTTTGCACTTATTCTAATAGAAATTTGGCCTGATAAACACACTTGCTGTGCATAGTATTACTGCTCACAGGTGCACTCCTGGCTGTTGGGGCATCCCATTCTGAGACTATACCAGCCTCTATTTACTGCTGTAACCCTTTGCACTTATTCTAATAGAAATTTGGCCTGATAAACACACTTTTGCTGTGCATAGTACTACTGCTCACAGTTGCACTCCTGTTGGGGCATTCCATTCTGTGACTACACCAGCCTCTATTTACTGCTGTAACCCTTTGCACTTATTCTAATAGAAATTTTGCCTGATAAACACACTTGCTGTCCATAGTATTACTGCTCACAGGTGCACTCCTGGCTGTTGGGGCATCCCATTCTGTGACTACACCAGCCTCTATTTACTGCTATAACCCTTTGCACTTATTCTAATAGAAATTTGGCCTGATAATCACACTTGCTGTGCATAGTATTACTGCTCACAGGTGCACTCCTGGCTGTTGGGGCATCCCATTCTGTGACTACACCAGCCTCTTTTTACTTCTATAAACCTTTGCACTTATTCTAATAGAAAGTTGGCCTGATAAACGCACTTGCTGTGCATAGTATTACTGCTCACAGGTGCACTCCTGGCTGTTGGGGCATCCCATTCTGTGACTACACCAGCCTCCATTTACTGCTGTAACCCTTTGCACTTATTCTAATAGAAATTTGGCCTGATAAACACACTTGCTGTGCATAGTATTATTGCTCACAGGTGCACTCCTGTTGGGGCATCCCATTCTGTGACTACACCAGCCTCTGTTTACTGCTTTAACCCTTTGCACTTATTCTAATAGAAATTTGGCCTGATAAACACACTTGCTGTGCATAGTATTACTGCTCGCAGGTGCACTCCTGGCTGTTGGGGCATCCCATTCTGTGACTACACCAGCCTCTATTTACTGCTGTAACCCTTTGCACTTATTCTAATAAAAATTTGGCCTGATAAACACACTTGCTGTTCATAGTATTACTGCTCACAGGGGCACTCCTGGCTGTTGGGGCATCCCATTCTGTGACTACACCAGATTCTATTTACTGCTGTAACCCTTTGTACTTATTCTAATAGAAATTTGGCCTGATAAACACACCTGCTGTGCATAGTATTACTGCTCACAGGTGCACTCCTGGCTGTTGGGGCATCCCATTCTGTGACTACACCAGCCTCTATTTACTGCTGTAACCCTTTGCACTTATTCTAATAGAAATTTGGCCTGATAAACACACTTGCTGTGCATAGTATTACTGCTCACAGGTGCACTCCTGGCTGTTGGGGCATCCCATTCTGTGACTACACCAGCCTCTATTTACTGCTATAACCCTTTGCACTTATTCTAATAGAAATTTGGCCTGATAAACACACTTTTGCTGTGCATAGTATTACTGCTCACAGATGCACTCCTGTTGGGGCATCCCATTCTGTGACTACACCAGCCTCTATTTACTGCTGTAACCCTTTGCACTTATTCTAATAGAAATTTGGCCTGATAAACACACTTGCTGTGCATAGTATTACTGCTCACAGGTGCACTCCTGTTGGGGCATCCCATTCTGTGACTACACCAGCCTCTATTTACTGCTATAACCCTTTGCACTTATTCTAATAGAAATTTGGCCTGATAAACACACTTGCTGTGCATAGTATTACTGCTCACAGGTGCACTCCTGGCTGTTGGGGCATCCCATTCTGTGACTACACCAGCCTCTATTTACTGCTGTAACCCTTTGCACTTATTCTAATAGAAATTTGGCCTGATAAACACACTTGCTGTGCATAGTATTACTGCTCACAGGTGCACTCCTGGCTGTTGGGGCATCCCATTCTGTGACTACACCAGCCTCTGTTTACTGCTGTAACCCTTTGCACTTATTCTAATAGAAATTTGGCCTGATAAACACACTTGCTGTGCATAGTATTACTGCTCACAGGGGCACTCCTGGCTGTTGGGGCATCCCATTCTGTGACTACACCAGCCTCTATTTACTGCTGTAACCCTTTGCACTTATTCTAATAGAAATTTGGCCTGATAAACACACCTGCTGTGCATAGTATTACTGCTCACAGGTGCACTCCTGGCTGTTGGGGCATCCCATTCTGTGACTACACCAGCCTCTATTTACTGCTGTAACCCTTTGCACTTATTCTAATAGAAATTTGGCCTGATAAACACACTTGCTGTGCATAGTATTACTGCTCACAGGTGCACTCCTGGATGTTGGGGCATCACATTCTGTGACTACACCAGCCTCTATTTACTGCTGTAACCCTTTGCACTTATTCTAATAGAAATTTGGCCTGATAAACACACTTTTGCTGTGCATAGTACTACTGCTCACAGTTGCACTCCTGTTGGGGCATCCCATTCTGTGACTACACCAGCCTCTATTTACTGCTATAACCCTTTGCACTTATTCTAATAGAAATTTGGCCTGATAAACACACTTGCTGTGCATAGTATTACTGCTTACAGGTGCACTCCTGGCTGTTGGGGCATCCCATTCTGTGACTACACCAGCCTCTATTTACTGCTATAACCCTTTGCACTTATTCTAATAGAAATTTGGCCTGATAAACTCACTTGCTGTGCATAGTATTACTGCTCACAGGTGCACTCCTGGCTGTTGGGGCATCCCATTCTGTGACTACACCAGCCTCTATTTACTGCTATAACCCTTTGCACTTATTCTAATAGAAATTTGGCCTGATAAACACACTTGCTGTGCATAGTATTACTGCTCACAGGTGCACTCCTGGCTGTTGGGGCATCCCATTCTGTGACTACACCAGCCTCTATTTACTGCTGTAACCCTTTGCACTTATTCTAATAGAAATTTGGCCTGATAAACACACTTTTGCTGTGCATAGTACTACTGCTCACAGTTGCACTCCTGTTGGGGCATCCCATTCTGTGACTACACCAGCCTCTATTTACTGCTGTAACCCTTTGCACTTATTCAAATAGAAATTTGGCCTGATAAACACACTTGCTGTGCATAGTATTACTGCTCACAGGTGCACTCCTGGCTGTTGGGGCATCCCATTCTGTGACTACACCAGCCTCTATTTACTGCTATAACCCTTTGCACTTATTCTAATAGAAATTTGGCCTGATAAACACACTTGCTGTGCATAGTATTACTGCTCACAGGTGCACTCCTGGCTGTTGGGGCATCCCATTCTGTGACTACGCCAGCCTCTTTTTACTTCTATAACCCTTTGCACTTATTCTAATAGAAAGTTGGCCTGATAAACACACTTGCTGTGCATAGTATTACTGCTCACAGGTGCACTCCTGGCTGTTGGGGCATCCCATTCTGTGACTACACCAGCCTCTATTTACTGCTGTAACCCTTTGCACTTATTCTAATAGAAATTTGGCCTGATAAACACACTTGCTGTGCATAGTATTATTGCTCACAGGTGCACTCCTGTTGGGGCATCCCATTCTGTGACTACACCAGCCTCTGTTTACTGCTTTAACCCTTTGCACTTATTCTAATAGAAATTTGGCCTGATAAACACACCTGCTGTGCATAGTATTACTGCTCACAGGTGCACTCCTGGCTGTTGGGGCATCCCATTCTGTGACTACACCAGCCTCTATTTACTGCTGTAACCCTTTACACTTATTCTAATAGAAATTTGGCCTGATAAACACACTTGCTGTGCATAGTATTACTGCTCACAGGTGCACTCCTGGCTGTTGGGGCATCCCATTCTGTGACTACACCAGCCTCTATTTACTGCTGTAACCCTTTGCACTTATTCTAATAGAAATTTGGCCTGATAAACACACTTTTGCTGTGCATAGTACTACTGCCCACAGTTGCACTCCTGTTGGGGCATCCCATTCTGTGACTACACCAGCCTCTATTTACTGCTGTAACCCTTTGCACTTATTCTAATAGAAATTTGGCCTGATAAACACACTTGCTGTGCATAGTATTACTGCTCACAGGTGCACTCCTGGCTGTTGGGGCATCCCATTCTGTGACTACACCAGCCTCTATTTACTTCTGTAACCCTTTGCACTTATTCTAATAGAAATTTGGCCTGATAAACACACTTGCTGTGCATAGTATTACTGCTCGCAGGTGCACTCCTGGCTGTTGGGGCATCCCATTCTGTGACTACACCAGCCTCTATTTACTGCTGTAACCCTTTGCACTTATTCTAATAAAAATTTGGCCTGATAAACACACTTGCTGTGCATAGTATTACTGCTCACAGGGGCACTCCTGGCTGTTGGGGCATCCCATTCTGTGACTACACCAGATTCTATTTACTGCTGTAACCCTTTGTACTTATTCTAATAGAAATTTGGCCTGATAAACACACCTGCTGTGCATAGTATTACTGCTCACAGGTGCACTCCTGGCTGTTGGGGCATCCCATTCTGTGACTACACCAGCCTCTATTTACTGCTGTAACCCTTTGCACTTATTCTAATAGAAATTTGACCTGATAAACACACTTGCTGTGCATAGTATTACTGCTCACAGGTGCACTCCTGGCTGTTGGGGCATCCCATTCTGTGACTACACCAGCCTCTATTTACTGCTATAACCCTTTGCACTTATTCTAATAGAAATTTGGCCTGATAAACACACTTTTGCTGTGCATAGTATTACTGCTCACAGGTGCACTCCTGTTGGGGCATCCCATTCTGTGACTACACCAGCCTCTATTTACTGCTGTAACCCTTTGCACTTATTCTAATAGAAATTTGGCCTGATAAACACACTTGCCGTGCATATTATTACTGCTCACAGGTGCACTCCTGGCTCTTGGGGCATCCCATTCTGTGACTACACCAGCCTCTATTTACTGCTGTAACCCTTTGCACTTATTCTGATAGAAATTTGGCCTGATAAACACACTTGCTGTGCATAGTATTACTGCTCACAGGTGCACTCCTGGCTGTTGGGGCATCCCATTCTGTGACTACACCACCCTCTATTTACTGCTGTAACCCTTTGCACTTATTCTAATAGAAATTTGGCCTGATAAACACACTTGCTGTGCATAGTATTACTGCTCACAGGTGCACTCCTGGCTCTTGGGGCATCCCATTCTGTGACTACACCAGCCTCTATTTACTGCTGTAACCCTTTAGCACTTATTCTAATAGAAATTTGGCCTGATAAACACACTTGCTGTGCATAGTATTACTGCTCACAGGTGCACTCCTGGCTGTTGGGGCATCCCATTCTGTCACTACACCAGCCTCTATTTACTGCTGTAACCCTTTGCACTTATTCTAATAGAAATTTGGCCTGATAAACACACTTGCTGTGCATAGTATTACTGCTCACAGGTGCACTCCTGGCTGTTGGGGCATCCCATTCTGTGACTACACCAGCCTCTATTTACTGATATAACCCATTGCGCTTATTCTAATAGAAATTTGGCCTGATAAACAAACTTGCTGTGCATAGTATTACTGCTCACAGGTGCACTCCTGGCTGTTGGGGCATCCCATTCTGTGACTACACCATCCTCTATTTACTGCTGTAACCCTTTGCACTTATTCTAATAGAAATTTGGCCTGATAAACACACTTGCTGTGCATAGTATTACTGCTCACAGGTGCACTCCTGGCTGTTGGGGCATCCCATTCTGTGACTACACCAGCCTCTATTTACTGCTATAACCCTTTGCACTTATTCTATTAGAAATTTGGCCTGATAAACACACTTTTGCTGTGCATAGTATTACTGCTCACAGGTGCACTCCTGGCTGTTGGGGCATCCCATTCTGTGACTACACCAGCCTCTATTTACTGCTGTAACCCTTTGCACTTATTCTAATAGAAATTTGGCCTGATAAACACACTTGCTGTGCATAGTATTACTGCTCACAGGTGCACTCCTGGCTGTTGGGGCATCCCATTCTGTGACTACACCAGCCTCTATTTACTGCTATAACCCTTTGCACTTATTCTAATAGAAATTTGGCCTGATAAACACACTTTTGCTGTGCATAGTATTACTGCTCACAGGTGCACTCCTGGCTGTTGGGGCATCCCATTCTGTGACTACACCAGCCTCTATTTACTGCTGTAACCCTTTGCACTTATTCTAATAGAAATTTGGCCTGATAAACACACTTGCTGTCCATAGTATTACTGCTCACAGGTGCACTCCTGGCTGTTGGGGCATCCCATTCTGTGACTACACCAGCCTCTATTTACTGCTATAACCCTTTGCACTTATTCTAATAGAAATTTGGCCTGATAAACACACTTGCTGTCCATAGTATTACTGCTCACAGGTGCACTCCTGGCTGTTGGGGCATCCCATTCTGTGACTACACCAGCCTCTATTTACTGCTATAACCCTTTGCACTTATTCTAATAGAAATTTGGCCTGATAAACACACTTGCTGTGCATAGTATTACTGCTCACAGGTGCACTCCTGGCTGTTGGGGCATCCCATTCTGTGACTACACCAGCCTCTATTTACTGCTGTAACCCTTTGCACTTATTCTAATAGAAATTTGGCCTGATAAACACACTTGCTGTGCATAGTGTTACTGCTCACAGGTGCAGTCCTGTTGGGGCATCCCATTCTGTGACTACACCAGACTCTATTTACTGCTGTAACCCTTTGCACTTATTCTAATAGAAATTTGGCCTGATAAACACACTTTTGCTGTGCATAGTACTACTGCTCACAGGTGCACTCCTGTTGGGGCATCCCATTCTGTAACATACCTTACCCCTCTTTATTTACACTAAGCAGCTCTCTTATTTACACTAAGCAGGCCTGTTGGACGCTGAGTGTTACTGCTCACTTTTGGTGTGCATTATATTCTGTTTCATATGGACCCACTGCTGCCTGGGGGTTCTTAAAATATCACCTACTACCACGCCAGTTACTATGTCGGGCAGACAAGTGCCTGGAAGTGAAAAGAGGAGTGGCAGAAGCCAAGATTCCGCAGGCAGAGGTCGCAGCAGACTGGGGGCCAGTAGCAGCAGGAGTCACGCTGAGAGACCTAATCTGCCAGTATCTGCTAGCGGTCGGGTCTCCACCAGTAACGCATCTGCCGTGGTAGATTGGTTGACGCGGTCATCAACAACATCATCACAACTTACGTCTGAGACCCCCAGTCTAGGATCGGTAGGTTCCTCTGACACAACCCTGAGTTGGCATGCCCCGAGAGCAGTCCCTGTCCTCCCATTGCCTCTGTCCTACGCCGTTCCCTCCCCCAGCGACGTATCCTATGCTTTGGGTTCAGCTCCACTCTTTAGTGAGGAGGACGATCAGATAGAGGACAGTCAGCAGCTACTGCCCAGCCAAGAAATGGAGGTGGCTTCTTTAGCTAGGCAGACAAATAGTGATGTGGACAGTGTCGTGGGTGCTGCGAGTGTTCCAGCTCCTGCGCCAGACACTGTTGACGAATCCACGAACATCAGTGACGTACAGCCACAACTCGGTGATAATGATGATTACGATGAAGCCGATCGCACTTGGGAGCCGGGTGATGAAGGGGCTTCATCGTCATCATCAGGAGAAGAGGGGCGCAGGTTGTCCCGGAGTCAGCAGCTGAGGCAGCAAGGTGGTAGCAGTCAGCATGGGGGCACAGTTCCAAAGGCTGGAGCCGGCCGGGGCCGGGGCCAGGGTAGAGCACCTGCTGTGCGGCAGTCTACCTTATCGGGAGGTAGTGGAGCAGGGGTTCCTGGAGTTGGCAACAGCAGCAGTGAATCAGTGAGGCCAGGGGGTGGGAAAAGTAGCTACTCGGCAGTGTGGCAGTTTTTCCTGAAGCATCCGCAGGAGGGTAACATGGCCACATGCAAGATATGTAGGCAAAAGGTGAAGCGTGGCCAGGGTCCAAATGTTGGCACCACGGCCCTGCGTCAACATATGATGCGTCACCATAAAGCGACCTGGGAGAACCGAGGCTCCCAAGGGGTGTTCCAGTCTGCTTCCTCACCAAGTGACACGCCGCTCCCAATTTCTGCCAGCCAAGGCTCCAGCACCTCAGCCGAAGGCAGCTGTGCGTCATACCCATCCTCTGTCACTCCTGCTCCTCCTCCTCCTCCTCCAAGTCATGCATCCCGCCAGCAATCCATCAGCGAAGCCATGTCCAAGAGACAGCAGTATGCGCCCACTCATCCTACGGTGCAGAAGCTGAATGTGCTCCTGTCCAAGTTGCTGGTGCTGCAGTCGCTCCCTTTTCAGGTGGTGGACTCTGCACCTTTCAGAGAACTGATGGCTTGTGCCGAACCGAGGTGGAGAGTCCCAAGCCGTCATTTCTTTGCCAAGAAGGCAGTACCAGCGCTGCACACTTTTGTTGAACAGAAGGTGGGCCAGTCCTTGAGCCTATCGGTGTGTAGCAAAGTGCATGGCAGCGCCGACGTCTGGAGCTGTAACTACGGTCAGGGACAGTACATGTCGTTTAC
The DNA here is from genome assembly GCA_027917425.1 of Gastrophryne carolinensis. Classification (NCBI taxonomy): domain Eukaryota; kingdom Metazoa; phylum Chordata; class Amphibia; order Anura; family Microhylidae; genus Gastrophryne; species Gastrophryne carolinensis. The sequence continues at coordinate 644,787,448 of CM051234.1, read as the reverse complement.
GGCCCACTGGGTGAATGTGGTCCCTTTGCAGCAGCAGCAACTTGGACAGGTCTCGCCGCTTCAGCCTCCGCGCTCCCTGCCCGTTGGGCCTGTGACACCGTGCGACTCGGCCTCCTCATCCTCCGCCATCTCCTCACCCTCCACTGTAGGCTCAAGTCTCAGTGCCCCTCCAGTCTACCATGTGTGCAGGGCACGGAGGTGTCACGCAGTGCTTCACATGGTTTGTCTTGGCGAACGGAGTCACACAGGGGAGGAACTGCTTAAATTTATTCATCAGGAAATCCAAACATGGCTTACTCCAAGAAAACTTAAAATGGGAATCATGGTTACCGACAATGGGAAGAACATTTTGTCTGCGCTGCGCCAAGGAAGCCTGACCCATGCCCCCTGCATGGCTCACGTCTTCAATCTGGTTGTCAATCGGTTTCTGAAGTGTTCCCCCCATCTGCAAGACATCCTAACAACTTCAAGGAAACTTTGCATGCACTTCAGCCACTCATACACCGCCAAACACACCCTTCTTGAGCTACAGCGTCAGAACGGTATCCCCCAACATAGTCTGATTTGCGATGTTTCCACCCGTTGAAATTCCACCCTTCACATGTTGGACTGATTATATGAACAGAGAAAAGCCATCACGGATTTCCTGATGATCCAAGCAGATAGGGGGACTCCCCTGTGTAACTTCAATGTCAACCAGCGGCAGCTCATACGTGACACCTGCCATTTGCTCAGGCCCTTTGAGGAAGCCACTTTATTTGTCAGTCGGCAGGATTACGGGATGAACGACGTGATTCCACTGCTTCATGTACTACAGCACATGTTGGAAACCATGGCTGGTCAGGGCACTGGAGACATGGCGTTTACATCTTACGGCCACATGAACCCCGTTGGAGTTGAACTGGAGGAGGAGGAGGAAGAGGAGGAGGAGTTGCCCAGCGAAACACAGTTTAGGCTTGGCAAAATGGCTGGTTTATCTAGTCAGCGGACAGGAGAGGAGGAGCAGGAGCAGCCAGAGGAGCTAGAGGTTTTTGAGGAAGGCGAGACAGAGGACCCGGGCACACCGTGGCAGTATGCAGTGGAGATGGAGACAGGTAGTCCATCCGAGTCACTTGCGCAAATGGCACGAAGCATGCTCATGTGCTTGCGTAGTGACCCCAGAATTGTTTCCATCTGTCGGCGGGATGACTTCTGGCTGTCCACCTTATTGGACCCTCGCTTCCGGGACAAAATGGGGGCATTTTTTAAACCCACCGAGAGGGAGGACAAACTGAACTACTACAAAGACATTCTACGTAGGCAGTTGGCCGATGCCTATCTGCGCCATGGTCCATACTCTCGCAGGTCTGACTCGAGGGGGCCTCTGCGCTCACCTTCCACTGCCATGGCCACTGGGGGGGTTGGCAGGAGCAGCAGCAGCAGCTCCATAAGCAGCAGCCTCAGTCTTCAGTCGCTAATGAGTAGCTTTCTACACCCGCATAGTGAGGCTACTCATGAGCAGCAGGAAGACCTGGAGCAGGACCTGAACCAGCAGGTCATGTCATACTTTGACATGACCATGCCAACACACCTTGAGGATCCGCTGGACTTCTGGGCAGCCAAACTTGATTTGTGGCCGCAACTAGCAGAGTTTGCCCTGGAAAAGCTGTCCTGCCCGGCAAGTAGCGTGCCATCTGAGCGGGTGTTTAGTGCGGCGGGGCCATAGTTAAGGCGAGGAGAACTCGTCTGTCAACTAAAAATGTGGAGAGACTCACCTTTGTCAAAATGAATCAGGGATGGATCAGCCAGGATTTCCACCCACCAATGCCTGATGCATGAGACTAGATTCAGCATGGTGCCACGTTTTACACTTTCCAAATGGTGCAAAACATATTTATGTTTTTAGGCCAAGTTTTGGGCTCCTGCTGATGCCAACTCCAGGGTGTGAATCATCCAATTTTTGGGCTCCTGAAGCCAACCCCAGGGTCTCTTTAAAGTAATGTTTGGGCTCCTGCTGCTGCTGCTGCCAACTCCAGGGTGTGATTCATCCAATTTTTGGGCTCCTGAAGCCAACTCCAGTGTCTCTTTAAAGTAATATTTGGGCTCCTGCTGCTGCTGCTGCCAACTCCAGGGTGTGATTCATACAATTATTGGGCTCCTGAAGCCAACTCCAGTGTCTCTTTAAAGTAATATTTGGGCTCCTGCTGCTGCTGCTGCCAACTCCAGGGTGTGATTCATCCAATTTTTGGGCTCCTGAAGCCAACCCCAGTGTCTCTTTAAACTAATGTTTGGGCTCCTGCTGCTGCTGCCAACTCCAGGGTGTGATTCATCCAATTTTTGGGCTCTTGAAGCCAACCCCAGGGTCTCTTTAAAGTAATGTTTGGGCTCCTGCTGCTGCTGCTGCCAACTCCAGGGTGTGATTCATCCAATTTTTGGGCTCCTGAAGCCAACCCCAGGGTCTCTTTAAAGTAATATTTGGGCTCCTGCTGCTGCTGCTGCCAACTCCAGGGTGTGATTCATCCAATTGTTGGGCTCCTGAAGCCAACTCCAGTGTCTCTTTAAAGTAATATTTGGGCTCCTGCTGCTGCTGCTGCCAACTCCAGGGTGTGATTCATCCAATTTTTGGGCTCCTGAAGCCAACCCCAGTGTCTCTTTAAAGTAATGTTTGGGCTGCTGCTGCAAACTCCAGGGTGTGATTCATCCAATTTTTGGGCTCCTGAAGCCAACCCTAGTGTCTCTTTAAAGTAATGTCTGGGCTCCTGCTGCTGCTGCTGCCAACTTCAGGGTGTGATTCATCCAATTTTTGGGCTCCTGAAGCCAACCCCAGTGTCTCTTTAAAGTAATGTTTGGGCTCCTGCTGCTGCTGCCAACTCCAGGGTGTGATTCATCCAATTTTTGGGCTCCTGAAGCCAACTCCAGTGTCTCTTTAAAGTAATGTTTGGGCTCCTGCTGCTGCTGCTGCCAACTCCAGGGTGTGATTCATCCAATTTTTGGGCTCCTGAAGCCAACTCCAGTGTCTCTTTAAAGTAATATTTGGGCTCCTGCTGCTGCTGCTGCTGCCAACTCCAGGGTGTGATTAATCCAATTTTTGGGCTCCTGAAGCCAACCCCAGTGTCTCTTTAAAGTAATGTTTGGGCTCCTGCTGCTGCTGCCAACTCCAGGGTGTGATTCATCAAATTTTTGGGCTCCTGAAGCCAACCCCAGGGTCTCTTTAAAGTAATGTTTGGGCTCCTGCTGCTGCCAACTCCAGGGTGTGATTCATCCAATTTTTGGGCTCCTGAAGCCAACCCCAGGGTCTTTTTAAAGTAATATTTGGGCTCCTGCTCCTGCTGCTGCCAACTCCAGGGTGTGATTCATCCAATTTTTGGGCTCCTAAAGCCAACCCCAGGGTCTCTTTAAAGTAATATTTGGGCTCCTGCTGCTGCTGCTGCCAACTCCAGGGTGTGATTCATCCAATTTTTGGGCTCCTGAAGCCAACTCCAGTGTTTCTTTAAAGTAATGTTTGGGCTCCTGCTGCTGCTGCTGCCAACTCCAGGGTGTGATTCATCCAATTGTTGGGCTCCTGAAGCCAACTCCAGTGTCTCTGTAAAGTAATATTTGGGCTCCTGCTGCTGCTGCTGCCAACTCCAGGGTGTGATTAATCCAATTTTTAGGCTCCTGAAGCCAACCCCAGGGTCTTTTTAAAGTAATGTTTGGGCTCCTGCTGCTGCTGCCAACTCCAGGGTGTGATTCATCCAATTCTTGGGCTCCTGAAGCCAACCCCAGGGTTTCTTTAAAGTAATATTTGGGCTCCTGCTGCTGCTGCTGCCAACTCCAGGGTGTGATTCATCCAATTTTTGGGCTACTGAAGCCAACTCCAGTGTCTCTTTAAAGTAATATTTGGGCTCCTGCTGCTGCTGCTGCCAACTCCAGGGTGTGATTCATCCAATTTTTGGGCTCCTGAAGCCAACTCCAGTGTTTCTTTAAAGTAATGTTTGGGCTCCTGCTGCTGCTGCTGCCAACTCCAGGGTGTGATTCATCCAATTGTTGGGCTCCTGAAGCCAACTCCAGTGTCTCTTTAAAGTAATATTTGGGCTCCTGCTGCTGCTGCTGCCAACTCCAGGGTGTGATTCATCCAATTTTTGGGCTCCTCAGCCAACTCCAGTGTCTCTGTAAAGTAATATTTGGGCTCCTGCTGCTGCTGCTGCCAACTCCAGGGTGTGATTAATCCAATTTTTAGGCTCCTGAAGCCAACCCCAGGGTCTCTTTAAAGTAATGTTTGGGCTCCTGCTGCTGCTGCAAACTCCAGGGTGTGATTCATCCAATTTTTGGGCTCCTGAAGCCAACCCTAGTGTCTCTTTAAAGTAATGTCTGGGCTCCTGCTGCTGCTGCTGCCAACTTCAGGGTGTGATTCATGCAATTTTTGGGCTCCTGAAGCCAACTCCAGTGTCTCTTTAAAGTAATATTTGGGCTCCTGCTGCTGCTGCTGCCAACTCCAGGGTGTGATTAATCCAATTTTTAGGCTCCTGAAGCCAACCCCAGGGTCTCTTTAAAGTAATGTTTGGGCTCCTGCTGCTGCTGCAAACTCCAGGGTGTGATTCATCCAATTTTTGGGCTCCTGAAGCCAACTCCAGTGTCTCTTTAAAGTAATGTTTGGGCTCCTGCTGCTGCTGCTGCCAACTCCAGGGTGTGATTCATCCAATTTTTGGGCTCCTGAAGCCAACTCCAGTGTCTCTTTAAAGTAATATTTGGGCTCCTGCTGCTGCTGCTGCTGCCAACTCCAGGGTGTGATTAATCCAATTTTTGGGCTCCTGAAGCCAACCCCAGTGTCTCTTTAAAGTAATGTTTGGGCTCCTGCTGCTGCTGCCAACTCCAGGGTGTGATTCATCAAATTTTTGGGCTCCTGAAGCCAACCCCAGGGTCTTTTTAAAGTAATATTTGGGCTCCTGCTCCTGCTGCTGCCAACTCCAGGGTGTGATTCATCCAATTTTTGGGCTCCTGAAGCCAACCCCAGGGTCTCTTTAAAGTAATATTTGGGCTCCTGCTGCTGCTGCTGCCAACTCCAGGGTGTGATTCATCCAATTTCTGGGCTCCTGAAGCCAACCCCAGGGTCTCTTTAAAGTAATATTTGGGCTCCTGCTGCTGCTGCTGCCAACTCCAGGGTGTGATTCATCCAATTTTTGGGCTCCTGAAGCCAACTCCAGTGTTTCTTTAAAGTAATGTTTGGGCTCCTGCTGCTGCTGCTGCCAACTCCAGGGTGTGATTCATCCAATTGTTGGGCTCCTGAAGCCAACTCCAGTGTCTCTTTAAAGTAATATTTGGGCTCCTGCTGCTGCTGCTGCCAACTCCAGGGTGTGATTCATCCAATTGTTGGGCTCCTGAAGCCAACTCCAGTGTCTCTGTAAAGTAATATTTGGGCTCCTGCTGCTGCTGCTGCCAACTCCAGGGTGTGATTAATCCAATTTTTAGGCTCCTGAAGCCAACCCCAGGGTCTTTTTAAAGTAATGTTTGGGCTCCTGCTGCTGCTGCCAACTCCAGGGTGTGATTCATCCAATTCTTGGGCTCCTGAAGCCAACCCCAGGGTTTCTTTAAAGTAATGTTTGGGCTCCTGCTGCTGCTGCTGCCAACTCCAGGGTGTGATTCATCCAATTGTTGGGCTCCTGAAGCCAACTCCAGTGTCTCTTTAAAGTAATATTTGGGCTCCTGCTGCTGCTGCTGCCAACTCCAGGGTGTGATTCATCCAATTGTTGGGCTCCTGAAGCCAACTCCAGTGTCTCTGTAAAGTAATATTTGGGCTCCTGCTGCTGCTGCTGCCAACTCCAGGGTGTGATTAATCCAATTTTTAGGCTCCTGAAGCCAACCCCAGGGTCTTTTTAAAGTAATGTTTGGGCTCCTGCTGCTGCTGCCAACTCCAGGGTGTGATTCATCCAATTCTTGGGCTCCTGAAGCCAACCCCAGGGTTTCTTTAAAGTAATATTTGGGCTCCTGCTGCTGCTGCTGCCAACTCCAGGGTGTGATTCATCCAATTGTTGGGCTCCTGAAGCCAACTCCAGTGTCTCTTTAAAGTAATATTTGGGCTCCTGCTGCTGCTGCTGCGAACTCCAGGGTGTGATTCATCCAATTTTTGGGCTCCTCAGCCAACTCCAGTGTCTCTGTAAAGTAATATTCGGGCTCCTGCTGCTGCTGCTGCCAACTCCAGGGTGTGATTAATCCAATTTTTAGGCTCCTGAAGCCAACCCCAGGGTCTCTTTAAAGTAATATTTGGGCTCCTGCTGCTGCTGCTGCCAACTCCAGGGTGTGATTCATCCAATTGTTGGGCTCCTGAAGCCAACTCCAGTGTCTATTTAAAGTAATATTTGGGCTCCTGCTGCTGCTGCTGCCAACTCAAGGGTGTGATTCATCCAATTTTTGGGCTCCTGAAGCCAACCCCAGTGTCTCTTTAAAGTAATGTTTGGGCTCCTGCTGCTGCTGCCAACTCCAGGGTGTGATTCATCCAATTTTTGGTCTCCTGAAGCCAACCCCAGGGTCTCTTTAAAGTAATATTTGGGCTCCTGCTGCTGCTGCTGCCAACTCCAGGGTGTGATTCATCCAATTTTTGGGCTACTGAAGCCAACTCCAGTGTCTCTTTAAAGTAATATTTGGGCTCCTGCTGCTGCTGCTGCTGCTGCCAACTCCAGGGTGTGATGCATCCAATTTTTGGGCTCCTGAAGCCAACCCCAGTGTCTCTTTAAAGTAATGTTTGGGCTCCTGCTGCTGCTGCCAACTCCAGGGTGTGATCCATCCAATTTTTGGGCTCCTGAAGCCAACCCCAGTGTCTCTTTAAAGTAATGTCTGGGCTCCTGCTGCTGCTGCTGCCAACTCCAGGGTGTGATTCATCCAATTTTTGGGCTCCTGAAGCCAACCCCAGGGTCTCTTTAAAGTAATATTTGGGCTCCTGCTGCTGCTGCTGCCAACTCCAGGGTGTGATTCATCCAATTTTTGGGCTCCTGAAGCCTACTCCAGTGTTTCTTTAAAGTAATGTTTGGGCTCCTGCTGCTGCTGCTGCCAACTCCAGGGTGTGATTCATCCAATTGTTGGGCTCCTGAAGCCAACTCCAGTGTCTCTTTAAAGTAATATTTGGGCTCCTGCTGCTGCTGCTGCCATCTCCAGGGTGTGATTCATCCAATTTTTGGGCTCCTCAGCCAACTCCAGTGTCTCTGTAAAGTAATATTTGGGCTCCTGCTGCTGCTGCTGCCAACTCCAGGGTGTGATTAATCCAATTTTTAGGCTCCTGAAGCCAACCCCAGGGTCTCTTTAAAGTAATATTTGGGCTCCTGCTGCTGCTGCTGCCAACTCCAGGGTGTGATTCATCCAATTGTTGGGCTCCTGAAGCAAACTCCAGTGTCTCTTTAAAGTAATATTTGGGCTCCTGCTGCTGCTGCTGCCAACTCCAGGGTGTGATTCATCCAATTTTTGGGCTCCTGAAGCCAACCCCAGTGTCTCTTTAAAGTAATGTTTGGGCTCCTGCTGCTGCTGCCAACTCCAGGGTGTGATTCATCCAATTTTTGGGCTCCTGAAGCCAACCCCAGGGTCTCTTTAAAGTAATATTTGGGCTCCTGCTGCTGCTGCTGCTGCTGCCAACTCCGGGGTGTGATTCATACAATTATTGGGCTCCTGAAGCCAACTCCAGTGTCTCTTTAAAGTAATGTTTGGGCTCCTGCTGCTGCTGCCAACTCCAGGGTGTGATCCATCCAATTTTTGGGCTCCTGAAGCCAACCCCAGTGTCTCTTTAAAGTAATGTCTGGGCTCCTGCTGCTGCTGCCAACTCCAGGGTGTGATTCATCCAATTTTTGGGCTCCTGAAGCCAACCCCAGTGTCTCTTTAAAGTAATGTTTGGGCTCCTGCTGCTGCTGCCAACTCCAGGGTGTGATCCATCCAATTTTTGGGCTCCTGAAGCCAACTCCAGTGTCTCTTTAAAGTAATGTTTGGGCTCCTGCTGCTGCTGCTGCCAACTCCAGGGTGTGATTAATCCAATTTTTGGGCTCCTGAAGCCAACCCCAGTGTCTCTTTAAAGTAATGTTTGGGCTCCTGCTGCTGCTGCCAACGCCAGGGTGTGAATCATCCAATTTTTGGGCTCCTGAAGCCAACCCCAGGGTCTCTTTAAAGTAATGTTTGGGCTCCTGCTGCTGCTGCTGCCAACTCCAGGGTGTGATTCATCCAATTTTTGGGCTCCTGCAGCCAACTCCAGTGTCTCTTTCAAGCTATGTTTGGGCTCCTGATGCTGCTGCTGCTGCTGCTGCTTGAAACTCCAGGGTGTGTCAGTCAATTTTTGGGCTCCTGCTGCTGCCAACTCCAGTGTCTCTTTCAGCCAATGTTTGGGCTCCTGCTGCTGCTTGCAACTCCAGGGTGTGATTCATCCAATTTTTGGGCTCCTGCTGCTGCCAACTCCAGTGTCTCTTTAAAGCAATGTTTGGGCTCCTGCCCCTCATAGTGATGCCACTTCAACTCTCTGCAATTGTGCCGCTCTGCGATTCTATTAGCGATGCCTCTGATCTGCATGTGATATTTATTCAAAGTATTATTTAACTAACCCAGCACACATCCTGTGCGTGTTACAGCAAGGCAGAATGGTTTACAACCCTATTAAGGCTCTAGGAGTCTCAGAAATAGCCGTTTTTATTAGCTATTCCTCGCGAATAAATTCGGGTCGAAGCGATTTTTGTCGGAAAATTCAGCGAATCAGTCGAATCGAATTTTTCAAAAGTTCGCTCATCTCTAAATAGAATCATATATTATCGCATGTGAAATCCCACTTTCTCCCGGTTACATCGGTACCACATATGTATTTCTATACACCCTTTCCTGCCCAGGAGACTCTCCCAGACTGAGACAGCTCTTTAGGTAAATTTCAAATAAAATACAACTGTGCTATGTGCTATTGCCACTTTGCAGTTTTGCAAGAAAAACAATCCTTTACATTTGAAATACCCCCCACAAACTAAATATTCTCTGGAAGTACATACCTCAAGCTTTCTAGGAGTTTTCCTAAAAAAACTATATTCAAACAAGAAAAAACCTGAAAATCTGAAAACAACATCCCTTGAACAGAACAATACCCAACATGCATAGCTACTGTCCAGGGAAGAGTTGCCAAACACCCCAAAGTAAAGCATGTGCGTAACGGAAATTTTTTTGCCAAACACCCCAAAGTAAAGCATGTGCGTAACGGAAATTTCACTTGAAAATTTCAGCTCCGCAGACAAAGTGCGCACCTTGCGCTTTTTCTACCAAAACAACCCTTTACATTTGGAATACCCCCCCATAAACCATATATTCCCTGAAAATATGTTAAGCTTTCTAAGCATACCCAGCTTGTTGTAGTGGGCTCATCTTTCTGGAAGTAACCCAAAATTTTTAGGCTGCACAGGGATTCACTAAAAAATGTATAAAAAAGCTGAATAAAAAACATATTTTCCTAAAATATCAATATGCAAACAAGAAAAAACAAGGTAAATCTGAAAGTGCAAGTTCCCCCGAGCCGAACAATACCCAACACGCATAGGTACTATTAACCCTTTTAATTGCCAGCCTACTTGAGATTTTGTAACCCTCTGCTGACGGGATGTTTTTCACCATTTTGTGTGATGTTTAACTTTGATTTTTGCAGGAATTTCCAAGAAAATGGCATATTTTCTTTTTGTGGCAGAGTTTAGGCTTTAACATAAAAGAATTCTTGTTTGTATTTTTCTTACTGTTTTTTTTAAATATTTTTAAGTAAATAGGTAAAAAAAATAAAATATATATATTTTTAATTTTTTTTTATTTTAACTAAAACATTTATTTTATTAAAGAAATCCCTATTGCATGTGAAAGCCCCATTTCCTCCGATTACAATGATTCCACATATGTATCAGTAGCCACCTCGTTCCTGCCCAGGACCCCCCCCCAGGAGAATTTTATAACAAATGATTTATTATTTAAATTTATTACAAATAAAATACTAATTTCCACACTATAAAGGGTTAAATAAAAAAACTAGTGTGGGTCCTCCTGCCTGGGGGGGGCTCCATTTTTGGGGGGAATAAACCCTTAAATTCTCAAAAAAATGGCGCAAGGTCCCCCCACCCAGCATAACCAGCTCTGGACCAGCTATGGGGGCTTGTAGAATAGGACGCAGGGGCCAGCTTTGGTGGCCCCTGGTCCTGCGGGCTACAAGCCGGCATAGCCTATGGCCACGGGCTCTTCTGCCCCTCCTGGGCTTTGGGGCGGCAGGTAATTGGGGTGCCGGGGGATAATGGCAAGTCACCTGCTTGTCCCCGCAAGTCAAGGTGACTTGGCAGACCCAGAGCCTCGTGAACTGGTATAGGGGTCTCATGGACCCCTTACCAGTTCACAAAGGGTTAAATGTAAAAGAAAACAGAAAAAATATTTTATTGGGTTTTTTTTATACTTACCTTCCATCCCGGAGCACTGTGTCCCACCTTGATCACTTTGGCTTCTGCTCTCCTGCTGCTGTTGGAAGCTTTTTATACCTGCTGGATGACAGGTAACATGGGGTTAATTTAAAAAAATGGCGTGAGGTCCCCTCTGCCATGCATAACCAGCCCGGGGCCAGCTATGGAGGGTTTGTAGAACAGGGCCCCTGGCCCTGCAGGCTACAAGCCCACATAGAGTCTGTGGGCCCGGGCCCTTCTGCCCCCCCCGCCCCCGTGGCTTTGGGGTGGTAAGTAATTTGGGGGGGCTGGGGGTTAATGGCAAGTCAGCTTGCCAGCCCCCAGCCTTGTGAACTGGTATAGGGATCTCATGGACCCCTTACCAGTTCACAAAGGGTTAACAGTAAAAGAAAACACACACACAATAAAAAATATTTTATCCAAAAAAAAATTATTTTTTTTTTACTCTCCTCCGATCGTGAGCTCCTGTGTCCCTCGCTGATCCGATGACAGATGCCGGAGATCGGCAGCCAGAGGAGGAGGGGAGGCAGGAGATCGGAGGATCACCGGCATCTAACAGCGGAGAGGCCTGGAGCTGGCATGACGCCCGTCGAGTGAGGTCATTAGCCCCTCCCTTTGGGGCAGGGCTCCGCGGCAAGATGGCAGCGCCCATCGGGAGAGGAGGGGGAGAGAGCCTGACAGGCAGTCACAGGGAGAATTTTTTTTTTTTTCATCCAGCCTGAGTGTTACTGGCTGGCTGACTGGCTTTTTTAGCGGTTTCAGGCTGCTTATACACTTTTGATGTTGTGCATATATACTGAACTGATCTCAAGTCTGCCGTGGGAACATTACCATTTTGTAAAATCTCATTAGCCTCTGTATTTACTGTAAGCTGCACAGTTATTTAAAGTAATTTGGTCTTTTTGAGCCTGCTTAGACACTGTTGCTGTGCATATATACTGTTCTAAAGCCTGTTTCGGGGCATCCCATTCTGTAACATCCCATTAGCCTCTGTATTTACTGTAAGCTGCACAGTTATTTAAAGTAATTTGGCCTGTTTGAGCCTGCTTAGACACTGTTGCTGTGCATATATACTGTTCTAAAGCCTACTTCGGGGCATCCCATTCTGTAACATCACATTAGCCTCTGTATTTACTGTAAGCTGCACAGTTATTTAAAGTAATTTGGCCTGTTTGAGCCTGCTTAGACACTGTTGCTGTGCATATATACTGTTCTAAAGCCTGCTTCGGGGCATCCCATTCTGTAACATCACATTAGCCTCTGTATTTACTGTAAGCTGCACAGTTATTTAAAGTAATTTGGCCTGTTTGAGCCTGCTTAGACACTGTTGCTGTGCATATATACTGATCTCAAGCCTGCTTCGGGGCATCCCATTCTGTAACATCACATAAGCCTCTGTATTTACTCTAAGCTGCACAGTTATTTATAGTAATTTGGCCTGTTTGAGCCTGCTTAGACACTTTTACTGTGCATATATACTGATCTCAAGTCTGCTGTGGGGCATCCCATTCTGTAACATCCCATTAGCCTCTGTATCTCCTCTAAGCTGCACACTTAATTAAAGTAATTTGGCCTGTTGGAGCCTGCTTATCCACTCTTGCTGTGCATATATACTGATCTCAAGTCTGCTGTGGGGGCATCCCATTCTGTAACATAACATAACCTACCTCTCTTATTTACACTAAGCAGCTCTCTTATTAAAACTAAGCAGGCCTCTTATTTACACTAAGCAGCTCTCTTATTTAAGCTAAGCAGCTCTCTTATTTAAACTAAGCAGGCCTCTTGGAGGCTGATTGTCCACTTTTGGGTGTGCATTTATATTCGGTTTCATATACAGTGGGGTATCCCAATTTGTAAGATAACCTACCCCAACCATGTAAACTAAAGAGGCCTATTGCAGCCTGAGTTTCTCTGCTTGCGTATGGCCTGCATTACAATCTGTCTCTTTCAATGACACTGCTGCCTGGGGTATCCCAATTTGTAAGATAACCTACCCCAACCATGTAAACTAAAGGTTTACGTCCTTCCAGAAGGAAAACTTATGCCGAACATTATTTTTGTTAGGGGCATTGACCTTTGGATTGATCGGCATGAAATTAAGGATTTGGCGCTGTAAAGAAGGTCAAAATTATTTCTCATACTTGGATTATTGTTACTTTTTGTTCAGCTTGAAATATACCAGGCCACACGGGCATCCCAAGGCACATGCTATTTAACCCTATTTGTTAAGCACAAGCATTTCTCATACTTGGATTATTGTTACTTTTTGTTCAGCTTAAAATATATCAGGCCACACGGGCATCCCAAGGCACATGCTGATTAACCCTATACCTTAAGCTAAAGCATTTCTCATACTTGGATTATTGTTATTTTTTGTTCAGCTTAAAATATACCAGGCCACACGGGCATCCCAAGGCACATGCTGTTTAACCCTATTTGTTAAGCACAAGCATTTCTCATACTTGGATTATTGTTACTTTTTGTTCAGCTTGAAATATATCAGGCCACACGGGCATCCCAAGGCACATGCTGATTAACCCTAAATGTTAAGCTAAAGCATTTCTCATACTTGGATTATTGTTACTTTTTGTTCAGCTTAAAATATACCAGGCCACACGGGCATCCCAAGGCACATGCTGATTAACCCTATATGTTAAGCTAAAGCATTTCTCATACTTGGATTATTGTTACTTTTTGTTCAGCTTAAAATATACCAGGCCACACGGGCATCCCAAGGCACATGCTGTTTAACCCTATTTGTTAAGCACAAGCATTTCTCATACTTGGATTATTGTTACTTTTTGTTCAGCTTGAAATATACCAGGCCACACGGGCATCCCAAGGCACATGCTATTTTAACCCTATCTGTTATACAACATAAGTGTTGATCAGCATCAGCTGCTTTATTAAGCTACTTCAGTTTGCACTTGTTTTTGACTGCTTTTAATAAACCAGGCCGCAGGGCACCCCAAAGCTGCACCTTGCACCCTATCTGGTATACAACATAAGCGTTGATCAGCATCAGCTTCATTAAGCTACTTCAGTTTGCACTTCCTTTTTGACTGCTTTCATTTAACCAGGCCGTAGGGCACCCCAAAGCTGCACGTTGCACCCTGTTTATACTAAATACGCATCTACAGCCTCAGCTTTATTAAGTTATTGCATTTTTAATTGGTTTTGGTCTGCTTTAAATACACCAGGCCGCACGGTATCCCAAACCTGCATGTTGCACCCCATCTGTTATACTAAATAAGCGTTGATCAGCATCAGCTTTATTAAGCTATTGCATTTTGCATTGGTTTTTGTCCTGCAGTCAAAACACTAGCCCATATGGGCATCCAAAACCAGCACATGTCACCCTATCTGTTATACTAAATAAGCTTCTACAGGCCCTTTTTTTAATTTATTTATTTTTATTTATATAGAGCTGTAATAGCTTATATAGTGAGGTAAATTTGCAATTTTGCTTCATTATATAGAGCACCCCCTCTGTAAATCTGAGGGGCAATAGTTTATATTATGAGGTAAATTCATGGTTTTGCACCATTATATGGAGCAGCCCCTGTGTAAATCTGAGGGGCAATAGCTTATATAGTGAGGTAAATTTGCCATTTTGCTTCATTATATAGAGCAGCCCCTGTGTAAATCTGAGGGGCAATAGTTTATATTATGAGGTCAATTCATGGTTTTGCACCATTATGTGGAGCAGCCCCTGTGTAAATCTGAGGGGCAATAGCTTATATAGTGAGGTACATTTGCCATTTTGCTTCATTATATAGAGCAGCCCCTGTGTAAATCTGAGGGGCAATAGTTTATATTATGAGGTAAATTCATGGTTTTGCACCATTATATGGAGCAGCCCCTGTGTAAATCTGAGGGGCAATAGCTTATATTGTGAGGTAAATTTGCCATTTTGCTTCATTATATAGAGCAGCCCCTGTGTAAATCTGAGGGACAATAGTTTATATTATGAGGTAAATTCATGGTTTTGCACCATTATATGGAGCAGCCCCTGTGTAAATCTGAGGGGCAATAGCTTATATTGTGAGGTAAATTTGCCATTTTGCTTCATTATATAAAGCAGCCCAGTTGCCATCTAAATCAACTACTGTCCGGCCAGTACAGCTTTTCCAGGGCAAACTCTGCTAGTTGCGGACACAAGTCAAGTTTGGCTTCCCAGCAAATCCAGTGGATCCTGAAGGTGTGTTGGCATGGTCATGTCAAGGTATGACATGACCTGCTGTTTGAGGTCCAGCTCCAGCTCTTCCTGCTGCTCATGAGTAGACTCACTATGCGGGTGTAGAAAGCTACTCACTAGCGACTGAAGACTGAGGCTGCTGCTGATGGAGCTGCTTCTACTGCTCCTTCCACCCCCCCAGCAGCCATGGCAGTGGAAGGTGATCGCAGAGGTCCCCCTGAGTCAGACCTGCGGGAGTATGGGCCATGGCGCAGATAGACATCGCCCAACTGACTACGTGGAATGTCTCTGTAGTAGGTCAGTTTGTCCTCCCTCTCAGTGGGCGTAAAAAATGCCCCCATTTTGTGCCAGAAGCGAGGGTCCAATAAGTTGGAGAGCCAGAAGTCTTCCCGCTAACAAATGGAGACAGTTCTGCGCTCACTAGTACGCAAGCATGTGAGCATGCATCGTGCCATTTGTGCAAGTGACTCGGAGGGACTACCTGTCTCCATCTCCACTGTAAACTGCCACGGTGTGTCTGGGTCCTCTGTCTCGCCTTCCTCCCAACCCTCTAGCTCCTGTGGCTGCTCCTGCTCCTCCTCTCCTGTCAGATGACTAGATAAAATGGTCATTTTGTGAAACCTAAACTGTGGTTTGCTGTGCCCCACCCCCTCCTCCTCCTCCACTTCAGCCCCCACAGGCTTCATGTGGCTGTGAAATGTATGTGCCATGTCTCCAGTGCCCTGACCAGCCATGGTTTCCAACATGTGTTGTAGTACATGAAGCAGTGGAATCTCATCGTTCATCTCATAGTCCTGGCAACTGACTAATAAAGTAGCTTCCTCAAAGGGCCTGAGTAAACGGCCGCTGTCATGTATGAGCTGCCAATGGTTTACATTGAATTTACACAGGGGTGTCCCCCTATCCATTTGGATCATCCAGAAATCCGTGATGGCTTTTCTCTGTTCCTATAGTGGATCCTGCATATGGAGGGTGGAATTCCAATGGGTGGAAACATCGCAAATCAGACTATGTTGGGGTACACCGTTCTGACGCTGAGGCTCAATAAGGTTCTGCTTGGTGGTGTAGGAGTGCCAGAAGTGCATGCTAACTTTCTTTCCTGTTGTTCGGATGTCTTTCAGATGGGGGGAAGACTTCAGAAAACGCTTGACAACTAGACTGAACACGTGTGCCATGTCAGGACGCATGACTGGCTTCCTTGTTCTTCCAAGTATCAGTCACCATGGGTCCAAATTTGCTGTTTTCGTGGATTAAGCAATGATTTCATGGATTGAGTTCTCATTTTTAGTAGTTCCTCCCATGTGTGACTCAAGGAAAACCATGTGAAGAACAGCGTGAAACCACAATCACCAAGGGGGCCTAAAAGGATATATATTGTCCACCATGAGTCCATAGTTACAACTCCAGACGTAGACAACACTGTGCACTTTGGTACACACTGACAGGCTAAAGGACTGGCCCACCTTCTGTTCAACAACATTTTACAGGGCAGGTACTGCCATCTTCGCAAAGCAATGATACCATGGGACTCTCCACCTCGGCTCGGCACAAGCCATCAGTTCTCTGAAAGGTCCACCACTGGGTAATGCAGCAGGCTGGACTTATGGTGACGCTGTCTGAGAGGAAAAATCCCTCAGACATCAAGATTAAAAATTCCAAGAATTTTTGACGGCTAATTATTCAGAGGCAATGATACCTAGTTGTTTCTGATTTAATTACAAGGTGGAAACACACCCTCAAACAAAACTTCACTTTGGCAATACTTTTGCATTTGTTTATTCATAATTTTATGTAGATATTACTAACTAAGCTACTTTTTCTCCACATGACTCTCCACAGGGTGTGAATCATCCAATTTTTGGGCTCCAGCAGCCAACTGCAGTGTCTCTTTCAAGCTATGTTTGGGCTCCTGCAGCTGCTGCTGCTGCTGCTTGCAACTCCAGGATGTGATTCATCCAATTTTTGGGCTCCTGAAGCCAACCCCAGTGTCTCTTTAAAGTAATGTTTGGGCTCCTGCTGCTGCTGCCAACTCCAGGGTGTGATTCATCCAATTTTTGGGCTCCTGAAGCCAACCCCAGTGTCTCTTTAAAGTAATGTTTGGGCTCCTGCTGCTGCTTGCAACTCCAGGGTGTGATTCATCCAATTTTTGGGCTCCTGAAACCAACCCCAGGGTCTCTTTAAAGTAATGTTTGGGCTCCTGCTGCTGCTGCTGCTGCCAACTCCAGGGTGTGATTCATCCAATTTTTGGGCTCCTGAAGCCAACCCCAGTGTATCTTTAAAGTAATGTTTGGGCTCCTGCTGCTGCTGCCAACTCCAGGGTGTGATTCATCCAATTTTTGGGCTCCTGAAGCCAACCCCAGTGTCTCTTTAAAGTAATGTTTGGACTCCTGCTGCTGCTGCCAACTCCAGGGTGTGATTCATCCAATTTTTGGGAAGCCAACCCCAGTGTCTCTTTAAAGTAATGTTTGGGCTCCTGCTGCTGCCAACTCCAGGGTGTGATTCATCCAATTTTTGGGCTCCTGAAGCCAACCCCAGTGCCTCTTTAAAGTTATGTTTGGGCTCCTGCTGCTGCTGCAAACTCCAGGGTGTGATTCATCCAATTTTTGGGCTCCTGAAGCCAACTCCAGTGTATCTTTAAAGTAATGTTTGGGCTCCTGCTGCTGCTGCCAACTCCAGGGTGTGATTCATCCAATTTTTGGGCTCCTGAAGCCAACCCCAGTGTCTCTTTAAAGTAATGTTTGGACTCCTGCTGCTGCTGCCAACTCCAGGGTGTGATTCATCCAATTTTTGGGAAGCCAACCCCAGTGTCTCTTTAAAGTAATGTTTGGGCTCCTGCTGCTGCCAACTCCAGGGTGTGATTCATCACATTTTTGGGCTCCTGAAGGCAACCCCAGTGCCTCTTTAAAGTTATGTTTGGGCTCCTGCTGCTGCTGCTGCAAACTCCAGGGTGTGATTCATCCAATTTTTGGGCTCATGAAGCCAACTCCAGTGTCTCTTTAAAGTAATGTTTGGGCTCCTGCTGCTGCTGCTGCCAACTCCAGGGTGTGATTCATCCAATTTTTGGGCTCCTGCTGCCAACTCCAGTGTCTCTTTAAAGTAATGTTTGGGCTCCTGCTGCTGCTGCTGCCAACTCCAGGGTGTGTCAGTCAATTTTTGGGCTCCTGCTGCCAACCCCAGTGTCTCTTTAAAGTAATGTTTGGGCTCCTGCTGCTGCTGCTACCAACTCCAGGGTGTGATTCATCCAATCTTTGGGCTCCTGCAGCCAACTCCAGTGTCTCTTTCAAGCTATGTTTGGGCTCCTGCTGCTGCTGCTGCTTGAAACTCCTCAATTTTTGGGCTCCTGCTGCTGCCAACTCCAGTGTCTCTTTCAGCCAATGTTTGGGCTACTGCTGCTGCTTGCAACTCCAGGGTGTGATTCATCCAATTTTTGGGCTCCTGCTGCTGCAAACTCCAGTGTCTCTTTAAAGCAATGTTTGGGCTCCTGCCCCTCATAGTGATGCCCCTTCAACTCTCTGCAATTGTGCTGCTCTGCGATTCTATTAGCGATGCCTCTGATCTGCATGTGATATTTATTTAAAGTATTATTTAACTAACCCAGCACGCATCCTATGCGTGTTACAGCAAGGCAATGGCCCTGGGGATTTTTCAATTTTTGGGCTCCTGCTGCCAACTCCAGTGTCTCTTTAAAGTAATGTTTGGGCTCCTGCTGCTGCTGCTGCCAACTCCAGGGTGTGTCAGTCAATTTTTGGGCTCCTGCTGCCAACCCCAGTGTCTCTTTAAAGTAATGTTTGGGCTCCTGCTGCTGCTGCTACCAACTCCAGGGTGTGATTCATCCAATCTTTGGGCTCCTGCAGCCAACTCCAGTGTCTCTTTCAAGCTATGTTTGGGCTCCTGCTGCTGCTGCTGCTTGAAACTCCTCAATTTTTGGGCTCCTGCTGCTGCCAACTCCAGTGTCTCTTTCAGCCAATGTTTGGGCTACTGCTGCTGCTTGCAACTCCAGGGTGTGATTCATCCAATTTTTGGGCTCCTGCTGCTGCAAACTCCAGTGTCTCTTTAAAGCAATGTTTGGGCTCCTGCCCCTCATAGTGATGCCCCTTCAACTCTCTGCAATTGTGCTGCTCTGCGATTCTATTAGCGATGCCTCTGATCTGCATGTGATATTTATTTAAAGTATTATTTAACTAACCCAGCACGCATCCTATGCGTGTTACAGCAAGGCAGAATGGTTTACAACCCTATTGAGGCTCTAGGAGGCTCAGAAATAGCCGTTTTTAATAGCGATTTGTCGCGAATAAATTCGGGTCGAAACGAATTTGTCGGAAAATTTTTCAAAAGTTCGCTCATCTCTAGTGGCACAGTATCAAATGCTTTAGAAAAGTCAAGATATATGCTATCCAATTACTCCCCCTCTTGAACTTTCCTTCTCCTAAAAGCTTACTAGGTTTGTCTGGCAAGAGCAATTTCTCATAAATCCATGCTGATATTTAGTAATAAGGTCATTATATTCGAGACACTGCAGGGTAATATCCCTTAAAAACTTTCAAATGGTTTGCCCAGCTCAAATGTTAAACTTACTGGTCTGCAGTTACCTGGTTCCCACTTAGACCTCTTTTTGAATATTGGCACCACATTTGCTAAGTGCTAATCCCTCAAAACAGCCCCATAATTATTTAATCTACAAATATTAGAAATAATAACTTGTCTATTACTGTACATAACTTCCCTAATGCATGGGGATGTATGCCATCTGGCCCTGGGGATTTTTCAATTTTATCTGCGCTGCACTGCTTCCTTGGTTAGACAAGTCATATTTAATGAAGAGTTTGGATTATTGCTCTGCATTTCACATGGCATGTCACATTCTTTTGTGAAAATGAAAGCAAATAAGATGTTTAGTAATTTTACTTTCTCCTTATTTCCCTCAATAGGTATCCCCCTCATTGCTTTTCAGGGGGGCCCACAGCCTCAGGTTTGTATTTTTTACTATTTGTGTAGCTAAAGAACATTTTGGGATTTACACTCTTTTTGGTAATCTGTTTTTCTGCCTCTAGCATTGCTGCCCTTATCTGTTGTTTACATATTTTTTTCTTCTTTATAGTTTTTTAATGCTTCTGTGGTCCCTTCCTGCTTTAAACATTTAAATACATTTTTTGTTGCTTCTTGCCTCCCTTACCTTTTTGTATAGCCACATTAGATTACTTTTGTTTCTAAACTTTTTTTTTTCCTGTAAGGTATATATCTATCACAATGAAAATTTAAGATCTCTTTGAAAGTATCCCATTTACTGTCCTAGCTTTTGTTTTTAAGGACATTTTCCCAGTGAATGCAGTTTAAAGTGGACCAACACCCAGGATTTTGACTATCCTGGGTCTTGGTCCACTTCGGTGAAACCCCCCCTAACCCCCCGAAAAACTCACCTCTCCCCGCTCCCAGCGCCGACGTACAAGTGAAGAACTGGAACGTCTAAGCGGCGGCGGCCGCCGCCGCCTCCCTCGCGTCACTTTTGACGCGCGCGCGCCCGCGCCGGCCATTCGCAGACGGCCGGCGCGGAGGCGCGCACGCCTACAGGGGCGCGAGGGAGGCGGCGGCGGCCGGCCGCCGCCGAAGATAAGGTAGGTGAGTTGGGGTGTTTGGGGGGGTTTCACCCCGCGGGACATCCCGATCTCGGATGTCCCGCGGGGTGGGGGGTGATCGGCCCGGGAATCTTATAGATTCCCGGGCCGATCACCCGTGGGTGTTGGTCCACTTTAAGGCATCTCTACGCTGGTCAAACTTTTTGAATTTCCACGTTTTTGTGGCACCCTAGTTACTGCTAGGTGGAAATTAATTATATTATGATCACAGTTCCCCCAGCTTGTACTTTTGTTACTTTGTATGGTACATTGGTTAGTATTAAGTGGCTCTCCCACTAGTTGGAGCTTGTACTGGTTGGGAAAGGTAGCCATCTTTTGTTTTAGACAAAAAAATGTTTACCTATCTATTTGCTTTAGCATCACATTTTCTGTGGATTCAGAGATATCTGGAGGCTTGGAGCAAACCCCCATCAGTGTTTTTATTTTTGTTTCTCCCTTCATGTATTTCTACCCATACAGACTCCACATGGCCATTTCCCTCACACATATCCTCCCACAGCAGAGTGTGCTGTAGAGAGGATTTTACAAATAAGCAGACTCTGCCAACTTTTTATTTTTTATGGGCCACCTGTAGGTTTACTGCCCAGTAATAGCTTTCATTCAGCCACGTCTCGGTTACCCCCCACCTATGTCATATTGTTCTTCTGTTCTTCTAAGTTTCTAGCATTTGTAAGCATGCATTTCAAATGCTTATGGTACTTTTGTATATTGCCCTTATTCCTGCTAGATGTGTTCCCCCCTCTCCATCCTCAGTTTCATGTCTACGCCCACTGTCACTTTCTTTCCTAACTTCCCCTTTATAACTGCTTATACCCTTCCCCCAGTGCTTAGTTTAAACACTCCAACCTTTTAGGTTTTAACCATCCTCTCCCCCAGACCAAATGCACTCTCCACATTTAGGTGCAGCCCATCCCTGCCAAAGAACTTGTAGCCCACTGTGAAGTCAGCTCAGTTCTCTAAGAACCCAAACACCTCCTTTTTATGCCAACTTTTAAGCCACCTGTTTATCCCCCTAATCTCCCATTGCCTCTCTGATGTGGCTCTTGGTACTAGTAGTATTTCTAAGACTACTACAGTTGAGGTCATAATAGTTGTGCTGAAACCATACAGATATGAGGGGCATTCATATAAGATTTCCCCTTACCCACTTCTATTTATCACAGGACCCTGAAACTGCCCGTGTAATGATATAATTAGGGATGAGCGAATCGATCCGGACGAACCCGGATTCGTTCCCAATTTCATAAAAAATTGGATTCTGAACGAATTTCCCCGCGATTCAATCGATCGAAGTTTTCCTTTAAACTCCATTCATTTCAATGACAGGCATTCTAAGATGGTGGACGGCACATGTCCAGACATGTACCCTGGGGCAAGGTATGATGGGACAGTCACATGCAGCCTATCAGCAGCCAGGAAGCCCGGTGACGTCACAGCGCTATATAAAGCAGCGGCCATCTTGCTTGTGCGCATTTGAGAGTGCACAGTGCACATTTGCAGTGCACAGACAACAGAGCTTGCAAAGTTGCTACAGACAGGGAGAGAGTAACAGAGAGGCAGGGAGACCCACAGAGACCCACAGAGAGCCAGGGAGAGCCAGGGAGAGACAGACAGGGAAAGATAGTGAAAATCGGGAACGATCCAGGCAGGGACAGCAGATAAAGTGACAGGGAAAGAAAGCTTTTTTATTTTCATTTCACTTCATTTGCCAGATCAGTTTTAAATTGCTGTGTTTTGTGCTGTAAAAATTCCTGGCCACTGTGCATCCCATGTTGGCAGTGGCACATTTAACATTTCTTATAGCTCGATTAGTTTTAATTTTTTTGGTCTGCTGTAAAAACCCCAGCCCACATGGGCATTCCATTTCAGCACGTGACCCTATCTTTTATACAAAATCCCATACCTGCACCTAGCACCCTATCTGTTATACAAAATAAGCGTGTTTCAGCCTCAGCTGTACTAAGTTATTTAATTTTGCATTGGTTTCTGTCTGCTGTCATTACACCAGGCCGCAGGGTATCCCAAACTTGCACCTAGCACCCTGTTATACAAAATAAGCGTCTTTCAGCCTCACCTGTACTAAGTTATTTAATTTTGCATTGGTTTCTGTCTGCTGTCATTACACCAGGCCGCAGGGTATCCCAAACTTGCACCTAGCACCCTATCTGTTATACAAAATAAGCGTGTTTCAGCCTCACCTGTACTAAGTTATTTAATTTTGCAATGGTTTCTGTCTGCTGTCATTACACCAGGCCGCAGGGTATCCCAAACTTGCACCTAGCACTTTACCTGTTATACAAAATAAGCGTGTTTCAGCCTCAGCTGTACTAAGTTATTTAGTTTTGCATTGGTTTCTGTCTGCTGTCATTACATCAGGCCGCAGGGTATCCCAAACTTGCACCTAGCACTTTACCTGTTATACAAAATAAGCGTGTTTCAGCCTCAGCTGTACTAAGTTATTTATTTTTGCATTGGTTTCTGTCTGCTGTCATTACACCAGGCCGCAGGGTATCCCAAACTTGCGCCTAGCACCCTATCTGTAATACAAAATAAGCATGTTTCAGCCTCAGCTGTACTAAGTTATTTAATTTTGCATTGGTTTCTGTCTGCTGTCATTACACCAGGCCGCAGGGTATCCCAAACTTGCACCTAGCACCCTATCTGTTATACAAAATAAGCGTCTTTCAGCCTCAGCTGTACTAAGTTATTTAATTTTGCATTGGTTTCTGTCTGCTGTCATTACACCAGGCCGCAGGGTATCCCAAACTTGCACCTAGCACCTTATCTGTTATACAAATTAAGCAAATACATAAAAATGTCAGGCACAAGTGCCAGGAAGTTCAAAGAAGAGTGGCAGAGGACAAGATTTTGCAGGCAGAGGTTGCAGCAGACTAGGGGTGAGTGGCAGCAGGAGTCATGGTGAGAGACCTAATCTGCCAGTATCTGCTAGCGGTCGTGTCTCCACCAGTAATGCATCTGCCGTGGTAGATTGGTTAACTCGCTCATCAACATCATCACAAGTTACATCTGAGACCCCCAGTCTAGGGTCGGTAGGTTCCTCTGACACAACCCTGAGTTGGCATGCCCCGAGAGCAGTCCCTGTCCTCCCATTGCCTCTGTCCTACGCCGTTGCCTCCCCCAGTGACGTATCCTATGCTTTGGGTTCAGCTCCACTCTTTAGTAAGGAGGACGATCAGATAGAGGACAGTCAGCAGCTACTGCCCAGCCATGAAATGGAGGTGTCTTCTTTAGCTCAGCAGACAAATAGTGATGTGGACAGTGTCGTGGGTGTTGCAAGCTTTCCAGCTTCTGCGCCAGACACTGTTGAGGAAACCGAGAACATCAGTGACGTACAGCCACAACTCGGTGATGATGATGGTGATGAAGCCGATCGCACTTGGGAGCCGGGTGATGAAGGGGCGTCATCATCAGGAGAAGAGGGGCTCCGAGTCACTTGCGCAAATGGCAGGAAGCATGCTCACGTGCTTGCGTAGTGACCCCAGAATTGTTTCCATTTGTCAGCGGGATGACTTCTGGCTGTCCACCTTATTGGAGCCTCGCTTCCGGCACAAAATGGGGGCATTTTTTAAACCCGCCGAGAGGGAGGACAAACTACTACAAAGACATTCTACGTAGTCAGTTGGCCGATGCCTATCTGCGCCATGGTCTATACTCTCGCAGGTCTGACTCGGGAGGACCTCTGCGCTCACCTTCCACTGCCATGCCTGCAAGGGGGGGTTGGCAGGAGCAGCAGCAGCAGCTCCATCAGCAGAAGCCTCAGTCTTCAGTTGCTAATGAGTAGCTTTCTAAACCCGCATAGTGAGGCTACTCATGAGCAGCAGGAAGACCTGGAGCAGGACCTCAACCAGCAGGTCATGTCATACCTTGACATGACCATGCCAACACACCTTGAGGATCCGCTGGACTTCTGGGCAGCCAAACTTGGCTTGTGGCTGCAACTAGCAGAGTTTGCCCTGGAAAAGCTGCCCTGCCCGGCAAGTAGCGTGCCATCTGAGCGGGTGTTTAGTGCGGCGGGGGCCATAGTTACGGCGAGGAGAACACGTCTGTCAACTAAAAATGTGGAGAGACTCACCTTTGTCAAAATGAATCAGGGATGGATCAGCCAGGATTTCCACCCACCAATGGCTGATGCATGTGACTAGATTCAGCATGGTGCCACGTTTTAGACTTTCCAAATGGTGCAAAACATATTTATGTCTTTAGGCCAATTTTTGGGTTCCTGCTGATGCCAACTTCAGGGTGTGCCTTATAAGCTATGTTTGCGCTGCTGCTGCTGCTGCTTGCAACTACAGGGTGTCATTCAGCCAATTATTGGCCTTCTGCTGATGCCAACTTCAGGGTGTGCCTTATAAGCTATGTTTGGGCTGCTGCTGCTGCTTGCAACTCCAGGGTGTCATTCAGCCAATTTTTGGGCCCCTGCTGCCAACTCCAGTTTCTCTTTCAAGCCATGTTCGGGCTCCTGCTGCTGCTGCTTGCAACTCTAGGGTGTCATTCATCCACTTTTTGGGCTCCTGCTGCCAACTCCAGTGTCTCTTTCAAGCCATGTTTGGGCTCCTGCTGCTGCTGCTTGCAACTCCAGGGTGTGATTCATCCACTTTTTTGGCTCCTGCTGCCAACTCCAGTGTCTCTTTCAAGCCATGTGTGGGCTGCTCCAGGGTGTCATTCAGCCAATTTTTGGCCTCCTGCTGATGCCAACTTCAGGGTGTGCCTTATAAGCTATGTTTGGGCTGCTGCTGCTGCTTGCAACACCAGGGTGTCATTCAGCCAATTTTTGGGCTCCTGCTGCCAACTCCATTGTGTCTTTTAAGCTATGTTTGGGCTGCTGCTGCTGCTTGCAACTCCAGGGTGTGATTCATCCACTTTTTGGGCTCCTGCTGATGCCAACTTCAGGGTGTGCCTTTCAACCAATTTTTGGCCTCCTGCTGCTGCCAACTTCAGTGTCTCTTTAAAGTAATGTTTGGGCTCCTGCTGCTGCTGCTCCTGCTGCTGCTGCTGCTTGCAACTCCAGGGTGTGATTCATCCAATTTTTGGGCTCCTGCTGCCAACTCCAGTGTCCCTTTCAAACTATGTTTGGGCTGCTGCTGCTTGCAACTCCAGGGTGTCATTCAGCCAATTGTTTGGCTCCTGCAGCCAACTCCAGCCACATAGCCATAAGACGTCAGTTTCTTTCCAACAATAAGGCAATTTTTGAAAGACAAGCATTTTCCAAATGATGACTCTGATTTCTGAATGTCAGAACGTGTCTTTTGTAGCAACCTGTCAACTTCTACAAGCAAGGTGATTACAGTTGCATAAAGAGATTATGGTCTTGTAGATTTTACATAGAAACATAGAAGGTTGATGGCAGAAGGAGACCATACGGTCCATCTAGTCTGCCCTTATGTGTATAGTAAACTACCTCTGCTGGAAGTTTGTTCCAAGCATCCACTCCTCTTTCTGTGAAATAATATTTTCTACTATTGCTCCTGATCTTCCCCCCGACTAGCTTTAAGTTGTGCCCCCTTGTTCTATCATTAAGTTTCTTTTTAAAAACACTTCCCTCCTGAACCTTATTCAATCCTTTCACATATTTAAAGGTCTCAATCATGTCCCCCCTCTCCCTTCTTTCCTGCAGACTGTACAAATTAAGTTCCTTAAGTCTCTCCTGATTTAAGTTTTACGTTTAAATCCTTCCACCATTTTCGTTGCCTGCCTTTGGACACGTTCTATTTGAATAATGTCTTTTTGCAGGTAAGGTCTCCAGAACTGCACACAGTATTCTAGCTGTGGCCTCACCAGGGCTCTATACAGCAGCATCACAACCTCCCTCTTCCTACTGGTGATGCCTCGAGCTATGCAGCCGAGCATCCTGCTTGCTTTTCCCACTGCCTGGCTACACTGTCCACTCATCTTGCAGCTTTTAGTAATCAGTACCCCTAAATATCTCTCCTCCGAGGTCCTGGATAACACAGTGCTGCCCATACGGTACTCAGAGCAGGGATTCCTTCTACCCAAGTGCTGGATTTTACATTTAGAGACATTAAACTCTAGTTTCCACAGTTTTGACCATCTATCCAGTAACCTAACATAAAATCTCATTCCTGAAGTGCTATTCCAGACTTCCTTGTGATATATAGTTTGCCAGGCCACTCCTTGGAGATATGCATGTGCTGAAGTGCAAATTGATGGAGTCCCTTTCCCTAATTTCTCCTGCTTGATATAAGCTGAGCCCTTGTCAGTCAAGACTGAGCATATTCAAGTAGCAAGAGCATTTTCAGCATCTACATATCCTAATTGACAAAATATATACCCATGTCTGAATTACTGGGCCTCCAATGGGACTTTAGGGAAAATACTTTATAAAAAATGCTAAATTGCAAGTAGTTTTTATTACCTTACTTCTAACTTTTTAAAGTTTGGAAACAAACGCATCAGACACCTTCTCACCTGTTACATTGGATATTTCTCCCTCTGAACATGGCACACAGTCATAGCAGCAGACTTGGATACCTTTACGGGGAGCTTTTCTTTGTCCAGGATCGCAACTTTTAGAGCATCGAGATTGGGGGACCTCAAAAGAAATAAAAATATGTAGTAATTCACTAAGGAAATAATGGTAACTCAGAGATCATTGGCACAACCAACTAAAGTAAAAAATTACTGTAGGACTTTTTTGGGTTAGTAAATGGTGCCTTTTCTCCAAATGAGAGTGATATACCCTCTAAACAGATATGTTGATTAAGCTGGCCATCAAGTGTGTTTAAAACCTCGATTGCTGAAAGTGTGATTAAGACATTATGCAAATGACTGTAACTTCAATGTAAGTAACATAATATACTATGTAGGGTCAACAAACAAAAGAAGGCCTAATGTTCCAATTTGCTTAGGTATAAAATGTTTACAAATTGTCAGAGCAGCTCTGAGGCTGTAAATTTATGTAAATCACCATCTCACCCCAATCTCAGGTGCAGAAAGTTGAAAAAAATATATATACAGTATATTGCATGCAGTTGTTTGTGTGTTAAATAGAAACAACATAGCAACCAAATTGTAGGAGGAATGAACACTCAGAAAATTATAAATTGCAATGAACAAAGGTGATTTAATAATGTGAAAACAAAATACAGACATAGACATAATGTATATACATAGTAATCAAGAATGACCGCTAGGTGGCGCTGTTGTGTAAGTTCTCACAGTTCAGATTCTGTTGCCCATAAAGATATAGTAGAAGAAAAAAATGTCCAGTGAATAAATGAAATGCAGCATAACCATGGGTTCAACAGATCCAACAAAATCCCATTTGTAGTGCAAGTAGTGAGACAAATAGGTCAGAAAGGCTTACAGGCAGAATGCAGGTAGAAACAACAGCTGAAACTTCTCTCAACATTTCGACAGTGATGTCTTCCTCAGGAGATGCGGTATCATACATGGGGCAGTCAGACCTTAAATAGTATATGGACCCAGCGTGCTAGAGGGCGCCAAACGCAGGCTGCGCACATGGTGGCGCCGCCTGATTATGTCATCATTGGCCATTGCAATGAGTCCCGGCCGTCCCAAGGCCAGGCGGCAATATTTGCCATCCGGCCAGGGGAGCGGTGCACGGGGCTCCACGGAATGACCATAGTGGGGTAAGAAGAACAAAGTGATGTAAAACTGAGTTTTTAAATAGTAGATAAGAAGCCCGGGCTACACCAAAATGGCACCCGTTCTATAAGCTCAGCTAATGAGAGCAAGTCCAGAGTGAGGCTCCGAAAAGATGGCGTCAGTTAATTCAAAAAGGTGTATCCAAAATGGCAGCCGCAAGTCTCGCGAGATCCAAGATGGCGTCCGCAACTCTCGCAGGCTTGATCCTTATGATTAAAAGGCTGGAATCTAACCAAAGTAGTGGCTGCCATCCTACCAGCGACATTTCTGATCAGGAACAGTAATGCAATTGATAAACACTGTAGAGGGAAAGGAACGGGGAATCATGGGACCTGGTACAACGATGCAGGTTGCGGCTCATGTTTGTAAATTAAAGAGACCCTCCAACTCCTTAATTGTATACTCAGTCAGGATTGGTTCGCCAGGGTTTTAAGGCAGCACTCCAACTCCATATTCTTATGTTTGATCAAAGCAGGCACGCTGTGTAATAAAGAGGGGCCCATCAATTCCATAGTGACACGCTGGGTCGAAAGAAGCACGCTGGGGTATGGATAGAAACACTTTTCTACACGCAGATAGTTTCCATCCCCCTGCCCTCATCCGAGCCCTTCCTTACAGTCAATTTGTAAGGATTCGCCGGATCACGGCAACTGATGATCTATTTGAGGTGAGATCTGAGGAACTCATCCATAAGTTACTTCAAAGAGGTTACGAGTTATCCCAGCTTAAAGAAGCCCAATCCAGAGCACGTGCTCTTGATATACAAACACTGCGCAAATTCAAGGATAAGAAAGCCTGGACTTGCTCTCATTAGCCGAGCTTATAGAACGGGCGCCATTTTGGTGTAGCCCGGGCTTCTTATCTACTATTTAAAAACTCCGTTTTACATCACTTTGTTCTTCTTACTCCACTATGGTCATTCCGTGGAGCCCCGTGCGCCGCTCCCCTGGCCGGATGGCAAATATTGCCGCCTGGCCTTGGGACGGCCGGGACTCCTTGCAGTGGCCAATGATGATGTCATCAGGTGGCGCCACCATGTGCGCAGCCTGCGTTTGGCGCCCTCTAGCACGCTGGGTCCATATACTATTTAACTAATATACTAATATACTATTTAACTACTATAGAACTAATTCTGCAACACAACCTTTGGCACAATGGCTTGATACACTACTGCAACCATATGTGAGGCAGTTACCCTCTTATTTAAAGGACACGGGTGACTTCCTTCTGAAATTACAGGATGTTCCTACACAAGATATTACATATATGGTCACGATGGACATCACATCCTTATATACTAACATACCCAACACCGATGGTATCACAGCTACCCGTTTTTTCTTGCAACGGGATCCGGTGGGTATTCCGACTGAATATATCTTGAATGGGCTTGAATTGGTGCTTAATGGCAATTTTTTTAAGTTCGAGAATACCTTTTACCGTCAAATAAGGGGCGTGGCCATGGGCAGTGCGGTGGCGCCATCTTTCGCCAACCTCTTTGTAGGATTCTTGGAAGAAAATGCAATATATCCCTCCGAATTGTTTCTAAATCACGTTGTGTTCTGGGGGCGCTATATAGATGACGTGATGGTATTTTGGAAAGGAGACCATCCGTCATTGCTACAGTTTATCACTGTTATCAATTCGATTTTTCCCTCCATACAATTTAACCCGGAGATCTCGGCCGAGCGTGTCACCTTTTTGGATGTGGCATTAACAAGGACAGATTATGGTCCCATTTCCACTAGTTTGTTCAGTAAACCGACTGACAGGAATACCCTATTGAGGTATGAGAGTGCACATCCCAAGCACCTTCTTGACAACATTCCCATCTCTCAGTTCTTGAGGGTTCTCAGAATTAATTCAGATGAAGAAGTCCGGATGGTACAATTACAAATGATGTACGACAAATTTCGCGTTAGGGGGTATCCCGTATCGGTCATAGATATGGCCTTACAGAAAGCTAAAGATATCTTTAAAGAGAAACCCACCAAGAGGTCTAAGATGGATTGTGTACCATTTACCCAGACCTTCAATGTGGTCTCACCTAAGATTGAAAAAATCTGTCGCAGACACCATAATATACTCATGGCTGAGCCGAGTCTGTCACCAGCCCTGAAGAAGCCACCCCTCAGGGTATATCAAAGAAGTCGGAACCTGAGAGACCTGTTGGTACGGGCTGACCCCATAGAGAAATACAGAAGTGCACCGCGCCCACTGTCCACCAAACGAGGCTGTTACAGATGTTTCAACTGTAACATCTGTAACTCCCTGATTACAGGAGAATCCTTCACACACCCACATACGGGCTACCGCTTTAAGATTCGGGACTACTTTAATTGTAACACCGATTTTTGCATATATATTCTGAAGTGTCCCTGCGGACTGGTATATGTCGGTAAGACAGTGGGCCCATTTAAGCGTCGTTTCCAAAAACATAGGAGCGACATCAAGGTTCTGAAAGAAAAAGCTGAGCGTAACGAAACCACTGAATCAGATAAACCTGTGGCGGTACACTTTCTACTCAAGAAACATCAGGTCCATGAACTTAGGGGAATGGTAATTGATCAAATCCCCAAACCTCAACGCGGTGGTGATCGCGAACAACTTCTTTTACAGAAAGAGACATTCTGGATTCACAAAATGGATACTGTGACTCCACGCGGACTGAATACTTCATTTGGCTTTCACAGCTTCTTAGAATTGAGATAACTATCTGTCTTATCTGCTGCCTCACTTCCTCACTGCTATTTAGTCCCTCTTTATCCTCTTGTTTCTGTCGTTTTCCCCTATGTTGCTCATTTCTGAATCTACTTTACTTCTATTCAGGTCCTCTTTATTCTCCTCTTGCTTTGCTTTTTCACTCTTTTCCTCTTCACTTCTATTCTGGTTTAGTTCCTCTTTATTCTCCTTTCTCTTCGCCTTCCCTTTTCTGCCTTTTCCTGCCCCCACACATTAATTATCAATCACGCCAGTTAGTTCTTCCTTATCACGGTCTTTTTGGATTCTGACTGTCTTCTATAATTCTTTTCTGGTTCATTCTCTTCTTGCCCCCCTTTTTTGCTTAATGGTCTTATCTGCTGCTTTACTCCTTCACTTCTATTTAGTCCCTCTTTATCTCCTCTTTTCTCTATTCTGCCTTTTTTCCTCACTATTATCTTGGTTTAGTTCCTCTTTATTCTCCGCACTTCCAATGGTCTTATTTGCTGTCTCACTCCTTCACTTCAATTCAGTCCCTCTTTATTCTCCTCTTTCTTCATTCTGTTTTCCTACTTACTGTTATCCGGGTTTAGTTCTTCTTTATTCTCCTTCTTTTCTGTCTTTTTTCTTTTTTCTTTCTTTCTCTGCTCCCTTGCACTAACCACTCCAGCTAGTTTTTCCTTATTTTGGCCCTCCTCCTGTTTTTCGCCTTCCTCTTTCACACATCCCAGCTGTGTTTTTCTGACTTTTCTCCACTTGTTTCTTCACCCTTTGGCCTCGATCCACAGCATCACAGCCGTTGCCCCTGACGATTTGGCCCTTAGTACCTTTCTTTAACACCCCTTTTTTAGGGGGCCACATTGCACTATAATGTCACACACAGTGGATAGGTTTCCTGTCACGCTGAGTGTGATCGTTCATTTGGGCTCTGTGCTTAGTTGTGCTGTCTCTATTTTGACGGGCCAATCTGGGGGCTCTGTGTAATATCCATTTATTTTTATGGTTACATATGTAAATGTTTTGTTCTTAGTCTCTCCTGGTCAGGGCTCCCCTACAGGCACACACTTTGTCTGTCTTTAGTGACAGAAGCTGCGCCCAGAGCCTGTTTAGGCTCTTGTGGGCGGACGTCATCATGTGAGGGCTTCACTGCCCTCACTGTGACGTCACTTCCGCCTCCTCTCATTGGAGGCCTGGCCAGGCTGTTTTCCTAGCAACCAGCCTGCCAGTATGAGTGTGTTACCAGCTGCTGCTGCCATACAAATAGTGCAGCACAGCGGTTTTTGCCTGGGGGGGCTCTGCCAGTGAGTATTTTTGATTATTATCTGTTTGATGTGTTTATTATAAGATGCCACTGTCAGTTCTGACAGCAGGCACCGCTGTGACGTCCCTCTGACGTCAGGTGGGCTTTTCTGACTCTGCTATTGGTTACTCATGTATATATAATGTGCTGTGTCTGTGTGCCACTTGTTGTGTGTTGACCCTGATGAAGGGGGCCTGCTGTAACCCCCGAAACGTTGGATTGGATTGAAACTCACTAATATAGTTCTATTTGTGCTTACTACTGGAGTGCTGGTTTTCTCTCGATTTCTGGATTTGCGGTGTCACCGCTAACCGTGCACCCCCTCTCCTATGCTCGATTGGTGTGCGGCGGCATACGATATAGCATATACTATTTAAGGTCTGACTGCCCCATGTATGATACCGCATCTCCTGAGGAAGACATCACTGTCGAAACGTTGAGAGAAGTTTCAGCTGTTGTTTCTACCTGCATTCTGCCTGTAAGCCTTTCTGACCTATTTGTCTCACTACTTGCACTACAAATGAGATTTTGTTGGATCTGTTGAACCCATGGTTATGCTGCATTTCATTTATTCACTGGACATTTTTTTCTTCTACTATATCCTTATGGGCAACAGAATCTGAACTGTGAGAACTTACACAACAGCGCCACCTAGCGGTCATTCTTGATTACTATGTATATACATTATGTCTATGTCTGTATTTTGTTTTCACATTATTAAATCACCTTTGTTCATTGCAATTTATAATTTTCTGGGTGTTCATTCCTCCTACAATTTGGTTGCTATGAGTTATTTGCTGCATGTTGCGCGGATGCAGCTTGGAATGGTTTGAACCCCACACAGATATATACTTTAACTGATTTTCTCATTATCTGATTTGGTGTGCTACAACTTTATATTAATATTAAATAGAAACAACACCCACAAGATTGACTTTCTTTGTTTTTTTCTTAGTAATATTATATGCAATATTGGGCAGTTAGCACACCAAAGGCAGTGATAAAGAGAGAGAGGGAGAGATAGAGAAGGAGAGAGCGTGATAGAAGAGACAGAGGAAGAGCTAGGAAGAGAAAAAGAAGAGAGAGGGAGAGAAAAAGAGAGAAAGACAGAGATGCTTCTTATCTAGGTCTCCATCCCTTTAGTGTTAGTATACTAATTCAATGACTGTAAATTGCATCTGGGAGATATGGTGGTTAGCTTCTACAAAGTGACGTGTGATGGTCCACAGATGTCTTGACAATATAAGATGCCCGTTGCAAATCACAGCAACAATAATCAACTGATAAACTGGGCCCAGTAGTGTATTAGGCTTCTATACCACAAAATGTAAGAAAAGAGCACATAGTGCCCTTCATTTGTTTCACATGCTCTGGAGTCTTTCATCAAACTAGCACAAAGAGATATGTCTAGAATGCAAATCCCTACTACAGCGTAACTATGCAAATGCAAATATTTGCATAATTTGAGGAGAAAGAGGCACTTCTACAGCTCAAGAATGACCCCCTTCATATTGTGAAGATAGCTGACCCCATTGTCATTAGGGATGAGCGAATTGAATCTGACGAATCCGAATTCGTCACAAATTTAAGGAAAAAATTGATTCATAATGATCGCGCAAATCGCTTCCTTAAACTTTATTTACTGCGGTGCAGGCCATCTAAAATGGCGGATCCACATGTCAGGACATGTCTGGGAAGGCATCACATGCAGCATGCAGCCTATCAGCAGCCAGCGACCCCTCCCCAAATTGGGATGCCCTACAGCAGGGCAACCTGATTCCCTCTCCCCAAATTGGGATGCCCCACAGCAGGGCAACCTGATCCCCTCCTCCAAAATTAGGATGCTCCACGGCAGGGACGCCTGATTTCCCCTCTCTGGTTTGTGTGTAACTGTGCTTGCCAACAATGACCCTTAAATGGCATGAGCAAGTGGGCACTCAACTAATAATTGCTATTAAACACAAAAGACTCCCAAGTGGCCTAAGCAAGTGGCAACTGCTCTAATTATTTTGTTAAACACAAATTACCCCAAGTGGCATGAGCAAGTGGACACTACACTAATATTTGTTATTAAACAACAATGACCTCCAAGTGGCCCATGCAAGTGAACTCTCCACTAATATTTTGTATTAAATACGTATGACACTAACATGGCCAGGAATACGTTTTTCTGCTTTAAAACAGCTCCCTTATGATCTCTCACCCCAGCCGCTGTCCCTAATTAAATTCCCTAAATAGGACATCCCCCTATCTGTTGCTAGGGCTATGTGAGGTTATAGATTTTAGAGCTCAGCACCTGCACTCTCATCTGCAAGCCCACATCGCTGGTGCCCGACCTGGTTTTACTAGAATCCATGGGACTCCTTTCCCTGCTCACATGTGGTGTCCGGCATGCCACCTGCTGGGAAGCATGCTGGATGATTTAACCCAGATGTTGCCAGTATCCAGGATAGGGGCAAACCAGACAGAACCTAGCTTCAGCTTGGATCTCACTAGTTCTAGTAGAATAAGGGGGTAAAATAAGTGTCCCCACCCATCTGTGCCCACCTCTCCTGTCCACGCTCCATCCCTCCACCCAAAGCACACCCCCAGCTCTAACAGCCCTGATGATGGTATTAGCAAGGTAGGTAAGGGCCATAATATTGTGGTGTGAGTTGAGCGCCTGATAGCACTAGTGTGCTTTCTAGTATTTCTGAGCACCAGACCATCCAGGAGCTTTAGGGGGTAGTAACAGCAAGTACCTTTCATTTTTTACTTTTGTGTTTACAGACCCTTTAAAATTTAACATCTTACGCTGCCCTTTTTCCAGGTGATTTTGTCTTGATGCACTTCAAATGAATTTCCTTTCGAGTGATTGAAGGTGCCAACAACTTTTTTATTAAATGACTTGACATATTTATTAAATATCCAGTTTGTCAAGACAAATGAAAAACTCAGTTCCTTTGGCACGTCATAAGGTATTTTTTCTGTACTGTCAGATATCAATTTCATTTTTCTTAATGATTTTCCCAACTGTAAATGGAAAAACATATTGTTATTATGGCAAGAGCACAGTATTTAATTTGTTTATTGTATTGTTTTATTAGTTTCAGTTACTTGTGGAGTTTATTCTAAATGGAGCATGAATCTGGTTTATCATTTAACCCTTTAACTGCCAGCCTACCTGGAGATTTTGTCACTTTCTGTTGCCAGACCATTTTTCACTGTTAAGCGCTATACAGGTTTAACTGAGGTTTGTGATGTCTAGAGATTTCCCAGTAAAATTATATTTTGTTTTTTTTTCAGCAGCATTTGGTCTTTAACATGAAATTTTACATTTGAAATTTTTTTCTCAATCTTTTTGGGTGAAATAAGTGGAAAAAAAACAAAAATGCATTTTTTTCATTTTGTAGCTTTTTGTTTTAAATAAAAAATGTAAATTTGTAATAAAAATCTTGCTTGTAAACGCCCCATTCCTCCTTGATATAACACACCCTTTCCTGCCCTTAGGAGCAGGCACCTTAGGAGATTTTCAGATCAAATATAGCTACTATGCACGCCTTGCAGTTTTTCAAGAAAAACAACCCTTTACATTTGAAATAACAGCAAGGTCCCCTGAACAGACAATACCCAGCATGCATATGTACTTTCAAGGGTAGGGTTGCCAAACACCCCAAAGTAAAGCATGTGCGTAACTGTAAGTTTACTTAGGAATGTCAGCTCTGCAGCCAAGTGTGAACCTTTCAATCAAAGCAACTTTTTACAAACCAGAAAAAAAAAACATATTTACCAAAAATATCAATATGCAAATAATAAAAAACAAGTTAAATATGAAAGTGCAAGTTCTTCCTAACAGAACAATATACAACATGCATAGGTACTTTTAACCATTTTAACTGCCAGTCTACGATTTTGTCATTCTCTGTTTTTTGGGCTGTTTTGGCTTTATTATCTAGTTTGTAATTATTTCTGTTTTTACATAATAATTTTGTGAATAAATGTAAAAAAATAAATACATTTAAAAATATTGTTACATTTTTATTTATTCATGGGACGCAGGTAAAACTGGGGTTACCTAATCTCTCATAGAAAACCCTGTGTAAAACAGCCTAGCTGCATAAGACATGACAGCAGTGATGGAGTTAACCACTAGAGGCTGCTGTAGGAAAGTGACATCATAAGCAGAGGTTATATAAGTTACAGACACCTTTCTAGAACGTGCAGTTGTCACTTAGAATGAGTTGTGTAGAGATGGAGTAGTGAGAGTGAGAGAGAGCCATGCAGAGAACTCTGTAGTGTGTCAAGCAGTACCTAATGAAGCCTGCTACCCTTTTGAGAGAGGAAAGAGCTACTACATGAGGGAGAGAGCTACAGTTTGCTGAGCCAGCCGAAACAAGACAGAGAGCTACTTACAGAGAGACATCTGTGTGGGCCTAGGAGGAGCAGAGCGGAACACTGAGGACCAACACACA
Organism: Gastrophryne carolinensis; assembly: GCA_027917425.1. Classification (NCBI taxonomy): domain Eukaryota; kingdom Metazoa; phylum Chordata; class Amphibia; order Anura; family Microhylidae; genus Gastrophryne; species Gastrophryne carolinensis. The sequence continues at coordinate 644,751,128 of CM051234.1, read as the reverse complement.
AAGGTACCGAAGTAGCATAGTCCCAGCCAGGGCCTGCGTCAGCACCAGGCAAGGCGGGGCATCTGCCGGTGGCCCCCACTCTTTGGGGGGCCCACTGACAGGGCAGGCCTTTGGGGTGTGCGGTGGCGCTTGACCGGTGGCGGACTGGGAGAGCACCTCCACAGCTGATGCCCAACCTCTCCTCGAATAGTGGGGTTCCACACAACGGAGCATCTCAATTTAGATTTCAGGGGAGGAAGTGCTGGGTTTTGTTCTGCTTTTAAGTTGCCCATCCCAGCTGATTTTCTATCCCTGGAGCATCCCAATCTATGATACCCTAATGTGTGAAACCTGCTGGGATCGCTGGCATGCTCACTATGTAAGCAATTCCACCCCTGAGTTTTGGTCCGCTTTACAATCTTTATTTGGGTTGCCCCTGTTTGTGAAAGAACCGCCCCTGGTTTGGCCGTTAACTCAAACTGGCGATCCCACAGTGCATTCACCAGTTCCAGGAAAGTAATGAACAAACCGGAGGGGGGGTCCCACACAGGGGCATCCAAAATCAGGACAATCTAGATTCGTTAGACTCCGCGGTCAGGTTTAAAGGGGTTTGTGCTCTTCAAAGTAGACCAGAACTAGAGTTTTGGTCCAAGTAGCATGATTCTTAAGGGGGCACCCAGATATGGGATGTCCTTCGGTGATGTTAGGGGACTCTTCACCACAAAGGGGCCTACTGAGACCATGCTGCCCAAGGGCCCACATAAACCTGGAGCCGGCCTTGGTCTCAGCCCCCAGAGTGACCCCAAGAACCTGTGAGCCTGTTTGCTATTGTGCTGAATTGCTGTTACTAAAGTGGAAGTGTGGTTGCTTTAATCAAGTTTGGAAAGATCTCTGCAGTGTGTGGTGACTCCACCTGGCCAAATCTCAACATCCCTCAAGATTCCAAGAACTCGTGACAGCTCGCCTGGTAGTGGCATATGGGTTACATTTATTTTTAAGAAAACCATACATATTGAGTGTAAAAGCCCTATTCCTCACGAATACAACAGTAACTCAAGTGTATCGGTAGCCCCCCGTCCCTGCCCAGGAGACCCTCCAAACTGAAAGAGAACTTTCAAATACAATCTAACTACTATCTGCACTATAAAGGTTTGCGTTTTTTAAAAAATGGGTGTGGGGTCCCCCCTCTTTTCCCTAGCAGGCTGCAGACTCTTCTTCCCTCCCAGGATATAGTGGATCTGGAGGAGCCTGGCTGTTAAACAGTCACATCAAAAGATGAGAGCCGCAGACAGGAGGCACCAACACAAATCAGACCATAGCTGCATCACCATGTGTCCCAGAACCAAGCTAGGTACAGAACCAGAACCGGCTCACAAAACCGCAAACAGAGGTAGGTTTCTCTGGGCCCTGCGACACCGGAAAACTAGAAAAATGGAGATCTAAGGTTCTGACCCATTTAGGGACCCCATTTTTGGACTCATCAGATGCCCGGCATCTAGCCCAATCTTTTGGTGCTGTATCCAAAGCCATACGACCCCTCTGCTCAAAGCTATAACCCCTAAAAGGTTTTAGGAGCTAAAGCAAGCTCCAGAACAGTGGGAGGTGACAATCTGTCCCACAGAAGGGAGGGAGTGAAAGGATCGCCAGGCATAAAAGGGATGACCCTGGGCCAGGCTTTTGTCACTCCTGGAGAGGTCGCGGTTCCTGCGTGCCGGCGGTGTCCATCACCAAGCTTGCCACTTACCTCTTGTGGGAGCTCTCATCACCACTACTCTGCAATTGCATACTAAGGTTATTGACCATTGTCTCTCTGTGTAACTCACTGTAACTTGTAACCACTACAACAGCATTTGTATTCATTCATATTCCACCATAGCCAAATGTTATCACTGCCTAGTGTGCTTATAGCATTAAAACTTATATGTAACTTGAGTGATCTTTTTGCCTTAGCCAATAATCTGTGTGTCCGCAGGCTTTGGGCCTAGTATTCCGGATAGGAGGGCTCGGACAAGGGTTTTTGGGAACGCGGTCTGGGTGTCCGGACGCCCCTGGTTGATAGTTGGATCATGTGACCCGCATTTCCCTGACAGGTGGTAATTGCCGAAATGAACTTTTAAGAAGTTCGCTCATCTCTAGTCAAACGCAAGTAATGTAAGTAAAACGCACCACAGAACTATCAAATGTATGCCTATTCATTGTTCCCCAAAAAGACCTTTCCTGAAACATAATATATTCCATCATTATTGGCTCAGGGATGGACCAACCATATTTAAATTTCCACCCACCACCAGGGGCCCTAAGCCTCAAAGGCACCTTTGATGTATATTAAGCCAAAGAGCTAATGAATATATACACAAGTTACTGTTTTCATTTTTCCTATTGCTTGCACCAAGAGAGAGATATTTTGTTTGGGGTGTTTGCATGTTCCTTTATGTTCTAACTCAGTTGTATGCAGCCAGGCAGCTAAAGACTGAAAAAGCAAAGACAAATGGTGCTTACTATCTCTAAATTATGCCAAGAGAGCACAAATTAGATAAATAAGGTGTAGGAGCAAAAATGATGGGGCCCTCCTGACCATCTAGGCCCCAGTGCGGTTGCACCCTCTGCACCCCAATAGTTTTCCTTCTGCCCTGTCATCCCCAAACCCTTGGGGTCTGGGATCCAAAGAAGCTTAGGATAGGAGCCATATTGAGCAGCGGTGTTTGGTCTCAAATCCTGTACAGAACTCTGCTGGACCTATTGACACCAGCATCAACTTCCTAAACATGCAGGAGTAAAATCTCTTGTTCAGAGCTCTCTGCACTACTACATTTTTCAGCCAGATTTTCCAATGTTGCAGCCCGGGAAAAGTGCCCTCACCCTTCAGTGATGGCGGAGGTGACATGGTTACATAGTTAATACGGTTAAAAAAAACAAGGGGGGGGGGGCGTGGCTAGCCGATGGCGGAGTAGGTAGCTGAAAGCAGGAGCTCTGCACCTACTTACAACATACAGACTCCACAACAACTTTCTGACATCCCAAAACTAATGCCAGGATGCAGAAGGGTCACGGGCACAGGAGGGAGGCGGAAATCGGCCATTCCTTAGCCCCATGGGGTGAAAGGTCGCAGCGGATCTGAACGGCAATATGGCGGCGGGGGCAGCGAGGAGGACAGAGAAGCCGCACGTGGCCAGAGAGGAGGTAGGAGCCCCCACGATCCCCCCTACCTGATCTGTGCAAATTTCCCTGGATCTCCCGACGGAGCGGGCTGTAGCACTGCCGGCTCCTGCGATGTCGCACGCAGACTGCCGGCACCCAGAGAGAGGCGCGGGGAGGGAGGGGGAGAGGAGCAGGTAACAGAAGCTGCATACGGAGACACTGGTCTGTCTCTTTCCAGCCGAGCGCAGCAGCAGCCTGCCTCTTCACTCTCGGATGGGTCCACGTGTGAGAGGGAAAGAGACCAAGATACTGAGAGGCAGACAGGAGGATGTCTTAATCTCGCCCCCTACAGGGATTAATAAGCAAAAGAGTGGAGCTGCCCCAGCCCGACCATCCATGACGGGGAGGCTGTTCCCGGGGGTCCCTGCCGCCCCGCTGCCTGAAGCACCTCATATGGTGGAAACACCCCACGCCAGCTGCAGCGAGACCTGGGGGCAGATATGGGAGACTCCTGTCGGCCCAAGAAGCCCAGAGTGAATCCAGGAGAGCGAGGGGGACGCGCTGCCCATTTCTCAGCATGAGCACACCAGGGGAGCGCCTTCCATATCGGGGCATCCCGAAGCGCATGATCACGCACGATACAGTTCTACCGAGATCACCCCAGTGTTGAGGCGCTCCCCTTACATGGAGCAGAGACATGCCTCCCAGACAAAGTGCCAACTTTCTAGCCGGTCGGCGAACGCTGACTGGTCCTCTGATGAGCGCTCCCCCGAGAGTAACAGCGGTACAGAGTGGGATGCGCGGGGCTGCGGAGTGGTCACCCTACAGCTGGATGGCCCACACCGACAGCGGGGTGGCGACCCTGGGATCTCCTCCCTGAATGCAGCCATGACCTCATGTCACATGCCTCCGTCTCTACTTGCGGCCCTGGCGGAGGTGATCAGATCGAATATCTCTGATGCTCTACGGCCGCTTCCATCCCGTTCGGATTTTGATGGCTATATTATGCAAATGGAGAACACTCTCCGCAGAGAACTCAGCACGCTCCAAAACTCAGTTTCAGAGGTCTCCCACAGAGTCGACACGATTGAGCAGGATCAATCCTCCTTGACCCAAAGGGTGGCAGCCCTAGAACAGACCCGGGACCCGGCGAGATGAAGGAGAACACATCTCTGCCCTCTCCTTAAGTGTGGATGACCTCGAGAACCAGGGCAGACGCAACAATGTCAGACTGCGAGGACTTCCAGAGTCAATCGCCCAAACGGATTTGGAGCGTACAGCCAAAACCATCTTTAATACAATTCTGGGGACCCCTCCTACAAATAAAATTGCTATCAACAGAATCCACCAGACCCTGGGCCCCAGACCTGCAGACCCGCAGAGACCCAGAGACGTGGTCTGCAGGATCCATCTCTATAAAACCAAGGAGGACATTCTGAGGGGAGCATGGGAGAAGGGCCCGACCAACCTCGAAAATTCATCCATCACGATCCTTCCTGATCTCTCCTCTAGGACCCTCCAAATGAGACGACTGCTGAAACCCCTGCTAGAGCTTATGCAGCGCAGAGGAGCCACCTACCACTGGGGTTTCCCGTTCCACCTAATCGTCCAAAGAAATGGAAGATCCTTTGCTCTGAAGACCCACAACCAACTCCGCAGCTTTTTGCTTTCCTGGAGACTGATCCGATCAGAGTTCCTGACTGGCTTGCGCTGTCTTTGGCGCCCCTACTCGGGGGCTCGGAGGTAAGAGGGCCACGCAGGCCACCTAGGGGGGCGGGAAGGGGCCCAAGACGTGGGGTACCCCCGCCTGGCAAAAGAGCCTAGTCAATGTCTTATGCCCCCCTCTGGGCCACATGGATCTTGCCCGGGCCTTGACAATGAAAGAGAACGAAAGGCCCCCTGGGGAGCCGCCTGCATTGAGGAGGACTCAACCCAAACTGATCAACAACATATAACTTGCTCTAAACCCCCCCACACCCTCATTCTGGCCATGGTTTATCAGCGGGGCCTGGGGTGGAGGGCTCATAACCCGGCAGTCTCGCCTGGCCCCCTCCAAGGACGTGCCGGGCTCTGCCCGGCGCACCCCACATAATTGTTTCACTCGCTCCCCCAGTTGGGCGGACAGGATCGGGGGCTATCCCTCCTTTCTGGGGATTCCCCCCTTCCCCGGGGAGCTGACCAGGATCACTGTGTGGGCCTGCCACCTTGGGGCTTGTAGCCCACATATGTGTTAAGTTAATGTTGCAATGCCACTTGCATTCGGTTTGGAGTCAATGTTATGCTGGATCCTGTGATTTGTCCATAGCTTGTCCGGCTGCTGGGGGACTGCTCTGTGACTGTGAGGCCTGACTTGGGTGCGCCCTCTCTCTAATGATAAACCGGTGCCATCAACTCTCCAGAAGACGGTCCATTTGGGTCGCTTCTCCCTGCTCTCCCATTGGAGTGTGTCCCCCCAACTACGTTGGGAACTGCTTACGGAGCCCGGGATGAAGGGAACCCACTAGACCCTCGCTCTTATCTCCGCCCGCATGCGCAGAGATAGTTTCTCGGTAGCGGCTGACGACTTCTTCTGTTTCTGTTTAGGCTTTGAAATGTATTGTTATACATATAGTTTGCCACCTTCTCGTTCGTTATAAATATACATGTACATGGTTTATGCTGGGGCTGGTTCGATTGCTGTGGGGCCCGGGGCGGGGGGGCCCTCTCTCCCGGGGGAGCCGGGGTCCCGGGATCTCGTCGACCGTTTAGTCGTTCGAGCAGCCTCGACTTGCTTCCCTCCTCACCGCCGCGTCCTCTGTCGGAGGGCGGTGGGGCTCGGGGGCCTAGGCGCCGGCCTCTGGGGGTGGGGTGGGGGAAAGCCTTCCCTTTCCCCCTACTTGCAGCATGGGCTGGCTGCTTGGCCCCGGCTGTGGGAAACCGCCCATGACCCTCATCCACGTTTTTGGCCCCATGCGGGCATACAATTATACTAAAATGTTTATATTTAATTGCCTTCCTTAAGTTTTCATAAAGAATATGTCTTCAGTAGAGTAAATAGTCCGTTCTTAGTGTGTCACTTCTGTTCAAAGTGTGCATCTCCTACGCCTCTGTTCGTTTTCGACTTACACTCCCCCAACTTAGGTATCCCTTAAGAGACCTTGCCCTAGATAATTCAGGGCGGGCCCTACCAGGGAAAAGAGGAAGCGTGTGGTGTAATATCACCACAGGTACCCCTCGCTTAGAGTTTGCTGCGGGTTTGTCTCACTCACTCACTCAGCTCGCTACTTTGATTTCCCCTACCCACCCCTGCCTACCCCTCGCCCTTCCGCTAGTGTCCCACTCGAACGGGGGGAGACCTACATCGAGGTCCCCTACGACCAGAGACACCCCACCCGCACCCCTCCCCTATTTCCCTCCATATATCTGCCCTCTTTATCTACACCTATATGAAAGAAAGAGCCTATATGCCCTAGGGCGATCTCTCTGGATCCCCTTTTGAAGGCACACTGTCTGACAATTGAAATAATTCTAATTTGTGACTTAAGATATCTTAGAGAACTTGTACCCGGGTTCGATAATAAACGACATACAACAGACCCAATACAAATTCTAATTTACTTCCGCTTTAGGGGGGACTTATAAAGCAAAAAACCACAGACACAGTATGCACAACATTTTCGACATATATGTCAAAACCACAGAAAGGTGCAAACTGACAGTTTCCACAGAGGAAGGTCAGCACGTAGCAGTTACCGAGAAGTTGCCCCATTTAGCTGTTATTGCGGTTTGACAGTTAAATTTCTCTAGCAACATTTCTGCAATTACAAATATTACATATATATTCCTTTCATGTGAAGCTCTTGCATATAACTATATCTGGCAGCAATTTTGTTCGCTTCAGCCATTTTGTTAGAAGAATCTGAGGCCTAGCCTCTGCCAACAAACCCTTCTTTGAGTCTCAGAACTTATTGCAAGTTCTCAGACTCACCAACCATGGCATCATCATATGTCTCAGATTCTACCCTGCGAACTATATAATCATAGTGAGCTTCATTCTCTGCCAAGTAAGCAGCGTAAGCTCCCTGTTGCTTATTAGTTTTTATAGCAATGACACACATAATGATCTTAAATGTAAAAATAGCAATGATCACCAGCATAACAATAATACAGAACTGTGTGAGAAAGCCTTTCCAGCTGGAAAAGAAATCTTTAAACCAACTGGGCCAATTAGCATCATTTAGGAGGCACAAGGATATACATCGCACAGATCAAAAGTGTAAATCATGCTGGGCTCTGAGGTATTGAACCAGAATGTTACTTCACCTTTGGCGTTTTTACTCACGTTTGGAGATGAGTTTATCTCCCGTAGCCCTTTCCTTTACAACAGGGGGCATGGGAGTTTCAGGCTGCGGATGCGGGGAGGGGGGTATAAGGGCACTCTGTCTCAAACCCAAAGGTTCACATACCTGCTGAGGTGGACCTATGGCGGGGCGATCATAAACACAGCTACACACAACACATATTACTGACACTATCAGAAAAGACAGAATCATTGCAGTGCAAAAATGATAGGAGCCATAGAACCAGCGGGCAAACCAGTGCTGGCCTTTCTTCGGACCCATTGTTCCTAGCTGGGGGTCTGCAACCAGCTTCTTCTTGTCCCCTCGGTGGGATGTCTGGCTGTGGCCCCCTTGGTGGGGCGTTCGATCCTTTAACTTGCAGTACTTCATCCTCGTCCAGTATCTGAAGTGTAGGGACTCTTTTCACCCGCGTGGCGTGAATCCAATTCTGATTTCCTTCCACAAGCACGGCCGTCCGAGCGACTACTATCACCTTCGTCGGCTTCTCGAATGGGAACTCGATCTTCGGTTGATTACCGTGCTTTTTCACTAACACCGTGTCTCCAATCTTTATGTCATGAAACAAGTCCTGTAAAAGAGAAGGAAACTTCTGACAGACAAGTGTTTCACTAGCAGTGAGCTTCTCCACCAGAGCCCTGGTGTATTCCTCCTGCCTGCACTTCCCTTCTTCGCTAGTCTCTCTAATGGTCCTGTGCCATGGCAAGGGAAATGGTCTACCCATTAATATTTCATAAGGAGAAAGCTTAGTTACTTTATTAGGTGTCATCCTTATTTCAGCTAAAACTGCGGGTAGCTTGTGTTTCCAGTTTTTAAAAGTTCAGTAGCTTTTCTAAGTTTATCTTTTATTGTTCTATTCATGCGCTCCACTATCCCTGAACTTTGAGGATGTGTAGCGATAACCCTTATCGCCGGAGGGCTTCACCGCCCGAGACGTCCTTTTCCCAATCGTAAGAGGTGCTGCTGGAATTCCAGAGTCGTCAGTGAGGAAACAGGAACAGCCCTTACAAGGGCTAGTGAATTGTAATATAGCGTTTCCCCCAATAAGAGACAGAACTTCAGTATTGAGGGTGAAGGTGAAGTGTTTTTATTAGTGCCACTCTAGGCCTTATATACACAAGTCTCCATGCAATGGGACCTCCCCCGTGGACCTCATGACAAATACACAGACCAACTCTGCCGGTGACGCAATCAGCAAAACAATAGGCGTCTGTAATACACTCAATCAGAACAATGCCATTGTCTGTGACGTAATCAATTAACACAAAGGCAGTTTATAATACAATCCAAACTACAATGACCTAATTAAGAAAAGGCCAGTGAATGACCCGGTGGGCAACTGAATAGTGATGACATCCAAAAGACAGGGCGTCTGTCACAGGATGGTATGGGATGTGAAACTGCCATTCAATGTTTAAATGTTCTACTAAATCTTGACATATTTTGGCTTTAACCCTTTCGCTGCCAGCCTACCTGCAGCATTTGCCACTCCCTGTTGCCAGACGATGTTTCACCATTTTGCGCTACACATATTCAACTGTCATTTTTGAAGGGATTTCCAGGGATTTCCCAGGAAAATTATATATTGTTTTTTTCAACAGAGTCTGGGCTTTAACATGAAATGTCTTGTTTGTATTTTTTAGGTGTATTCTCAATTTTTTTGGGTGAAATGTGTGAAAAAAAACAAAAAAAAAACATTTTTTTACAATTTGTAGAGTTTTTTTGTAATAAAAAATGTAAGTTTGTCAATAAAATCTTATTGCGTGAGAAACCCCAATTTCTCCCGGTTACAGCGATACCACATATGTATAGGTAGACACCCTTTCCTGCCCAGAAGCCTTTTATAGCTGCTGGATGACAAATGGTTAATTAAAAAAAAAAATGACATAGGGTCCCCCTTCCCGGGGAGGGGGACCCCATTTTTTTTTGGATTTTGAAGGGTTAAAAACCCTTCAAAATCCAAAAAAAAAAATGACGTGGGGTCCCCCTTACCCAAAGTAACCAGCCCGGGACCAGCTATGGGGGCTTGTAGGCACAGAGTGGGGGGGCCAGCTTTGGTGGCCCCCCCACCCTGCAGCCTACGAGCCCACATAGCCTATGTGGGCCCGGGCTCTTCTGCCCCCCCCTGGCCTTTGGGGAGGCAGGTAATGGGGGTGCGGGGGTTAATGGCAAGCCACCCGCTAGGGCAGGTGACTTGCCACCCCCCCAGCCTTGTGAACTGGTATAAGGGGTCTCATGGACCCCTTACCAGCTCACAAAGGGTTAATGTGAAAAAAAAACACCACACAATAATAAAAAGTATTTTATTAGAAAAAAAAAAATTTTTTTTTACTGTACTTACCTTCGATTGCAAGCTCTTGTCCCTCGCCGCTCAGCTGACAGATGCCGGTGATCGGCATCCAGAGAAGGAGAAGGCAGGAGATCAGAGGATCTCCTGTCACCTCCTTCCCCTGTGCCGATCACCGGCATCTGAGAAGCTGAGAAGGCTGAAGCCTGAGATCGGGGCCGGGATGACTTCATAAGCCCCGCCCCCAAGGGGGCGGGGCTTAGAGGCATGATGGCGGCCGCCATCGTGCAGAAGAGAGGAGAGAGCCTCCCAGGCTCTCTCCTGAAGATCGGTAAGTCCTGGGGGGGGATCGGAGGCCCCCCAGGTGAAGAGGAGGGACAGCGGGAGCCAGCGCACACACAGGTAAGTGAATGTCATTTTTATTTTTTTTTTTTTTTACAGTTAGAAGCTGCTGCTGCAGAAGCGGGGGGGGGCCTATTCCGGGGGCTCTCCTGGAGCCATCCGACCCCCCACGGGGGATCGGATGGCACCAAATTAAAGAGGAGACCCGGCCGGATCCAACAAGGGGTCAGGTGAGTATTTGTTGTTTTTACTTTTTAAACTACAAGCGAGGAAAGTCAAGCACGTAACACCTACGTGCTTGGCACTTAAGGCCCAGCCAAGCCAGCACGTAGGTGTTACGTGCTTGGCAACAAAAGGGTTAAAGGCTGTGCCGTTATCGCTGCGTATGCGCGAAAAGCATCCAAAGCGCGGTATTATTTCTTGTGTCAAAATTTTCACTACGGTCTTAGCATTTTCTTTCTTGACTGGAAAGCATTCTGGCCATTTTGAAAACATGTCTACCATAACTAGTAAAATTTCAGGCTTACCTTCTGGTGTAACTGTAATGTGTGTATGGTCAATGTTCCAATCAGTACAGGGTTCTGTGGGATAGACTAGATGATCATGCTGTGGCTTATGTGAAATGTTGGGGTTATTCATCTGGAATGTTATGCATTTCTCTACATAAGCTTTCACTTGTTTCTCACATTGTAAAATGAAAAAACTTTGTTTCACCGCCATGTAAGTGTGTTGTGCACTTTTGTGTCCTATGCCGTGTGCTTGAGAAATAAATAGGGGGGCACTATGTATGGGTATGCATGGTTTACCCTCGATGCACCAAATCCCAGCCATTGATTTCTGTGCCCCTGCCTGTGCCCAATCCCCCACTTCAGAAACATATGTCTGCTCCTGCAGACATCCTATTGTAAAATCAATATCATCTAGTGTTAGCATAGGAAGGGTTAATGTGAGCATTAGGACCCAGATGGATTCCTGTCAGAGTTTTGCTGTCTGGCTGTTTCTCCAAAAGCATTTCCTCTTGCAATTTCCGTTTGGGCTGTCGCGGAGGAATTTTGTCAGCCTCACTTTTTTAACCTAATAATGCATTTAATATCGGGGCAGGTCCTTCGGTATTTGGGGCATATTTGATCTCTAGATGGGGATTTGACAAAAGGATTACTTCATATCCGCTAAATCGCTGCGCTGACATATGTTGGGTATGTAAATTGTTCATTAACTGTTTTACATTACGTCCTGCATGCAGTATCGTGTGGTGTCCCAGCGTGACCGAAATGGCCTGTTCAACCGCCATTGCACAAGATGCTACTGATTGTAAATAGCATTCCTTAGACTTGAACCAGGAGAAGTTTAGAGAAGTATGCCACGGGTCCTAATTTACCCCCATGGCTTTGAGCTAAAACCGAGCTGTATCCCTTACAAAAGTCACGGACATACAGGTGGGACACCTTCACATAGCTTGGTAAACCGAGCCCTTGAGAATTTGTCAGTGCCTCCTTTAACTTTTTTAAAAGCATTCAACATTTTATCTGACCATTCTATGGTGTCAGGTTGATCAGCACGTGTTTGGTAACTCTCAGTACCTTGTCATAATAACGGCAATAGCTAATCATTCCAAGAAAGCTTAGCATGTTTTTTTATTCTGTGGAGGCCCCAATTCCACGATTGCCGCTACATGTTTGGGATTTAACTCTCTTTTTCCCTGTGACAACACGAATCCCAAATATTCAACACGTTGCTGACACCATTGTAATTTCTTAACAGAAATCTTTATCCCATGCTGACAGAGACATTTCCATAGGAGGATTCCATCCTCTCGGGCTGCGGTTATTGATTGACTGGCCAATCACAGTAGGTCAGAACAATCGAGTTACAGTTCGGTTTATATGCTTTTAGCACTTCTCTCAAAACAATGAAAGAAAAAAAAAACAGGCGAATTCAAAAAATCCGCTCGCTAAATGGGTAAAAGTTAGGGATTCTCCGCGGTATTGGAATGCATAGAGCGGGCGTGTCTCGGGATGCACTGGGATCCCAAAAAAGGCGTTTTTTATATCGCAGACGCTGAATATTTTTGCGTCTTCGGGAATGGCGGTTAGAAGTGACACCACGTCGGGCACAATAGTAGCCAGCGGTACTACAGGCTATTTATAGCACGCAAATTGTCTATTAAAGGTCTTATACCCTCTTCCCTTTCTTTGTTCAAGGGGTATTGTTTAATATAGACTGGCTGTGATCCCTTCTTTAAGACGGCTCGATAAGGAGTGACATTTGTAAAACCCACATCATAGTCCCCAGTAGCCCATACCTCCGGAGGGACCAATTTGAGGCAGGGGTCATCTGGGAGGATGACGAGGAAGTAGGAGTCTGCATGGCAGTTTCTCCTCTTGTTCACAGGTGTGAGCCTACAAGTGTCACTATCAACTCGGACACCGCCTTCAGAATTTACCCTGAGGGAAATAGCCATTTTCGCCATTAAATCCCTGCCTAACAGGTTAACAGGACAGCTGGTCATGATTTTAAAGGCATGGTTGATCGGGGGGCTCTGATGGAGGTCCGTCACCGTGAGCGGTGGTGTTTCAAATGTTTGTATTAATATCCCATTAATACCCATGGAGGGGCCGGCCTCTTCCCTTGGTCCTGTGTATGCATTTCTCCCCAATACCCTACATGTAGCTCCAGAATCCACTAAAAATGTTAACTTCTTTTTACTACTCATCAAATCAATGCAGGGTTGTTGGGAGAAATGCTGTGAGACTACTGGGAAGGTGGGATTTGCCCCTGGGCATCTTCATTGGGGTCCTACATTTTGCCAGTCAACATTGAGGCGAGGGGTATTGTGTTGTACATTGGCGGGAGCAGCCTGCGGAGGTCTGTTTGATACCTGCTTGTGTGTATCAGGGTATGGGCAATCGGCTCTCCAATGATCCATTGCACCACAATTAAAACAGCCAGCATTCCTGGCCTGCTGTTTGGGGGGTCCCTGCCTGTCTCCCCATTGCTGTTTGAGATTTCCTCTATTTCCCCTGCCTCGCCCTCTACCCCTAGGGGCTGTACGGGCTGACCTGCGTTTCTCTTCCCAGTATTGCTGCTGTCCCCACGGGTCCCCATAGGGATATGGAACTGGCTCTGGTATGCTGAGCTGTGCTGCGTGTGTCACTGACGGTCATATTACTTCAAAGCATCCTGCTGCATCTTTACTTATTAACCTTCTACCAAACTCTTCTATTGGCATCTCAGTCCATCCATCTATTTGCTGCTTAATTTGTAAACCTAAACTTGGTAGGCAGTTGGAGATAAATGTACTGATACACAGGGCGGGTATCCCTGGGCCATCTCCCATCTGACTTTCTAATCGCCAAACCTGTAGAAATCTCTTCCAAAACTCAGTCAATGTTTCACCTTTTTTCTGCTTACATGCAAGAGAGGGTGCCATGTCAGCTCTGGGCTTAAACACCTGGTTCAAGTGATGTTCTAATGCTTCCCACATTTCAGCTTCATTTCCTTCTTGGTACAGGGGTATTGCACCTGGCCTTGTATGTGCGGGTGTGTCCTTCCATGTGTGGCATCCCAACCCAGCTAAGTGGACTATTCTCCCCCACTACCATCTCTAAAACCATCTTAATGTCTTCGGGCATATAATTTTTTCCTTTAATTGCCCTCCGAAGGTAAGCAATTGTACCTTTGGAAGATTTGGAGGGGTGTGGACAGTGTTTGGCCATGTGATCTAATTCTTTCATATCAGGAGGGGTGATGACCAGAATGTCTCCTGCTGTTATGGAAGGATTGTATGTACTGACCATGGTCATGGAGCTTGTTGATGCAGTGGGCGCTGCTGCTGCTGTTACTCCGGGGGTCTCTATAGAATCTATGTCTCCTGCTGGTTTTTTAAGTGTTATCCAGTGTTCGTTTAGACTGGTTCCTGGTTTGTTTCGGGGACTCCCCTATGTTAACGTTAAGTATGATTTGTTTGTCCTGACACAGGCGTGTTTGCTTAGCTGGCTTAGTTTTTTTATCAGTAATCTGTGAAAGATTCTGTGTCTAATTCCTCTTCATGTTACTTATCCTCCTTCTCCCCTAGAGTCTTTTCTGGTTGCTATTCATCAGCATGTGACCACTGGTTCTCATTCGGAGGAAGGATATTTTGTGACATTTTCTTTTTTTCTTTCTCTTTTTCCCTTTTTCTCTTTATTTCTTTCACATCTACTCTCTCCTCTTTTTGTTTCCTATTGTATTTAGTTTGTTCCACTGCCGCCATTGTTATCACGGCTGCCGTGGGACTCAAATCATTTCCTTGGAATAGCATTGGGGAGGGATATTGAGTGGTAGTTACAGTTTTTACTTTTACCTGTTTAGGTCTGAGCTCCTTCGTATCATATGGTGGGGGCGGAGCGTTAGGTTTAATGTCGGGGTTGGAATGATTTCTAATTTCATAATTCAATTTCTCACTTTTATGTCTGTTCTCTAATTCCTTTTTACTAACTTTTTTCCTGAGACTCATTAATCCATTTCTCCTATACCACCCTGATGCTATTTCTAACCATTTTATGCCACACTCTCTCATATAAGACTTATCCCAATTAGGATCCCCTGGATAATAGGGCCACGCCTTTTTATCTCCAAGGCACATTCCCATTATCATTTCCATATAATAGGGGTCACTACCTCCTGTTCTAGGGAAGGGATGGGGGCTACCCATAGCCTCCGTCCAACCTGCCATATTTTCCCCAACCGGTAAGGTATAATAAGCCCCTCCCATTAATCTCTCTACATAATGAATACAATCTTCACCAACATGGGGGATCTTGCTTTCGTCTGACAGATGATGACAACAAAAAAAAATATATCTTATACTTCTAAAGTCAATTGCCTGAGTCCTGCTCACCTTCAGGACTGTCCGACAATACAAACAGATAAACTTATAACTCTATGAACAACAACACCAAGACAGACTAATCACACATTAGAAGTATCCAAGTGCAGACACGTCCTATGAATTTCTATAGCGCGCTTTTCTATATCTCAGGCGACAACCCGTGTCCCTGTACAACTCGCCTAATTGCGAGAGGCAACTAAAGGGCCAACACTTTTAACCTTCCCTCGGGGTTTAGTAAATAAAATTACTTACCCCCTTCAAGGTGTGTTGCCCGCATCAAACTCCACCACTGAAAGAAAGAGCCTATATGCCCTAGGGCGATCTCTCTGGATCCCCTTTTGAAGGCACACTGTCTGACAATTGAAATAATTCTAATTTGTGACTTAAGATATCTTAGAGAACTTGTACCCGGGTTCGATAATAAACGACATACAACAGACCCAGTACAAATTCTAATTTACTTTAGGGGGGACTTATAAAGCAAAAAAACACAGACACAGTATGCACTTGTTCAACATTTTCGACATATATGTCAAAACCACAGAAAGGTGCAAACTGACAGTTTCCACAGAGGAAGGTCAGCATGTAGCAGTTACCGAGAAGTTGCCCCATTTAGCTGTTATTGCGGTTTGACAGTTAAATTTCTCTAGCAACATTTCTGCAATTACAAATATTACATATATATTCCTTTCATGTGAAGCGCTTGCATATAACTATATCTGGCAGCCATTTTGTTCGCTTCAGCCATTTTGTTAGAAGAATCTGAGGCCTAGCCTCTGCCAACACTATACTTGATCCTCTTCCCTCTTGCTCCGAACAACTTACTTCTCTGCCTCATCTTACGGGCGTGTCCCCCCTGTCCCGGCATCCCCTCCACGATTCGATCCCTCAGTTCTGTCTCCTGAGAATACCTAAGGCCCGCGCACGGGTCGCTGTTTGCTTCGCACAAAATGGCCGGGCTGACCGTTTGCTCTCTGAACATCAAGGGATTCAATGTCCCAGAGAAGCGTTCGAAAGTGCTTTATGATCTACACAAGCAAAAAGTATGCATTATGATGCTAGAAAAGAGACTCACTTCCAGGAAGGCAAGACCACCTACCCTATGCAACAGATACTTCCCCATCTGGTACCATAGCACTAACACGTCAGGCAGATCACGAGGTGCATCAATAGCGATTCATAAATCCCTACCGTACACGGCAATTGGCCACTTAGCAGACCCCGATGGGAGGTTTGTTTTCCTTAAGGCGGAAATACACCAGCGAAAGTTCACATTGGCAAACCTATACCTGCCAAACCATGCACAGGTGACAGCTTGCCAAAAGTATCTGAGGCAGCTGGAGGGTTTCGCAGAGGGGATTGTCATCCTGAGAGGAGACCTCAATCTGGCCCTGAATCCCACTCTGGACACCTCGGCTGGTAGATCAACTATACCCTTTGGAAAACTACAGTCCCTACGGAAGACTTTCCATAATATGCAGCTAATGGACGTGTGGAGACTGGAACATGGGCAAGCAAGGAACTATACGTTTTTTTCCCCTATGCACGGCTCATATAGTCGTATAGATTATATTTTGATGAGCCATCACGCCCTGCAGTGGCGTCCTAGAGCCACCATAGGTCCCTTCATGTGGTCCGACCATGCGCCGGTTTTCCTCTCCCTTGACTTACCGAATACTGTCCCAAAGCAATGGAGTTGGTGCCTGAACGACAATCTCCTTAGAGACACGGTCTTCATGAATAGGGTTAGAGAAGCGATCACCAACTTCGCGACAGATCATGAGCAGGATACCTGTCCTCCGACATCCCAGTGGGAAGCGCTCAAGTGTGTGCTGAGGGGTATCTTCATACAGGAAGGCTCGAGACTGAAAAAGGAAATATCGGCACTCATTGTCAGAACATTGCAGGCTCATACACGACTTGGAGTCTAGACATAAAGCAGACCCATCACCGGCTCTACTATCTGAGATTTCGCTCAACAGAAATAAACTTTTGAAGCTGTACGACCAAGTAAACCTCAGCCATAGGGATAGAGTACACGCCTCGATGTATGAGCACGCAAATAAATGCTGGAGACTCCTTGCTAGATCCCTTCGTGGCGGAACCGCTCCATCATTCGTCGCATGCATTAAAACAGCAGGAGGCGAGACTATAGTGAACCCGACTGAGATCCCAGAAGTCTTCAAAGACTACTATGGCGACCTTTATAATCTCCAACCTGGGCTATCCCCCGCCGCAACAGAGGAGTTAGAAATAAAAATATGCGACAATGTGGCCGAAACTTCCCTCCCAGTAATCCCGGACGACATCCTGACGGAGCTGGATGCCCCTTTCACAGTGCAGGAGGTTTTGAAAGCCGTCAAAGAGGCGCCCTCTGGAAAGAGCCCAGGCCCAGACGGCTTTACCCCTAGATTTTACCAGGCCTTGGCTGAGCAACTGGCCCCATTCTTAGTAAGGTCATTCAACCATGCGGGAGAGCTTGGCCCCTTCCCGAGGCAGACACTGGAGGCCACGATAGCAGTAATACCAAAACCAGGTAAGGATCCATCGGCATGTGCTAGCTACCGACCAATTTCCTTACTCAATGTCGACATCAAGCTTTTCGCCAAAATAATTGCCACCAGACTCCAACCTCAGATCCCACACCTGATACATCTGAACCAGGTAGGATTTGTCCCCGGCCGCGAAGCCCGGGACAATACAAATAAGCTAATTGACCTGATAGCACATGTTCGCGACAAAGGCGTCCCGACGTGCTTGCTTTCCTGTGATGCGGAGAAGGCGTTTGACAGAGTGAGCTGGCGCTTCCTACGAGCCACGCTTGCTCAAGTCGGCCTTGGACCCGTCATCACCTCCAAAATTATGGCTCTTTACCAAGGCCCAACGGCAAGAGTCAGGGCCAATGGCACTCCTTTTCGATCGCAAATGGCACCTGCCAGGGGTGCCCTCTCTCACCCCTGCTTTATGTCCTCATCATGGAGCATTTGGCAGTGGCTATTAGAAACAACCCGGACATAAAGGGTATAGACTGCGAAGGCCGACAGTACAAAGCATCAATCTTTGCGGATGACTTGCTCCTTCACCTAACATCACCAGCTATATCCTTCCCAATGGCACTCAAACAGTTTGAACGATTTGGTCAAGTATCAAACTTTCGTATCAATTACGCGAAGTCGGAGGCGCTGAATCTGACTCTCCCCCAACATCTGGTAAACAACCTTAAAAGTAGCTTCCCCTTCAGGTGGCAACCCACAGCGATAAAGTACTTAGGCACCCACATACCATCAAACCTCAATGACTTGTTTGAACTTAATTTTCAAGAACTCAAATTTTAGACCCTCCAAAGCCTCTCAAAGTATGACAGAGGATGATAGAATTAACATCCTAAAGATGGATGTCCTCCCTCGATTCCTGTACCTATTTCAGACAATCCCCATCCTCCTCCCGAGGCACTTCCTTAAGTCTATACAAGCACAGTTCATGAGGTTCATATGGGGTGCACGGAAACCTTGCGTCCGGTTCGACGTGTTGGTCAGACCAAAGGGCGCCGGGGGGGCTGGGGCCCCGGACCTGAGACTCTACCACAGCGCTGCGATTCTTATGAGATTTGCTGACTGGTCATATCGGACAGAAGACAAACTCTGGGTCCAGCTGAAAGGAGATTTGTTGGGTTTCAATCCAAGTATACTCCCGTGGGTGACGGCTCAGAGGGAAAGGGATCTCCCCTACCTGACCCGGCACTTTATCTCCAGCTGGGTCAGGTTACAGAAGAAGGAGGCTCTGATAAACAGTCCGGGTCCCTTGACCCCCCTGTTTGACAACCCGGAATTTCCCCCAGGACAGCGGACTCCCCAGTTTTTGATCTGGAAAAGAGAGGATAATGTCAGGATGAAAGATGTATTTCTGGGGGGGGAGACTGCCCTCACTGGAGGACCTAAGAACGCAACGTGCAGGACAACAGGTGTCGTGGCTATTACATCGTCAGCTTCTGGCGTTCCTCGCAACTGGGGGACGCCGGGAGAAGGCTCTTCTCCCCTTGACTCCTCTGGAGGAGTACATCACGCGGCCCCAGCCGATGGAACATGTACTATCTGAGTTTTACACCCTGTTGGTGACTTCCAGGCACTCCTCGGTGCTAGGATTCCTCCTTAAATGGGAAAGGGATCTGGGGATCCCCATCACTGGCAAAATGACCCGCAAGATTTTTGCACTGACACACAAGCTCTCGGGCTCTAGTGCGGCACAAGAGAAGAGCTACAAAGTCCTCACGCGGTGGTACAAATGCCCAGTGGACATCGCAGCGTTCTCCCCAGGGGAATCAGACTTATGTTGGAGATGTGGGGCGGACAAGGGGGACATGCTGCACATTTGGTGGGAGTGCCCCATATCCAGGATTTCTAGGAAGCCTTGTTTAAGATCCATACCAAAGTAGAGGGCCAGGAAGTATAGAACGGCCTTGGAGTTGCTCTCCTGTCTCTGATCCCGGACCCACTATCTCGGGGGAAGAGGAGCATCCTCAGATACCTCTTGACGGCCGCAAGGACGGTCATTCCCAGACACTGGAGGTCCCCAAACCCTCCCAGCATCGCAGAATAGTTCAGGGAAATGGACCACATTAAAAGAATGGAAGAGTTGGTGGCAGAGAATAAAGAAAACCCTGATGTGTTTCTATCGACCTGGACAAATTGGATTAGTTTCAGGGAGTTGGGCGTGACAAAGGCCTTTCTGAGCGAGAGCATTGACTGAGGGCGGCGGACCCTCCAGTGAGTGCAGATTGTGTGAAACACTGGGTGGGGTCGGTCTGGTTGGGGGCGCTTGGGGGGGGGAGGCGCCCTCCCCGCCCCCCTTTCCCCTTTCTTCTTAATCTTTTCTTTCCCTTTTCTCCTCCCCTACCTCCTCTCGTAACCCCCCAATCTCTCGCCCCTTGCCCTGTCCCCCTCCTCCCCCTTGCCTCACCCTCTTCCCGCTCTCCCCCACTTCCTCCAATCTCCCTTTTCCCCAGAACTCCCCCTTTAACCACTCTTCAGCCCTCTTGAACTTGTCCCCCTTCCCCTTCTTCCTCATGCTCCTCATGTCTCCCCTACCGCCCTGCCCTCCTGCCCCTCATCTACCCCCCCTTGGACTGGAGATGGGCGTGGACCTTGGTATACATGTTGGAATCCTCCGCTGGCATACTCAGTATTTTCATATTTTCGTAGTGACAATGGCGCGCAAGAGAACTCAATGCAAATATTAAGGTGTCGGGATAGGAAGAGACAGCGTGTCACATAGAGACGTGGTGCTCAAAGCTCCATAGTGAGTCATAGTACCCACTCTCCTCCCCGCTGCGAATCATCACCGCCCCTACAGGCATACCCAGCAATTTTCCCCACGGAGCTGACGGACTTTAGTACGACCTGACGCGAGGAAACGGACAACGGGAGTACGAGATGCAAGCTTTACCATTAAACTGCTCGGACCCTCGCCCCCCCCTAGTGTTGGCACTCGGGGGTTGGGGGTGAAGTGAGATAGAGGAAATTATCACTGTATCATTTTGTCACTCTTCATCGAGGTCCATCGCCTTTTCCTACCTGCCCCTCGTGTGTATACTTCTTGTATTGTATTTTCCCCTATTGTATTGACTTTTGTACACTAAAACCTCAATAAAGAAATAGTAAACTAAAAAAAACATATGTCCATCAAGTTCTTGGGTTTTTTTTTTACTGATAACAGCTAAAAGTAACTATTAATGTTATGTTCTTCTACATAAGCATCTAATCCTTTTTTGAAGCTGTCAGCGGTTGATGCCGTAGCAAGCATCTGTGGGAGGCTATTCTACAGATTTATAGTTCTTATGGTAAAAAATGATTGTCACCTCTGGTGATTACATTTCTTTTTTCCAATCGAAGGAAGTTCCCCCTTATCTTTAGGGAGGATTTTACCTGAAATAGTGTTTCCTCATATTTTTTGTGTTGTCCATGTGTACCCTTTCCATAGTCAGAGTGTCCTTTCTATAAACTGGTGCCCAGAACTGGACGGCATATTCCAGGTGAGGGCACCTTGTAAAGAGGCAATATTACTCACCTATCCCTTAATTCCATGCCTCTTTTAATTCATGATAATATCTTGGTGGCCTTGGAAGCAGCTGCTTGACATTGCATGCTGTAATTTAGCCTGTGATCTACCAATACCCCCAGATCCTTCCCAACAAGTGATTCACACAGTTTTACTTCCCAAAGGACATATGTATACTTCAGGTTATTAGACCCCAAATACATGACTTTACATTTTTCCACATTGAACGTCATTTGACAAATGAATGCCCAGTCCAAGTCAGCTTGAAGCTCATAAACATCTTCAGTAGACTGCACTGTGCTACATATCTTTGTGTCATCTGCAAAAAATAGAGTTTCCCTGAAATCTTTATTTACCTGAGCTCTTGCTGCCCAAAATAATAACTTATTGTTTTTAGTTAACCCCATACTTACCTTCAGACCACCTCTGGAATCCGCAGAAATCTAAAGAGTGGTCCGGCCAATCACCTGCTTGCTGTCTTGCTGGCTCTGCTTACTGACAACTGGAGAGATCTGCCGCTGCAGGGAGGCGTTATTCATACTGGGCATGAGCTGTGACATCCCTGCTTACTCTCAGTATAAATGCCCCTCCCTACAGTGGGGAGCCAAACTGTAAGCAGCCCAGCAGAGGCAATGTATGCTGACCAAGGTGGCACATCTTTTTTTTGTGTAAGTTTGGTTCGGATGAAACCGAATTTCTAACTACTCACTGCACTTGTATTCTCCCCTGTGATCTGTATATGTATCCATTCATTATATGTATATTGCTTGTCTAGTGAAAGCAATGAAATATATAACTTAATAACTTAATATTATCTTATATAACCTTATCTTGGCTACTTTGTTATATTGATCCACAAACACATTTGTCCATGCTTCTCAGCTATATTACATGCTACCAGGCTGGCTTCTGGCCAGATATAATTCAGATATAATCCTGTTAACAGACTGGGGGTATATCAAACAGAGCTGGTGGCATTCTTACAGGGCTGGCAGGGCTCTGTCCACTGATGGTAGTGGCATCAGAATGCCCCACTGCACGGTACCACCTGGTAATACTAGGCATATGCTAAATGGCATAGACACTGACATCCAATCAAAATTGTCACCAGCCCCCTGGTGAATTTGATTGGACAACAGTAACCACATGGTTACTGGAGCACTGAGGAGCTAAGTTTCTTCGTATTTGTATTCTAGAACGATTCAGCAAAACATTTTTGTCTATTTTATGTGCTCATTATTTTGCATAGTAACATAGTATATAAGGCTGAATAAAGATTTTAGTCCATCCAGTTCAACCTGTTTATCTTCTACTGTAATAAATGTGCCGGTTGTAGAAGCTGTACAAAAGATACTAAATATATAAAAATATTACAAAAAAAGAATTTAAAATTAAACAATTTCTTACTTGTTCCAGCAAAAATGTTATTTATATGCTGGAATGCCCTTGTGGGTTACAGTATATTGGTCGAACTGGGAGAGAATTTAAAGTAAGATTAACCCTTTCAGCGCCAAGCACGTAGTTTCTACGTGCTTGCTTCTACTCCACTTAAGTGCCAAGCACGTAGAATCTACGTGCTTGACTTTCCCCCCTGCTAGTAAAAAAAATAAAAATCACAAATACTCACCTGACCCCTCGTTGGATCCGGCTGGGTCTCCTCTTTAATTTGGTGCCATCCGATCCCCCGTGGGGGGTCGGATGGCTCCAGGAGAGCCCCCGGAATAGCCCCCCCCCCGTTTTGGCAGCAGCAGCTGCTAACTGTAAAAAAATAAAAATAAAAATGACATTTACTTACCTGCAGTCGCGCTGCCTCCCTCCGGGTCTCCTCTTCACTGGGGGGGCCTCCGATCGCCCCCCCCAGCCTCTTCAGCTTCAGGGGAGAGCCTGAAAGGGCTCTCCCCCTCCTCTCCCGACGGGCGCCGCCATCTTGCTGTCAGGTGCCCTGGTGATCGCTGGGCAGAGCAGTGGAGGGGCAGGGGATGCTCTGATCCCCTGCCCCCCCCCCTCCTCTGGCCAGCGATCACCAAGGCATTTGACAGCTGATCACCACAGGAGCTGACAATCGGGTGAGGTGAGTAAAGTAAAAAAAAAAATTTTTTTTTTTTTTAATAAATGACATTTTTGTGTGTGTGTGTGTTTTTTTTTATGTTAACCCTTTGTGAACTGGTAAGGGGTCCATGAGACCCCTTATACCAGTTCACAAGGCTCGGGGGTCTGGCAAGCCACCTGCAACTAGCGGGTGGCTTGCCATTAACCCCCGCACCCCCAATTACCTGCCTCCCCAAAGCCCAGGGGGGGGGCAGAAGAGCCCGGGCCCACACAGGGTATGTGGGCTCGTAGGCTGCAGGGTGGGGGGCCACAAAAGCTGTCCCCCCCACTCTGTGCCTACAAGCCCCCATAGCTGGTCCCGGGCTGGTTATGACGGGAAAGGGGGACCCTACGTCATTTTTTTTTTTCTTTAAGGGTGAGGGTTAGGGTTAGGCCAACCCTAACCCTTAAAAAAAAAAAAAATGACATAGGCGGGGGGGGGGGGGTCCCCATTTTTGGGGGGGGAATTTTTTTTTTTTTGTACATTTTTTTTTATTTTTACGGGTTAGGGTTAGCCTAACCCTAACCCTTAAAATTCCCCCAAAAAAGGGGGGGGACCCTATGTCATTTTTTTTAAATTAACCCCTTATGTTTATAGTGTGGATAGTAGTTGTATTTTATTTGTAAATGTAATAAAGTGCTCTTTTCAGTTTGGGGGGTCTCCAGGGCAAGACTGGGGGGGCTACCGATACATATGTGGTACCGTTGTAATCGGGAGAAATGGGGCTATCACATGCAATATGGTTTTCATTTAAAAAAAAAGGTTTTATTTAAAATAAAGGAAAGAATTGTTTAAAAAATATATAATTTTTTTTTTTTTGTTTTTTTAAGCAGAAATATTCAAAAAACAGTAGAAAAATTACAAACAAGACATTTCATGTTAAAGCCTAAACTCTGCTGCAAAAAATGTATATGTAATGTATATAATTTTTCTGGAAATTCCAGCAAAAATCACGGTTAATCATGCCGCAAAATGGGGAAAAATGACCTGTCAACAGAGGGTGACAAAACTTCAAGTAGGCTGACAATTAAAAGGGTTAATAGTACCTATGCATGTTGGGTATTGTTCTGCTCGGGGGACCTTGCGCTTTCAGATTTAGCTTGTTTTTTCTTGTTTGCATATTGATATTTTAGGAAAACATGGTTTTTATTCTGCTTTTTTATCATTGTTTTTAGGGAAACCCTGTGCAACCTAAGAATTCTTCAATGGATTACTTCCAGAAAGATGAGCCCACTACAACAAGCTCAGTACTCTTAGAAAGCTTAACATGTGTACTTTCAGGGAATATATGGTTTGTGGGGATATTCTAAATTTAAAGGGTTGTTTTGGTTGAAAAATCGCAAGGTGCGCACTTTGTCTGCAGAGCTGAAATTTTTAAGCAAAATTACCGTTATGCGCACGCTTTACTTTGTATTGTTTGGCAACTCTTCCCTTGACAGTACCTATGCATGTTGGGTATTGTTCTGTTCGGGGGTTGTTGCTTTTTCAGATTTTACTTGTTTTTTTCTGTTTGCATATAGTTTTTTTTAGGAAAATGTGGCTTTGATTCTTCTTTTTTATTCTTTTTTAGGGAAACTCTGTGCAACCAAAGAATTGATTGGGGGATTACTTCCAGAAAATTGTGCCCATGTCAACAAACCTGGTACGCCTAGAAAGCCTGAGGTGTATACTTCCAGAGAATATATAGTTTTTGGGGGGTATTTCAAATTTAAAGGGTTCTTTTTCTGGAAAGACCGCAAGGTGCGCTTAGCGCGGTGCATAGTTGTATTTTATCTGAAAATCTCCTAAAGCGCTGTTTCAGTTTGGGGGAGTCTCCTGGGCAGGAAAGGGTGTCTACCTATACATATGTGGTAACACTGTGACCGGGATTAATTGGGGTTTCTTACATTTTTTATTACAAAAAAACACTACAGATTGCAAAAAATAGATTTTTTTTTTATTTTTTTGCACATATTTCACCCAAAAGTATTGAGAATACACCTAAAAAATTACAAACAAGACATTTCATGTTAAAGCCCAGACTCTGCTGAAAAAAACAATATATCATTTTCCTGGGAAATCCCTGGAAATCCCTTCAAAAATCACATTTGAACATGGGGAGCGCAAAATAGTGCAAAATGGTCTGGCACCAAGCGTGACAAAAACTCCAGGTAGGCTGGCAGCGAAAGCGTTAAGGGAACATTTATACAACATCAAAAGAAGCTTTAATCTACACAGCGTATCCTTACATTTTAAAAAAGTGCACAATAGCAATCCTGTGGGCTTAACAGTCTATATAATTGATCAAATAAAACTAGATCTAAAAGGAGGAGACATAATAAATCAGTTATCAAAATTTGAGTCCAAATGGATGTACACAATCGATACAATGCAACCTAGAGGTTTAAATGTTGAATTTGACATCAATTGTTTTTTAAGATAAAGATTTATATGAGATAGTTTAAGCCGGTATTTGCAATCTATCCACTATGAATGTGACAAACCAGATAGAAATAATGACATTTATGATGTGGTTTAATATACCGGTAAGTAACCAATAAAAATTGGCTATGGATGCTAAAGGCAAAGATATGTGAATAGTTTCCAAAAATGAATAAATTGTGTATATTGATAATCATTGATTTTAAGGATTTCACATTCATTGGTGTATATATTGCAATTGCATGGACAATATTTTATCTGCGTGAGTATTACAGTGTTTATGTGCAAGAAAAAATATGTATACAATATGTGAATGTATAGGGTTTAATCCTATGTGATAATGCTTTTATCAGATTGAGAATGCTATGGTGGATACTCTAAACTATTGATGTTTTTGAGAAGAGACAGGATGGATCTGTATGCTTCTCTATATATATATATATATATATATATATATATATATATAGTGTTTGTATTATAATGATAATGCAATAGCCTAGGAGTGGAAGTTTCCCACCCCCGGAGTCCGGATTAAAAAATATAATTAGTCACTCTATAGTTAATGATTTATTAAAGAAATTAAACTTTCTCTTTCAATTGAAAATATTGAGCATCAGAATTGCCGGCTTTTTTAGCGGCGCTTATGAAATTAGTGCGACTGCCGATGAGATTGGTATTGTGTCGTATTGGGGCGCTTTGCGTGCACAATACTAACAATATGTCCCAATATCCCTGGTCTTCATGCGGCGCGCATTGAGTTAACTGGGCTAGTTGATGAGATGATAAAAGTCCTGTGCAGTAGCGCTCCGTGCGCCTATGATTAAGTCCTAGTGACAAAACGCATTGGGCGGAGCCTATTGCCGATCACGTGACCTCGAAAAAAGCCGATGGTTGCCGAGCTCAGAGGCCTGGGGCTCGGCGGTATACGCAGTCAGCTGAAGGAGACGCGAGACGCGTCCAAAGGATTCGGAGGGGAGGGAAGCTTCCACCCCATAGTCAAAGAGATTTTATTGTTACGTTTGATTGAGGCCCTTATTTATGAAGGAATAGCGACAGGTAGCGACTGGTGAGCGGCCGGTAATGACGGGCCCCGCCACGAGAACGCCGGCTCCCCACCACAATCACACATTTATCAAGCCAATCCTGCTTAGCGACTGAGATAGCGCCATATAGCGACTCATTCATCATTATTCCAGCCTCAGCCCACAGCGCCAGCGTCCGACCTTGAACAGCGACAGGTATGACCTCTCGCTACCTGGCGCTCTCCAATGCATTTCAATGGAACAATCTTTAAATATTCATAATAAATTGTTATTAATTGTTTTGTTTTTTTTTAATGTGAAAAATTCTGTGACTTCTCCCATTTTAGGTAATTTTTTTATGGTAAAAAAAATAAAAAAAAATGTACAGAATTGATATTACAGGTCTGATATTAATGTATTCATATTACTAAATTATTTAAAAAATATGGTTTGGGGGTTAAAAAACTACTTTTAACCCATCGCCGCCAGCGCTCTGGGGTTTAAACATGCATTTTACAGCGCGATAATTTTTTGAGCTTGTTTTTTTAATGAATATGGTGGGAGCCGGTTGCTAGGGCCAGTCGCTATCATGCGCTCCCATACTCCTAATGGAATGTCCTCCTGATCATTCCTCCAGGAGCCCCTGGGGCCTAACCCTCGCACTCCACAAAATATAAGTGGTACTCCAATATTATATATACAATATTTTATTCTGAATAACAATTTAAAAACATATTTAAGAACAACAGCGATTCATGGTGCCATACCGTAAATGACCACATGGGGGAGCCCGTCGGCCAAACAACAGTAGTACTGTGCTAAATTACATAGTGATAACCTATATACTATATACTAATCGAATGTGCTAATCTAATAAAGTGCAAAGTGCATGGAAAACAAATTACATCAATTAAACCTAGCAGGACCGCAAACAAAGGAAGGCCCAGCGAGGAACAAAGTGCAAGGTGAAAACATCAGACAATATACAACAAATCATCAATAAAGCTTACTGTACAATTGGCCAGACGGGAGCCCCACGGCGTAGCCCACACGTTTCGAGCCTCGTGGGCTCTTTTTCAAGGCTGTAAGGTGCTGAGGAACTCCATGACCAGCACCCCTTAAGTACCCCACCCCTCCGTCAGTCTGTCCTCCGTTTCCCCGCTCCCAGTGACGGCACCGACACGCTCTGGCCGGAAGCGCGTCAGGCCGAAACCGGAAGTCACACTGCGTTCCAGCCTGGAGCGCAGGGCTTCCGGAGGATGTATAAACGATGCCGCACATCCTGTACCGAACCATCATTGGGCATATGGGGACTTTGTATTCCCCTGTCCCATTATTTCTGGGGTAGGGGGAGAGCGGGTGGGTATCATGCTCCCGAACAAGTGGGGGTTAGGCATTGGCTTCTTTGTGTCTGCACGCAAATCTTAATTCAGGGATAGGCAGCCCTGGAAAAATGATTGGGGCTCGGAACCGTAAACACACCTTAACTGTTAAGAAATTCAATTTATTGATTACATTTAAAAACAATTTTGTCTTTTGTAACTTTTTTCATAATGCAATATAGATCTCTATCACATACTCCTTGTATTTTACAAAGCTCATAAAGAGTTACCAGTACAGTATTTCATCAGTTTTTTGAAGAAAAAATGAGAGGGCAGACATGTATCATGTTTCGCCTTATACGGCTTCCTCAATGCCCTATACATGTGACAGACAAACATTGCATGTGATTAGTATTGTTAGTTATGAATAAACAAGTACCTATTTTATATTAATAGTACTATTGTTTTGTTAATCAATTAGTTACATACATACAGTTTGAATTCCACAAAAATAAACATTAAGAAGGAGATATATTAGTACCTGGTACTGATGATGTTAGTAATACATGTGTGATTAAGATATTCCACAGGACGAACCGGTGTTGTGCTCTCACCTATTTATCAGAACCCATGCCAATCAGTTTTAGCACATGCGCATAATTTTTATACTAATATTGTATTGTTTAAGGGCATAAGTTTGTTACCTGGTTGAATGATATTCGTTCTTTATAGGGATTCAGTTTCCCCCTTTGCAATAGTTCTTGTGTGTGGTGGCAGAGAACCCTATGTGTAATAAGAGAGGACATCAGCTTAGTATCTATCATAAAAACTCGCTCTCTAATGAGGCGCCAGTTTCATATGTAGATAGACGCCAGTTACGTGTATAAAAGAAAAGAATAAAGGGACTTGCCTATGTTATTGTAGAGTCTTTGTCCATGCAGTACAGATGCGGTGGCGGGCAAAATTAAACAGCCGCAGTAGGTATCCTAATGTGCAGTCTCTCCAAATAGTTTGTGCCCGCGGTCCTCCACGCCGTTCCGCGTTCCTAATGTGCCACCTCAGTTCTAATGTTGTTATTAAACCCGTTGTATATCTGCGATATATTTACCCGCCACCGCGCCAGCGCCGCTCTCTTATGCGCCTCACAGTAGGTGGAGCGCATATCCCCCACTGCCCGGCTTCCGCCGGAAGTTGGGTGACGCGGCGCTGGTCCAGCTCCATGTCTCGGATATAGGCACCATTTTGGCGAAGATTCGCCATTTTGCCTGGGGCCGTTCCTCCCTGTAATACAGGGCATCGCCACCTCGGCAGCCGCCTAATCTATCGTTCAAAGGCATTGTTTTTAAATGGTGGTATAGTTCAAACGAGAAAGCAGCCACACATCCTAGTGGCAGCCTTCACATCTGGACATATTGGTATCTCTGGTATTAATGATTACGCCGTATATGGAGCCGGATCTTCACTGCATGGTCATTCAAAACAATGTATCCATATTGGCAGGCACTACTGAATAAGAATACACAATGTTTGTATCTATTAAAGTCGTTTTTGCTGATTACATATGTTTTCATGATATAAAGGGCAAATTCTGCACTGCACAACTACAGAAAGTCCTGTTGTTATCAGAGCTTAACCAGGCATTTATAACATGTTATTTGCATTCATGTGCTATAGTAGTTATTTCAAGTGACTTGTGTGCACTTCACCAGTTCGTCATGGGATTACAGTGTTACTGCATACAATAAGTGATTTCATAGCCTGTAAAACCATTTTTACTGGCTGAGTAAACCAGGGAAGTTGTAAATTTTCCTTCAATAGGAAATAGGTAAACATTTTCACATCAAGGTGCCCTTTGTGTCTGGTGTGAGAGGCTAATTGGGATCACCGCCGCATAATGGGTTGAGGTCCACTTTGGGGAGCAGGCAATGGTGCCTTGCTTCAAACTCAAGATACATGTGCTAATCCCTCAGCATATATGTTCCCAGACCTTTAATGGGCCCTAGAGCAGTCCAGGCCGATTAGGCCCAGTATAGTTTACTCATATGAGCTAGGGGGATAGAGGACCATGTTGTATAGGAGCTATTCTGTAACATGGGCCCGTTCTTGTATATATGTGTATATATATTTATGATGCCTCGTTAGGATTATGCCATATTAGCCATAGGTTCATTGTGTACAATATTGTTCTAGAAGTGATTTATGTATAAAGATTGTATTATAATTAGGTAGATTACAATTGTGCAATAATAGGTATACTCAAAAATTGTTGTTGCTTTGTTTTTATTGTGGATTGAGACTCACGGGAAGTACTCACCTGCCCGTCGGGCCGGTCCGGCGATTCCGCGCTCCCAGGCACTTTGCTGCGCCTCCTCCTCCCTGCTGACATGCACCCTCTATGGCCTTACTGGCGGGGGGCGTGTCACGTGTGGGGGATTGTTTGCGGCATCGTTTATACATCCTCCGGAAGCCCTGCGCTCCAGACTGGAACGCAGTGTGACTTCCGGTTTCGGCCTGACGCGCTTCCGGCCGGAGCGCGTCGGTGCCGTCACTGGGAGCGGGGAAACGGGGGACAGACTGACGGAGGGGTGGGGTACTTAAGGGGTGCTGCTCATGGAGTTCCTCAGCACCTTACAGCCTTGAAAAAGAGCCCACGAGGCTCGAAACGTGTGGGCTACGCCGTGGGGCTCCCGTCTGGCCAATTGTACAGTAAGCTTTATTGATGATTTGTTGTATATTGTCTGATGTTTTCACCTTGCACTTTGTTCCTCGCTGGGCCTTCCTTTGTTTGCGGTCCTGCTAGGTTTAATTGATGTAATTTGTTTTCCATGCACTTTGCACTTTATTAGATTAGCACATTCGATTAGTATATAGTATATAGGTTATCACTATGTAATTTAGCACAGTACTACTGTTGTTTGGCCGACGGGCTCCCCCATGTGGTCATTTACGGTATGGCACCATGAATCGCTGTTGTTCTTAAATATGTTTTTAAATTGTTATTCAGAATAAAATATTGTATATATAATATTGGAGTACCACTTATATTTTGTGGAGTGCGAGGGTTAGGCCCCAGGGGCTCCTGGAGGAATGATCAGGAGGACATTCCATTAGGAGTATTTATAGTATGCACATGCAATAGGGCCCCTGTTTGGGCAGCGCACCCTTTTTCATAGATATTTTTAGGTTCACAGTGTGTGTGCCACCTGCCAACTTTTTGGTTTCATGCGCTCCCATACAGCGCGGAACCTGTCAAATAGCGACTCCTCACCCAATATTCAACATTATGGCAATTACGGCAATTACGGAGTCGCTATTAACAACCGAACAACGGCCAAGCACAGTTACTACTAGCGGGAGTCTTTTATTCGGTAAGGATCTTTTTAATCTTGCGCATAGATCAGTTATTCTGAATTACGCTATGTGTGGCAATTTGATTCTTTTTTACATGTTTAACGAATAAATGAGGAGAACCTATTTTAAACTATATACCGGCCAGTTATTAATCAGAGGAAGTTTTACATAAGGAACCGTAACCCTAGTGGGACCTATGAAAATTGAATAATAAGGAATTGTGATCCTAGTGGGACCTATGGAAATCGAATAATAAGGAATTGTGATTGGAATTCTAAAAGCCTAACTAAAACCGGCATCTGGTACGTTTTATGAGCAACAGGTGGTGGATAACACACTGATAGTCTATAATAGACCCACGTTGTAAAATATATATATATATATTTAGATGTATACAATTTGTTTATTCCATGTATAGAGCCTTTGTGACAAGCTTGGGTTTTTTCTCCTGCTTGTTGGACATTTTAAAGATTTTTATAAATAGTAACTGTTTAAAACATATATAAAAATAGCGAGCGCGCATTTGCAAGATTTTTAATCTTTGTTTCATTTATTATTTTAGTTGCCTACCTTTGAACGTGTTCCAGTTCTGATATGTCTGATATCCACTGGTGCCCTGAACTGTACACAATATTCAATATGGGGTCTGACAAGTAACTTATACATGGGTCAAATGATGCTCTGGTCATTGGCACATATGCCCTTCTTAATGCACCTAATAATCCTGTTTGCCTTGGCAGCTGCTGCCTGGCATTGGGCACTACAGTAATATTTTTCATTAACTCAAACCCCCAGGTCCTATTCCATTGTAGTTTTTCCCAGTGTTTCCTTATTTAGTGTGTAATCATGGCAAAATTGCTTTGGCCTATGTTCATAGCCTACAATTTATCTATATTCAGGGCTATTTCTTGTCCTGTGCAGGATGAGCCATTGCCCGGGGCACCAGAGAGTCTATGGGGTGCCAGGGTGCATCCCTGCCCCCCCTCACTGTGGATGCTCTGGTCAGGGTGCAGGGGAGTCGGTATTTAACATTCGACCCGGCTGCTGCGGGCTTGGTGCGGGAGACACCAGTAACGCTGCATAGTGTGTGTGCAGGTAGACGTGCTGAGGCCGGAAAAAGCATATGTGAGAGCAGAGCTGTGAGTAAACAGTGCACTCACCTGCACACACACTATACATCATTACCGCCGCTTCCAATTACAATTGAATTCCGGAAGCAAACATGGGGGGAAGATGTATAAATGTATGTATTAGCCCAGCCTGGGTAGCCACAGTGAGGCCTGGGAGGGGGTACAGCCACAGGGAATAGTTAAGGTTAAAGGGGACCAAAAGTGGCTATGGGGGCTTATACACTTCTGATCTCCTTTCCCAAATTGGGATGTTACAGTGTGAAACCTCTGCGCTCCAATGTAACTTTAGGCAGGCCTGGGGGCAAGGACCAAGACTTGGGATAGTTAAAATCCTGGGTTTAGGTCCACCATAAAGTGGAACAAAACTCTGTATTTTTAGTATCCAGGGATATGTTCCCAATTTGAGATGCCCTGCTATGTGAAACCCCTCAGATCACCCAGTAAAATTCTTCCTATCTCCCTTAGTAATGTAAATATCCCCAGCATCATTGGGCTGTGCGCACACCCGCTGCTGGGGTTGAAGCCTCTCTCGCTCCTGATTCCTGTAAACGGATCATTCATATAAATGGCTAATGTGGACAAGAGCCTGCACAAGAGCCATAGGACTGCGGAAAAATTAGTTTTTACTGGGCGATCTGGGGGGTTTCAGACAGCTGGGAATGCCAAATCAGGAGGCCCCCAGGGCACAGACCAAAACCCAGGATAGTCAAAAGCCTGGGTTTTGCTCCACTTCAATATTTTTTGGGTCAGGGGACAAGATCCGCTGGAGCGCTGCATAATAATTGTTGGTGTGGTGGATGCTTACTCTTCATTTTGCGGTCTGGGGGATCCACTTACACAATGAATATTCATTTTTGTGTCCAAGATAATATACTTAATGCAGGCAAAAAACAGGGCCAAAGCTTATCCTAAGGTGTTATGCATTGTGAATAGAGATGAGCGAACTTTTGAAAAATTCGATTCGACTGATTCGCCGAATTTTCCGACAAAAATCGTTTCGACCCGAATAAATTCGCGACGAATCGCTATTAAAAACGGCTATTTCTGAGCCT
Organism: Gastrophryne carolinensis; assembly: GCA_027917425.1. NCBI lineage: Eukaryota > Metazoa > Chordata > Amphibia > Anura > Microhylidae > Gastrophryne > Gastrophryne carolinensis. The sequence goes on along the minus strand of CM051234.1, from coordinate 644,717,734 downwards.
CCTAGAGCCTCAATAGGGTTGTAAACCATTCTGCCTTGCTGTAACACGCACAGGATGCGTGCTGGGTTAGTTAAATAATACTTTGAAGAAATATCACATGCAGATCAGAGGCATCGCTAATAGAATCGCAGAGCGGCACAATTGCAGAGAGTTGAAGTGGCATCACTATGAGGGGCAGAAGGAGCCCAAACATTGCTTTAAAGAGACACTGGAGTTGGCAGCAGCAGGAGCCCAAAAATTGGATGAATCACACCCTGGAGTTGGCAGCAGCAGCAGCAGGAGCCCAAACATTACTTTAAAGAGACCCTGGGGTTGGCTTCAGGAGCCCAAAAATTGGATGAATCACACCCTGGAGTTGGCAGAAGTTGGCAGCAGCAGCAGCAGGAGCCCAAATATTACTTTAAAGAGACACTGGAGTTGGCTTCAGGAGCCCAAAAATTGGATGAATCACACCCTGGAGTTGGCAGCAGCAGCAGGAGCCCAAATATTACTTTAAAGAGACCCTGGGGTTGGCTTCAGGAGCCCAAAAATTGGATGAATCACACCCTGGAGTTGGCAGAAGTTGGCAGTAGCAGCAGCAGGAGCCCAAATATTACTTTAAAGAGACCCTGGGGTTGGCTTCAGGAGCCCAAAAATTGGATGAATCACACCCTGGAGTTGGCAGAAGTTGGCAGCAGCAGCAGGAGCCCAAATATTACTTTAAAGAGACACTGGAGTTGGCTTCAGGAGCCCAAAAATTGGATGAATCACACCCTGGAGTTGGCAGCAGCAGCAGGAGCCCAAATATTACTTTAAAGAGACCCTGGGGTTGGCTTCAGGAGCCCAAAAATTGGATGAATCACACCCTGGAGTTGGCAGCAGCAGCAGGAGCCCAAACATTACTTTAAAGAGACCCTGGGGTTGGCTTCAGGAGCCCAAAAATTGGATGAATCACACCCTGGAGTTGGCAGAAGTTGGCAGCAGCAGCAGCAGGAGCCCAAATATTACTTTAAAGAGACACTGGAGTTGGCTTCAGGAGCCCAAAAATTGGATGAATCACACCCTGGAGTTGGCAGCAGCAGCAGGAGCCCAAATATTACTTTAAAGAGACCCTGGGGTTGGCTTCAGGAGCCCAAAAATTGGATGAATCACACCCTGGAGTTGGCAGCAGCAGCAGGAGCCCAAACATTACTTTAAAGAGACCCTGGGGTTGGCTTCAGGAGCCCAAAAATTGGATGAATCACACCCTGGAGTTGGCAGAAGTTGGCAGCAGCAGCAGCAGGAGCCCAAATATTACTTTAAAGAGACACTGGAGTTGGCTTCAGGAGCCCAAAAATTGGATGAATCACACCCTGGAGTTGGCAGGAGTTGACAGCAGCAGCAGCAGGAGCCCAAATATTACTTTAAACAGACCCTGGGGTTGGCTTCAGGAGCCCAAAAATTGGATGAATCACACCCTGGAGTTGGCAGGAGTTGGCAGCAGCAGCAACAGGAGCCCAAATATTACTTTAAAGAGACACTGGAGTTGGCTTCAGGAGCCCAAAAATTGGATGAATCACACCCTGGAGTTGGCAGAAGTTGGCAGCAGCAGCAGCAGGAGCCCAAATATTACTTTAAAGAGACCCTGGGGTTGGCCTCAGGAGCCCAAAAATTGGATGAATCACACCCTGGAGTTGGCAGGAGTTGACAGCAGCAGTAGCAGGAGCCCAAATATTACTTTAAACAGACCCTGGGGTTGGCTTCAGGAGCCCAAAAATTGGATGAATCACACCCTGGAGTTGGCAGCAGCAGCAGCAGGAGCCCAAATATTACTTTAAAGAGACACTGGGGTTGGCTTCAGGAGCCCAAAAATTAGATGAATCACACCCTGGAGTTGGCAGCAGCAGCAGGAGCCCAAATATTACTTTAAAGAGACCCTGGGGTTGGCTTCAGGAGCCCAAAAATTGGATGAATCACACCCTGGAGTTGGCAGAAGTTGGCAGCAGCAGCAGCAGGAGCCCAAATATTACTTTAAAGAGACACTGGAGTTGGCTTCAGGAGCCCAAAAATTGGAAGAATCACACCCTGGAGTTGGCAGCAGCAGCAACAGGAGCCCAAATATTACTTTAAAGAGACCCTGGGGTTGGCTTCAGGAGCCCAAAAATTGGATGAATCACACCCTGGAGTTGGCAGCAGCAGCAGGAGCCCAAACATTACTTTAAAGAGACCCTGGGGTTGGCTTCAGGAGCCCAAAAATTGGATGAATCACACCCTGGAGTTGGCAGAAGTTGGCAGCAGCAGGAGCCCAAATATTACTTTAAAGAGACACTGGAGTTGGCTTCAGGAGCCCAAAAATTGGATGAATCACACCCTGGAGTTGGCAGCAGCAGCAGGAGCCCAAATATTACTTTAAAGAGACCCTGGGGTTGGCTTCAGGAGCCCAAAAATTGGATGAATCACACCCTGGAGTTGGCAGCAGCAGCAGGAGCCCAAACATTACTTTAAACAGACCCTGGGGTTGGCTTCAGGAGCCCAAAAATTGGATGAATCACACCCTGGAGTTGGCAGAAGTTGGCAGCAGCAGCAGCAGCAGCCCAAATATTACTTTAAAGAGACACTGGAGTTGGCTTCAGGAGCCCAAAAATTGGATGAATCACACCCTGGAGTTGGCAGCAGCAGCAGGAGCCCAAATATTACTTTAAAGAGACCCTGGGGTTGGCTTCAGGAGCCCAAAAATTGGATGAATCACACCCTGGAGTTGGCAGAAGTTGGCAGTAGCAGCAGCAGGAGCCCAAATATTACTTTAAAGAGACCCTGGGGTTGGCTTCAGGAGCCCAAAAATTGGATGAATCACACCCTGGAGTTGGCAGAAGTTGGCAGCAGCAGCAGCAGGAGCCCAAATATTACTTTAAAGAGACCCTGGGGTTGGCTTCAGGAGCCCAAAAATTGGATGAATCACACCCTGGAGTTGGCAGGAGTTGACAGCAGCAGCAGCAGGAGCCCAAATATTACTTTAAAGAGACCCTGGGGTTGGCTTCAGGAGCCCAAAAATTGGATGAATCACACCCTGGAGTTGGCAGGAGTTGACAGCAGCAGCAGCAGGAGCCCAAATATTACTTTAAACAGACCCTGGGGTTGGCTTCAGGAGCCCAAAAATTGGATGAATCACACCCTGGAGTTGGCAGGAGTTGGCAGCAGCAGCAACAGGAGCCCAAATATTACTTTAAAGAGACACTGGAGTTGGCTTCAGGAGCCCAAAAATTGGATGAATCACACCCTGGAGTTGGCAGAAGTTGGCAGCAGCAGCAGCAGGAGCCCAAATATTACTTTAAAGAGACCCTGGGGTTGGCCTCAGGAGCCCAAAAATTGGATGAATCACACCCTGGAGTTGGCAGGAGTTGACAGCAGCAGCAGCAGGAGCCCAAATATTACTTTAAACAGACCCTGGGGCTGGCTTCAGGAGCCCAAAAATTGGATGAATCACACCCTGAAGTTGGCAGCAGCAGCAGCAGGAGCCCAAATATTACTTTAAAGAGACACTGGGGTTGGCTTCAGGAGCCCAAAAATTGGATGAATCACACCCTGGAGTTGGCAGGAGTTGGCAGCAGCAGCAACAGGAGCCCAAATATTACTTTAAAGAGACACTGGAGTTGGCTTCAGGAGCCCAAAAATTGGATGAATCACACCCTGGAGTTGGCAGAAGTTGGCAGCAGCAGCAGCAGGAGCCCAAATATTACTTTAAAGAGACCCTGGGGTTGGCTTCAGGAGCCCAAAAATTGGATGAATCACACCCTGGAGTTGGCAGGAGTTGACAGCAGCAGCAGGAGCCCAAATATTACTTTAAACTGACCCTGGGGCTGGTTTCAGGAGCCCAAAAATTGGATGAATCACACCCTGGAGTTGGCAGGAGTTGGCAGCAGCAGCAGCAGGAGCCCAAATATTACTTTAAAGAGACACTGGGGTTGGCTTCAGGAGCCCAAAAATTGGATGAATCACACCCTGGAGTTGGCAGGAGTTGACAGCAGCAGCAGCAGGAGCCCAAATATTACTTTAAACAGACCCTGGGGTTGGCTTCAGGAGCCCAAAAATTGGATGAATCACACCCTGGAGTTGGCAGGAGTTGGCAGCAGCAGCAACAGGAGCCCAAATATTACTTTAAAGAGACCCTGGGGTTGGCTTCAGGAGCCCAAAAATTGGATGAATCCCACCCTGGAGTTGGCAGCAGCAGCAGCAGCAGGAGCCCAAATATTACTTTAAAGAGACACTGGGGTTGGCTTCAGGAGCCCAAAAATTGGATGAATCACACCCTGGAGTTGGCAGAAGTTGGCAGTAGCAGCAGCAGGAGCCCAAATATTACTTTAAAGAGACCCTGGGGTTGGCTTCAGGAGCCCAAAAATTGGATGAATCACACCCTGGAGTTGGCAGAAATGGCAGCAGCAGGAGCCCAAAAAATGGCCTAAAGACATAAATATGTTTTGCACCATTTGGAAAGTGTAAAACGTGGCACCATGCTGAATCTAGTCGCATGCATCAGGCATTGGTGGGTGGAAATCCTGGCTGATCCATCCCTGATTCATTTTGACAAAGGTGAGTCTCTCCACATTTTTAGTTGACAGACGAGTTCTCCTCGCCGTAACTATGGCCCCCGCCGCACTAAACACCCGCTCAGATGGCACGCTACTTGCCGGGCAGGACAGCTTTTCCAGGGCAAACTCTGCTAGTTGCGGCCACAAATCAAGTTTGGCTGCCCAGAAGTCCAGCGGATCCTCAAGGTGTGTTGGCATGGTCATGTCAAAGTATGACATGACCTGCTGGTTGAGGTCCTGCTCCAGGTCTTCCTGCTGCTCATGAGTAGCCTCACTATGCGGGTGTAGAAAGCTACTCATTAGCGACTGAAGACTGAGGCTGCTGCTGCTGATGGAGCTTCTGCTGCTGCTGCTGCCAACCCCCCCAGCGGCCATGGCAGTGGAAGGTGAGCGCAGAGGTCCCCTCGAGTCAGACCTGCGAGAGTATGGACCATGGCGCAGATAGGCATCGGCTAACTGCCTACGTAGAATGTCTTTGTAGTAGTTGAGTTTGTCCTCCCTCTCGGTGGGTTTAAAAAATGCCCCCATTTTGTGCCGGAAGCGAGGGTCCAATAAGGTGGACAGCCAGAAGTCATCCCGCCGACAGATGGAAACAATTCTGGGGTCACTACGCAAGCACGTGAGCATGCTTCGTGCCATTTGCGCAAGTGACTCGGATGGACTACCTGTCTCCATCTCCACTGCATACTGCCACGGTGTGCCCGGGTCCTCTGTCTCGCCTTCTTCAAAAACCTCTAGCTCCTCTGGCTGCTCCTGCTCCTCCTCTCCTGTCCGCTGACTAGATAAACCAGCCATTTCGCCAAGCCTAAACTGTGTTTCGCTGGGCAACTCCTCCTCCTCCTCTTCCTCCTCCTCCAGTTCAGCTCCAGCGGGGTTCATGTGGCCGTAAGATGTAAACGCCATGTCTCCAGTGCCCTGACCAGCCATGGTTTCCAACATGTGCTGTAGTACATGAAGCAGTGGAATCACGTCGTTCATCCCGTAATCCTGCCGACTGACAAATAAAGTGGCATCCTCAAAGGGCCTGAGCAAACGGCAGGTGTCACGTATGAGCTGCCACTGGTTGACATTGAAGTTACACAGGGGAGTCCCCCTATCTGCTTGGATCATCAGGAAATCCGTGATGGCTTTTCTCTGTTCATATAATCGGTCCAACATGTGAAGGGTGGAATTCCAACGGGTGGAAACATCGCAAATCAGACTATGTTGGGGGATACCATTCTGACGCTGTAGCTCAAGAAGGGTGTGTTTGGCGGTGTAGGAGTGGCTGAAGTGCATGCAAAGTTTCCTTGAAGTTGTTAGGATGTCTTGCAGATGGGGGGAACACTTCAGAAACCGCTTGACAACCAGATTGAAGACGTGAGCCATGCAGGGGGCATGGGTCAGGCTTCCTTGGCGCAGCGCAGACAAAATGTTCTTCCCATTGTCGGTAACCATGATTCCCATTTTAAGTTTTCTCGGAGTAAGCCATGTTTGGATTTCCTGATGAATACATTTAAGCAGTTCCTCCCCTGTGTGACTCCGTTCGCCAAGTCAAACCATGTGAAGCACTGCGTGACACCTCCGTGCCCTGCAGACATGGTAGACTGGAGGGGCACTGAGACTTGAGCCTACAGTGGAGGGTGAGGAGATGGCGGAGGATGAGGAGGCCGAGTCGCACGGTGTCACAGGCCCAATGGGCAGAGAGCGCGGAGGCCGAAGCGGCGTGACCTGTCCAAGTTGCTGCTGCTGCTGCAAAGGGACCACATTCACCCAGTGGGCCGTAAACGACATGTACTGCCCCTGACCGTAGTTACAGCTCCAGATGTCAGCGCTGCCATGTATTTTGCTACACACCGACAGGCTCAAGGACTGGCCCACCTTCTGTTCAACAAAAGTGTGCAGCGCTGGTACTGCCTTCTTGGCAAAGAAATGACGGCTTGGGACTCTCCACCTCGGCTCGGCACAAGCCATCAGTTCTCTGAAAGGTGCAGATTCCACCACCTGAAAAGGGAGCGACTGCAGCACCAGCAACTTGGACAGGAGCACATTCAGCTTCTGCGCCGTAGGATGAGTGGGCGCATACTGCTGTCTCTTGGACATGGCTTCGCTGATGGATTGCTGGCGGGATGCATGACTTGGAGGAGGAGGAGCAGGAGCGACAGAGGATGGGTATGACGCACAGCTGCCTTCGGCTGAGGTGCTGGAGCCTTGGCTGGCAGAAATTGGGAGCTCACTTGGTGAGGAAGCAGACTGGACCACCCCTTGGGAGCCTCGGTTCTCCCAGGTCGCTTTATGGTGACGCATCATATGTTGACGCAGGGCCGTGGTGCCAACATTTGGACCCTGGCCACGCTTCACCTTTTGCCTACATATCTTGCATGTGGCCATGTTACCCTCCTGCGGATGCCTCAGGAAAAACTGCCACACTGCCGAGTAGCTACTTTTCCCACCCCCTGGCCTCACTGATTCACTGCTGCTGTTGCCAACTCCAGGAACCCCTGCTCCACTACCTCCTGATAAGGTAGACTGCCGCACAGCAGGTGCTCTACCCCGACCCCGGCCCCAGCCGGCTCCAGCCTTTGGAATTGTGCCCCCATGCTGACTGCTACCACCTTGCTGCCTCAGCTGCTGACTCCGGGGCAACCTGCGCCCCTCTTCTCCTGATGATGACGATGAAGCCCCTTCCTCACCCGGCTCCCAAGTGCGATCGGCTTCATCGTCATCATCATCATCACCGAGTTGTGGCTGTACGTCACTGATGTTCGTGGATTCGTCAACAGTGTCTGGCGCAGGAGCTGGAACGCTCGCAGCACCCACGACACTGTCCACATCACTATTTGTCTGCCTAGCTAAAGAAGCCACCTCCATTTCTTGGCTGGGCAGTAGCTGCTGACTGTCCTCCTGTATCTGATCGTCCTCCTCACTAAAGAGTGGAGCTGAACCCAAAGCATAGGATACGTCGCTGGGGGAGGGAACGGCGTAGGACAGAGGCAATGGGAGGACAGGGACTGCTCTCGGGGCATGCCAACTCAGGGTTGTGTCAGAGGAACCTACCGACCCTAGACTGGGGGTCTCAGATGTAAGTTGTGATGATGTTGTTGATGAGCGCGTCAGCCAATCTACCACGGCAGATGCGTTACTGGTGGAGACCCGACCGCTAGCAGATACTGGCAGATTAGGTCTCTCAGCGTGACTCCTGCTGCTACTGGCCCCCAGTCTGATGCGAGCTCTGCCTGCGGAATCTTGGCCTCTGCCACTCCTCTTTTCACTTCCAGGCACTTGTCTGCCCGACATAGTCTAACTGGCGTGGTAGTAGGTGATATTTAACCCTTTAACCGCCAGCCTACCTTGAGATTTTGTCACCCTTTGTTGCCAGACCATTTTGCACTATTTTGCGCTCCCCTTGTTCAACTGTGATTTTTGAGGGGATTTCCAGGGATTTCCCAGGAAAATGATATATTGTTTTTTTCAGCAGAGTCTGGGCTTTAACATGAAATGTCTTGTTTGTCATTTGTTAGGTGTATTCTTAATATTTTTGGGTGAAATATGTGCAAAAAAAAAAAAAAAAAAAAAAATTTTTACATATTGTAGTTTTTTTTGGAATAAAAAATGTAAGTTTGTCAATAAAATCTTATTGCGTGTGAAATCCCAATTTCTCCCGGTTACAGCGGTACCACATATGTATAGGTAGACACCCTTTCCTGCCCAGGAGACTCCCCCAAACTGAAACAGCGCTTTAGGAGATTTTCAGATAAAATACAACTATGCTATGCAATATGCGCACCTTGCGGTTTTTCCAGAAAAACAACCCTTTACATTTAAAATACCCCCAACAAACTATATATTCTCTGGAAGTACACACCTCAGGCTTTCTAGGCGTACCAGGCTTGTGGATGTGGCCATAGTTTTCTGGAAGTAATCCCTCAACGTAATCTTTGGTTGCAAAGAGTTTCCCTAAAAAAAGGATAAAAAAGCAGAATCAAAGCCACATTTTCCTAAAAAAACTATATACAAACAAGAAAAATCAAGTTTAATCTGAAAAAGCAACATCTCCCGAACAGAACGATACCCAACATGCATAGGTTCTGTCAAGGGAAGAGTTGCCAAACACCCCAAAGTAAAGCATGCGCATAACGGTAATTTTACTTGAAAATTTCAGCTCTGCAGACAAAGTGCGCACCTTGCGATTTTTCAACCAAAACAACCCTTTACATTTGGAATATCCCCCATAAACCATATATTCCCTGAAAGTACACACGTTAAGCTTTCTAAGGGTACCCAGCTTGTTGTAGTGGGCTCATCTTTCTGGAATTAATTCCTCAAAGAATTCTTTGGTTGCACAGGGTTTCCCTAAAAAATTTATAAAAAAGCTGAATAAAAAACACCTTTTCCTAAAATATAAATATGCAAACCAGAAAAAACAAGCTAAGTCTGAAAGCGCAAGGTCCCCCGAACAGAACAATACCCAACATGCATAGGTACTATTAACCCTTTTAATTGCCAGCCTACTTGAGATTTTGTCACCCTCTGTTGACAGGCCATTTTTCCCCATTTTGCGTCATGTTTTGCGACATGTTTTGCGCCATTTTTGCTGGAACTTTCAGAAAAATTATATATTTTTTTTTTTGCAGCAGAGTTTAGACTTTAACATGAAATGTCTTGTTTGTAATTTTTTTTTTTTTTTTTACAATATTATTAAGTGAAAAAAAAAATAAATAAATAAAATTTTTTTTTTAGAAAATTGACTCCTTTATTTTAAATAAAAAATGTATTTTATTAAGGAAAATCATATTGCATGTGAAAGCCCCATTTCTACCGATTAGAACGGTACCACATATTTATCGGTAGCCCCCCGTTCCTGCCCAGGAGACCCCCCCTAACTGAAACAAGTATTTTATAACATTCACAAAAAAAACACAAAAACCATCCACACTACAAAGGGTTAAATCGAGAAGAAAAATGACATAGGGTCCCCCCTCCCAGGGGAGGGAGACCCCATTTTTTTTTTTTGATTTTTAAGGGTTAAAAACCCTTAAAAATCAAAAAAAAAATTGACGTGGGGTCCCCCTTACCCGAAGTAACCAGCCCGGGACCAGCTATGGGGGCTTGTAGGCACAGAGTGGGGGGGCCAGCTTTTGTGGCCCCCCCACCCTGCAGCCTACGAGCCCACATAGCCCATGTGGGCCCGGGCTCTTCTGCCCCCCCCTGGCCTTTGGGGAGGCAGGTAATGGGGGTGCCGGGGGTTAATGGCAAGCCACCCGCTAGCGCAGGTGGCTTGCCATCCCCCCAGCCTTGTGAACTGGTATAGTGGTCATGGACCCCTTACCAGTTCACAAGGGGTTAAAAGTAAATAATCACACAGACACACAAAAGAGAAAAAATATTTTATTAATTTTTATTTTTTTTTTACACTGTACTCACCTCCCATCCATCCTGGAGCACTCTGTCCCTCGGCGATCACTGGCTTCTGCTCACTTGCTAGAAGCCTTTTATAGCTGCTGGATGACAGAACACAAAGGGTTAATCAAAAAAAAAAAATGACATAGGGTCCCCCCTCCCAGGGGGGGCGGACCCCATTTTTTTTTTGATTTTTAAGGGTTAAAAACCCTTAAAAATCAAAAAAAAAATTGACGTGGGGTCCCCCTTACCCACAGTAACCAGCCCGGGACCAGCTATGGGGGCTTGTAGGCACAGAGTGGGGGGGCCAGCTTTTGTGGCCCCCCCACCCTGCAGCCTACGAGCCCACATAGCCCATGTGGGCCCGGGCTCTTCTGCCCCCCCCTGGCCTTTGGGGAGGCAGGTAATGGGGGTGTCAGGGGTTAATGGCAAGCCACCCGCTAGCGCAGGTGACTTGCCAGACCCCCGAGCCCTGTGAACTGGTATAAGGGGTCACATGGACCCCTTACCAGTTCACAAAGGGTTAAAAGGTAAAAAAAAAAGACAAGACACGTTTTTTTTAAAAAGTTTATTAAAAAAAAAAAAAAAAAACTTTTACTTTACTCACCTCCGATCTTCATCTTCTGTGTCCCGCGGCGATCTGCTGTCAGTGACGGCTGGGCAGAGAAGGGGGGAGGCAGGCGATCGGAGGATCGCCTACCTCCCTCCTTCCCCGCCCAGCCGTCACCGGCATCTGAGAGACGAACTGCCGGGTGCCCCGATGACACCCGGCGGTGACGTCATCTGGCCCCGCCCCGTGACGTCACCAAAGATGGCGGCCGCCATCGGAAGAGAGCAAGGGAGGAGGGCTGTTATGCCCCCTCCAGAAGACAGAAGAGCGGGGGGGGGGATCGGAGCCCCCCCCCCCCGTGAAGAGGAGAGCCTGCGGGAGCCGGCGGGGACAAAGGTAGGTGACTGTTTTTTTTTTTTTTTGTTTTTTTTTTATAGTAAACCGGGCGGCTGCTGAAACGGGGGGGGGGGCACCCTGTTCCGGGCCCTCCCCTGCAGCCGGAGGAGCCCCGATGGGCGATCGGAGCCCCTCTGGCTGAAGAGGAGACCCGACCGGATCGAACGAGGGGTCAGGTAAGTGTCTTTTATTTTTACTTTTTTTTTTTTTTCTGGGGAAAGTCAGGCACGTAAATTTTACGTGGCTGGCGTTTAACTGTTGAAGAGGCAGCCACGTAAAATTTACGTGGCTGGCGTTTAAAGGGTTAAAAAAACCCCGGGCAGCGGTGGGTCTATATGAAACAGAATATAATGCACACCAAAAGTGAGCAGTAACACTCAGCCTCCAACAGGCCTGCTTAGTGTAAATAAGAGAGCTGCTTAGTGTAAATAAAGAGGGGTATGCTATGTTACAGAATGGGATGCCTCAACAGAAGTACACCTGGCAGGCAGCAGTAAGCCTATGCCCAGCAAAAGTGTCTTTATCAGGGCTAATTTCAATTATAATAAGTGCAAATGGTTATATGGTCTTAAACAGAGGCTGCTGTAGTCACAGAATGGGATGCCCCCAAAAAAGATCCAGTAGTGCTATGCCCAGCAAAAGTGTCTTTATCAGGCCTAATTTCAAATATAATAAGAGCAAATGGTTATATGGTCTTAAACAGAGGCTGCTGTAGTCACAGAATGGGATGCCCCAAAAAAAGATCCAGTAGTGCTATGCCCAGCAAAAGTGTCTTTATCAGGCTAATTTCAAATATAATAAGAGCAAATGGTTATATGGTCTTTAACAGAGGCTGCTATAGTCACAGAATGGGATGCCCTTGCAGGGTCCAGTAGTGCTATGCCCAGCAAAAGTGTCTTTATCAGGCTAATTTCAAATATAATAAGAGCAAATGGTTATATGGTCTTTAACAGAGGCTGCTATAGTCACAGAATGGGATGCCCTTGCAGGGTCCAGTAGTGCTATGCCCAGCAAAAGTGTCTTTGTCAGGCTAATTTCAAATATAATAAGAGCAAATGGTTATATGGTCTTTAACAGAGGCTGCTATAGTCACAGAATGGGATGCCCTTGCAGGGTCCAGTAGTGCTATGCCCAGCAAAAGTGTCTTTATCAGGCCTAATTTCTATGAGAATAAGTGCAAATGGTTATTATGCTATTAAATAGAGGCTGGTGTTGTCACAGAATGGGATGCCACAAAAACCAGAGAGCATGCACAGCAAAAGTGTCTTTATCAGGCCTAATTTCTATGAGAATAAGTGCAAATGGTTATTATGCTATTAAATAGAGGCTGGTGTTGTCACAGAATGGGATGCCACAAAAACCAGAGAGCATGCACAGCAAAAGTGTCTTTATCAGGCCTAATTTCTATGAGAATAAGTGCAAATGGTAATTATGCTATTAAATAGAGGCTGGTGTAGTCACAGAATGGGATGCCACAAAAACCAGAGAGCATGCACAGCAAAAGTGTCTTTATCAGGCCTGATTTCTATGAGAATAAGTGCAAATGGTTATTATGCTATTAAATAGAGGCTGGTGTAGTCACAGAATGGGATGCCACAAAAACCAGAGAGCATGCACAGCAAAAGTGTCTTTATCAGGCCTGATTTCTATGAGAATAAGTGCAAATGGTTATTATGCTATTAAATAGAGGCTGGTGTTGTCACAGAATGGGATGCCACAAAAACCAGAGAGCATGCACAGCAAAAGTGTCTTTATCAGGCCTAATTTCTATGAGAATAAGTGCAAATGGTTATTATGCTATTAAATAGAGGCTGGTGTTGTCACAGAATGGGATGCCACAAAAACCAGAGAGCATGCACAGCAAAAGTGTCTTTATCAGGCCTGATTTCTATGAGAATAAGTGCAAATGGTTATTATGCTATTAAATAGAGGCTGGTGTAGTCACAGAATGGGATGCCACAAAAACCAGAGAGCATGCACAGCAAAAGTGTCTTTATCAGGCCTGATTTCTATGAGAATAAGTGCAAATGGTTATTATGCTATTAAATAGAGGCTGGTGTTGTCACAGAATGGGATGCCACAAAAACCAGAGAGCATGCACAGCAAGAGTGTCTTTATCAGGCCTAATTTCTATGAGAATAAGTGCAAATGGTTATTATGCTATTAAATAGAGGCTGGTGTAGTCACAGAATGGGATGCCACAAAAACCAGAGAGCATGCACAGCAAAAGTGTCTTTATCAGGCCTGATTTCTATGAGAATAAGTGCAAATGGTTATTATGCTATTAAATAGAGGCTGGTGTTGTCACAGAATGGGATGCCACAAAAACCAGAGAGCATGCACAGCAAAAGTGTCTTTATCAGGCCTAATTTCTATGAGAATAAGTGCAAATGGTTATTATGCTATTAAATAGAGGCTGGTGTTGTCACAGAATGGGATGCCACAAAAACCAGAGAGCATGCACAGCAAAAGTGTCTTTATCAGGCCTAATTTCTATGAGAATAAGTGCAAATGGTTATTATGCTATTAAATAGAGGCTGGTGTTGTCACAGAATGGGATGCCACAAAAACCAGAGAGCATGCACAGCAAAAGTGTCTTTATCAGGCCTAATTTCTATGAGAATAAGTGCAAATGGTTATTATGCTATTAAATAGAGGCTGGTGTAGTCACAGAATGGGATGCCACAAAAACCAGAGAGCATGCACAGCAAAAGTGTCTTTATCAGGCCTGATTTCTATGAGAATAAGTGCAAATGGTTATTATGCTATTAAATAGAGGCTGGTGTAGTCACAGAATGGGATGCCACAAAAACCAGAGAGCATGCACAGCAAAAGTGTCTTTATCAGGCCTGATTTCTATGAGAATAAGTGCAAATGGTTATTATGCTATTAAATAGAGGCTGGTGTAGTCACAGAATGGGATGCCTCACAGCAGACTTAAGATCAGTTCAGTATATATGCACAGTTAGTTAGTATAAGCAGCCTGAAAACGCTAACAAAGCAGGCTGGATGAAAAAAAAAAAAACCTGACAGCCTCCGATTTTCCCTTCCTTTCCCTGTTTTTCGCTTACTTTCTGTCTGTCTCCTGTCTGTCTCCTGCCTGTCTCCAGCCTGTCCCTGTCTGTCCCTGCTTGTCTAACTGTCTGTCTCTCCCTCAGCTACACAGCGTTCTGTCTCTCACGAATGCAATAGAGAAATTAGGCTGGAAAGCAAGATGGCCGGCCTTAAATACCGCTGTGACGTCACCGGGCTTGCTGGCTGCTGATAGGCTGCATGTGACTGTCCCAGCTTGCACTGGCGCGGGGTTGATGTCTGGACATGTCCCGTCCGCCATCTTAGAATGCCTGTAATGTAAATGAATGGATGTTAAAGGAAAACTTCGAGCGATCGAATCGCGGGGAAATTCGGATTCGATCCGAATCGAATTTTTCCTGAAATTCGGATCGAATCCGGGTTCGTCCGGATCGATTCGCTCATCCCTAATTGTGAAACCCCCTGAGCCCACTGTATACACACCTTCCTCCCATGGGGCATGTGCAGGGTTTGGCCAGTATTCCTGTACTGAGGATGGACTCCGCACCAGCACATCACCTGGAGTCATCACTTCCCCCTTTTCCCAGCATCAACTAATAAGAAGCCATTCAGTGCAGGTAATGCTCCCCATACACTTGTAATGGGGTTTGAGGCAAAATGCTACAGGCTCCCCATTGCAGCAAAAACACCCAACAATGCTGGCGTCTGTATGTGAGTGGTGATACTGGCATACATGGCCAACATACTGCAGCAGTCACGTATAAACATGCTCCCATGTAGCTAGTTCTATATATTTTTTTATTAATTACAGGTACTACTGCACTGTAGTAGTTATTTTATTTAAGCACAAACAATAAATACACTTACAGTACTACACCAATTAAAAAACACACATATCACACAGAGAACACATTAAAAACAGTCTACCCCTCTAGTATCTAATATAATACACCTAAATAGTAAAGAGAATCAAAAAATGGACGGGGGCCCCCTCAACACTAATAAATAAATGAGCCCCGGGGCTGTTGTATTTGTGGCAGCAAAAAATATCCCTATGAAAAAATTATTTTGAACAATGTGGAGTAAACTAACCTACCCCTAAAGTGAATTGTGCATGAAATATCAATAAATAATAAATATATATCTATCAAAGTGTAAAAAACTTGAAAAATATTATCATATGAAACATTTTAAGAGCATAAACCTATCACGGCATATTTGATATAACCACTAAATATTTAAGCAATAACAATAAAGTGTACAAACCATGCATACAAAAAGTCACTTAATCACAATAAAGACACATAGAGAGACCAAAATAAAGTGCAATATAATACTACCAGGAAACAATGTTAGTAGCAACGTCCAAAGAGAGAAGGGGGGAAGAGGGTGAGTCAAAATTGCCAAAATATATATTTTTTTACTGTTAACCCTTCGTGAACTGGGAAGGGAACCATGACACCGACCCCTATAACAGGTCACAAGGCTTGGGGTCTGGCAAGTTTGTAGCCGGGGGGGTCACCAAACAATAAATGCTTAACTTGCCCGGCACCTGTCATTACGCTTGGCTGGATGGCAAGGAGGGAGATGTCGGCAGAATCCAAATGTTGACAGTGTGAGGAGGTATAAAAATATGACCATAACTATAGTTAATCCTAGGATGTCAAAACACACCTTGCCAATTACCAGATGCACCCTAATACATTTGTCTGGAGCTACCAACAGGAAGTCATTGACATATGACAGGACAGGAGAACAAGCCATCTTACAACCCTGTGCTAACTAGGCCATTTGGCTGAATCAAGTGACACCTCCATATGTGCTGATTGACATCTACTTATTACAAAGCAACGAATGAGACATTTGCTGCACATCTCTCTTTAAAAGAAAATATACATGAAAGCATAACTGAAAATCCCTTCAAAAATAACAGTTGAACAGTGAAATATGGCCTGGCCACAGAGGGTGGAAAAAACTCCAGGTAAGTTGGCAGTGAATGGGTGTATATATATATATATATATATATATATATATATATATACAGGGGCATAGCTAAGGGGGTGCAGGGGGCACTTTCCCTGGGTGCCAATCATCAGGGGGCGCCAAGTGAAGTTGGGTAAACGTTTTTAAAGCAGTTGGTACAGTGCCCCATGGCTGGCTGATAGGGCAGAGCCAGGTGCGGATGTAGAAGCAGTGCATGGAGCGGCTGGACACAGGAACGCCAAGGCATCTGTAACTCTGCTCTCCACCCCTCCCCTGGTGCCACAGTGCAGACACATGACAGGGAATTAGAGGTGAGCGCAAAGAGATCGGCATCCAGCAAGTGTGTGTATAATAAAGTGTATGAATTGTATTAAATATTAAAGTGGACCAACACCCTCCCGGATCGGCCAGGGAATCTATAAGTGTGACAGTTTTTCAAATATCTTCTAGCATGTTATCACATGCTGTGCATAAAGTGCAAAGTGATTGCTGCTGTGGGTCCTGAGAACTGCAGTACAACAATACATAGGTAGCTGGTCGCCTGTGCTGTATATAATATCAAGCCCCCAGGTTCTCCTTTAGACCTCTTTTCTAATATAGGCACCACATTTGCTAAGCGCCAATCTTGTGAAATAGCCCCCGTCATTATTGAATCTACAAATATTAAAAATAGTAGTGTGTCTATTACTGTATATAGTTCCCTTAAAACATGGGGATGAATGCCATTTGCCAGCATTTTTTTAATGAAATGTGGGAGTGTTGTGTTAGACATATAGACTGGTAGCCCTGGGCTTAAAGGTCAAACTGCTGCCCCCTTGTCCTGCCGGTTACCCAACACCTACGCCTTTTGGCACAGGTCCAGTCCTTGGGGCACTGGCTCTTCCACACACTCAGTGTCTAAGTAAGGGTGTGGGTATCTGGAGGCGGTACCTGCATACCACCCTATGGTGCCAATAGGTGCATGTTGAATCCAACTCTCTGTGAACGAAAAGGTGCAACAACAAAAAAAACTTTTAGCATATAAATGTATCAGTACACACCCATCTGAGTCTCCTTTTTTCTGTCCCACATTGGGTGGCATCCTCTTCCCTGGCAGGGGTCGTTGGATGCCAGTGGCAGAGGTTTTAAGGGGACAAAGCTCTCCCTCTCCTTCCATCCTGGCATCCAGCCATGTTTAGTGGCGGCTACCAGAAAGGAAGCTTTTATAGCACACAAAGGGAGCCTGTGTAGCATCACAGGAGGGACTGCTGTGCACAGGTGTAAAATGTGCGAGTGTTCCTTTGAGAGACACCTATACGTATTCCGCATGCAAGTGGATGCATTTTTTTTGGACAAGATTATTCGACCGTGCTGAATCAACCCTCAACCCTTATAACACGTTACTGAAACTTATGTGCACCTATGTAACCTGATTAACGTACATTACAGGGCTTATTCACTAATATAATAAAAAAGATGGAGAGGTAGCATACATTCGGCTGCTGCCTCTCCACGTAGTTGCAGCTGCCTGGTGCTGGGACAGAAGGGGAAACATGAGAACATTCCCTGCTTGCCCGTCTGCCACTTAAAGGCTCGGATTGTGTGCATGCGTAATTTGGTCTGCTCACATGCATACTTGGGAATCAGGAAGTGTGCACATGAGCTTTAAATGAGCTTTAGGAGTGTGTGCATGTGCATTAGATGGTGCACACATGCACTTTTGGGAATGTGAATGCGTGATCAGGATAGCATGCATATACATTTGGGAGTTCGGGTATTGTGTCTGGGGGTCTGATGTAGTCTCCAATGTCGCCTAGCAACAGGAAAAGAGGAAAAGAGCACAGCCAGCGTGTCTGAAGCAAGTTCACAAGCTCTTACAGACCCCACCCATTATGCTGATTATTATGCTGATCATTATGCTGATTATTAGGCAGCATTCGGGCTACAAGTCCCATGCGCACTTGCTGCAGAAGAGAAACCTAGAGGCAGAACTGTAAACCTTGATATATTGGCTATTTCTTCTTCAATTTAAAAATGGAAATCAGTTTAGTACAGTACCAAGCATAGTCGACACAATGGTCTAACAAATGCCTTTTCCTCAAATATTACTTTAATTCTTGTCTCAATAAAAATATTTAAAAGTGACAACTATGGACAAAATTTCTGTAAAAGAAATAACCCAAAATAACCCAAAATGAAATAAACAGTCCCCACCCAAAAAAAAACAACTCAAGGTTGCGGCGTCTTTCCTAACTTATTTCTCAATGGGCAGTGCATTCTCTGCAGGTCCGCTGGGTCAGGGGCTATAAACAGCCAGTCCCTGACCCTACTACTTACCGCCCCCTTACCCTTAAGCACATGTCTGGTGCTCTTCCAGGGGTGCTGGGGATCTACCCTCAGGTCCCGCTAGAATCTGAAGTGAATAGGGACATACATCCCTCCATCTCTGTGGTATAAAAGCTTCCCTTACTGGACACCAAGGAAGACAGGAGACCCGTGCCCTCCCACTTCAGATGCTGATGGTTGGCTACAACAGCCTCTCTCCAGCAGCAGAAAATCACAGCCAGCATACCAGGATGGAGTCCCAACCCAAAGGACCGTCAAAGAGAATGATGTTCATCTGAGTATGTGGTGGCAGTGATTTGTTACTTTTCTTTTTAACTGTTTGTCAACTGGTAAGGGGTCCAGGGCACCCCTGTACCAGTTCACATCGTAATGATGGCCGGCATGCTGGCAGGTGGCATACCAGATAATTTGATCAAGATTTGGGTCAAATCTAACTATGGCCCAGATTCGAAAGCCCATCACTAAAGGTGACCGCTGATATTTTAGTTTTATTCACCCCAGCTTAAGCTCTTCCTGTTCAGTAGATCTAAATTAAAACAGAATAGAGGCTTAATTGGCTCATCACTCTTTTTCCGCCTATGAAGTAGAATTTATAATATTAATATTCATGATTGCAGCAATAACCTTATTTTTCTCTCTGCATATCCCAGGCCCATCCATCTCCAAAATCATGTGTGCTGCAAGAGCCAAACTATAGACTGCCATTTGCATGGAATAAAAACTTGGATAATTCACATCAGGTAAGAGAAGTGAGGTTAATTGTCTTAATTCCATGGAGCAGTGTTTTTCAGGTAAGTTGAAGTATGACTGG
Source organism: Gastrophryne carolinensis (assembly GCA_027917425.1). NCBI lineage: Eukaryota > Metazoa > Chordata > Amphibia > Anura > Microhylidae > Gastrophryne > Gastrophryne carolinensis. The sequence continues at coordinate 644,698,713 of CM051234.1, read as the reverse complement.
AATATAGCTTTTCTTGAAGGATTTATATTAGTACACCCTAAATAAAAGTAGTGGATATCCTCAAGTATAGGATTATAACCAGTAGAGGTAATACGAAAGCTCATTCTTAGTCCTTGGACTTCCTTTTCAGGCCGCATAACAATCAAACTGCCATTAATCACTGGTAAGAATTCAGACCCCAAATGATAGCTGTCAATCCATGATTCGTGGAGGATCAAAGTAATGTTTTGCAAAACAACTTCTAATCCAGACAAAATGTTATAATGAACAAAATATTTTCCACAAATAATGATCACCATGGCTGTTGATTTTTGAATGACCTTAACTTTCTCTTTATTTGCTTTGGTATCGCTTGAAAGCTTGATGATGTAGGCAATACAGATACTGTTCCTGGTCATCTCTTTTGTCAGGTCCTGTAGTTCCGATTCTGCATTGTCATCATATGGGGTGATAATTCCCACCCAGTTCCAGCCAAATGCCTTCAAGCAATAAATAATGGCTTCAATGCGAAGGCGATTGGTTGAGACAACTTTAAGACCAGTACTAGTTAGTACAGAAGTACTGGTCTCGTAATTGATCTAAAAAAAAATGATAAGCCATATATAGTTATAGTATTGAGTATAGATGAGCAAACTGAACCATGAAATGTGTTCCGTATGAACGCGAGTTTCCCACAAGTTCAATGAAATGAACTCAGAAGAGGCTGCTACGTGTGTATGTGTATTAGAGCACCCAAAATGTCGAGGACACATGAACAGGAAACAGGGGTCCCACATGATGCATTGCAGCCAGCCAATCTACTGCTTGCCACTGCCCCGTGATGTCACAGATGCCCTGCCACTATAAAATATAGAGCACATGCACACAGCCACTATTGCTGCTTCCTGAGTCCTGATTACAGCATTGAGCAGAGCTGAATCTGCCATTAGGTAGAGATAGGGAAAGCTAAACTTAAAGTGGACCAACACCGAGAGGTGATCGGCCCGGAAATCTATAAGATTCCCGGGCCGATCACCTCCCACCCCGCGGGACATCCGAGATCGGGATGTCCCGCGGGGTGAAACCCCCCCAAACACCCCAAATCACCTACCTTATCTTCCGCCGCCGCCGCCTCCCTCGCGCCCCTCTAGGCGTGCGCGCGCCCGCCGAAAGTGGCGCGAGGGAGGCGGCGGAAGCCGCTTGGACGTTCCTGTTCCCCGCCTGGACGTTGGCAGGGATTGGACCGGGCAGTCACGTGGGAGCGGGGAGAGGTGAGTTTATTGGGGTTTCTGGGGGGTTTCACACAGCATGGCACCCCCGATCGGGGTGCCCCGCCGAGGTGGACCAAAATCCTGAGTGTTGGTCCACTTTAAATTAAAATTGATAGTGGACAGAGATAGAGCTATTGTATTTTAGGGAATTTGTTGTGGTGGATTTTTTTCTTCTTCACATCTTGCCTGTCAGCACTGTGCCTAGGAAGGGGGAGACTTGCCTAGGAAGGTGGAGACTTGGGAAGTGCTAGAACAGTATATCCCTGGTTCTATTTTTTAGTGGGTGTAACTGCGCTTTGGGTCTTAAAAATACTGAGCACTAATACAGTCATTCATTTTACAAACATTTAGTGATAATCCTCTGTGTATCCCTTGTTCTAGCTTTGTTCTGTCTTGGTGGTTCTGTATCTTACTGGTTTTAAGTGATTCTTCTTTGTTCTTAAATGGACTTACCACCATTCTGTGTCAATAGCAGCCAAATGCCGCTGGGCCCTCTTCTATCCTGAATTTGCCTCCCTCCTTTACTGCACCGAGAGGTATTGACAGGCTTCTCCTCTTACTCTGAACTGCTGTTCAGTGATGAAGAAGGTTGGGAGGATAATCAGCGGTTGGAAGCCAGCAGTGATCCTGAGGAGACCTCTTGGCCTCAAAGTAATCCTCATGAGAGCCAAAGAGGGGCACATTCAGGTGAAGCCAAGGGCAGTTGATGGAGAAAGCAGTGGTAGTGAAACCTGCATAAATGAAGATCTAGCCATCTGCACGTGGCAGCAAGCTTATGAGGTGGCATCATCATCAGTGGATGAGGGCAGCAGCATGCCTCCAACCCAGCTTGATGGCAGCTGCTAGCTTGCAGAGACATACTGGTAGTGACACAGGACCACGGACACAGGAGCAAACATCCAGTAATATGTGCTTGTGGAAAACAGTGTTACTCCCAAGTGTGGGTTTTTTCCAAGAGCCATCTCACAATTCAGAGGTTGTGTGCACACTCACATATGAGGTGTGGACAAGGGACCTAAGATGGGCAACAGTTCCCTGTGTTCAAACATGGCTGCCTGAGAGAATTGTGGCACGTTAGGTAGTAGGATCCACCAACCACTGCATCTCAAAGAATGTAGCATAGTATCAGTGCCAGTCGGGGCTCCTCAGCCTCTGCTTCAAGTAGCAGTCTGTCCCATCAATTCCATCTCCTCCATTGCTCCTAATCCTTCTGATTCAAGACAGCAATCATTGCTTGAGGCGATTGCAGGAAGACAGCAGTATGCCTGCAGTCATCTAGTGGAAGCTCAATGCCAAGTTGCTAGTGCTACAGCGCCCCCCCCCCATTTTCCATGTAGTGGATTCCTTACAAGACCTGTTGGCTTGCACCCACCCAAAGTGGAGAGTCCTAAGCAGGCATTATTTCTAAAAAAAACACTACCATCCCTGCACAGCAACATGCAGAATAAGGTGTAACAGTCATTGGTCTCTTTGTTTCAAATTATGTGCACTTCAGCGCCACTATGTGGAGCTATAACTATGGGAATACCCAACTGAGCCCGGTGCTGGATAAAGTGGTGGTGGAGCTGGAGGAGCTCAATGCCGAGACTCTGTTCACATCACTGGGTGCTTATCTGGCAGTGAGGAGCATAAGAAGCAGGGGGAAGAGTGGATTAGGAAGACCCCATGACCTTTTGGCAATATTCAACGAAGAGGACAGGTGCACAAATGGCTATATGCCTGCTTGTGTGTTTTCACAGTGACATATGCATTTACGGGATGACTACTGGCTGGCAACATTGGTACTCCCTTAATTCCACAGCAAAATTTGTCCTTTCACCTTTGGAATGCCAGCGGGGGCTTCAGTGAGCCCACAGAGAACTCGACTGTCCTGCCAGAATGTGGAAGGCCTAGCATTCATACAGATGAGACAGACCTGGATAACACCAGATTTCACCACCCCTGTACCTGATTCTACTCACTAGAGCATTTATCACCAATGACTGGAGTACATTGGGATTGATTCAATGCCTATCAGGAAAACTCAATTATTTTTTAGGAGAGAAAACTGCCATTCATTTCATTGTCTACCTTGGGGCTGAGCCAGGTTAAAGTGTATACCCTGTAGACAATGAAAGTGAACGACAATTTTCTCTCCTAAAAAAGAAGTGAGTTTTCTCACCAGATTTTGAATCGACCCCATTGACTAATTTCAAGGCCTTGCTTTGTGGTAGCCTGCTCATTTTCTATTTCCAGGCCAGCAGGCTGGCATGGGCCAATCTTTCTAAATGTGTAAGTTTGCCGCTGCAGCTGGAGCCAAACTGTGGCTTAAATACAGCCACTGTAATGGCTGTATTTAAGCTAGTGGGGTCACAGAAAGTTCATTTGCTGTTACCCTCCTCCACTGGCTTTCAAATGCCTTAGGGGCATATAGAAAATGTTGCTGGTCTCTACTGCCTACTGTCTCTACTGTCTCTACTGCCCCCTAAAGATGACTAAGGGGTTTAGAAAGGCTGCTGCTTCATTTACCCTCCGCCACTGACTTTCACAGTGATCCCAGTGATTCCTTAGTGATCCAGAGAGAATGCTGCTGGTGCTACTCACCTCCACTGGCTGTCACAGCTCTAAGAGAGTCCGAAAGTTTGCTGCTGTTACCCTCCTTTACTGGCTGTCACAGCTCTAAGAGAGTCAGAAAGACTGCTGCTGATACCCTCCTCCTCCGAAGGCTGTCACAGGACTTAGGGGCTCAGTAAGACTATTGCTGCTGCTGTTACCCTCCTCCGCTAGCTTTAAAAGGCCTAAGGGGCTCAGAGAGACTGCAGAAGTCTAATTGAGTCTCTAAGGCCTTTGACAGCCATTGGAGGGTGATAGCAGCAACAGCAGTCTCTCATAGTTTCTAAGGCTTGTGACAGACTGTGGAGGAAGGTGACAGCAGACGTCTCTTTAAGTCTCTAAGGCCTGTGACAGCCAGTGGAAAGCATAGCATCAGCAGCAATCTCATTGAGCCAACAGCCTCCCTCAGGCTTGCGACAGCCAAGTCTCTAAGGCATGTAAAAGCCAGCGGAGGGGAAAGCAGCAGCAGCAGCAATCTCTCTGAGTATCTAAATCTTGTGACAGCCAGTGGAGGAAAGTGACAGCAGCAGTTTTATGGAGTCTTTTAGGCTTATGACTAGGGATGAGTGGATCCAACTTGCAAAGTTCGGATCTGTGCCAAACCTTGCAGGTTCGTGCCTCTAAACTCGAAGCCAAATTGAAATATGTGCATGGGTTTGATGTTCAGGCTGTACCCAGAAGAAGAATTGATTGAAATGATTGGCTGCATAACAGGCTTCTCCCTCCACCTATTGTCCTGGTGGGACATGTGAACCCGCCGTATAAAAGGCAGGGTCACATTTTCCAGTGCCATTGCAGTGCTGATTTAGATAGGGAGAGGTTCCTGAGATCTGACCTTTTCATCTTCCTTTAAGCACTGAGGATTGGGTCCCCTTTAATGCTATGACATGCTCTAAGCACTGAGGTTTGTGTACCTATTATCCCACAACTTGCTCTAACCACCTGGGGATTTTGTACCCTATTGTAAGTGTACCAAGTTGGGTACACAATCTCCAGTGCTTAGAGCAAGTTGTGGGATACCACAACTTGTTTTAAACACTGGGGACTGTGTACCCTGTTATACAACAACTTGGTTTAAGCACTGGAATGAATGTACCCTGTTATACTACAACTTGCTCTACCCTGTTATCCCACAGCTTTCTCTAAGCACTGGGGTGTGTGTCAGTACTCCACTTTAACCCTTTAAGTGCCAGCCTACCTGGAGTTTTTGTCACCCTTTGTTGCCAGACCATTTTGCACTATTTTGCGCTCCCCATATTCAAATGTGATTTTTGGAGGGATTTCCAGGGATTTCCCAGGAAAATGATATATTGTTTTTTTCAGCAGAGTCTGAGCTTTAACATGAAATGTCTTGTTTCTCATTTTTTAGGTGTATTCTCAATATTTTTTGGTGAAATATGTGCAAAAAAATAAAAAAAAACAATTTTTTACAAGTTGTAGTGTTTTTTTGTAATAAAAAATGTAAGTTTGTCAATAAAATTTATTGCGTGTGAAACCCCAATTTCTCCCAGTTACATCGGTACCACATATGTATAGGTAGACACCCTTTCCTGCCCAGGAGACTCCCCCAAACTGAAACAGAGCTTTTGGGGATTTTCAGAAAAAAATCAACTGCGATATGCGCTATGCGCACCTTGCAGTTTTTCCAGAAAAACAACCCTTTACATTTGAAATACCCCCCACAAACTATATATTTTCTGGCAGTACACACCTCAGGCTTTCTATTTGTACCAGGCTGGTTGATGTGGCCACAGTTTTCTAGAAGTAATCCCTCAATGTATTCTTTGGTTGCAAAGAGTTTCCCTAAAAAAAGGATAAAAAAGCAGAATCAAAGCCACATTTTCCTAAAAAAACTATACACAAACAAGAAAAAACAAGTATAATCTGAAAAAGCAACATCCCCCGAACAGAATGATACCCGACATGCATAGTTACTGTCAAGGGAAGAGTTGCCAAAGACCCCAAAGTAAAGCATGAGCATAGCGGTAATTTTTCTTGAAAATTTCAGCTCTGCAGACAAAGTGCGCACCTTGCGATTTTTCAACCAAAACAACCCTTTACATTTGGAATATCCCCCATAAACCATTCACTGAAAGTACACATGTTAAGCTTTCTAAGCGTACCCAGCTTGTTGTAGTGGGCTCATCTTTCTGGAATTTATCCCTCAAAGAACTCTTTGGTTGCGCAGGGTTTCCCTAAAAAATGTATAAAAAAAGCTGAATAAAAAACACCTTTTCCTAAAATATAAATATGCAAACAAGAAAAAACAAGCTAAGTCTGAAAGCGCAAGGTCCCCTGAACAGAACAATACCCAACATGCAGAGGTACTATTAACCCTTTTAATTGCCAGCCTACTTGAGATTTTGTCACCCTCTGTTGACAGGTCATTTTTCCCCATTTTGCGCCATGTTTTGCAACATTTTTGCTGGAATTTTCAGGAAAATTATATATATATATTTTGCAGCAAAGTTTAGGCTTTAACATGAAATGTCTTGTTTGTAAATTTTATTTATTATTAATTTTATTTATTATTAAGTAAAAAAAAAAAATAAATAAACATTTTTTTTTGAAAATTGCCTCCTTTATTTTAAATAAAAAATGTATTTTATTAGGGAAAACCACATTGCGTGTGAAAGCCCCATTTCTACCGATTAGAACGGTACCACATATTTATCGGTAGCCCCCTGTTTCTGCCAAGGAGACCCCCCTAACTGAAACAAGTAATTTTTAACATTTACAAATAAAATACAACTACCATCCACACTACAAAGGGTTAAATCGAGAAAAAAAAATGACATAGGGTCCCCCTCCCGGTGGGGGGGGGGGGGGGGGGTGAGGAATGGGGGCATTTTTGGGGGGGATTTTTAAAAAATCCCCAAGAAAATGACATGGGGCCCCCCTTACCCAAAGTAACTAGCCGGGACCAGCTATGCAGGGCTTGTAGGAACAGGGCGCAGGGGCCAGCTTTTGTGGCCCCTGGCCTTGCAGGCTACAAGCCCGCATTGCCCGTGGGCCCGGGCTCTTCTGCCCCCCCCTGGCCTTTGGGGAGGCAGGTAATGGGGGTGCCAGGGGTTAATGGCAAGTCACCGGCTAGCGCAGGTGACTTGCCATCCCCCCAGCCTTGAGAACTGGTAGAGGGGTCTCATGGACCCCTTACCAGGTCACAAGGGGCTAAATGTAAAAAAACACAGACAAAGAGAAAAAATATTTTATTATTATTATTTTTTTTAATACTTACCTCCCATCCATACTGGAGCACTCTGTCCCTCGGCGATCACTGGCTTCTGCTCACTTGCTAGAAGCCTTTTATAGCTGCTGGATGACAGAACACAAAAGGGTTAATTAAAAAAAATGACATAGGGGGGGGGACCCCATTTTTTTTGGAATTTTAAGGGTTAAAAACCCTTAAAAATCCCCCCAAAAAATGACGTAGGGTCCCCCCTACCCAGCATTACCGACCCGGGCCAGCTATGGGGGCTTGTAGAACAGGGCGCAGGGGCCAGCGTTGGTGGCCCCTGGCCCTGCAGGCTACTAGCCCACATAGCCACTAAGTGGCCCGGGCCCTTCTGCCCCTCCCTGGCCGTCGGGGAGGCAGGTAATGGGGGGCTGGGTGTTAATGGCAAGTCACCCACTAGCCGCAGGTGACTTGCCAGCCCCAGAGCCTTGTGAACTGGTATAAGGGGTCTCATGGACCCCTTACCAGTTCACAAAGGGTTAACTGTGAAAAATAAAAACACCACACAAGTAATAAAAGTATTTTATTAAAAAAAAATTTTTTTTTTTTACTGTACTTACCTTTGATTGTAAGCTCCTTTGTCCCTCGCCGCTCTGATGACAGATGCCGGTGATCGGCATCCAGAGAAGGGGGAGGCAGGAGATCAGAGGATCTCCTGCCACCTCCTTCCCCGGCACCGATCACCAGCATCTGACAGCTGAGAAGGCTGAAGCCAGAGATCGGGCCAGGATGACGTCATTAGCGGCAAGATGGCGGCCATCGAGGATGAAAGGGGAGAGAGCCTCTTGGGCTCTCTCCTGAAGATCTGTAAGTCCTGGGGGGGGGATCGGAGGCCCCCCAGGTGAAGAGGAGGGACAGCGGGAGCCAGCATACACGGAGGTAAGTGAATGTCATTTTTATTTATTTTTTTTACAGTTAGCAGCTGCTGCTGCAGAAGCGGGGGGCGGCCTATTCCAGGGGCTCTCCTGGAGCCATCCGACCCCCCACCGGGGATCGGATGGCACCAAATTAAAGAGGAGACCCATCCGGATACAACGAGGGTGAGTATTTTTTATTTTTTTTTGCCCACTAGCAGGGGTAAATGCCAGGCATGTAAATTTTTCGTGGCTGGCACTTAAGTGGCGGAGAGGCAACCACGTAAATTTTACGTGGCTGGCATTTAAAGGGTTAATACTACTTGTTCAATGAACTGGGGTTTAACTCCTCTTCAATACCAATTGTACCTGTGCATCACTACTGTTTAATACAGATTATTCAGGGTACTTGTGTGTCACTGCTGCTAACAAATAGTAATTGAGTTTCCACTGGTTCAGGCCACAACAGACTCTTTTTTCTTTAATAACAAATAGTCCACTGTTTCAGGAACCTGGGCATTTACATAAGCTTATCTGTGGGCTCCACCTGCATTCTGCTTACTGGGGCTCAGAAAAAAATGCTCACTTGTTGGCACCATTGCATAATACTTACTGGGTGTTAGAAAAAACGACTCATTCACTGGTTGAGAAACGTTGCATTAAACCCCCTTTTGTTAAAACTATCACATCTTGGCTTTTGTTAAAACTATCAAATTGTGGCATACCTGGCATAAGACCCCTCGGCCTTTGATACAACTATTTAATTGTGGTCACACCATGCAAGGAGAGTAATAAAGAGGCTCACAATGGCAAATAGAAGTAGCAGCAGAGGCTTGGAGTAACGTGGTGACATTGATGCATAGTGCAACAAAACTGCTGGGTGAAGTCTCTATCACTATAACAAGATTTTCTAAATTAATTGTATGCTTAGCATTGGTAGGTATTTTGATTAGTTGAGTTTGGGGACTGGGGTTTGGGTGCCCTCTCAACCCACCTTTTCATTTAAGTACTGGAGTTTTTGGAGCCCCTTTAACCCAAATCTTCATTTTAGCCCTGGGGGTGTACACCCTAATTCTACAAGAAGCTCTAAGTACTGTAGTCTACTCCTCTAATACCACTTGTTCAGGGCACCTGTGTGTTAGTGCTCTTCAATACCTATCGTTCAAGGATACTGACACAGTTTCTGCTATAAACATAATGGGGTGATACTGCCACATTATCTGCTATAAAGATGAGGGGGGATATTGCGACAGTGTCTTCTATAAAGATGATGGGGGGGAATTCTTTAACAGTGTCTGCTATAAAGATGATCGGGGGGGGCGGGGTTCTGCCACAATGTCTGCTATAAAGAGTATGGGGTGATACTTCAACCGTATCTGCTATAAAGATGATGGGGGTGATACAGGTACAGCGTCTGCTACAGATGAGCAAACCGGACTGGTAGAACCTGGTTTCAACCCAAATTTCAGGAATGGTTTGAGACAGGAAATTAAGTGAGCACAGTGTGAAGATAATGGGGGAGGGGGTGTGCTGCACAGAAAAACTGCATCTGCCTTTTTTTTTTGGGCCACATCTGTCTGGTCCACGGGGTCCAATTGGGGTCCACGGTGCCTCAATGTTTAATACAGTTTTAAAAAAACAAGGGGCAACTCTATTTTAAGTGTGCAGGCCCTGTCTCTAAGTTGGGGGTCCACAGTGCCTTGTTAAATACAGTTAAAAAAAAATCTTTTTCACCTGCCATGGAATATTTTAGGGAACATCTACCTGTTTTAGTAAATTGTCTGGGAAAGGAAGGGGTGGAAAAGGATGGGGTAGTGGAAAAGACATCCCTGCAATTCCTTCTGCCACTAAGGATAAGGATGTTGGTGCGTAACCCTTTTTTTTCTGCCAAAAGTATGGAAAGACTAACTTTTGTGAAGATCAATCAATTGTTGGTAGGTGACAATTTTAAAACCCCTGTTCCTGATGCCACTGATTAGCATGCCACTACTATCACCAACAGCACCGCCACTGCCAGCCTGCCACCCTCTGCTACTGCCAGGCCAACACATGCAGTTTAACCCTGTGATGCCCAAAATAGGCAGATTTTACAAGGCTTCTTCTTAAGCTAAAATTTAGGGGTGCCAACCCCGACGCTACCCCCCCTTACAAATGGGACAATTTTTGGGGCTTCTCCATAACTGCCAGGCCTACACAACCACTACAGGTTTCCTGGGTCACAGCCTAGACTTTCTTCAACTGCTGCAGCATCTGCTAATGCTGTTACTACTAGCACCAACACCACCTCCACTGCCAGCCTGCCAGCCTGCCACCCTCTGCTACTGCCGGGCAAACACAACCACAGTTTACCCCTGTGAATCCCAAAATGGAAACATTTCAGTGCTTGTAAAAAGCCATTGCTTCATCTTCAGCTAAAATTTAAGGATGCCAAAACCGCTGCTACCCCCACATTACAAATTAGACAACTTTTTGAGAGTTTGTTCACTACTGCCAGGCCTACAGGTCTACCTCCAGTGATGCCCAAAATAGGTACTTTTTTTTCAATGTTTGTAGCCTGTTACTTCTCCCTATTTTTTATGTGCTTCAAACTATCAAAGGCAGTCACAGGCTATTGAAATGCTAGGTGATTTGTATGCTAATTAGCCATGGCCAGTTAAAATGCTAGTTAGTCGACTAAAACATGTTTTTATACAGCCTTGGGTGACTTCAGGGTATTTTAAAGAACAAGGGCTGTCAGCCATTGTTTTCCATGTGCTTTAGACAAAAGTTCATGCTGAACTAGTTCAAACCAAAGATGGGGGGGGGGGGGGGGGGGGGGGTTGTACCACAGTGTCTGCTTTGAGGATTATGGGGGGAATTCTGCCACAGCATCGACTATGCTATAAAGATGATGGGGATGATACTGCCACAGTATCTGCTATAAAGATGACAGGGGGAAGAGGGGGGGAATTCTGCCACAGTGTCTGCTATAAAGATGACGGGGGACATTCTGCCACAGTGTGTGTTATAAAGATGATGGGGGAAATTCTGCACAGTATCTGCTATAAAGATGGTGGCGGAGTTCGGACGCAGTCTCTGCTGCGTTTTTTGTTAGATACAGTTTGTATCTAATAAACAATAACCTGACTTTTTATTTTTTAATTGTATTTTTTTCAGGTTTTTAGTGAAAACACTTTGTTTTCTTAATTAATGAATTATTTATTCATTTTTATATACATTACATTTTTAACCTAGTTAATAGATACTAGATCTTAGTATGCACTGAGTGAGCACTTTACTCTGTTGAATGCCTACATATGCATGCCCCCATATAGGCTTTGTGCCATAATATATATGCACTATTGATCTTGGTGCTAAGATCATTAAAGTGTACCTAAATTGAGTGAAGCCCTGGAGATCCTCCCCACTTTTGGTTTTTAGATCTATGTTTTTTATGATGTGATGTTATGTGATGTTGAGTATGTGTTATATGTGTATTTCTATGAACAACAAAAAGAGACTAAGGTGATGCACAGCTATCTATAATTGTACGTACGGGTGCAGGCCTCAAAGGCACCCAGGTACAAAGTACCCCCTTATTAATGCATAGCACGTGTGAGCCAACCAGCTTAGGCTCAAAAAAAGGACCCTGTAAATGAGGCCGCACAAGCCAACTTGAGTAAAAATAATCAAATATATTTAATATCAAAAATACCAATGCAACAAACACTATACATACATACACATAGACTATTTAAAAACATAAATGACAACGCCCTCTGGTGGCGATCCTTGATATTGGCTCTAAACACGAATTAATATGCAATGCCTGTCTAACAATAAATCTGTATGTATACCACTATTTAATATAACCAATACATGGATAAAATATAGTACAATAAGTAATCACACAAACAACATCTGTGCCCAATGCATAAATTATAATGCTATAAAGAGAAGCCTCTATACAAATGTGTATACCAGGTACACCAATGACCAGGTATTGGAAAGAGAAAGTGCAATGTGCTGTAAACTATCTATATACATATTAAAACTTGACTAGCAGTGAAAAGGTGCAATGTGCCATAGACCGCCTAAGCGTACCATGTATTGATATGCAAATAAGTAAACAGGCATGAATGAACAAATATTATATCACCATTCTCAAGGAGAGCCTCGGGTGCCACCAAAGGGGGAATCCGGCATCTACGCGTTGCGTGGCCCCGCCCACTTCATCAGGATGCTGTAACATCGTCTGTGAGTCCGCCTGCCTTATGTACAGATGATGGTCAGCCATGTGCCAATTAGACAATGGATGCTGCGGCGCTCGCACTCTGACCCGGAAGTGTGAGTGATGGGTAGCGAAGACGCCGCCCATATCCGGCCAGAGCACCTGACAAGAGGTTGGTGACGCTGCGTCCGCCCGACACGCGCACCCGCAGCGCGCCCCCGGGCGCCCACCCCTGCAGTAGGCGGCGTCCGGGAGCGAGCGCAGGGCGGCGCGCGCGCCGGGCCGTCGCCGCGCCACACATCCCCACAAAGATGCGCTCAATCAAGAGGTTATCCAACCTCATTCTGCACTCAAGGCAGGGGAATGCACATATCCTGTCATGGACGTTAATCCATATTCACATATGGTCACATGGTACTTACATATTTTACATAAATGAATCTGGTCATCTTGTATATTTTAGAGAGTGTTATTAGAGAGTATTTTAAGGGCAAAAAAAATCACAAATATATAAATTCAAAGACTGGGCTTGGGAGAACTTTTTAGCACTAAACACATGGACAAATGATGCCAAAGGATTTTTTTCTCTTGGTAATGAGCACATAGCCCAATGTTCCCAGATATACCCACCCAAACAATCCACACTGGGTGGCAATCATACAGAGGAATCCTAGTCCACCAGTTCCAACACATCTTTCTCCCAATATATTCCAATATATTGCCACTGACTCCAGAGATATAATGCAACAATTTCTGAGCAGTAAGTGAACAGATGTTGCCAATAACTCTTCAGGTACTTTGGAACCGCCTCTCTTCCATTTAGATAGCCTTAATTAGTCCACCTCTTGTATACTACAGGAGGAATTCCATATTTTTATATTTTTCATATTTTCTTATTTTCTCAAAGGACTCCTTGCCGAGTGTTGCCGGTATCCTTCCGGTTACTAGAACCACCTCTCTTCTGTTCAATGTCCTTAAGTACTCCAGATATTATGCAGTATGGAGGAGATTACTCATTATCTTGCTACCAACAGACATCCACAAACTCCAATGGGCATCGGCATAGGCTTTCACTCCAAAAATGCTCCTTCCACCGAACTGTTGTTTCACAGAGGAGGGGAATATATGATGGAGACTCCTGCCAGAGAGGTATCTGATGAATGTGATACCTCTCTAAAAGTATTGGGTGGACATAAAAGTGAAAAATTAATTAATCATTATATCAACATTACAAAAACTCACAAAAACTCCCTATGGTGAATGTGCCACCACCACCACATGCCAAAAGTGCCAAAAATACAACCAAGATATACCACGTGCCCACAGAGTCAACCGTCCCGTCCCAAGAAAGGGGAAAAGGAAAAGTCCTCGTTCATACCAAACGGTGCCTGTGTGTTTAAATTAAATATCCACTCAAGTTCCTTCTGTTCCAGCCTTCTCTTAAGGTTACCTCCTCTGCCGCCCAGTGTAACCTTCTCAATGAATGTAACTTTGAGTTTATCCCCATTACCGTTGTGTTTGGTCAAAAAATGTGAGGCCACTGGAGTGAGAGTTTTACCTGCCTCCCTATCCCTCCTTGACAATTTTATATTTGAGAGGTGCCCCTGTATCCGTACCTTGGCAGCATTTTTTGTTTCCCCTACATATTGGAGAGGGCAGGGGCATTGCAACATATAGATAACCCCTTCAGTGCGACAATTTATATGTTGCTTAATGGTATATTGTTTTGGGGAACTTAATCCCTCAAAAGACTCACAGGCTACCACATGTCGGCAAACATTGCAATGACCACATGGCCTGCAGGAGCCTCTATCTGATTTAGTAGTAAGCCACGTCCTTGGTCGTGTATAGTGGCTCTTGCACAAGCGATCGCGTAAATTGGGGGCTCGTTTTGGAGTCATAAGGGGACCATTTTTGACCCATCTTGTCAGACAGGGGTCCGCTTGCAAAACGGACCAATGTCTCGCAAGAATGGCTCGAATTGAGGACCAATCATTATTAAAGCTGGAGGTAAACCTTACCTCATCCGTGGTCTCCCGTTTCTTATATTGTAATAGTCTCTCTCTAGGTGTTGTATCAGCTCTATTCATGGCCCTCTTAATGACGCCCCTTGGATACCCGCGTCGCTTGAATCGTTCCCGCAATTCTCTTTGTGCTGCCTTGTAGTCTGATGTTTCCGTGCAGTTTCTCTTGACCCTTAAAAATTGTCCCACTGGTATCCCTCTTTTTAGGTTTGTAGGATGTGCACTGGAAAAGTGCAAGAGGCTATTTGTGGCAGTAGCTTTCCTGAAAAGTTTGGTTTGTATGTTGCCATCATCTGTCACAGTTACCGTCAAATCAAGAAAGGTGGCCTGGTGGGGGGAGATTGCGTGGGTCAGAAAAATATTGAAGCCATTGGTATTAAGACTAGAGATAAAGTCATTAGCCATTTCCATGGAGCCACCCCACAATATGAGGATATCGTCAATAAAGCGATACCAACCAAGAATGTGGTGGTGGAACAAATCCATGTTGTCTGCCCACACAACCTCCCGCTCCCACCAGCCCAAGAAAAGATTTCATGTATTGGTTATATTAAATAGTGGTATACATACAGATTTATTGTTAGACAGGCATTGCATATTAATTCGTGTTTAGAGCCAATATCAAGGATCGCCACCAGAGGGCGTTGTCATTTATGTTTTTAAATAGTCTATGTGTATGTATGTATAGTGTTTGTTGCATTGGTATTTTTGATATTAAATATATTTGATTATTTTTACTCAAGTTGACTTGTGCGGCCTCATTTACAGGGTCCTTTTTTTGAGCCTAAGCTGGTTGGCTCACACGTGCTATGTATTTCTATGAACACTACATGTATTTTTTGTGATTAATAAATGGATTAATTAAGAATCAGTGTGCAGCCTTGTGTAATAGGACATAGAGGTGGGCCAGCCCTGGAGTCCCACCCATAAGTGTATACAGGTTTTTACTGTTGTTAATGCAACTTTAAAAGAATCCTATTTAACATTAAAACTGCCTGGTCATTTTTTGGGCATTTTTGGTTAGATTCAGTTTGTATTTAACGAAAAAATATATATGTTTTTCACACCCCCATCGATGCCACAAAAGAGGGTGGGGGTAATGTGTAATGTTTCTGGAACAGCACCCGCCAAGCCGTCTCCTGGGCATGGTGAACTGGTGTCCCAGTCAGCATGCCATGTATTAGAGTAAGTGTTATGTCATGCTACTGTGAGGTTAGGATGCCATCAGTATAGACTTAACTTGTTTTATATTGCATACATGTCTCTAGTGGCACCTACTGGTCAAAACATATTGTTTCTTCACATTAGTCTGCTTGTATTTGCATAGTTGTCTGTCAAAAGGTGGAGAGATACTTGGTCACACCCACCTTTCATAGACAACAGTCTGGAAGAAAGTTCCAGAAGTCTGTGGGAGGTCCCCGTTGGTACAGCCGCCTCTGACCAGGTGGGCTGGCCTTCAGCTCCTCAAGGGAGTTGGAGTGTGGTGTGCAACCTGGAGACATGTCTACTGCTAAGCTCCAGTCACAGATAAGTCTGCATCTTTTCAAAATCTTCTTTTTCCCTGATACTGCTGCAAGCAAGTACCCTGATCACCAGTCCACACTGTGGGGATAGAGATCTTCAGTCCTTCAGATTGTTTCTCCAAGTAAGTTTAGTCCAGGGGGATAGAGCTGAACCAGGGCCCCTGGCAGACACTGTACCTATTGAGACCTACGGTCAGGGCAGTGACTTATCGGCTTTCATGTCGGTGCCTGTACTCCTGCATGCTTACTAGCGTATGGTGTGACAGCAAGGCAGAGTCCCTCTGTGAGTACAGATTCATGTTTAAAACTACAGTGAGCCAAGCTGTAAAGATCCTCACAAGTGAAGTATTACTTGGACTGTGACTTCCCCAAACCCGCCAATACCACCTAAAGAGTTAAAGGGGATTGTGACCAATTTACTCTCCACTTATCTGAGGTCTGTGATGTACGTCTTCTGTCAAGTGCTTCATTATAAAAGATTGTCTACTGCATTTGGGAATTGTTTTGCACAAAGTTTTCAGTAAAGTTCCCCGTTCTTTAACCTTGGTCTCAGAAGTCATTCCAGCCTGTACCATGCGAGCGAGAACAAGTGGGACATTTGACAAAAGCGGCATGCTGTGTGTGTACTAGGGATTAGGGCAAGATCCCCGGCCAATTCTCCACTCGTGACATACCTATTCTTGCCCTGGCTGCACCACAAGTACCAGCAGACCCTGCAGCATTGCCCCTGGTTACCACAACTCCGTTTTTTCTGGCGTCACAAACAGGATACGAATTTTGCGCAATTCATAAAATTTTTTAGTGCGCTTTAACCCCTCTTATGCCAGCGAGACCTGCATTACAAGTTTTGGCTAAAAAAAAACAAAAAAAAACTGTTTTCTAGTATTTTCTTTGTTGAATTGACACTGTTGAACTGCCCGTCCGCGCAACTCTGCGTACAACATTTTTTTTTCGCGCGGGTCCACCAGTGCGGCCTATTACTGCTGCACAACATCTTCAGCTATCTTAAAGAGACAGCGCACTCAAAAGTTCCAGCATGTCCGATCCCAGCACAAGTGAGCAATCAGGCACCAGTGCCGCATCACCACCAGCGACCAGTGCTATTTCTGCCCCTGCAATCGGTGTAACGCCACCAACCGTGCCAGCTGCTACCATGATGGGGATGCCAGTCTTCTTCGGGACTCCAACGCTGCCAAGCTACAGAGGAGATCCACATACCCTTCCAGAATTCCGCAAAAAGCTCTTTGGCATGTTCCAGTTTTTCTCTTTTTCTCCCGTCCAACAGGTGCAGCTGCTGCTGGGACAACTCCAGGGACCTGCTGCTGAGGAAGTCCATACCTGGCCGGCTTCTGAAAAGACCAGCGTCGAGCAGATCTTCGAGAAACTTAAGAAGGAGTTCGAGATCCAGTCACCAACAGAGGTCAGACTACGCTTCTATGAAAGGGCCTATGCAGTGGCTCTGCAGAATGCATTTCATCACCTCCAACAAATAGACACTATTGCCCCTGCGGAAGCTGATAAAATTTTGTTGGATCGTTTCATTGAGGGCTTAGACTCAAAATTAACTCAGACTCAACTCCGCATGTTGGCTGCCCAATACCCAGGCGTGACCTTCTCTGCCTTTAAATCCCTGGCCCTACAAGTTTTGGGACCTGATACACCTCTAGGGGGTGCCACTGCCTGTGCATTTTCACCAGATATTATGGGAGCAACTGCTGTTCCCTCTGAAAAGTTATTTTCAACTGCTCCCCAGGTTATACAGGCTGCCCAAACCTCTACCCCTGTGACTGAGTCATTGACCCCAAAACATGTGGATCTAATGACTGAGATACTTAGAGAGATGAATAAGACTTTGCGAGAGCTAACTCTCAGGTCCACACCTCCAGCACATGAGTCACCCCTTAGCAGAGCCGAGTCACCAGGGCCTCATTCACATCGTCCAAGTCCTGGACAGCCACCTCCAAACAGGAACTTTTCGAGTAAGAGACTTGTGTGTTACTATTGTCATGAGCCTGGTCACACTAAAGCCCAATGTTGGCAGTTAAACGGACTGCCCCTGAGGATGCGGACCGCTCCTCAGGAGGACAGAAAGAAGGTCCAACTCCAAAAGTATCCAAAGCGGGACTCTCACGTTATGTCTCATCCTGCCCCTATGTAACTGTTATTGTTGATGGTGTACCACTAGAAGCATTACTAGATACAGGTTCACAAGTGTCTACCATCCGTAAAAAGACATTCTTTAAAAATTGGGACTTGAGTAATTTACAAAAACCTGACATTGATGATTTAAATCTACTTGCCAGCAATGGTCAACCTATACCATTATTAGGTTACTGGGAACCCGCTATTCAAGTGGGAAATGTAAAATTACCTTATCAAGGTGTGGTGGTCACTGATGTAGAGGAAGAAGGTTCCGCTGAGTTTGTACTAGGCATGAATATAATGCGTAACTGTTTTGTTGATGTATTGGATGCCTTGCGTGCCTCTCTCCCTGCAGCTGCTCCTTCCTATAAGAGAGTTCTACAACATCACATTAAAGCGCTCATTGCTCAGCAAAAGTTTGCCAATAAGAAGGGTGAGTCTGCCGTGTCAGGATACAAGATGCTCGACCACTCACGCTACAGGCTAATGCAGAAACTCTCATCTGGTGTCGTGCCCGACCGGGTATTGGAAATGAAGACTACCAAGCTCTTCTGGAACCCATCCAGTCAGATGATCAGCCACTGGTGAAAGCAGCAAGAAGTCTTGTTACCGTCTCCAACGGGAGAGTACCAGTAAGGCTAGTGAATTTAAGTGACACACCAGTAATTCTGCACAAGTTCCATTCAGTTGCTCAGCTGTATCAACTCTTTCCAGGAGATGTCATAAACCCTGACATTGTTGCTACTCAGCAATCAGCAAAAGTCACTAAGTAGAAAGGTAACCCCTCTTCAACATATTGGTTGTCAGAACTCAACGTGGGAGACGCCAATACTCCTGCCGATAGAATAGCTGGCGTTCTGAACGTTGCCAAGAGATATTGTCAAGCGTTTAGCAAACACCCATTGGACTACGGACAGACGTCACTCATCCAACATCGCATAGTTACAGGTGATCATCCTCCCATTAAAGAGAGACATAGACCAATTCCTCCAGCTATGTACCAGTCTGTGAAGAAAATGTTGTGAGAGATGAAGGAAACTGGTGTTGTCTGCGAGAGTCAAAGTCCTTGGGCTGCTCCTTTTGGTTCTCGTAAAAAAGAAAGACGGATCAATTAGATTTTGTGTGGATTACCGCAAGCTGAACAGCATTACGCACAAGGATGCATATCCATTGCCACGTATTGAAGAGTCACTTACAGCTCTCGGCTCATCTGCCTACTTTTCCACCTTAGACCTGACCAGTGGCTACTGGCAAGTGCCCATGGCACCTGAAGACAGGGAGAAGACTGCGTTTACCACTCCCATGGGACTCTGCGAATTTAACAGTATGCCATTTGGACTCTGCAATGCTCCCGCCACATTCCAGCGACTCATGGAACGGTGCTTGGGTCACCTAAATTTTCAGAGTGTATTGCTTTACCTTGATGATGTCATTGTCTACTCCAGGACATATCAAGAGCACCTGCAACACCTGTCTGAACCTTTTAGTGTGCTTATCCAGCGTGGCCTAAAGATCAAGCCTTCCAAATGTCACTTGTTGAAGCCAAAAGTCAGCTACCTTGGTCATGTTGTCAGTGCAGAGGGAGTACAACCAGACCCAACAAAGATTGCTGTTGTCAAGAACTGGCCAACACCGAAGACGGTGAAGGAGGTGAGACGTTTCTTGGGATTCGCAGGCTATTATCGCCGCTTCATTCCACATTTTGCACAAGTTGCTGAACCCCTTAATGAACTTCTATGTGGATGTCCCAGAGAAAATTACAATGGCAAGCTTCCCATTGATTGGTCAGAAAGTCAAGAATCTGCATTCCAAGAGCTGAAAGCCCTTTTGACTCAACCTCCCATCTTGGCGTTCCCAGACTATGGCCAACCCTTCCGTGTCTATACGGATGCCAGTTACCGAGGTCTTGGAGCCGTGTTGTCCCAGGTTCAAGATAACAAGGAAAGAGTCATCGCCTATGCCAGTCGTAGTTTAACATGCGCCGAACGGAATGACAGAAACTACAGTTCCTTTAAGCTGGAGCTGCTAGCTCTTGTGTGGGCCGTTACAGAAAAATTTAAAGATTACCTTGCGGCTACACCGTTCACTGTGTATACGGATAACAATCCTCTGGCACACCTTAACTCTGCAAAACTAGGTGCCTTGGAACAAAGGTGGGCTTCCCGACTGGCAAACTACTCATTCACTATCAAGTACAGAAGTGGCAAATCCAACATTAATGCAGATGCATTATCCCGTCTACAAGATGGAGAAGAACCTCCCCAAGATGACACCTGGGAAGAAATAGAGATGCCTCCCTTCTACAACAGGTTTGCTCAACAAAATGCAATCACTGCTGCATCAATTGGTGACCAACATCCTAACAAGCCATCTGAATCACTACAAGATTCTTCTATGTGGAAGAAAATCCAAAATGAAAGACGTGTTCTAGGAGAAATTTTCGACTACCTTACTGCTGGTAGAGTACCAATTCGACTTCGTCGTGCGCAACCAGATATTGAACTTTTCCGCCTATGGAGACAAAGAAAGCGCCTCTTCGTCCAGAAGAGTATGATCTTACGCAACTCATTAGATCCAGTCTCGGGTGAGAGACTACATCAAATTCTCATCCCAAGGCGAGATGCAAACATTGTCTTAGATGCGTACCATGACCAGTCAGGACATTTTGGCGTACATAAGACAGAAGCTACAATCCGAAAACGCTTCTATTGGATACGAATGAGAGAAGACATTGAAAAATGGTGTAACGAATGCTCCGCCTGTCAGATCACAAAAGCAGGACGTAGAGATGCTAGAGCACCGCTCCATCCAATCCGGTCTAACAAGCCAAATCAACTGGTAGCACTGGACCATGTGAAACTTGCACCAACACGTTCTGGTTACACTTATGCTTTGACAATGGTCGATCACTATTCAAAGTGGGCTGTTGTTGTACCTGTTAAAGACATTACAGCAAGAACCACTGCCATCATGTTCTATGACAAGTATGTGTGTTCCTATGGATGTCCAGAAGCTGTGTTAACTGATCGTGGACCACGATCATGACTGTAAGAAGTTGAGAACCACGGCATATCATCCACAAGGTAATGGCCTTTGTGAAAGAGTAAACCAAGTCTTCATCAACATGCTTCGAACTACTTCAGTTAACAAACAAGCAGAATGGCCTGAACTTCTTGGAGAACTCGTTGAAATTTACAACAACACAACACATTGTTCCACTGGATATTCACCCTACTACCTTATGTTTGGTAGGCAAGGAAAATTGCCAAGAGACAGAGCCTTAGGAATTCAGGTTCCAGATTCCATCAACCCCTTTCCAAAAACAGATTGGGTTGCAGAACATCAAAAAAGGATAACAGAAGCCAAAGAAATTGTTGATCAGCGTATGGAAGAAGCTCGTCAGAAGCAACAAGATGACTACAATCTCCATGCTCATGCTAAACCTCTTCAGGTTGGAGATAAAGTCTGGGTCAGAAATTTCCGTCGTTCAGGAAAGCTTGATCCCTTATGGGAACCGGAACCCTATACCATTACAGCAATCCCTTATCCAGATTCTAATGTGTATGAAGTCCGGAAAACTGACAGGACTCCACAAGTTGTGCACCGCAACCGCACGAAACTGTGTTTGAAGGAGGATTTTCCTACTCTGTATGCACCTCCCCCACAGCAACCGGCATGTTCTTACTTATCAGCACCAGAACCTACAGAAAGACCAGTTGACAGTGGTGAACCAATATTTGTTCCACAAGCTTGTATACCTGGACTATACCAATTTGTACCTACTACTATTCAAGCACCAGCACCTGCCTTAACTATTGCTCCAGTTCCAACTCCAGCACCGACAGATGTTAGAGACTACATAATTCCTGCTCCTGCAGAAGATCTGATGCTGAGAAGGTCGGAACGAAGCACAAGAGGTATTCTACCTGCTCGTTATCGAGACCACTAAATACATATCCTTTTGCTAAAACAGTTTAACAGTTTGCATGCATATAATTTCTCATGTATATAAGTTCGTACCAGTAACAAAATACCATTTCAAGTATTAGTACCTGGCTACTACTGCCATGCTGCATTTGTTTGTATGTTGCTGTTTGCACTAACGTTTCCTTCTTCAGGAATGTAAAAAAGAGTTACTATACGTATATATTTGTTATTTTATATGGACAATATGGACATTCGCAGTCAACCTAGTGCCTTAAAAAAAAAAAAAAAAACCTTAACATGGACAATGGTATAATTGCCTTAACCCTTTCGCTGCCAGCCTACCTGCAGCATTTGCCACTCCCTGTTGCCAGACTGAGTTTGACTGTTTTGCGCTACACATGTCATTTTCGAAGGGATTTCCAGGGATTTCCCAGGAAAATTATATATTGTTTTTTTCAACAGAGTCTGGGCTTTAACATGAAATGTCTTGTTTGTGTTTTTTAGGTGTATTCTCAACATTTTTGGGTGAAATGTGTGAAAAAAAATAAAAAAAATATATTTTTTTACAATTTGTAGAGTTTTTTTGTAATAAAAAATGTAAGTTTGTCAATAAAATCTTATTGCGTGAGAAACCCCAATTTCTCCCGCTTACAGCGATACCACATATGTATAGGTAGACACCCTTTCCTGCCCAGAAGTCTTTTATAGCTGCTGGATGACAAATGGTTAATTAAAAAAAAAAATGACATAGGGTCCCCCTTCCCGGGGAGGGGGACCCCATTTTTTTTTGGATTTTTAAGGGTTAAAAACCCTTAAAAATCCAAAAAAAAAAATGACGTGGGGTCCCCCTTACCCAAAGTAACCAGCCCGGGACCAGCTATGGGGGCTTGTAGGCACAGAGTGGGGGGGGCCAGCTTTGGTGGCCCCCCCACCCTGCAGCCTACGAGCCCACATAGCCTATGTGGGCCCGGGCTCTTCTGCCCCCCCCTGGCCTTTGGGGAGGCAGGTAATGGGGGTGCGGGGGTTAATGGCAATGCCACCCCCCCAGCCATGTGAACTGGTATAAGGGGTCTCATGGACCCCTTACCAGCTCACAAAGGGTTAACTGTAAAAAAAAAAACACCACACAATAAAAAAAAGTATTTTATTAAAAAAAAATAATTTTTTTTTACTGTACTTACCTTCGATTGCAAGCTCTTGTCCCTCGCCGCTCAGCTGACAGATGCCTGTGATCGGCATCCAGAGAAGGAGAAGGCAGGAGATCAGAGGATCTCCTGTCACCTCCTTCCAGGGCACCGATCACCGGCATCTGAGAAGCTGAGAAAGCTGAAGCCGGTGATCGGGACCGGGATGACGTCATAAGCCCCGCCCCCAAGGGGGCGGGGCTTAGAGGCAAGATGGCGGTCGCCATCTTGAAGAAGAGAGGAGAGAGCCTCCCAGGCTCCCTCCTGAAGATCGGTAAGTCCTGGGGGGGGATCGGAGGCCCCCCAGGTGAAGAGGAGGGACAGCGGGAGCCAGCGCACATGGAGGTAAGTGAATGTCATTTTTATTTTTTTTTTTTTTTTACAGTTAGCAGCTGCTGCTGCAGAAGCGGGGGGGGGGGCGGCCTATTCCGGGGGCTCTCCTGGAGCCATCCGACCCCCCACGGGGGATCGGATGGCACCAAATTAAAGAGGAGACCCGGCCGGATCCAACAAGGGGTCAGGTGAGTATTTTTTATTTTTATTTTTTAAACTAGAAGCGATCAAAGTCAAGCACGTAACACCTACGGGCTTGGCACTTAAGGCCCAGCCAAGCCAGCACGTAGGTGTTACGTGCTTGGCAACAAAAGGGTTAAGAGACGCTATGAATCAGACACTTTATATTTTCATTCATACACTTGCTACTGCTAGACTTGTTTATGTTTATGGTTATATATATTTTGCTGCAAAATATTAATTCTATATGCATGTATTTTCCCTGCACTCGTGTATGCTGCTTTATTGTTTATTGCATGTGGCTACCACCCTTCAAGTGTCGCCGAGGACGGCTTTTCTTAAGAGGGGAAGTTTGTGGTGTCCCAGTCAGCATGCCATGTATTAAAGTGTTATGTCATGCTACTGTGAGGTTAGGATGCCATCAGTATAGACTTAACTTGTTTTATATTGCATACATGTCTCTAGTGGCACCTACTGGTCAAAACATATTGTGTCTTCACATTAGTCTGCTTGTATTTGCATAGTTGTCTGTCAAAAGGTGGAGAGATACTTGGTCACACCCACCTTTCATAGACAACAGTCTGGAAGAAAGTTCCAGAAGTCTGTGGGAGGTCCCCGTTGGTACAGCCTCCTCTGACCAGGTGGGCTGGCCTTCAGCTCCTCAAGGGAGTTGGAGTGTGGTGTGCAACCTGGAGACATGTCTACTGCTAAGCTCCAGTCACAGATAAGTCTGCATCTTTTCAAAATCTTCTTTTTCCCTGATACTGCTGCAAGCAAGTACCCTGATCACCAGTCCACACTGTGGGGATAGAGATCTTCAGTCCTTCAGATTGTTTCTCCAAGTAAGTTTAGTCCAGGGGGATAGAGCTGAACCAGGGCCCCTGGCAGACACTGTACCTATTGAGACCTACGGTCAGGGCAGTGACTTATCGGCTTTCATGTCGGTGCCTGTACTCCTGCATGCTTACTAGCGTATGGTGTGACAGCAAGGCAGAGTCCCTCTGTGAGTACAGATTCATGTTTAAAACTACAGTGAGCCAAGCTGTAAAGATCCTCACAAGTGAAGTATTACTTGGACTGTGACTTCCCCAAACCCGCCAATACCACCTAAAGAGTTAAAGGGGATTGTGACCAATTTACTCTCCACTTATCTGAGGTCTGTGATGTACGTCTTCTGTCAAGTGCTTCATTATAAAAGATTGTCTACTGCATTTGGGAATTGTTTTGCACAAAGTTTTCAGTAAAGTTCCCCGTTCTTTAACCTTGGTCTCAGAAGTCATTCCAGCCTGTACCATGCGAGCGAGAACAAGTGGGACATTTGACAAAAGCGGCATGCTGTGTGTGTACTAGGGATTAGGGCAAGATCCCCGGCCAATTCTCCACTCGTGACATACCTATTCTTGCCCTGGCTGCACCACAAGTACCAGCAGACCCTGCAGCATTGCCCCTGGTTACCACACTGGTCCCTTGGACATCCTCCTACCTGTTTACCCCAAGTGAGAAAAATATTTTTGTTTTTATATATTCTTAATTTAACTTATACCAGAAGC
The DNA here is from genome assembly GCA_027917425.1 of Gastrophryne carolinensis. Taxonomy (NCBI): domain Eukaryota; kingdom Metazoa; phylum Chordata; class Amphibia; order Anura; family Microhylidae; genus Gastrophryne; species Gastrophryne carolinensis. The sequence goes on along the minus strand of CM051234.1, from coordinate 644,673,709 downwards.
TGACAGCTGCGTTGCCATTTGGATGAAGGCGAACGTAACGTTCCCCTTCTTCAATCCTCTCTACCCTGCGAAGGACTGAAGTAAGGGCTGGGGGAGCCAGCTTTTATACTTTTTCTATTTCAATATTTTTATTAAGTCCGGCATACTTGATGCACAAATATTGTACAATATCCAACATAGCTTAATATGGTAGTACAAGTTAAAAGTAAGGACATATGCAAAGCCTTTCTATTATATAACATATCAATCACAGTCTACTACAAAAGGAAACAAAACACTTGAAATGGTTCTCTCTAGTAATAAAGAATAGTAAACTTCTTAAAAAAAATGTCCTAATCAATTTTGTGCTAAAATTATCCAAAAAATCTTATTTTCTATATAAGAACAAGTATATGGCAAACACTTCGTCTCCTAGCTAGGACTCAGGTTAGGTCCAACAGTGTGCAGTCATCAGCTGCATCAATTACAACAATCGGTACTCGATTCGTACCGAAGAAAACAACGCAAAAATATGTAACTATATATATATATATCTATGTGTATCCACACATACATATCCGCGTATTCCTAGACATTTATATATATGCATATATAAAGCTCCCAGACTAAGTATAGAGAGAAAGCGAAGTTGAAGAGGAAAAGAGAAAGAGGGATAGAGAAAATGACAGGGAGACAAAGATAAAATAAAAAATTAAAAAAAAAAAAAAAAAAAAAAAGGGGGGGGGGAGAGGGATAATCAGCATCACAGAACTCGAACATATCAAGATATTACTAGTCTTTCCTTCAGATAATTAAATGGTCAATAAGTGTCGATCAAATGAATTAGGAAGGAAATCTGCGACCCAGGGTTCCCACACTTCTTGGAATTCCTCTATCCTGTTGGTATGGATAGCCGAAAGCTTCTCCATGGTCATTATAAAGTTCACCCTATTTTTAAATTCCTTGAAGCTGATCGTAATAGTCTTCCACGCTCTAGCTATTGACAATTTCGCAGAAGTGCAGATGTTATATATCAGCTGTCTCTGTTTAGCGGTACTGTTCTCGATAGGTTCATTTAGCAGCGCTATCCACGGATCCAAGCTAATATCCCTCCCCATGATCTTGCTAACAATTCCAAATACTTTAACCCAAAAGGTTCTCACAATATTACATTTCCACCAAATATGGCTATAGGTACCCGATTCAGCGCAGCCACGAAAGCACTGTCCTAGTGCCGTACCCTGCATACGTGATAGTTGCTCAGGTACTAAATACCACCGGAGAGTAACTTTCAGATTCACCTCTATCATTGAGGCAGAGGCCCCTTTTCCATATGAGGCCAGCCACATCTTTCGCCACTGAGCTGAATCTCTAGTCTCCCCTAGGTCTGCTTCCCATCTGTTCCTATACAAAAGAGTTTCGCAGCTATTCCCTAGTATTAATGATTGATAAATAGCTGACACAGCTCCTCTCCCACTAGGGTCTTTCCTACATCGCGTTTCAAAAAATGTCGTGCTATCTAATTTTGGGCAATTTCTAATCATCTTTTTAACGAAATGAGCAACTTGCAAATAACTAAAAAATTCACCCGCTCCAAAACCAAGTCGGTCCCGGAATTGCTGGAAGGAGGCCACCCCCGCACCTTGGAGGCAATCTATTACACATCGAATCCCCGCGTTTTTCCACTTACCAAATCTTAGAGGATCCATAACACCTGGGGGGAACATAGGGTTATCAGACCCCCTGAAAATGTAACTTCATCCCACAATCTCAAGGAGATATCTAATATGGGATTATTACTTTGGTATCTATGCTTAGGAATAAGCCATAGTAAATCTTTAATTTCTGTCGGGTAGATCAATGAGCCTTCTATTTGAACCCAACTGGGGGTATCTTCTACTATATGATAAGATAGTAATTGCGCAATCTGCGCTGCCTGGAAATATCTTCTAAAGCACGGGAACCCCACACCCCCTGATCCCTTAGGTTTGATCAAAACCTGTCTAGCTATTCTCTGTTTCTTCCCATTCCACAGAAACGACAGTAGGCTTTTCTGAAGGTCTTCTAAGAACTTAGGTGGAACATAGACCAGTAAAGATCTGGCCAGGTAAAGGAATTTGGGCAATATATTCATTTTTATGGCAGCAATTTTGCCCAGCCAGGATAAATTATAGTCCCTCCATTTGGTCAATAAAGCCGTAAATTTCCTACGTAGAGGTATATAATTTGCAGCGAACAGTGAATTATATTCATTAGTCAAATTAATCCCTAAATATTTAATTACTTTATTTTCCCAGCTAAAGTCAAAGTTAGATTGAAGCTGTTGCCATATCTCTAAAGGAATATTTATATTCAAGGCTTTCGACTTGGTGGTATTGACATGAAGGCCCGATACCTCAGCAAATTGCTCTAGAATATGTAATAAGTTTGGTAGGGTGACATGAGGGTTTGAGATGAACATCAGCACATCATCTGCAAAAAGGCAGATTTTATGGTGAATACCACCAATCTCTATCCCAGTAATATCTAAAGAATCCCTAATCTTTTGAACTAATGGTTCCATTGCCAGGGCAAATAACAAGGGGGATAGCGGGCATCCTTGCCTGGTCCCTCTAGCCAAATTAAAAGAGTTAGACTTGTGACCGCTGTATTTAATAAATGCTGAGGAGGAATAATATACAGTCTTCAGGATTCCTAAGAATTTGGGGCCAAAACCCCATTTTTCCAATAGTCCAAAAAGATATTCCCAGGACACCGAGTCGAAAGCCTTCCTGATGTCCAAAGTAAGAAACAGGACAGGTACCTTCCTTTCTTTAGCTATGTGGGAGATCTGTATCACCCTCCTAAGATTGTCCCCCGCCTGTCGTCCCGGAATAAAACCTGTCTGATCATTATGCACCATTTGGGGTAAATAAGATGACAACCTATCAGCTAAAATTTTAGTTAAAATTTTGATATCCAGATTTAGCAAAGAAATTGGTCTAAAATTTGACCATATAGTGTTATCAACATCTGGTTTCGGCAGCATGCTAATGGACGCCATTAAGGATTCCCGGGTAAATGAGCCACCTTTCCGAATGGCGTTAGTGCGGCTGCTAATTTTGGAGCTAAAATGGCACTAAACGTCCTATAGTATGCCGCTGAAAAGCCATCGGGTCCCAGACTCTTATTAATCTTGAGACCTTTTATCACTCTCAGCACCTCATCTGTATTAAAATCTTTTTCCATAAGTTCCCGTAATTCTTCTGGCAAATCTGGTGTGTTAACACCCTCGAGAAAGTTCAAAATTCTATCAGGATTTGAAGGGTGAGGGTTTGAATATAATTTTGACAGCTGGGAACGAAAAATCTCAACTATTTTAATGGGATTACTTGTTAAAGTACCTCTTTCACTACGTAATCGAATCGGGCAATAATACTGATCAGGGGTTTTCAACCTTTTAGCTAAAAGGGAGTCAGGCTTATTTGCCCTGCAATAGAATTTATGTTTGAGCCATCGTAAGGCATTCTCGGCCTTACCCGCTAAGACTAAATTAAGATCCTTGGTTACCTGGTTTAATTTAGCACGAATCGTCTGAGACATGAAGGTCTTTGCTTTCTCCGTTAGGTCTAAATATTCTTTTTCTAGTTTTTCCACATACGTCGCTCTTTCCCGTTTCCGTCTAGACGCTAGTTGTATTATTTTGCCCCTTATCGTTGGTTTGTGTGCCTCCCAGCAAATCACAGGTGAAATCTCAGGAGTCTCATTTATATCGAAATATTCCTCTAATGATTTAGTAATGGACTGAGATATCTCTGGGTCAGATAACAAGGAACAAAAGGGGGTGGGAGCAGCTCAATCCCTCTTATTTATACGAGATTGTTCCTTCATACAAGATTATTCTTATTATATAACCCCTTATCATCCAAAATCATTATTATATATCCTCTTATCATCCAAAATTATTATTATTATATATCTTCTTATCATACAAAAATATCATTATTATAATTCAGGGCCTGGGAACTAACCCAGTTTAACCCTCTCATCATCAATCTCATCTGATTATTCAGCACCAAACATGTCTAGCTATGTGGAAAGACAGAGATTTGGTTGCATATATCTGCAGATACATGTGGAAGCCACACTGCCCCGACAAGGCACTCTGTATTCAGTGTGGTCCCTACTCTTAATTCTGAGTCCCCAATGTTGGGACATGCAATGCAGACAAATATCTGAGAGCTACTCACCTGGGAAGCGGCCAGCCTCCCTTTAGAACACTTCACAGGGAGGAATCCATATTGACTGAATTCCCCCCTGCTTATGCTCATGGCAATTTAAATGAACAAAAGGGGGTGGGAGCAGCTCAATCCCTCTTATTTATACGAGATTGTTCCTTCATACAAGATTATTCTTATTATATAACCCCTTATCATCCAAAATCATTATTATATATCCTCTTATCATCCAAAATTATTATTATTATATATCTTCTTATCATACAAAAATATCATTATTATAATTCAGGGCCAGGGAACTAACCCATATATCTGCAGATATATGCAACCAAATCTCTGTCTTTCCACATAGCTAGACATGTTTGGTGCTGAATAATCAGATGAGATTGATGATGAGAGGGTTAAACTGGGTTAGTTCCCAGGCCCTGAATTATAATAATGATATTTTTGTATGATAAGAGGATATATAATAATAATAATTTTGGATGATAAGAGGATATATAATGATTTTGGATGATAAGGGGTTATATAATAAGAATAATCTTGTATGAAGGAACAATCTCGTATAAATAAGAGGGATTGAGCTGCTCCCACCCCCTTTTGTTCATTTGAATTGCCATGAGCATAAGCAGGGGGGAATTCAGTCAATATGGATTCCTCCCTGTGAAGTGTTCTAAAGGGAGGCTGGCCGCTTCCCAGGTGAGTAGCTCTCAGATATTTGTCTGCATTGCATGTCCCAACATTCGGGACTCAGAATTAAGAGTAGGGACCACACTAAATACAGAGTGCCTTGTCGGGGCAGTGTGGCTTCCACATGTATCTGCAGATATATGCAACCAAATCTCTGTCTTTCCACATAGCTAGACATGTTTGGTGCTGAATAATCAGATGAGATTGATGATGAGAGGGTTAAACCGGGTTAGTTCCCAGGCCCTGAATTATAATAATGATATTTTTGTATGATAAGAGGATATATAATAATAATAATTTGGGATGATAAGAGGATATATAATGATTTTGGATGATAAGGGGTTATATAATAAGAATAATCTTGTATGAAGGAACAATCTCGTATAAATAAGAGGGATTGAGCTGCTCCCACCCCCTTTTGTTCATTTGAATTGCCATGAGCATAAGCAGGGGGGAATTCAGTCAATATGGATTCCTCCCTGTGAAGTGTTCTAAAGGGAGGCTGGCCGCTTCCCAGGTGAGTAGCTCTCAGATATTTGTCTGCATTGCATGTCCCAACATTGGGGACTCAGAATTAAGAGTAGGGACCACACTAAATACAGAGTGCCTTGTCGGGGCAGTGTGGCTTCCACATGTATCTGCAGATATATGCAACCAAATCTCTGTCTTTCCACATAGCTAGACATGTTTGGTGCTGAATAATCAGATGAGATTGATGATGAGAGGGTTAAACCGGGTTAGTTCCCAGGCCCTGAATTATAATAATGATATTTTTGTATGATAAGAGGATATATAATAATAATAATTTGGGATGATAAGAGGATATATAATGATTTTGGATGATAAGGGGTTATATAATAAGAATAATCTTGTATGAAGGAACAATCTCGTATAAATAAGAGGGATTGAGCTGCTCCCACCCCCTTTTGTTCATTTGAATTGCCATGAGCATAAGCAGGGGGGAATTCAGTCAATATGGATTCCTCCCTGTGAAGTGTTCTAAAGGGAGGCTGGCCGCTTCCCAGGTGAGTAGCTCTCAGATATTTGTCTGCATTGCATGTCCCAACATTGGGGACTCAGAATTAAGAGTAGGGACCACACTAAATACAGAGTGCCTTGTCGGGGCAGTGTGGCTTCCACATGTATCTGCAGATATATGCAACCAAATCTCTGTCTTTCCACATAGCTAGACATGTTTGGTGCTGAATAATCAGATGAGATTGATGATGAGAGGGTTAAACTGGGTTAGTTCCCAGGCCCTGAATTATAATAATGATATTTTTGTATGATAAGAGGATATATAATAATAATAATTTTGGATGATAAGAGGATATATAATGATTTTGGATGATTTTTTGTTCATCAGATAACAAGGAGACATTTAAGGACCATAAGGACCCAATCGGCCTGGTGAGAAGAGAATCAAGCCTAAGAAACAACCCTTCGTGGTCCGACCAAGGGATCGGGACTATTTTAACACTTTGTACTTGTGCCAGAGTATCTATAGGCAAAAAAATATGGTCTATTCTAGCATAGAGGCCATGTGGGTGTGAATAATGAGTGAAATCTTGGGTGCCTGGATGGGCCTCCCTCCAGCAATCCGTTAAGGAGTAGGTGTCAAGCAGGTGTCTGAACAGCTTGGAATTTGCTATTGCCTTGGCGCAGGTTGTAGTAGTCGTCGTAGATAATCTATCCAGAAAGGGGTTCAAGACCAAATTTGAGTCCCCACAAATGATTATTTTACCTTTAGCTACAGACATTACACTTTTAAGAAAATTAGTTAAAAATGCAACCTGATGTATATTCGGGGCGTAATATGTAGCAACTGTCACCTCTATATCATGTAATTCGCCCACTAGAATCAAATATCTACCCTCTGGGTCACTTACCTCATTTTTGCATTGAAACTGAGTCCCTCTCCTAAAAGCTACCATCACTCCCTTCTGTTTTGATTCTGCACATGCCAAATGAACCTGTGGATATTTAGAATCAAAATATTTTGGTTTAGAGGTAACCGAAAAGTGTGTTTCCTGTAGGCATAATATATCAGGATGAAGTGTATTTATTTTGCGAAAAGCCAAGCTCCTCTTGTTAGGGGAATTATATCCCTGTACATTTAGGGAAAAAACTGTAGTCATGGTAAGTCACTTAATATAAGCTCTGTAGTCCAGGGGAAAAGCCACGCAAAAAAAAAAAAAAAAAAAAAAAGATTAAAGGGAAGGGAAGAAAGAGAAGAAAGGATGGAAAAAGCGAGTGAAAAGAGAAAGGTCTCGGGAAGAGAATTAAAATACAGTTATCAATATAAAGGTAAGGAGACAGATAGCAGGATCACCAAAGCTAGGAGGAACCAGCCCCCTACCTTTCGCAGAAATCGCTACAAATCTAAAGATCTCTGGAGATCCAACCACTGTCCACAAAATCGCCTTCAATAGGCTGACTCTAGTCCCCTATATTTTAAAGGAGTAGGGACAGCCTGTGTATCTTCGATTGTCGCTACTCCGAAGAGCCTCAATCAGCTGAACACCACCACTAGGCACTGAAGGTCAGGACCAAAAGGTATATCCCTTATGGTTCTGCTGAAAGGCGTCATGACAAGGCCGCCGGACAAGCGAGGATAGAAAAAAGTATTATAGACTCACTTAGTAAAATTTAAACATATACCAACCATAACTTATACCAACCATAACTTATTTCCTATAGGGTTATAATAGTAGATATGAGAAAGTATCTAGTGGCATTAAAATAACATTTATAACGAGGTTACCTATATTCTAAAAAACTTCAAACATTACTCTATGTCGTTCTGAGATCAAACATACCACCTTAAATATCTGGCAAGATAAAGATAAACATATACCAACCATAACTTATTCCCTATAGGGTTATAATAGTAGATATGAGAAAGTATCTAGTGGCATTAAAATAACATTTATAACAAGGTTACCTATATTCTAAAAAACTTCAAACATTACTCTCTGTCATTCTGAGATCAAACATACCACTTTAAATATCTGGCAAGATAGAGATAAACATATAAAGTGTACTGAGAAATATCTTCCCTCTTGGGTGAAGTCCCCAAACCAAAAGGTGGTAGAAGAGATCAATAATTTGTATCATCTCATGTGTTTCATGTGTCCCCATATGTCAGGCGCGATCCTCTGTTGCTTGTAGAGACCCAACGTTTCTGTCTCTTGCCCGCACGTTGCAGTTTAGGTGATTCGTCCACATACCTGGGAGATTTAGAGGAGGTGACCCTAGATATATTTAAAGCTGTTAGATGTTGCTGGAGCTCTTCCAGTGATGTTGCAGAATAAGAGGAATTTTCATAGGAAAAGGAGACCCTAAATGGGAATCCCCATTTATATTTGATATTGTGATCTCTCAAGATGGCAAGTAATGGTTTCAGTTCTCTCCTCCTCATCATTGTGGCTCCAGAGAGATCTGAATAGACCTGATATTTAATTCCCTGGAATTCCAAGTTCGCCGCATCCCGGGCTGCTTTCTGGACATGCTCCTTGGTGCTGTAGTAGTGAAATTTCACTATAATGTCCCGAGGGGGATCTTCAGGTGGTCTACGAGGGCCAAGAGCCCTATGAGCTCTGTCCATCTCCAATCTGTCAGTTGGAATCCCGGGCAGTAGGTCCTGACAAAGAGCAGTAATAATAGCTTTAGTATCTTCCATGTGCTCTGGAATCCCTCGGATTCTCAAGTTTTGTCTTCTATCTCGGTTCTCCATGTCCTCTAACTTGGTGTTTAAGATTACATTATCACGTTTTAGCTGCAGCAATTCAGATTCCACCACCTCCTGAGCTGAGGATAGTTCTCCCAACTTTTTATCCAAATTAAGCAAGCCACAGGAGACCTTTTCCACTTCTGTAGAAAGATGCTGCATTAAGATCTTATTATTTGTAGCTAATACAGACTGCAGCATGTGTTCAATCTGGGGTAGTAAGTCTTTCACCTCCGTTTGCATGGGAGAGCCAGCCTGAATGAAGTCCTCCTGCTCGCTCACCAGGAATGACACTTCGCTGGACACCACCTCGTCTATCTCTGCAGCTGACAGGGCCGCCGCCATCTTGTCCTCGGAGCCGCGGTCCCCGCCGTTTGTCTCCGCGCCTGGACCTCTTGTTTCTCCGTGTGCCGCTGTCTTCTTACTCCCGGTGAGTGCCCCGCAGTTTCAGCCTCGGTTTGTCCGGCGGGCACGGAGCGCTGTTAGGACGCGTCCATCAGCTCGCCGCGCGCATGCGCCTCCCGCTTTTATACTTTTTATACATTGCTGACATCACAAAAGGGAAGGGGCCTATATGTGATTTTCCCATGCCACTCTGTTCAGACTCCTCCCCCTTTGTGATGTCATAATTGGTTACCCATACAGTATAGGATTCAGTTTAAACTGCTCATTCTCATCCTCAAAGCTCTCCATGTTGCTGTACCCACCTACATGTCTACCCTAATCTTTGTGTACTGCCATACCTTCACCCTGCGCTCTGCTAATGAGCTAATGCTAACTTAGTTTGAACCTCTCACTTCCGCCTACAAGACTCTTCCCCGAGCTGCAGCAATCCTCTGGAATGCCTTAATCCCAACAGTTAGATTGATTCAAAACATTCATAGCTTTAGATGCTCCCTAAAAGTGTCTTTTTAGTGTAGCCTACCACATCCCCTAATCTAACTCCTCCTCTCAAATCAATCTTCTACATTATTTTTCTAAACCTGATACATTAGCATACACAATGCACAACAACCTGGGCCCCCAAAAAGCACTAAATCAACTTGTGGCCGACCCATACAGATTGTATATTATACTCTTATTTTTACTTGAATGGCTGGACCATGGCACAAAGCACTTATTACCTTTTGTATCACCCCCACTCTCCTCTAAGATTGTAAGCTTGTGAGTAGGAACCTCGTACCCTTTTTTCTTTTTTCATTCTGTTTGTACATGAATCCTCTGATTGTAAAGCACTGTAGAATATGTTGGTGCTACATGAATACATTTTATATATATATTATTATTATTATAAGTGATGTTAGGTAGATTCCAGAGAGGGCCCTGTCTCTTAATATAAGAGCCACTCCCCAGTGGCTCATCATGGAGTCCCCTGGCCAGGAGCCAGGATGAATGCAGGGGAACCTGTGTTCCCCTCCTTGCTAAATGCCACCAGAGCGTCCTTCGACGCCCCAGTGGCACACATTGCATGGGAGCCTGGTGGGGGAAGGTACATATAAGTTAATTAAGATTAATAAAGGCATTTTTATAAAAATTGTTTGGATTTTTTTTCCACTTCTTTCCCATGGTCCCCTATACCAGTTTATACTACATTACCCACACCACCATGGACCTGTACTATAGGGTATAATGGTTCTTATGGTTTGTAATGATTCTTATGGTCCAGCCCTTGAGCCCTGAAATTACAAGCAACTATGCAACAAGCATGCCATTATTACATCCCAAAAGGGAAGGGGCCTAGAGGGGCTAGATGATGTCCGGGGCGATTCCATGGAGGCCACGCCTTCAAGTATAAAATCCAGTTCCCTGGCCCTTACTTCAGTCTCTCACTGGGTATCAAGGATGAAATAAGGGAAAACCTATGTTCCTCCTTCCTCCGAAATAGTGGCGCAGCCATCTGGCTCTGAAGGCCCGCGTCACCACATCTACATGCTGGAGGGGGCCCTGAAGATCACATAAGACGGAAAAGGAGACGGTGAAGGACAAAAGAGACCTGCTGGACCGGAGGAAAACAGCATTCAGCAGGGGACACAAGACGGAAGACTGGAATGGGTGAGTATAAGTTAAATTAAGAACAATTTAAATATTTTTTGTGTGGTGCCTTATTTCATTTTCACTTGGGGTGAACTGGTAGGGGGTCCAGAGGACCCCTATACCAGTTCACCATGCTCAGGAGCCGACATGGCACATACTAGGCTCAGAGGTGTCATGCCGCTATAATGACACATTACCCGCACCCCCGCCTCCCCAAATGGAGTTTTGGGTAATGTGTCATTTTAGATCCCGGTGCCCACTCTGGGCACCCCTGAAAGAACCCTGACCCCTTACCAAAGGGCGTAAGGGCTTGTAACTTGCAGAGACAGGGGCTGCCAATATTACTTAACCCTGGGTTACAAGCCCTTATGCTTGGTGCCCAGGCTGGTAGACTATGGGGGGGGTCCCCATGTTTTGTTTTTTTTAATGTAAGAAACACTAAAAAAAAAATAATATCCCTGCTGTCACTTTTTACTGGTTTAAATGAATGCTGGTTAAGTGACATTAAATAAAACAAGGGAAACTGACCAAAAAAAAATCAGAGAAACATTTTTTTTATAAGATACATATTGTAATCTAATGAAAAACGCCAAAAAATTACCAAACAACCACATTTATTAAAATACTTAAAAGTGAAAAAATAAAAATAAATAAAAAGTTAGGCTATGAAAAAATACAATAAAATAAAAGAGACAGACTATTGTTAGTTAGATAAAAACCTGTTTGTAAGACAACTTCACCTACTTCACTCTTTTTATAAGACAGTTTCTCCTCCTTCCCTCATATCTGCCATCCTAATGGAGGACAGCAATGAAGAGGGGCTGCAATCAGGAATGAACCCTGACACGCAAGGTCGCCCTCCTGAATGGAGAACTACACCCCAATGTGGCATCCCAAAACATCTGGGAATACCAGCTTCCAGGATCTGGACAAAGCCATCCAGCAGGATGCAGCTCTGCCCCATCTGACGTCCAGGAGCTTTCACAGCTTTATGCCACCAGGGCAGCTACACGTGAGGGGTCCCTGTAGCATTCCCATAGCACCATGGAGCAACCAATCACCTCCCACTGACTTACCAAGGACCAGTGCTAAAGGGGCAAGGACTGAAGACTAAGTCCCCAGTGATTGAATCCCCTTTCTTTCACTGACAAGCACCTGCATCCCACATACCTTCCTCGACCCAAAAAAGAACCTCCTGGTGGACTCCATTAACCCTTTACTACCTGTGCCTTACCTTTTCTTACAACCCTGGCTACACCCCATTTAAACCCACTTTTTAAAGAACCACTTGGGTGTGCGTGTTTTTTCCTTTCACACTCGACCATTAGCTCTCATGTAAATGATGCAGCAAAGAAGAGAGGTAAATTAATGACAAAAAGAGCCTAGAGGAATGTGGCCACAGAATGGTAGTGTCTAAAGGAACCACCTGATACCCAACTGTGTGACTGGCCTCTGTCTACTGTGGAGTCTGAGGTCAACCAGAATCTAGTATAAGTTTGAGAGTTCTGTTTATTTTATTTTTTTTGTTGAACTGTCACTTTACCCTCCAGAAACAGAAGTAATATTACTGAGGTTCTGATTACATTTTTACCGGATTTAGTGGATGTGCCAGAACTAGTAGTAATAGAACTGTCCAGAACCAACTATATTGTTACGGGTTCTATTTTCTAAGTGAAGTGTTACTGGATTTCCCAGACCCAGTATTAATATTATTGAGGCACACCAAAGAGTGGGCTTTAGTGGTAGGTGGGTGAGTAAGAACACTCCAAAAGCAGAACCAACTACTGTGTAATGTTCAGGATTCTGTTTACACAGGGGGGGTGGCTAGCAGCGGATTAGCAGGAAGAATCACATTATCTGTGACCCCTGCTTCCTGTAACTTTGTCAATGTAACTTTCTGGTGCCCAAATCCACATGTAATAGCCAATGAAAGTAGAGCTTGTTTGAATAAAATCAAGGAAAACTTGAGATTATGCCAAACCAAGTTTTTCCCAAAGTTCGAACTGAATTGGTTCAGTACGCTCATCTCTAGTCAGCAAACTTAAGGACTCAAGGAGACTGCTGCCATTAGCCTCTCCACTGGCTTTCACAGACCTAAGGAACTCAAAGAGACTGCTACAACTGTTGTTATCCTCTGCCACTGGCTTTCACAGGCCTTAAGGACCCAGAGAGGTGGGTACTGGGTATCCCGTTAGTGGCCAAAACCAGTGGATCCACAGGAAAGAGTATTGTTACCCCAGCACAGTCTTTGTCCTCTGGAAATTGAAAGCAGATTAGGAGGGTTAGGATAGATCCTGACTCAGAGGTTCCCTTTCCCTGAGAGAAAAAATGGACTTATCTGAGCCCCAGATAGCCACCAGGGCAAAGGCCCTTTCTAGATCAAACATGAGATTATATGGGTTAAACTTAGTGCTGCAATGCACTGTGTGGTTAAACAGAGGCGACAGAGCTCAGAGAGCCATATTTTGGGATGGGAGGTTAAACTATTGGATGGGCTTTGTCTCCCTCTTGCTGTGGCTGTAACAAGATGAGTCATAATAAACTTTTTGCTGCTCCTTAATCAATTTCACAAACACATCTAGCTGTTCAGAATCTTCTCTGCTCTCCCAGCCGGGACAGAGCTGTCTATTTTTAAGCTAAATACTGTATTCTGAGACTAGGCAATTCCCAGGATTTCATTTCTGCCTTTATATATAACCTTGCTACTTCATGTCTTTAAAAACATTTCATTTATTAGTAAATTTCGAAAATACACATTCCATACATTCAAAAACATAGTTCCTCTATATACATTATTCCCCCAAAATGGTATTATTTTCTTCATCAATTTCTGTTCTTTTCCTTTGTTCTTTAAAGGTCAGACATGTTTCACCCACCCAATATATATGTAAGATACATGTAACATGTTCATCTCTCCAAATTTTTGTCTAAAATGATAATAAAGATTGTCTTTACCTCTGTGACGATTTTAAGTATTTGCATATAAGAAACACATCTAAGACAAATCCTGAGAAAAGGCTGTGGTAACCACTCTTAATTGGGTACACTGGCCCTTTAAAGTCTGTAAATGCAAAGAATAGAGATACATAATCAATGCTATAGATTCATCCCAGAGATTAATCAGCTCTACAAACATTCCCCCTATGCATATGCTAATAGTTGTAATAAGCCACTGTAACTTGGCTGTTACCTTTATTTATGTCTGCTAGTTATCGGGATGTAGGCTTCATCACTTCTTTGCTTGCCGATACTGTCAGTGGGCTCACTTGCTATGAGCGTTCACCCTTCCTGCCACCCCCGTCCTATGGGTTGGCACGGCGAGGCAGTATTTCTGCACGCCGCGCCAACCCATAGGACGGGGTTGGCTTATATGTGCTTTATTACCTAATGCAAATGGAGCACATACTTGCGTCCTTTCAGCTGAGAACCGGAAATAACACTACGCCGCTCCCTTTCGGTTCCCTGGGTCTGCTAAAACCACCATTTTGATCATAGCTACAGCAAACCACTGCTATTAGCAGCTGTTGCATACCCTCAATTCATTTGTGGTACTAGAATTGATGTTTAATTATTCAATGTGGACAGTATATGCCTCTAAATAGATTATTGGATTTCTTTGCTAGATGGTGTGGCGAGCGTTCCGTCTCCTGCAGCACATGCTGTTGTGGAAACCGAGGAGGACATCAGTGACATGCAGACATAACTCAATGATGATGATGATGATGAAGCTGACTTCATCATCATCAGGAGAAGAGGGTCCCAGGTTGCCCCAGAGTCAGCAGCTGAGGCAGCAAGGTGGTAGTAGGGTTGACAGTCAGCATGGTGGCAGAATTGGGATGTCTGGAGCCACACGTGGCCATGGGCGGGGTAGACCACCTGCTGCACGGCAGGCTGCCTTCCCAGGAGGTAGTGGATCAGGGGTTCCTGGAGTTGGCAGCAGTAGCAGTGAATTAGTGCGGACTGTTGGTGGGAAAATTAGCTACTCGGCAGTGTGGCACTTTTTCATCAAGCATCCGCAGGAGGGTAACCTGGCCACATGCAAGATGTGTAGACAGAAGGTGAAGCGTGGCCAGGGCCCCAATGTTGGTACCACAGCCCTGCGGCAACACATGCAGCGTCACCATAAAGTGGCCTGGGAGAACCGAGGGGTCCAGCCTGCTGCGTCAGCCAGTGGCACGCCGCTTCCAATTTCACCCAGCCAAGGCTCCAGCACCTCAGCCGAAGGTAGCTGTGCGTCATACCCATCCTCTGCCGCTCCAGATGCTCCTGCTCCTCCTACTAAAAGTAAGTCATCCCGCCAGCAATCCATCAGCGAAGCCATGTCCAAGAGACAACAGTATGCGCCCACTCAACCTACGGCGCAGAAGCTAAATGTGCTCGTGTCCAAGTTGCTGGTGCTGCAGTCCTTCCATTTTCAGGTGGTGGACTCTGCACCTTTCAGAGAGCTGATGGCTTGTACCGAGCCAAGGTGGAGAGAACCAAGCCGTCATTTCTTTGCAAAGAAGGCAGAAGGTGGGCCAGTCCTTTAGCCTGTCGGTGTGCACCAAAGTGCACGGCAGCGCCGACATCTGGAGCTGTAACAGGGACAATGCATGTCCTTTACGGCCCACTGGGTGAAAGTGGTTCCTGCACAGCAACTTGGACAGGTCACACCGCTTCGGTCTCCACGCTCCCAGGCCGCTATGCCTGTCACAGTATGCGACTCCACCTCCTCATCCTCCGCCGTCTCCTCAGCCTCCACTGTACGGTCAATTCCCAATGCCCCTCCAGCCTACCATGTGTGCAGGACACGGCGGTTTCACGCTGTGCTTTACATGGTTTGCTTTGGTGAACGGAGTCCCACAAGGGAGGAGCTCCTGAAATTCATTCATCAAGAAATCAAAACATGGCTTACTCCACAAAAACTGCAAATGGGAACCATGGTGACTGACAATGGGAGTAACATCTTGTCTGCGCTGCAACAAAGAAGCCTGAGCCATGCGCCCTTTATGGCACACGTGTTTCACCTAGTTGTCAAGCGTTTTCTAAAGTATTCCCCCCATCTGCAAGACATCCTAACAACGGGAAGGAAACTTTGTATGCACTTCAGCCACTCCTACACCGCCAAGCACACCCTTCTTGAGCTACAGTGTCAGAACAGTATCCCCCAACATAGTCTGATTTGCGATGTTTCCACCCGTTGGAACTCCACCATACATATGTTAGATCGACTATACGAACAGAGAAAAGCCATCAATGATTTCTTGATGATCCAAGCAGATAGGGGGACTCCCCTTTGTAACTTTAATGTAAACCAGTGGTAGCTCATACGTGACACCTGCCATTTGCTCAG
Organism: Gastrophryne carolinensis; assembly: GCA_027917425.1. Lineage (NCBI taxonomy): Eukaryota > Metazoa > Chordata > Amphibia > Anura > Microhylidae > Gastrophryne > Gastrophryne carolinensis. Next base: position 644,657,727 of record CM051234.1, on the reverse strand, counting down.
GCCCTTTGAGGAAGCCACTTTATTTGTCAGTCACCAGCATTATGGGATGAACGACGTGATTCCACTGCTTCATGTAATACAACACATGTTGGAAACCATGGCTGGTCAGGGCACCGGAGACATGGCGCATACATTTCATGGCCACATAAACCCCGTGGGAGCTGAGGAGAAGGAGGAGCACAGTGGAGCACAGTTTAGTTTTGGCAAAATGGGCAGTTTATCTAGTCCTCTGACAGGAGAGGAGGAGCAGGAGCAGCCAGAGGAGCTAGAGGGTTGTGAGGTAGGCGAGACAGAGGACCCAAACACACTGTGGCAGTATGCAGTGGAGATTGAGACAGGTAGTCCCTCCGAGTCACTCGCACAAATGGCACAATGCATGCTTACGTAGTGACCGCAGAATTGTTTCCATTTTTCAGTGGGATGACTTCTGGCCCTCCACCTTATTGGACCCTCGCTACCGGCACCAAATGACAAACTGACCTACTACAAAAATATTCTATGTAGTCAGTTGGCCTATCTGCGCCATGGTCCATACTCTCGCAGGTCTGACTCGGTGGGACATCTGCGCTCACCTTCCACTGCCATGGCTGCTGGGGGGGGTGACAAAAACGTGATGTGGGTGACTAGCAACCCACTAATGGAGACGACCCTCCCAAATTGTGAGAAATCCTGAGGACAAAAGAGAGAAAAAAAAAAAAAAAGGGAAGGTTAGGTCAATGGGCTACTGATGAAAGGGAGTTCCCTGCACATCAGAAGCACACTTGCAGCAATTGGAGGCTGGTGCGGGGAGCGGGCCCCAATACTAAAGCTAATACACTGGTTTGGGGTGGGGATTAACTGGGCTTCCCCTAGTTAGGTTTCCTTGAAAACCCAGGGCTCCACACCCTATGACCTCGCCCATGGAATTGATAAGATATTATATTAAAAACAAGTTCATTTTATTAGTACATATACATATAAAAACACATTGGTTAATAACCACATCACAACTACTTATATACAAGATAATGCCTGTTTTTTCAACTGGATAGCCAGGCAACCAGTATAACAATTTTACAAGATATTCCAACACAAATGTAAAAAATGTTGCTTGCGTGTCTCAAAAGGGGGCAAACTAGTTTCGCCTGTCTGTAGGCTTCGTCAGTGCCCTTAATATCAATCCTATAAAGACATGTATATATATCATAGTATCAAAGTAACCATTCAAAGACTTTTTCAAAAAACATGCTTCATTTGATATCTCATTATACATTAGTATACATGGATTCATACCTCTATTGATTGAGATGGTAGATGCAACTGGGGCCAGCTCATGTTTACTGTGGTGTAGCCAGTTCAATTGTATTAGGGCTATTATAAAGCCCAGGTGTGTGGATCATAGTAAAGCCCATAGTGCATTCCAAAAGCCCATAAGGGTTGATAACACCTGCATTGATAGGAACAGATTGCCTCATGAGTGTCTCTATCAGTTATATAGCCGGTAATTCCGGTCAGGATAAAGTGTTTGTAAAGGTGATAAAAGTAAAATAGCAGATGCCCTTACCTTGTATACTCAATGAGGCGTGGGGAGAGGCACACCCAGTGCCTGTTACCTCCTGTCCTAGAAGCAGCAGCGCCGTGTAATGCGTGCTGATACACTGGCCGAAATAATGGCCAGTGTGTGATAAGGGGGGAAACATAGTGATCATGGATAGAGCACAGTATGAACACATGTGCTTGAAAATCTTAAACAACACAGAGTGGTATGCCAGGGCCCCCATGTCCAGGCTCGCACAGGACTCCGGGGCCTACCACACTCTAATCCACCAGGCGGTGGAGGGGGGGGGTGATCGACGTGGCGACTGGCTCTTTCCTTGAGGTCCCATTTCCGGTCACACCCACGTTTTACGCCCTGCCGAAGGTGCATAAGTCCACCACAGCACCTCCAGGCAGACCGATAGTGTCCGGCATGGGGTCCCTCACTGATCAGGCCAGTCGCTACGTCGACTATCATCTCCAGCCACTGGTCCACCAATTACCGTCGTATCTCAAAGATACGGGACACCTCCTTCGGGTCCTGGATGGTATGAGTGTGGCCCCGGGGTCGTTTCTGGTGGGCCTGGACGTGGAGGCCCTATATTCAAGCATACCACACCAACTGGGCCTCATGAATGTCCGCCGTTTCCTGAACGAATTACCCATTGAGACTCACGAACACAATCGGTTCTTGCTGCAATTATTACAATTCGTACTCACCCACAACCTCTTTCTCTTTAATAACATCTTATACCACCAGATACAGGGGACGGCGATGGGGACCACCTGTGCCCCATCGTACGCTAACCTGTATCTGGGGGGCTGGGAGAGGGGGTTGTGGGCTGAGGACGAATTAGCGATGTACCTGTGCCACGTGGCTACGTGGCACAGGTACATCGATGATATCCTATTCATTTGGACAGGCACACAGAGAGACTTGCAGGCATTTGTGGGGGAACTGAATAAGAACGATATGAACTTGAAATTCACTGTAGAGTTTAGCCAGGAAGCAATTAACTTCCTGGACCTATCAGTGAGGCTAAGCCGTGAAGGAGTGGTCACTACGAAATTTTATCGTAAACCGACAGCCGCTAACACGATGCTAAGGGCCTCTAGTGCCCACCCAAAACATCTTCTCAAGAGTATCCCATACGGTGAATATGTGAGAGCCCGCCGCAATTGCACCTCAGAAGGAGATTTTAAGGAAACTGCTGATGGGATTTTCAACAGATTGAGAAATAGGGGGTATAGCGTACCAGTTCTAAAACAGGCTTATAAACGGGCCAAAAAAAGATCAAGGGATGAATTAATGTATAAGCCGAAAATCAGGAAAGATGATCCCCCCCTATCCATGATTCTGACTTTTTCTACCCACCACCATATGATAAAAAACATTATACAGCGACATTGGCATGTGTTACAAAATCATGCAGATCTTAACAAGATACTCCCAAACAAACCTAAATTTGTGTTTCGGAGGGCACATAACATTAAAGATCGGTTAGTTCATAGCCACTACACACAAACTAAACGACTTACCTGTTGTAAGACAACAGGAATGTATAAATGTCACTCATGCAACATGTGTAAATATGTCAAAGAAACTAAAGCAATAACCATAGGTGACCGGCCAATTCACAGACTTAAGCATTTTATCAACTGTAAAAGTGCCAACATCATTTATGCCTTAATCTGTAAGTGCAACAGGTTTTATATCGGCAAAACCAATCGGGAGCTCCGCAAACGCATATACGAACACTCTTATGACATTAAAACGGGAAATAGCAAGACCCCAGTGGGCAGACATTTCCGGGAATGTCATGAGATGAACCCAAAAGATATGTTTATTGTGGGCCTAGATAGATTACATCCAAACCCACGGGGTGGGGACCTTGAGAGAGCCACCCTTAAACGGGAGACACAGTGGATCCACCATTTCAAGGCCCATCAGTACCCGGGACTCAATGAATCCATCAGTTATGCCCCTTACCTCTGACAGACATTTGTAACAATAGGGTTTTAATTTTGACTGTAACAAATCAATGTGGAATGTAATATTAAAAAAAAAAAAAATAATAATTTTTTTTTTTTTTTTGTGTTTTTTTTATTTTTTTTTTTCCATATGTTGTATATGGTAGATGCACTGGATGCCAGCCCATGGGCACAAGTTTGCAGCAGTAGCGATTATGTGGCTTAAACCAAATCAACAATGTTTTCATTTACACAGCTTTAATGCCCAGTGCGGATTGGCCTTTGGGGATTTAATAACACTCACGTGTCCTAGGCGTATGGTGAGGCGGCATTTTTGTCCATATGACATAGCGTCAGTAATGGAGTTTAGCAGGCATATATGTATATGGCTATAAGGGAGGCCATCCATACGTACAACAACGGCCAGTTACACTTTTTAAACGCCATATGTAGATATACCGTGTTCTGGGGGGCACAAATTCCCCCTACAATGTGGACAACTGCCTGAAGGCACTTTAGAACTATCAGCAAGACATCATAAGTATCATGGCATATCCCGTAGTCTAAGGCCACTTACAAATACTGCCAGCTAGGCATATACTTTGCTAGAGGTCATTAATTAATATATCTGTGCGACTGAGATCGCTATTTTACCTTGCTCTTATGAATTAAGTCTAAATCCCTGCACTTGTCTTCACCAAAATGGCGCCTCGTAGGAGACACGTGACGGCGCCGTGTGGGAGCTCTAGCGCCGGTCACCTTACTGGCTGACGGAGGCTGGTATGAGCCCCGCCCGTCGGGGGAGGTGCGGCGCTGGGATTGTGTTGGGCTCCCGTCCCCCCTAGCAACCCCCAGTAGACCCCAGGAGGGGAGGGGGGGGGGAGGGACGGCGCTAACACTCAGCTGAGTGACATCACACACTGGCCATTATTTAACTGCGGCCATTGTATCAGCACGCACTACACGGCGCTGCTGCTTCTAGGACAGGAGGTAACAGGCACTGGGTGTGCCTCTCCCCACGCCTCATTGAGTATACAAGGTAAGGGCATCTGCTATTTTACTTTTATCACCTTTACAAACACTTTATCCTGACCGGAATTACCGGCTATATAACTGATAGAGAACACTCATGAGGCAATCTGTTCCTATCAATGCAGGTGTTATCAACCCTTATGGGCTTTTGGAATGCACTATGGGCTTTACTATGATCCACACACCTGGGCTTTATAATAGCCCTAATACAATTGAACTGGCTACACCACAGTAAACATGAGCTGGCCCCAGTTGCATCTACCATCTCAATCAGTAGAGGTATGAATCCATGTATACTAATGTATAATGAGATATCAAATGAAGCATGTTTTTTGAAAAAGTCTTTGAATGGTTACTTTGATACTATGATATATATACATGTCTTTATAGGATTGATATTAAGGGCACTGACGAAGCCTACAGACAGGCGAAACTAGTTTGCCCCCTTTTGAGACACGCAAGCAACATTTTTTACATTTGTGTTGGAATATCTTGTAAAATTGTTATACTGGTTGCCTGGCTATCCAGTTGAAAAAACAGGCATTATCTTGTATATAAGTAGTTGTGATGTGGTTATTAACCAATGTGTTTTTATATGTATATGTACTAATAAAATGAACTTGTTTTTAATATAATATCTTATCAATTCCATGGGCGAGGTCATAGGGTGTGGAGCCCTGGGTTTTCAAGGAAACCTAACTAGGGGAAGCCCAGTTAATCCCCACCCCAAACCAGTGTGCTGGGGGGGGTGGCAGGAGCAGCAGCAGCTCCATCAGTAGCAGCCTCAGTCTTCAGCCGCTAATGAGTAGCTTTCTGCACCCGCATAGTGAGGCTACTCATGAGCAGCAGGAAGACCTGGAGCAGGGCCTGAACCAGCAGGTCGTGTCATACCTTGAAATGACCATGCCAACGCACCTTGAGGATCTGCTGGACTTCTGGGCAGCCAAACTTGACTTGTGGCCGCAACTGGCAGAGTTTGCCCTGGGAAAGCTGTCCTGCCCGGCCAGTAGTGTGCCATCTGAGCGGGTCATTAGTGCTGCCGGGGCCATAGTAATGCCAAGGAGAACTCGTCTGTCCACAAAAAATGTGGAGAGACTCATCTTTGTGAAGATGAATCAAGCATGGATCAGCCAGGATTCCCACCCACCAATAGCTGATGCATGCGAGTAGCTGATGTATGGTAGCTCCTTTTGCTGCTGCCAACTCCAGGGTGTGTCTTTCAGGCAATATTTGGGCTCCCTATGCTGCTGCTGCCAACTCCAGGGTGTGTCTTTCAGGCAGTATATGGGCCCCTAATGCTGCTACTGCCAACTCCAGTGTGTTTTTCAGGCAATATATGGACTCCTTATGCTGCTACCAACTCCAGAGTCTCTTTCAGGCAATATATTGGCTCCTAATACTGCTGCCAACTCCTGGGGGTGTCTTTCAGGCAAAAGATGGGCTCCTGCTGCTGCCAACTCCAATGTGTTTTTCAGGCAATATGCGGGCTCCTAATGCTGCTGCTGCTGCCAACTCCTGGGTGTGTCTTTCAGGCATTATATGGGCTCCTAATGCTGCTGCCAACTCCAATGTGTTTTTCAGGCAATGTATGGGCTCCTGATACCCCTGGGTGTGTCTTTCAGGCAATATATGGGCTCCTAATGCTGCTGCCAAATCCAGGGTGTGTCATTCAGGCAATATATGGGCTCCTAATGCTGCTGCCAAATCCAGGGTGTTTCATTCAGGCAATATATAGGCTCCCTATGCTGCTGCCAAATTCAAGATGCGTTTTTCAGGCAATATATGAGCTCCCTATGCTACTGCCAACTCCACTGTGTGTCTTCACGGCTCTCTAATTGTGCCTCTCTGCGACGCCTCTGATCTGCATGTCATACTTCTTTATAATATTATTTCACTAACCCAGCATGCATACTATGCATGTTACAGCCAGGCAAAACGTTCTGAAACCCTATGGAGGTTCTCGTACGCCCAGAAATAGCCGTTTTAATAGCGATTCGTTGCAAATAAATTCGGACTGAAACAAATTTTTCAGCAAATTCAGCAAATCGGCCGAATCGAATTTTTCAAAAGTTCGCTCATCTCTAATCACAAATAGGTCAGTTCACTTTGTGATACCCCCCTTTCATTCCCCATATAGGCAGTGTGGCATTCCCCCCACCCATTCCCCATTTAGGCAGTGTGGCATTCCCCCCACCCATTCCCCATTTAGGCAGTGTGCCCCCCCATTATCATAGGCAATGTGGCATCCCCCCTCCCATTAGCCATATAGGCAGTGTGCCCCCCCATTATCATAGGCAGTGTGGCATTCCCCCCTCCCATTAGCCATATAGGCAGTGTGCCCCCCCATTTCCACAGGCAGTGTGGTATTCCCCCTCCCCCCATTATCATAGGCAGTGTGGCATTCCCCCTCCCCCCATTATCATAGGCAGCGTGGCATCCCTAGAAGTAAAAAAAAAAACTAAAAGTCACCGCTCTGCTGAACTGCCGACCCCGCGAATCTGGTGGACGTGGCCTGCACCGCATCGGCGTCAGTGCAGGCCACTCCCACCCGCTGTATGGGCCAGCCAGTAAGAAGCAGGGCGGGCTCTGTCCCCGTTGATGCTATTTCTGTCTTTTTTGGCAGTGGCAGCAGTGGGAGGGACAGCGCCTGCTGCTCCTCCATCTGCTGCCTCTTCCTGGGCACGAGCGAACACCCAGGTCTGGGCAGCGGGTGGGTGTGGCCTGCACCGAGTCGGGACGGGGATGGGGACAGAGCCCGCCGCTCCTCTGTCTTCTTCTCGCCTCCCGCAGTGTGGCAGGTAACGTGGAAGCGCCGGTAACGGGTACGTTTTCACCCGGGGAAAAATAATTGCGTCTTACAGGGCGAAAAATACAGTAACAAGCAAGGAACATTGGCTTATTACAACTATTAGCATATGCATATGAGGAACGTCTGTAGAAATGATTAATATCCTATATTTGGACTTTCAGAGCATTGATATTAAATAGATGATAGAGTTAACCCTTCCTGCCACAGCAGCACCTGTATTCCCTAAACAGTGGCCAAATAAAACCAGTATCATACATATGGGATGAATCTAAAGCATTGATTATGTATCTCTATTTTTTGCATTTACAGACCTTAAAGGGCCAGTGTACCTGATTAAGAGTAGTTACCACAGCCTTTTCTCAGGATTTGTCTTGGATGTGTTTCTTATATGCAAATACTTAAAATTGTCACAGAGGTAAAGACAATCTTTATTATCATTTTAGACAAAAATTTGGAGAGATGAAAATGTTACATATATATTTCTCAAATGTAGGGCATTGAAAAAGCCCCAGTGGGTGAAACATGTCTGCCCTTTTAAAGAACAAAAGAAAATAACAGAAATTGATGTAGAAAATAATACAATTTTTGGGGAATGATGTATATAGATAATTGTCTTTAAATGTATGGAATGTGTATTTTAGTAATTTACTAATAAATGAAATGTTTTTAAAGACATGAAGTAGCAAGGTCATATATAAAGGCAGACATGAAATCCTGGGAATTGCCTAGTCCCAGAATACAGTATTTACCCTAAAGTGGACCAACACCCAGGATTTTGACTATCCTGGGTTTTGGTCCACTTCGGGGGGGCACCCCGATCGGCGGCGGCTCGCGCATACGCCGCTGGATCGAGGAGCAGGTAGGGATTTCGGGCCTTTCTGGGGGGTTTCACACAGCGTGGGGCATCCCTGATCGGGGTGCCCCGCAGGCCCGATGCTGATCTATCTATAAGATTCCCGGGCCGATCAGCATCGGGTGTTGGTGCACTTTAAAGGGGCCTATATATGGACCAGCACTTTTAATGTTATGAATTTAAAGAAAATTGATATTGAAAACGTTTGGGTTACTATATTATGGCAGCAAGTATTGATGGCCTTATAGAAGGATATTTCTTAGCTATCCAAAGAGCCTCCTTCCTCCTGGACCTCACCTAGGATGGTACCAGTACACACCCATACCCCTCATGCACCAGTATTCAGAAAATGGACAGGGAACCCACCCTGCTTCCACTTTAGCAAGGACATTGAACACTTATCCACCTATCTGCCTGAGGTTCTACTAAGACCATGAGGCCTTGCAGATATTGGTGCATCACAACCCCCAGAGCTACAGTCACCTGCCATATGTGGATTAGCAAGGGCTCCTTTCAGGGTATCCAGATAATTCCTACCAGAGATGTACTCCCCACATTCCTAGGGATTAAATGACACCCCTGCCAGATAGCCCACAGAGCTGTGTAGTGGGGAGAACCCTAATGGGATTTCTTCCAGTATTCAGACCCAACCAACATCCAAATATGACACTAATCCTAAGCTTGAAAGGTATTTTGGGGGGCTATGGCTGGCACACAATCACAATCCCCCTGGAAGGTCCTTCCACCACTGCTCTACAACCAAAATCATTGGGATTGGAAGTCAGTGATAACTAGGGCACATCTGCTTTTAACCGATGGCCCTGAAATTTCTTCTTGAATTGTTCTTCCATCATGGTCATTTGATATCCGGGACAACAAGGGTGAGCAACTTTTTGTTTTCTAGCATCACCTCCACTGGGCACTCTCTCACCAGTGCCTGAAGGGGAAAGTCAACACTTTGGGTTCCTCCACAGAGGTAGCCGCTACTAGGGTACATTAGTTTACCAGCCCACAGCAGGATTGAAGTCTATTAGGACAGTCAATAGCCAGGTGTCCTCTCCTCCTGCATGACCAACATATTAGAGCAGCATCTGCCTAATGCGGACCAGTCCTGGGCTCTCCGGGCATAGGGCTTATGACCTACTGGAGTTTGGGGGCCCCTAAACCCTGGGTTGCAAACCCCCTACAGTATGTCTGGTGCTTAGGGTTGGTAACCTGAAAGCAATCGGGGACATATGGGGCATACGGGGGGTATATGTTTTAAATAAAACTTAAATAAAAGAAAGATAAATGTATTTTAAAAAAAAAACATGTGTAAAGAAAACATGTAGAAATGGGCTGAGTACAAAAATAAAGAGTAAAAATGTCAAAACAATGCTTAATCACACCCTGGCTATATTTACATTTTCCATTTCCAACAAATTGCACAGAAATGCAATATAGGGCAATACACATTTGGCCTTTACTGTGGCTCAGAGCTTCTTCCTCCACCACAGCCTCCTCTTGCTGCCGCCAACCTCCTTCCCTTATGCTGACCCTGCACCACACACTTTCTCCCCCGGACAAAAGGCAGTAGCTGTTTGGGCACCTTGAGTGGATGGCAACAGCAGGAATAGGGGGTTATGGTGGAAAAAGGAGCCCCGGGCTCCTTGAGAAGACCAGCTGCGATGGCAGTAGCTGCAGGTGGCAAGGGGATCACATTGGAGTTGGCAGCAGCATTAGGAGCCTATATATTGCCTGAAAAACACATTGGAGTTGGCAGCAGCAGCAGCATTAGGAGCCCATATATTATCTGAAAAACACATTGGAGTTGGCAGAAGCATTAGGAGCCCATATATTGCCTGAAAAACACATTGGAGTTGGCAGCAGCATTAGGAGCCCATATATTGCCTGAAAGACACACCCTGGAGTTGGCAGAAGCAGCAGCAGCATTATGAGCCCATATATTGCCTGAAAAACACATTGGAGTTGGCAGCAGCATTAGGAGGCCATATATTGCCTGAAAAACACACCCAGGAGTTGGCAGCAGCAGCATTAGGAGCCCATATATTGCCTGAATAACACCCTGGAGTTGCCAGAAGCATAAGGAACCCATATTTTGCCTGAAAGACACACCCAGGAGTTGGCAGCAGCAGCATTAGGAGCGCATATATTGCCTGAAAAACACACTGGAGTTGGCAGCAGCAGCATTAAGAGCCCATATATTGCCTGAAAAACTAATTGGAGTTGGCAGCAGCATTAGGAGCCCATATAATGCATGAAAGACACACCCAGGAGTTGGCAGCAGCAGCATTAGGAGCCCATATATTGCCTGGCAGCAGCAGCATTAGGAGCCCATATATTGCCTGAAAAACTCATTGGAGTTGGCAGCAGCATTAGGAGCCCATATATTGCCTGAAAAACACACCCAGGAGTTGGCAGCAGCAGCAGCATTAGGAGCCCATATATTGCCTAAAAAACACATTGGAGTTGGCAGTAGCATTAGGAGCCCATATATTGCCTGAAAAACACACCCAGGAGTTGGCAGCAGCAGCATTAGGAGCCCATATATTGCCTGAAAAACACATTGGAGTTGGCAGCAGCATTAGGAGCCCATATATTGCCTGAAAAACACACTCTGGAGTTGGCAGCAGCAGCAGCATTAGGAGCCCATATATTGCCTGAAAAACACATTGGAGTTGGCAGCAGCATCGGGAGCCAATATATTGCCTGAAAGACACACCCAGGAGTTGGCAGCAGCAGCATTAGGAGCCCATATATTGCCTGTAAAACACACCCTGGAGTTGGCATCAGCATTAGGAGCCCATATATTGCCCGAAAAACACACCCAGGAGTTGGCAGCAGCAGCATTAGGAGCCCATATATTGCCTGGCAGCAGCAGCATTAGGAGCCCTTATATTGCCTAAAAAACACCCTGGAGTTGGCAGCAGCATTAGGAGCCCATATATTGCCTGAAAAACACATTGGAGTTGGCAGCAGCATTAGGAGCCCATATATTGCCTGAAAGACACACCATGGAGTTGGCAGCATATATTGTATATATAGTATATCCAACATATGTTGGGTGGAATTCCAACGGGTGGAACCATCGCAAATCAGACTATGTTGGGGGATACTGTTCTGACGCTGTAGCCATGGTCACCATGGTTCCCATTTCCAGTTTTCGCGGAGTAAGCCATGGTCTTTTTGGTGATTTCTTGATGAATGAATTTTAACAGCTCCTCCCCTGTGTGACTTTGTTCACCAAGGCAAACCATGTGAAGCACAGCGTGACACCGCCGTGCCCTGCACACATGTTAGGCTGGAGGGGCACCGAGACTGGACCTAACAGTGGAGGCTGAGGAGATGGCAGAGGATGAGGAGGCAGAGTCACGCACTGGAGTCACAGGCACAACGGCCTGGGAGCGTGGAGGCCGAAGCGGCGCAAACTCTCCAAGTTGCTGTTGTGGCTGTTCAGAAACCACATTCACCCAATGGGCGGAAAAAGACAGGGCTGACGCAGCAGGCTGGACCCCCGCTTTGGAGCCTCTCTTCTCCCAGGCCGCTTTATGGTGACGCTGCATATGTTGCCGCAGGGCTGTGGGCCCTGGCCACGCTTCACCTTCTGTCTACATATGTTGCATGTGGTCAGGTTACCCTCCTGCGGATGCTTGATGAAAAACTGCCACACTTCCGAGTAGCTAATTTTTCCACCAACAGTCCGTACTAATTATTCCAAAAACACAGAGCAATCAATGATAAAACAACACACTTTAGGTCAGCTTTAACTCTTAAAACATTATATAAAAAAGTCCAAGCTTCTGGGGTGGTTCCCCAATCTGAGAGTATCCTCTAAGGCCAAGGATTTTAATGACCTTCTATCACAGGAATGTTCAAAACACTGTAGCAAATTCCACCACGTGTATATAACAGCAAATTGCTGATGAGAATCTCGTGCCCACCACCTCCTTCAAAATACTCTTACCAGATAATAATAAGCTTTAGTGCCTTATTAAAAATACTCCATGATTTATTCCTCTCTTATTGGATAGGAGAGCCGGTTAAATATTCTGATCCCCGCTTTAACAGGTGGAGGTGTGCTTGAATGCCTTATTAGATCCTCAATATTCCATTCCTCTCTTGTTATTAACAGAGCCGATTTGATATTCTTATCCCACTTTGGCTTTTAAAATTGTCCCAGATTGGACAAACCACATAGAAAGGAAAACCAAATAGAAAAATCTAGCGTAATATCGTTTTAATCATGTGCACTGATTAAGTTAAAAATGCACTCGCATAAAAACAATGTATATCAAGTATTTAGGAGACGCCAGGCAAGATTCTCACCAAACCCTCAATGTGTCTAGGCCGATTGATGTCTCAAAGGGAGGGAGGGGAAGTGAAGTATCCCTGGAGTGTAGCTTGCCCGCGTACTGATAAGATCTGTCCGCCGCCGTCAACGCGTTTCGTTGGTAACCAACTTTCTCAAGACTGCAGTCTTATATTAGAATATTTAACCGGCTCTCCTATCCAATAAGAGAGGAATAAATCATGGAGGATTTTTAATAAGGCACTAAAGCTTATTATTATCTGGTAAGAGTATTTTGAAGGAGGTGGTGGGCACGAGATTCTCATCAGCAATTTGCTGTTATATACACGTGGTGGAATTTGCTACAGTGTTTTGAACATTCCTGTGATAGAAGGTCACTAAAATCCTTGGCCTTAGAGGATACTCTCAGATTGGGGAACCACCCCAGAAGCTTGGACTTTTTTATATAATGTTTTAAGAGTTAAAGCTGACCTAAAGTGTGTTGTTTTATCATGGATTGCTCTGTGTTTTTGGAATAATATGTGCATTTAGGATCCATAGGGGTAAAGGATTAACACACGTTGAGCAATAATAATTCAATAATTTAATAATTTTAAGAAATATCAGCGCGGTTATATTTCATCTTTAAAACAGTCCGTACTAATTGACTGCTACTGCCGCCAACTCCAGGAACCCCTGCTCCACTACCTCCCGGGAAGGTAGCCTGCCATGCAGCAGGTGGTCTACCCTGCCCCCGGCCATGTTTGGCTCCAGACATCCCAATTCTGCCACTATGCTGACTGCCAACCATACTACCACCTTGCTGCCTCAGCTGCTGACTCAGGTGCAACCTGGGACCCTCTTACCCTGATGATGTGCGATCTTCTGCACCGGGCTCCCAAGTGTGATCGGCTTAACCATCATTATCATCATCGAGTTGTGTCTGCACGTCACTGATGTCCTCCTTGGTTTTCTTAACCGTGTCTGCTGCAGGAGCTGGAACGCTAGCCACACCACCTCCCACGCCACTCTCCTCCTCAGTGTTTGTCTGCCTAGCAAAAGAAGCGGAGGATGTCTCCTCCATTTCTTGGCTGGGCAGTAGCTGCTGACTGTCCTCTAACACATCGTCCTCACTGAATAGTGGAGCTGAACCCAAAGCATAAGATATGTCTTCTGGAGGGGGGAGTAGGACAGAGGCAATGGAAGGACAGGGGCTGCTCCTGGGTCATGCCAACTCAGGGTTGTATCCGAGGAACCTACCGACTGTTGACTGGGGTGTCAGATGTCACTTGTGATGAGGTCGATGACAGCGTTAACCAATTGATGGCGGCAGATGCATTGCTGGTCGAGACACGACCGCTAGCAGATACCGGGAGATCAGGCCTCTCACCGTGACTCCTGCTGCTACTCGCCCCTAGTCTGCTGCGACCTCTGCCTGATGAATCTAGGCCTCTCCTCGGTGCACTTCCTGGCACTTCTCTGCCTGACATTTTTACTGCGTTTAGGAGGGGAAAACAATACACTACACCTAAAACAGTATTTTTGTAACAGCAGGTGTGTAGAATGGTTGGAGCAAAATAGGCAGACACTGTAGCTAAAAGCTAATGCAAAAAGACACTGTCAGATGGTCTTACACAGGATGCCCCTGATCAGAGTTAAATGCACCACAGGCAGTTTTAAAATGTGGTTTTTGTTCAAAATGTAAAAGGTAAAGATGAAGGTACCCTTAAAAGATAAATGATAGCACTCAGAATGTCCCCTGGTGAAAGGCAATGGCTGCTTTAAATGTGAAAAATTTCCTTTTTTGAACAAAATGTAAAAGGTTAGTAGACAGGTACTCTTCAAATAAGTATGCTAGTATTTGGGATTCCCCCTGGTTAAAGGCAAAGGCTGACTGCTTTAAACGAGAAAAAGTGACTTTCTTTACAAAATGCAAAAGGTTAGCAGACAGGTACTCTTAAAATATTTATGCTAGTATTTGGGATGCCCCCTGGTGAAAGGCAAAGGCTGGCTGCTTTATTAGTGAAAAAGTGACTTTTTTGAACAAAATGCAAAAGGTTAGTAGACAGGTACTCTTAAAATATTTATGCTAGTATTTGGGATGCCCCCTGGTGAAAGGCAAAGGCTGGCTGCTTTAAAAGTGAAAAAGTGACTTTCTTTACAAAATGCAAAAGGTTAGTAGACAGGTACTCTTCAAATATTTATGCTAGTATTTGGGATGCCCCCTGGTGATAGGCAAAGGCTAGCTGCTTTAACCCTACTAGTGCCAGCTACGTGAGTCTCACGTAGCAGCCTCTCCTACCGACTGCTGACTTTAAACCCCCACAGTAAAAAAAAATATAAAAGTAAAAAACTCACCTGATCCCTCGTTGGATCGCGCCGGGTCTTCTCTTCTCCCGGGGGGCATCCAATCCCCCCCCCCCCAGGGCTCTTCTGTCTTCAGGAAGGCGCCCAAAATAGTGCCCCCCACCACTTCAGCCGCTGGCAAAAACTGTAAAATAAAATAAAAAATTAAAAAGAGAAATGACATTTACTCAACTGCAGCCCCGATTCCTCCCGCGGGGTCTCCTCTTCACCGGGGGGGCCTCCGATCGCCCCACTGGGCTCTTCCGTGGTGAGGAGAGGGTGAGAAATCACCCTCTCCCCCCACTTCCTGGGTCAGGACTGCTAGCCCCGCCCCACACCTGTCACCCGGCAGCCAGGACTCGAAGCTCAGCTGCTGTTGGAGATCAGAGGAGGAGGGCTGGTTACCAGCTCTCCTCCACCAATCTCCAGCAGCTGTCATCTGAGCATCGTGGGACATGATCAGGATATCAAAGGTGAGTAGGAAAAAAAAAATGTCATCTTTTTTCTTATGTGTGTCTGTGTGTTTATTTTACATTTAACCCCTTGTGAACTGGTAAGGGGTCCATGAGACCCCTATACCAGTTCACAAGGCTGGGGGCTGGCAAGTCACCTGCAACTAGTGGGTGACTTGCCATTAACCCCCCGCACCCCAATTACCTGCCTCCCCAAAGCCCAGGGGGGGCAGAAGAGCCTGGGCCCACACAGGGTATGCGAGCTTGTAGGCTGCAGGGTGGGGGGCCACAAAAGTTGGCCCCTGCACCCTGTTCCTACAAGCCCCCATAGCTGGTCCTGGACTGGGTATGACAGGTAGGGGGGACCCTACATCATTTTTTGGGAGGGGGACCCTATGTCATTTTTTTTTAATTAACCCCTTATGTTTATAGTGTGGATAGTAGTTGAATTTATTTGTAAATGTTATAAAGTGCTCTTTTCAGTTTTGGGGGTTTCCTGGGCAAGAATGGGGGGGCTACCGATACATATTTGGTACCATTGTAATCAAGAGAAATGGGGCTATCACATGCAATATGGTTTTCATTAATAAAACAAATGTTTTAGTTAAAATAAAGGAGACAATTGTCTAAAAAAATATATTTTTATTTATTTTTTTGTTTTTTTATGCAAAAATATTTAAAAAACAGTAAAAAAAATTACAAATAAGACATTTCATGTTAAAGCCTAAACTCTGCTGAAAAAAATATGTATACAATTTTTCTGGAAATTCCAGCAAAAATCACAGTTAAACATGGTGCAAAATGGGGAAAATGACCTGTCAACAGAGAGTGACAAAACTTCAAGTAGGCTGGCAATTAAAAGGGTTAATAGTACCTATGCATGTTGGGTATTGTTCTGCTCGGGGGACCTTGCACTTTCAGATTGAGCTTGTTTTTTCTTGTTTGCATATTGATATTTTAGGAAAACATGTTTTTTCTGCTTTTTTATAACTTTTTTAAGGGAAACCCTGTGCAACCTAAGAATTCTTCAAAGGATTACTTCCAGAGAGATGATCCCACTACAACAAGCTCAGTACGCTTAGAAAGCTTAACATGTGTAATTTCAGGGAATATATAGTTTATGGGGCATATTCCAAATGAAAAGGGTTGTTTTGGTTAAAAAATTGCAAGGTGCACACTTTGTCAGCAGAGCTTTCAGATTTTACTTGTTTTTTCTTGTTTGCATATAGTTTTTTTTTTTTGGAAAATGTGGCTTTGATTCTTCTTTTTTTTTAAGGAAACTGTGCAACCAAAGAATTGATTGAGGGATTACTTCCACAAAACTACACCCACATAAACAAGCCTGGTACGCCTAGAAAGTAGAGATGAGCAAACTTTTGAAAAATTCGATTCGGCTGATTCGCCGAATTTTCAGACAAAATTTGTTTCGGTCCGAATTTATTCGCGAGGAATCGCTATTAAAAACTGCTATTTCTGAGCTTCCTAGAGCCTCAATAGGGTTGTAAACCATTCTGCCTTGCTGTAACACGCATAGGATGCGTGCTGGGTTAGTGAAATAATACTGTAAATAATTATGACATGCAGATCAGAGGCATCGCTATTAGAATCGCAGAGAGGCACAATTACAGAAAGTTGAGGTGGCATCACTATGAGGGGCCCCTATATTGCCTGAAAAACACACCCTGGAGCTGGCAGCAGCAGGAGGCCATACATTGGCTCAAAGAGACACTGCAGTTGGCAGCAGGAGAAGCAGGAGGCCAAAAATTGGCTGAATGACACCCTGGAGTTGCAAGCAGCAGCAGGAGCCAAAACGTTGCTTAAAAGAGACACTGGAGTTGGCAGCAGCAGCAGCAGGAGGCCAAAATTGCTTAAAAGACACACTGGAGTTGGCAGCAGTAGCAGCAGGAGCCCAAACATTGCTTGAAAGAGACACTGGAGTTGGCAGCAGGAGCAGCAAGAGCCCAAACATTGCTTGAAAGACACACTGGAGTTGGCAGCAGGAGCAGCAGGAGCCGAAACATTGATTGAAAGACACACTGGAGTTGGCAGCAGGAGCCCAAAAAATTGGCTGAATGACACCCTGGAGTTGCAAGCAGCAGCAGCAGGAGCCCAAACATTGCTTAAAAGAGACACTGGAGTTGGCAGCAGCAGCAGCAGCAGCAGGAGGCCAACATTGAAAGACACACTGGAGTTGGCAGCAGCAGGAGCCCAAACATTGCTTGAAAGACACACTGGAGTTGGCTGCAGGAGCAGCAGGAGCCCAAACATTGCTTGAAAGACACAGTGGAGTTGGCAGCAGGAGCCCAAAAATTGGCTGAATGACACCCTGGAGTTGGCAGCAGGAGCCCAAAAATTGGCTTAATGACACCCTGGAGTTGCAAGCAGCAGCAGCAGGAGCCCAAACATTGCTTAAAAGAGACACTGGAGTTGGCAGCAGCAGCAGCAGGATGCCAAAATTGCTTGAAAGACACACTGGAGTTGGCAGCAGCGGTGAAGAATGCCGCACCAACCAGCGCTACACAGACAGCAGTGGCTCGGAACCTGCGAGCCTCCCGGAGATCGGCGCTCCCCCGAGGACTGGTGAGTGGGGAGTGCTTGGGGGCATGGAGAGCTGCACAGGCAAGGGGGAATCAGGCCCAATATTAACCCCTGCACCACCTGCAAGCACAGAGAAGGGGGGGCGGAAGAGCCCAGCCACTGAAGACCACTCCGCAAACCCCTTAAAGTGGGGGGGTGCACCCACAAGACCCCCCAATGCACAGCCACAACAACCGCCCGGGAGGGGACCCAACATGCCGGCAGGCCACACGGGACTGTGGGAGGCAGACATGTGGTCGCACGCAGTGGCCCCATCCCCCCGCCGTGGGAGAAGCCCCGGCAGGCAGTGGGGAGACACATCCCCCAAACCAACCGAGGTCAGTGCAGCGCCCCCTGGACCCAGGATTTCCCCTCCGAGCCCAGAGTCCATGGCTATGGATGGGCCGCCGCAAAGCCCCCAGAGTGACTGGTTTACCCCCGGAGCCCGAGAGGAGGCACAGAGATCCCCCCTGTGGCTCTCACGCAGCAACTCCGCCGGGGCCACATGGTGCAGGAGTAGGGAGGGCTTGGGAATGGACGCGGCGCCTCCTGCTTCGCCCTCTACTTCTGGCGTACTTTCCAAAAAGTGGCCGAGCCCCGCAGGTGAAGCCAGAAGAGATTACAACACCAGCGACCAGCCCGAACCCCATGCGGAGGAGGGGGGCTCACGCCCTTGCAATACACCTGCGGTAGGAGGTGGCCGGCGGACCATGGGGTCGGGGTCTCTCCAGCTTACACCGCCCTCTCACGACCCAATCCTGGCAGATATTAGGGCGGAACTCAAAGCCCTTCCGACCAAGGCGGACCTTGAATCCTTTATTTCAAGAGTAGAGAGCTCATTTAAGAAAGATATATCCGACCTGCAAAACTCTGTCGAGGGCTTGAGCTCTTCAGTTGCCGGTCTAGAGCATTCCCACCTTGCGTCCATACAAAGAATTGAAGCCCTGGAAAAGAACCTATCGCTCCAACAAGCTATTTCTCAAGCTACGGTCCTCCACCTGGACGACCTTGAAAATAGGAGCAGACGCAACAATATCAGGGTGAGAGGCCTGCCAGAGGCGACCGGCCAGGATCAGCTTCTACCTACAGTCGTGGGCATCTTCAACGGAATTCTCAGCCGCCCGCCAAACACAGAAATTGTGATCGACCGCCTCCACAGGGCCCTGGGGCCAAGAACAACAGACCCCAACCGCCCACGGGACGTGATTTGCCGCCTACACTATTATTCGGTTAAGGAGGAGATCCTCAGACGTGCCTGGGACAGAGAGAGAATCATATTTGATGGGGCACCAATCCAGGTGTTCCCGGATGTCTCTAGAAGAACACTCCAGATGCGCCGCTGCCTGAAGCCACTTCTTCTTAGAATCCAGGAGTGCGGAGCCACATACCGATGGGGGTATCCCTTCCACCTGCTCGTCCGAAAAAACCAGAGGGTCTTCGCCTTAAGATCCCGCGCCGACCTCCCGGACCTGTTTGCCTTTTTGGACTCCCCCCCCAATGGAAGTTCGGGACTGGTTGGACCCTTCCCCTCTGCCCCCCCAGGCCTTCCTGGGCGGCGATCGCCCTCGGGGGCCACGTACAAGGAGAGCTCCGTCTGCTACGCGTTCAAGACGGCCCAGAGGACCTCCCGAGGGGCCAGCTCCGCTGCCGAACGAACCCTGACGAGAGCGACCGTCACGGGCTATGATACGGGACTGTTCGGAACCCCTGATATCCTTTGCCTCACATTTGTGCTTTTATGCCTGATGCATTAGTTGCTACTGTTTCATTGCCTAATGATCATTTGATTAGCTATATTTCTTTATGTTGAATTTCATCTATGGGGCGCTCCTTGGGCGCTCCCCTGCGCGGGTTGGGCGGGTTGCCGGGCGGCGTTGGGGGCGTTGGGGAGTACGCCCCCTTATCTATATCTCCCAGGTCTTACGGGTGGATGTTGCCGTGGGGCAACTCCTTGGGGCCCGCGAAAGGGACTCCGGGGAGCCCAGTGTGTACCACAGGGGTCGGCCGGGGGGACTCTACGTGTCTCTCTGACCCGTCGCGTTCCCACATTAGGCTGTTACCCCCCTCCCCGCGCCATAGCGAAGCGGGGTGGGGTTGACTTTCTTGAGAAACAATAATTAGTTCCCCAACCGGGCGGTGGCGTTCACAGGTTGCTCCCGACCCGGTTTAGTTGGTTAGTTCTTTTTTCTTTATCTTTCCTTTCCTTTTTTTTCTAGTTCTTGCTGTTTTAAGTGTCTCCCCCCCTCCTCCTATGTCTTGTCGCTCCCCCTGTAGTCCTTCTTTATCCCTCCACCCCCTCCTATTTAACCTACCCAGCCCCCTCCCTGTATCTCCCCTTGAGACCGGCGTGCTGGTCTGGGCTCCCCTGGTGAAACGGAAAGGGAGAGTGCGGTGGCCGTGTGATATCGCGGGTAAAGCTCACTTCCCTCAATGTAAAGGGACTCAACTCCCCTTTGAAGAGAGCGGTGGTCCTTAGGGAATTGAGGCGCTTACGGGCCCAGGTCGCCTTCCTGCAGGAGACCCACCTCAAGGTAGGGAGAACACACAATGTCTCCAACCGCTACTATAAGACCCAATATCACTCCTTTTCTCCAGACTCTAAATCGAGGGGTGTAGCCATCCTGCTTGATGGGTCCCTGCCGTGGACACATTTGGCGATGCTTCGGGACCCCGAGGGTAGATTCCTATTTGTACGAGGTACCCTCTTCTCCCTGAAGGTGACGCTGGCAATATGCTACTGCCCCAATACCAACCAATCTAAATTCCTACGCTCCACCCTGAACAAACTTGATGGGTTTGTGGAGGGGGTTCTCCTGCTTGGGGGCGACTTCAATACAGTGCTTGATCCGACCTGGGACACTTCCCGTGGCTCCTCGCATACCCCCTCTTCCTCCCTGAAGGAGCTCAGATCAATACTCTTCAAACACCAGTTGATGGATGCGTGGCGGATCTTTAATCCCCGAGGGAGGGACTATACGTTTTTCTCCGCTCCACATAACTCCTACTCGCGCATCGACTGGTTCTTGATCCCGCACAGGTTCCTACACCTTATCACCAATATAGATATTGGGCAGATAACTATCTCAGATCACGCCCCTGTCTCCCTGACCATCGCCATTCCTGACACGGCCCCCTTGAGAGGTCAATGGAGGTTAAATAGCTCTCTCTTGCAGGACCCAGAGGTAAAAGCAGACATCCATAAGGTTATCACAGATTACTTCGCTACTAACGACACAGGAGAGGTCTCGCGGATGTCCCTGTGGGAGGCCCACAAGTGCGTGGTCCGAGGCGTGCTGATTAAGCACGGTGCGCGTCTCAAGAGGGAAAGGAACAAACAAATTGAGCTTCTGTCCCGAGAGATTTTTGAGACTGAGACCTTGCACAAGAAGACCCTGGACGCGGCGCTAGGCGCCAAGTTGACGCGCCTCCGGGAGTCCCTCAGGGACATCTGCCTCACTGAAGCCAAAAGTATGGCGGCTAAGTGTCGGCGTTTTTTCTACGAATACAGCAACAAATGCGGCAAGGCATTGGCCAGGGCTCTGAAAGCGCAGCGAGCGAGAAATTTCATTTCCCACATCCGGGACAGGGGAGGCAGAGGCCTTCATTTGACAAAGGAAATAGCGAGGGCATTTAGGGAGTTTTATGAAAACCTATACAACTTACCATCGAATCACCAAGCTCCCGAAATGACCAACATAGAGAAATACATCCGAGAGTCTGGACTCACTCGACTGGGACGTGGGGTGGTGGAGGCTCTTGAGGGAGACATAGAGCTGGGGGAATTCATGGGAGCCATAAAGAACACCAAGCCAGGCAGAGCCCCGGGCCCTGATGGATTCAGTTTAGATTATTACAAGGAGTTCGCTGGTGTTCTGGGCCCACACTTTATCACATCGTTCGGTTCCTTGAGGGACGGGAATCCACCTCCTAGAGATACCCTGAAAGCAAACATTACCGTAATCCCCAAACCAGGGAAAGACCCGGCGCAGTGTGGGAGTTACAGGCCTATCTCCCTGTTGAACAGCGATATCAAGCTGTTTAACAAGATAATTGCTGACAGGTTAGCACCATATATCCCATCCCTCATTCACTGGGACCAGGTGGGCTTCGTTCCCTCGAGAGAGGGAAGAGATAACACTACTAGGGTGATCAATCTGATCCATCAGGCCCGTGCGGGGGGGCCAGCAGCCATGCTTCTCTCAACGGACGCTGAGAAGGCTTTTGACAGGGTGAGCTGGGCCTTTATCTCCGCAATCCTTCGTCAGATCGGCCTAGGAGAGAACATGACCCGTTGGATCATGGCTCATGCCCCTCGGCGTCCGTCGTGGTTAACGGAATGGCCTCAGAGCCATTTAAGCTGGCAAACGGGACCCGTCAGGGATGCCCCCTCTCCCCCCTGATATTCATTCTGACACTCGAGCCCTTCCTGCGAAATGTAAGGAAAAACGACGACATTGCAGGCATCAAAGTAGGTCGGGGGGAACACAAGGTTGCGGCTTATGCCGACGACCTAATATTCTTTATCTCTAGACCTGAGACATCCCTCCCCATCCTCCTAGCAGAACTCAAAGCCTTCCAAACAGTTTCCAATTACAAGATTAACTACCAAACGTCCTCGGCCCTCAACATCAGCCTGCCCCATGGGAGATTAAAACAGATCGCAGAAAATTTCCCATTTAAGTGGGAAAAAGAAGCTATAACATATTTGGGGACCCAGATACCGGCCATTCCACAAAAATTGTATAGCATGAACTTCCCGCCGCTGTTGAAGAAAGTAGAGGAGGACCTGCAGAGTTGGAACAGGAACGCCTTCTCCTGGTTTGGTAGATCCAATATCATTAAGATGAACATCCTGCCAAGGGTTCTCTATCTCTTCCAGGCCCTCCCCATCACGGTCCCACATACCTTCTTTAAACGCCTGACAGGGATCTGCTCCAGGTTTGTTTGGGCGGGTAGACCGCACCGACTGGCGGCCCCCCTCCTGGCTCTACCCAAGGAGAGGGGAGGACTAGGCCTCCCAGATTAGAGGGCGTACCATGCGGCGGCCCATTTATCATGGGTCATTGACTGGTGTAGACACTCCTCTCTGAAACAATGGACGCGTGTCGAGCAGGAGGCCTCGGAGATTCCCCTGCCGGGGCTCCCATGGATTCCGCTTGACCGGGTTCCCGCCCTGAACAAACATCCCACTATAGGCCCAACCCGAAAAATAGTGAGCAGCTGCTTCCCGAAGTTGGGCATCTCCCCCTCGGCCTCGCCTTTGACCCCTGTTCTGGGACACCCAGACTTCCCAGCAAGCTTAACCGATGGCACCTTTCGCGCATGGATAAAAAGGGACTGCTTTAGGATTCTCCATCTCCGGGAGGGTAGGGATTGGGTAGGAGGGGAGACCTTGGCGGCAAGACATTCACTCACCCCCTTGAATTCCTGGCAGACCATGCAGATCTCACAATATCAGAGCTCCCTGACCGAAGCTATGGAAGGCATAGGCCCCATTACCCCTTTCGAGCGGTCCTGTGCGGGTAGCGGACACTTCAGAGGAGCTTTGTCCTATGCATATTCTCTGCTGCTGGCCCCCCCCAGACTCCTACAAACCCCCGTTTGTGGAAGCCTGGGAGAGGGAGCTAAACAGGAGTTTCACGAAGGAACAGTCGCAGGCCATGCTGCAGGTAGCCCACAAGTCGTCTATGTCGTGTAGATATCAAGAGGCCTCTTATAAAGTTCTCTCACGCTGGTACCTGGTGCCGTCCAAACTGGCGAGAATATTTCCCTCCTCCTCCCCCTTGTGTTGGCGGTGTTCAGGGGCCAGGGGCACGATGTTGCACACCTTCTGGTAATGTGGGGCATTGGCTGGGTTCTGGAGCAACGTCAGGAAAATTACCCTGCTTCTGACTGATATAGATCTGGGTGAAGATCCGGCAGGATACCTATTGGGCTTGGCCCCTACTTCCCTCAGGAGGAGGACCAAGTCTTTACTGGCTTCTCTACTGAATGCGGCCAGGACTTGTATTCCATCCTGCTGGAAATCTACGACACCTCCCACGACGGCCATGTGGCTCGCCAGGGTTGCCGATATTAGCAGGATGGAAGAGATGACGGCCTCGCTGAGAGGGAAGGTAGACGAGCATAGAAATCGGTGGCGGGTATGGGAGCAATTCACCTTTTCGGCAGAATACTTGAAATTTTTACAGGAGTAGAGACATGTTCCCAGGCCAGGGAGCGGCCTTCCTTTGGGGTCTTCGACCCCCCCCTTCCCCCTCATCCCTCCCCTTTCCCTCCCCCAGTCCCACCCCCCTTGTTGTCTCCATGTCGTCTTGTCTCCCCCCCCCTATATGTATCGGTCAGATTACCTGTAACTGACCCTTTCCTCAGTTAATTCATGACTCTCTAATGGATAAAAGAGAAACTAAAACCTTGGAGACGTGGTGTTCGGATTACACGCTTTATTACATTTTAATGCTTAGTGAGAGATATGCTTAAATACGGGCACCCCCCGTGCTTTCGTTGGAGGGGACTGCCGGCAGCCGAGGTCACCATTCATCTTTCTTTTTTACAGGTCCTCATTTCGACCTCTGCCGGCATCCGCTGTATGCCGGGTTGTTCTTATTGTTTCATCGGCTTCACAGTTGTTTATTAAATGCTTGGTATACCTGTGTCCATTTATATTGTTAATTGATGTTTGACTATGCTGATCGTGCTCTGTAACATGCCATGCTTCTTCAATAAAAAAACTACAATAATAAAAAAAATATATACATATATATATATATATATATATATATATATATATTTTTTTTTTTTTTTTTTTTTTGAATTTTTTTAAATATTTTTTTTCCATTGTCTTTTTTTAATATTTTGTGAATTTTTGTACAAATTTGTATTTTTTATATATTTTTTTTTTTTTGTATTTTGTTTTTTCTAAATATTTTTTTTTCCCAGTGCCCTTCCAGCCTACCATGTGTGCAGGACACGGCGGTTTCACGCTGTTCTTCACATGGTTTGCCTTGAGCCACAGAGCCACACATGGGAGGAACTGCTAAAAATGAGAACTCATGGCTTACTCCACGAAAAATGCAAATGGGACCCATGGTGACTGACACTGGGAAGAACATCTCGTCTGCGCTGCGACAAGGAAGCCTGAGGCATGCGTCCTGCCATGACACACGTGTTCAATCTAGTTGTCAAGCGTTTTCTGAAGTCTTCCCCCCATCTGCAAGACATCCTAACAACGGGAAGGAAACTTTGCATGCACTTCAGCCACTCCTACTCCGCCAAGCCCACCCTTCTTGAGCTTCAGCGTCAGAACGTTATCCCCCAACATAGTCTGATTTGCAATGTTTCCACCCGTTGGAATTCCACCATCCATATGCAGGATCGACTATAGGAACAGAGAAAAGCCATCACGGATTTCTTGATGATCCAAACAGATAGGGGGACTCCCCTGTGTAACTTCAATGTAAACCAGTGGCAGCTCATATGTGACACCTGCCGTTTGCTCAGGCCCTTTGAGGAAGCTATTTTATTAGTCAGTCGCCAGGACTATGAGATGAACGATGAGATTCCACTGCTTCATGTACTACAACACATGTTGGAAACCATGGCTGGTCAGGGCACTAGAGACATGGCGCATACATTTCACAGCCACATGAAGCCTGTGGGGGCTGAAGTGGAGGAGGAGGAGGGGGTGGGGCACAGCGAAACACAGTTTAGGTTTGACAAAATGACCATTTTATCTAGGCATCTGACAGGAGAGGAGGAGCAGGAGCAACCAGAGGAGCTAGAGGGTTGTGAGGAAGGCGAGACAAAGGACCCAGACACACCGTGGCAGTTTGCAGTGGAGATGGAGACAGGTAGTCCCTCTGAGTCACTTGCACAAATGGCACGATGCATGCTCACGTGCTTGCGTAGTGACCACAGAATTGTCTCCATTTGTCAGCGGGATGACTTCTGGCTCTCCACCTTATTGGACCCTCGCTTCTGGCACAAAATGGGGCATTTTTTACACCCACTGAGAGGGAGGACAAACTGACCTACTACAGAGACATCCTACATAGTCAGTTGGGCGATGTCTATCTGCGCCATGGTCCATACTCTCGCAGGTCTGACTCGGGGGGAACTCTGCGCTCACCTTTCACTGCCGTGGCAGCAGCAGCAGCAGCTCCATCAGCAGCAGCCTCAGTCTTCAGTCGCTAATGAGTAGCTTTCTACACCCACATAGTGAGTCTACTCATGAGCAGCAGGAAGACCTGGAGCAGGACCTGAACCAGCAGGTCATGTCATACCTTGACATGACCATGCCAACACACCTCGAGGATCCGCTGGACTTCTGGGCAGCCAAACTTGACTTGTGGCCGCAACTAGCAGAATTTGCCCTGGAAAAGCTGTCCTGCCCGGCCAGTAGTTGATTTAGATGGCAACTGCTCTATACTATGCTGCAAAATGGCAAATTTACCTCACAGTATAAGCAATTGCCCCTCAGATTTACACAGGGGCTGCTCTATATTATGCTGCAAAATGGCAAATTTACCTCACAGTATAAGCTATTGCCCCTCAGATTTACACAGGGGCTGCTCTATATTATGCTGCAAAATAGCAAATTTACCTCACAATATAAGCTATTGCCCCTCAGATTTACACAGGGGCTGCTCTATATTATGCTGCAAAATGGCAAATTTACCTCACAGTATAAGCTACTGCCCCTCAGATTGACACAGGAGCTGCTCTATATAATGCTGCAAAATGGCAAATTTACCTCACAGTATAAGCAAATGCCCCTCAGATTTACACAGGGCCTGCTCTATATTATGCTGCAAAATGGCAAATTTACCTCACAATTTAAGCTATTGCCCCTCAGATTGACACAGGAGCTGCTCTATATAATGCTACAAAACCAAGAGCGTATTTAACTCACACAATATAACCTATTTCTCAGGTTTATATAGGGACTGCTCTATGTAATGGTGCAAAACCATGGATTTACCTACAATATAAATTATTGCTGCTCCATATAATGGTGCAAAACTGAATTTATCTCACAATATAAACTATTACTCCTCAGATTTACACAGGGCCTGCTCTATATTATGCTGAAAAATGGCAAATTTACCTCACAGTATAAGCTATTGCCCCTCAGATTTACACAGGGCCTGCTCTATAGAATGCTACAAAACCAAGAGCGGATTTAACTCACACAATATAACCTATTTCTCAGGTTTATATAGGGTCTGCTCTATGTAATGGTGCAAAACCATGAATTTACCTCATAATATAAACTATTGCCCCCCAGATTTACTCAGGGGCTGCTCCATATAATGGTGCAATATAAACTATTGCTGCTCTGATTTACACAGGATGGCCACTCTAAAGAATGGTGAAACATGGCGTGTTTAGCTCACAATATAACATAGATTGCAAAATGAGATTTTCAGACAGGGCCTGCTCTATAAAATGGCAATTTTACCTCACAATATAAACTATTGCTCCTCAGATTTACACAGGGATTTAGGTTGATATATATAATAGTGCAAAACAGCGAATTAACCTCACAATACTGTATAAACTATTGCTCCTCAGATTTACACAGTGGGCTTCTCTATATAATGGTGCAAAATGGCGAATTTACCTCACTATATAATCTATTACAGCTCTATATAAAAAATAAATAAATAAATAAAAAAAGGGCCTGTAGAAGCTTATTTAGTATAACAGGGTGACATGTGCTGGTTTGGGATGCCCATGTGGGCTAGTGTTTTGACAGCAGGACAAAAACCAATTCAAAATGCAATAGTTTAATAAAACTGAGGCTGAACAAGCTTATTTAGTATAAAAGATAGGGTGACGTGCTGGTTTGGGATGCCCATGTGGGCTGGTGTTTTGACTGCAGGACAAAAACCAATTCAAAATGCAATACTTTGATTTAGCTGAGGTAGGATCAACAAGCGTATTTAGTATAACAGATAGGCTGCCTAATGCAGGTTTGGGATGCCCTGCGGCCTGGTGTTTTTTTTGTTAAAGGCAGACCAAAAACCAATTCAAAATGCAATACTTTGATTAAGCTGAGGAAGGATCAACAAGCGTATTTAGTATAACAGATAGGCTGCTAAGTGCAGGTTTGGGATACCCAGGTGGGTTGGTGTCTTTTTTGTTAAAGGCAGACCAAAAACCAATTCAAAATGCAATAACTTAATAAAGCTGAGGCTGTAGACGCTTATTTAGAATAACAGATAGGGTGCCACTTGGTGGTCTGGGATACCCTGCGGCATGGTGTATTGACAGCAGACAGAAACCAATGCAAAATTAAAAAACTTAGTAGAGCTGAGGCTGAAACACGCTTATTTTGTATAACAGATCGGGTGCTAGCTGCAAGTTTGGGATACCCTGGGCCCTGGTGTAATGACAGCAGACAGAAACCAATGCAAAATTAAATAACTTAGTACAGCTCAGGCTGAAGCACGCTTATTTAGTATAACAGACGGGGTGCTCGGTGCAATTTTGGGATACCCCAGGCACAGGTTTAATGTCAGCAGACAGAAAGCAATGCAAAATTAAAGAACTTAGTACAGCTCAGGCTGAAACACGCTTATTTAATATAACAGATGGGGTGCTAGGTGCAAATTTGGGATACCCCAGGCACAGGTTTAATGTCAGCAGACAGAAAGCAATGCAAAATTAAATAACTTAGTACAGCTCAGGCTGAAGCACGCTTATTTAGTATAACAGACGGGGTGCTCGGTGCAAATTTGGGATACCCCAGGCACAGGTTAAATGTCAGCAGACAGAAAGCAATGCAAAATTAAATAACTTAGTACAGCTCAGGCTGAAATACGCTTATTTTGTATAACAGAGGGGGTGCTCGGTGCAGGTGTGGGATTTGGTTTAAAAGATAGGGTCACCTGCTGAAATGGAATGCCCATGTGGGCTGGGGTTTGTACAGCAGACAAAAAAATTAAACTAATCGAGATATAATAAATGTTAAATGTGCCACTGCCAACATGGTATGCACAGTGGCCAGGAATTTAAAGCTGATCTGGCAAATGAATTGAAATGAAAATAAAAAAAGCTTTCTTTCCCTGTCACTTGATCTGCTGTCCCTGCCTCCAATTTTTAACTATCTTTCCCTATCTTTCCCTGGCTCTCCCTGGCTCTCCCTGGAACTCTGTGGGTCCCTGTGGGTCTTCTCTCCCTACCTATGTCTAACTCTGTCCCTGTCTGTAAGGAGCTGTGCTCTGGCCGCAATAGAACACTGAAATGCGCACAAGCAAGATGGCTGCCGCTTTATATAGTGCTGTGACGTCACCGGGCTTCCTGGCTGCTGATAGGCTGCATGTGAGTGTCCCATCATACCTTGCCCCAGGGTACATGTCTGGACATGTGCCGTCCACCATCTTAGAATGCCTGTCATTGAAATGAATGGAGTTGAAAGGAAAACTTCGATCGATCGAATCGCGGGGAAATTCGGATTCGTTCAGAATCGAATTTTTCATGAAATTCGGAACGAATCCGGGTTCGTCCGGATCAATTCGCTCATCTCTACTAGAAAGCTTGAGGCGTGTACTTCCAGAGAATATATAGTTTTTGGGGGGTATTTTAAATGTAAAGGGTTGTTTTTCTGGAAAAACTGCAAGGTGTGCTTAGCACGTAGCATAGTTGTATTTTATCTGAAAATCTCCTAAAGCGCTGTTTCAGTTTGGGGGAGTCTCCTGGGCAGGATAGGGTGTCTACCAATACATATGTGGTAGCGCTGTGACCGGGAGAAATTGGGGTTTCACACGCAATAAGATTTTTTGACAAAGTTACATTTTTTATTACAAAAAACACTACAAATGTTTTTATTTTTTTGCACAAATTTTACCCAAAAGTATTGAGAATACACTAAAAAAAGGCCAAACAAGACATTGCATTTTGAAGCTCAGACTCTGCTGAAAAAAACAATATATAATTTTCCTGGAAAATCCCTGGAAATCACTTCAAAAATTAAGGTTGAACATATGTCGTGCCAAATAGTGAAACGTGGTCTGGCAACAAAGGGTGACAAAAATTCTAGGAAGGCTGGCACTTAAAGGATTAAAAGTGAAAACGTGACTTTCTTTACAAAATTCAAAAGGTTAGCAGACAGGTACTCCTAAATATTTATGCTAGTATTTGGGATGCCCTTTGGTGAAAGGCAAAGGCTAGCTGCTTTAAAAGTGAAAAAGTGACTTTTTTGAACATAATGCAAAAGGTTAGTAGACAGCTACTCTTAAATATTTATGCTAGTATTTGGGATGTCCCCTGGTGAAAGGCAAAGGCTGGCTGCTTTAAAAGTGAATTTCTTTACAAAATGCAAAAGGTTAGTAGACAGGTACTCTTAAAATATTTATGCTAGTATTTGGGATGCCCCCTGGTGAAAGGCAAAACCTGGCTGCTTTAAAAGTGAAAAAGTGACTTTCTTTACAAAATGCAAAAGGTTAGTAGACAGGTACTCTTAAAATATTTATGGTAGTATTTGGGATGCCCCCTGGTGAAAGGCAAAGGCTGGCTGTTTTAAAAGTGAAAAAGTTACTTTCTTTTCAAAATCCTAAAGGTTAGCAGACAGGTACTCTCAAAATATTTTTGCTAGTATTTGGGATCCCCCCCTGGTGAAAGGCAAAGGCTGGCTGCCTTAAACGTGAAAAAGTTACTTTCTTTACAAAATGCAAAAGGTTATTAGACAGGTACTCTTAAAATATTTATGCTAGTATTTGGGATGCTGAAAGGCAAAGGCTGGTTGCTTTAAAAGTGACTTTCTTTACAAAATGCAAAAGGTTAGCAGACAGGTACTCTAAAAATATTTATGCTAGTATTTGGGATGCCTCCTGGTGAAAGGCAAAGGCTGGCTGCTTTAAAAGTGAAAAGTGACTTTACAAAATGCAAAAGGTTAGTAGACAGGTACTCTTCAAATATTTATGCTAGTATTTAGGATGCCCCCTGGTGAAAGGCAAAGGCTGGCTGCTTTAAAAGCGAAAAAAAGCAATTCTGTGAGTACTCACCTGAAGAATTGTTTTTGTTCTTGCATGTCACTGCCCGCTTCGGTATTCATAACAGTTGGGTTATTCCGCCACAAGGTGGCGCAGTGGTACTGCAGAAAGCT
The DNA here is from genome assembly GCA_027917425.1 of Gastrophryne carolinensis. NCBI lineage: Eukaryota > Metazoa > Chordata > Amphibia > Anura > Microhylidae > Gastrophryne > Gastrophryne carolinensis. The sequence continues at coordinate 644,626,776 of CM051234.1, read as the reverse complement.
GTGGCATCTCCCGGCTCCCTATAAAAACGGGATTAACCATGGAGTTCCCAGCATAGACAAGCAGTGAGACAAGAAGCCGGGAGAGAATAAAGGTAAAAAATGTTAGCAGACAGGTACTCTCAAAATATTTTTGCTAGTATTTGGGATCCCCCCCTGGTGAAAGGCAAAGGCTGGCTGCCTTAAACGTGAAAAAGTTACTTTCTTTACAAAATGCAAAAGGTTATTAGACAGGTACTCTTAAAATATTTATGCTAGTATTTGGGATGCTGAAAGGCAAAGGCTGGTTGCTTTAAAAGTGACTTTCTTTACAAAATGCAAAAGGTTAGCAGACAGGTACTCTAAAAATATTTATGCTAGTATTTGGGATGCCTCCTGGTGAAAGGCAAAGGCTGGCTGCTTTAAAAGTGAAAAGTGACTTTACAAAATGCAAAAGGTTAGTAGACAGGTACTCTTCAAATATTTATGCTAGTATTTAGGATGCCCCCTGGTGAAAGGCAAAGGCTGGCTGCTTTAAAAGCGAAAAAAAGCAATTCTGTGAGTACTCACCTGAAGAATTGTTTTTGTTCTTGCATGTCACTGCCCGCTTCGGTATTCATAACAGTTGGGTTATTCCGCCACAAGGTGGCGCAGTGGTACTGCAGAAAGCTGTGGCATCTCCCGGCTCCCTATAAAAACGGGATTAACCATGGAGTTCCCAGCATAGACAAGCAGTGAGACAAGAAACCGGGAGAGAATAAAGGTAAAAAATGTAAAAAAGGTTAAAACCCCAATTAACTTGGAACAATCACCATAAAGAGGCAACCAAGAATAATGATAACAAGGCTGGGGCGAAGCAGGCCGTGCCATGCAAGAACAAAAACAATTCTACAGGTGAGTACTCACAGAATTGCTTTTTTCTTTATTGCATGGCACGGCCCGCTTCGGTATTTATAACAGTTGGGACATCCAAAAGTAGTGTCCAAAAGTAGGGTGGGATCCCCAATGAGTAACGGCCAGTAGTTCAGGTCACTACCGCCTGAAGCACCTTGCGGCCAAAAGCAGCATCTGCTGAGGCCTTAACATCAACCTTGTAAAACTTGGAAAAGGTATGAACAGACCAAGTAGCAGCCTTGCAAACTTGTTCAACAGAATCTTGGTGCTGAAAAGCCCAAGAGGCACCAATAGCAAGAGTGGAATGAGCAGTAATCCTAAAGGGAGGATTCTTCCCCTTAGCAGAATAGGCTTGAACCACCGCCTGACGGATCCAATTGCTGATAGTGGATTTAGCCGGAGGCAAACCCTTCCTAGGTCCAGAAGTGAGAACAAAAAGAGCATCAGACTTCCTGAAAGGCTCAGTAGCGACCAAATAAAACTTCAGAGCCCTGACCACATCCAGAGAATGCAGTGTCCGCTCCTTGGAATTAGCAGAATTAGGACACAATGAAGGCAAGACAATGTCCTGATTGAGATGAAAGGCAGACACAACCTTAGGCAAGAAATCCGGCTTAAGCCGAAACCCCACCTTATCCCGATGCCTCTCAAAATAAGGAGGTTTGATGGAGAGTGCCGCTAGCTCAGAAACTCGCCTTACAGAAGTGATAGCCACCAAAAAGGCTACCTTAAGAGTCATAGCGGGCAAGGCAGCCTCACAGATAGGCTCAAAGGGAGGCCCTTGCAGAGCAGACAACACCAGATTCAAGACCCAAACTGGTAGCAAAGGCTTACGGGGTGGACGCACATGACTAACACCGTGGAAAAAGGTTTTAACCAACCTGTGATTGGCAAAGGATCTTTGGATCTTTTGAAAAATTGCCAGAGCTGAATTTGAGGGTACTAAGTTGAAGGCCCAGATCCAAACCATGTTGCAAGAATTCCAGAATCCTGGAAATAGAAAACACCCAACAGGGAAGAGACTTGGACTCACACCAGGCAATGTAAGCATGCCAGACCCTGTAATAGATAAAGGACGAGGACTTCTTCCTAGCCTGAATCATGGTATCAACAACAGAGGTAGGCAATCCCTTTTCCATCAAGATGGAGGTTTCAGCAGCCAAGCCGTTAAAGCCAGCATTTGTAAATTGGGATAGCGTAGCTGCCCCTGAGTGAGAACATCTGGATCCTTGGGCAAGACTTACCGGTCTACTGCCAACTGCACGACATCTGCGAACCACACTCTCCTTGACCAACAAGGGGCCACCAGGATGGCTGGCAACCCCTCCTGGGCTATCTTGCACATGACCCTGCCCAGGAGAGGAAACAGAGGGAACACATAGAGAAGCCAAAACTCCATCCAAGGCATTGCCAGGGCATCCGGGGCGAAGGCCAGAGGATCCCAAGACAGAGAAACAAATCTGGGAAGTTTGTGATTGTGACGGGACACAAACAGGTCCATGTCCGGCTGACCCCAGCGGTGACACAGGGAGAGAAACACCTGGTTGTTGAGGGACCATTCCCCCAGACGAGACGTCCCCCTGCTCAGGGAGTCCGCCACCTGGTTCTCCACCCCCGGGATGTAGAACGCCGAGATGCAGGGAACATGCTGTTCCACCTAAGACAGATTTAGGGACACTTCCTTGAAGGCTCGCTTGCTCCGCATCCCTCCCTGATGATTGATGTAGGCAACAGCCGTCTGGTTGTCTGAGCGGATCTGAACAGCCCGACCCCGAAGGTGTGTGGTCAGGTGAGAAAGAACCAACCTGATCGCCCTCAGTTCCAGGACGTTGATGGAAGCATGGGCCTCTTGTGGGCCCCACCGACCCTGGAACTTTAGAGACTTCCAGAAGCCTCCCCAACCAGTCAGACTGGCATCTGTGGTGACCGTCTCGCAGCACGGAAGGTCCTGCCCCCAGAAGGTTCCTTGAGTCCAGCCACCAAGAGAGGGACCATCTGGCCAGAGGAGACAGAGCAAATTCCTGATCCAGGGACACAGGGTCCCGATCCCAAACAGACAAGAGGTGCAACTGAAGAGGTCTCATGTGAAACTGATCAAAGGGGACTGCCTCGAAGCAGGACACCATCAGGCCCACCAACTGCATCCCCTGATGGATGGAGGAATGAGGACACGAGCAGAGCCTATGAATGATTCTGAAGACCCTCGACCTTCGGCTGAGGAAGGAACACCTTGACATGAGAGTTATCCAGAGTAATGCCCAGAAAGGACCTCACCAAGGACGGAGATAGCGAAGACTTGGGATAGTTGATTACCCAGCCGAAGGACTCTAGAGTGGAGGTCACCACCTGAGTGTCCTGCTCGGCCTGAGGAAGGGACTTGGCCACAATCAGGATGTCGTCCAGGTAAGGAGTGATGCAGATGCCCTGGTTTCGTAACAGAGCCACCACTCCTGCCAGTACCTTGGTGAACACCCGAGGCGCCCAGGTGATACCGAAGGGTAGAGCCACAAACTGGTAATGCTGATCCTCCAGCGCGAACCTTAGAAATCTCTGATGACCTGGGAAGATAGGCACATGAAGATAAGCATCCTTGATGTCGACAGTGGTCATGTAGTCGCCCTGGCGAAGGGTACTGACAGCGGAGAGTAGCGTCTCCATACGAAAATGCTTGAATCTGACAAATTTGTTGAGGCCTTTCAGGTCCAGAATGGGCCTCAGAGAGCCGTCCTTTTTGGGGACCGTAAAAAGATTGGAATAGTACCCCTGACCCTGTTCTTGATGGGGCAAAGGACAAATGACCCCTGACTCTAACAGGCATTGAACCGCCAGAAGCAACCCTTGAGCAGACAGGGGGTTTAAAGACATCCGGGATCTGATGAATCTTGGGGTCGGCCAGGCTGCAAACTCTATCTTGTAACCGGAGGACACCACCTCCTGAATCCATCGGTCTGAGACGTGAAGCCTCCAGACGTGAGCAAAGAGCCGAAGCCGTCCCGCCACCCGGATGGGTGAGGGCGCCCCTTCATGCCTGAGGGGGCTTGGGAGAGGGCTTGGGCTTGAAACCCCAGGAGAGACCGGGATGACCACGGGACCTGTCACAGCCCCAAGAATCTCTGCGCCCACTAGAGAGGAGGGAGCCACGTCCTCCTCTGGGAGTACGAAGGGAAGGGAGGGGGACGGAGGACCCGCGAAAGGGCCGAGACTGCCTCCTATGCTGAGGTAGCCTGCCATTCTTGGCTAGAACATCAAGACGCTCCCCAAAGAGCCACAGCCCCGCGAAGGGGAGTCCAGTGAGAGCTTTCTTAGCAGCGGCGTCAGCTGCCCACAGGCGCAACCAAACAGAGTGACGCATAGCCACCAAGAGTGCAGAGGCCCTACCGCTCAGCCACACAGTCTCATCCATAGCATTAAGGATAAAGGCCACAAAATCAGAGCAAAGCAAGAGAGTCCTATATTCCTCCCCCCTGCTACCAGCCATAGCGCCATCAAGGAGACACTTGAGCAGTTTCTTAAGGGCAATAGCTGTAATGGCAGCAGCACAGGCCGGGCGCAATCCAGCCCCCACACAGGTAAAAGCATGGCAGGCCAGCTGATCCATGCGCCGGTCCTCACTGTCCCTCAGAGTGGTGGTGTCAGGGGAAAGCATGACCAAGGTATTGGACAAGCCTAGCATGGGAGCGTCCACCTCAGGGGGAAATGACCACCTCTTAACTAGATCATCAGGGATAACTTTTATCCAAACCCTTGGGCACAGCAGGCAGCCTGTTAGGACGCTCCCACTCTTTAAGCACCATAGTTGTGAAATGTCCCTGCTCAGGGAACTCCAGACGCTGTTTACCAGGACGAAACAGCTCACCCTGTTTCCTTTTAGCCACCACAGGGGCAGCAATGTGTAATATTTCAAAAATGTGAGACAGCAAATTATCAGTGTCCTCAGGATACCATGAATCCTCCCCAGACTCAGGGTCACTATCACAACACGTCTGCTGGTCCCCAGAGGAGCCAGAGTCCTAGAGCAGTTCCCCTTCCTCTAGGGTATAACGTCCAGCAGTGACATCAAATTCCTCATACACCTCTGTAGAGCGTGAGGGAGTGGAAGTCAGGTGCCGCTTTTTGCCAGAGGCCTTCCTAGGAACAGTCCTGGCAAGCTGCCTCTCAATGCTGGCCACCAAAGAGCCAAATCAGAATGTGACTCCCTGCTAATATCCCCCTCACTGGGGCCAATTGCAGGAGCGGGGGAGTAGGTGAAGCCGAGTGAGGCGCAGAGCTGGGAAGCGAAGCAGGCAAACCAGCTTGGAACGCAAGAACACTTTCAGCGCACGGCAAGCACACCGTTACACTGTTACTCACAGGGGATACCCCACACATGGAACACAGCTGGGCTCGCCTCGAAGGGCCCCCAAGCATGCTATCCCCAGAAGCCTCCATATGGTGATTAACACAGGCGCAATAGGCCAGCGCTGGGTAAAGGCTAATACAAAAGCCACCCGGGATGCCCCCAGAAGTCAGTGAAGGGGGGATGAGGGGGAGGAAGGAGTAGAGCCGGGAGAAACCACAAACCACTGGTATCCCGCCTGAAAGACATAAGCAAAAAACGAGATATGAGCATCCCGCTGCACATACACGATACGCGTCATCCCCCGGCCCTGCCCCCCCCCCCAAGAGCGCGAAAATGGCGCTCATGTGACCCCGCCGGCGCCATGACAAAGCAAAAATGCCTCAGGTTATAGCGCCAACCGCCGCGGAGCACAGTACAAAGCGCGCAGCGGCTAAAAAACACCAAAAAACACACCACATATAACACCACTCGCCGCTAACACCCGCCCCCCCGAACAAAGTCAGAGAGGGGGGAGAGAGAGACGAGAAGGCAGCGGCGAGTATCCAGGCCAGGGAGGGGGGGGGGGCCTGGAGGGGGGGGTGGGACCCCTGAAGGAAAAGAAGGGGACACAGTCCCCAAAACACTCACCCTCTCAGAAGCCAGGACAGGAACTCCGCATCCCTAGTAGGCTCACCATAAAGCCTATGGCCGGCTACCCTTTGTGGTACAGGGTCTGCGGCTTGGAGCAGCGCTCCTGGAGCACTTGACCCTAGTGCTCTTCTACCCTCACCCGATCTGTCAGCCAAGGCTGGGAGGCAGTGAGGGTCCAGAAACGGGTGGAAATAGACATGTAGGGCCGCAGGCTTGGTTGTCCCGCTGACCTGCGCAAGAGAGAGTGCGATCTTCTAACTTTGCAGTTTCACTGCAGAGGAAACACTGGGAGCTCTATGGTTAATCCCATTTTTATAGGGAGCCGAGAGATGCCACAGCTTTCTGCAGTACCACTGCGCCAATAACTCCAACTGTTATGAATACCGAAGCGGGCCGTGCCATGCAATAAAGAAAAATGACTTTTTTGAACAAAATGCAAAAGGTTAGTAGACAGCTACTCTTCAAATATTTATGCTAGCATTTGGATGCCACTTGGTGAAAGGCACAGGCTGGCTGCTTTAAACGTGACTTTCTTTACAAAATGCAGAAGGTTAGTAGACAGGTACTCTTAATATATTTATGCTAGTATTTGGGATGCCCTCTGGTGAAAGGCAAAGATTGAGATTTAAGGAAGCGATTGGAGCGATCGAAACGTGGCGATATTCGGAATCGTTACAAATCTAATTTTTCCTGAAATTTGTAACAAATTCGGGTTCGTCAGAATCGATTCGCTCATCTCTAGTGGCGATGGACCAGGATGTAACCATGAATATGTCCCTTTTACTGCACAGCAATGTAGCGCAGGTAAAGCACAATACACATGCTTTACCTGCAGAGCCCAGAGACTTCTATTAGCAGCATTGCAGTTGCACTGTGGGTAAAACACTGGGCCCAGATATGAAAGGGCCCATTTAGTTCCTTGAGCTGTGTTTTCTTCCCGTTTATGAAATGTTATATTGACATGGAATATACTTAATCCAACCTAATGCAAAAAGGATTGTTATGAAAGGGCTCTGACATCTTACACTTGTTAAGTTGGGGGTTTTATGACACTGATGCCATATGGAAAAATACCATTTTGTAAATACTCACCTGTAAAATGGGTATTATAAGTATGTCACACACCCCGCTTCAAGATATCCATAACCTGTGGGTAATACCGACCTGTAGAGGGCGATCTGCAGAGATGATAGGAAAAAGAAAGCCCCTCCCAGTCCATAAATACCTGGGACCTCCCACTCATTCCCCAGTATAAATATAGCAGCAAGGAAAGGGACCAGGAAGAGCCAAATATAAGTCATAACAACGCAAAGTTCACAATATGAAGGATCCAGAATACAAAAGGGCGGGGTGAAGCGGGGTGTGTGACATACTTATAATACCCATTTTACAGGTGAGTATTCACAAAATGGTATTATTCTAAGTATGTCACACACCCCGCTTCAAGATATCCATAACCTGTGGGACATCCAATAGCAGTGTCCATAAAGGACGGGGATCCAAAACAAGGCAACAAGGCACAACTTAAACCACTGCAGCCTGCAGAACTTTGCGGCCAAAAACAGCATCCGCTGAGGCCCGAACATCAACCTTGTAAAACTTGGAAAAAGTGTGAACAGAAGACCAAGTAGCGGCCTTACAAACTTGCTCAACAGAGGCCTGGTGCTGGAAGGCCCAGGACGCCCCAACCGCACGAGAAGAATGAGCAGTAACACGAAAAGGGGGGCTCCTCCCCTTAGCAGAATAGGCCCCAACAATGGCCTGACGAATCCATTTACTAATAGAAGACTTGGCGGGCGCCAAACCCTTCCTAGGCCCAAAGGGCACCCCAAAAAGAAAGGGTCAGTCTTACGAAAGGAGGATGTTACCACCAAATAGTACTTCACAACGCGAACCACATCCAAAGAATGTAGAGACCTCTCCTTGTCGTTGCTGGGATTAGGACACAGAGAGGGCAAAACAATGTCCTGATTTAGATGAAAAGCAGAAACCACCTTAGGAAGGAAATCCGGCTTAAAGCGAAAAACCACCTTGTCCTGATGCCTCTCGAAGTACGGAGCTTGAATGGACAAAGCCGCCAACTCAGAGACACGCCGAACAGACGTGATAGCTACCAAAAAGGCCACCTTCTGCGTAAGCGAAGACAAGGCAATATCCTGCAAGGGCTCAAACGGAGGACCCTGAAGAGCAGAAAGAACCAAGTTCAAATCCCAAACTGGAACCAAAGGCTTCCTAGGAGGCCGAACATGCGTAACCCCCTGGAAAAAGGTCTTGACCAAAGGATGAAGCGCAAAGGACCTTTGAAAGAACACCGCCAGGGCAGAAACCTGCCCCTTTAGAGTACTAAGCTGGAGCCCCAGATCCAGACCATGTTGAAGAAACTCCAGGATTCTGGAAATAGAAAATTCCCTACAAGGGAAAGCCCTGACCTCACACCAATCAATATAAGACCTCCAGGTCCTATAGTAAACGGTAGAGGAAGACCGCTTCCTAGCGCTAATAAGAGTTCGAATCACCGCATCAGAAAGACCTTCCTCCTTCAAGATGGAGGTTTCAGCAGCCACGCCGTCAAAGCCAGCGATGGTAAATTGGGATAACGTAGCCGACCCTGGGTGAGCAGGTCCGGCAGCAGGGGCAGAACGAACTGATCCTCTGCCAATCTTACCACGTCTGCGAACCAAACCTGTCTTGGCCACCTTGGGGCCACCAGAATTGCTGACGCGCCCTCCAGGGCCAGCTTGCGCACCACTCTGGCTACCATTGGAAATGGAGGGAACAGGTACGGAAACCCCAGATCCCTCCAGTTCAGGGACATGGCATCCACTGCTAGAGCCAGTGGATCCTTCGAGAGAGACACAAATCCTGGAAGTTTGTGATTGTGACAAGAGGCAAAGAGGTCCACCACCGGTGACCCCCACCTGAGGCAAATCAAGCGAAACACCTTGGGACTGAGAGACCTTTCCCCCTGGCGAGATGAGGACCTGCTCAGAGAGTCCGCCTCCGTGTTCTCCACTCCCGGAATGTAAACTGCCGAGATGCACGGGACGTGTGTTATGATCCCTGAATATTCCAGTCCCCTCCACCAGGGGTCAGACAAGCCATGGTTGCACTCCTTTCCCCATAATGGGCTGCACCTGCTATATCAAGCTTCCTGCCCTCCACCTGGGGTAGCAGTATTTTGTCTGTCCTCAGACCTATGGGTTTTCCTTGCCTGGATTATCTTTGATTCTATGTCTCAGTCCTTGCCGGTTACTCCTTGATCTGGATCTTTGTCTATGTGTTCTGTGGTGAGTGCATCTGCACCTCGAGGAATCCCTGTGTTTAGTTATTTAGTTTATCCTAGTTTACCTTATGTCCATATGCCTTGCTTATTCTGATATTAAGAGATTTCTGTTTCCCTTCATTAATAAAACCCCTTTTCTGAAATGATTGTGTCATTGTGTAGTTGGCTCTGACCACTCTCTGCCCCTGCATCCCCCGGCGGAGAGTTCCTGTGTAGGAACCCTCCGGCCGTTACATAATACTGCTACCATACATACCATCCGGTCAGAGCCTTGCACATGCTGGGACCTGTAGTCCCTCTAGCTTTTCTGAGCATTGAATATGCTGGGACTTGTAGTCCCTCTTGCCATTCCTGTGTCTCCTTCCTAGCTATCCATTATGGATCCCAACATGATTAAAAGATTAATTACTTTGACTGATAGTCATCCTGATGTTGTGCATGCAGTATTTGCTAGATATTCTAAGGATATGTGCCTAGACACAATGCACACCATTCTTTCCCTGGTTGATCAAGGGGATTTTGACTTCCCTACTGCTAAGCCCCTTGTTAAGATTCTGGTAGATATGGCCTATTCCATTAAACCCTCTGTCCCCAATCAGATTCCCTCAGCTCCTCTTCCCTTAGGTAGGTCTGTAGGGTCAAGGGATCACTCTGAGGTGCTGTATGTCTCACCTAGGGCCTTGACTCTAGGGTCTGATTTTACCTCTTGGAACCAACCTGCGCCTACTGCTGGGGACCAGGATCCTGATTTCTGGTTCTATGAGGATACTGATGAGGAAGATTGCATGGTTGGCGATGATGATCCTGTCTTTACTCTACATACCAGTGATTCAGACGATGAAGACTGGACTGATTGTTCTGATGATGAGGTTGATGCCTGCTTGCCTCCAAAATGCCCCATGATTGGGTCAGCCGCCGCTGGGCCCCACCGTGAGTCAGCCGCCGCTAGGCCCCACCGTGAGTCAGCCGCCGCTGGGCTCCACCGTGAGTCAGCCGCCGCTGGGCCCCACCGTGAGTCAGCCGCCGCTGGGCCCCACCGTGAGTCAGCCGCCGCTGGGCCCCACCGTGAGTCAGCCGCCGCTGGGCCCCACCGTGAGTCAGCCACCGCTGGGCCCTACGCCTTTGTGCCTTCAGCCGGACCCCCTGCCTTTGTGCCTTCAGCCGGGCCCCCTGCCTTTGTGCCTTCAGCCGGGCCCCCTGCCTTTGTGCCCTCAGCCGGGCCCCCTGCCTTTGTGCCCTCAGCCGGGCCCCCTGCCTTTGAGCCCTCAGCCGGGCCCCCTGCCTTTGAGCCCTCAGCCGGGCCCCCTGCCTTTGAGCCCTCAGCCGGGCCCCCTGCCTTTGAGCCCTCAGCCGGGCCCCCTGCCTTTGAGCCCTCAGCCGGGCCCCCTGCCTTTGAGCCCTCAGCCGGGCCCCCTGCCTTTGTGCCCTCAGCCGGGCCCCCTGCCCTTGAGCCCTCAGCCGGGCCCCCTGCCCTTGAGCCCTCAGCCGGGCCCCCTGCCCTTGAGCCCTCAGCCGGGCCCCCTGCCCTTGAGCCCTCAGCCGGGCCCCCTGCCCTTGAGCCCTCAGCCGGGCCCCCTGGCTCTGTACCCGCACCCGGTCCCCCTGGCTCTGCACCTGCACCCGGGCCCCCTGGCTCTGCACCCGGGCCCCCTGGCTCTGTACCTGCACCCGGGCCCCCTGGCTCTGTACCTGCACCCGGGCCCTCTGGCTCTGTACCTGCACCCGGGCCCCCTGGCTCTGTACCTGCACCCGGGCCTTGTTCTGTACCTGAACCTGGACTATGCCCTGAACCTGGACTATGCCCTGAACCTGGACTATGCCCTGAACCTGGACTATGCCTTGAACCCGAACCTGGGCCCCGTCCCGAATCTGTGTCCGGGCCCCGTCCCGAATCTGTGTCCGGGTCCTGTCTGGTACCCTCGCTCTGTGGCATCTGGCGGTCCACCTCCATCCCAGCTCCAGTAGACTCTGGCTCCGCGGTGGAACCTTGGACTGAGGAAGAAACACCTTGGCCTGGGAAGTATCCAGAGACATTCCCAGAAAGGTCACTACCCTGGACGGAGAAAGGGAGGACTTGGGGTAGTTGATCACCCAACCGAATCTCTCCAGAGTGGATACCACCGTCCTGGTGTCCAACTCTGCTTGGCTGAAGGAAGACGCCATAATGAGAAGATCGTCCAGATAAGGCACAATGCGTATACCCCGGGCTCTGAGTAGAGCCATTACCCCAGCCAGCACTTTGGTGAAAACCCGTGGAGCCGAGGTAAGACCGAAAGGAAGTGCCACAAACTGAAAATGCCGATCCTCCACCACGAACCTGAGAAACCTCTGGTGCGCTGGAAAAATCGGAACATGCAGGTAAGCGTCCTTGATGTCTATGGACGTCAGAAAGTCCCCCTGACGAAGATAGTAGATAGCTGAACGCAGCGTTTCCATGTGGAATTTCCGCGGGCGGACGAACCTGTTGAGTATCTTCAGATTCAGGATGGGTCGAACCGAGCCGTCCTTCTTGGGTACCGTGAACAGATTGGAATAAAAGCCCTGGCCCTGGTCTGAGGGGGGCACTGGGCAAATGACAGCCATATCCAGAAGACTCTTTACTGCCGCCTGGAGCCCCTGCGTGGCCAGAGGGTCTGAAGGCACCTGAGACCTGAAGAATCTGGGAGAGGGCCGGAGCTCGAACTCCAGCTTGTAGCCGGAAGTCACCACTTCCCGGATCCATCTGTCCGAGACCTCCCGATCCCAGACCTGGGAGAAGTGTTGCAGCCGTCCCCCCACCCACATGGGTGAGGGCGCCCCCTCATTGCTGAGCTGGTTTAGCAGCGGGTTTGGGCTTAGAGCCCCAACTGTATCCTGGACGGGCACGTCCTCTGCCCCTGTTCCCGGAATCTCCTCTGGATGACAGGAAAGCAAATCCCCTGCCAGCTCTGGGCCCCACGAAAGGAAGGAGCAAAAGAAACCGCCCCCCGAAAGGGACGGCGCTGTTTCTTGCGTTGAGGTAACTTACCGCCTTTGGCGACGGAATCCAATTTCTCTCCAAAGAGCCTTAATCCTACAAAAGGGAGAGCCGTCAGCGACTTTTTTGACACAAAATCGGCCGCCCACTGGCGCAACCAAACGAATAGTCACTAGCAGAGCAGAGAGAGTGTCATCCAAGGCGGCTAGAACAAATGACAAAAACAATTCACACCTTTTAAGGCCAAGGAACTCGTCACTACCCGGATCAAGTCCGGAAGAAGTCAACAGGTCCCTGACCACTGACCTAGTAGCCACCACCATCAGCGCCGAAGCACAAACGGGCCGCATGGCTGACCCAACACTGGCAAAACCATGACAAGCCATCTGGTCAATGCGTTTATCCTCACCATCTTTAAGAGTGGAACAATCAGGGGTATGTAAAACAGCAGTGTTGGTCAACCCCAGAATCGGTGCATCCACCTCGGGAGGGGATGCCCAACGCTTAACCGTATCCAAAGGGAAGGGATATTTTTTGTCCCAACCCTGAGGAATACCTGGGAGCCGAGCAGGCCTCTCCCATTCCTTAGCAATAATTCCATCAAAATGCTTTTGATTAGGAAATTCCAAGCGCGGCCTGGATTCCTCGAAAAACTCCCCCTTTTGCTGTGGAACTGCCTCAGGAGGAGAAATAGCCAAAACCTCAAACATCTGAGCCAGAACGTTAGGAGTATCCGAGGAACTCCCCAAGTCCCGCTCGGTATCAGCGCCAACAAACTGCTGATCGTCTGAATTATCTGATTCCTCATATACCTCCCCTTCCTCCAGTGGGGAGTAATCGGACCAATCCAGATTATCCACATCATCAAAGTCAACCACCGGGGAGGCCGGTGACAAATGCTTTCTCTTAGCCAGAGCCTTTCGGGCGACCGCGCTGGAGAATAATTTTTCAAGGTTGGCCAATCTGGCACACACCTCAGATTGCAGCTCCCCACCCATGACAACATCACATGGGGTACGTATCAAGCTAGGAGGGGGAGGGGAAGCGACCGGCGGTGCTGACCCAGACGCCTGGGGTCTGGACTGCTGCGTAATAGTGCACATGGTATACACAGAAGTACATCATCCCCAGTAAGGGATGCCCCACACCCCATACACTTCCGGGATTGCCCCGAGGGGAGCCCGAGCCCAGTATCCGGGGATGCCTCCATACAGTGAACTTATAGGTAGTCGCTATGACCAAGGGAATTACGCATATAAGCAACCCGGGATGCCCCTTTAATGTCCCAAGTGGGAGGATTTGCAATAAGCCAATTAAGAACCCAGGGACCCTAGCACCGGGAGAAACCCCCTAACACCACTGTAGGTTATATCTGAAAGACATAATAAAAAAGGCTAATTAGAAAAGCGGAGTATAGAATAAATATATATATATGACATAAGCATATATAATTATAGGTGATGGGACAAAAAGGGGGGGGCCCACCGGGCCACTCACTGTGGTCCTGAAGACAGCTTCCTCTCGCCGTGAGGTAAAGAGCAGCTCTGAGGAGAGAAGGGGGGCGTGGCCAGCCTGTGGAAACAGGCACAGAGAAAAAGCACCTCAGCGGTGCCTGTGACACAGGGGCGGGCCGCAGCGCTGGAAAGCCCGGCCCCGCCCCCAAGAGTGAGGGGAGAAGCTCCCCTCCGTCATGACAATGCAAAAAGCCCGGCCCCGCCCCTTTTACCTCAGGGAAAAAGCCTGCATAAGAATGGCAGCCACAGCGCCGTTTTGACAGAGAAATACACGCTGTTATGAAGTAATAAATAAGTTAATAACTATTGGGAAAATAATTTAATAAATTAATACATTAAAACATTATTAAGAATTAATGATTACAAAATTTGGACCTAACACCGAATAAGGGGCCCGGCTCCTACCCTCCGCTATCCCGCTAGAGAGAGGGGCATTACCCAAAAGGGGGGACCACCCAAAGTGTAAGGCCAAGGGATGGGGCATCCCAAACCAGGGTCACCGTCCCGGATGACCGCCTACCCTCATATATAGGGTCTCACGGGAGAGCATTTGCTCTTAAGCACCTATGGTGCTTTTCTATCCTCACCCGGACCGTCAGCCTAGGCTGGGAGGCATGAGGTAACAGGAAAAAAAAAGGGATCCGGGTGGAAATAGATAACTAAAGGGCCGGGAGTCATCCCGGCTACCTGAAATCCCCCTGTGCAAGGAGGAGACATCATCTTCTGACTTGCTCGCCGTCTGCAGAGATGAAGACTGGGGAATGAGGTTATGGGGGTTATTTTATTTCAGAATTGGATTTTTATGTTTACATCCTGTTTTTTTGCTCTAAACATTTTTAATTTTGACAGTTTTCCCTTTATGTTGGCTCTGCTGCAGAATCTTTCAGTTTACCATTTTTTCATATTCTTATTTTTCATTTTTCCATATGATCTTTCTTTCAGCTTTGTGTGTTTTGAGCAAAGCCCAACCCAGGATTTTCACTATCTGGAGTTTTGTTTTGTGCCCCTAGGGGCATCCCGACTTGGGATGCCCTGATATGTGAAATCCCCAAGTTCGCCTGTGAAAACGTACCTTTCCCTGTCCCACAACGCATGCGCGGGCTCTCATCCAATCATCTCTGTTTGCAGTAGCCGCCCAGCCTGTCTAAATGACTATCTGCGTGAGCGCGCCAGAAAAATGGGGGGATCTGTGGTTATTCAGGGGTCGTTTCACACAGTGAGGCATCCCGATTTAGAATGCCCAAGGGGGAAGGTCAATGGCCGGGTCTTATATACTTCAGGGTCGGCCACTCAGTGTTTTGTTCCACTTTAATACTTTTAGATTTTCCTGCACAGTTATTCAAAGAAGAATTTCAGTCGTTTTCAGTCAGTTTAGTTTATTTTGTATAGATTTAACACATTTGAGTCACCTGGTCTCATAACAAAAGCAGCACCTCACACACACACAGCCGTTACAACTGATTACAGTGTCAGCCTCTGAGGTAAAGTGTTGCTAGGAGACCAGTGGGCTAAATGAAGCAGCTCACTAAATACAACCCAGCAGATCCCCCAATTCAGCAAATGGACTGAGCCATTGTCATTATACAATTTAAAAGAAAGGCAGATATTTTTTCCTTTTTCTATCGCCACATTATTTATGCACATGTTAGAAGCTATTGTGTGGCTATTTAATAATTTATCTTTTTTAATGCAAATTTCGCGATACTGCTCCATTAAATTGGGGCAAAGAAAGTGTCATCTATTTTAATACATACGGTATTTACGTATGGAGATTTTTAGATACTTTGAAATGGCTCATTTAACATTTTTTCCAAGAGGCATAAGGGGGAAGAAAGTTATTGAATGACCAGACATGGACTTTAACTCTTCTTGCTTATTGTTTTTTTTAATACTTATTGCTTTAAATCACGGAAATACATACTTAATCTAGATTCCATTTTGATAGTGCAGTACTGGCTTATTGGGGTACTTTTTGTGTGGGGACACAGTTGTTACTCTTTGGTTGTTTAGTGACTATACCATCCCCAGCTTGCTCATCTGCTAATATTTAGGTGCTGGCAGCACAATAAAGTATAACCTCTAGCTGTAGGGAATGTCTATGCTAACCATTCAGATTGACCAGCCAAATAAAAAAAGGCTACTCAGCTTTTGTCCTCCAGAGCTGATTGGTCATAATCTAGTGATCATTAATTGCCCTGATCAAAGGATTGCATGAATCAGGGGATCCCTGCAATCCAGGATCATGCCCCTCCACATCAGTCATAGAGTTAGTGCTGTTTTGAGGGAGGGGCGAGCAGGGCGGTAACCCTGGGCATTTATCCTAGTATTCCTGTTTTTTGTAGATGGGTCAGGGCCACTGTTAGTGGTTCAGGCCATAAGACAAGCCCCTCATTGCCCATATCGGAATAAATAATATAGGACAAGTCAGGAGGTGGCAGATTTTTTTCTTCCCGATATTTTACCTAAAAACTGCCCTGTCTGCACATGCCCTCTCTAACAGACAGGATGGAGGAAATGTGCCGAGGCATGACACCCATTAATTGGCATTGAATGGACAGGGTGTGGCCATCTGTCGCTCATGGTGGGGGGGGCATGATCACGACACAGAGGTGCTGGTGATGGCAATGCGATCTAGCGATCTGGTTAGTTGCTAATCATCTGAGTACAACTGATCACCTTTGGGGGACAAAAGGTGAGTACCCTTTTGTATTTTATTTGGCTGGTCACTCCATTTTAAGTGTGGTGAGGTGAGTTTGAAGTGTTGCCGATACTCTTAAAGTAGAATGATTTTGGCTTTTCATGGTGCAATTTTTTCAATTGTTTCCACTTACCACTGTGTAGCCATAGCTCTGGAGTAATTGTGCCATTGCAGTATCATCAACAATAAAACCAATGACTTCACCATGATTTCTGCAGTTATAATTCAGAGTAGTCTTTGTGTATCCAGATAGGACTTGAAAGATATTATAGACACTGTGAATGGAATCTCCACAAGAGTCACATGAATATGTTCCCAGAGTGTGGTTGGGTAAAAGGTTGGTATTCCGATTAATGTTTTTAACAGTTTGATAAAATGCCCGAAGGTCTGCATAGTTCTTCACATTCGGACTGTGACATGTTTGAAGCAAATGAACAGTTAGGATACATAGGATCACATTTCAGATATCCTGAATTTCATTTTTTATCAGAAAAATTACAAAGGTTTTCAAAAAATCCACAGGCAAACCTCTGCTTACATAAAACATGATTATTTTATTTGTACATTACAAGTGTTCAACTGTTTTGGGACAGCAGCCTGGCCCTACAGCCAACCAACAGGGTCCCATATTAGCCTGGTACCGCAGCAGTCTGGCCCCACAACTAACCAAAAATGGCCCAATAGCAGTCTGCTCCAACAGCCACCACCCCATGGCCACAAAGCAGACAAGCCCCAGAACCAGATTCTGACAACAGGATCCCAACCTGGCTCCACAGCTAACCAACACGGCCCTATAGCATCCTGGCCCCATAGCAAACCAACAGGACACCAATAGCCGAGTGGTGCCACAGCCAACTAACAGGATTTATAAGCAGCATGGACCCAAAGCAATCAACAGTGTCTCATAGCATCCTAACAAGCCCCCATAGCAGCACTTAAAGTGGACCAACACCCAGGATTTTGACTATCCTGGGTCTTGGTCCACTTCGGTGGGGCACCCCCGATCGGGGTGCCCCGCTGTGTGAAACCCCCCCGAACCCCCCGAACTCACCTCTCCCCGCGCCGACGGACAAGCCGCGGACAAGCGGCTCCTCCGCCGCGGCCTCCCGCGCGTCCCTCTTGACGCGCGCGTGCCCGCGCCGGCCATTCGCAGACGGCAGGCGCGGGCGCGCGCACGTCTAGAGGGGCGCGAGGGAGGCGGCGGGGGCCGGCCGCCGCCGAAACTACGGTAAGGAGTTTGGGGTGTTTGGGGGGGTTTCACCCCGCGGGACATCCTGATCTCGGATGTCCCGCGGGGAGAGAGGTGATCGGCCCGGGAATCTTATAGATTCCCGGGCCGATCACCGGTGGGTGTTGGTCCACTTTAAGAAGTTTGGGCCTACAAACACTCAACAGAGTGCCATATCACGCTGGTCCCCCATGCGTTTGGTTCCAGGGCAAGCAGGTCCCCAATAGCAGCTTGGTCCAAAACCCTACCAACATGTCTATCTAGCCGTCTGGCCCAACAGCCAACTAACAGGATCAATGAGCAAATTAAACCTACAAACAACCAACGGATTATATTAGCCTGGTCCTGCAGCATTCCGCCCCCACAGACAAGCAACAGGGTCCATAAGCAGCATGGACCCAAAGCAATCAACAGTGTCCCATAGCATCCTGACCCAACAGCTAACCAACAGGGCCCCATAGCAGCCTGTCACCAATAACAGTCTGGTCCCAAACAAGCTAGGCCCCATAGCCAACAAACAGGGACCCATAGCAGGGTGGCTCAACAGACAACCAAGCGAGCCCCCGTAGCAACCTGGCCAGTCCCACAGCAGAATAACAGTATGAGATAGAAGCATGGCCCTACATACAACTATCAGGACCTACAAAGAGAACCATCATGGCCCCATAGCAGCCTAGCCCCACAACCAACCAACCAAGAACAATAGATGCATGGCCTGATAGACAACCGACAGGGCCCCATGGCAGCCAGGTCCCACAGGCAACCAACAAGGCACCATAAAAGCATGAATCTACAGAAGACCAACAGGGTCCCATATCAGTCTGGTCCTGCAGAAGTCTGGCTCTTTACCTGGCTAACAGATCCCCAATAGCAGCCTTGCCCCACCACCAACCAACAGGGCCCTCCAGCAGTCTGGACCAAAAAATAACCAAGAGGGCTCTGAAGCAGCCTTGTCCAATAGCCAACCAACATAGTACTATAAAAGCATGGGAAAAACCCAACTGGGTCTTATATAGGCCTGGTCCTGCAGCAGACTAGTCCCATGGCCACCTAATCACCAATCAGCCTGGCCTGGCTAACCTGCCAGCTAATTAGTTGGCCCCCATTACAGCCTAGCCTAACAGCCAACCAACAGTGCACCATAGAAGCATGATCCCACAGACAACAGGCAGCTTGGCCCCAAAGCCAGCTAAGGGAGACCCAAATACAGCCTGGCTCTACAGACAGCCAACAGAGCCCCATAGAAGTCTGGCCTGGTAGAAGTCCCCAATAACAGCCTGGGCCCTGTAGAATCCTGCTCCAGCAGAATCCCGGCCCAAAAGCCAACCAAAAGGACACTCCAGCAGTCTGGACCAAAAAATAACCAAGAGGGCTGAAGCAGCCTGGTCAAATAACCAATCCACAAGCACCATAGAAGCATGGCTCTGGAGAAACCCAACCGGGACCTATATTGGCCTGGTCCTGCAGATCAGCCTGGCCCAGCTAACCTGGCAGCTAATTAATAGGCCCCTATTGCAGCCTAGCCTAACAGCCAACCAACAGTGCACCATAGAAGCATGAATCCACAGACAGCAGGCAGCTTTGCACCACAGCCAGCTAAGGGAGACCCAAATACAGCATGGCCCTATAGCCAGCCCACAGAGCCCCATAGAAGTCTGGCCTGGTAGAAGCCTGGCCCAACAGCTAACAGGGCAACATAGCAGCCCAACGGCCAACCAACAGGGTCTCATAACAGCTTGTCCCTACAGCCAACTGACAGGGCACAATAGAAGCCTGACCCTACAGAGACCCAACAAAGTAAAATAGTAGCCTGGCCCCACAGAAAACCAAGAGAGACCCCGTAGCAGCCAGGCCAGCCCCACAGCATGCCATAGCAGCATGGCCCTACATGCAACCAAAAGGGCCCATATCAGCCTCCCCCTGCAGAAATCTGGCCCCACAGCCAGTTAATAGCACATCAACAGTAATCTGCCCAAACCCCAACTACCATGACCCCATAGCAGCCTGGACCCACAGATAACCACCAGAGCCCATAGCAGCCTGGCCCCACATCCAACCAACTGGCCACCATAGAAGCATGGTTTTACTGAAAACCAATGCAGACCCATATTAGCTTGATCCCACGGCAGTCTGGTCTACACAGCCAATAAAAAGGCCCCTTAGCAGCCTTACAAATCAAAAGCCTTGCCCAGCAGCCAACTAACAGGATCCCATAGCAGTCTGGCTCCACAGCCAACTAACAGGGTGCCAGAGCAGCTTTCCCCTAGGGCAAATTAGCAATAGCAGTCTTTGTCCTGCAGTAGCCTGGCCCCACAGCCAACTAACAAGGCCCCAGCTGCAGCCTGGCTATGCAGAAGTCTAACACACCACAATTGCAGCCTCTCTAATGTAGAACTCACTGATAGCTTGAGGGGTTAGATTAGGGTGGTTTCCTGTCCCCCGGCAGATGGAGCTTTGCTAATACCATTTGGGGGAGGGGATAGGAAACAGCTGTAGACCACAGTAAAACATGCATTCTTTTGGAGGAGATAAAGCTGCTTGTTTCCTGTCCCCGATAGGATAAAAGCTTACTAAAGGTAAGTATCTCTTTAATGCTAGCTTCATTGATGGCATGAGGCGTTAGGTATAGGATGGCAAGAGGTGTTTCTGGTCTCGCTTCAGATGGCAGTCTGCTAGAAAAAGCCAGGGTACTGGAACTCAAATGCAGTTAAGCCTCATGAATAGGGATTAGTGAACCTTTGGATGTTCGGGTTTGCTAGGTTCAACCCAAACTTTAATGAAAAGTTTAGTTTGGAACCCGAACTTCACACCTAAACCCAAGCCCCATAGAAGTCAATGGAGACCCGAACCTTGCTGGTACAGCCCTCCCAACCAGGAACACAGCATGTGACCGGACACCAATCACACCCCCTCAGTAAAACGGGGGCCCCACAGCATCCGACCTGAAGGCAGGGCCAGCTCCAGGTTTATGTGGGCCCTTGGGCGGGATGTTCTCAGTGGGCCCCTTTGTGGTGAAGAATCACGTCACATCACCCAAATCTGGATGCCGGCCCTGTCAGTGGGCCCCCCTGGCAGCTGCCCCGCCTTGCCGGGTGCTGACGCCGGCCCTGCCTGAAGGACAGCCTGCTGGGCCCCATGGTATCCCTGTGGAACCTTGGTGTAGCCCACCAGCCCCTGGTAACCCGCCCTGGACTGGGACCACCAAGATCAGAATGGAGACTGCATGTTCTCTGCCAAGCTAAGCAGACACCTTGCCTAACCCTTCTAGTCCTGAGATCCCCCTATGCAAGCAGGGGGTATGTGAGTGCATGTAACCCCTCACACACTGGCCTACAGTGTACCAAAATCATACCTACTTATGGCGCATCCCACTGTGCAAAACTTCGTTGGTGGCCCCATTTACATAACTCGCCAGCGATCCCTTAGTACATGTGTGGCTGGTGCCATCATCTCCTGCATCCCTCGACATCTTCTCAATTTCAAACAGCCGGGCAACCTAAATCATGGTTTAGGTGCAAAAGTATTAAAGTGGACCAAAACCCAGGATTTTGACTATCCTGGGTTTTGGTCCATTCCCCCGGGGCACCTCGATTGAAACCCCCCAGATCTCCCACATCAACTTACCTCACTGCGGTCCTGCGGCATCTCGCGCTTCCCTCTAACATTCACAAATGAATGTTAGAGGGAAGCGCCCCCCCCCCCCCCCGGTTCCTGGGCAATGCCTTTTTTTTAGTTTTTGCAAATGTGCAGCCAAAGCCACCACAGGCAGAAGATTCTAGAGCAGTAATGCTACAGTGATGGGTGCAGAGCTGTCACTGCACATAAGCCACCAAACACAGCCGCTGGCCGCTCAATGCAGGGAACGGTTTTCTGCTGGACCAGCCGCGCGACTACACTACCCCCCACCCAGAATGGCAAAGCAGGAGTTCCCGAGCAGCACGCACCCACACAAGGGGGGCACAAGGGACTCCATCTGATGTTCCAGGAAGTAGGCGAGTGCCAGACAACCACCAATCAGTTACTTGGCTGGACTATAATTTTAAGGGGAAAAAAATACTGTATTTGGGGCCTCCACCAGATTTTGTGCCCAGGGCCCTCCACCACGGTTAATCCAGCCCTGATTGTGACACTGCGGGTTTACCAAACTGTTGGCTATAACCTAACCACATAGCGGTACAGCTGAGCTGCCATTCGCTGAGGTGAGTAAGACTAGAGAAGGTTCTAGAAGCCAGCCAGAGGGAATCTATATAAGGAGGTCATGAGTAGAGTTACCTCAGAAAGAGAGAGTGGAGAAAGCGATAAGATGTTTTTCTTTATTGCATGGCACGGCCCGCTTCGGTATTCATAACAGTTGGGGTTATTCTGCCACAAGGTGGCACAGTGGTACTGCAGAAAGCTGTGGCAGCTCCCGGCTCCCTATAAAAACGGGATTAACCATAGAGTTCCCAGTGTTTCCTCTGCAGTGCTACTGCGAAGTTAGAAGATGGCTATCTCTCTTGTGCAGGTGAGCAGGGCAACCAAGCCTGCAGCCCTGCATGTCTATTTCCATCCGTTTCTGGACCCTCCATGCCTCCCAACCTTGGCTGACAGATCGGGTGAAGGTAAAAGAGCACTAGGGTCAAGTGCTCCTGGAGCGCAGCTCCAAGCCGCAGACCCTGTACCACAAAGGGTAGCCGGCCATGGGCTTTATGGTGAGCCCATTAGGGATGCGGAGTTCTGTCTCTGAGCCTAGGACAGCTTCTGAGCGTGTGAGTTGTTTGGGGTCTATGTCCCCTTATTTTCCTTTTGGGGTCCCTCCTCTCCCCCCTCCCCTCCCTGGCCATGGCTGCTTGCCGCTGTCTTGTCGTCTCTCTCTCTTCCCCCCCTCTCCGACTCTGTTCGGGGGGGGGGGGGGGGGCGGCGAGTGGTTATTTCTGTGGTGTTGTTGAAGTTTTTTGGGTGTTTTTAGCGGTCGCGACGCTTTGTACTACGCACCTCGGCTGTGGGTGCTATCACCTGAGGTGATTTTGCTTAGTCATGGCGCCGGCTTGGTCACGTGAGCGCTGTTTTTCGCGCTCTTCGGTGGGGTGCGGGGCCGGTTGGTGACTCGTATTGCGTTGTCTCCCTGCGGCCTGCCCCTCGAGGTACCTCTGCCGCCGCCATCTTGATTGAGCGCCGCGTCTGGTTTTCTTGCTTCCTGGCTGCAGCGCTGCTTGCTCCGGTGTGTCGCCTTGTCCTGTGGTCTGTGTCTGAGTGACCCCCCGGTGTCTTTGGTCCATGGTTCCCCCCTGGGTTTTTTTTTTATTACATTATGGGTGTATGCTCTGTGGGATGCTCATGTGTCTTTTTTACTTATGTCTTTCAGGCGGGATACCATTGGGTTGTGGCTTCTCCCGGCTCCACTTCTTCCTCCCTCTCATTCCCCCCCTTCACTGTCTTCTGGGGGCATCCCGGGTGGCTCTTGTATAGCCTTTACCCACTGCTGGCCTTCTGCGCCTGTGTTAATCACCATATGGAGGATTCTGGGGATAGCGTGCTTGGGGGCCCTTCGGGGCAAGCCCGTCTGTGTTCCATGTGTGGGGTATCCCCGGTGAGCAACAGTGTAACGGTGTGCGTGCTGTGCGCTGAAAGTGTCCTTGCGCTCCAGGTTGGTTTGTCTGCTTCGCTGCCTAGCTCTGCACATCCCTCGGCTTCACCTACTCCCCCGCTCTGACAATTGGGCCCTAGTGCAGGGGATATTAGTAGAGAGTCACACTCTGAATTGGCTCTGTGGGTAGCCAGCATTGAGAGGTAGCTTGCCAGGTCTGTTCCTAGGAAGTCCTCTGGCAAAAAGCGGCACCTGACTTCCACTCCCTCACGCTCTACAGAGGAGTATGAAGAATTTGATGTCACTGCTGGACGTTATTCCCTAGAGGAAGGGGAACTGCCTCCGGACTCTGACTCCTCTGGGGACCAACAGGAGGTTTGTGACAGTGACCCTGAATCAGGGGATTCATGGTATCCTGATGACACTGGTAATTTACTGTCTCACATTTTTGACATTTTTCACATTGCCCCCCTGTGGAGGCTAAAAGGAAACGGGGAGCTTTTTCATCCTGTTAAACAGCGTCTGGAGTTCCCTGAGCAAGAACATTTCACTTCCTTGGTGCTTAAAGCATGGGAACGTCCTAACATGATGCCTGCTATGCCCAAGGGTTTGGATAAAAGGTATCCCTTTCCTGCTGATCTTGTTAGAAGATGGTCAGTTCCCCCGGAAGTGGAGGCTCCCGTGCTAGGCTTGTCCAATACTTCGGTCATGCCTTCCCCGGACACTACCACTCTGCGGGATGGTGAGGACAGGAGCATGGATCAGCTGGCCTGCCATGCCTTTACCTGTGTGGGGGCTGGCTTACGCCCGGTCTGCGCTGTGGCTATTACGTCTATTGCCCTTAAGTCACTGCTCAAGCGCCTCCTTGATGGCACTTCAGCTTGTAGAGGAGATGAGGTGGAGGTGAGTTTAGGACTCTCTTGGTTTGCTCTGATTTTGTGGCCTTTATCCTCCATGCTATGGATGATGCTGTGCGGTTGAGCGGCAGGGCCTCTGCGCTCTTAGTGGCTATGCGCCGCTCTGTCTGGTTGCGCCAGTGAGCAGCTGACGCTGCTGCTAAGAAGGCTCTCACTGGTCTCCCTTTCGTGGGGCTGCAGCTCTTTGGGGAGCATCTTGATGTTCTAGCCCCAAAGAGCCGGGGGTTCTCTGCCCCCCTCTCCTCCTTTCGTGCTCCCAGAGGAGGCCGGGACTCCCTCCTCCCCAGTGGTCGTAGAGATTATTGGGGCCGTGGCAGACCCCGCAGTCGTCCCGGTCTCTCCTGGAACTCCAAGCCCAAACCTTCTCCCAAGCCCCCTCAGGCATGAAGGGGTGCCCTCACCCATCCGGGTGGGGGGACGGCTACGGCTCTTTGCTCACGTCTGGAGGCTTCACGTCTCAGACCGTTGGATACAGGAGGTGGTGTCCTCTGGTTACAAGATAGAGTTTGCAGCCTGGCCTCCCCCAAGATTCCTCTCGTCCTGGATATCTTTTGACCCCCTATCTGCCCAGCGGTTGCGTCTGGCGTTTCAATGCCTGTTAGAGTCAGGAGTCATTTGTTTGGTGCCCCATCAAGAATGGTCTCAGGGGTACTATTCCAATCTTTTCACGGTCCCCAAAAAGGACGGCTCTCTGAGGCCCATTCTGGACATAAAGGGCCTCAACAAATTTGTCAGATTCAAGCATTTTCGTATGGAAACACTGCGCTCTGCTGTCGGTACCCTTCGCCCAGGCGACTTCATGACCACTGTGGACATCAAGGATGCTTATCTTCATGTGCCTATCTTCCCAGGTCATCAGAGATTTCTAAGGTTCACACTGGAGGATCAGCATTACCAGTTTGTGGCCTTACCCTTCGGTATCACCTCGGCACCTCGAGTGTTCACCAAGGTACTGGCGGGAGTGATGACTCTGCTAAGGAACCAGGGCATCTGCATCATTCCTTAACTGGATGACATCCTGATCGTGGCTAACTCCTTGCCTCAGGCCGAGCAGGACACTCAGATGGTGACCTCCACTCTAGAGTCCTTCGGCTGGGTGATCAACTATCCCAAGTCCTCTCTGTCCCCGTCCTTGGTGAGGTCCTTTCTGGGCATGACTCTGGATACATCTCAGGCCAGGGTGTTCCTTCCTCAGCAGAAGGTGGAGGGTCTTCAGATGCAGGCTCGGGCTCTGCTATCGTGCCCTCATCCTTAAATTCGTCAGGGGATGCAGTTGGTGGGCCTCATGGTTTCCTGCTTCGAGGCAGTCCCCTTTGCTCAGTTTCACATGAGACATCTTCAGTTGTACCTCTTGTCAGTTTGGGATCGGGACCCTGTGTCTTTAGATCAGGTATTTGCTCTGTCCCCTCTGGCCAGTCGGTCCTTCTCGTGGTGGCTGGACTCCAGGAACCTTCTGGGGGGGCAGGACCTTTCTGCCCCCGTGCTGGGAAACGGTCACCACAGATGCCAGTCTGACTGGTTGGGAAGGTTGGGGAAGTCCCTGAGGTTCCAGGGTCGGTGGGGCCCACAAGAGGCCCATGCTTCCATCAACGTCCTGGAACTGAGGGCAATCAGGTTGGTTCTCTCTCGCCTGACCACTCACCTTCTGGGTTGGGCTGTTCAGATCTGCTCAGACAATCAGACGGCGGTTGCCTACATCAATCATCAGGGAAGAACTCGGAGCAAGCGGGCCTTCAAGGAAGTGTCCCTGATACTGTCCTGGGCGGAACAGCATGTTCCCTGCATCTCAGCGGTCTACATTCCGGGGGTGGAGAACCAGGAGGCGGACTCCCTGAGCAGGTGGCCGCCTCTTCTGGGGGAATGGTCCCTCAATAACCAAGTGTTTCTCTCCCTGTGTCACCGCTGGGGTCAGCCAGATGTGGACCTGTTTGCGTCCGCGTCACAAACTTCCCAGATTTGTCTCTCTGTCTCAGGATCCTCTAGCCTTCACCACGGATGCCTTGGCAATTCCTTGGACGGCGTTTCAGCTTCTCTATGTGTTCCATCCGTTCCCTCTCCTGGGCAGGGTCATGCACAAGATAGTCCAAGGGCGGGTACCAGCCATCCAGGTGGCCCCTTGTTGGCTAAGAAGGATTTGGTTTGCAGACGTCGTGCAGTTGGCAGTAGACCGGTACAACTTGCCCAAGGATCCAGATCTCCTCACTCAGGGGCAGCTACGCCATCCCAATTTACAAACGCTGGCTTTAATGACTTGGCTGCTGAAACCTCCATCTTGAAGGAAAAGGGGTTACCTGCTTCTGTTGTTGATACCATGATTAGGGCTAGGAAGAAGTCCCCGTCCTTTATCTATTACAGGGTCTGGCATGCTTACATTGCCTGGTGTGAGTCCAAGTCTCTTCCCTGTCGGATGTTTTCTATTTCTAGGATTTTGGAATTCTTGCAACATGGTTTGGATTTGGGCCTTCAACTTAGTACCCTTAAAGGCCATGTTTCAGCTTTGCCATTTTTTTCCAAAGATCTTTTGCCAATCACCGGCTGGTCAAAACTTTTTTCCAAGGTGTTTCTCATGTGCGTCCACCTCGTAAGCCTTTGCTTCCAGTCTGGGATCTGAATCTGGTGTTGTCTGCTATGCAGGGGCCTCCCTTTGAACCTATCCATGAGGCTGCCTTGCCTATCTTGACCCTTAAGGTAGCCTTTTTGGTGGCTATCACTTCGGTAAGGCGAGTTTCTGAGCTAGCAGCGCTTTCCATCAAACCTCCTTATTTTGAGAGGCATCAGGATAAGGTGGTGTTTCGGCTTAAGCCAGACTTCTTGCCAAAGGTTGTGTCTGCCTTTCATCTCAATCAGGACATTGTCTTGCCTTCATTGTGCCCTAATCCTGCTAATTCCAAGGAGCGGAATAGCCTCCGGCTAAATCCACTATCAGCAAGTGGATCCGTCAGGCGGTGGTTCAAGCCTATTCTGCTAAGGGGAATAATCCTCACTTTAGAATTACTGCTCATTCCACTCGTGCTATTGGTGCCTCTTGGGCTTTTCAGCACCAGGCTTCTGTTGAACAAGTTTGCAAGGCCGCTACTTGGTCTTCTGCTCATACTTTTTCCAAGTTTTACAAAGTTGATGTTAAGGCCTCAGCGGATGCTGCTTTTGGCTTCAAGGTGCTTCAGGCGGTAGTGACTTGAACTACTGGCCGTTGCTCTTTGGGGATCCCACCCTACTTTTGGACACTGCTTTTGGATGTCCCAACTGCTATGAATACCGAAGCGGGCCGTGCCATGCATTAAAGAAAAAAGCAATTCTGTGAGTACTCACCTGTAGAATTGTTTTTGTTCTTGCATGGCGTGACCCGCTTCGCCCCACCCTCGTTATTGTTCTTGGTTGACTCTTTATGGTGATTTTTCCAAGTTAAATTGGGGTTTTTTACCTTTTTTTACATTATCTCTCGGCTTCTTGTCTCACTGCTCGTCTACGCTGAGAACTCTATGGTTAATCCCATTTTTATAGGGAGCCGGGAGCTGCCACAGCTTTCTGCAGTACCACTGCGCCATCTTGTGGTGGAATAACCCCAACTGTTATGAATACCGAAGCGGGCCGTGCCATGCAAGAACAAAAACAATTCTACAAGTGAGTACTCACAGAATTGCTTTATTGTAGTAACAGGGAGTGAGGAAGGTACCAGCAGAGTCAACTGGTAGCAGTCAACAGTCACTGGTGTAAGAGAGAGCAGAGGAGCCACATTCATGCTAAACATGTGACCACAGGAAAGGTGAACCATTCCACCGGAGATGCTGATGGAGGAAGCTAAGGCCTCAGTATTCTGCTATGGGACCAGGATGAGGGCCCACCAGCTGTACAAGTCCACCTGGATGTAATGCTGTGCTATGGAAACTGCTAATGGAACTGATGTGGATAATGGCTGTATGACCTGCTGTGAAGCATCAAGTGTACCTAAACTCCTGCTAATAATGTAAGTGCCCTTTTTTTAAAGTCGGTCTCATTTGGAGTTATTGGATGCAAGCCCACATCGGGAGGTCCCCCAAGCCGTTAACAAAGAACTCACTCCCCACACGCCTGAGGAGCTAAACCCCCATGTGCTACAATTGGCGGCCAATGGCAGGGCTTGAATTGGGGACAACCAGTGAGAGGGATAACCAGGATCCCCAACTAGTGACTGTGAAAGTTTTGAAAAATGTCTCCCTGGTGAAGATAAGTTTGATTTGTGTGAGACTGTGCCTAAACTAGATTGCAAAGGCCTGTGGATTTAGTTATGCTTTGTTGGAAGTTTTGAAGTTTGCTTGTGTGTGGAAACAGAGGATCTCTATAAGAAATTGAATCTTGCTGCATTTATTTGGACTGTGCTTAGTTGTCATCGTTGCCAAAGATCAGCTTGATGACAGAAAAGTTGCGCTGTGGTAGAGAAAAAGAGGTGAAAGACGCTTCTGGTTGACAGAGCCTGGAAGAGAAAGCTGACTGACTGAAAGCTGACAGGAAAATGCTGTGATAACGGCTTCTACAGAGTTGCCTGGAACCGTTTGTGTTGGCAGAAGTGTTGTGAGACCCCTGAGAGAGTTTTTGGAGACGCCGCCGCCGCGCATTGGGAACCGCTAAGTGTCAGTAATTCAAAGTGCGTGTAGGGACCTGGTAATAACTAGACACACTTAAATCAACTAATAAGAATCCTTTAAATAGAGTTAACCATACATTAATTCACTTTTATGGTTTCTACCCATTTAAGTACATTGGAAGTGCCATAACCTAAACAGACACTAGATGGCAGTAGTGGGTTTAGGCCATAGACTAACATAGTCCATAGACTAGAATGGGGAACATTCTAGAAGGAGAGGTCAGAAGGGTTGTTAGTCATAACAGGAGATAGACTAGTAACATAGTTACAACTGAAAGCTAGTGATTGGTCAGAGGGTTTACCAACCATCCTATCAGATGTTGGACATGAGGCCGAACATGTGATAAAAGGTTCTGGAAGGTAGAGAAAGGAGAGGTTCCAACCTAGGACATTATTCTCTATGGGAAGCAATGCTTTATGATTGTACCTGATATTGGACAGAACCAGAGATGTAACTGGAAGACATGTACTTGTTCCGTGTTTTGCCGTTTGCTTGTGGAATAAATAAAGAGGAACTCTGCTTTCAACAGTTGGACTGCTGTACATCTTTCCAAGCTGCACCAGTGAGTACTTACCTTTCCCTGAAACCCTAACCCTTACCTACTCACAACACACACATCGGACACCTGGGCCCAGAAGAACCTGCCCCCGATACGTGAGGGCTACATGCGCAAGTCGTTCCTGTGAGGCCGAGGAAGGGTTAACTGCGCCCTCACTCTCCTCACAGTGGGAACGCCCCAGCACTGCTCGCTCCAAAACAACCGAATCGAGGGAAGAGCAGAGAACGCTGGGGTGGGAAGTAGTGCATTGTGGGAAGAAGAAGGCGGAGCTAGCTCCATTTGTGAGGAGACAGCATGAGCAGAACGGTTGCTCGGGAGTCTAGTGAGAGTGGGAGCAGCGGGGACGCTACCCCTGCCCCAGTCAGTGATGCTGAGGAGCCCCCACCACCCTGGGAAACTATGGGGGTTATTCATCAAGGGATAGCGCCAGGTAGCGCCTCATAGCGGCACGAAGCGTCTGGTGAACGCTGGACATTGTACGCAATACCACATTTATGAAAGCAAATCTGGTGAGCAACTCTAACAGCGCCATGTAGTGTCACATGTATTATTACAAACGGCTCAGTGTATAGGGCCGGCGCTCTAGCTTCCAGAGAGCCAGGTATTACTTGTCGCTACCTGTCGCTCTCCCATACATTTCAATGGACGTTCCTTTTTTTCAGTTTAAACAGGGTTTTTTTTTTTTTCTCTCAAATAATTGTGTGACCTTTCCTGGCATTTTTGAAAACTTTTTAGATTTTTTTTGTTTTTTTTATGCAAAATTGTCATTACAGGTCTGGCATTAAAGTATTAATGTCACAATGTTACAACAATGTCATTCCATGTGTTTTCGCTTAGTTATTGGTGAATATGTGTTCAAAAACGGACTTTAATCACACAGCGTCTGGCGCTCTGTGCTACAGCGCCGACGCTCTGTGGGTCTTTTTGTTGAATGTGGTGTGGGTTGCTGAGAGTTGGCGCACTGAGATGGTGCTACCTCTCAACTGAGGCGCTCTGTTACAGCGTCCAATACTAATTTGGGAGTACTCACCCCATCGCCCACCATTTCACCCCTCAACCATTAAGGCGATTGCCGCAGTAATCTCTGAGGTGGCTATACCTTGTAAAGTTACTATGGGATGCTGACAGAAGCCCTGCAAGCAGTGCAGGAGGAAATGAACCTAAAGCCCAGTATACCTCATATAGCTGCGACAACTTTAACAAATGTTATACCTGTTGATCCAGCAGTTTCGGGCCCTGATACAAAGACTGTGTTGAAGGGAGAAGCCGCGCCGAGCCCTAGCACTGGAGGCGCAGCCACACTTAAAGATGGAGAAGCGGTGCCAAGCTCTGCCACTGGAGGCGCAGCTACGCTCAGCCCATCTCCTGCTGTGAGTCTGGTACTCATAGAGCCAGCAAAGGCTTCTATCTACTGGTTAACCAAACGGGTCTGCCGTCCCCATGTCAAACCTGGGAGAGGCAATATTGAAGAACTCTCTGAATTTGCCCGCTGGCAGCACATTGTCCAAAAACAGTGTGCCCGTTAACTGCAGATGGAGTACCCGCATTTGAGTAAAACAGGGATGGAGTTTATTGAAATACAGCGAGGTCAGTGGATTGAAGATGCTATTAATGAGTACTTGTTGATCCCTGAGAATATGACTATTGAGGAGTTGCCCCAGCCATGCGCCGAGGTTATCAGTCTTGCTATGAAACATGGTGCTGGGGAAGACATATCCATATGGACCATGTTGTGATTTGTGGTTGTCATCACTTGGACATTATCAAGCAAATTGACACAGAAGGTCCGGACGGTCGCGCCATCAAGCTGCCTGATCCAGACTACTAAGGTGTCTGAAACTTAAAGAGGATTTAAATTGGCCACAGCCCAACATATAAAGTTACAAGCAAATAAAAGGCCCCCCTTTCTAGTTCCAGGTCTGAGAAGTCTAGGATAAGACAACCATGGGAAGGGGAGAGACAAGCACGACCATAAGGGCAGAAGGCCAAAAGTTACCTCCCGACCCTCCACAAAGCGGAAGCCAACATAAGCTCGGCCGCGTCCCTCCTAGGCCTGGAAGCTTAACTGGGCTAACCACCAGTGGTCAAAGTTCCCCCTGACCGTCCACCCCCTTCCTAATTGATCCCCTAAATTCCTTATCTTGCTACCCAGAACTTTCCTGGCCGGTTTCCGCTGGAAACAGCCGCATACCCTACCAAATTGAACCTGCTGCCTCAGACCCGAAACCCGAGAGGAGACCCACCACAGCCAGGCAGCGCTGACACCTTAGCGCTGCTGCCACAACTCCCACGTGGCCAAACCTCCCATGGCAAGAGGCCAAGCCACCGAGTTAGAAGCCCAAGAAGCCCAAGGTCGCCATTACCACCCCCACATGGGGAAAAATCCCATGGCAAGAGCCTAAGCCACCAGGCAAGAAGCCCAAGGTCGCCATCACCACCCCCACATGGGGAAAAATCCCAATGCAAGAGCCTAAGCCACCGGGCAAGAAGCCCAAGAAGCCCAAGGTCGCCCTCACCCCAGGTACGTCCCACAACCTCCCAGGGGCATGCAACTCTGAAGGGGCCACAGAGGCACAGGAAGCCCTACTTAATCCAGCACACCCTCTCCTCCTCGGCCAAATTTGCCACCGGCACAGGTGGGAAGGCACTCTCCATATGTCACATCTACACCTGCTAGTTCAGTGGCCACCCAGCCACAAACACCCAGTCCCTATCCAAGTCCAGTTCAATCTGAAGCCAGCCAGCTGCCAGCAGAATGTCCCCAGATTTGCAGGCAAACAATGAGGAGCCAGAACCTCAAGCAACAGGGCGCACATTGCGCCGAGGCCAGCTGAGTGGCAGGTTTGGGGAGGCCCAAACTCTGGCATTGGCTAGTGGGCTCACCTTACATTATGATGAACTATATGGGCACAGATCCAAAGCAACCAGCAAAATGTGGAAAGCAGAAATTTTAGAGGCGCTCACCAGACAGGTCAATGCAGCGGGGGATGAGCTCAAAGATGTGGAGCAGATTCAACGCAAAATATCGGACCTGAAGTATGCAGCACGGAAGTAAGAAAATCAACGGCGAAATTACAGGTACATTTCTACTTTGTGAAATTTTATGCTTCTTGTATTGTCAACATTTTGCTACATTTGACAAACTATCTTTTTCAGCTTACAAACTGGCGGAGGCTTCCCCACTAAACTTCAATTTTCCCAAGCTGAGGAGATGGTGCTGGGCCTGATACATCCCGTGGCCTTAGAGGGACACTCGATGGGACATGGACATCCCTACTATTCCTGCAGGTTAGTAATGTTAGTGTGTATGTGAAATGTTTGCAACATGTAAAATTAGGCTCAAAGGCATATATGAACACATGCCCCTAGGGAGTGCCTTGTAGTGGAGGTTACAGTTTTAGCAGGGTGTGTAATGTCTGTGGAATGTTAATTTTCTAATTTCCTTGCTTATACATGACCTTGGAGAGTATTTATGGACACTATTAAAGTCTTTACATTAGCAAAGGACTGCCTGTTATGTGATTCTAGTCAATCATATCCAACACTTCCATCTTTGTCTTTAGGCCACTTGGGTTTGAGCTGTGCTTTGGTCTCAAATACTTGATCTGGGCTCAGGGAAAGGTCTACCTAGAAAGAATGTCAACCAGCATATTCTGTGGGCCCCTAATGGCCCTTTAGGGATGTGTGAAGCCTCATAACAGCCAGTACATGCATGTTGACTTTATTGAGGGTGACCAATGTGTATGTACATGATGATTAATACATCTAACAGATAATGACATTCATAGTGAAGGACAACTTGGACCGTTGGGGGAGTTGCCATTCCTGCTTGCCCACGTGTTTTAGTGAAGCATATGTAGTAATACAGATCACCAATGCATAGTTGTGTGTTTACATGCCTTTTTTTAAACAATGCAGCCCAGCATCATCCCTCAGCAAGTGTGGAAGCCTCAGCCAGTTTGTCCACAGCGTCAACTTCTGTGCTGCCTAGGACCCAGGATCCGATATATACGGTAAGTGTATTTTTCTGAATTTGCTGATGCATGTGAATTTCCATGGTTTTTTTTGCGGAATTACATATATAGTGCCCAAACTGAACCTTTTTTTTTTTTTACATGTCCCAACAGACCCACACACTGATGGAGGAAATCCAGGAGCTGGAGGAGGATGGCACCTTGATAGGACCTTCACTACAGCCCCCCCCCCCCTGGAACATAATCTGCAACTGTCCCAACATGTTTCTACACC
Organism: Gastrophryne carolinensis; assembly: GCA_027917425.1. NCBI lineage: Eukaryota > Metazoa > Chordata > Amphibia > Anura > Microhylidae > Gastrophryne > Gastrophryne carolinensis. Next base: position 644,593,346 of record CM051234.1, on the reverse strand, counting down.
AAATCCTCAGCAGCAGAGTGAAGCTGGCTGCATGCTGCCAGCCCATCGTGGGCAGCATGCAGAGACTGAGCCTACAGTCCCCAGTGTTAGCTCTGCTGCAGAGGATTTGGCAAGCAGATCTGTGGCTGTTGGTCAAACCAGAGGACCATCATCTGCACGCGCCCCAACCCGGGGAATTGGGAGGCGTAGTCAGCTACGTCGCCCAGTTTCCCAGAGGAGGAGCGTGCCGATCATGGAGTCAGAATGGCACCATGAGAGGCGTTTATTTCACCTACAAAATCAAAGAAACAATGAGCAGCATCATGCACAATTAGAGACCTTAAATAATACCTTAAACACCATGCTGACAGAATTTAGGTCGACCAACAGCCACACGGCCACCTTATCTAATAATTTCAGTGCCATGCTTGAGGAAGTTCGAAATAGCAACAGCCACATGGCCACCTTAACTGCCAATTTCAGTGCCATGCTGGCTGAATTTCGAACAACCAATAGAAACATGTTGGAACAGTTGCAGATTATGAATGCCACACATGTCCAGGTGATGGGCCACCTCCAAGGCCCACCACCAGGGTTTTATGGGCATCCACCATTTTAAGGCCTATTTGGCCTGTATCTGCTCCACATCTTTGCTCTACATCCCCACTGTATTGACCTGTCTGGTGAGCCCTACAAATATACCCTTTTGGTATGGCTTTGCTTGTATGCTTTGTATTTGCGCCCATATAGCTCTTTAGAATACGGCGGTAGCCCACTAGCCAATGCCTGAGCTCAAGCCTCACTGAACCTGCCACTCAAACTGTTGCGCTGCAGGCTTTGGCCTAATTACATTGGTGCTGGCTCCTCCTGTTTGTAGGCATGATTGGGGGACATTCTGGCTTGGCAAACTACTACCTTGAACCCTGGCAGAGATTGAACTGGACTTGGATTTGAGCTGGGGCTTCTTGTTTGGGTGGGCCACTGACTAACAGGCATAGATGTGGCATAGGTATGGCTGCTTTCCACCTGTGCCTGTGGCAAATGTGACCAAGCAGGAGAGGGTGTGTATGTGGCCCAATTTCTTTGATCAAAAATATTGACATGCCAATGCTTGCTCCATATGTGTGTGTATTTTATTTTTGATGTAAACTTCGGCCTGGAGTGCATTACTTAAAAACTCCTGCCTGTGGCCAATTGCTATGTGCCATGATTTGTCACAAATGACATTTGTTGTTTTACCATGTATTAACATGAACTATGTATGGGAGTGACCATCAACTCCAATTTTTACTTTTAAAAGAAAATAAAAAAAAATGTGACTTGACCTGTTGTTCACTAAGTTGATGCCTTAATGTTTTTGTTTTTTAGATTACTTAAAGTTTTCCCAAACAAATTGGGCCCAAAAAAAGCCATGAGTCTCAGATCATGTGTGAATTGTTTAGTAATTACATCATTACTATTTGGTAGAGTACAAAACATAAATGCAAAAACAAAGCAAAATTAGATTAATTAACAATAAATACAGAGGCAAAACAAACACAGGCACAACAAATTAAAAAAAATGTGTAGAAATCAAATTTGCACGAACTGCTTGCCCAGAGGCACTAGTTGGGCCACGGTAGTGGTCTTCAGCGTCCTGGCTGGGTGGAGAGGGGGGCAGATCCAAATACCGGGGGACACGCTGCATGATGGTAAAGTTATGTAAAGCACAGCACTGGCCAGAATGATATCAATGACCTTCTTGGGGTCATACTGTAGTGCCCCCCCCCCCCGGTATGGTCCAAGCAACAAAAGTGGGTTTTTAATAGCCCAAAGGCCCTCTCCACCACGGCCCTGGTCTTCCGGTGGGCCCGATTGTAGGCATCATGTGCGGCATTCTGTGGCCGAAGGACGGGCGTCAGCAGCCAGGGAAGCAGTGGATAGCCGGAATCCCCTGAAAAAATTAGACAAAAATATCATAAATTACACATTACTCCCTAAATTGAATCCAAAAAATGGTCCTTCACCATGACTAAGAGGCTATGTAACATTTGAGCCACACCCTGAGCATACAGATTGCGCAGCCAAAAAAAACGCCTAACAACATCTAATGGATGTTGGGACAATTTAAACATCAAAGATGGAGGATGATGGCAAATCAGGCAGACTGCTAAGAGGTATTGGTTTAGGACTGTGCTGCTCAGCATTCTTGGATGTCTTAACTTTTCAGGACCCCGAATCTGCTTTGTCTGAGGCAAAAACAGCTCTAACCCTGCCCCTGCACTTTATCCCGCTCTCCTCTACTCAGTAAGTGTAATGCAAAGATGGCGCAGACCCTATCATATAGTCAAGAACATAATTGCTACCGAGTGTGGGGAAGAATAATAATTAATTTACTATAAAGTAGAAATTTCTTATTTGGAAATGCTGGACAAACATTTGACAAGGGTTTGTTTGATAAATATAATGGTAAAGGTCGTGTTTCACATGTAATGAACGGGGAAAAATAGGCATAGTTTCATACATGGGTCCCAAACTATATTCATAGGCATACATTGAAAAGTGAATGACGTTATTGGCGTCAACTTACCAAGGAGCCATCCACCTGAGAATTCTTTAGACTCAAACCGACCGTACAATCCAGATCTTCTAAGAATGTAGGCGTCATGGAATGAGCCTGGAAACCCGGCGAGAACACTAAGGAACATGCATGTCCGGGGCCACCACTGCTTGGACATTCAGTGAGTGGCCCATTTTGCGGTTCCTGGGATAAAAGAAAAAAAAAAAACATTAGCAAGGCAAGGAAAACTAGTGAAACACTAACTAATCACACCCTACCAAAAACCTGTGGCCCAATACAAATAACACTAACAAAGTACATAAGGATTTTTTTTGCAAAAAAAAGGATATGTATGTTGGATCAAGTAAATATTAACTTAAAAATGCCTATTTAAGGTCCACATTAAAATGTTTCCCTTTGGAGAAGCTAAATACGGTCCATTGTTACACGGACTATTTACAAGGAGGGATTTTACAAGGAGGGATTAACAGATATACAATGTCCACTATTTCACAGGGACGATTTACAAGGAGGGATTTTACAAGGAGGGATTAACAGATATACAATGTCCACTATTTCAAAGGGACGATTTACAAGGAGGGATTAACAGATATACAATGTCCACTATTTCACAGGGACGATTTACAAGGAGGGATTTTACAAGGAGGGATTAACAGATATACAATGTCCACTATTTCATAGGGACAATTTACAAGGAGGGATTAACAGATATACAATGTCCACTATTTCACAGGAGCGATTTACAAGGAGGGATTTTACAAGGAGGGATTAACATATATACAATGTCAACTATTTCACAGGGACTATTTACAAGGAGGGATTAAGCGATATTTCAAATAACATTTAGGTAAACTATATTAAAAAATGACAGATTGTACTTGCCTATAGATATACTCGTCGGCTGCCAGAGGCACCAGGGCAACGTGGGTGCAATCGATGGCACCCATGATGTTGGGCATGTCGGCTATATTATAAAATGCCAGCTTAATCGCGTTCCAGGCTACCATGTCATCAGGAAAACAAATATATATTCTGACTAATGGTAGCCATGCCTTCCAAAAACTTGGATAGCACGCGGCTCAGCGTAGGCTGGGAGATCCCCTGGGCTGCCAGAAAATGTGGTCAGATTGCAAATATGGGGTTGGTGCGGCCTGATGTGGTCGGTTTCTTCTTGGAGAAGCTTGTTTTCTCAAGTGCCCAAAACACTCAGGGGCAGGGGTGCAATTTAGTTCTCCCCCACATAACCTATGGTGCTCCTTGTAGATACTGCTGAGCTCTTAGTCTGATGCTGTTGCCACAAGTGCTGCTCAGTGGAAGGTCAGCTTGCATGGGGCCCCATTCAGCCATAGGCTCAATAGCAGTTGCCTCCACTGTCTCTACAGTATGTACAGCCATGGAAAGAAATATGGTATAGCCCTGAGACTGGGGAAAATTCTGCAGTGGGAGAATGCTGATTACCTCCCGCACAAGGATATTATGCATTATGTCGGCACATTCTTCAGGAAGACTTGAGAAAGCCTCCACATGGGAAATGCCATAACGTCTGTTGCCCAGGGGTTTTTAATACACTGGCCCAACAGCAGCATCCAGGTGAAGTCAGTATATCACTGACGATCTTAGAAGGCCAGGCCAATGTTCACCCCTAGGCACTTCATAGCCAAGATGCAAACAAAAGTCCAAGTATCCTAATCAGCAATAAGCCTGAAGTATTTGGTTGTATGGGGGGTTGAGACTAGAAACATAGAAACATAGAAACATAGAAGGTTGACGGCAGAAGGAGACCATACGGTCCATCTAGTCTGCCCTTATGTGTATACTGTATGTACTCTTTATCTTAGGATAGATGTGTGCTTATCCCAGGCATGTTTAAATTCAGTGACTGTTGATGTTTCAACTACCTCTGCTGGAAGTTTGTTCCAAGCACCTACTACTCTTTCTGTAAAATAATATTTTCTAACATTGCTCCTGATCTTCCCCCCGACTAGCTTCAGGTTGTGCCCCCTTGTTCTATCGTTAAGTTTCTTCTTAAAAACACTTCCCTCCTGAACCTTATTCAATCCTTTCACATATTTAAAGGTCTCAATCATGTCCCCCCTCTCCCTTCTTTCCTCCAGACTGTACAAATTAAGTTCTTTAAGTCTCTCCTGATAAGTTTTAAGTTTAAGTCCTTCCACCATTTTCGTTGCCCGCCTTTGGACACGTTCTATTTGAATAATGTCTTTTTGCAGGTAAGGTCTCCAGAACTGCAGGTAAGGTCTCCAGAACTAGGTGAGTAACGAAGCAGAGCCACCTTGTGGAGAGACCCAGGTTAGGCTTAATATAGGGAGTTATATCCCCACACACATTCTTTAGCTCTGTGTAGGAAAAACCTTTCAATATATACACACACACTGGCAGTGCATTGATTTTTGTAGTTATAATTCTGTCTGTAGTCTGTAAGGGGCACTCTGCCTGGAGCTGCCATCACCTCGGAGATTAGCACACAGAATGACATCACTCCTGTCACTCCTCACATTAAAAGCATCCAGAAGGCACAGCGCCGACTGCTTATTAAAAGCAGCGCAAGGCCAGGTGGCGGACAGCCCCCCCCCCAATGGAGAGGAAAAGTAATACAGTTATACATTCATTGATGATTCAGGCACCGACTTCCTGGAACCAGGGGTAGGAGCAGGGCCACTGAATCACCAATGAATTTTTAAGCACAGGAGCACCCCTGAAACCACTGAACTACTGAACAGCCAATTTAAAAAATAATAAGAGGGTCCAGCATTGGCCAATGCCAACCCCACACTCTCCACTAGATGGTGCCGCCAAAGACGATCACTACAGTTGGGCTCATTACAGGTGCTGCACTGAAAAGCAACCTATGGAATATGTATTTATATATGTATTTATATACCTATGTATTTGCTTAACTGTTCTAAATAGCCCATAGTGTTGTTTCCAAACTTTGAAAACAATTTTAGAACAGAAATGTTTTATATAATTTCTTTTGAGTTCAAGTAAAATATCAGAGCACACTCAAAGGTAAACTCGCTTCACCAGACCTCAAATGCTAGAATTTTCATTTGTTTGTGCATAGCCCGTAGGGTGCTGTTTTATAAAACTTTAATTGTATTTACCTTATTTGAAAAAATTATGTACCTAACTAAAAAAATGTTCCATCGCATGAGCAGGTGACTTAAAAAAAAATTACTTATTTTTATTTGTTTTTTAAAGCATATTTTAATTTTTTTGCAGATTGCAATTCTAACCCAAATGTGCACCCAGAGTTAAACTTACTTGATCAATTAAATATCATGACCCACATTGACAGAGTGGAGGGTCTTGGCAGCCACTCTCTTCAAGGTACTGTAATACAGGCAGTGTGCCGAAGGAGGGGCAACAAACAGTGATCCACCAATGACATATTCATTTATACAATAAGATGAGTGTAAATAAATAAATAAATACATATTTTATTAGTCTATATAAAAAAGCTAATATACACACAAAAATGTTAAAATCTAAAAAAAAGACCATCACAAAAGTGCTAAGATATCTGAATTGAATGAATCTTCACATTAAATATATTTCTAATCTTACTCATCCTACTTTATGTAATAGCAGTAAGTCTTAGTGATTAATCAATTGCTATATACCATATTTTTCTCACTTTAAGACTCATCTTGGGGTTTAGAGGAGAAAAATAAGAAAAAAAATTCTGAACGAAATGTGGGGCTAAAATCCCCCAACAATCCCTGTAACATATTTACATTACATTGCTTTAAATGAGTTGTGTAACACAGGAGGTATTCTATAGTACTACAATGCAACAGATATCACATGATGGATGGAAATAAGCATGTTACAGCATCAACTGCAGGGCCCTCCTACAGGCCAGGATTTGCTCATCTCCACACAGATAGACAGGTAAAGTCATTAAAGTGGACCAACACCCAGGATTTTGACTATCCTGGGTTTTGGTCCACTTCGGCGGGGCACCCCGATCGGGGGTACCCCGCTGTGTGAAACCCCCCAGAAAGCCCCAAAATCTTACCTGTCCCCGCTCCCACGTGACTGGACGGTCCAATCCCCGCCAACGTCCAGGCGGGGATCAGGAGCGTCCAAGCGGCTGCCGCCGCCTCCCTCGCGTCACTTTCGGCGCGCGCGCGCCCCCGCCGGCCATTCGCAGACGGCCGGCGCGGGCGCGCGCACGCCTACAGGGGCGCGAGGGAGGCGGCGGCGGCCGGCCGCCGCCGAAGATAAGGTAGGTGATTTGGGGTGTTTGGGGGGGTTTCACCCCGCGGGACATCCCGATCTCGGATGTCCCGCGGGGTGGGAGGTGATCGGCCTGGGAATCTTATAGATTTCCGGGCCGATCACCTCTCGGTGTTGGTCCACTTTAATGCAGCAGCAGAGCTATAGAGGCAGCTATGTGGATATGACTTGTTGGTGGGCCTTGTAAGAAAGGGTTGGGGACCAGTCTTGTAAACGAACAACATCCAAGATTTTCGCAATTAGAAACATAGAAGGTTGACGGCAGAAGGAGACTATACGGTCCATCTAGTCTGCCCTTATGTGTATACTGTATGTACTCTTTATCTTAGGATAGATGTGTGCTTATCCCAGGCATGTTTAAATTCAGTGACTGTTGATTTTTCAACTACCTCTGCTGGAAGTTTGTTCCAAGCATCTACTACTCTTTCTGTAAAATAATATTTTCTAACATTGCTCCTGATTAGAGATGAGCGAACTTTTGAAAAATTCGATTCGACTGATTCGCCGAATTTTCCGACAAAAATCGTTTCGACCCGAATAAATTCGCGACGAATCGCTATTAAAAACGGCTATTTCTGAGCCTCCTAGAGCCTCAATAGGGTTGTAAACCATTCTGCCTTGCTGTAACACGCACAGGATGCGTGCTGGGTTAGTTAAATAATACTTTGAAGAAATATCACATGCAGATCAGAGGCATCGCTAATAGAATCGCAGAGTGGCACAATTGAATTCAAGAGAGTTGAAGTGGCATCACTATGAGGGGCAGGAGCCCAAACATTGCTTTAAAGAGACACTGGAGTTGGCAGCAGCAGGAGCCCAAAAATTGGATGAATCACACCCTGGAGTTGGCAGCAGCAGCAGGAGCCCAAACATTACTTTAAAGAGACACTGGGGTTGGCTTCAGGAGCCCAAAAATTGGATGAATCACACCCTGGAGTTGGCAGCAGCAGCAGCAGGAGCCCAAATATACACTGGAGTTGGCTTCAGGAGCCCAAAAATTGGATGAATCACACCCTGGAGTTGGCAGAAGTTGGCAGCAGCAGCAGCAGGAGCCCAAATATTACTTTAAAGAGACACTGGGGTTGGCTTCAGGAGCCCAACAATTGGATGAATCACACCCTGGAGTTGGCAGCAGCAGCAGCAGCAGGAGCCCAAATATACACTGGAGTTGGCTTCAGGAGCCCAAAAATTGGATGAATCACACCCTGGAGTTGGCAGCAGCAGCAGCCCAAATATACACTGGAGTTGGCTTCAGGAGCCCAAAAATTGGATGAATCACACCCTGGAGTTGGCAGCAGCAGCAGCAGGAGCCCAAATATTACTTTAAAGAGACACTGGGGTTGGCTTCAGGAGCCCAACAATTTGATGAATCACACCCTGGAGTTGGCAGCAGCAGCAGCAGCCCAAATATACACTGAAGTTGGCTTCAGGAGCCCAAAAATTGGATGAATCACACCCTGGAGTTGGCAGCAGCAGGAGCCCAAATACTACTTTAAAGAGACACTGGGGTTGGCTTCAGGAGCCCAACAATTGGATGAATCACACCCTGGAGTTGGCAGCAGCAGCAGCAGGAGCCCAAATATACACTGGAGTTGGCTTCAGGAGCCCAAAAATTGGATGAATCACACCCTGGAGTTGGCAGAAGTTGGCAGCAGCAGCAGCAGGAGCCCAAATATTACTTTAAAGAGACCCTGGGGTTGGCTTCAGGAGCCCAAAAATTGGATGAATCACACCCTGGAGTTGGCAGCAGCAGCAGCAGGAGCCCAAATATACACTGGAGTTGGCTTCAGGAGCCCAAAAATTGGATGAATCACACCCTGGCGTTGGCAGCAGCAGCAGCCCAAATATTACTTTAAAGAGACACTGGGGTTGGCTTCAGGAGCCCAACAATTGGATGAATCACACCCTGGAGTTGGCAGCAGCAGCAGCAGCAGGAGCCCAAATATACACTGGAGTTGGCTTCAGGAGCCCAAAAATTGGATGAATCACACCCTGGAGTTGGCAGCAGCAGCAGCAGGTGCCCAAATATTACTTTAAAGAGACACTGGGGTTGGCTTCAGGAGCCCAAAAATTGGATGAATCACACCCTGGAGTTGGCAGCAGCAGCAGCAGGAGCCCAAATATACACTGGAGTTGGCTTCAGGAGCCCAAAAATTGGATGAATCACACCCTGGAGTTGGCAGAAGTTGGCAGCAGCAGCAGCAGGAGCCCGAATATTACTTTAAAGAGACCCTGGGGTTGGCCTCAGGAGCCCAAAAATTGGATGAATCACACCCTGGAGTTGGCAGCAGCAGCAGCAGGAGCCCAAATATTACTTTAAAGAGACACTGGGGTTGGCTTCAGGAGCCCAAAAATTGGATGAATCACACCCTGGAGTTGGCAGCAGCAGGAGCCCAAATATTACTTTAAAGAGACACTGGGGTTGGCTTCAGGAGCCCAAAAATTGGATGAATCACACCCTGGAGTTGCAAGCAGCAGCAGGAGCCCAAACATTACTTTAAAGAGACCCTGGGGTTGGCTTCAGGAGCCCAAAAATTGGATGAATCACACCCTGGAGTTGGCAGCAGCAGCAGCAGGAGCCCAAATATACACTGGAGTTGGCTTCAGGAGCCCAAAAATTGGATGAATCACACCCTGGAGTTGGCAGCAGCAGCAGCCCAAATATACACTGGAGTTGGCTTCAGGAGCCCAAAAATTGGATGAATCACACCCTGGAGTTGGCAGCAGCAGCAGCAGGAGCCCAAATATTACTTTAAAGAGACACTGGGGTTGGCTTCAGGAGCCCAACAATTTGATGAATCACACCCTGGAGTTGGCAGCAGCAGCAGCAGCCCAAATATACACTGGAGTTGGCTTCAGGAGCCCAAAAATTGGATGAATCACACCCTGGAGTTGGCAGCAGCAGGAGCCCAAATACTACTTTAAAGAGACACTGGGGTTGGCTTCAGGAGCCCAACAATTGGATGAATCACACCCTGGAGTTGGCAGCAACAGCAGCAGGAGCCCAAATATACACTGGAGTTGGCTTCAGGAGCCCAAAAATTGGATGAATCACACCCTGGAGTTGGCAGAAGTTGGCAGCAGCAGGAGCCCAAATATTACTTTAAAGAGACCCTGGGGTTGGCTTCAGGAGCCCAAAAATTGGATGAATCACACCCTGGAGTTGGCAGCAGCAGTAGCAGGAGCCCAAATATACACTGGAGTTGGCTTCAGGAGCCCAAAAATTGGATGAATCACACCCTGGAGTTGGCAGCAGCAGCAGTGGGAGCCCAAATATTACTTTAAAGAGACACTGGGGTTGGCTTCAGGAGCCCAACAATTGGATGAATCACACCCTGGAGTTGGCAGCAGCAGCAGCAGCAGCAGGAGCCCAAATATACACTGGAGTTGGCTTCAGGAGCCCAAAAATTGGATGAATCACACCCTGGAGTTGGCAGAAGTTGGCAGCAGCAGCAGCAGCAGGAGCCCAAATATTACTTTAAAGAGACCCTGGGGTTGGCCTCAGGAGCCCAAAAATTGGATGAATCACACCCTGGAGTTGGCAGCAGCAGCAGCCCAAATATACACTGGAGTTGGCTTCAGGAGCCCAAAAATTGGATGAATCACACCCTGGAGTTGGCAGAAGTTGGCAGCAGCAGCAGGAGCCCAAATATTACTTTAAAGAGACCCTGGGGTTGGCCTCAGGAGCCCAAAAATTGGATGAATCACACCCTGGAGTTGGCAGCAGCAGCAGCAGGAGCCCAAATATACACTGGAGTTGGCTTCAGGAGCCCAAAAATTGGATGAATCACACCCTGGAGTTGGCAGCAGCAGCAGCAGGAGCCCAAATATTACTTTAAAGAGACACTGGGGTTGGCTTCAGGAGCCCAAAAATTGGATGAATCACACCCTGGAGTTTGCAGCAGCAGCAGCAGGAGCCCAAATATTACTTTAAAGAGACACTGGGGTTGGCTTCAGGAGCCCAAAAATTGGATGAATCACACCCTGGAGTTGCAAGCAGCAGCAGGAGCCCAAACATTACTTTAAAGAGACCCTGGGGTTGGCTTCAGGAGCCCAAAAATTGGATGAATCACACCCTGGAGTTGGCAGCAGCAGCAGCAGGAGCCCAAACATTACTTTAAAGAGACACTGGAGTTGGCTTCAGGAGCCCAAACATTGGATGAATCACACCCTGGAGTTGGCAGCAGCAGCAGCAGGAGCCCAAATATACACTGGAGTTGGCTTCAGGAGCCCAAAAATTGGATGAATCACACCCTGGAGTTGGCAGCAGCAGCAGCAGGTGCCCAAATATTACTTTAAAGAGACACTGGGGTTGGCTTCAGGAGCCCAAAAATTGGATGAATCACACCCTGGAGTTGGCAGCAGCAGCAGCAGCAGAAGCCCAAATATACACTGGAGTTGGCTTCAGGAGCCCAAAAATTGGATGAATCACACCCTGGAGTTGGCAGGAGTTGACAGCAGCAGCAGCAGCAGCAGGAGCCCAAATATTACTTTAAAGAGACCCTGGGGTTGGCTTCAGGAGCCCAAAAATTGGATGATTCACACCCTGGAGTTGGCAGCAGCAGCAGCAGGAGCCCAAATATTACTTTAAAGAGACCCTGGGGTTGGCTTCAGGAGCCCAACAATTGGATGATTCACACCCAGGAGTTGGCGGCAGCAGCAGGAGCCCAAATATTACTTTAAAGAGACCCTGGGGTTGGCTTCAGGAGCCCAACAATTGGATGAATCACATCCTGGAGTTGGCAGCAGCAGGAGCCCAAATATACACTGGAGTTGGCTTCAGGAGCCCAAAAATTGGATGAATCACACCCTGGAGTTGGCAGAAGTTGGCAGCAGCAGCAGCAGCAGGAGCCCAAATATTACTTTAAAGAGACCCTGGGGTTGGCTTCAGGAGCCCAAAAATTGGATGAATCACACCCTGGAGTTGGCAGCAGCAGCAGCAGGAGCCCAAATATACACTGGAGTTGGCTTCAGGAGCCCAAAAATTGGATGAATCACACCCTGGAGTTGGCAGCAGCAGGAGCCCAAATATTACTTTAAAGAGACACTGGGGTTGGCTTCAGGAGCCCAACAATTGGATGAATCACACCCTGGAGTTGGCAGCAGCAGCAGCAGCCCAAATATACACTGGAGTTGGCTTCAGGAGCCCAAAAATTGGATGAATCACACCCTGGAGTTGGCAGCAGCAGCAGCAGGAGCCCAAATATACACTGGAGTTGGCTTCAGGAGCCCAAAAATTGGATGAATCACACCCTGGAGTTGGCAGCAGCAGCAGCAGGAGCCCAAATATTACTTTAAAGAGACACTGGGGTTGGCTTCAGGAGCCCAACAATTAGATGAATCACACCCTGGAGTTGGCAGCAGCAGCAGCAGCCCAAATATACACTGGAGTTGGCTTCAGGAGCCCAAAAATTAGATGAATCACACCCTGGAGTTGGCAGCAGCAGCAGGAGCCCAAATATTACTTTAAAGAGACACTGGGGTTGGCTTTAGGAGCCCAACAATTGGATGAATCACACCCTGGAGTTGGCAGCAGCAGCAGCAGGAGCCCAAATATACACTGGAGTTGGCTTCAGGAGCCCAAAAATTGGATGAATCACACCCTGGAGTTGGCAGAAGTTGGCAGCAGCAGCAGCAGGAGCCCAAATATTACTTTAAAGAGACCCTGGGGTTGGCTTCAGGAGCCCAAAAATTGGATGAATCACACCCTGGAGTTGGCAGCAGCAGCAGCAGCAGGAGCCCAAATATACACTGGAGTTGGCTTCAGGAGCCCAAAAATTGGATGAATCACACCCTGGAGTTGGCAGCAGCAGCAGCAGGAGCCCAAATATTACTTTAAAGAGACACTGGGGTTGGCTTCAGGAGCCCAACAATTGGATGAATCACACCCTGGACTTGGCAGCAGCAGCAGCAGGAGCCCAAATATACACTGGAGTTGGCTTCAGGAGCCCAAAAATTGGATGAATCACACCCTGGAGTTGGCAGCAGCAGCAGCAGGAGCCCAAATATACACTGGAGTTGGCTTCAGGAGCCCAAAAATTGGATGAATCACACCCTGGAGTTGGCAGCAGCAGCAGGAGCCCAAATATTACTTTAAAGAGACACTGGGGTTGACTTCAGGAGCCCAACAATTGGATGAATCACACCCTGGAGTTGGCAGCAGCAGCAGCAGCCCAAATATACACTGGAGTTGGCTTCAGGAGCCCAAAAATTGGATGAATCACACCCTGGAGTTGGCAGCAGCAGGAGCCCAAATATTACTTTAAAGAGACCCTGGGGTTGGCTTCAGGAGCCCAAAAATTGAATGAATCACACCCTGGAGTTGGCAGCAGCAGCAGCAGCAGGAGCCCAAATATTACTTTAAAGAGACACTGGGGTTGGCTTCAGGAGCCCAACAATTGGATGAATCACACCCTGGAGTTGGCAGCAGCAGCAGCAGGAGCCCAAATATACACTGCAGTTGGCTTCAGGAGCCCAAAAATTGGATGAATCACACCCTGGAGTTGGCAGCAGCAGCAGCAGGTGCCCAAATATTACTTTAAAGAGACACTGGGGTTGGCTTCAGGAGCCCAAAAATTGGATGAATCACACCCTGGAGTTGGCAGCAGCAGCAGCAGGAGCCCAAATATACACTGGAGTTGGCTTAAGGGCCCAAAAATTGGATGAATCACACCCTGGAGTTGGCAGCAGTTGGCAGCAGCAGCAGCAGGAGCCCAAATATTACTTTAAAGAGACCCTGGGGTTGGCCTCAGGAGCCCAAAAATTGGATGAATCACACCCTGGAGTTGGCAGCAGCAGCAGCAGCAGGAGCCCAAATATTACTTTAAAGAGACACTGGGGTTGGCTTCAGGAGCCCAAAAATTGGATGAATCACACCCTGGAGTTGGCAGCAGCAGCAGCAGGAGCCCAAATATTACTTTAAAGAGACACTGGGGTTGGCTTCAGGAGCCCAAAAATTGGATGAATCACACCCTGGAGTTGCAAGCAGCAGCAGGAGCCCAAACATTACTTTAAAGAGACACTGGAGTTGGCTTCAGGAGCCCAAAAATTGGATGAAACACACCCTGGAGTTGGCAGCAGCAGCAGCAGGAGCCCAAATATACACTGGAGTTGGCTTCAGGAGCCCAAAAATTGGATGAATCACACCCTGGAGTTGGCAGCAGCAGCAGCAGGAGCCCAAATATTACTTTAAAGAGACACTGGGGTTGGCTTCAGGAGCCCAAAAATTGGATGAATCACACCCTGGAGTTGGCAGCAGCAGCAGCAGCAGCAGGAGCCCAAATATACACTGGAGTTGGCTTCAGGAGCCCAAAAATTGGATGAATCACACCCTGGAGTTGGCAGGAGTTGACAGCAGCAGCAGCAGCAGGAGCCCAAATATTACTTTAAAGAGACCCTGGGGTTGGCTTCAGGAGCCCAAACATTGGATGATTCACACCCTGGAGTTGGCAGCAGCAGCAGCAGGAGCCCAAATATTACTTTAAAGAGACCCTGGGGTTGGCTTCAGGAGCCCAAAAATTGGATGATTCACACCCTGGAGTTGGCAGCAGCAGGAGCCCAAATATTACTTTAAAGAGACACTGGGGTTGGCTTCAGGAGCCCAACAATTGGATGAATCACACCCTGGAGATGGCAGGAGTTGACAGCAGCAGCAACAGCAGGAGCCCAAATATTACTTTAAAGAGACCCTGGGGTTGGCTTCAGGAGCCCAAAAATTGGATGATTCACACCCTGGAGTTGGCAGCAGCAGGAGCCCAAATATTACTTTAAAGAGACCCTGGGGTTGGCTTCAGGAGCCCAAAAATTGGATGATTCACACCCTGGAGTTGGCAGCAGCAGCAGCAGCCCAAATATACACTGGAGTTGGCTTCAGGAGCCCAAAAATTGGATGAATCACACCCTGGAGTTGGCAGCAGCAGGAGCCAAATATACACTGGAGTTGGCTTCAGGAGCCCAAAAATTGGATGAATCACACCCTGGAGTTGGCAGCAGCAGCAGCAGGATCCCAAATATTACTTTAAAGAGACACTGGGGTTGGCTTCAGGAGCCCAACAATTGGATGAATCACACCCTGGAGTTGGCAGCAGCAGCAGCAGGAGCCCAAATATACACTGGAGTTGGCTTCAGGAGCCCAAAAATTGGATGAATCACACCCTGGAGTTGGCAGAAGTTGGCAGCAGCAGCAGCAGCAGGAGCCCAAATATTGGATGAAACACACCCTGGAGTTGGCAGCAGCAGCAGCAGGAGCCCAAATATACACTGGAGTTGGCTTCAGGAGCCCAAAAATTGGATGAATCACACCCTGGAGTTGGCAGCAGCAGCAGCAGGAGCCCAAATATTACTTTAAAGAGACACTGGGGTTGGCTTCAGGAGCCCAAAAATTGGATGAATCACACCCTGGAGTTGGCAGCAGCAGCAGCAGCAGCAGGAGCCCAAATATACACTGGAGTTGGCTTCAGGAGCCCAAAAATTGGATGAATCACACCCTGGAGTTGGCAGGAGTTGACAGCAGCAGCAGCAGCCCAAATATTACTTTAAAGAGACCCTGGGGTTGGCTTCAGGAGCCCAAACATTGGATGATTCACACCCTGGAGTTGGCAGCAGCAGCAGCAGGAGCCCAAATATTACTTTAAAGAGACCCTGGGGTTGGCTTCAGGAGCCCAAAAATTGGATGATTCACACCCTGGAGTTGGCAGCAGCAGGAGCCCAAATATTACTTTAAAGAGACACTGGGGTTGGCTTCAGGAGCCCAACAATTGGATGAATCACACCCTGGAGATGGCAGGAGTTGACAGCAGCAGCAACAGCAGGAGCCCAAATATTACTTTAAAGAGACCCTGGGGTTGGCTTCAGGAGCCCAAAAATTGGATGATTCACACCCTGGAGTTGGCAGCAGCAGGAGCCCAAATATTACTTTAAAGAGACCCTGGGGTTGGCTTCAGGAGCCCAAAAATTGGATGATTCACACCCTGGAGTTGGCAGCAGCAGCAGCAGCCCAAATATACACTGGAGTTGGCTTCAGGAGCCCAAAAATTGGATGAATCACACCCTGGAGTTGGCAGCAGCAGGAGCCAAATATACACTGGAGTTGGCTTCAGGAGCCCAAAAATTGGATGAATCACACCCTGGAGTTGGCAGCAGCAGCAGCAGGATCCCAAATATTACTTTAAAGAGACACTGGGGTTGGCTTCAGGAGCCCAACAATTGGATGAATCACACCCTGGAGTTGGCAGCAGCAGCAGCAGGAGCCCAAATATACACTGGAGTTGGCTTCAGGAGCCCAAAAATTGGATGAATCACACCCTGGAGTTGGCAGAAGTTGGCAGCAGCAGCAGCAGCAGCAGCAGGAGCCCAAATATTTCTTTAAAGAGACACTGGGGTTGGCTTCAGGAGCCCAACAATTGGATGAATCACACCCTGGAGTTGGCAGCAGCAGCAGCAGGAGCGCAAATATACACTGGAGTTGGCTTCAGCAGACCAAAAATTGGATGAATCACACCCTGGAGTTGGCAGCAGCAGCAGCAGGTGCCCAAATATTACTTTAAAGAGACACTGGGGTTGGCTTCAGGAGCCCAAAAATTGGATGAATCACACCCTGGAGTTGGCAGCAGCAGCAGCAGGAGCCCAAATATTACTTTAAAGAGACACTGGGGTTGGCTTTAGGAGCCCAACAATTGGATGAATCACACCCTGGAGTTGGCAGCAGCAGCAGCAGGAGCCCAAATATACACTGGAGTTGGCTTCAGGAGCCCAAAAATTGGATGAATCACACCCTGGAGTTGGCAGAAGTTGGCAGCAGCAGGAGCCCAAATATTACTTTAAAGAGACCCTGGGGTTGGCTTCAGGAGCCCAAAAATTGGATGAATCACACCCTGGAGTTGGCAGCAGCAGCAGCAGGAGCCCAAATATACACTGGAGTTGGCTTCAGGAGCCCAAAAATTGGATGAATCACACCCTGGAGTTGGCAGCAGCAGCAGCAGGAGCCCAAATATACACTGGAGTTGGCTTCAGGAGCCCAAAAATTGGATGAATCACACCCTGGAGTTGGCAGCAGCAGCAGCAGGAGCCCAAATATTACTTTAAAGAGACACTGGGGTTGGCTTCAGGAGCCCAACAATTGGATGAATCACACCCTGGAGTTGGCAGCAGCAGCAGCCCAAATATACACTGGAGTTGGCTTCAGGAGCCCAAAAATTGGATGAATCACACCCTGGAGTTGGCAGCAGCAGGAGCCCAAATATTACTTTAAAGAGACCCTGGGGTTGGCTTTAGGAGCCCAAAAATTGGATGAATCACACCCTGGAGTTGGCAGCAGCAGCAGCAGGAGCCCAAATATTACTTTAAAGAGACACTGGGGTTGGCTTCAGGAGCCCAACAATTGGATGAATCACACCCTGGAGTTGGCAGCAGCAGCAGCAGGAGCCCAAATATACACTGGAGTTGGCTTCAGGAGCCCAAAAATTGGATGAATCACACCCTGGAGTTGGCAGCAGCAGCAGCAGCAGGTGCCCAAATATTACTTTAAAGAGACACTGGGGTTGGCTTCAGGAGCCCAAAAATTGGATGAATCACACCCTGGAGTTGGCAGCAGCAGCAGCAGGAGCCCAAATATACACTGGAGTTGGCTTAAGGGCCCAAAAATTGGATGAATCACACCCTGGAGTTGGCAGAAGTTGGCAGCAGCAGCAGCAGGAGCCCAAATATTACTTTAAAGAGACACTGGGGTTGGCTTCAGGAGCCCAAAAATTGGATGAATCACACCCTGGAGTTGGCAGCAGCAGCAGCAGGAGCCCAAATATTACTTTAAAGAGACACTGGGGTTGGCTTCAGGAGCCCAAAAATTGGATGAATCACACCCTGGAGTTGCAAGCAGCAGCAGGAGCCCAAACATTACTTTAAAGAGACACTGGAGTTGGCTTCAGGAGCCCAAAAATTGGATGAAACACACCCTGGAGTTGGCAGCAGCAGCAGCAGGAGCCCAAATATACACTGGAGTTGGCTTCAGGAGCCCAAAAATTGGATGAATCACACCCTGGAGTTGGCAGCAGCAGCAGCAGGAGCCCAAATATTACTTTAAAGAGACACTGGGGTTGGCTTCAGGAGCCCAAAAATTGGATGAATCACACCCTGGAGTTGGCAGCAGCAGCAGCAGCAGCAGGAGCCCAAATATACACTGGAGTTGGCTTCAGGAGCCCAAAAATTGGATGAATCACACCCTGGAGTTGGCAGGAGTTGACAGCAGCAGCAGCAGCAGGAGCCCAAATATTACTTTAAAGAGACCCTGGGGTTGGCTTCAGGAGCCCAAACATTGGATGATTCACACCCTGGAGTTGGCAGCAGCAGCAGCAGGAGCCCAAATATTACTTTAAAGAGACCCTGGGGTTGGCTTCAGGAGCCTAAAAATTGGATGATTCACACCCTGGAGTTGGCAGCAGCAGGAGCCCAAATATTACTTTAAAGAGACACTGGGGTTGGCTTCAGGAGCCCAACAATTGGATGAATCACACCCTGGAGATGGCAGGAGTTGACAGCAGCAGCAACAGCAGGAGCCCAAATATTACTTTAAAGAGACCCTGGGGTTGGCTTCAGGAGCCCAAAAATTGGATGATTCACACCCTGGAGTTGGCAGCAGCAGGAGCCCAAATATTACTTTAAAGAGACCCTGGGGTTGGCTTCAGGAGCCCAAAAATTGGATGATTCACACCCTGGAGTTGGCAGCAGCAGCAGCAGCCCAAATATACACTGGAGTTGGCTTCAGGAGCCCAAAAATTGGATGAATCACACCCTGGAGTTGGCAGCAGCAGCAGCAGGAGCCCAAATATTACTTTAAAGAGACCCTGGGGTTGGCTTCAGGAGCCCAAAAATTGGATGATTCACACCCTGGAGTTGGCAGCAGCAGCAGCAGCCCAAATATACACTGGAGTTGGCTTCAGGAGCCCAAAAATTGGATGAATCACACCCTGGAGTTGGCAGCAGCAGCAGCAGGATCCCAAATATTACTTTAAAGAGACACTGGGGTTGGCTTCAGGAGCCCAACAATTGGATGAATCACACCCTGGAGTTGGCAGCAGCAGCAGCAGGAGCCCAAATATACACTGGAGTTGGCTTCAGGAGCCCAAAAATTGGATGAATCACACCCTGGAGTTGGCAGCAGCAGCAGCAGGATCCCAAATATTACTTTAAAGAGACACTGGGGTTGGCTTCAGGAGCCCAACAATTGGATGAATCACACCCTGGAGTTGGCAGCAGCAGCAGCAGGAGCCCAATTATACACTGGAGTTGGCTTCAGCAGACCAAAAATTGGATGAATCACACCCTGGAGTTGGCAGCAGCAGCAGCAGGAGCCCAAATATTACTTTAAAGAGACACTGGGGTTGGCTTTAGGAGCCCAACAATTGGATGAATCACACCCTGGAGTTGGCAGCAGCAGCAGCAGGAGCCCAAATATACACTGGAGTTGGCTTCAGGAGCCCAAAAATTGGATGAATCACACCCTGGAGTTGGCAGAAGTTGGCAGCAGCAGCAGCAGGAGCCCAAATATTACTTTAAAGAGACCCTGGGGTTGGCTTCAGGAGCCCAACAATTGGATGAATCACACCCTGGAGTTGGCAGCAGCAGGAGCCCAAATATACACTGGAGTTGGCTTCAGGAGCCCAAAAATTGGATGAATCACACCCTGGAGTTGGCAGCAGCAGCAGCAGGAGCCCAAATATACACTGGAGTTGGCTTCAGGAGCCCCAAAATTGGATGAATCACACCCTGGAGTTGGCAGCAGCAGCAGCAGGAGCCCAAATATTACTTTAAAGAGACACTGGGGTTGGCTTCAGGAGCCCAACAATTGGATGAATCACACCCTGGAGTTGGCAGCAGCAGCAGCCCAAATATACACTGGAGTTGGCTTCAGGAGCCCAAAAATTGGATGAATCACACCCTGGAGTTGGCAGCAGCAGGAGCCCAAATATTACTTTAAAGAGACCCTGGGGTTGGCTTCAGGAGCCCAAAAATTGGATGAATCACACCCTGGAGCTGGCAGCAGCAGCAGCAGGAGCCCAAATATTACTTTAAAGAGACACTGGGGTTGGCTTCAGGAGCCCAACAATTGGATGAATCACACCCTGGAGTTGGCAGCAGCAGCAGCAGGAGCCCAAATATACACTGGAGTTGGCTTCAGGAGCCCAAAAATTGGATGAATCACACCCTGGAGTTGGCAGCAGCAGCAGCAGCAGGTGCCCAAATATTACTTTAAAGAGACACTGGGGTTGGCTTCAGGAGCCCAAAAATTGGATGAATCACACCCTGGAGTTGGCAGCAGCAGCAGCAGGAGCCCAAATATACACTGGAGTTGGCTTAAGGGCCCAAAAATTGGATGAATCACACCCTGGAGTTGGCAGAAGTTGGCAGCAGCAGCAGCAGGAGCCCAAATATTACTTTAAAGAGACCCTGGGGTTGGCCTCAGGAGCCCAAAAATTGGATGAATCACACCCTGGAGTTGGCAGCAGCAGGAGCCCAAATATACACTGGAGTTGGCTTCAGGAGCCCAAAAATTGGATGAATCACACCCTGGAGTTGGCAGCAGCAGCAGCAGGAGCCCAAATATTACTTTAAAGAGACACTGGGGTTGGCTTCAGGAGCCCAAAAATTGGATGAATCACACCCTGGAGTTGGCAGCAGCAGCAGCAGGAGCCCAAATATTACTTTAAAGAGACACTGGGGTTGGCTTCAGGAGCCCAAAAATTGGATGAATCACACCCTGGAGTTGCAAGCAGCAGCAGGAGCCCAAACATTACTTTAAAGAGACACTGGAGTTGGCTTCAGGAGCCCAAAAATTGGATGAATCACACCCTGGAGTTGGCAGCAGCAGCAGCAGGAGCCCAAATATACACTGGAGTTGGCTTCAGGAGCCCAAAAATTGGATGAATCACACCCTGGAGTTGGCAGCAGCAGCAGCAGGAGCCCAAATATTACTTTAAAGAGACACTGGGGTTGGCTTCAGGAGCCCAAAAATTGGATGAATCACACCCTGGAGTTGGCAGCAGCAGCAGCAGCAGCAGGAGCCCAAATATACACTGGAGTTGGCTTCAGGAGCCCAAAAATTGGATGAATCACACCCTGGAGTTGGCAGGAGTTGACAGCAGCAGCAGCAGCAGGAGCCCAAATATTACTTTAAATAGACCCTGGGGTTGGCTTCAGGAGCCCAAACATTGGATGATTCACACCCTGGAGTTGGCAGCAGCAGCAGCAGGAGCCCAAATATTACTTTAAAGAGACCCTGGGGTTGGCTTCAGGAGCCCAAAAATTGGATGATTCACACCCTGGAGTGGGCAGCAGCAGCAGCAGGAGCCCAAATATTACTTTAAAGAGACACTGGGGTTGGCTTCAGGAGCCCAACAATTGGATGAATCACACCCTGGAGTTTGCAGGCATTGACAGCAGCAGCAACAGCAGGAGCCCAAATATTACTTTAAAGAGACCCTGGGGTTGGCTTCCGGAGCCCAAAAATTGGATGATTCACACCCTGGAGTTGGCAGCAGCAGCCCAAATATACACTGGAGTTGGCTTCAGGAGCCCAAAAATTGGATGAATCACACCCTGGAGTTGGCAGCAGCAGCAGCAGGAGCCCAAATATACACTGGAGTTGGCTTCAGGAGCCCAAAAATTGGATGAATCACACCCTGGAGTTGGCAGCAGCAGCAGCAGGAGCCCAAATATTACTTTAAAGAGACACTGGGGTTGGCTTCAGGAGCCCAACAATTGGATGAATCACACCCTGGAGTTGGCAGCAGCAGCAGCCCAAATATACACTGGAGTTGGCTTCAGGAGCCCAAAAATTGGATGAATCACACCCTGGAGTTGGCAGCAGCAGGAGCCCAAATATTACTTTAAAGAGACCCTGGGGTTGGCTTCAGGAGCCCAAAAATTGGATGAATCACACCCTGGAGCTGGCAGCAGCAGCAGCCCAAATATTACTTTAAAGAGACACTGGGGTTGGCTTCAGGAGCCCAACAATTGGATGAATCACACCCTGGAGTTGGCAGCAGCAGCAGCAGGAGCCCAAATATACACTGGAGTTGGCTTCAGGAGCCCAAAAATTGGATGAATCACACCCTGGAGTTGGCAGCAGCAGCAGCAGCAGGTGCCCAAATATTACTTTAAAGAGACACTGGGGTTGGCTTCAGGAGCCCAAAAATTGGATGAATCACACCCTGGAGTTGGCAGCAGCAGCAGCAGGAGCCCAAATATACACTGGAGTTGGCTTAAGGGCCCAAAAATTGGATGAATCACACCCTGGAGTTGGCAGAAGTTGGCAGCAGCAGCAGCAGGAGCCCAAATATTACTTTAAAGAGACCCTGGGGTTGGCCTCAGGAGCCCAAAAATTGGATGAATCACACCCTGGAGTTGGCAGCAGCAGGAGCCCAAATATACACTGGAGTTGGCTTCAGGAGCCCAAAAATTGGATGAATCACACCCTGGAGTTGGCAGCAGCAGCAGCAGGAGCCCAAATATTACTTTAAAGAGACACTGGGGTTGGCTTCAGGAGCCCAAAAATTGGATGAATCACACCCTGGAGTTGGCAGCAGCAGCAGCAGGAGCCCAAATATTACTTTAAAGAGACACTGGGGTTGGCTTCAGGAGCCCAAAAATTGGATGAATCACACCCTGGAGTTGCAAGCAGCAGCAGGAGCCCAAACATTACTTTAAAGAGACACTGGAGTTGGCTTCAGGAGCCCAAAAATTGGATGAATCACACCCTGGAGTTGGCAGCAGCAGCAGCAGGAGCCCAAATATACACTGGAGTTGGCTTCAGGAGCCCAAAAATTGGATGAATCACACCCTGGAGTTGGCAGCAGCAGCAGCAGGAGCCCAAATATTACTTTAAAGAGACACTGGGGTTGGCTTCAGGAGCCCAAAAATTGGATGAATCACACCCTGGAGTTGGCAGCAGCAGCAGCAGCAGCAGGAGCCCAAATATACACTGGAGTTGGCTTCAGGAGCCCAAAAATTGGATGAATCACACCCTGGAGTTGGCAGGAGTTGACAGCAGCAGCAGCAGGAGCCCAAATATTACTTTAAATAGACCCTGGGGTTGGCTTCAGGAGCCCAAACATTGGATGATTCACACCCTGGAGTTGGCAGCAGCAGCAGCAGGAGCCCAAATATTACTTTAAAGAGACCCTGGGGTTGGCTTCAGGAGCCCAAAAATTGGATGATTCACACCCTGGAGTTGGCAGCAGCAGCAGCAGGAGCCCAAATATTACTTTAAAGAGACACTGGGGTTGGCTTCAGGAGCCCAACAATTGGATGAATCACACCCTGGAGTTTGCAGGCATTGACAGCAGCAGCAACAGCAGGAGCCCAAATATTACTTTAAAGAGACCCTGGGGTTGGCTTCCGGAGCCCAAAAATTGGATGATTCACACCCTGGAGTTGGCAGCAGCAGGAGCCCAAATATTACTTTAAAGAGACCCTGGGGTTGGCTTCAGGAGCCCAAAAATTGGATGATTCACACCCTGGAGTTGGCAGCAGCAGCCCAAATATACACTGGAGTTGGCTTCAGGAGCCCAAAAATTGGATGAATCACACCCTGGAGTTGGCAGCAGCAGCAGCAGGAGCCCAAATATACACTGGAGTTGGCTTCAGGAGCCCAAAAATTGGATGAATCACACCCTGGAGTTGGCAGCAGCAGGATCCCAAATATTACTTTAAAGAGACACTGGGGTTGGCTTCAGGAGCCCAACAATTGGATGAATCACACCCTGGAGTTGGCAGCAGCAGCAGCAGCCCAAATATACACTGGAGTTGGCTTCAGGAGCCCAAAAATTGGATGAATCACACCCTGGAGTTGGCAGCAGCAGCAGCAGGAGCCCAATATTATTTTAAAGAGACACTGGGGTTGGCTTCAGGAGCCCAACAATTGGATGAATCACACCCTGGAGTTGGCAGCAGCATCAGCAGGAGCCCAAATATACACTGGAGTTGGCTTCAGGAGCCCAAAAATTGGATGAATCACACCCTGGAGTTGGCAGAAGTTGGCAGCAGCATCAGCAGGAGCCCAAATATACACTGGAGTTGGCTTCAGCAGACCAAAAATTGGATGAATCACACCCTGGAGTTGGCAGCAGCAGCAGCAGGTGCCCAAATATTACTTTAAAGAGACACTGGGGTTGGCTTCAGGAGCCCAAAAATTGGATGAATCACACCCTGGAGTTGGCAGCAGCAGGAGCCCAAATATACACTGGAGTTGGCTTCAGGAGCCCAAAAATTGGATGAATCACACCCTGGAGTTGGCAGAAGTTGGCAGCAGCAGCAGCAGGAGCCCAAATATTACTTTAAAGAGACCCTGGGGTTGGCCTCAGGAGCCCAAAAATTGGATGAATCACACCCTGGAGTTGGCAGCAGCAGCAGCAGGAGCCCAAATATACACTGGAGTTGGCTTCAGGAGCCCAAAGATTGGATGAATCACACCCTGGAGTTGGCAGCAGCAGCAGCAGGAGCCCAAATATTACTTTAAAGAGACACTGGGGTTGGCTTCAGGAGCCCAAAAATTGGATGAATCACACCCTGGAGTTGGCAGCAGCAGAAGCAGGAGCCCAAATATTACTTTAAAGAGACACTGGGGTTGGCTTCAGGAGCCCAAAAATTGGATGAATCACACCCTGGAGTTGCAAGCAGCAGCAGGAGCCCAAACATTACTTTAAAGAGACCCTGGGGTTGGCTTCAGGAGCCCAACAATTGGATGAATCACACCCTGGAGTTGGCAGCAGCAGCAGCAGGAGCCCAAATATACACTGGAGTTGGCTTCAGGAGCCCAAAAATTGGATGAATCACACCCTGGAGTTGGCAGGAGTTGACAGCAGCAGCAGCAGCAGGAGCCCAAATATTAAAGAGACCCTGGGGTTGGCTTCAGGAGCCCAAAAATTGGATGATTCACACCCTGGAGTTGGCAGCAGCAGCAGCAGGAGCCCAAATATTACTTTAAAGAGACCCTGGGGTTGGCTTCAGGAGCCCAAAAATTGGATGATTCACACCCTGGAGTTGGCAGCAGCAGCAGCAGGAGCCCAAATATTACTTTAAAGAGACACTGGGGTTGGCTTCAGGAGCCCAACAATTGGATGAATCACACCCTGGAGTTGGCAGAAGTTGGCAGCAGCAGCAGCAGCAGCAGGAGCCCAAAAAATGGCCTAAAGACATAAATATGTTTTGCACCATTTGGAAAGTGTAAAACGTGGCACCATGCTGAATCTAGTCGCATGCATCAGGCATTGGTGGGTGGAAATCCTGGCTGATCCATCCCTGATTCATTTTGACAAAAGTGAGTCTCTCCACATTTTTAGTTGACAGACGAGTTCTCCTTGCCGTAACTATGGCCCCCGCCGCACTAAACACCCGCTCAGATGGCACGCTACTTGCCGGGCAGGACAGCTTTTCCAGGGCAAACTCTGCTAGTTGCGGCCACAAATCAAGTTTGGCTGCCCAGAAGTCCAGCGGATCCTCAAGGTGTGTTGGCATGGTCATGTCAAAGTATGACATGACCTGCTGGTTGAGGTCCTGCTCCAGGTCTTCCTGCTGCTCATGAGTAGCCTCACTATGCGGGTGTAGAAAGCTACTCATTAGCGACTGAAGACTGAGGCTGCTGCTGCTGATGGAGCTGCTGCTGCTGCTCCTGCCAACCCCCCCAGCGGCCATGGCAGTGGAAGGTGAGCGCAGAGGTCCCCTCGAGTCAGACCTGCGAGAGTATGGACCATGGCGCAGATAGGCATCGGCCAACTGCCTACGTAGAATGTCTTTGTAGTAGTTGAGTTTGTCCTCCCTCTCGGTGGGTTTAAAAAATGCCCCCATTTTGTGCCGGAAGCGAGGGTCCAATAAGGTGGACAGCCAGAAGTCATCCCGCCGACAGATGGAAACAATTCTGGGGTCACTACGCAAGCACGTGAGCATGCTTCGTGCCATTTGCGCAAGTGACTCGGATGGACTACCTGTCTCCATCTCCACTGCATACTGCCACGGTGTGCCCGGGTCCTCTGTCTCGCCTTCCTCAAAAACCTCTAGCTCCTCTGGCTGCTCCTGCTCCTCCTCTCCTGTCCGCTGAGTAGATAAACCAGCCATTTCGCCAAGCCTAAACTGTGTTTCGCTGGGCAACTCCTCCTCCTCCTCTTCCTCCTCCTCCAGTTCAGCTCCAACGGGGTTCATGTGGCCGTAAGATGTAAACGCCATGTCTCCAGTGCCCTGACCAGCCATGGTTTCCAACATGTGCTGTAGTACATGAAGCAGTGGAATCACGTCGTTCATCCCGTAATCCTGCCGACTGACAAATAAAGTGGCATCCTCAAAGGGCCTGAGCAAACGGCAGGTGTCACGTATGAGCTGCCACTGGTTGACATTGAAGTTACACAGGGGAGTCCCCCTATCTGCTTGGATCATCAGGAAATCCGTGATGGCTTTTCTCTGTTCATATAATCGGTCCAACATGTGAAGGGTGGAATTCCAACGGGTGGAAACATCGCAAATCAGACTATGTTGGGGGATACCATTCTGACGCTGTAGCTCAAGAAGGGTGTGTTTGGCGGTGTAGGAGTGGCTGAAGTGCATGCAAAGTTTCCTTGAAGTTGTTAGGATGTCTTGCAGATGGGGGGAACACTTCAGAAACCGCTTGACAACCAGATTGAAGACGTGAGCCATGCAGGGGGCATGGGTCAGGCTTCCTTGGCGCAGCGCAGACAAAATGTTCTTCCCATTGTCGGTAACCATGATTCCCATTTTAAGTTTTCTCGGAGTAAGCCATGTTTGGATTTCCTGATGAATACATTTAAGCAGTTCCTCCCCTGTGTGACTCCGTTCGCCAAGACATACCATGTGAAGCACTGCGTGACACCTGCACACATGGTAGACTGGAGGGGCACTGAGACTTGAGCCTACAGTGGAGAGTGAGGAGATGGCGGAGGATGAGGAGGCCGAGTCGCACGGTGTCACAGGCCCAATGGGCAGAGAGCGCGGAGGCCGAAGCGGCGTGACCTGTCCAAGTTGCTGCTGCTGCTGCAAAGGGACCACATTCACCCAGTGGGCCGTAAACGACATGTACTGCCCCTGACCGTAGTTACAGCTCCAGATGTCGGCGCTGCCATGTATTTTGCTACACACCGACAGGCTCAAGGACTGGCCCACCTTCTGTTCAACAAAAGTGTGCAGCGCTGGTACTGCCTTCTTGGCAAAGAAATGACGGCTTGGGACTCTCCACCTCGGCTCAGCACAAGCCATCAGTTCTCTGAAAGGTGCAGATTCCACCACCTGAAAAGGGAGCGACTGCAGCACCAGCAACTTGGACAGGAGCACATTCAGCTTCTGCGCCGTAGGATGAGTGGGCGCATACTGCTGTCTCTTGGACATGGCTTCGCTGATGGATTGCTGGCGGGATGCATGACTTGGAGGAGGAGCAGGAGCGACAGAGGATGGGTATGACGCAGAGCTGCCTTCGGCTGAGGTGCTGGAGCCTTGGCTGGCAGAAATTGGGAGCTCACTTGGTGAGGAAGCAGACTGGACCACCCCTTGGGAGCCTCGGTTCTCCCAGGTCGTTTTATGGTGACGCATCATATGTTGACGCAGGGCCGTGGTGCCAACATTTGGACCCTGGCCACGCTTCACCTTTTGCCTACATATCTTGCATGTGGCCATGTTACCCTCCTGCGGATGCCTCAGGAAAAACTGCCACACTGCCGAGTAGCTACTTTTCCCACCCCCTGGCCTCACTGATTCACTGCTGCTGTTGCCAACTCCAGGAACCCCTGCTCCACTACCTCCCGATAAGGTAGACTGCCGCACAGCAGGTGCTCTACCCCGGCCCCGGCCGGCTCCAGCCTTTGGAATTGTGCCCCCATGCTGACTGCTACCACCTTGCTGCCTCAGCTGCTGACTCCGGGGCAACCTGCGCCCCTCTTCTCCTGATGATGACGATGAAGCCCCTTCATCACCCGGCTCCCAAGTGCGATCGGCTTCATCGTCATCATCACCGAGTTGTGGCTGTACGTCACTGATGTTCGTGGATTCGTCAACAGTGTCTGGCGCAGGAGCTGGAACGCTCGCAGCACCCACGACACTGTCCACATCACTATTTGTCTGCCTAGCTAGAGAAGCCACCTCCATTTCTTGGCTGGGCAGTAGCTGCTGACTGTCCTCTATCTGATGGTCCTCCTCACTAAAGAGTGGAGCTGAACCCAAAGCATAGGATATGTCGCTGGGGGAGGGAACGGCGTAGGCCAGAGGCAATGGGAGGACAGGGACTGCTCTCGGGGCATGCCAACTCAGGGTTGTGTCAGAGGAACCTACCGACCCTAGACTGGGGGTCTCAGACGTAAGTTGTGATGATGTTGTTGATGAGCGCGTCAACCAATCTACCACGGCAGATGCGTTACTGGTGGAGACCCGACCGCTAGCAGATACTGGCAGATTAGGTCTCTCAGCGTGACTCCTGCTGCTACTGGCCCCCAGTCTGATGCGAGCTCTGCCTGCGGAATCTTGGCCTCTGCCACTCCTCTTTTCACTTCCAGGCACTTGTCTGCCCGACATAGTCTAACTGGCGTGGTAGTAGGTGATATTTAAAGAACCCCCGGGCAGCGGTGGGTCTATATGAAACAGAATATAATGCACACCAAAAGTGAGCAGTAAGCCTCCAACAGGCCTGCTTAGTGTAAATAAGAGAGCTGCTTAGTGTAAATAAAGAGGTGTATGCTATGTTACAGAATGGGATGCCCTAAAAAAGAAGTGGACCTGGCAGGCAGCAGTAAGTCTATGCACAGCAAAAGTGTCTTTATCAGGCCTAATTTCTATTATAATAAGTGCAAATGGTTATATGGTCTTAAACAGAGGCTGCTGTAGTCACAGAATGGGATGCCCCAAAAAAGAAGTGGACCTGGCAGGGTCCAGAAGTACTATGCCCAGCAAAAGTGTCTTTATCAGGCTAATTTCAATTATAATAAGTGCAAATGGTTATATGGTCTTAAACAGAGGCTGCTGTAGTCACAGAATGGGATGCCCTAAAAAAGAAGTGGACCTGGCAGGGTCCAGAAGTACTATGCCCAGCAAAAGTGTCTTTATCAGGCTAATTTCAATTATAATAAGTGCAAATGGTTATATGGTCTTAAACAGAGGCTGCTGTAGTCACAGAATGGGATGCCCTAAAAAAGAAGTGGACCTGGCAGGCAGCAGTAAGTCTATGCACAGCAAAAGTGTCTTTATCAGGCCTAATTTCAATTATAATAAGTGCAAATGGTTATATGGTCTTAAACAGAGGCTGCTGTAGTCACAGAATGGGATGCCCCAAAAAAGAAGTGGACCTGGCAGGGTCCAGAAGTACTATGCACAGCAAAAGTGTTTTTATCAGGCCTAATTTCAATTATAATAAGTACAAATGGTTATATGGTCTTAAACAGAGGCTGCTGTAGTCACAGAATGGGATGCCCCAAAAAAGAAGTGGACCTGGCAGGCAGCAGTAAGTCTATGCACAGCAAAAGTGTCTTTATCAGGCCTAATTTCAATTATAATAAGTGAAAATGGTTATATGGTCTTAAACAGAGGCTGCTGTAGTCACAGAATGGGATGCCCCAAAAAAGAAGTGGACCTGGCAGGGTCCAGAAGTACTATGACCAGCAAAAGTGTCTTTATCAGGCTAATTTCAATTATAATAAGTGCAAATGGTTATATGGTCTTAAACAGAGGCTGCTGTAGTCACAGAATGGGATGCCCTAAGAAAGAAGTGGACCTGGCAGGCAGCAGTAAGTCTATGCACAGCAAAAGTGTCTTTATCAGGCCTAATTTCAATTATAATAAGTGCAAATGGTTATATGGTCTTAAACAGAGGCTGCTGTAGTCACAGAATGGGATGCCCCAAAAAAGAAGTGGACCTGGCAGGGTCCAGAAGTGCTATGCCCAGCAAAAGTGTCTTTATCAGGCTAATTTCAATTATAATAAGTGCAAATTGTTATATGGTCTTAAACAGAGGCTGGTGTAGTCACAGAATGGGATGCCTCACAGCAGACTTAAGATCAGTTCAGTATATATGCACAGTTAGTTAGTATAAGCAGCCTGAAAACGCTAACAAAGCCTGTCAGCCAGCTAGTAACACTCAGGCTGGATGAAAAAAAAAAAAAAACTCCCTGTGACAGCCTCCGATTTTTCTACCTTTCCCTGTTTTTCGCTGACTTTCTGTCTGTCTCCTGTCTGTCTCCTGCCTGTCTCCAGCCTGTCCCTGTCTGTCCCTGCCTGTCTAACTGCCTCTCTCCCTCAGCTACACAGCGTTCTGTCTCTCACGAATGCAATAGAGAAATGAGGAAGGAAAAGCAAGATGGCCGGCCTTAAATAGCGCTGTGACGTCACCGGGCTTGCTGGCTGCTGATAGGCTGCATGTGACTGTCCCAGCATACACTGCCCCAGCTTACATGTCTGGACATGTCCCGTCCGCCATCTTAGAATGCCTGTAAATGTAAATGAATGGATGTTAAAGGAAAACTTCGAGCGATCGAATCGCGGGGAAATTCGGATTCGATCCGAATCGAATTTTTCCTGAAATTCGGATCGAATCCGGGTTCGTCCGGATCGATTCGCTCATCCCTACTCCTGATCTTCCCCCCGACTAGCTTCAGGTTGTGCCCCCTTGTTCTATCGTTAAGTTTCTTCTTAAAAACACTTCCCTCCTGAACCTTATTCAATCCTTTCACATATTTAAAGGTCTCAATCATGTCCCCCCTCTCCCTTCTTTCCTCCAGACTGTACAAATTAAGTTCTTTAAGTCTCTCCTGATAAGTTTTAAGTTTAAGTCCTTCCACCATTTTCGTTGCCCGCCTTTAGACACGTTCTATTTGAATAATGTCTTTTTGCAGGTAAGGTCTCCAGAACTGCACACAGTATTCTAGCTGTGGCCTCACCAGGGCTCTATACAGCGGCATCACAACATCCCTCTTCCTACTGGTGATGCCTCGAGCTATGCAGCCGAGCATCCTGCTTGCTTTTCCCACTGCCTGGCTACACTGTCCACTCATCTTGCAGCTATCAGTAATCAGTACCCCTAAATCTCTCTCCTCCGAGGTCCTGGCTAACACAGTGCTGCCCATACGGTACTCAGAGCAGGGATTCCTTCTACCCAAGTGCATGATTTTACATTTAGAGACATTAAACTCTAGTTTCCACAGTTTTGACCATCTATCCAGTAAAGCTAAATCATTTTCCATGTTGCAGACACCTCCAGGAATATCCACCCTATTACTAACCTTTGTATCATCAGCAAACAGACAAACTTTTCCTACCAAGCCTTCTCCTATGTCACTTACAAATATATTAAAAAGAATGGGGCCCAGGACAGAGCCTTGCGGCACACCACTTGTAGCTCGCCTTTGTTCAGATTGCACACCATTTACAACAACGCTCTGATACAGATCCCTCAGCAAACTGGAAATCCACTGAACTATCCAGGGATTGAGTCCTACCTTCAATAACTTAGCTATGAGCTCCTTATGTGGTACAGTGTCAAAGGCTTTGCTAAAATCCAGATAGGTGATATCCACAGCACCACCTTCATCTAACACTTTAGTGACATTGTCAAAGAAATCAATAAGATTGGTCTGACATGATCTGCCCTCAGTAAAGCCGTGCTGTTTTGGGTCCAATAGGTCATTAATTTTTTTAGATGGGAAATTATCTGTTTTTTTAAGAGTGTTTCCATTAACCTGCTATGTAAACCCCCTGTGATCACCATAGAAATAGAAATGCCCTCCCGGTACATTTTATAATAAAGAACCACAATTGCTCCGCTCTCCACGGGTTTATTGATAATGGAGTTCTCATCCCGCAAAGATCTAAGAGCCACTGATTTCCCTCGGTGAAGATTGTTATAATGGTTTCCAGTTTGAGGACACTTATTATCAACAGTTACTCGGGATAGAGATGAGTAGCGCATTAGCACCCGCATTTGCAAATCTATTTGTTGGCTTTCTGGAAGAGAGATATATCCAGCTTGTACACTCAACACGTAACCTTTTGGGGGTGCTACATCGATGATGTGGTAATGATTTGGCATGGAGATGAAACTAATCTCCATACATTCATTGAGTTCATCAATTCCATTTTCCTGACTATTGTTTTCAATCCAGAAATATCAGACACGTATATCACCTTCCTTGATGTAGCCATTGAAAAAAGCCCAGATGGGACAGTTACCACTGGACTATTTTCTAAACCCACGGACAGAAATACATTACTAAGATATGACAGTGCACACCCAAAACAGTGAGAGCCTCCCGATCACCCAATTTCTTAGGGTGCTTTGGATAAATTCCAACCCACAGAAAAGGGAATTATAACTGTAACATGGTTTCTTACCTATAACCAGGTCTCACCGATGATCGTATCACTAGAAAACATGATACTAAAAGGAAAGGGAGAGACTGCACTGACTGATACCTATAGAAATAATGTAGTGTGCACAGAGAGGTATAGTTAACAAATACAAGAAAAATTGAAGGTCCCACACCTTCAAGGACCCCTCTACAAATGTGGCACCACTACCAATAATGTAGCAAAAAGTATAAATGTTTATTAATAACTATAAAAACATAATTAAGGTGGGTGGTCAGTGTTTGTTATGTCCTGAGGAAGTGACGCTTGTGACGTCACGCAACGCGTAGACGCTGGGGCAGTGGGCTGGCAGTCGTGTTTACACTTAAGGTATTTTCTTGCACTTGGATTACAGTTTTTTCTTGGCTTCTCCCGGCTTGTCCTCAATTTAATAGCTTTTCATGTATATATATATATATATATATATATATATATATATTATAGGTTAGGATGTATTTAGGTAGTAATAGCACTTAATAGGGTATTGGATATAGAAGCTTAGTGACTGTTTTATTGCACTGTAACACTTTGATATAATATTAGCTGGGTTATTTGAATAATCTTTATCATAATTAGGATTACTAGACACCAGCCCTTTGCCCCTTGGTTTAAGATTCTGCCCTTCCTTGCATGTACTGTTTTTGTGTTAATGTTTTTTAAAGAGTCTTATATGTATGCAATTATGTTTTTATAGTTATTAATCAACATTTATACTTTTTGCTACATTATTGGTAGTGGTGCCACATTTGTAGAGGGGTCCTTGAAGGTGTGGGACCTTCAATTTTTCTTGTATTCGTTCACTAGAAAACATGGTCAAATCTTACAAGCAGATAATAGCTTATGTCCTACAATCTAAAGACCATTTCTTAAAATTAACTAGAGAAACAAGAATCTGAGAGATTGCCTACTGAAAACCGACCCAACTGAGAAAGCCATAAAACTGTCTGATCGCACTGGTTGCTTTAGATGCAATAGTTGTAATGTGTGTAACTCGATAATCTCAGGATCAGAATTCTCTTTTTCTGTACGTGGGCAAAACAATTGGACCACTTAAAAAAGCGATTTCAGCAGCATCAGAATGATGTTAGAACGTGTATTGAGAAACATAGAAAAGGGGAACATTTTGACTACGAGAAGCCTGTGTGGGACACAAACACCAAACCCGTGAGCTAAGAGGGATGGTGATCGAACATATCGAGAAACTTCGGCAGGGTGGGGGGGATCGTCGCCTACGTCTTTTACAGCGATAGACATTCTAGATACATAAGCTGGACACTGTGTTAACATCTTATTTATTCTCACCTACTCCTCTTCCCTCTGGTTTTTCTACTATCCCCTTCTCCTCTGTCCCTCCTCCCCTACCTATCCCTCTTCTCAGTACCCTTCCCCCCAAATTATTTCCCTTCCTCTCTGTTATTTTTTCCCCTATTTTCTATTCACCACTGGTCTGTACCTTCTCTGTTTTGTTTCCTTCTTTATTGTCCCTATCTTCAATGTCCCTTCCCTTCCCCCCTACCTCCCATCGGTCTTTACCCTCTCTTTTTTGTCTTTCTGCTGTCCCTCTCTTTATTGTTCTTCCCTTTTTCACCAATTTCTTTTCTCCCTCTCTAGATTATTTTTCCTGATTCACCTTTATCTAAGACTGCTATCTATCTTTGCCGTCACTTCTGTTGTCCCTCTCTTTATCACCCCCTTTTTTCTTTCTTTCCTGATTTCTCCTCTCCCTCTCCATATTATTTGTTCCCCATTCTCTCTCTTTCCCCCTTCTGTTAGCTCATTGCCCTCTTTTCCTATCACTTTCCTCCTTCATACCTTTTCCTTAATGGGTCCCCCACCCCACTTTCCTCTCCTTTCCCACTGTGTCCCTATTTTTACTGTCTCCCTTTTTAGTCCTTTTGGGGCCTTTTTGTCCCCACTCCCCTACACCCCTCTCTTCACTGCCCCCCTTTTCTGCTCTATCTCACTTTCTTTATTAGTATTTGTATAAATGTGTTATTCTAAGTATGTCACACACCCCGCTTCAAGAAATTCAGAACGTGTGGGTAATACTGACCTGTAGAGGGCGATATGCAGAGATGCCAGGAAAAAAGAGAGCCCCTCCCGGTCCATAAATACCTGGGACCTCCCACTCATTACCCAGTCTTCATCTCTGCAGACGGCGAGCAAGTCAGAAGATGTGGTCTCCTCCTTGCACAGGGGGATTTCAGGTAGCCTGGATGACTCCCGGCCCTTTAGTTATCTATTTCCACCTGGATCTTTTTTTTCTGTTACCTCATGCCTCCCAGCCTAGGCTGACGGTCCGGGTGAGGGTAGAAAAGCACCCTTGGTGCTTAAGAGCAAAAGCTCTCCCGTGAGACCCTATATAAGAGGGTAGGCGGTCATCCGGGACGGTGACCCCGGTTTGGGATGCCCCGTCCCTTGGCCTTACACTTTGGGTGGTCCCCCCCTTTGGGTAATGCCCCTCTCTCTAGCGGGATAGCGGAGGGTAGGAGCAGGGCCCCTTATTCGGTGTTAGGTCCAAATTTTGTAATCATTAATTCTTAATAATGTTTTAATGTATTAATTTATTAAATTATCCTCCCAATAGTTATTAACGTATTTATTACTTCATAACAGCGTGTATTTCTCTGTCAAAACGGCGCTGTGGCCGCCATTTTTATGCAGGCTTTCTCCCTGAGGTAAAAGGGGCGGGGCCGGGCTTTAGGCGCGAGCTGCAGCCCCCACCCTTCTATTTGGCGCTGATGCGGCTTGGATTCTGAGCGAGGAGCGGGGCCGGGCGTCAGGGTCAAAGCCACGGCCCGCTCCCCTTCTGCTGTCTCTTCTGAGACCGGCGCCGCCGCTGCACATGGCTGCGGTGCAGGCCTTTTTGCATTGTCATGGCGGAGGGGAGCTTCTCCCCTCACGCTTTCACTCTTGTCACAGGCACCGCTGAGGTGCTTTTCTATGTGCCTGTTTCCTCAGAAGGAGCTGGCCACGCCCCCCTTCTCTCCTCAGAGCTGCTCTTTACCTCACGGAGAGAGGAAGCTGTCTTCAGGACCACAGTGAGTGGCCCGGTGGGCCCCCCTTCTGTCCCATCACCTATAATTATATATTTTTATGTCATATATATATTTTATACTCCGCTTTTCTTATTAGCCTTTTTTATTATGTCTTTCAGATATAACCTACAGTGGTGTTAGGGGGTTTCTCCCGGTCCTAGGGTCCCTGGGTTCTTAATTGGCTTATTGCAAATCCTCCCACTTGGGACATTAAAGGGGCATCCCGGGTTGCTTATATGCGTAATTCCCTCGGTCATTGCGACCAACTATAAGTTCACCTTATGGAGGCATCCCCGGATACTGGGCTCGGGCTCCCCTCGGGGCAATCCCGGAAGTGTATGGGGTGTGGGGCATCCCTTACTGGCGATGATGTATATCTGTGTATACCATGCGCACAGCAGACTATTACGCGGCAGTCCGGACCCCAGGCGTCGGTCTCTCCTCCCCCCCCCTCCCGGTTTGATCCGTGCCCAGTCTGACGTTGTCATGGGTGGGCAGTTGCAATCGGAGATGTGTGCCCGATTGGCCAATCTTGAAAAATTATTCTCCAGCACGGTCACCAGAAAGGCTCCGGCTAAGAGAAAGCACTTGTCGCCGTCCTCACCGGCGGCCGACTTGGATGATCTTGATAATCTGGACTGGTCTGATTACTCCCAACTTGAGGAAGGGGAGGTATATGAAGAATCAGATAATTCAGACGATCAGCAGTTTGTGGGTGCTGATACCGAGCGGGGCTTGGGGAGGTCTTCGGATACTCCTAATGTTCTGGCTCAGATGTTTGAGGTTTTGGCTATTTCTCCTCCTGAGGTGGTTCCACAGCAAAAGGGGGAATTTTTCGAAGAATCCAGGCCGCGCTTGGAATTTCCTAACCAAAAGCATTTTAATGGGATTATTGCTAAGGAATAGGAGAGGCCTGCCCGGCTCCCAGGTGTCCCTCAGGGTTGGGACAAAAAATATCCCTTTCCCTTGGATACGGTTAAGCGTTGGGCGTCCCCTCCTGAGGTGGATGCACAGATTCTGGGTTTATCCAACACTACTGTTTTAAATTCTCCTGATTGCTCCACGCTTAAAGATGGTGAGGATAAACGCAATGACCAAATGGCTTGTCATGGTTTTGCCAGTGTTGGGTCAGCCATGAGGCCGGTTTGTGCTTCAGCGCTGCTGGTGGTGACTACCAGGTCGGTGGTCAGGGACCTGTTGACTTCTTCCGGGTTAGATCCGGATAGTGAAGAGTTCCTTGGCCTTAAAAGGTGTGAATTGTTTTTGTCATTTGTACTAGCCGCCTTGGATGACACACTGATGATGTGTGGCAGAACGTCGGCTCTATTGGTGACTATTCGGCGTTCGGTTTGGTTGCGCCAGTGGGCGGCTGATTTTGTGTCTAAAAAGTCGCTGACCGCTCTTCCCTTTGTGGGATTACGGCTCTTTGGTGAGAAGTTGGATTCAGTTGCCAAGGGTGGCAAGTTACCTCAACGCAAAAAACAGCGTCGTCCCTTTCGGGGGGCGGGTTCCTTTGCTCCTTCCTTTCGTGGGGCTAGAGCTGGCAGAGGAATTGTTTTCCCCGCAGCCAGAGGACGTGCCCGCCCAGGATACAGCTGGGGCTCTAAGCCCAAACCCGCTGCCAAGCCAGCTCAGCAATGAGGGGGCGCCCTCACCCATGTGGGTGGGGGGACGGCTGCAACACTTCTCCCAGGTCTGGGACCAGGAGGTCTCGGACAGATGGATCCGGGAAGTGGTCACTTCCGGCTACAAGCTGGAGTTCGAGCTCCGGCCCCCTCCCAGATTCCTCAGGTCTCGGGTGCCTTCGGACCTTCTGGCCGCGCAGGAGCTCCAGGCGGCAGTAAAGAGTCTGTTGGATATGGCAGTTATTTGCCCAGTGCCCCCCTCAGACAGGGGTCGGGGCTTTTATTCCAATCTGTTCACGGTGCCCAAGAAGGACGGCTCGGTTCGACCCATTCTGTATCTAAAGATCCTCAACAGGTTCGTCCGTCCGCGGAAATTTCGCATGAAAACGCTGCGTTCAGCTATCCATTCTCTTCGTCAGGGGGACTTTCTGACGTCCGTAGACATCAAGGACGCCTATCTGTATGTGCCGATTTTTCCAGCGCACCAGAGATTTCTCAGGTTCGTGGTGGAGAGTTTGTGGCACTTCCTTCTGGTCTTACCTTGGCTCCAAGGGTTTTCACCAAGGTGCCGGCCAGGGTGATGGCTCTCCTCAGAGCCCAGGGTATTCGCATTGTCCCTTATCTGGACGACCTTCTCATTATGGCATCTTCCTTCAGCCAAGCGGTATTGGACACCAGAATTGTGGTGTCCACTCTGGAGAGATTCGGGTGGGTGATCAACTACCCCAAGTCCTCCCTTTCTCCGTTCAGGTTAGTGTCTTTTCTGGGAATGTCCCTGGATACTTCCCAGGCCAGGGTGTTTCTTCCTCAGTCCAAGGTTCTCTTGATTCAGGAGTTGGTTCGACTCCTCCTGTCTATCCCTCGTCCGGCCATCAGGCTGGGGATGAGGCTGGTGGGATTGATGGTAGGATCCTTCGAAGCAGTTCCCTTTGCTCAGTTCCACACAAGGACACTCCAGCTCCATCTGTTGGCGGCCTAAGACGGGTCGCCACTGTCGTTGGATCAGTCCTTCCTGATGACCCCCCGAGTTCAGTGCTTCCTTCAGTGGTGGCTGGATCCAATCAATCTGTCGAGGGGCAGATCCTTTCTGACCCCTTGTTGGGAGACAGTCACCACGGATGCCAGTCTATCAGGATGGGGGGGGTTCTGGAAGGATCGTCAGTTTCAGGGACTGTGGGGGCCTCAGGAGGCTCACGAGTCCATCAATGTTCTGGAATTGAGGGCCATCAGGATGGTTCTGTTTCGCTTGACTCATCAGTTGCAAGGATTGCCGGTTCAAGTCCGGTCGGACAATCGGACGGCGGTCGCCTACATCAATCACCAGGGAGGGACTCGCAGCAGGAGTGCCCTCAAGGAAGTGTCTTTGATTCTGGCCTGGGCGGAAACCCACGTCCCGTGCATTTCAGCAGTTTACATTTCGGGAGCGGAGAACACGGAGGCGGACTCTTTGAGCAGGTTCTCAGCTCGCCGGGGGGAATGGTCTCTCAGCCCCAAAGTGTTTCGCTTGATTTGTCTCAGGTGGGGGTCCCCGGTGGTGGACCTCTTTGCCTCTCGTCACAATCACAAACTTCCGACATTTGTGTCTCTCTCACGGGATCCACTGGCTCTGGCAGTGGATGCCATGTCTCTGAACTGGAGGGATCTGGGGTTTCTGTATCTGTTCCCTCCGTTTCCCTTGGTAGCCAGAGTGGTGCGCAAGCTGGCCCTGGAGGGTGCGTAAGCAATTCTGGTGGCTCCAAGGTGGCCAAGACAGGTTTGGATTGCAGATGTGGTAAGGTTAGCAGAGGATCAGTTCGTTCTGCCCCTGCTGCCGGATCTGCTCACCCAGGGTCAACTACGTTATCCCAATTTACCAACGCTGGCTTTGACGGCGTGGCTGCTGA
This sequence comes from Gastrophryne carolinensis, assembly GCA_027917425.1. Taxonomy (NCBI): domain Eukaryota; kingdom Metazoa; phylum Chordata; class Amphibia; order Anura; family Microhylidae; genus Gastrophryne; species Gastrophryne carolinensis. The sequence goes on along the minus strand of CM051234.1, from coordinate 644,554,624 downwards.
AACCTCCATCTTGAAGGAGGAAGGTCTTTCCGATGCTGTGATTCGAACTCTCATTAGTGCTAGGAAGCGGTCTTCCTCTAAAATCTACTATAGGACTTGGAGGTCTTATATTGATTGGTGTGAGATCAGGGCGTTGCCTTGTAGGGAATTTTCCATCTCCAGAATCCTGGAGTTTCTTCAACATGGTCTGGACCTGGGGCTCCAGCTTAGTACTCTGAAGGGGCAGGTTTCTGCCCTGGCGGTGTTCTTTCAAAGGTCATTTGCCCTACATCCTTTGGTTAAGACTTTTTCCAGGGAGTCACGCACGTGCGGCCTCCTAGAAAACCTTTGCTCCCTGTTTGGGATTTGAATTTGGTTCTTTCTGCTCTTCAGGATTCTCCTTTTGAGCCCTTGAATGATATTGCCTTGTCTTCACTTACGCAGAAGGTGGCCTTTTTGGTAGCCATCACTTCGGTTAGGCGTGTCTCTGAGTTGGCGGCTTTGTCCATTCAAGCCCCGTACTTTGAGGGGCATCAGGACAAGGTGGTTTTTCGTTTCAAGTCCGATTTCCTTCCTAAGGTTGTTTTTGCCTTTCACCTAAACCAAGACATTGTTCTGCCCTCTCTGTGTCCTAATCCCAGCAATGACAAGGAGAGGGCCCTGCATTCTTTGGATGTGGTTCGTGTTGTGAAGTATTATTTGGAGGTAACGTCTTCCTTTCGTAAGACGGATGCCTTTTTTGTGGTGCCCTCCGGGCCCCGAAAAGGCTTGGCGCCTGCCAAGTCTTCCATTAGTAAATGGATCCGTCAGACCATAGTTGGGGCCTATTCTGCCAAAGGGAAGGTACCCCCTTTTCGTGTTACTGCTCATTCTACTCGTGCGGTTGGGGCGTCCTGGGCTTTTCAGCACCAGGCCTCTGTTGAGCAAGTTTGTAAGGCTGCTACTTCTGTTCACACTTTTTCCAAGTTTTACAAGGTTGATGTTCGGGCCTCAGCGGATGCTGTGTTTGGCCGCAAAGTTCTGCATGCTGCAGTGGTTTAAGTTGTGCCTTGTTGCCTTGTTTTGGATCCCCGCCTTTTATGGACACTGCTGTTGGATGTCCCACACGTTATGAATTTCTTGAAGCGGGGTGTGTGACATACTTAGAATAATACCATTTTGTGAATACTCACCTGTCTTAAAGGGGCCACAGCACTCAAACCAGTTAGCTTGCTGACCAGCCTACAATCTGTCTCTAAACTAGGTTAAAAACAGGGGGCTCGGTCACACACATCTGCAGAAGTATGCTTAAGCTGCACCACCAGCGCCAAGGTGCCCCTGTGGGGTGCAGTCCTAACTCTAGTACTAATTCTAGTCTCTAAGAGCCCCATTTGGGACATACAATGCAATAGATAAATTGGGAGCAGGCTTACCTGAGGTTGCCCTAAACCTCAAGTGCAAGCCATGGGGTGGAAGGGTCAAAGACCTTGCAATACAGCCTAGACCCCACACACCATGTGCTTGCACAAATTCAAAAGAAACAAAAGGGGGGTGGCAGCCGCTCAGACCATTTTATAACTAACCAGGGAGGTGCACATTAGCAGGGCAATTAGAATACAAAAGTCTTAAAGGGGCCACAGCACTCAAACCAGTTAGCTTGCTGACCAGCCTACAATCTGTCTCTAAACTAGGTTAAAAACAGGGGGCTCGGTCACACACATCTGCAGAAGTATGCTTAAGCTGCACCACCAGCGCCAAGGTGCCCCTGTGGGGTGCAGTCCTAACTCTAGTACTAATTCTAGTCTCTAAGAGCCCCATTTGGGACATACAATGCAATAGATAAATTGGGAGCAGGCTTACCTGAGGTTGCCCTAAACCTCAAGTGCAAGCCATGGGGTGGAAGGGTCAAAGACCTTGCAATACAGCCTAGACCCCACACACCATGTGCTTGCACAAATTCAAAAGAAACAAAAGGGGGGTGGCAGCCGCTCAGACCATTTTATAACTAACCAGGGAGGTGCACATTAGCAGGGCAATTAGAATACAAAAGTCTTAAAGGGGCCACAGCACTCAAACCAGTTAGCTTGCTGACCAGCCTACAATCTGTCTCTAAACTAGGTTAAAAACAGGGGGCTCGGTCACACACATCTGCAGAAGTATGCTTAAGCTGCACCACCAGCGCCAAGGTGCCCCTGTGGGGTGCAGTCCTAACTCTAGTACTAATTCTAGTCTCTAAGAGCCCCATTTGGGACATACAATGCAATAGATAAATTGGGAGCAGGCTTACCTGAGGTTGCCCTAAACCTCAAGTGCAAGCCATGGGGTGGAAGGGTCAAAGACCTTGCAATACAGCCTAGACCCCACACACCATGTGCTTGCACAAATTCAAAAGAAACAAAAGGGGGGTGGCAGCCGCTCAGACCATTTTATAACTAACCAGGGAGGTGCACATTAGCAGGCTGTATTGCAAGGTCTTTGACCCTTCCACCCCATGGCTTGCACTTGAGGTTTAGGGCAACCTCAGGTAAGCCTGCTCCCAATTTATCTATTGCATTGTATGTCCCAAATGGGGCTCTTAGAGACTAGAATTAGTACTAGAGTTAGGACTGCACCCCACAGGGGCACCTTGGCGCTGGTGGTGCAGCTTAAGCATACTTCTGCAGATGTGTGTGACCGAGCCCCCTGTTTTTAACCTAGTTTAGAGACAGATTGTAGGCTGGTCAGCAAGCTAACTGGTTTGAGTGCTGTGGCCCCTTTAAGACTTTTGTATTCTAATTGCCCTGCTAATGTGCACCTCCCTGGTTAGTTATAAAATGGTCTGAGCGGCTGCCACCCCCCTTTTGTTTCTTTTGAATTTGTGCAAGCACATGGTGTGTGGGGTCTAGGCTGTATTGCAAGGTCTTTGACCCTTCCACCCCATGGCTTGCACTTGAGGTTTAGGGCAACCTCAGGTAAGCCTGCTCCCAATTTATCTATTGCATTGTATGTCCCAAATGGGGCTCTTAGAGACTAGAATTAGTACTAGAGTTAGGACTGCACCCCACAGGGGCACCTTGGCGCTGGTGGTGCAGCTTAAGCATACTTCTGCAGATGTGTGTGACCGAGCCCCCTGTTTTTAACCTAGTTTAGAGACAGATTGTAGGCTGGTCAGCAAGCTAACTGGTTTGAGTGCTGTGGCCCCTTTAAGACTTTTGTATTCTAATTGCCCTGCTAATGTGCACCTCCCTGGTTAGTTATAAAATGGTCTGAGCGGCTGCCACCCCCCTTTTGTTTCTTTTGAATTTGTGCAAGCACATGGTGTGTGGGGTCTAGGCTGTATTGCAAGGTCTTTGACCCTTCCACCCCATGGCTTGCACTTGAGGTTTAGGGCAACCTCAGGTAAGCCTGCTCCCAATTTATCTATTGCATTGTATGTCCCAAATGGGGCTCTTAGAGACTAGAATTAGTACTAGAGTTAGGACTGCACCCCACAGGGGCACCTTGGCGCTGGTGGTGCAGCTTAAGCATACTTCTGCAGATGTGTGTGACCGAGCCCCCTGTTTTTAACCTAGTTTAGAGACAGATTGTAGGCTGGTCAGCAAGCTAACTGGTTTGAGTGCTGTGGCCCCTTTAAGACTTTTGTATTCTAATTGCCCTGCTAATGTGCACCTCCCTGGTTAGTTATAAAATGGTCTGAGCGGCTGCCACCCCCCTTTTGTTTCTTGTGAATACTCACCTGTAAAATGGGTATTATAAGTATGTCACACACCCCGCTTCACCCTGCCCTTTTGTATTCTGGATCCTTTATATGGTGAACTTTGCGTTGTTATGCTTTGTGTTGGGCTCTTCCTGGTCCCTTACCTTACTGCTGTTCTTATACTGGGTAATGAGTGGGAGGTCCCAGGTATTTATGGACTGGGAGGGGCTCTCTTTTTTCCTGGCATCTCTGCATATCACCCTCTACAGGTCAGTATTACCCACACGTTATGAATTTCTTGAAGCGGGGTGTGTGACATACTTACAATACCCATTTTACAGGTGAGTATTCACAAAATGGTATTTTTTTTATTACTTTATCCCTTATGTCCTCCTGAGCAGTGGTGCACTCCCACTGCCACCCAAGGAGCAATGCCATATGCTATGCGCTGCCATATGCTATGCGCTGCCTGTTATCAGCCACGGGTGCTATGAATATAGGAAAAGCACTGCCTGTCCAGTGTTGTGATGAGTGAGGGGACTCGCTGTCCAATCCATACATGCGCTCCACACTAATCACTTGTTACCAGGCAGTTTTAGACGCCTGGATGGCATCCCACTCCTCTGTCTCTGTGACAGACGGGGACTGCACCACACGCTGACCCGACGGGGGGGGGGGGGGTTAGTGACTTGTGGATTCCCCAGCAAGGAACCCCCGGAGGATAGGTCAGTAGTTGTTTTGTTTTATACTTTCAGTTATTCAGTTACATGTCTTTGCTAATCATGCATCACTATACATTCCTCACTTCATTTGCATGCCCTGCTGATGTCATTATGATGTCAGACAGGAATCTGCAGCCAAGGATATATAGTGGGTAATACTTGGGGATTTTACACAGTGGGGCATTCCGAATTGGGATGCCCTATGGATGGGGACAATGGCCTCCCTAGATTCTTTTAGACTTTATTAGTTAAGTAAGCTTTTTGTTACTTTTTAATACAGAGCACACTGTTGGTGTCAGGTCTGGGTAGCATTCGTAACTTACCGTAGTTTATGCCAAGACGCACCCTGGATTTGGAAGGGAAAAATTAAAAAAAAATATTCAGAACCAAATGATGTGCTAAAATACCCCCTACCAATCACCCCATTATAGACAGTGTGCAGAATTCCCCCCCAATCTCACCATTACAGACCCCACATTACAGGAAGGTAAGCAGAATTCGACATTAAAGGAAGGATGGGGCATCCCACATAACAGGCAATGAGCAGTAGTCCACATTACAGACAGTGAGAGTCATCCCAAATTACAGGCAGTGTGCGGGCATCCCCAATACAGGCAGTGTGCGGGCATCCCCAATACAGGCAGTGTGCGGGCATCCCAATTACAGACAGTGTGCTGGCATCCCCAATACAGGCAGTGTGCAGGCATCTCCAATACAGGCAGTGTGCAGGCATCCCCAATAAAGGCAGTGTGCGGGCATCCCCAATAGAGGCAGTGTGTGGGCATCCCCAATACAAGCAATGTGCGGGCATCCCCAAGAGAGGCAGTGTGCAATCATCCCCAATACAGGCAGTGTGCTGGCATCCCCAAAACAGGCAGTGTGTGGGCATCCCCAAGAGAGGCAGTGTGCGGGCATCTCCAATACAGTGTGCTGGCATCGTCAATACAGGCAGTGTGCTGGCATCCCCAATACAGGCAGTGTGCTGGCATCCCCAATACAGGCAGTGTGCTGGCATCCCCAATACAGGCAGTGTGCAGGCATCCCCAAAATAAAGCCAGAGTGCGGGCATCCCCAATACAGCCAGAGTGCGGGCATCCCCAATACAGCCAGAGTGCGGGCATCCCCAATACAGCCAGAGTGCGGGCATCCCCAATACAGCCAGAGTGCGGGCATCCCCAATACAGCCAGAGTGCGGGCATCCCCAATACAGCCAGAGTGCAGGCATCCCCAATACAGGCAGTGTGCTGGCATCGCCAATACAGGCAGTGTGCGGGCATCGCCAATACAGGCAGTGTGCTGGCATCCCCAATACGGGCAGTGTGCAGGCATCCCCATTACAGGCAGTGTACTGGCATCTCCAATACAGACAGTGTGCTGGCATCCCCAATACAGGCATTGTGCTGGGATCCCCAATACAGGCATTGTGCTGGCATCCCCAATACAGACAATGTGCTGGGATCTCCAATACAGACAGAGTGCTGGCATCCCCCATACAGGCAGTGTGCAGGCATCCCCAATACGGGCAGTGTGCAGGCATCCCCATTACAGGCAGTGTATTGGCATCTCCAATACAGGCAGTGTGCTGGCATCCCCAATACAGGCAGTGTGCGGGCATCCCCAATACGGGCAGTGTGCAGGCATCCCCATTACAGGCAGTGTACTGGCATCTCCAATACAGGCAGTGTGCGGGCATCCCAGATACAGACAGTGTGCGGGCATCCCCAAAAGAGGCATTGTGCAGGCATCCCCAATACAGGCAGTGTGCTGGCATCCCCAATACAGGCAGTGTGCTGGCATCCCCAATACAGGCAGTGTGCTGGCATCCCCAATACAGGCAGTGTGCTGGCATCACCAATACAGGCAGTGTGCTGCCATCCCCAATACAGGCAGTGTGCTGGGATCCCCAATACAGACAGTGTGCTGGCATCCCCAACACAGGCAGTGTGCGGGCATCCCCGATACAGGCAGTGTGCGGGCATCCCAAATACAGACAGTGTGCGGGCATCCCAAATACAGACAGTGTGCGGGCATCCCAAATACAGACAGTGTGCGGGCATCCCCAATACAGGCAGTGTGCGGGCATCCCCAATACAGGCAGTGTGCTGGCATCCCCAATACAGGCAGTGTGCTGGCATCCCCAATATAGGCAGTGTGCAGGCATCCCCAATACAGGCAGTGTGCAGGCATCCCCAATACAGGCAGTGTGCGGGCATCCCCAATACAGGCAGTGTGCTGGCATCCCCAATACAGGCAGTGTGCAGGCATCCCCAATACAGGCAGTGTGCAGGCATCCCCAATACAGGCAGTGTGCAGGCATCCCCAATACAGGCAGTGTGCGGGCATCCCCAATACAGGCAGTGTGCGGGCATCCCCAATACAGGCAGTGTGCGGGCATCCCCGATACAGGCAGTGTGCGGGCATCCCCGATACAGGCAGTGTTCAGGCATCCCCAATACAGGCAGTGTTCAGGCATCCCCAATACAGGCAGTGTGCAGGCATCCCCAATACAGGCAGTGTGCAGGCATCCCCAATACAGCCAGAGTGCGGGCATCCCCAATACAGCCAGAGTGCGGGCATCCCCAATACAGCCAGAGTGCGGGCATCCCCAATACAGCCAGAGTGCGGGCATCCCCAATATAGGCAGTGTGCAGGCATCCCCAATACAGGCAGTGTGCTGGCATCCCCAATACAGGCAGTGTGCTGGCATCCCCAATACAGGCAGTGTGCTGGCATCCCCAATACAGGCAGTGTGCGGGCATCCCCAATACGGGCAGTGTGCGGGCATCCCCATTACAGGCAGTGTACTGGCATCTCCAATACAGGCAGTGTGCTGGCATCCCCAATACAGGCAGTGTGCGGGCATCCCCAATACAGGCAGTGTGCTGGCATCCCCAATACAGGCAGTGTGCTGGCATCCCCAATACAGGCAGTGTGCTGGCATCCCCAATACAGGCAGTGTGCGGGCATCCCCAATACGGGCAGTGTGCTGGCATCCCCATTACAGGCAGTGTACTGGCATCTCCAATACAGGCAGTGTGCTGGCATCCCCAATACAGGCAGTGTGCGGGCATCCCCAATACGGGCAGTGTGCAGGCATCCCCATTACAGGCAGTGTACTGGCATCTCCAATACAGACAGTGTGCAGGCATCCCCAGTACAGGCATTGTGCTGGGATCCCCAACACAGGCAGTGTGCTGGCATCCCCAATACAGGCAGTGTGCAGGCATCCCCAATACAGGCAGTGTGCAGGCATCCCCAATACAGGCAGTGTGCGGGCATCCCCAATACAGGCAGTGTGCGGGCATCCCCAATACAGACAGTGTGCTGGCATCCCCAACACAGACAGTGTGCTGGGATCCCCAACACAGGCAGTGTGCGGGCATCCCCAACACAGGCAGTGTGCGGGCATCCCCGATACAGGCAGTGTGCGGGCATCCCCGATACAGGCAGTGTGCAGGCATCCCCGATACAGGCAGTGTGCAGGCATCCCCAATACAGGCAGTGTGCAGGCATCCCCAATACAGGCAGTGTGCAGGCATCCCCAACACAGGCAGTGTGCTGGCATCCCCAACACAGGCAGTGTGCTGGCATCCCCAACACAGAAAGTGTGCTGGGATCCCCAATACAGACAGTGTGCAGGCATCCCCAATACAGGCAGTGTGCAGGCATCCCCAATACAGGCAGTGTGCTGGCATCCCCAATACAGGCAGTGTGCTGGCATCCCCAATACAGGCAGTGTGCTGGCATCCCCAATACAGGCAGTGTGCAGGCATCCCCAATACAGGCAGTGTGCAGGCATCCCCAATACAGGCAGTGTGCTGGCATCCCCAATACAGGCAGTGTGCTGGCATCCCCAATACAGGCAGTGTGCTGGCATCCCCAATACAGGCAGTGTGCTGGCATCCCCAATACAGGCAGTGTGCAGGCATCCCCGATACAGGCAGTGTGCAGGCATCCCCGATACAGGCAGTGTGCGGGCATCCCTGATACAGGCAGTGTGCGGGCATCCCCGATACAGGCAGTGTGCGGGCATCCCCGATACAGGCAGTGTGCGGGCATCCCCAATACAGGCAGTGTGCTGGCATCCTCAATACAGGCAGTGTGCTGGCATCATCAATACAGGCAGTGTGCGGGCATCCCCGATACAGGCAGTGTGCGGGCATCCCCAATACAGGCAGTGTGCTGCCATCCCCAATACAGGCAGTGTGCTGGCATCCCCAATACAGGCAGTGTGCTGGTATCCTCAATACAGGCAGTGTGCAGGCATCCCCAATACAGGCAGTGTGCGGGCATCCCCAATACAGGCAGTGTGCAGTCATCCCCAATACAGACAGTGTGCGGGCATCCCCAATACAGGCAGTGTGCGGGCATCCCCAATACAGGCAGTGTGCGGGCATCCCCAATACAGGCAGTGTGCGGGCATCCCCAATACAGGCAGTGTGCGGGCATCCCCAATACAGGCAGTGTGCGGGCATCCCCAATACAGGCAGTGTGCGGGCATCCCCAATACAGGCAGTGTGCGGGCATCCCCAATACAGGCAGTGTGCGGGCATCCCTAATACAGGCAGTGTGCGGGCATCCCCAATACAGGCAGTGTGCGGGCATCCCCAATACAGGCAGTGTGCGGGCATCCCCAATACAGGCAGTGTGCTGGCATGCCCAATACAGGCAGTGTGCTGGCATCCCCAATACAGGCAGTGTGCTGGCATCCCCAATACAGGCAGTGTGCTGGCATCCCCAATACAGGCAGTGTGCTGGCATCCCCAATACAGCCAGAGTGCGGACATCCCCAATACAGCCAGAGTGCGGGCATCCCCAATACAGCCAGAGTGCGGGCATCCCCAATACAGCCAGAGTGCGGGCATCCCCAATACAGCCAGAGTGCGGGCATCCCCAATACAGCCAGAGTGCGGGCATCCCCAATACAGCCAGAGTGCGGGCATCCCCAATACAGGCAGTGTGCAGGCATCCCCAATACAGGCAGTGTGCTGGCATCCCCAATACAGGCAGTGTGCTGGCATCCCCAATACAGGCAGTGTGCTGGCATCCCCAATACAGGCAGTGTGCGGCATCCCCAATACAGGCAGTGTGCTGGCATCCCCAATACAGGCAGTGTGCTGGCATCCCCAATACAGGCAGTGTGCTGGCATCCCCAATACAGGCAGTGTGCTGGTATCCCCAATACAGGCAGTGTGCTGGCATCCCAATACAGGCAGTGTGCTGGCATCCCCAATACAGGCAGTGTGCTGGCATCCCCAATACAGGCAGTGTGCTGGCATCCCCAATACAGGCAGTGTGCTGGCATCCCCAATACAGGCAGTGTGCTGGCATCCCCAATACAGGCAGTGTGCTGGCATCCCAATACAGGCAGTGTGCTGGCATTCCAATACAGACAGTGTGCTGGCATCCCCAATACAGACAGTGTGCTGGCATCCCCAACACAGGCAGTGTGCGGGCATCCCAAATACAGACAGTGTGCGGGCATCCCCAAAACAGGCATTGTGCGGGCATCCCCAATACAGGCAGTGTGCTGGCATCCCCAATACAGGCAGTGTGCTGGCATCCCCAATACAGGCAGTGTGCGGGCATCCCCAATACAGGCAGTGTGCGGGCATCCTCAATACAGGCAGTGTGCGGGCATCCCCAATACAGGCAGTGTGCTGGCATCCCCAATACAGGCAGTGTGCTGGCATCCCCAATACAGGCAGTGTGCTGGCATCCCCAATACAGGCAGTGTGCTGGCATCCCCAATACAGGCAGTGTGCTGGCATCCTCAATACAGGCAGTGTGCAGGCATGCCCAATACAGGCAGTGTGCAGGCATGCCCAATACAGGCAGTGTGCTGGCATCCCCAATACAGGCAGTGTGCTGGCATCCCCAATACAGGCAGTGTGCTGGCATCCCCAATACAGGCAATGTGCAGCATCCCCAATACAGGCAGTGTGCTGGCATCCCCAATACAGGCAGTGTGCTGGCATCCCCAATACAGGCAGTGTGCGGCATCCCCAATACAGGCAGTGTGCTGGCATCCCCAATACAGGCAGTGTGCGGGCATCGCCAATACAGGCAGTGTGCTGGCATCCCCAATACGGGCAGTGTGCAGGCATCCCCATTACAGGCAGTGTACTGGCATCTCCAATACAGACAGTGTGCTGGCATCCCCAATACAGGCATTGTGCTGGGATCCCCAATACAGGCATTGTGCTGACATCCCCAATACAGACAGTGTGCTGGGATCTCCAATACAGACAGTGTGCTGGCATCCCCCATACAGGCAGTGTGCGGGCATCCCAAATACAGTGTGTGGGCGTCCCCAATACAGGCAGTGTGCTGGCATCCCCAATATAGGCAGTGTGCTGGCATCCCCAATACAGGCAGTGTGCAGGCATCCCCAATACAGGCAGTGTGCAGGCATCCCCAATACAGGCAGTGTGCGGGCACCCCGATACAGGCAGTGTGCTGGCATCCCCAATACAGGCAGTGTGCTGGCATCCCCAATACAGGCAGTGTGCGGGCATCCCCAATACAGTCAGTGTGCGGGCATCCCCAATACAGGCAGTGTGCGGGCATCCCCAATACAGGCAGTGTGCTGGCATCCCCAATACAGGCAGTGTGCTGGCATCCCCAATACAGGCAGTGTGCTGGCATCACCAATACAGGCAGTGTGCGGGCATCCCCAATACAGGCAGTGTGCGGGCATCCCCAATACGGGCAGTGTGCAGGCATCCCCATTACAGGCAGTGTATTGGCATCTCCAATACAGGCAGTGTGCGGGCATCCCCAATACGGGCAGTGTGCAGGCATCCCCATTACAGGCAGTGTACTGGCATCTCCAATACAGGCAGTGTACTGGCATCCCCAAAACAGGCATTGTGCGGGCATCCCCAAAACAGGCATTGTGCAGGCATCCCCAAAACAGGCATTGTGCAGGCATCCCCAATACAGGCAGTGTGCTGGCATCCCCAATACAGGCAGTGTGCTGGCATCCCCAATACAGGCAGTGTGCAGGCATCCCCAATACAGGCAGTGTGCAGGCATCCCCAATACAGGCAGTGTGCAGGCATCCCCAATACAGGCAGTGTGCAGGCATCCCCAATACAGGCAGTGTGCTGGCATACCCAATACATGCAGTGTGCAGGCATCCCCAATACAGGCAGTGTGCGGGCATCCCCGATACAGGCAGTGTGCGGGCATCCCCGATACAGGCAGTGTGCGGGCATCCCCAATACAGGCAGTGTGCTGGCATCCTCAATACAGGCAGTGTGCTGGCATCATCAATACAGGCAGTGTGCTGGCACCCCCGATACAGGCAGTGTCAGTGTGCTGGCACCCCCGATACAGGCAGTGTGCGGGCATCCCCAATACAGACAGTGTGCTGGCATCCCCAATACAGGCAGTGTGCGGGCATCCCCAATACAGGCAGTGTGCTGGCATCCCCAATACAGGCAGTGTGCTGGCATCCCCAATACAGGCAGTGTGCTGGCATCCCCAATACAGGCAGTGTGCTGGCATCCCCAATACAGGCAGTGTGCTGGCATCCCCAGTACAGACAGTGTGCTGGCATCCTCAATACAGGCAGTGTGCAGGCATCCCCAATATAGGCAGTGTGCGGGCATCCCCAATACAGGCAGTGTGCAGGCATCCCCAATACAGACAGTGTGCGGGCATCCCAAATACAGACAGTGTGCTGGCATCCCCAATACAGGCAGTGTGCGGGCATCCCCAATACAGGCAGTGTGCGGGCATCCCCAATACAGGCAGTGTGCGGGCATCCCCAATACAGGCAGTGTGCGGGCATCCCCAATACAGGCAGTGTGCGGGCATCCCCAATACAGGCAGTGTGCTGGCTTACCTAATACAGGCAGTGTGCGGGCATCCCCAATACAGGCAGTGTGCGGGCATCCCCAATACAGGCAGTGTGCGGGCATCCCCAATAAGGCAGTGTGCGGGCATCCCTAATACAGGCAGTGTGCTGGCATCCCCAATACAGGCAGTGTGCTGGCATCCCTAATACAGGCAGTGTGCTGGCATCCCCAATACAGGCAGTGTGCAGGTATCCCCAATACAGGCAGTGTGCTGGCATCCCCAATACAGGCAGTGTGCAGGTATCCCCAATACAGGCAGTGTGCTGGCATCCCAATATAGGCAGTGTGCTGGCATCCCAATACAGGCAGTGTGCTGGCATCCCCAATACAGGCAGTGTGCTGGCATCCCCAATACAGGCAGTGTGCTGGCATCCCCAATACAGACAGTGTGCTGGCATCCCCAACACAGGCAGTGTGCGGGCATCCCAAATACAGACAGTGTGCGGGCATCCCCAAAACAGGCATTGTGCGGGCATCCCCAATACAGGCAGTGTGCTGGCATCCCCAATACAGGCAGTGTGCTGGCATCCCCAATACAGGCAGTGTGCAGGCATCCCCAATACAGGCAGTGTGCAGGCATCCCCAATACAGGCAGTGTGCAGGCATCCCCAATACAGGCAGTGTGCAGGCATCCCCAATACAGGCAGTGTGCTGGCATCCCCAATACAGGCAGTGTGCTGGCATCCCCAATACAGGCAGTGTGCTGGCATCCCCAATACAGGCAGTGTGCTGGCATCCCCAATACATGCAGTGTGCGGGCATCCCCAATACAGGCAGTGTGCGGGCATCCCCGATACAGGCAGTGTGCGGGCATCCCCGATACAGGCAGTGTGCGGGCATCCCCGATACAGGCAGTGTGCGGGCATCCCCAATACAGGCAGTGTGCGGGCATCCCCAATACAGGCAGTGTGCGGGCATCCTCAATACAGGCAGTGTGCTGGCATCATCAATACAGGCAGTGTGCTGGCACCCCCGATACAGGCAGTGTGCGGGCATCCCCAATACAGGCAGTGTGCGGGCATCCCCAATACAGACAGTGTGCTGGCATCCCCAATACAGGCAGTGTGCTGGCATCCCCAATACAGGCAGTGTGCTGGCATCCCCAATACAGGCAGTGTGCTGGTATCCCCAATACAGGCAGTGTGCTGGCATCCCCAATACAGGCAGTGTGCTGGCATCCCCAATACAGGCAGTGTGCTGGCATCCCCAATACAGGCAGTGTGCTGGCAGGTACGCGATCAGGAATCATTTAAATCAGGATGCCCCAAGGTTGTTTAATAAGCCTGCCCTGGAGTCACTTACACTGTGGTGCCACAGTATACATAATACATATATGTATTGATGACATATTAATGCTCTCTCTCATCTGGTGTTATGAATACATATGAAACATAGAAAAGCTTCTTATTTACTAAGAAAGTTTATTGAATCAAGGCCATGGCATCAATAAAAATTAATGCAGTTAAAACTGGGATTTTAGGAGAATTCTAACAGAAAAATGACTTACATCATACACATTAACCGGCACTGGAAAGATCTATAGTCAGGAATTGAGCGCATGTGCCAGTTTATAGAAAACAATCCCCCGATCATCAGATCTTTTTCATATGAATAAAAATATTGAAATAAAGGATGGGCTGCAGTGAGTTTGCACTGTGTGGCCGGGTTGTGGATGACTGCGCAGGAGGACACACACAGGAGGATGAGACAGAGAACAGAGAGAATAGCTGAGGACATGACTACTGACCAATCTGTGTCCAGTTATTCCATGATGAATGTGCAGGTCCTCCAGCCTCCAGTGTCAGTGGGTTCCTCAGGCACAGTTACTGTCGGTTTATAAAGCCAAGCTGTAAAAGAAATAGCACTAGAATTCACATCATAAATAATTATAATATTCTATTTTTCTCTATTTGCAGCAGAAACAAAAAAAGGAATAAAAAAAATAGAAAAAAGTTTGCTTACACTGCTAGTCCTGCAGAAGTGGTGCATGCACCTGGGTTATTGATGGTATGTTGAGTTGCAGGTATTATTTAGACCTAGGGAGCCCAGTGTCAGGTTTTAAGGAGGTATAAATGTTGTAGCAGTCCTCAAATATTCCACCACTAGCACCAACACAAAGACAGGTACATTTTTTACTGATTCACTGAATTCAACTGAGGGCATCAGGTGATTCAGACTCTTTTCCCTGGGCTGAAGCTGGCCACAGCTGAACATAATCCTGTCTGCAGGTTCCCCAGGTCTTATTCCAACCGGAGGCCCACTAGGCTGCCACTGGTCTTCCAGTCGCTAAGTGCTAACTCACTGTGCCTCAACCATCTCCTTGAGAGCCACCATCAGGTCATGTTTTGCACTAATTACTTCACCTGTGCATCAACAGGAGAGGGTTGGGAAACACTGTGTTAGCTCTTCTACCTCCAGACATAGGTCTAGATTCAGAGTTGGCTGAGATTGCAATCTCAGACATTCTTTTGAGAAAAAGTCCCTTTCTTGACACGTTTTCACACTAATTCAACATCAACATTCAAGATCTTTTTGGAAACAATTTAGTATTTTTGCAAGAACAAAAATTATCTCCAAAAGTTTTAACTCCTGTGATTTAGAGAGTGTGTTTTTGCATGACATTTTGGGGAGACCCTTAGACCAGTGCAAATTACCAGTTCCAATTACCTGTACCCCCATTTGGGACACCAGGGGTGGGGAAGAGCCCGGTGCCCATTGGTAAGCCTCAGACCCATACCAAAGGGCATAAGGGCCGTGAACTGGCAGGGAGAAGCTGCCCAGTGCAGTCTCAGAGAGCTGAATTGCCAGCCCTTATGCAAGTTGACTTTTTGTAGGGCATGCTTTTTTTAAAACATAGAATACTAAAAAATGCAATTGCCACCTGTTATTTTCGTTGATAAAAATTATGCCGGCAATAGTGGCATCCCCCAATGTTACACTTTTTCAACCCAAATTTCAGGAAAAGTTCAGTTCGCCGTGAACCCAAACTTCACATGGTTTGCGGCAAAACATGGGAAATGAACCTGGCAGGTTTTCACATGCACCACCCCACAGGTCACAGCCAGCCAAGGAGAAGCAGGGCCAAAGGGGGTCACATGGTCAGAGTTTAAGCGGTCAGGGTAGCTGGGCCAATCAGGAAGCACTACTGCAGGAGATAGGCACGTGATGTGCCACCTATCTACCGTTATCAAGCTGGCTGTTGCAGAGAGAGCATTGCTCTTAGAGCAGGGACATTTTGAACCACAGCTTAGGAGAAAAGAAGGGGCAGGAAAGGAAGTGGACACAGTGGGATGCTGAGAGTGTGTGTGCGTGTTGCACATCAAAATTGTATCTGTCTGCACTGGGATCTTCTGGTTATTGTAGTTCAACCTGTAAAGTCTGAAATCTTCAGTGAGTACGCTCTCCAAAGGTGGGGTTTTGGGAACAATTTCCTCACATGGATACACTCTATATACTCCTCCCCTTCGTCTAGGCTGCAGTATGGTGGCTAGCTCTCCGACCACTTCTCAATCAGCAGGGGCACTCGACAAGTTTGCCCACTTTCCCCAGTGCTATTTGTGAGCCTTTGGTAATCGTCATTTGGACAAACTCAAACATAAAGGGTATTTAGCTGGATGGATGCCACCATGAAGCATGCCTTTTGCCAATGGCATTTTGCTAATTCTATTGCAACCCCACACTCCACTACCCAACGTACTCCAACTCTTAGATGATTTTTCCAAGATTTCAGGCCTCAAGGTTAATAAGCAGAAGTCGATGGGGCTCAACTTAAACATCCCCTCCCCAATCTAACTTCCTGTTCCAGTGTGCCTCATGGACTCTATAATACCTAGGAGTTAAAATCACGCCACGTTACCACTCTCTATACCAGGCTAACTACCCCCCTTCCTGTCTTTGAAATCTATGTTGGGCTCTTGGCGAGGGCACGGGATTTCATGGATAGAGATAATAAACTTAGTGAAAATGACCTTGTTGTCCAAGATGCTATACCACTTTAGAACACGGTATATATCCCTCTATATAAAATCAAAAGTATGCAAAATAGCATTATTAAATTTATTTGGGGGAATACTAGGCCAGGAGTAGCCAGAACAACCATGTTTAGCCATAGGAGAGAGGGGGGGATTGGGAATCCTGTGCATCAATAGATACTTTCAGGCAGCATGGATAGCGCAACTCCATAATTTGCATAACCAGGTGGAAATCCCACTGTGGGTGTCGCTAGAGGCCCCTGCATGAGATTCTATCCCCTTAGACAGTTAATATGGATACCTCCATAACATAGACTTCACATCCCATGCCCAATCCTGAACCATTCCCTTCGAACCTGGCATAAAGTCAAGTACTCTGGGAACCTGCTCTCACTGAACCTCTCCTTAATGTGACTATTTAGAAACCCAATGTTGCCTCTAGGAATGGAGAACCTGGGAGTATTTGGTTGGTGGAATCGAATGGGTATCAGTAAGCTATATCACTTGGTAGTTAGAGATGAGATGATTTCCTAGCCTGCATTGGTTGAGAAGGAAAACGCTCCTATAACTGAGCAATTCAGCTACCTTTATCTGTCATTGGCTTATCCCCCTACTCAAAAATAAAACAACTAGAGCCAATATGACTGCCTTTGAAAATATCTGCACACGGGGGAAACCTACATCGGGCCTTATATCCTTATATCCAAAATCTACTCGCACCTCATTGCACTCTTCCTCAAAACCATCTGGCCCCCATGACTCTCCTTTTATTCTTAGTATACAGTACGTCCTGCTCCAGGTAAGATTCATTACACATGGGATTACCTCCGCCAGATGGCGCTGGACTGCAGAGACAGCGAAATTGGCTCCTTCCGACCCCTCCAATACCCGGGACCGCCCACAATCCCCAGATCTTCTCTGCAGTCTGGACTGCGTAGGACAAGAGGATGGCTCTTCTCGCAGGTGAGCGGGGCTATTAGCCTGTGGCCCTGTAGGACTATTCCCACCCATTCCATTATTAATGTACCTCCCAGCCTTGGCTGGGCTGGTCGGGTGATGGTAGGCAGCACCGCTGTCAGGTGCTTAGGAGCGCTGCTCCACCGCAATCCCCCACCTAAGGGTAGGCGGTATAGGCATATGGTGAGCCTCTATGGGATGCCCCTCCCGCCCTATTGCCCCTTGCCCCTTCTATCGGTGGGTCCTATGTTAAGTGGCCGCTGTCCTCCCTCGATCTCCCTTGTACCTCTCGGGGGGGGGGGGGGGGCTTGGGGGTGTGTGTGTATGTGAATTTGCCTTGGTGCTTCACTGTATTATGTGCTTCTGGTTGGTGTCAGTCGCCGCGCTGACTTGGTTGCACTGGTTGCCTTTTTAAATTTGCCGCCGCCGCACGCGAGCTTCTACTGTGTTCCGCGCTTGGCGGCGGCGTTACCTAAGGTTCTGGTGCGCCGTTATTGGCTGCTTGTCACGTGTGCGGCTTCGCGCTCTTCGGGGGGGCGGGGCCCGCGGTTGGCGTGTTCCGCGTCACTGTCCCCGTGGCCCGCCCCTCGAGGTATACCCGGCACCCTTTTCTCTGGTTCCGGCTGCTGCGTGTCTGGCATCTATCTACCGCGGTTCGTGAGTGCCCTCGCGGGCGGCTTTATTTACCATTTGTCTTTTCATATGTCACTTACGGTTCCCCTTTGCTTATGTCTTTCAGACGGGCTGACCTCTATTGGTTTCTCCCGGCCCTACTCCCTCTATTTAGTTATTTAACTTGTGAGGCCTAGTGTTTAATTACTCCCACTTCCCTAGCGGGTTATTGGGGCATCCTGGGTTGCTTTTATAGCGTGAATCCCTATCGGCCTATTGTGCCGCTATAATCACCATATGGAGGCGTCTCAGGATAATGTGCTCGGGGTTCCTTCGGGACAAGCCCGGCTGTGTGTAGCTTGTGGGGTGTCCCCTACTAGTGCTGACAATGAGCGAGTCTGTGTACCTTGTGCCCAGCAGGTGCTTGTGCTGCAGCCTGGTTTACCAGTAGCTGGGCCTGCGCCTCGTATGGCTTCGCCTACTCCCCCAAGCTTAAATTTGACTCCCATTGAGTTGCATACAAGGGGGGATTCTCAGCCTGATGTGTCTTCTAGACTGGCTAGTGTTGAGAAGTTGCTTGCTAATACCTTGGCGCGTAAGGCCTCTGCAAAAAAGCGGCATTTAACGCCTGATGTCACTCTTTTCCTATTGGAAGCTGATGAGTTTTTGGAACTGTCTGGCTATACCCCTTTGGAAGAAGGGGGGTTATTCATCTGATGAGAGGCTCAGGGGTCATGACGATTCTGGCTCTGACCCCTGGGCCCCAGATGATACTGATAGGCTGTTGGCTCAGATTTTTGAGGTTCTGTCTATTTCTCCCCCGGTTGCGGCTCCCAGGCCATAGGGGGAATTGTTTCATACTGCTAAGCCACGTTTGGAATTTCCTGAGCAAGACCATTTTAATAATCTTGTGCTCAAGGAATGGGAGCGCCCCAGCAGGCTTCCCGGTGTACCTAAGAGATTAGAGGTATCCCTTTCCTACTGATGTGGTGAAGTGTTGGTCATCCCCTCCTGAAGTGGATGCCTCGGTCCTAGGGTTATCTAACACCTCTGTCATGCACTCCCCTGACTCTACTACACTGTGGGATGCTGAGGACCAGCGCATTGACCAGCTGGCGTCCCATGCCTTTGCATGTGTGGGGACAGCACTGCGCCCGGTCTGTGCCTCTGCCATTACCGCTGTGGCTATCAGGACCCTGCTCAGAAGTATCCTTGATGGTGCCCCTGATGATGTGTCTAGTAAGGAGTTTAATGCACTCTCTCGTTGTGATGTTTTTGTGACTTATATCCTCTCTGCCTTGAATGATACCATTAGAATGTGCAGCAGAACCTCTGCCCTTGTGGTGGCTATACGCCGCTCAATTTGGTTGCGCCAGTGGGCTGCTGACAACGCTGCCAAGAAAGCCCTCACTGGTTTTCCCTTCAAGGGACTACGCCTGTTTGGGGACCGCCTGGACCTGTTTGCTAAGGGAGGCAGGTTACCCCAGTGTAGGCGGCAGTCTCGGCCCTTTCAGAGTCAGGGCTCCATTTCCTCCCCCTACCGTGGTGCCAGACAGGGGAGGGGGGTTTCCCTTACTGGGGCCCGAGGAGACTTCTGGGGTAGGGGCAGAGGCCGTGGATGCCCTGGCTCCTCCTGGAGCTCCAAGCTTAAGTCTCCCAAGCCCCCTCAGGCATGAAGCGACGCCCTCACCCATCCGGGTGGGGGTACGGCTTCAGCACTTTCCCTTACTGGGGCCCGAGGAGACTTCTGGGGTAGGGGCAGAGGACGTGGACGCCCTGGCTCCTCCTGGAGCTCCAAGCTTAAGTCTTCTCCCAAGCCCCCTCAGGCATGAAGGGGCGCCCTCACCCATCCGGGTGGGGGGACGGCTTCAGCACTTTGCTCACGTCTGGAGGCTTCATGTCTCAGACGGGTGGATTCAGGATGTAGTGTCCTCCAGTCTGCCATCAGTTCCCTGCATCCAGGGGACTTCATGACGTCTGTGGACATCAAAGTTGCTTATCTTCATATTCCTGTGTTTCCAGGTCATCAAAGGTTCCTCAGGTTCGCTCTGGAGGATCAGCACTACCAATTTGTGGCATTGCCCTTTGGTCTCACTTCAGGTCCCAGAGTGTTCACCAAGGTGCTGGCAGGAGTGATGTCTCTGCTCAGGTCTCAGGGCATCCGCGTGCTGCCCTACCTGGACGACATTCTCATCACTTCCCAGTCCCTACATCAGGCAGAGTTGGATACTCAGTTGGTAGTGTCCACTCTGGAGTCATTTGGCTGGGTGATCAACCATCCCAAGTCTTCCTCCTTGGTGACTCCCTTCCTGGGAATGAATCTGGATACAGTTCAGGCAAGGATTTTTCTTCCTCAGCAGAAGGTGGACAGTCTGATTGCGCAGGTTCAGTTCCTGCTATCTTGTCCTCATCCCTCCATCAGGCAGGGAATGTAGCTGGTGGGCCTGATGGTGGCGTGCTTCGAGGTGGTCCCTTATGCTCAGTTCCACTTGAGGCCTCTGCAAATCCACCTCTTGTCAATATGGGACAAGGTTCCTGCGTCCCTGGACCAGGTCTTTGTGCTTTCCCCCCCTGGTCAGGCGGTCCCTCTCATGGTGGCTGGACTCCAGGAACCTGTTGGGGGGCAGATCCTTTCTGGCCCCCTCCTGGGAGACGGTCACCACGGTTGCCAGTCTGACAGGTTGGGAGGGGTTTCTGGAAGTCCCTGCAGTTCCAAGGGCGGTGGGGTCCTCAGGAGGCCCACACACCTATCAACATTCTGGAACTGCGGGCGATCAGGTTGGTTCTGACTCAGTTGACTCATCACCTTCGGGGCCTGCCTGTTTAGGTACGCTCGGACAACCAGACGGCAGTTGCCTACATCAATCATCAGGGAGGGACCCGTAGCAAGGGGGCCCTCCAGGAAGTGACTCTGATCCTGGCCTGGGCGGAGGCCAATGTTCCCTGCATATCAGCTGTGTACATCCCAGGGGTGGAGAATCTTCAGGCAGACTCTCTGAGCAGGGGGACCTCTCGCCTGGGAGAATGGTCCCTCTGCAATAGGGTGTTTCAATCTCTGTGTCACCGTTGGGGCCAACCAGATGTGGATCTGTTTGCATCCTGTCACAATCACAAGCTCCCGGTCTTTGTCTCCCTGTCCCAGGATCCTCTGGCCTTGGCCACGGATGCTCTAGCAATGTCATGGCAGGACTTTCAGCTCCTGTATGTCTTTCCTCCATTCCCCCTGTTGGGCAGGGTTCTGCGCAAGATAGCTCTGGAGGGGGTGCCAGCAATACTGGTGGCCCCCAGGTGGCCAAGAAGAGTGTGGTTTGCAGACGTGGTGCAGCTGGAAGTAGATCAGTATGCTCTGCCCAGGGTGCCAGACCTGCTCACTCAGGATCACTTACGCCATCCCAATTTACAAACTCTGGCTTTGACGGCCTGGCTGTTGAAACCTCCATCTTGATGGAGAAGGGGCTGTCTACCTCTTTTGTTGATACCATGATAAAGGCTAGGAAGAAGTCTTCTTCTTCCATTTATTATAGGGTTTGGCATGCCTACATTGACTGGTGTGAGTCTAAGTCTCTTCCCTAAGTCTCTTCCCTGTCGTGTGTTCTCTATTCCCAGGATCCTGGAGTTCTTGCAGCATGGGTTGGAGATGGGGCTCCAACTCAGTACTCTGAAGGGTCATGTTTCTGCCCTGGCTGTTTTCTTCCAGAAGTCCTTTGCCCAGCATTCTCTGATCAGGACTTTTTTCCAGGGGGTTACTCATGTGCGTCCCCCACGTAAGCCCATGTTGCCTGTTTGGGATTTGAACTTAGTATTGTCTGCCTTGCAGGGTGCTCCCTTTGAACCTGTGCAGGAGGCTACCCTGGCCATTCTTACTCTTAAGGTTGTCTTTTTGGTGGCTATCACCTCTGTTAGGCATGTGTCTGAGTTGGCGGCACTTTCCATCCAGCCCCCCTACTTTGAGAGACACCAGGACAAGGTGGTGTTTCGCTTCAAGCCAGATTTTCTGCCTAAGGTAGTGTCTGCCTTTCATTTGAATCAGGACATTGTTCTTCCTTCCTTGTGCCCTAATCCTAGTAATGCTAAGGAGAGGGTCTTGCATTCTTTGGATGTGGTTAGGTGTCTGAAGTACTATCTGGTGGCTACTGCACCTTTCAGAAAAACTGATGCTCTTTTTGTGGTCCCTTCTGGTCCTAGGAAGGGTTTGGCACCTGCCAAGTCTACTATCAGTAAATGGATCCGTCAGGCTGTGATTCAGGCCTATTCTGCTAAGGGGAGGAATCCTCCCTTCCATCTTACTGCTCATTCTACTCGTGCTATTGGTGCCTCTTGGGCTTTTCAGCACCAGGCTTCTGTTGAACAAGTTTGCAAGGCCACTACTTGGTCTTCTGTTCATACCTTTTCAAAGTTTTACAAGGTTGATGTTAGGGCCTCAGCTGATGCTGCTTTTGGCCACAAGGTTCTGCAGGCGGCAGTGGTCTGACCTGTCTTGTGTTACCTTTTGGGATCCCACCCTACTTTACGGACACTGCTAATGGATGTCCCATGTGTAATGAATCAGGACGTACTGTATACTAAGAATAATACAATTCTGTGATTACTCACCTGTAGAATTGATATTGTGAGTATACAGTACGTCCTGCTCCACCCCACCCTTGGTTTTGCATTATCCTGTATCCCCTGTATGGTGATTGTTATCATTGTTATAGTTACCAGTTTGGTTCTGTTTTAATTCTCCCGGCTTCTCGTTAACTGCTTTTCAATGCTGGGGATTGTGGGAGGTCCAGGATATTTGAGGGGCCGGGAGGAGCCAATTTCGCTGTCTCTGCAGTCCAGCGACATCTGGCGGAGGTAATCCCATGTCTAATGAATCTTATCTGGAGCAGGACGTACTGTATACTCATAATATCAATTCTACAGGTGAGTAATCACAGAATTGTATTTTTTTCTCTTCCTCGCCCCCCCCTCTTTTCCCTTCCCTGTACCTGGCCCATCCTCTCTCCCCCCCTTTAACCCCTAATTAACAGGAGAAAAGTCTCTTCTACATTAGCATCCAAAAGGATTATGACATTTTAGAATGCATACTGTCGATAGACTACTGTATTTTGTCTGTGTGTACACTCAAAGGACCAACAGTTTATTAAGTCTTAGAAAACTTTAGTATACTGAATTATTTTGTAATGTACAATTTAAATAAAATTACAATAAAAAGATTGAAACAGAAAACTTCAGTGAGGGCTTTTTTTTTCTTTTTTGGCCACATTTGTCTGGTTTAGCTGGCCCCTGTCGCTGTTTTGGGGAACTTGGGGTACACAGTGCCACAGTGTTTAATACAGTTTTTCAAAAAATCAATCTTTTTCACTTTCTAAGTCGGGGTCCACAGAGCCTCAGTGTTTAATACAGTTAAAAAAAAATCTTTTTCACCTGCCAAGGAATATTTTAGGGAACATCTATCTGTTTTAGGAAATACTAAGTAAAATGTCTGGGTAAGATGGGAAAGGACAGGGTAGAGGAAAAGATATCCCTGCAATTCTTCTACCACTAAGGATAAGGATGTTGGTGCCAGTACCAACACTGTCAGCAGCCATGTGCCCAAGCCCAGTAAAAGTAGCCCCAGCCATTTGCCCAGGCCCAACCATAGTAGTGGCAGCATCCATTTGCCTAGGCCCACCATGGCTAGTAGAAGCAGCAGCAAAGTACTCAGTAGTAGCAGCAGCAGCAAGCCAGAGTTGTCCATTTACTCCAGTGGGTGTGTTATTTTGGACAATGCATCCATTGTGGACTGGTTAACTCACTCATGTCAGGAGGAAGAAGACTCTGACGCAGTTGCTTTGAGCCAGATTTCAGTTGATTCACCCTCCACTACAGCTACACTTCACTTTACTTCTCTTCCATCATCTGTCTCTATACTGCCCCCTCCTAGTGGGGTGCCACCTTTTCTCAGCAACCCGGTTGCTCTGTATAGTGATGAGGAGAATTTGTTTGACGCTATTTGACTGAGACGCAATGTCCGAGATGCATAACTGTGGCAGCGAGAGTGGTGGGGGACATACTGGCAGTAATGAAGGTGTTTGTGGTGAATAGAGATGAGCGAACGATTCTAACGAACCCGAATTCGTTACGAATTTCATGAAATATTCGATTCGTTAAAATTCAGAATATCGCCGCGATTTGATTGCTCAAATCGCTTCCTTAAAACTCCATTTACTGCTATACAGTCCATCTAAAACGGTGGATCCACATGTCCCATGGGGCAAGGAATGCTGAGTAGGTGTCACATGCTACCTATCAGCAGACAGGCTTACTGATGATGTTACAGCCCTATATAAACGGCCGCCATCTTGCAGAAGATCATTCTGACACTGTATTGCGGCCAGAGCAGATCAGGCAGGGAGAGAGCGAGGGACAGACAGACAGACAGACTACCTGTGTAATAACTGCTTGCATTTTATAATTAACGTCACTTTTCCACAATCAAGGGAGGCCTCCTCTGTATGTGAGGAGGCGGCATCCCAAATACTAGCATAAATATTTCAAGACTACCTGTCTATTAACTGCTTGCATTTTATAATTAATGTCACTTTTCCACAATCAAAGGAGGCCACCTCTGTATGTGAGCAGGGGGCATCCTAAACACTAGCATTAATATTTCAAGACTACCTGGCTAATAACTGCTTGCATTTTATAAGCAAAGTCACTTTTCCACAATCAAAGGAGGTCACCTCTGTACGTGAGAAGGGGGCATCCCAAATACTAGCACGTGTCTTTTAAGAGTACCTGCCTACTAACCTTTTGTATAAAACAAGTCTGGTTTACAAGTTTAAAGCACCCATTGCCTTTCACCGGGGGCCATTGTCAATGATAGAACTTATCCTTTTAGATTACCTGCCTCCTAACCTTTTGCCTTTTGTATAAAAAATCTGGTTTACTAGTTTAAAGCACCCATTGCCTTTAACCGGGGACCATTGTCAGTGCTAGCACTTATCTTTTAAGAATACCTGCCTACTAACCTTTTGCCTTTTTGTATAAAACAAGTCTGGTTTACAAGTTTAAATCACCCATTGCCTTTCACCCGAGGCCATTGTCAGTGCTAGCACTTATCTTTTAAGAGTACCTGCCTCCTAACCTTTTGCCTTTTGTATAAAACAAGTCTGGTTTACAAGTTTAAAGCACCCATTGCCTTTCACTGGGGTTCATTGTCAGTGCTAGCACTTATCTTTTAAGAGTACCTGCCTCCTAACCTTTTGCCTTTGGATAAAAAAGGTCTGGTTTACAAGTTTAAAGCACCCATTGCCTTTCACTGGGGGCCATTGTCAGTGCTAGCACTTATCTTTTAAGAGTACCTGCCTCCTAACCTTTTGCCTTTTGTATAAAACAAGTCTGGTTTACAAGTTTAAAGCACCCATTGCCTTTCACCGGGGGCCAGTGTCAGTGCTAGCATTTATCTTTTAAGAGTACCTGCCTACAAAACTTTTGCCTTTTGTATAAAACAAGTCTGGTTTACAAGTTTATAGCACCCATTGCCTTTCACTGGGGGCCATTGTCAGTGCTAGCACTTATCTTTTAAGAGTACCTGCCTCCTAACCTTATGCCTTTTGTATAAAAAAAGTCTGGTTTACAAGTTTAAAGCACCCATTGCCTTTCACCGGGAGCCATTGTCAGTGCTAGCACTTATCTTTTAAGAGTACCTGCCTACTAACCTTTTGCCTTTTGTATAAAAAAGTCTGGTTTACAAGTTTAAAGCACCCATTGCCTTTCACCGGGGGCCAGTGTCAGTGCTAGCATTTATCTTTTAAGAGTACCTGCCTACAAAACTTTTGCCTTTGTATAAAACAAGTCTGGTTTACAAGTTTAAAGCACCCATTGCCTTTCACCGGGGGCCATTGTCAGTGCCAGCACTTATCCTTTTAGAGTACCTGCCTCCTAACCTTTTGTCTTTTGTATAAAGAAAGTCTGGTTTACAAGTTTAAAGCACCCATTGCCTTGCACCGGGGGCCATTTTCAGTGCTAGCACTTATCTTTTAAGAGTACCTGCCTCCTAACCTTTTGCCTTTTGTATAAAACAAGTCTGGTTTACAAGTTTAAAGCACCCATTGCCTTTCACCGGGGGCCATTGTCAGTGCCAGCACTTATCCTTTTAGAGTACCTGCCTCCTAACCTTTTGTCTTTTGTATAAAGAAAGTCTGGTTTACAAGTTTAAAGCACCCATTGCCTTTCACCGGGGGCCATTGTCAGTGCTAGCACTTATCTTTTAAGAGTACCTGCCTACTAACCTTTTGCCTTTTGTATAAAAAAGTCTGGTTTACAAGTTTAAAGCACCCATTGCCTTTCACCGGGGCCAGTGTCAGTGCTAGCATTTATCTTTTAAGAGTACCTGCCTACAAAACTTTTGCCTTTTGTATAAAACAAGTATGGTTTACAAGTTTATAGCAACCATTGCCTTGCACTGGGGGCCATTGTCAGTGCTAGCACTTATCTTTTAAGAGTACCTGCCTACTAACCTTTTGCCTTTTGTATAAATAAGTCTGGTTTACAAATTTAAAGCACCCATTGCCTTTCACCGGGGGCCAGTGTCAGTGCTAGCATTTATCTTTTAAGAGTACCTGCCTACAAAACTTTTGCCTTTGTATAAAACAAGTCTGGTTTACAAGTTTAAAGCACCCATTGCCTTGCACCGGGGGCCATTTTCAGTGCTAGCACTTATCTTTTAAGATTACCTGCCTCCTAACCTTTTGCCTTTTGTATAAAACAAGTCTGGTTTACAAGTTTAAAGCACCCATTGCCTTTCACTGGGGGCCATTGTCAGTGCTAGCACTTATCTTTTAAGAGTACCTGCCTCCTAACCTTTTGTCTTTTGTATAAATAAGTCTGGTTTACAAGTTTAAAGCACCCATTGCCTTTCACCGGGGGCCATTGTCAGTGCTAGCACTTATCTTTTAAGAGTACCTGCCTACTAACCTTTTGCCTTTTGTATAAAAAAGTCTGGTTTACACGTTTAAAGCACCCATTGCCTTTCACCGGGGGCCAGTGTCAGTGCTAGCATTTATCTTTTAAGAGTACCTGCCCACAAAACTTTTGCCTTTTGTATAAAACAAGTATGGTTTACAAGTTTATAGCACCCATTGCCTTGCACTGGGGGCCATTGTCAGTGCTAGCACTTATCTTTTAAGAGTACCTGCCTACTAACCTTTTGCCTTTTGTATAAATAAGTCTGGTTTACAAGTTTAAAGCACCCATTGCCTTTCACCGGGGGCCATTGTCAGTGCTAGCACTTATCTTTTAAGAGTACCTGCCTCCTAACCTTTTGCCTTTTGTATAAAAAAAAAGTCTGGTTTACATGTTTAAAGCACCCATTGCCTTTCACCGGGGGCCATTGTCAGTGCTAGCACTTATCTTTTTAGAGTACCTGCCTACAAACCTTTTACCTTTTGTAAAAAAAAATCTGGTTTTACAAGTTTAAAGCACCCATTGCCTTTCACTGGTGGCCATTGTCAGTGCTAGCACTTATCTTTTTAGAGTACATGCCTACTAACCTTTTGCCTTTTGTATAAATAAGTGTGGTTTACATGTTTAAAGCACCCATTGCCTTTCACCGGGGGCCATTGTCAGTGCTAGCACTTATCTTTTAAGAGTACCTGCCTCTTAACCTTATGCCTTTTGTATAAAACAAGTCTGTTTACAAGTTTAAAGCACCCCTTGCTTTTCACTGGGGGCCATTGTCATTGCTAGCACTTATCTTTTAAGAGTACCTGCCTACTAACCTTTTGCCTTTTGTATAAAAAAAGTCTGGTTTACATGTTTAAAGCACCCATTGCCTTTCACTGGTGGCCATTGTCAGTGCTAGCACTTATCTTTTTAGAGTACCTGCCTACAAACCTTTTGCCTTTTGTATAAAAAAGTCTGGTTTTACAAGTTTAAAGCACCCATTGCCTTTCACCGGGGGCCATTGTCAGTGCTAGCACTTATCCTTTTAGAGTACCTGCCTCCTACCCTTTTGCCTTTTGAATAAAAATGTCTGGTTTACAAGTTTAAAGCACCCATTGCCTTTCACTGGGGGCCATTGTCAGTGCTAGCACTTATCCTTTTAGAGTACCTGGCTCCTAACCTTTTGCCTTTTGTATAAAACAAGTCTGGTTTACAAGTTTAAAGCACCCATTGCCTTGCACCGGGGGCCATTGTCAGTGCTAGCACTTATCTTTTAAGAGTTCCTGCCTACTAACCTTTTGCCTTTTGTATAAAAAAGTCTGGTTTACAAGTTTAAAGCACCCATTGCCTTTCACCGGGGGCCAGTGTCAGTGCTAGCACTTATCTTTTCAGAGTACCTGCCTCCTAACCTTTTGCCTTTTGTATAAAAAAGTCTGGTTTACAAGTTTAAAGCACCCATTGCCTTTCACCGGGGGCCATTGTCAGTGCTAGCACTTATCTTTTAAGAGTACCTGCCTACTAACCTTTTGCCTTTTGTATAAAACAAGTCTGGTTTACAAGTTTAAAGCACCCATTGCCTTGCACCGGGGGCCATTGTCAGTGCTAGCACTTATCTTTTAAGAGTTCCTGCCTACTAACCTTTTGCCTTTTGTATAAAAAAGTCTGGTTTACAAGTTTAAAGCACCCATTGCCTTTCACCGGGGGCCAGTGTCAGTGCTAGCACTTATCTTTTAAGAGTACCTGCCTCCTAACCTTTTGCCTTTTGTATAAAAAAGTCTGGTTTACAAGTTTAAAGCACCCATTGCCTTTCACCGGGGGCCATTGTCAGTGCTAGCACTTATCTTTTAAGAGTACCTGCCTACTAACCTTTTGCCTTTTGTATAAAAAAGTCTGGTTTACAAGTTTAAAGCACCCATTGCCTTTCACCGGGGGCCAGTGTCAGTGCTAGCATTTATCTTTTAAGAGTACCTGCCTACAAAACTTTTGCCTTTTGTATAAAACAAGTATGGTTTACAAGTTTATAGCAACCATTGCCTTGCACTGGGGGCCATTTTCAGTGCTAGCACTTATCTTTTAAGAGTACCTGCCTCCTAACCTTTTGCCTTTTGTATAAAACAAGTCTGGTTTACAAGTTTAAATCACCCATTGCCTTTCACCCGAGGCCATTGTCAGTGCTAGCACTTATCTTTTAAGAGTACCTGCCTCCTAACCTTTTGCCTTTTGTATAAAACAAGTCTGGTTTACAAGTTTAAAGCACCCATTGCCTTTCACTGGGGTTCATTGTCAGTGCTAGCACTTATCTTTTAAGAGTACCTGCCTCCTAACCTTTTGCCTTTGGATAAAAAAGGTCTGGTTTACAAGTTTAAAGCACCCATTGCCTTTCACTGGGGGCCATTGTCAGTGCTAGCACTTATCTTTTAAGAGTACCTGCCTCCTAACCTTTTGCCTTTTGTATAAAACAAGTCTGGTTTACAAGTTTAAAGCACCCATTGCCTTTCACCGGGGGCCAGTGTCAGTGCTAGCATTTATCTTTTAAGAGTACCTGCCTACAAAACTTTTGCCTTTTGTATAAAACAAGTCTGGTTTACAAGTTTATAGCACCCATTGCCTTTCACTGGGGGCCATTGTCAGTGCTAGCACTTATCTTTTAAGAGTACCTGCCTCCTAACCTTATGCCTTTTGTATAAAAAAAAGTCTGGTTTACAAGTTTAAAGCACCCATTGCCTTTCACCGGGAGCCATTGTCAGTGCTAGCACTTATCTTTTAAGAGTACCTGCCTCCTAACCTTTTGCCTTTTGTATAAAAAAAGTCTGGTTTACATGTTTAAAGCACCCATTGCCTTTCACCGGGGGCCATTATCAGTGCTAGCTCTTATCTTTTTAGAGTACCTGCCTACAAACCTTTTACCTTTTGTATAAAAAAGTCTGGTTTTACAAGTTTAAAGCACCCATTGCCTTTCATCGGGGGCCATTGTCAGTGCTAGTACTTATCCTTTTAGAGTACCTGCCTCCTACCCTTTTGCCTTTTGTATAAAAAAAGTCTGGTTTACAAGTTTATAGCACCCATTGCCTTTCACTGGGGGCCATTGTCAGTGCTAGCACTTCTCTTTTAAGAGTACCTGCCTCCTAACCTTTTGCCTTTTGTATAAATAAGTCTGGTTTACAAGTTTAAAGCACCCATTGCCTTTCACCGGGGGCCATTGTCAGTGCTAGCACTTATCTTTTAAAAGTACCTGCCTCCTAACTTTTTGCCTTTTGTATAAAACAATTCTGGTTTACATGTTTAAAGCACCAATTGCCTTTCACCGGGGGCCATTGTCAGTGCTAGCACTTATCTTTTAAGAGTACCTGCCTCCTAACCTTATGCCTTTTGTATAAAAAAAGTCTGGTTTACATGTTTAAACCACCCATTGCCTTTCACTGGTGGCCATTGTCAGTGCTAGCACTTATCTTTTTAGAGTACCTGCCTACTAACCTTTTGCCTTTTGTATAAATAAGTGTGGTTTACATGTTTAAAGCACCCATTGCCTTTCACCGGGGGCCATTGTCAGTGCTAGCACTTATCTTTTAAGAGTACCTGCCTCTTAACCTTATGCCTTTTGTATAAAACAAGTCTGTTTACAAGTTTAAAGCACCCCTTGCTTTTCACTGGGGGCCATTGTCATTGCTAGCACTTATCTTTTAAGAGTACCTGCCTACTAACCTTTTGCCTTTTGTATAAAAAAAGTCTGGTTTACATGTTTAAAGCACCCATTGCCTTTCACTGGTGGCCATTGTCAGTGCTAGCACTTATCTTTTTAGAGTACCTGCCTACAAACCTTTTGCCTTTTGTATAAAAAAGTCTGGTTTTACAAGTTTAAAGCACCCATTGCCTTTCACCGGGGGCCATTGTCAGTGCTAGCACTTATCCTTTTAGAGTACCTGCCTCCTACCTGTCACGCTCCCGGAACCACGATTACCACTTGGACAACTCCAGCTCTCTTGGTAAGGGCCTCAACCCCCAATCTCCGCAGCCAGCTTCACCTATAGGAGCCCCCGCTTGCCGAGACGCAGAACACGCCTGCTCGGGATCGGTTGCCCCCAGGACTTTATGGCTCAAAGGATGAGGTCTTACGGTACAGAGTGCTGGAGAGTCCGCGGCTGGAAGTGGAATCGGGTAGCCGGTATGTGAGCGTAAGATGGCAGTCCAATAGACAGGCAAGGGTCGGCAACAGGAGTGGAGATCGAGGATGGACAAAACAAGCGAGGGTCGGCAACAGGAACGGAGATCAAGGATGGTCAAACTGGCAAGGGTCGGCAACAGGAGTGGAGATCGAGGATGGTCAAACAAGCGAGGGTCGGCAACAGGAACGGAGATCAAGGATGGTCAAACTGGCAAGGGTCGGCAACAGGAGTGGAGATCGAGGATGGTCAAACAAGCGAGGGTCGGCAACAGGAACGGAGATCAAGGATGGTCAAACTGGCAAGGGTCGGCAACAGGAGTGGAGATCGAGGATGGTCAAACAAGCGAGGGTCGGCAACAGGAACGGAGATCAAGGATGGTCAAACTGGCAAGGGTCGGCAACAGGAGTGGAGATCGAGGATGGTCAAACAAGCGAGGGTCGGCAACAGGAACGGAGATCAAGGATGGTCAAACTGGCAAGGGTCGGCAACAGGAGTGGAGATCGAGGATGGTCAAACAAGCGAGGGTCGGCAACAGGAACGGAGATCAAGGATAGTCAAAAAACAGGCAAGGTCGGCAACAGGAATCAGGATCAAAATCGAGGATAAACAGCTACAAGGGTCTAGGCGCTATAACAGGCAATGACCAACTGGCTGAAGAGGAGTTATATAGGAAGCAGGTATGATTGGGCCAGGGAAGAGAGCCTGATGATTGGTGCAACTTGGAACTTTATTTCAATTGGATAGCACAGGGCGTGCCGCCCAGGAGTCTGATAGGAACAGCAAGAGATTGGCCAGTAAAATGCCTCCCCTAACCCACAGCTGTAGCTAATTGACTCTCCTCCGGCGGCCGTGCTGAGAGCAGCGCCGCCGGAGGGTATAAGTAAAGCGTGCTCGCGCGCCCGCGCGAGCACGAGACCTAGAGCCGGGGACGCCGGCCGACGGAGGCAGAGGCGCGTGTACGCCGGGCGGAAGCGAAGCCGCCGCCTGCCGCGGCCGCCGCACAGAGAGCCGTGCGGCGGGACGGGGAGCACCGCAGGAACGGGACGCAGGTAAGTGGACACTGACATTACCCCCCCTCTCACGAGGGGCCTCCGGACCCTCACCTGGCTTGCCCGGATTGTCACGGTGGAATTTCCGTACAAGAGCCCTGGCATGGACATCACAAGAAGAAACCCAGCACCTCTCCTCAGGACCGTAACCAACCCAATCAATTAAATATTGTAACGTATTGCGAACCTTACGTGAATCCAGAATCTTGTTCACTTCATACTCTTGCACATTATCCACTAAAACAGGAGGCGGACCAGCAGGAGAAGAGTTTTTAGCTGGTTTCAACAGTGATACATGAAACGAGTTGGAAATTTTCATAGTGGGAGGGAGCTGAACTTTGAAGGTTACGTTATTAAGTTTCCTGACAATGGGGTACGGACCGATGAATTTAGGACCCAGTTTATAAGAAGGCTGACGGAGAGCAATATTCCTAGTGGAAACCCAAACAAGGTCCCCACACTGAAGGATAGGTTCCTGAGACCTGCGATGATCAGCAAACTTTTTATATTTAGCGCGCATAGTTTCTAAATTTTCCTTGACGCGTACCCAAACATCTTTCCGTCTTTGAAGCCACTCTTCTAAGACCGGAAAATCAGAAGGTGCTGCAGAAATCGACGAAGCTCTAGGATGCTTTCCATAATTACAAAAGAACGGGGATATTTTGGTACTGTCACTTGGCGCATTATTATACGCGAACTCGGCAAAGTCAATAAACTCCGACCACTGCTCCTGAGTGTCAGAGATGTAACATCTTAAATATTGTTCTAAGCTTTGATTTGTTCTTTCAGTCTGCCCATTAGACTGGGGATGATACGCGGAGGACAAAGAAACCTGAATCCCCAAACGTGAACAAAAATTTTTCCAAAATCGTGATATAAATTGCACACCCCGATCGGAAACAATATTTAATGGAATACCATGAAGGCGAAAAATATGCGAGACGAACAGGCGCGAAAGTTCAGGGGCCGAGGGTAATTTGGGTAAAGCAATAAAATGAGCCATCTTACTGAATCTATCGACGACTACCCAAACCACAGTGTTCCCATGCGAAAGAGGTAAATCAACAATAAAGTCCATTGAGATGTGAGACCATGGTTCTTTAGGGATCTCAAGCGGAATCAGATACCCACTAGGAGCCTTGTGTACCCCTTTACTTCGTGCACAAACAGGACATGCGTCGATAAGGGCAGTGATATCACGTCTCATAGAAGGCCACCATACGTGGCGCCGAGCTAAAATAAACGTCTTACGAACTCCCAGATGCCCAGCAGTCTTTGCGTCGTGGAATTCGCGAATAACATCAGAACGCAAATGCGGCGGTACAAATTGACATCCTAAAGGTGCGTTTACAGGCGACTCAACTTGGAACGGCGCCAAAACATTAGAGAGATCAGGGAGCAAGGCCCCGACTACACAACCTGCAGGTAAGATGGGCTCACCCGTATCCCCCCGATCCTTACATTCACCAAACATGCGTGACAAAGCATCGGCCTTAGTATTCTTCACGCCCGGCTTAAAGGTAATAATAAAGTTGAAACGGGAAAAAAACAATGCCCAACGGGCCTGTCGAGAATTTAACCTCTTGGCGGCACCTATATACTCGAGATTTTTGTGATCGGTATATACGGTGATAGGATGTAAGGAACCCTCCAACCAATGACGCCATTCATCAAATGCCAGTTTAATAGCTAATAGTTCCCTATTGCCGACATCATAATTTTGTTCTGCGGTATTAAATTTCCGGGAAAAATAAGCACACGGATGCATACGTTCAGGAGATCCGGAAAATTGCGATAAAACAGCTCCAACACCTAATTCAGACGCATCTACCTCAATAATAAAAGGTTTGTTGACGTCGGGGTGTACTAAAACTGGCGCCGAAGTAAAAGCCTGTTTTAGGACGCGGAAGGCTTCAATAGCTGGTGGTGACCAGTTAACAGTGAACGCGGCTTTGCGGGTGAGATTGGTGAGAGGTGCAACGATACTAGAAAAACCCTTGATAAAACGTCGATAGAAATTGGCAAATCCTAAAAAGCGTTGTAATTCTTTTAAGGATTTGGGTTGCACCCAATCCCGTACTGCCGAAACTTTTCCCCCATCCATCTCCAACCCCTGACTAGAAATAATATATCCCAAGAAGGGAACGGAGGCGACCTCAAACATACACTTAGAAATTTTAGCGTATAAGTTATTCTCTCTCAACTTCTGAAGGACCAGTTTTACATGTTGCCTGTGTTCGGAAAGGTTCTTAGAGTAAATGAGGATGTCATCCAAGTAAACCACAACGAAGTTACCCAAAAAGTCACGAAACACGTCATTAACGAAGTCTTGAAAGACCGCAGGAGCATTACAAAGGCCAAAAGGCATCACTAAATATTCATAATGGCCATCCTTAACATTGAACGCCGTTTTCCATTCATCCCCTTGCCGAATACGGATCAGGTTGTAGGCCCCCTTTAGATCTAGTTTAGAAAAAATTCGAGCCCCCACTACCTGATTAAATAAATCACCTATTAAGGGAAGAGGATAACGATTTTTAATAGTGATCTTATTCAAGGCTCTATAATCTATGCAAGGCCTTAAACCCCCATCCTTCTTCTCCACAAAAAAGAAGCCGGCACCTGCCGGTGAAGTAGATGGGCGGATAAAGCCTTTACTCAGATTTTCAGAAATATATTCTTTCATGGCCTGCTCTTCAGCTCGATTCAGATTATAGATTTTGCCCCTAGGGGGAATGGTTCCAGGAAGTAGGTCGATGGGACAGTCATAGGATCTGTGTGGGGGAAGATTGTCAGCGGACCGCTCAGAAAAGACATCTGCCCAATCTATATAAGGCAGAGGCAGTTCTTGGGGCGAAATCTGCACACTCTTAAGGATGGTGGAGAAGCAATGTGATCTGCAGAAATTACTCCACTTAATCAGATCACCGGACTGCCAATTGAATACGGGGTTATGGAGCTTTAGCCATGGGTATCCCAAAACTACTGGTGTTTCCGGACAATCAAACACCAGAAATTCTATAAGTTCAGTATGAGATGAACCGGCCACCAATCTGAGAGGGGGGGTCTTGTGACTGACCGGCCCTCCCAGGATGGCCTTCCCGTTGATGGCCAAAACCTGAAGAGACTTTTCTAGAGGTACCAGTGGAACTCCCAGGATGGAGACTATGTTCCGATCCAGGAAGTTACCTGCAGCTCCACTATCTACAAACGCAGATACTGCCTGTTTGGAAAGACCCCAGAAAAGCTCAGTAGGGATTAACATCTTATCATGGTGAGGGTAATGCTTCAATTCACCTAGGTCAGCACCCTCTTCCTGACCTAGGCAAGAAAGTTTCCCGCCGGATATCCCTTATTTGGGCAAGACCTGGCAAAATGCCCCGGGGACCCACAATAGAGACAAAGACCCAAAGACCGTCTTCGTTGTTTCTCGTCCTGAGAAAGACGGGCTCTGCCAACCTGCATTGGCTCCTCTTGAGAGGGAGAGGAGGAGTTTACCCCACCAGAAGTTGAAGGGCTGGGAGTTTGTGAAGGTCTAAAGGGCGTAGTAACTCTAACCCTTTCCCTGGCTCTCTCCCTAAGACGCCTATCGATCCTGATGGAGACCTGCATAAGCTGGTCCAAATCTTTTGGGGTAGGAAAGTTGACCAGGGCATCTTTAATATTTTCGGACAGCCCCATACGGTATTGGCTACACAGGGCTGGATTATTCCAGGTAGATTCTACTGCCCAGCGCCGGAACTCAGCGCTGTAGTCCTCGGCGGAATTCCGACCCTGCTTCAAGGCCCGAAGCCTGTTTTCCGCCGTGGACTGACGATCTGGATCCGCATACAACACTCCCATAGCTGAAAAAAAAGATGTCACGGAGTGTAAGGCAAGATCTTCAGGGAGCAAGCTGAAAGCCCATGACTGGGGATCTCCTTGTAACAAAGAAATAATTAAACCCACCCGTTGGGTTTCTGTGCCAGAAGATAAAGGCCGCAGCCTAAAGTAGAGTTCACACGAATTCTTGAAATTTGAAAAGCCGGCCCGGTCTCCAAAGAATTTTTCAGGCAAAGGAACCTTAGGCTCAGGAATATGAGGTGATACAGCGGGTGTTGAAGTCTGGCGGGTTTCTTGGTTGGCCACCCTCTGGGCAAGTTGATTGATAGCGGTGGCCATCGCCTGCACTTGCTGTACCAGGTCTTCCATATTGATATTTTTTGGGCCTGTTATAATGTCACGCTCCCGGAACCACGATTACCACTTGGACAACTCCAGCTCTCTTGGTAAGGGCCTCAACCCCCAATCTCCGCAGCCAGCTTCACCTATAGGAGCCCCCGCTTGCCGAGACGCAGAACACGCCTGCTCGGGATCGGTTGCCCCCAGGACTTTATGGCTCAAAGGATGAGGTCTTACGGTACAGAGTGCTGGAGAGTCCGCGGCTGGAAGTGGAATCGGGTAGCCGGTATGTGAGCGTAAGATGGCAGTCCAATAGACAGGCAAGGGTCGGCAACAGGAGTGGAGATCGAGGATGGTCAAAACAAGCGAGGGTCGGCAACAGGAACGGAGATCAAGGATGGTCAAACTGGCAAGGGTCGGCAACAGGAGTGGAGATCGAGGATGGTCAAACAAGCGAGGGTCGGCAACAGGAACGGAGATCAAGGATGGTCAAACTGGCAAGGGTCGGCAACAGGAGTGGAGATCGAGGATGGTCAAACAAGCGAGGGTCGGCAACAGGAACGGAGATCAAGGATGGTCAAACTGGCAAGGGTCGGCAACAGGAGTGGAGATCGAGGATGGTCAAACAAGCGAGGGTCGGCAACAGGAACGGAGATCAAGGATGGTCAAACTGGCAAGGGTCGGCAACAGGAGTGGAGATCGAGGATGGTCAAACAAGCGAGGGTCGGCAACAGGAACGGAGATCAAGGATGGTCAAACTGGCAAGGGTCGGCAACAGGAGTGGAGATCGAGGATGGTCAAACAAGCGAGGGTCGGCAACAGGAACGGAGATCAAGGATAGTCAAAAAACAGGCAAGGTCGGCAACAGGAATCAGGATCAAAATCGAGGATAAACAGCTACAAGGGTCTAGGCGCTATAACAGGCAATGACCAACTGGCTGAAGAGGAGTTATATAGGAAGCAGGTATGATTGGGCCAGGGAAGAGAGCCTGATGATTGGTGCAACTTGGAACTTTATTTCAATTGGATAGCACAGGGCGTGCCGCCCAGGAGTCTGATAGGAACAGCAAGAGATTGGCCAGTAAAATGCCTCCCCTAACCCACAGCTGTAGCTAATTGACTCTCCTCCGGCGGCCGTGCTGAGAGCAGCGCCGCCGGAGGGTATAAGTAAAGCGTGCTCGCGCGCCCGCGCGAGCACGAGACCTAGAGCCGGGGACGCCGGCCGACGGAGGCAGAGGCGCGTGTACGCCGGGCGGAAGCGAAGCCGCCGCCTGCCGCGGCCGCCGCACAGAGAGCCGTGCGGCGGGACGGGGAGCACCGCAGGAACGGGACGCAGGTAAGTGGACACTGACACTACCCTTTTGCCTTTTGAATAAAAATGTCTGGTTTACAAGTTTAAAGCACCCATTGCCTTTCACCGGGGGCCATTGTCAGTGCTAGCACTTATCCTTTTAGAGTACCTGGCTCCTAACCTTTTGCCTTTTGTATAAAACAAGTCTGGTTTACAAGTTTAAAGCACCCATTGCCTTGCACCGGGGGCCATTGTCAGTGCTAGCACTGATCTTTTAAGAGTTTCTGCCTACTAACCTTTTGCCTTTTGTATAAAAAAGTCTGGTTTACAAGTTTAAAGCACCCATTGCCTTTCACCGTGGGCCAGTGTCAGTGCTAGCACTTATCTTTTAAGAGTACCTGCCTCCTAACCTTTTGCATAAAAAAAGTCTGGTTTACATGTTTAAAGCACCCATTGCCTTTCACCGGGGGCCATTGTCAGTGCTAGCACTTATCTTTTAAGAGTACCTGCCTACTAACCTTTTGCCTTTTGTATAAAAAAGTCTGGTTTACAAGTTTAAAGCACCCATTGCCTTTCACCGGGGGCCAGTGTCAGTGCTAGCATTTATCTTTTAAGAGTACCTGCCTACAAAACTTTTGCCTTTGTATAAAACAAGTCTGGTTTACAAGTTTAAAGCACCCATTGACTTTCACCGGGGGCCATTGTCAGTGCCAGCACTTATCCTTTTAGAGTACCTGCCTCCTAACCTTTTGTCTTTTGTATAAAGAAAGTCTGGTTTACAAGTTTAAAGCACCCATTGCCTTGCACCGGGGGCCATTTTCAGTGCTAGCACTTATCTTTTAAGAGTACCTGCCTCCTAACCTTTTGCCTTTTGTATAAAACAAGTCTGGTTTACAAGTTTAAAGCACCCATTGCCTTTCACTGGGGGCCATTGTCAGTGCTAGCACTTATCTTTTAAGAGTACCTGCCTCCTAACCTTTTGCCTTTTGTATAAAAAAGTCTGGTTTACAAGTTTAAAGCACCCATTGCCTTTCACCGGGGGCCATTGTCAGTGCTAGCACTTATCTTTTAAGAGTACCTGCCTACTAACCTTTTGCCTTTTGTATAAAAAAGTCTGGTTTACAAGTTTAAAGCACCCATTGCCTTTCACCGGGGGCCAGTGTCAGTGCTAGCATTTATCTTTTAAGAGTACCTGCCTACAAAACTTTTGCCTTTTGTATAAAACAAGTATGGTTTACAAGTTTATAGCAACCATTTCCTTGCACTGGGGGCCATTGTCAGTGCT
The DNA here is from genome assembly GCA_027917425.1 of Gastrophryne carolinensis. Classification (NCBI taxonomy): domain Eukaryota; kingdom Metazoa; phylum Chordata; class Amphibia; order Anura; family Microhylidae; genus Gastrophryne; species Gastrophryne carolinensis. Next base: position 644,516,001 of record CM051234.1, on the reverse strand, counting down.
AGCACTTATCTTTTAAGAGTACCTGCCTACTAACCTTTTGCCTTTTGTAAAAAAAATAAGTCTGGTTTACAAATTTAAAGCACCCATTGCCTTTCACCGGGGGCCAGTGTCAGTGCTAGCATTTATCTTTTAAGAGTACCTGCCTACAAAACTTTTGCCTTTGTATAAAACAAGTCTGGTTTACAAGTTTAAAGCACCCATTGCCTTGCACCGGGGGCCATTTTCAGTGCTAGCACTTATCTTTTAAGATTACCTGCCTCCTAACCTTTTGCCTTTTGTATAAAACAAGTCTGGTTTACAAGTTTAAAGCACCCATTGCCTTTCACTGGGGGCCATTGTCAGTGCTAGCACTTATTTTTTAAGAGTACCTGCCTCCTAACCTTTTGTCTTTTGTATAAATAAGTCTGGTTTACAAGTTTAAAGCACCCATTGCCTTTCACCGGGGGCCATTGTCAGTGCTAGCACTTATCTTTTAAGAGTACCTGCCTACTAACCTTTTGCCTTTTGTATAAAAAAGTCTGGTTTACAAGTTTAAAGCACCCATTGCCTTTCACCGGGGGCCAGTGTCAGTGCTAGCATTTATCTTTTAAGAGTACCTGCCCACAAAACTTTTGCCTTTTGTATAAAACAAGTATGGTTTACAAGTTTATAGCACCCATTGCCTTGCACTGGGGGCCATTGTCAGTGCTAGCACTTATCTTTTAAGAGTACCTGCCTACTAACCTTTTGCCTTTTGTATAAATAAGTCTGGTTTACAAGTTTAAAGCACCCATTGCCTTTCACCGGGGGCCATTGTCAGTGCTAGCACTTATCTTTTAAGAGTACCTGCCTCCTAACCTTTTGCCTTTTGTATAAAAAAAAGTCTGGTTTACATGTTTAAAGCACCCATTGCCTTTCACCGGGGGCCATTGTCAGTGCTAGCACTTATCTTTTTAGAGTACCTGCCTACAAACCTTTTACCCTTTGTAAAAAAAAATCTGGTTTTACAAGTTTAAAGCACCCATTGCCTTTCACTGGTGGCCATTGTCAGTGCTAGCACTTATCTTTTTAGAGTACCTGCCTACTAACCTTTTGCCTTTTGTATAAATAAGTGTGGTTTACATGTTTAAAGCACCCATTGCCTTTCACCGGGAGCCATTGTCAGTGCTAGCACTTATCTTTTAAGAGTACCTGCCTCTTAACCTTATGCCTTTTGTATAAAACAAGTCTGTTTACAAGTTTAAAGCACCCCTTGCTTTTCACTGGGGGCCATTGTCATTGCTAGCACTTATCTTTTAAGAGTACCTGCCTACTAACCTTTTGCCTTTTGTATAAAAAAAGTCTGGTTTACATGTTTAAAGCACCCATTGCCTTTCACTGGTGGCCATTGTCAGTGCTAGCACTTATCTTTTTAGAGTACCTGCCTACAAACCTTTTGCCTTTTGTATAAAAAAGTCTGGTTTTACAAGTTTAAAGCACCCATTGCCTTTCACCGGGGGCCATTGTCAGTGCTAGCACTTATCCTTTTAGAGTACCTGCCTCCTACCCTTTTGCCTTTTGAATAAAAATGTCTGGTTTCAAGTTTAAAGCACCCATTGCCTTTCACTGGGGGCCATTGTCAGTGCTAGCACTTATCCTTTTAGAGTACCTGGCTCCTAACCTTTTGCCTTTTGTATAAAACAAGTCTGGTTTACAAGTTTAAAGCACCCATTGCCTTGCACCGGGGGCCATTGTCAGTGCTAGCACTTATCTTTTAAGAGTTCCTGCCTACTAACCTTTTGCCTTTTGTATAAAAAAGTCTGGTTTACAAGTTTAAAGCACCCATTGCCTTTCACCGGGGGCCAGTGTCAGTGCTAGCACTTATCTTTTAAGAGTACCTGCCTCCTAACCTTTTGCCTTTTGTATAAAAAAGTCTGGTTTACAAGTTTAAAGCACCCATTGCCTTTCACCGGGGGCCAGTGTCAGTGCTAGCATTTATCTTTTAAGAGTACCTGCCTACAAAACTTTTGCCTTTGTATAAAACAAGTCTGGTTTACAAGTTTAAAGCACCCATTGCCTTTCACCGGGGGCCATTGTCAGTGCCAGCACTTATCCTTTTAGAGTACCTGCCTCCTGACCTTTTGTCTTTTGTATAAAGAAAGTCTGGTTTACAAGTTTAAAGCACCCATTGCCTTGCACCGGGGGCCATTTTCAGTGCTAGAACTTATCTTTTAAGAGTACCTGCCTCCTAACCTTTTGCCTTTTGTATAAAACAAGTCTGGTTTACAAGTTTAAAGCACCCATTGCCTTTCACTGGGGGCCATTGTCAGTGCTAGCACTTATCTTTTAAGAGTACCTGCCTCCTAACCTTTTGCCTTTTGTATAAAAAAGTCTGGTTTACAAGTTTAAAGCACCCATTGCCTTTCACCGGGGGCCATTGTCAGTGCTAACACTTATCTTTTAAGAGTACCTGCCTACTAACCTTTTGCCTTTTGTATAAAAAAGTCTGGTTTACAAGTTTAAAGCACCCATTGCCTTTCACCGGGGGCCAGTGTCAGTGCTAGCATTTATCTTTTAAGAGTACCTGCCTACAAAACTTTTGCCTTTTGTATAAAACAAGTATGGTTTACAAGTTTATAGCAACCATTGCCTTGCACTGGGGGCCATTGTCAGTGCTAGCACTTATCTTTTAAGAGTACCTGCCTACTAACCTTTTGCCTTTTGTATAAATAAGTCTGGTTTACAAATTTAAAGCACCCATTGCCTTTCACCGGGGGCCAGTGTCAGTGCTAGCATTTATCTTTTAAGAGTACCTGCCTACAAACCTTTTGCCTTTTGTATCAAAAAGTCTGGTTTTACAAGTTTAAAGCACCCATTGCCTTTCACCGGGGGCCATTGTCAGTGCTAGCACTTATCCTTTTAGAGTACCTGCCTCCTACCCTTTTGCCTTTTGAATAAAAATGTCTGGTTTCAAGTTTAAAGCACCCATTGCCTTTCACTGGGGGCCATTGTCAGTGCTAGCACTTATCCTTTTAGAGTACCTGGCTCCTAACCTTTTGCCTTTTGTATAAAACAAGTCTGGTTTACAAGTTTAAAGCACCCATTGCCTTGCACCGGGGGCCATTGTCAGTGCTAGCACTTATCTTTTAAGAGTTCCTGCCTACTAACCTTTTGCCTTTTGTATAAAAAAGTCTGGTTTACAAGTTTAAAGCACCCATTGCCTTTCACCGGGGGCCAGTGTCAGTGCTAGCACTTATCTTTTAAGAGTACCTGCCTCCTAACCTTTTGCCTTTTGTATAAAAAAGTCTGGTTTACAAGTTTAAAGCACCCATTGCCTTTCACCGGGGGCCAGTGTCAGTGCTAGCATTTATCTTTTAAGAGTACCTGCCTACAAAACTTTTGCCTTTGTATAAAACAAGTCTGGTTTACAAGTTTAAAGCACCCATTGCCTTTCACCGGGGGCCATTGTCAGTGCCAGCACTTATCCTTTTAGAGTACCTGCCTCCTGACCTTTTGTCTTTTGTATAAAGAAAGTCTGGTTTACAAGTTTAAAGCACCCATTGCCTTGCACCGGGGGCCATTTTCAGTGCTAGAACTTATCTTTTAAGAGTACCTGCCTCCTAACCTTTTGCCTTTTGTATAAAACAAGTCTGGTTTACAAGTTTAAAGCACCCATTGCCTTTCACTGGGGGCCATTGTCAGTGCTAGCACTTATCTTTTAAGAGTACCTGCCTCCTAACCTTTTGCCTTTTGTATAAAAAAGTCTGGTTTACAAGTTTAAAGCACCCATTGCCTTTCACCGGGGGCCATTGTCAGTGCTAACACTTATCTTTTAAGAGTACCTGCCTACTAACCTTTTGCCTTTTGTATAAAAAAGTCTGGTTTACAAGTTTAAAGCACCCATTGCCTTTCACCGGGGGCCAGTGTCAGTGCTAGCATTTATCTTTTAAGAGTACCTGCCTACAAAACTTTTGCCTTTTGTATAAAACAAGTATGGTTTACAAGTTTATAGCAACCATTGCCTTGCACTGGGGGCCATTGTCAGTGCTAGCACTTATCTTTTAAGAGTACCTGCCTACTAACCTTTTGCCTTTTGTATAAATAAGTCTGGTTTACAAATTTAAAGCACCCATTGCCTTTCACCGGGGGCCATTGTCAGTGCTAGCACTTATCCTTTTAGAGTACTTGCCTCCTACCCTTTTGCCTTTTGAATAAAAATGTCTGGTTTACAAGTTTAAAGCACCCATTGCCTTTCACCGGGGGCCATTGTCAGTGCTAGCACTTATCCTTTTAGAGTACCTGGCTCCTAACCTTTTGCCTTTTGTATAAAACAAGTCTGGTTTACAAGTTTAAAGCACCCATTGCCTTGCACCGGGGGCCATTGTCAGTGCTAGCACTTATCTTTCAAGAGTTCCTGCCTACTAACCTTTTGCCTTTTGTATAAAAAAGTCTGGTTTACAAGTTTAAAGCACCCATTGCCTTTCACCGGGGGCCAGTGTCAGTGCTAGCACTTATTTTTTAAGAGTACCTGCCTCCTAACCTTTTGCATAAAAAAGTCTGGTTTACATGTTTAAAGCACCCATTGCCTTTCACCGGGGGCCATTGTCAGTGCTAGCACTTATCTTTTAAGAGTACCTGCCTACTAACCTTTTGCCTTTTGTATAAAAAAGTCTGGTTTACAAGTTTAAAGCACCCATTGCCTTTCACCGGGGGCCAGTGTCAGTGCTAGCATTTATCTTTTAAGAGTACCTGCCTACAAAACTTTTGCCTTTGTATAAAACAAGTCTGGTTTACAAGTTTAAAGCACCCATTGCCTTTCACCGGGGGCCATTGTCAGTGCCAGCACTTATCCTTTTAGAGTACCTGCCTCCTAACCTTTTGTCTTTTGTATAAAGAAAGTCTGGTTTACAAGTTTAAAGCACCCATTGCCTTGCACCGGGGGCCATTTTCAGTGCTAGCACTTATCTTTTAAGAGTACCTGCCTCCTAACTTTTTGCCTTTTGTATAAAACAAGTCTGGTTTACAAGTTTAAAGCACCCATTGCCTTTCACTGGGGGCCATTGTCAGTGCTAGCACTTATCTTTTAAGAGTACCTGCCTCCTAACCTTTTGCCTTTTGTATAAAAAAGTCTGGTTTACAAGTTTAAAGCACCCATTGCCTTTCACCGGGGGCCATTGTCAGTGCTAGCACTTATCTTTTAAGAGTACCTGCCTACTAACCTTTTGCCTTTTGTATAAAAAAGTCTGGTTTACAAGTTTAAAGCACCCATTGCCTTTCACCGGGGGCCAGTGTCAGTGCTAGCATTTATCTTTTAAGAGTACCTGCCTACAAAACTTTTGCCTTTTGTATAAAACAAGTATGGTTTACAAGTTTATAGCAACCATTGCCTTGCACTGGGGGCCATTGTCAGTGCTAGCACTTATCTTTTAAGAGTACCTGCCTACTAACCTTTTGCCTTTTGTATAAATAAGTCTGGTTTACAAGTTTAAAGCACCCATTGCCTTGCACCGGGGGCCATTTTCAGTGCTAGCACTTATCTTTTAAGAGTACCTGCCTCCTAACCTTTTGCCTTTTGTATAAAACAAGTCTGGTTTACAAGTTTAAAGCACCCATTGCCTTTCACTGGGGGCCATTGTCAGTGCTAGCACTTATCTTTTAAGAGTACCTGCCTCCTAACCTTTTGTCTTTTGTATAAATAAGTCTGGTTTACAAGTTTAAAGCACCCATTGCCTTTCACCGGGGGCCATTGTCAGTGCTAGCACTTATCTTTTAAGAGTACCTGCCTACTAACCTTTTGCCTTTTGTATAAAAAAGTCTGGTTTACAAGTTTAAAGCACCCATTGCCTTTCACCGGGGGCCAGTGTCAGTGCTAGCATTTATCTTTTAAGAGTACCTGCCCACAAAACTTTTGCCTTTTGTATAAAACAAGTATGGTTTACAAGTTTATAGCACCCATTGCCTTGCACTGGGGGCCATTGTCAGTGCTAGCACTTATCTTTTAAGAGTACCTGCCTACTAACCTTTTGCCTTTTGTATAAATAAGTCTGGTTTACAAGTTTAAAGCACCCATTGCCTTTCACCGGGGGCCATTGTCAGTGCTAGCACTTATCTTTTAAGAGTACCTGCCTACAAACCTTTTACCTTTTGTAAAAAAAATCTGGTTTTACAAGTTTAAAGCACCCATTGCCTTTCACTGGTGGCCATTGTCAGTGCTAGCACTTATCTTTTTAGAGTACCTGCCTACTAACCTTTTGCCTTTTGTATAAATAAGTGTGGTTTACATGTTTAAAGCACCCATTGCCTTTCACCGGGGGCCATTGTCAGTGCTAGCACTTATCTTTTAAGAGTACCTGCCTCTTAACCTTATGCCTTTTGTATAAAACAAGTCTGTTTACAAGTTTAAAGCACCCCTTGCTTTTCACTGGGGGCCATTGTCATTGCTAGCACTTATCTTTTAAGAGTACCTGCCTACTAACCTTTTGCCTTTTGTATAAAAAAAGTCTGGTTTACATGTTTAAAGCACCCATTGCCTTTCACTGGTGGCCATTGCCAGTGCTAGCACTTATCTTTTTAGAGTACCTGCCTACAAACCTTTTGCCTTTTGTATAAAAAAGTCTGGTTTTACAAGTTTAAAGCACCCATTGCCTTTCACCGGGGGCCATTGTCAGTGCTAGCACTTATCCTTTTAGAGTACCTGCCTCCTACCCTTTTGCCTTTTGAATAAAAATGTCTGGTTTACAAGTTTAAAGCACCCATTGCATTTCACTGGGGGCCATTGTCAGTGCTAGCACTTATCCTTTTAGAGTACCTGGCTCCTAACCTTTTGCCTTTTGTATAAAACAAGTCTGGTTTACAAGTTTAAAGCACCCATTGCCTTGCACCGGGGGCCATTGTCAGTGCTAGCACTTATCTTTTAAGAGTTCCTGCCTACTAACCTTTTGCCTTTTGTATAAAAAAGTCTGGTTTACAAGTTTAAAGCACCCATTGCCTTTCACCGGGGGCCAGTGTCAGTGCTAGCACTTATCTTTTAAGAGTACCTGCCTCCTAACCTTTTGCATAAAAAAAGTCTGGTTTACATGTTTAAAGCACCCATTGCCTTTCACCGGGGGCCATTGTCAGTGCTAGCACTTATCTTTTAAGAGTACCTGCCTACTAACCTTTTGCCTTTTGTATAAAAAAGTCTGGTTTACAAGTTTAAAGCACCCATTGCCTTTCACCGGGGGCCAGTGTCAATGCTAGCATTTATCTTTTAAGAGGACCTGCCTACAAAACTTTTGCCTTTGTATAAAACAAGTCTGGTTTACAAGTTTAAAGCACCCATTGCCTTTCACCGGGAGCCATTGTCAGTGCCAGCACTTATCCTTTTAGAGTACCTGCCTCCTAACCTTTTGTCTTTTGTATAAAGAAAGTCTGGTTTACAAGTTTAAAGCACCCATTGCCTTGCACCGGGGGCCATTTTCAGTGCTAGAACTTATCTTTTAAGAGTACCTGCCTCCTAACCTTTTGCCTTTTGTATAAAACAAGTCTGGTTTACAAGTTTAAAGCACCCATTGCCTTTCACTGGGGGCCATTGTCAGTGCTAGCACTTATCTTTTAAGAGTACCTGCCTCCTAACCTTTTGCCTTTTGTATAAAAAAGTCTGGTTTACAAGTTTAAAGCACCCATTGCCTTTCACCGGGGGCCATTGTCAGTGCTAGCACTTATCTTTTAAGAGTACCTGCCTACTAACCTTTTGCCTTTTGTATAAAAAAGTCTGGTTTACAAGTTTAAAGCACCCATTGCCTTTCACCGGGGGCCAGTGTCAGTGCTAGCATTTATCTTTTAAGAGTACCTGCCTACAAAACTTTTGCCTTTTGTATAAAACAAGTATGGTTTACAAGTTTATAGCAACCATTGCCTTGCACTGGGGGCCATTGTCAGTGCTAGCACTTATCTTTTAAGAGTACCTGCCTACAAAACTTTTGCCTTTGTATAAAACAAGTCTGGTTTACAAGTTTAAAGCACCCATTGCCTTTCACCGGGGGCCATTGTCAGTGCTAGCACTTATCCTTTTAGAGTACCTGCCTCCTAACCTTTTGTCTTTTGTATAAAGAAAGTCTGGTTTACAAGTTTAAAGCACCCATTGCCTTGCACCGGGGGCCATTTTCAGTGCTAGCACTTATCTTTTAAGATTACCTGCCTCCTAACCTTTTGCCTTTTGTATAAAACAAGTCTGGTTTACAAGTTTAAAGCACCCATTGCCTTTCACTGGGGGCCATTGTCAGTGCTAGCACTTATCTTTTAAGAGTACCTGCCTCCTAACCTTTTGTCTTTTGTATAAATAAGTCTGGTTTACAAATTTAAAGCACCCATTGCCTTTCACCGGGGGCCATTGTCAGTGCTAGCACTTATCTTTTAAGAGTACCTGCCTATTAACCTTTTGCCTTTTGTATAAAAAAGTCTGGTTTACAAGTTTAAAGCACCCATTGCCTTTCACCGGGGGCCAGTGTCAGTGCTAGCATTTATCTTTTAAGAGTACCTGCCCACAAAACTTTTGCCTTTTGTAAAAAAAAATCTGGTTTTACAAGTTTAAAGCACCCATTGCCTTTCACTGGTGGCCATTGTCAGTGCTAGCACTTATCTTTTTAGAGTACCTGCCTACTAACCTTTTGCCTTTTGTATAAATAAGTGTGGTTTACATGTTTAAAGCACCCATTGCCTTTCACCGGGGGCCATTGTCAGTGCTAGCACTTATCTTTTAAGAGTACCTGCCTCTTAACCTTATGCCTTTTGTATAAAACAAGTCTGTTTACAAGTTTAAAGCACCCCTTGCTTTTCACTGGGGGCCATTGTCATTGCTAGCACTTATCTTTTAAGAGTACCTGCCTACTAACCTTTTGCCTTTTGTATAAAAAAAGTCTGGTTTACATGTTTAAAGCACCCATTGCCTTTCACTGGTGGCCATTGTCAGTGCTAGCACTTATCTTTTTAGAGTACCTGCCTACAAACCTTTTGCCTTTTGTATAAAAAAGTCTGGTTTTACAAGTTTAAAGCACCCATTGCCTTTCACCGGGGGCCATTGTCAGTGCTAGCACTTATCCTTTTAGAGTACCTGCCTCCTACCCTTTTGCCTTTTGAATAAAAATGTCTGGTTTACAAGTTTAAAGCACCCATTGCCTTTCACTGGGGGCCATTGTCAGTGCTAGCACTTATCCTTTTAGAGTACCTGGCTCCTAACCTTTTGCCTTTTGTATAAAACAAGTCTGGTTTACAAGTTTAAAGCACCCATTGCCTTGCACCGGGGGCCATTGTCAGTGCTAGGACTTATCTTTTAAGAGTTCCTGCCTACTAACCTTTTGCCTTTTGTATAAAAAAGTCTGGTTTACAAGTTTAAAGCACCCATTGCCTTTCACCGGGGGCCAGTGTCAGTGCTAGCACTTATCTTTTAAGAGTACCTGCCTCCTAACCTTTTGCATAAAAAAAGTCTGGTTTACATGTTTAAAGCACCCATTGCCTTTCACCGGGGGCCATTGTCAGTGCTAGCACTTATCTTTTAAGAGCACCTGCCTACTAACCTTTTGCCTTTTGTATAAAAAAGTCTGGTTTACAAGTTTAAAGCACCCATTGCCTTTCACCGGGGGCCAGTGTCAGTGCTAGCATTTATCTTTTAAGAGTACCTGCCTCCAAAACTTTTGCCTTTGTATAAAACAAGTCTGGTTTACAAGTTTAAAGCACCCATTGCCTTTCACCGGGGGCCATTGTCAGTGCCAGCACTTATCCTTTTAGAGTACCTGCCTCCTAACCTTTTGTCTTTTGTATAAAGAAAGTCTGGTTTACAAGTTTAAAGCACCCATTGCCTTGCACCGGGGGCCATTTTCAGTGCTAGAACTTATCTTTTAAGAGTACCTGCCTCCTAACCTTTTGCCTTTTGTATAAAACAAGTCTGGTTTACAAGTTTAAAGCACCCATTGCCTTTCACTGGGGGCCATTGTCAGTGCTAGCACTTATCTTTTAAGAGTACCTGCCTCCTAACCTTTTGCCTTTTGTATAAAAAAGTCTGGTTTACAAGTTTAAAGCACCCATTGCCTTTCACCGGGGGCCATTGTCAGTGCTAGCACTTATCTTTTAAGAGTACCTGCCTACTAACCTTTTGCCTTTTGTATAAAAAAGTCTGGTTTACAAGTTTAAAGCACCCATTGCCTTTCACCGGGGGCCAGTGTCAGTGCTAGCATTTATCTTTTAAGAGTACCTGCCTACAAAACTTTTGCCTTTTGTATAAAACAAGTATGGTTTACAAGTTTATAGCAACCATTGCCTTGCACTGGGGGCCATTGTCAGTGCTAGCACTTATCTTTTAAGTGTACCTGCCTACTAACCTTTTGCCTTTTGTATAAATAAGTCTGGTTTACAAATTTAAAGCACCCATTGCCTTTCACCGGGGGCCAGTGTCAGTGCTAGCATTTATCTTTTAAGAGTACCTGCCTACAAAACTTTTGCCTTTGTATAAAACAAGTCTGGTTTACAAGTTTAAAGCACCCATTGCCTTTCACCGGGGGCCATTGTCAGTGCTAGCACTTATCCTTTTAGAGTACCTGCCTCCTAACCTTTTGTCTTTTGTATAAAGAAAGTCTGGTTTACAAGTTTAAAGCACCCATTGCCTTGCACCGGGGGCCATTTTCAGTGCTAGCACTTATCTTTTAAGATTACCTGCCTCCTAACCTTTTGCCTTTTGTATAAAACAAGTCTGGTTTACAAGTTTAAAGCACCCATTGCCTTTCACTGGGGGCCATTGTCAGTGCTAGCACTTATCTTTTAAGAGTACCTGCCTCCTAACCTTTTGTCTTTTGTATAAAAAAGTCTGGTTTACAAGTTTAAAGCACCCATTGCCTTTCACCGGGGGCCATTGTCAGTGCTAGCACTTATCTTTTTAGAGTACCTGCCTACAAAACTTTTGCCTTTTGTATAAAACAAGTATGGTTTACAAGTTTATAGCACCCATTGCCTTGCACTGGGGGCCATTGTCAGTGCTAGAACTTATCTTTTAAGAGTACCTGCCTACTAACCTTTTGCCTTTTGTATAAATAAGTCTGGTTTACAAGTTTAAAGCACCCATTGCCTTTCACCGGGGACCATTGTCAGTGCTAGCACTTATCTTTTAAGAGTACCTGCCTCCTAACCTTTTGCCTTTTGTATAAAAAACGTCTGGTTTACATGTTTAAAGCACCCATTGCCTTTCACCGGGGGCCATTGTCAGTGCTAGCACTTATCTTTTTAGAGTACCTGCCTACAAACCTTTTACCTTTTGTATAAAAAAGTCTGGTTTTACAAGTTTAAAGCACCCATTGCCTTTCACCGGGGGCCATTGTCAGTGCTAGCATTTATCCTTTTAGAGTACCTGCCTCCTACCCTTTTGCCTTTTGCATAAAAAAAGTCTGGTTTACAAGTTTAAAGCACCCATTGCCTTTCACTGGGGGCCATTGTCAGTGCTAGCACTTATCTTTTAAGAGTACCTGCCTCCTAACCTTTTGCCTTTTGTATAAAAAAAGTCTGGTTTACAATTTTAAAGCACCCATTGCCTTTCACCGGGGGCCATTGTCAGTGCTAGCACTTATCTTTTAAGAGTACCTGCCTCCTAACCTTATGCCTTTTGTATAAAAAAAGTCTGGTTTACATGTTTAAAGAACCCATTGCCTTTCACCGGGGGCCATTGTCAGTGCTAGCACTTATCTTTTAAGAGTACCTGCCTACTAACCTTTTGTATAAAAAAGCCTGGTTTACAAGTTTAAAGCACCCATTGCCTTTCACCGGGGGCCATTGTCAGTGCTAGCACTTATCTTTTAAGAGTACCTGCCTACTAACCTTTTGCCTTTTGTATAAAAAAGTCTGGTTTACAAGTTTAAAGCACCCATTGCCTTTCACTGGGGGCCATTGTCAGTGCTAGCACTTATCTTTTTAGAGTACCTGCCTACTAACCTTTTGCCTTTTGTATAAATAAGTCTGTTTACAAGTTTAAAGCACCCATTGCCTTTCACTGTGGGCCATTGTCAGTGCTAGCACTTATGTTTTAAGAGTATCTGCCTACTAACCTTTTGCCTTTTGTATAAAACAAGTCTGGTTTACAAGTTTAAAGCACCCATTGCCTTTCACTGGGAGCCAGTGTCAGTGCTAGCATTTATCTTTTAAGAGTACCTGCCTACAAAACTTTTGCCTTTTGTATAAAACAATTCTGGTTTACAAGTTTATAGCACCCATTGCCTTTCACTGGGGGCCATTGTCAGTGCTAGCACTTATCTTTTAAGAGTACCTGCCTCCTAACCTTTTGCCTTTTGTATAAAAATGTCTGATTTACATGTTTAAAGCACCCATTGCCTTTCACCGGGGGCCATTGTCAGTGCTAGCACTTATCCTTTTAGAGTACCTGCCTCCTACCCTTTTGCCTTTTGCATAAAAAAAGTCTGGTTTACAAGTTTAAAGCACCCATTGCCTTTCACTGGGGGCCATTGTCAGTGCTAGCACTTATCTTTTAAGAGTACCTGCCTCCTAACCTTTTGCCTTTTGTATAAAAAAAGTCTGGTTTACAATTTTAACGCACCCATTGCCTTTCACCGGGGGCCATTGTCAGTGCTAGCACTTATCTTTTAAGAGTACCTGCCTCCTAACCTTATGCCTTTTGTATAAAAAAAGTCTGGTTTACATGTTTAAAGCACCCATTGCCTTTCACCGGGGGCCATTGTCAGTGCTAGCACTTATCTTTTAAGAGTACCTGCCTACTAACCTTTTGCCTTTTGTATAAAAAAGCCTGGTTTACAAGTTTAAAGCACCCATTGCCTTTCACTGGGGGCCATTGTCAGTGCTAGCACTTATCTTTTAAGAGTACCTGCCTCCTAACCTTTTGCCTTTTGTATAAAAAAAGTCTGGTTTACAATTTTAAAGCACCCATTGCCTTTCACCGGGGGCCATTGTCAGTGCTAGCACTTATCTTTTAAGAGTACCTGCCTCCTAACCTTATGCCTTTTGTATAAAAAAAAGTCTGGTTTACATGTTTAAAGCACCCATTGCCTTTCACCGGGGGCCATTGTCAGTGCTAGCACTTATCTTTTAAGAGTACCTGCCTACTAACCTTTTGCCTTTTGTATAAAAAAGCCTGGTTTACAAGTTTAAAGCACCCATTGCCTTTCACCGGGGGCCATTGTCAGTGCTAGCACTTATCTTTTAAGAGTACCTGCCTACTAACCTTTTGCCTTTTGTATAAAAAAGTCTGGTTTACAAGTTTAAAGCACCCATTGCCTTTCACTGGGGGCCATTGTCAGTGCTAGCACTTATCTTTTTAGAGTACCTGCCTACTAACCTTTTGCCTTTTGTATAAATAAGTCTGTTTACAAGTTTAAAGCACCCATTGCCTTTCACTGGGGGTCATTGTCAGTGCTAGCACTTATCTTTTAAGAGTATCTGCCTACTAACCTTTTGCCTTTTGTATAAAACAAGTCTGGTTTACAAGTTTAAAGCACCCATTGCCTTTCACTGGGGGCCAGTGTCAGTGCTAGCATTTATCTTTTAAGAGTACCTGCCTACAAAACTTTTGCCTTTTGTATAAAAAAGTCTGGTTTACAAGTTTAAAGCACCCATTGCCTTTGACTGGGGGCCATTGTCAGTGCTAGCACTTATCTTTTAAGAGTACCTGCCTTTTAACCTTTTGCCTTTTGTATAAAAAATGTCTGGTTTACATGTTTAAAGCACCCATTGCCTTTCACTAGGGCCATTGTTAGTGCTAGCACTTATTCTTTGAGAGTACCTGCCTACAAAACTTTTGCCTTTTGTATAAAACAAGTCTGGTTTACAAGTTTATAGCACCCATTGCCTTTCACTGGGGGCCATTTTCAGTGCTAGCACTTATCCTTTAAGAGTACCTCCCTCCTAACCTTTTGTCTTTTGTATAAAAAAGTCTGGTTTACAAGTTTAAAGCACCCATTGCCTTTCACCGGGGGCCATTGTCAGTGCTAGCACTTATCTTTTAAGAGTACCTGCCTACTAACCTTTTGCCTTTTGTATAAAAAAGTCTGGTTTACAAGTTTAAAGCACCCATTGCCTTTCACCGGGGGCCAGTGTCAGTGCTAGCATTTATCTTTTAAGAGTACCTGCCCACAAAACTTTTGCCTTTTGTATAAAACAAGTATGGTTTACAAGTTTATAGCACCCATTGCCTTGCACTGGGTGCCATTGTCAGTGATAGCACTTATCTTTTAAGAGTACCTGCCTCCTAACCTTTTGCCTTTTGTATAAAAATGTCTGATTTACATGTTTAAAGCACCCATTGCCTTTCACCGGGGGACATTGTCAGTGCTAGCACTTATCCTTTAAGAGTACCTGCCTCCTAACCTTTTGCCTTTTGTATAAAAAGTCTGGTTTACAAGTTTAAAGCACCCATTGCCTTTCACCGGGGGCCATTTTCAGTGCTAGCACTTATCCTTTAAGAGTACCTCCCTCCTAACCTTTTGTCTTTTGTATAAAAAAGTCTGGTTTACAAGTTTAAAGCACCCATTGCCTTTCACCGGGGGCCATTGTCAGTGCTAGCACTTATCTTTTAAGAGTACCTGCCTACTAACCTTTTGCCTTTTGTATAAAAAAGTCTGGTTTACAAGTTTAAAGCACCCATTGCCTTTCACCGGGGGCCAGTGTCAGTGCTAGCATTTATCTTTTAAGAGTACCTGCCCACAAAACTTTTGCCTTTTGTATAAAACAAGTATGGTTTACAAGTTTATAGCACCCATTGCCTTGCACTGGGGGCCATTGTCAGTGCTAGCACTTATCTTTTAAGAGTACCTGCCTACTAACCTTTTGCCTTTTGTATAAATAAGTCTGGTTTACAAGTTTAAAGCACCCATTGCCTTTCACCGGGGGCCATTGTCAGTGCTAGCACTTATCTTTTAAGAGTACCTGCCTCCTAACCTTTTGCCTTTTGTATAAAAAAAAGTCTGGTTTACATGTTTAAAGCACCCATTGCCTTTCACCGGGGGCCATTGTCATTGCTAGCACTTATCTTTTTAGAGTACCTGCCTACAAACCTTTTACCTTTTGTAAAAAAAAATCTGGTTTTACAAGTTTAAAGCACCCATTGCCTTTCACTGGTGGCCATTGTCAGTGCTAGCACTTATCTTTTTAGAGTACCTGCCTACTAACCTTTTGCCTTTTGTATAAATAAGTGTGGTTTACATGTTTAAAGCACCCATTGCCTTTCACCGGGGGCCATTGTCAGTGCTAGCACTTATCTTTTAAGAGTACCTGCCTACTAACCTTTTGCCTTTTGTATAAAAAAAGTCTGGTTTACATGTTTAAAGCACCCATTGCCTTTCACTGGTGGCCATTGTCAGTGCTAGCACTTATCTTTTTAGAGTACCTGCCTACAAACCTTTTGCCTTTTGTATAAAAAAGTCTGGTTTTACAAGTTTAAAGCACCCATTGCCTTTCACCGGGGGCCATTGTCAGTGCTAGCACTTATCCTTTTAGAGTACCTGCCTCCTACCCTTTTGCCTTTTGAATAAAAATGTCTGGTTTACAAGTTTAAAGCACCCATTGCCTTTCACTGGGGGCCATTGTCAGTGCTAGCACTTATCCTTTTAGAGTACCTGGCTCCTAACCTTTTGCCTTTTGTATAAAACAAGTCTGGTTTACAAGTTTAAAGCACCCATTGCCTTGCACCGGGGGCCATTGTCAGTGCTAGCACTTATCTTTTAAGAGTTCCTGCCTACTAACCTTTTGCCTTTTGTATAAAAAAGTCTGGTTTACAAGTTTAAAGCACCCATTGCCTTTCACCGGGGCCAGTGTCAGTGCTAGCACTTATCTTTTAAGAGTACCTGCCTCCTAACCTTTTGCATAAAAAAAGTCTGGTTTACATGTTTAAAGCACCCATTGCCTTTCACCGGGGGCCATTGTCAGTGCTAGCACTTATCTTTTAAGAGTACCTGCCTACTAACCTTTTGCCTTTTGTATAAAAAAGTCTGGTTTACAAGTTTAAAGCACCCATTGCCTTTCACCGGGGGCCAGTGTCAGTGCTAGCATTTATCTTTTAAGAGTACCTGCCTACAAACTTTTGCCTTTGTATAAAACAAGTCTGGTTTACAAGTTTAAAGCACCCATTGCCTTTCACCGGGGGCCATTGTCAGTGCCAGCACTTATCCTTTTAGAGTACCTGCCTCCTAACCTTTTGTCTTTTGTATAAAGAAAGTCTGGTTTACAAGTTTAAAGCACCCATTGCCTTGCACCGGGGGCCATTTTCAGTGCTAGAACTTATCTTTTAAGAGTACCTGCCTCCTAACCTTTTGCCTTTTGTATAAAACAAGTCTGGTTTACAAGTTTAAAGCACCCATTGCCTTTCACTGGGGGCCATTGTCAGTGCTAGCACTTATCTTTTAAGAGTACCTGCCTCCTAACCTTTTGCCTTTTGTATAAAAAAGTCTGGTTTACAAGTTTAAAGCACCCATTGCCTTTCACCGGGGGCCATTGTCAGTGCTAGCACTTATCTTTTAAGAGTACCTGCCTACTAACCTTTTGCCTTTTGTATAAAAAAGTCTGGTTTACAAGTTTAAAGCACCCATTGCCTTTCACCGGGGGCCAGTGTCAGTGCTAGCATTTATCTTTTAAGAGTACCTGCCTACTAACCTTTTGCCTTTTGTATAAAAAAGTCTGGTTTACAAGTTTAAAGCACCCATTGCCTTTCACTGGGGGCCATTGTCAGTGCTAGCACTTATCTTTTTAGAGTACCTGCCTACTAACCTTTTGCCTTTTGTATAAATAAGTCTGTTTACAAGTTTAAAGCACCCATTGCCTTTCACTGGGGGCCATTGTCAGTGCTAGCACTTATCTTTTAAGAGTATCTGCCTACTAACCTTTTGCCTTTTGTATAAAACAAGTCTGGTTTACAAGTTTAAAGCACCCATTGCCTTTCACTGGGGGCCAGTGTCAGTGCTAGCATTTATCTTTTAAGAGTACCTGCCTACAAAACTTTTGCCTTTTGTATAAAAAAGTCTGGTTTACAAGTTTAAAGCACCCATTGCCTTTGACTGGGGGCCATTGTCAGTGCTAGCACTTATCTTTTAAGAGTACCTGCCTCCTAACCTTTTGCCTTTTGTATAAAAAAGTCTGGTTTACAAGTTTAAAGCACCAATTGCCTTTCACTGGGGGCCAGTGTCAGTGCTAGCATTTATCTTTTAAGAGTACCTGCCTACAAAACTTTTGCCTTTTGTATAATACAAGTCTGGTTTACAAGTTTATAGCACCCATTGCCTTTCACTGGGGGCCATTGTCAGTGCTAGCACTTATCTTTTAAGAGTACCTGCCTCCTAACCTTTTGCCTTTTGTATAAAAATGTCTGATTTACATGTTTAAAGCACCCATTGCCTTTCACCGGGGGACATTGTCAGTGCTAGCACTTATCCTTTAAGAGTACCTGCCTCCTAACCTTTTGCCTTTTGTATAAAAAAGTCTGGTTTACAAGTTTAAAGCACCCATTGCCTTTCACCGGGGGCCATTGTCAGTGTTAGCACTTATCCTTTAAGAGTACCTCCCTCCTAACCTTTTGCCTTTTGTATAAAAAAAAGTCTGGTTTACAAGTTTAAAGCACCCATTGCCTTTCACCGGGGGCCATTGTCAGTGCTAGCACTTATCTTTTAAGAAAACCTGCCTACTAGCCTTTTGTATAAAAAACTCTGGTTTACAAGTTTAAAGCACCCATTGCCTTTCACCGGGGGACATTGTCAGTGCTAGCATTTATCTTTTAAGAGTACCTGCCTTTTAACCTTTTGCCTTTTGTATAAAAAATGTCTGGTTTACATGTTTAAAGCACCCATTGCCTTTCACTAGGGCCATTGTTAGTGCTAGCACTTATTCTTTGAGAGTACCTGCCTACAAAACTTTTTCCTTTTGTATAAAACAAGTCTGGTTTACAAGTTTATAGCACCCATTGCCTTTCACTGGGTGCCATTGTCAGTGCTAGCACTTATCCTTTAAGAGTACCTCCCTCCTAACCTTTTGCCTTTTGTATAAAAAATCTGGTTAACAAGTTTAAAGCACCCATTGCCTTTCACCGGGGGCCATTGTCAGTGCTAGCACTTATCCTTTAAGAGTACCTGCCTCCTAACCTTTTGCCTTTTGTATAAATAAGTCTGGTTTACAAGTTTAAAGCACCCATTGCCATTCACTGGGGGCCAGTGTCAGTGCTAGCATTTATCTTTTAAGAGTACCTGCCTACAAAACTTTTGCCTTTTGTATAAAACAAGTCTGGTTTACAAGTTTATAGCACCCATTGCCTTTCACTGGGTGCCATTGTCAGTGATAGCACTTATCTTTTAAGAGTACCTGCCTCCTAACCTTTTGCCTTTTGTATAAAAATGTCTGATTTACATGTTTAAAGCACCCATTGCCTTTCACCGGGGGACATTGTCAGTGCTAGCACTTATCCTTTAAGAGTACCTGCCTCCTAACCTTTTGCCTTTTGTATAAAAAGTCTGGTTTACAAGTTTAAAGCACCCATTGCCTTTCACCGGGGGCCATTTTCAGTGCTAGCACTTATCCTTTAAGAGTACCTCCCTCCTAACCTTTTGTCTTTTGTATAAATAAGTCTGGTTTACAAGTTTAAAGCACCCATTGCCTTTCACCGGGGGCCATTGTCAGTGCTAGCACTTATCTTTTAAGAGTACCTGCCTACTAACCTTTTGCCTTTTGTATAAAAAAGTCTGGTTTACAAGTTTAAAGCACCCATTGCCTTTCACCGGGGGCCAGTGTCAGTGCTAGCATTTATCTTTTAAGAGTACCTGCCCACAAAACTTTTGCCTTTTGTATAAAACAAGTATGGTTTACAAGTTTATAGCACCCATTGCCTTGCACTGGGGGCCATTGTCAGTGCTAGCACTTATCTTTTAAGAGTACCTGCCTACTAACCTTTTGCCTTTTGTATAAATAAGTCTGGTTTACAAGTTTAAAGCACCCATTGCCTTTCACCGGGGGCCATTGTCAGTGCTAGCACTTATCTTTTAAGAGTACCTGCCTCCTAACCTTTTGCCTTTTGTATAAAAAAAAGTCTGGTTTACATGTTTAAAGCACCCATTGCCTTTCACCGGGGGCCATTGTCAGTGCTAGCACTTATCTTTTTAGAGTACCTGCCTACAAACCTTTTACCTTTTGTAAAAAAAAATCTGGTTTTACAAGTTTAAAGCACCCATTGCCTTTCACTGGTGGCCATTGTCAGTGCTAGCACTTATCTTTTTAGAGTACCTGCCTACTAACCTTTTGCCTTTTGTATAAATAAGTGTGGTTTACATGTTTAAAGCACCCATTGCCTTTCACCGGGGGCCATTGTCAGTGCTAGCACTTATCTTTTAAGAGTACCTGCCTCTCAACCTTATGCATTTTGTATAAAACAAGTCTGTTTACAAGTTTAAAGCACCCCTTGCTTTTCACTGGGGGCCATTGTCATTGCTAGCACTTATCTTTTAAGAGTACCTGCCTACTAACCTTTTGCCTTTTGTATAAAAAAAGTCTGGTTTACATGTTTAAAGCACCCATTGCCTTTCACTGGTGGCCATTGTCAGTGCTAGCACTTATCTTTTTAGAGTACCTGCCTACAAACCTTTTGCCTTTTGTATAAAAAAGTCTGGTTTTACAAGTTTAAAGCACCCATTGCCTTTCACCGGGGGCCATTGTCAGTGCTAGCACTTATCCTTTTAGAGTACCTGCCTCCTACCCTTTTGCCTTTTGAATAAAAATGTCTGGTTTACAAGTTTAAAGCACCCATTGCCTTTCACTGGGGGCCATTGTCAGTGCTAGCACTTATCCTTTTAGAGTACCTGGCTCCTAACCTTTTGCCTTTTGTATAAAACAAGTCTGGTTTACAAGTTTAAAGCACCCATTGCCTTGCACCGGGGGCCATTGTCAGTGCTAGCACTTATCTTTTAAGAGTTCCTGCCTACTAACCTTTTGCCTTTTGTATAAAAAAGTCTGGTTTACAAGTTTAAAGCACCCATTGCCTTTCACCGGGGCCAGTGTCAGTGCTAGCACTTATCTTTTAAGAGTACCTGCCTCCTAACCTTTTGCATAAAAAAAGTCTGGTTTACATGTTTAAAGCACCCATTGCCTTTCACCGGGGGCCATTGTCAGTGCTAGCACTTATCTTTTAAGAGTACCTGCCTACTAACCTTTTGCCTTTTGTATAAAAAAGTCTGGTTTACAAGTTTAAAGCACCCATTGCCTTTCACCGGGGGCCAGTGTCAGTGCTAGCATTTATCTTTTAAGAGTACCTGCCTACAAACTTTTGCCTTTGTATAAAACAAGTCTGGTTTACAAGTTTAAAGCACCCATTGCCTTTCACCGGGGGCCATTGTCAGTGCCAGCACTTATCCTTTTAGAGTACCTGCCTCCTAACCTTTTGTCTTTTGTATAAAGAAAGTCTGGTTTACAAGTTTAAAGCACCCATTGCCTTGCACCGGGGGCCATTTTCAGTGCTAGAACTTATCTTTTAAGAGTACCTGCCTCCTAACCTTTTGCCTTTTGTATAAAACAAGTCTGGTTTACAAGTTTAAAGCACCCATTGCCTTTCACTGGGGGCCATTGTCAGTGCTAGCACTTATCTTTTAAGAGTACCTGCCTCCTAACCTTTTGCCTTTTGTATAAAAAAGTCTGGTTTACAAGTTTAAAGCACCCATTGCCTTTCACCGGGGGCCATTGTCAGTGCTAGCACTTATCTTTTAAGAGTACCTGCCTACTAACCTTTTGCCTTTTGTATAAAAAAGTCTGGTTTACAAGTTTAAAGCACCCATTGCCTTTCACCGGGGGCCAGTGTCAGTGCTAGCATTTATCTTTTAAGAGTACCTGCCTACTAACCTTTTGCCTTTTGTATAAAAAAGTCTGGTTTACAAGTTTAAAGCACCCATTGCCTTTCACTGGGGGCCATTGTCAGTGCTAGCACTTATCTTTTTAGAGTACCTGCCTACTAACCTTTTGCCTTTTGTATAAATAAGTCTGTTTACAAGTTTAAAGCACCCATTGCCTTTCACTGGGGGCCATTGTCAGTGCTAGCACTTATCTTTTAAGAGTATCTGCCTACTAACCTTTTGCCTTTTGTATAAAACAAGTCTGGTTTACAAGTTTAAAGCACCCATTGCCTTTCACTGGGGGCCAGTGTCAGTGCTAGCATTTATCTTTTAAGAGTACCTGCCTACAAAACTTTTGCCTTTTGTATAAAAAAGTCTGGTTTACAAGTTTAAAGCACCCATTGCCTTTGACTGGGGGCCATTGTCAGTGCTAGCACTTATCTTTTAAGAGTACCTGCCTCCTAACCTTTTGCCTTTTGTATAAAAAAGTCTGGTTTACAAGTTTAAAGCACCAATTGCCTTTCACTGGGGGCCAGTGTCAGTGCTAGCATTTATCTTTTAAGAGTACCTGCCTACAAAACTTTTGCCTTTTGTATAATACAAGTCTGGTTTACAAGTTTATAGCACCCATTGCCTTTCACTGGGGGCCATTGTCAGTGCTAGCACTTATCTTTTAAGAGTACCTGCCTCCTAACCTTTTGCCTTTTGTATAAAAATGTCTGATTTACATGTTTAAAGCACCCATTGCCTTTCACCGGGGGACATTGTCAGTGCTAGCACTTATCCTTTAAGAGTACCTGCCTCCTAACCTTTTGCCTTTTGTATAAAAAAGTCTGGTTTACAAGTTTAAAGCACCCATTGCCTTTCACCGGGGGCCATTGTCAGTGTTAGCACTTATCCTTTAAGAGTACCTCCCTCCTAACCTTTTGCCTTTTGTATAAAAAAAAGTCTGGTTTACAAGTTTAAAGCACCCATTGCCTTTCACCGGGGGCCATTGTCAGTGCTAGCACTTATCTTTTAAGAAAACCTGCCTACTAGCCTTTTGTATAAAAAACTCTGGTTTACAAGTTTAAAGCACCCATTGCCTTTCACCGGGGGACATTGTCAGTGCTAGCATTTATCTTTTAAGAGTACCTGCCTTTTAACCTTTTGCCTTTTGTATAAAAAATGTCTGGTTTACATGTTTAAAGCACCCATTGCCTTTCACTAGGGCCATTGTTAGTGCTAGCACTTATTCTTTGAGAGTACCTGCCTACAAAACTTTTTCCTTTTGTATAAAACAAGTCTGGTTTACAAGTTTATAGCACCCATTGCCTTTCACTGGGTGCCATTGTCAGTGCTAGCACTTATCCTTTAAGAGTACCTCCCTCCTAACCTTTTGCCTTTTGTATAAAAAATCTGGTTAACAAGTTTAAAGCACCCATTGCCTTTCACCGGGGGCCATTGTCAGTGCTAGCACTTATCCTTTAAGAGTACCTGCCTCCTAACCTTTTGCCTTTTGTATAAATAAGTCTGGTTTACAAGTTTAAAGCACCCATTGCCATTCACTGGGGGCCAGTGTCAGTGCTAGCATTTATCTTTTAAGAGTACCTGCCTACAAAACTTTTGCCTTTTGTATAAAACAAGTCTGGTTTACAAGTTTATAGCACCCATTGCCTTTCACTGGGTGCCATTGTCAGTGATAGCACTTATCTTTTAAGAGTACCTGCCTCCTAACCTTTTGCCTTTTGTATAAAAATGTCTGATTTACATGTTTAAAGCACCCATTGCCTTTCACCGGGGGACATTGTCAGTGCTAGCACTTATCCTTTAAGAGTACCTGCCTCCTAACCTTTTGCCTTTTGTATAAAAAGTCTGGTTTACAAGTTTAAAGCACCCATTGCCTTTCACCGGGGGCCATTTTCAGTGCTAGCACTTATCCTTTAAGAGTACCTCCCTCCTAACCTTTTGTCTTTTGTATAAATAAGTCTGGTTTACAAGTTTAAAGCACCCATTGCCTTTCACCGGGGGCCATTGTCAGTGCTAGCACTTATCTTTTAAGAGTACCTGCCTACTAACCTTTTGCCTTTTGTATAAAAAAGTCTGGTTTACAAGTTTAAAGCACCCATTGCCTTTCACCGGGGGCCAGTGTCAGTGCTAGCATTTATCTTTTAAGAGTACCTGCCCACAAAACTTTTGCCTTTTGTATAAAACAAGTATGGTTTACAAGTTTATAGCACCCATTGCCTTGCACTGGGGGCCATTGTCAGTGCTAGCACTTATCTTTTAAGAGTACCTGCCTACTAACCTTTTGCCTTTTGTATAAATAAGTCTGGTTTACAAGTTTAAAGCACCCATTGCCTTTCACCGGGGGCCATTGTCAGTGCTAGCACTTATCTTTTAAGAGTACCTGCCTCCTAACCTTTTGCCTTTTGTATAAAAAAAAGTCTGGTTTACATGTTTAAAGCACCCATTGCCTTTCACCGGGGGCCATTGTCAGTGCTAGCACTTATCTTTTTAGAGTACCTGCCTACAAACCTTTTACCTTTTGTAAAAAAAAATCTGGTTTTACAAGTTTAAAGCACCCATTGCCTTTCACTGGTGGCCATTGTCAGTGCTAGCACTTATCTTTTTAGAGTACCTGCCTACTAACCTTTTGCCTTTTGTATAAATAAGTGTGGTTTACATGTTTAAAGCACCCATTGCCTTTCACCGGGGGCCATTGTCAGTGCTAGCACTTATCTTTTAAGAGTACCTGCCTCTTAACCTTATGCATTTTGTATAAAACAAGTCTGTTTACAAGTTTAAAGCACCCCTTGCTTTTCACTGGGGGCCATTGTCATTGCTAGCACTTATCTTTTAAGAGTACCTGCCTACTAACCTTTTGCCTTTTGTATAAAAAAAGTCTGGTTTACATGTTTAAAGCACCCATTGCCTTTCACTGGTGGCCATTGTCAGTGCTAGCACTTATCTTTTTAGAGTACCTGCCTACAAACCTTTTGCCTTTTGTATAAAAAAGTCTGGTTTTACAAGTTTAAAGCACCCATTGCCTTTCACCGGGGGCCATTGTCAGTGCTAGCACTTATCCTTTTAGAGTACCTGCCTCCTACCCTTTTGCCTTTTGAATAAAAATGTCTGGTTTACAAGTTTAAAGCACCCATTGCCTTTCACTGGGGGCCATTGTCAGTGCTAGCACTTATCCTTTTAGAGTACCTGGCTCCTAACCTTTTGCCTTTTGTATAAAACAAGTCTGGTTTACAAGTTTAAAGCACCCATTGCCTTGCACCGGGGGCCATTGTCAGTGCTAGCACTTATCTTTTAAGAGTTCCTGCCTACTAACCTTTTGCCTTTTGTATAAAAAAGTCTGGTTTACAAGTTTAAAGCACCCATTGCCTTTCACCGGGGGCCAGTGTCAGTGCTAGCACTTATCTTTTAAGAGTACCTGCCTCCTAACCTTTTGCATAAAAAAAGTCTGGTTTACATGTTTAAAGCACCCATTGCCTTTCACCGGGGGCCATTGTCAGTGCTAGCACTTATCTTTTAAGAGTACCTGCCTACTAACCTTTTGCCTTTTGTATAAAAAAGTCTGGTTTACAAGTTTAAAGCACCCATTGCCTTTCACCGGGGGCCAGTGTCAGTGCTAGCATTTATCTTTTAAGAGTACCTGCCTACAAAACTTTTGCCTTTGTATAAAACAAGTCTGGTTTACAAGTTTAAAGCACCCATTGCCTTTCACCGGGGGCCATTGTCAGTGCCAGCACTTATCCTTTTAGAGTACCTGCCTCCTAACCTTTTGTCTTTTGTATAAAGAAAGTCTGGTTTACAAGTTTAAAGCACCCATTGCCTTGCACCGGGGGCCATTTTCAGTGCTAGAACTTATCTTTTAAGAGTACCTGCCTCCTAACCTTTTGCCTTTTGTATAAAACAAGTCTGGTTTACAAGTTTAAAGCACCCATTGCCTTTCACTGGGGGCCATTGTCAGTGCTAGCACTTATCTTTTAAGAGTACCTGCCTCCTAACCTTTTGCCTTTTGTATAAAAAAGTCTGGTTTACAAGTTTAAAGCACCCATTGCCTTTCACCGGGGGCCATTGTCAGTGCTAGCACTTATCTTTTAAGAGTACCTGCCTACTAACCTTTTGCCTTTTGTATAAAAAAGTCTGGTTTACAAGTTTAAAGCACCCATTGCCTTTCACCGGGGGCCAGTGTCAGTGCTAGCATTTATCTTTTAAGAGTACCTGCCTACAAAACTTTTGCCTTTTGTATAAAACAAGTATGGTTTACAAGTTTATAGCAACCATTGCCTTGCACTGGGGGCCAGTGTCAGTGCTAGCATTTATCTTTTAAGAGTACCTGCCTACAAAACTTTTGCCTTTTGTATAAAAAAGTCTGGTTTACAAGTTTAAAGCACCCATTGCCTTTGACTGGGGGCCATTGTCAGTGCTAGCACTTATCTTTTAAGAGTACCTGCCTCCTAACCTTTTGCCTTTTGTATAAAAAAGTCTGGTTTACAAGTTTAAAGCACCAATTGCCTTTCACTGGGGGCCAGTGTCAGTGCTAGCATTTATCTTTTAAGAGTACCTGCCTACAAAACTTTTGCCTTTTGTATAATACAAGTCTGGTTTACAAGTTTATAGCACCCATTGCCTTTCACTGGGGGCCATTGTCAGTGCTAGCACTTATCTTTTAAGAGTACCTGCCTCCTAACCTTTTGCCTTTTGTATAAAAATGTCTGATTTACATGTTTAAAGCACCCATTGCCTTTCACCGGGGGACATTGTCAGTGCTAGCACTTATCCTTTAAAAGTACCTGCCTCCTAACCTTTTGCCTTTTGTATAAAAAAGTCTGGTTTACAAGTTTAAAGCACCCATTGCCTTTCACCGGGGGCCATTGTCAGTGCTAGCACTTATCCTTTAAGAGTACCTCCCTCCTAACCTTTTGCCTTTTGTATAAAAAAAAGTCTGGTTTACAAGTTTAAAGCACCCATTGCCTTTCACCGGGGGCCATTGTCAGTGCTAGCACTTATCTTTTAAGAAAACCTGCCTACTAACCTTTTGCCTTTTGTATAAAAAACTCTGGTTTACAAGTTTAAAGCACCCATTGCCTTTCACCGGGGGACATTGTCAGTGCTAGCATTTATCTTTTAAGAGTACCTGCCTTTTAACCTTTTGCCTTTTGTATAAAAAATGTCTGGTTTACATGTTTAAAGCACCCATTGCCTTTCACTAGGGCCATTGTTAGTGCTAGCACTTATTCTTTGAGAGTACCTGCCTACAAAACTTTTTCCTTTTGTATAAAACAAGTCTGGTTTACAAGTTTATAGCACCCATTGCCTTTCACTGGGTGCCATTGTCAGTGCTAGCACTTATCCTTTAAGAGTACCTCCCTCCTAACCTTTTGCCTTTTGTATAAAAAATCTGGTTTACAAGTTTAAAGCACACATTGCCTTTCACCGGGGGCCATTGTCAGTGCTAGCACTTATCCTTTAAGAGTACCTGCCTCCTAACCTTTTGCCTTTTGTATAAATAAGTCTGGGTTACAAGTTTAAAGCACCCATTGCCATTCACTGGGGGCCAGTGTCAGTGCTAGCATTTATCTTTTAAGAGTACCTGCCTACAAAACTTTTGCCTTTTGTATAAAACAAGTCTGGTTTACAAGTTTATAGCACCCATTGCCTTTCACTGGGTGCCATTGTCAGTGATAGCACTTATCTTTTAAGAGTACCTGCCTCCTAACCTTTTGCCTTTTGTATAAAAATGTCTGATTTACATGTTTAAAGCACCCATTGCCTTTCACCGGGGGACATTGTCAGTGCTAGCACTTATCCTTTAAGAGTACCTGCCTCCTAACCTTTTGCCTTTTGTATAAAAAGTCTGGTTTACAAGTTTAAAGCACCCATTGCCTTTCACCGGGGGCCATTTTCAGTGCTAGCACTTATCCTTTAAGAGTACCTCCCTCCTAACCTTTTGTCTTTTGTATAAATAAGTCTGGTTTACAAGTTTAAAGCACCCATTGCCTTTCACCGGGGGCCATTGTCAGTGCTAGCACTTATCTTTTAAGAGTACCTGCCTACTAACCTTTTGCCTTTTGTATAAAAAAGTCTGGTTTACAAGTTTAAAGCACCCATTGCCTTTCACCGGGGGCCAGTGTCAGTGCTAGCATTTATCTTTTAAGAGTACCTGCCCACAAAACTTTTGCCTTTTGTATAAAACAAGTATGGTTTACAAGTTTATAGCACCCATTGCCTTGCACTGGGGGCCATTGTCAGTGCTAGCACTTATCTTTTAAGAGTACCTGCCTACTAACCTTTTGCCTTTTGTATAAATAAGTCTGGTTTACAAGTTTAAAGCACCCATTGCCTTTCACCGGGGGCCATTGTCAGTGCTAGCACTTATCTTTTAAGAGTACCTGCCTCCTAACCTTTTGCCTTTTGTATAAAAAAAAGTCTGGTTTACATGTTTAAAGCACCCATTGCCTTTCACCGGGGGCCATTGTCAGTGCTAGCACTTATCTTTTTAGAGTACCTGCCTACAAACCTTTTACCTTTTGTAAAAAAAAATCTGGTTTTACAAGTTTAAAGCACCCATTGCCTTTCACTGGTGGCCATTGTCAGTGCTAGCACTTATCTTTTTAGAGTACCTGCCTACTAACCTTTTGCCTTTTGTATAAATAAGTGTGGTTTACATGTTTAAAGCACCCATTGCCTTTCACCGGGGGCCATTGTCAGTGCTAGCACTTATCTTTTAAGAGTACCTGCCTCTTAACCTTATGCCTTTTGTATAAAACAAGTCTGTTTACAAGTTTAAAGCACCCCTTGCTTTTCACTGGGGGCCATTGTCATTGCTAGCACTTATCTTTTAAGAGTACCTGCCTACTAACCTTTTGCCTTTTGTATAAAAAAAGTCTGGTTTACATGTTTAAAGCACCCATTGCCTTTCACTGGTGGCCATTGTCAGTGCTAGCACTTATCTTTTTAGAGTACCTGCCTACAAACCTTTTGCCTTTTGTATAAAAAAGTCTGGTTTTACAAGTTTAAAGCACCCATTGCCTTTCACCGGGGGCCATTGTCAGTGCTAGCACTTATCCTTTTAGAGTACCTGCCTCCTACCCTTTTGCCTTTTGAATAAAAATGTCTGGTTTACAAGTTTAAAGCACCCATTGCCTTTCACTGGGGGCCATTGTCAGTGCTAGCACTTATCCTTTTAGAGTACCTGGCTCCTAACCTTTTGCCTTTTGTATAAAACAAGTCTGGTTTACAAGTTTAAAGCACCCATTGCCTTGCACCGGGGGCCATTGTCAGTGCTAGCACTTATCTTTTAAGAGTTCCTGCCTACTAACCTTTTGCCTTTTGTATAAAAAGTCTGGTTTACAAGTTTAAAGCACCCATTGCCTTTCACCGGGGGCCAGTGTCAGTGCTAGCACTTATCTTTTAAGAGTACCTGCCTCCTAACCTTTTGCATAAAAAAAGTCTGGTTTACATGTTTAAAGCACCCATTGCCTTTCACCGGGGGCCATTGTCAGTGCTAGCACTTATCTTTTAAGAGTACCTGCCTACTAACCTTTTGCCTTTTGTATAAAAAAGTCTGGTTTACAAGTTTAAAGCACCCATTGCCTTTCACCGGGGGCCAGTGTCAGTGCTAGCATTTATCTTTTAAGAGTACCTGCCTACAAAACTTTTGCCTTTGTATAAAACAAGTCTGGTTTACAAGTTTAAAGCACCCATTGCCTTTCACCGGGGGCCATTGTCAGTGCCAGCACTTATCCTTTTAGAGTACCTGCCTCCTAACCTTTTGTCTTTTGTATAAAGAAAGTCTGGTTTACAAGTTTAAAGCACCCATTGCCTTGCACCGGGGGCCATTTTCAGTGCTAGAACTTATCTTTTAAGAGTACCTGCCTCCTAACCTTTTGCCTTTTGTATAAAACAAGTCTGGTTTACAAGTTTAAAGCACCCATTGCCTTTCACTGGGGGCCATTGTCAGTGCTAGCACTTATCTTTTAAGAGTACCTGCCTCCTAACCTTTTGCCTTTTGTATAAAAAAGTCTGGTTTACAAGTTTAAAGCACCCATTGCCTTTCACCGGGGGCCATTGTCAGTGCTAGCACTTATCTTTTAAGAGTACCTGCCTACTAACCTTTTGCCTTTTGTATAAAAAAGTCTGGTTTACAAGTTTAAAGCACCCATTGCCTTTCACCGGGGGCCAGTGTCAGTGCTAGCATTTATCTTTTAAGAGTACCTGCCTACAAAACTTTTGCCTTTTGTATAAAACAAGTATGGTTTACAAGTTTATAGCAACCATTGCCTTGCACTGGGGGCCATTGTCAGTGCTAGCACTTATCTTTTAAGAGTACCTGCCTACTAACCTTTTGCCTTTTGTATAAATAAGTCTGGTTTACAAATTTAAAGCACCCATTGCCTTTCACCGGGGGCCAGTGTCAGTGCTAGCATTTATCTTTTAAGAGTACCTGCCTACAAAACTTTTGCCTTTGTATAAAACAAGTCTGGTTTACAAGTTTAAAGCACCCATTGCCTTGCACCGGGGGCCATTTTCAGTGCTAGCACTTATCTTTTAAGAGTACCTGCCTCCTAACCTTTTGCCTTTTGTATAAAACAAGTCTGGTTTACAAGTTTAAAGCACCCATTGCCTTTCACTGGGGGCCATTGTCAGTGCTAGCACTTATCTTTTAAGAGTACCTGCCTCCTAACCTTTTGTCTTTTGTATAAATAAGTCTGGTTTACAAGTTTAAAGCACCCATTGCCTTTCACCGGGGGCCAGTGTCAGTGCTAGCATTTATCTTTTAAGAGTACCTGCCCACAAAACTTTTGCCTTTTGTATAAAACAAGTATGGTTTACAAGTTTATAGCACCCATTGCCTTGCACTGGGGGCCATTGTCAGTGCTAGCACTTATCTTTTAAGAGTACCTGCCTACTAACCTTTTGCCTTTTGTATAAATAAGTCTGGTTTACAAGTTTAAAGCACCCATTGCCTTTCACCGGGGGCCATTGTCAGTGCTAGCACTTATCTTTTAAGAGTACCTGCCTCCTAACCTTTTGCCTTTTGTATAAAAAAAAGTCTGGTTTACATGTTTAAAGCACCCATTGCCTTTCACCGGGGGCCATTGTCAGTGCTAGCACTTATCTTTTTAGAGTACCTGCCTACAAACCTTTTACCTTTTGTAAAAAAAAATCTGGTTTTACAAGTTTAAAGCACCCATTGCCTTTCACTGGTGGCCATTGTCAGTGCTAGCACTTATCTTTTTAGAGTACCTGCCTACTAACCTTTTGCCTTTTGTATAAATAAGTGTGGTTTACATGTTTAAAGCACCCATTGCCTTTCACCGGGGGCCATTGTCAGTGCTAGCACTTATCTTTTAAGAGTACCTGCCTCTTAACCTTATGCCTTTTGTATAAAACAAGTCTGTTTACAAGTTTAAAGCACCCCTTGCTTTTCACTGGGGGCCATTGTCATTGCTAGCACTTATCTTTTAAGAGTACCTGCCTACTAACCTTTTGCCTTTTGTATAAAAAAAGTCTGGTTTACATGTTTAAAGCACCCATTGCCTTTCACTGGTGGCCATTGTCAGTGCTAGCACTTATCTTTTTAGAGTACCTGCCTACAAACCTTTTGCCTTTTGTATAAAAAAGTCTGGTTTTACAAGTTTAAAGCACCCATTGCCTTTCACCGGGGGCCATTGTCAGTGCTAGCACTTATCCTTTTAGAGTACCTGCCTCCTACCCTTTTGCCTTTTGAATAAAAATGTCTGGTTTACAAGTTTAAAGCACCCATTGCCTTTCACTGGGGGCCATTGTCAGTGCTAGCACTTATCCTTTTAGAGTTCCTGGCTCCTAACCTTTTGCCTTTTGTATAAAAAAGTCTGGTTTACAAGTTTAAAGCACCCATTGCCTTTCACCGGGGGCCAGTGTCAGTGCTAGCACTTATCTTTTAAGAGTACCTGCCTCCTAACCTTTTGCATAAAAAAAGTCTGGTTTACATGTTTAAAGCACCCATTGCCTTTCACCGGGGGCCATTGTCAGTGCTAGCACTTATCTTTTAAGAGTACCTGCCTACTAACCTTTTGCCTTTTGTATAAAAAAGTCTGGTTTACAAGTTTAAAGCACCCATTGCCTTTCACCGGGGGCCAGTGTCAGTGCTAGCATTTATCTTTTAAGAGTACCTGCCTACAAAACTTTTGCCTTTGTATAAAACAAGTCTGGTTTACAAGTTTAAAGCACCCATTGCCTTTCACTGGGGGCCATTGTCAGTGCCAGCACTTATCCTTTTAGAGTACCTGCCTCCTAACCTTTTGTCTTTTGTATAAAGAAAGTCTGGTTTACAAGTTTAAAGCACCCATTGCCTTGCACCGGGGGCCATTTTCAGTGCTAGAACTTATCTTTTAAGAGTACCTGCCTCCTAACCTTTTGCCTTTTGTATAAAACATGTCTGGTTTACAAGTTTAAAGCACCCATTGCCTTTCACTGGGGGCCATTGTCAGTGCTAGCACTTATCTTTTAAGAGTACCTGCCTCCTAACCTTTTGCCTTTTGTATAAAAAAGTCTGGTTTACAAGTTTAAAGCACCCATTGCCTTTCACCGGGGGCCATTGTCAGTGCTAGCACTTATCTTTTAAGAGTACCTGCCTACTAACCTTTTGCCTTTTGTATAAAAAAGTCTGGTTTACAAGTTTAAAGCACCCATTGCCTTTCACCGGGGGCCAGTGTCAGTGCTAGCATTTATCTTTTAAGAGTACCTGCCTACAAAACTTTTGCCTTTTGTATAAAACAAGTATGGTTTACAAGTTTATAGCAACCATTGCCTTGCACTGGGGGCCATTGTCAGTGCTAGCACTTATCTTTTAAGAGTACCTGCCTACTAACCTTTTGCCTTTTGTATAAATAAGTCTGGTTTACAAATTTAAAGCACCCATTGCCTTTCACCGGGGGCCAGTGTCAGTGCTAGCATTTATCTTTTAAGAGTACCTGCCTACAAAACTTTTGCCTTTGTATAAAACAAGTCTGGTTTACAAGTTTAAAGCACCCATTGCCTTTCACCGGGGGCCATTGTCAGTGCTAGCACTTATCCTTTTAGAGTACCTGCCTCCTAACCTTTTGTCTTTTGTATAAAGAAAGTCTGGTTTACAAGTTTAAAGCACCCATTGCCTTGCACCGGGGGCCATTTTCAGTGCTAGCACTTATCTTTTAAGAGTACCTGCCTCCTAACCTTTTGCCTTTTGTATAAAACAAGTCTGGTTTACAAGTTTAAAGCACCCATTGCCTTTCACTGGGGGCCATTGTCAGTGCTAGCACTTATCTTTTAAGAGTACCTGCCTCCTAACCTTTTGTCTTTTGTATAAAAAAGTCTGGTTTACAAGTTTAAAGCACCCATTGCCTTTCACCGGGGGCCATTGTCAGTGCTAGCACTTATCTTTTTAGAGTACCTGCCTACAAAACTTTTGCCTTTTGTATAAAACAAGTATGGTTTACAAGTTTATAGCACCCATTGCCTTGCACTGGGGGCCATTGTCAGTGCTAGAACTTATCTTTTAAGAGTACCTGCCTACTAACCTTTTGCCTTTTGTATAAATAAGTCTGGTTTACAAGTTTAAAGCACCCATTGCCTTTCACCGGGGGCCATTGTCAGTGCTAGCACTTATCTTTTAAGAGTACCTGCCTCCTAACCTTTTGCCTTTTGTATAAAAAACGTCTGGTTTACATGTTTAAAGCACCCATTGCCTTTCACCGGGGGCCATTGTCAGTGCTAGCACTTATCTTTTTAGAGTACCTGCCTACAAACCTTTTACCTTTTGTATAAAAAAGTCTGGTTTTACAAGTTTAAAGCACCCATTGCCTTTCACCGGGGGCCATTGTCAGTGCTAGCACTTATCTTTTAAG
The DNA here is from genome assembly GCA_027917425.1 of Gastrophryne carolinensis. Lineage (NCBI taxonomy): Eukaryota > Metazoa > Chordata > Amphibia > Anura > Microhylidae > Gastrophryne > Gastrophryne carolinensis. Next base: position 644,483,339 of record CM051234.1, on the reverse strand, counting down.
AGTACCTGCCTACTAACCTTTTGCCTTTTGTATAAAAAAGCCTGGTTTACAAGTTTAAAGCACCCATTGCCTTTCACTGGGGGCCATTGTCAGTGCTAGCACTTATCTTTTAAGAGTACCTGCCTCCTAACCTTTTGCCTTTTGTATAAAAAAAGTCTGGTTTACAATTTTAAAGCACCCATTGCCTTTCACCGGGGGCCATTGTCAGTGCTAGCACTTATCTTTTAAGAGTACCTGCCTCCTAACCTTATGCCTTTTGTATAAAAAAAAGTCTGGTTTACATGTTTAAAGCACCCATTGCCTTTCACCGGGGGCCATTGTCAGTGCTAGCACTTATCTTTTAAGAGTACCTGCCTACTAACCTTTTGCCTTTTGTATAAAAAAGCCTGGTTTACAAGTTTAAAGCACCCATTGCCTTTCACCGGGGGCCATTGTCAGTGCTAGCACTTATCTTTTAAGAGTACCTGCCTACTAACCTTTTGCCTTTTGTATAAAAAAGTCTGGTTTACAAGTTTAAAGCACCCATTGCCTTTCACTGGGGGCCATTGTCAGTGCTAGCACTTATCTTTTTAGAGTACCTGCCTACTAACCTTTTGCCTTTTGTATAAATAAGTCTGTTTACAAGTTTAAAGCACCCATTGCCTTTCACTGGGGGTCATTGTCAGTGCTAGCACTTATCTTTTAAGAGTATCTGCCTACTAACCTTTTGCCTTTTGTATAAAACAAGTCTGGTTTACAAGTTTAAAGCACCCATTGCCTTTCACTGGGGGCCAGTGTCAGTGCTAGCATTTATCTTTTAAGAGTACCTGCCTACAAAACTTTTGCCTTTTGTATAAAAAAGTCTGGTTTACAAGTTTAAAGCACCCATTGCCTTTGACTGGGGGCCATTGTCAGTGCTAGCACTTATCTTTTAAGAGTACCTGCCTCCTAACCTTTTGCCTTTTGTATAAAAAAGTCTGGTTTACAAGTTTAAAGCACCAATTGCCTTTCACTGGGGGCCAGTGTCAGTGCTAGCATTTATCTTTTAAGAGTACCTGCCTACAAAACTTTTGCCTTTTGTATAATACAAGTCTGGTTTACAAGTTTATAGCACCCATTGCCTTTCACTGGGGGCCATTGTCAGTGCTAGCACTTATCTTTTAAGAGTACCTGCCTCCTAACCTTTTGCCTTTTGTATAAAAATGTCTGATTTACATGTTTAAAGCACCCATTGCCTTTCACCGGGGGACATTGTCAGTGCTAGCATTTATCTTTTAAGAGTACCTGCCTTTTAACCTTTTGCCTTTTGTATAAAAAATGTCTGGTTTACATGTTTAAAGCACCCATTGCCTTTCACTAGGGCCATTGTTAGTGCTAGCACTTATTCTTTGAGAGTACCTGCCTACAAAACTTTTGCCTTTTGTATAAAACAAGTCTGGTTTACAAGTTTATAGCACCCATTGCCTTTCACTGGGGGCCATTTTCAGTGCTAGCACTTATCCTTTAAGAGTACCTCCCTCCTAACCTTTTGTCTTTTGTATAAAAAAGTCTGGTTTACAAGTTTAAAGCACCCATTGCCTTTCACCGGGGGCCATTGTCAGTGCTAGCACTTATCTTTTAAGAGTACCTGCCTACTAACCTTTTGCCTTTTGTATAAAAAAGTCTGGTTTACAAGTTTAAAGCACCCATTGCCTTTCACCGGGGGCCAGTGTCAGTGCTAGCATTTATCTTTTAAGAGTACCTGCCCACAAAACTTTTGCCTTTTGTATAAAACAAGTATGGTTTACAAGTTTATAGCACCCATTGCCTTGCACTGGGTGCCATTGTCAGTGATAGCACTTATCTTTTAAGAGTACCTGCCTCCTAACCTTTTGCCTTTTGTATAAAAATGTCTGATTTACATGTTTAAAGCACCCATTGCCTTTCACCGGGGGACATTGTCAGTGCTAGCACTTATCCTTTAAGAGTACCTGCCTCCTAACCTTTTGCCTTTTGTATAAAAAGTCTGGTTTACAAGTTTAAAGCACCCATTGCCTTTCACCGGGGGCCATTTTCAGTGCTAGCACTTATCCTTTAAGAGTACCTCCCTCCTAACCTTTTGTCTTTTGTATAAAAAAGTCTGGTTTACAAGTTTAAAGCACCCATTGCCTTTCACCGGGGGCCATTGTCAGTGCTAGCACTTATCTTTTAAGAGTACCTGCCTACTAACCTTTTGCCTTTTGTATAAAAAAGTCTGGTTTACAAGTTTAAAGCACCCATTGCCTTTCACCGGGGGCCAGTGTCAGTGCTAGCATTTATCTTTTAAGAGTACCTGCCCACAAAACTTTTGCCTTTTGTATAAAACAAGTATGGTTTACAAGTTTATAGCACCCATTGCCTTGCACTGGGGGCCATTGTCAGTGCTAGCACTTATCTTTTAAGAGTACCTGCCTACTAACCTTTTGCCTTTTGTATAAATAAGTCTGGTTTACAAGTTTAAAGCACCCATTGCCTTTCACCGGGGGCCATTGTCAGTGCTAGCACTTATCTTTTAAGAGTACCTGCCTCCTAACCTTTTGCCTTTTGTATAAAAAAAAGTCTGGTTTACATGTTTAAAGCACCCATTGCCTTTCACCGGGGGCCATTGTCATTGCTAGCACTTATCTTTTTAGAGTACCTGCCTACAAACCTTTTACCTTTTGTAAAAAAAAATCTGGTTTTACAAGTTTAAAGCACCCATTGCCTTTCACTGGTGGCCATTGTCAGTGCTAGCACTTATCTTTTTAGAGTACCTGCCTACTAACCTTTTGCCTTTTGTATAAATAAGTGTGGTTTACATGTTTAAAGCACCCATTGCCTTTCACCGGGGGCCATTGTCAGTGCTAGCACTTATCTTTTAAGAGTACCTGCCTACTAACCTTTTGCCTTTTGTATAAAAAAAGTCTGGTTTACATGTTTAAAGCACCCATTGCCTTTCACTGGTGGCCATTGTCAGTGCTAGCACTTATCTTTTTAGAGTACCTGCCTACAAACCTTTTGCCTTTTGTATAAAAAAGTCTGGTTTTACAAGTTTAAAGCACCCATTGCCTTTCACCGGGGGCCATTGTCAGTGCTAGCACTTATCCTTTTAGAGTACCTGCCTCCTACCCTTTTGCCTTTTGAATAAAAATGTCTGGTTTACAAGTTTAAAGCACCCATTGCCTTTCACTGGGGGCCATTGTCAGTGCTAGCACTTATCCTTTTAGAGTACCTGGCTCCTAACCTTTTGCCTTTTGTATAAAACAAGTCTGGTTTACAAGTTTAAAGCACCCATTGCCTTGCACCGGGGGCCATTGTCAGTGCTAGCACTTATCTTTTAAGAGTTCCTGCCTACTAACCTTTTGCCTTTTGTATAAAAAAGTCTGGTTTACAAGTTTAAAGCACCCATTGCCTTTCACCGGGGCCAGTGTCAGTGCTAGCACTTATCTTTTAAGAGTACCTGCCTCCTAACCTTTTGCATAAAAAAAGTCTGGTTTACATGTTTAAAGCACCCATTGCCTTTCACCGGGGGCCATTGTCAGTGCTAGCACTTATCTTTTAAGAGTACCTGCCTACTAACCTTTTGCCTTTTGTATAAAAAAGTCTGGTTTACAAGTTTAAAGCACCCATTGCCTTTCACCGGGGGCCAGTGTCAGTGCTAGCATTTATCTTTTAAGAGTACCTGCCTACAAACTTTTGCCTTTGTATAAAACAAGTCTGGTTTACAAGTTTAAAGCACCCATTGCCTTTCACCGGGGGCCATTGTCAGTGCCAGCACTTATCCTTTTAGAGTACCTGCCTCCTAACCTTTTGTCTTTTGTATAAAGAAAGTCTGGTTTACAAGTTTAAAGCACCCATTGCCTTGCACCGGGGGCCATTTTCAGTGCTAGAACTTATCTTTTAAGAGTACCTGCCTCCTAACCTTTTGCCTTTTGTATAAAACAAGTCTGGTTTACAAGTTTAAAGCACCCATTGCCTTTCACTGGGGGCCATTGTCAGTGCTAGCACTTATCTTTTAAGAGTACCTGCCTCCTAACCTTTTGCCTTTTGTATAAAAAAGTCTGGTTTACAAGTTTAAAGCACCCATTGCCTTTCACCGGGGGCCATTGTCAGTGCTAGCACTTATCTTTTAAGAGTACCTGCCTACTAACCTTTTGCCTTTTGTATAAAAAAGTCTGGTTTACAAGTTTAAAGCACCCATTGCCTTTCACCGGGGGCCAGTGTCAGTGCTAGCATTTATCTTTTAAGAGTACCTGCCTACTAACCTTTTGCCTTTTGTATAAAAAAGTCTGGTTTACAAGTTTAAAGCACCCATTGCCTTTCACTGGGGGCCATTGTCAGTGCTAGCACTTATCTTTTTAGAGTACCTGCCTACTAACCTTTTGCCTTTTGTATAAATAAGTCTGTTTACAAGTTTAAAGCACCCATTGCCTTTCACTGGGGGCCATTGTCAGTGCTAGCACTTATCTTTTAAGAGTATCTGCCTACTAACCTTTTGCCTTTTGTATAAAACAAGTCTGGTTTACAAGTTTAAAGCACCCATTGCCTTTCACTGGGGGCCAGTGTCAGTGCTAGCATTTATCTTTTAAGAGTACCTGCCTACAAAACTTTTGCCTTTTGTATAAAAAAGTCTGGTTTACAAGTTTAAAGCACCCATTGCCTTTGACTGGGGGCCATTGTCAGTGCTAGCACTTATCTTTTAAGAGTACCTGCCTCCTAACCTTTTGCCTTTTGTATAAAAAAGTCTGGTTTACAAGTTTAAAGCACCAATTGCCTTTCACTGGGGGCCAGTGTCAGTGCTAGCATTTATCTTTTAAGAGTACCTGCCTACAAAACTTTTGCCTTTTGTATAATACAAGTCTGGTTTACAAGTTTATAGCACCCATTGCCTTTCACTGGGGGCCATTGTCAGTGCTAGCACTTATCTTTTAAGAGTACCTGCCTCCTAACCTTTTGCCTTTTGTATAAAAATGTCTGATTTACATGTTTAAAGCACCCATTGCCTTTCACCGGGGGACATTGTCAGTGCTAGCACTTATCCTTTAAGAGTACCTGCCTCCTAACCTTTTGCCTTTTGTATAAAAAAGTCTGGTTTACAAGTTTAAAGCACCCATTGCCTTTCACCGGGGGCCATTGTCAGTGTTAGCACTTATCCTTTAAGAGTACCTCCCTCCTAACCTTTTGCCTTTTGTATAAAAAAAAGTCTGGTTTACAAGTTTAAAGCACCCATTGCCTTTCACCGGGGGCCATTGTCAGTGCTAGCACTTATCTTTTAAGAAAACCTGCCTACTAGCCTTTTGTATAAAAAACTCTGGTTTACAAGTTTAAAGCACCCATTGCCTTTCACCGGGGGACATTGTCAGTGCTAGCATTTATCTTTTAAGAGTACCTGCCTTTTAACCTTTTGCCTTTTGTATAAAAAATGTCTGGTTTACATGTTTAAAGCACCCATTGCCTTTCACTAGGGCCATTGTTAGTGCTAGCACTTATTCTTTGAGAGTACCTGCCTACAAAACTTTTTCCTTTTGTATAAAACAAGTCTGGTTTACAAGTTTATAGCACCCATTGCCTTTCACTGGGTGCCATTGTCAGTGCTAGCACTTATCCTTTAAGAGTACCTCCCTCCTAACCTTTTGCCTTTTGTATAAAAAATCTGGTTAACAAGTTTAAAGCACCCATTGCCTTTCACCGGGGGCCATTGTCAGTGCTAGCACTTATCCTTTAAGAGTACCTGCCTCCTAACCTTTTGCCTTTTGTATAAATAAGTCTGGTTTACAAGTTTAAAGCACCCATTGCCATTCACTGGGGGCCAGTGTCAGTGCTAGCATTTATATTTTAAGAGTACCTGCCTACAAAACTTTTGCCTTTTGTATAAAACAAGTCTGGTTTACAAGTTTATAGCACCCATTGCCTTTCACTGGGTGCCATTGTCAGTGATAGCACTTATCTTTTAAGAGTACCTGCCTCCTAACCTTTTGCCTTTTGTATAAAAATGTCTGATTTACATGTTTAAAGCACCCATTGCCTTTCACCGGGGGACATTGTCAGTGCTAGCACTTATCCTTTAAGAGTACCTGCCTCCTAACCTTTTGCCTTTTGTATAAAAAGTCTGGTTTACAAGTTTAAAGCACCCATTGCCTTTCACCGGGGGCCATTTTCAGTGCTAGCACTTATCCTTTAAGAGTACCTCCCTCCTAACCTTTTGTCTTTTGTATAAATAAGTCTGGTTTACAAGTTTAAAGCACCCATTGCCTTTCACCGGGGGCCATTGTCAGTGCTAGCACTTATCTTTTAAGAGTACCTGCCTACTAACCTTTTGCCTTTTGTATAAAAAAGTCTGGTTTACAAGTTTAAAGCACCCATTGCCTTTCACCGGGGGCCAGTGTCAGTGCTAGCACTTATCTTTTAAGAGTACCTGCCTCCTAACCTTTTGCCTTTTGTATAAAAAAAAGTCTGGTTTACATGTTTAAAGCACCCATTGCCTTTCACTGGTGGCCATTGTCAGTGCTAGCACTTATCTTTTTAGAGTACCTGCCTACTAACCTTTTGCCTTTTGTATAAATAAGTGTGGTTTACATGTTTAAAGCACCCATTGCCTTTCACCGGGGGCCATTGTCAGTGCTAGCACTTATCTTTTAAGAGTACCTGCCTCTTAACCTTATGCATTTTGTATAAAACAAGTCTGTTTACAAGTTTAAAGCACCCCTTGCTTTTCACTGGGGGCCATTGTCATTGCTAGCACTTATCTTTTAAGAGTACCTGCCTACTAACCTTTTGCCTTTTGTATAAAAAAAGTCTGGTTTACATGTTTAAAGCACCCATTGCCTTTCACTGGTGGCCATTGTCAGTGCTAGCACTTATCTTTTTAGAGTACCTGCCTACAAACCTTTTGCCTTTTGTATAAAAAAGTCTGGTTTTACAAGTTTAAAGCACCCATTGCCTTTCACCGGGGGCCATTGTCAGTGCTAGCACTTATCCTTTTAGAGTACCTGCCTCCTACCCTTTTGCCTTTTGAATAAAAATGTCTGGTTTACAAGTTTAAAGCACCCATTGCCTTTCACTGGGGGCCATTGTCAGTGCTAGCACTTATCCTTTTAGAGTACCTGGCTCCTAACCTTTTGCCTTTTGTATAAAACAAGTCTGGTTTACAAGTTTAAAGCACCCATTGCCTTGCACCGGGGGCCATTGTCAGTGCTAGCACTTATCTTTTAAGAGTTCCTGCCTACTAACCTTTTGCCTTTTGTATAAAAAAGTCTGGTTTACAAGTTTAAAGCACCCATTGCCTTTCACCGGGGGCCAGTGTCAGTGCTAGCACTTATCTTTTAAGAGTACCTGCCTCCTAACCTTTTGCATAAAAAAAGTCTGGTTTACATGTTTAAAGCACCCATTGCCTTTCACCGGGGGCCATTGTCAGTGCTAGCACTTATCTTTTAAGAGTACCTGCCTACTAACCTTTTGCCTTTTGTATAAAAAAGTCTGGTTTACAAGTTTAAAGCACCCATTGCCTTTCACCGGGGGCCAGTGTCAGTGCTAGCATTTATCTTTTAAGAGTACCTGCCTACAAAACTTTTGCCTTTGTATAAAACAAGTCTGGTTTACAAGTTTAAAGCACCCATTGCCTTTCACCGGGGGCCATTGTCAGTGCCAGCACTTATCCTTTTAGAGTACCTGCCTCCTAACCTTTTGTCTTTTGTATAAAGAAAGTCTGGTTTACAAGTTTAAAGCACCCATTGCCTTGCACCGGGGGCCATTTTCAGTGCTAGAACTTATCTTTTAAGAGTACCTGCCTCCTAACCTTTTGCCTTTTGTATAAAACAAGTCTGGTTTACAAGTTTAAAGCACCCATTGCCTTTCACTGGGGGCCATTGTCAGTGCTAGCACTTATCTTTTAAGAGTACCTGCCTCCTAACCTTTTGCCTTTTGTATAAAAAAGTCTGGTTTACAAGTTTAAAGCACCCATTGCCTTTCACCGGGGGCCATTGTCAGTGCTAGCACTTATCTTTTAAGAGTACCTGCCTACTAACCTTTTGCCTTTTGTATAAAAAAGTCTGGTTTACAAGTTTAAAGCACCCATTGCCTTTCACCGGGGGCCAGTGTCAGTGCTAGCATTTATCTTTTAAGAGTACCTGCCTACAAAACTTTTGCCTTTTGTATAAAACAAGTATGGTTTACAAGTTTATAGCAACCATTGCCTTGCACTGGGGGCCAGTGTCAGTGCTAGCATTTATCTTTTAAGAGTACCTGCCTACAAAACTTTTGCCTTTTGTATAAAAAAGTCTGGTTTACAAGTTTAAAGCACCCATTGCCTTTGACTGGGGGCCATTGTCAGTGCTAGCACTTATCTTTTAAGAGTACCTGCCTCCTAACCTTTTGCCTTTTGTATAAAAAAGTCTGGTTTACAAGTTTAAAGCACCAATTGCCTTTCACTGGGGGCCAGTGTCAGTGCTAGCATTTATCTTTTAAGAGTACCTGCCTACAAAACTTTTGCCTTTTGTATAATACAAGTCTGGTTTACAAGTTTATAGCACCCATTGCCTTTCACTGGGGGCCATTGTCAGTGCTAGCACTTATCTTTTAAGAGTACCTGCCTCCTAACCTTTTGCCTTTTGTATAAAAATGTCTGATTTACATGTTTAAAGCACCCATTGCCTTTCACCGGGGGACATTGTCAGTGCTAGCACTTATCCTTTAAAAGTACCTGCCTCCTAACCTTTTGCCTTTTGTATAAAAAAGTCTGGTTTACAAGTTTAAAGCACCCATTGCCTTTCACCGGGGGCCATTGTCAGTGCTAGCACTTATCCTTTAAGAGTACCTCCCTCCTAACCTTTTGCCTTTTGTATAAAAAAAAGTCTGGTTTACAAGTTTAAAGCACCCATTGCCTTTCACCGGGGGCCATTGTCAGTGCTAGCACTTATCTTTTAAGAAAACCTGCCTACTAACCTTTTGCCTTTTGTATAAAAAACTCTGGTTTACAAGTTTAAAGCACCCATTGCCTTTCACCGGGGGACATTGTCAGTGCTAGCATTTATCTTTTAAGAGTACCTGCCTTTTAACCTTTTGCCTTTTGTATAAAAAATGTCTGGTTTACATGTTTAAAGCACCCATTGCCTTTCACTAGGGCCATTGTTAGTGCTAGCACTTATTCTTTGAGAGTACCTGCCTACAAAACTTTTTCCTTTTGTATAAAACAAGTCTGGTTTACAAGTTTATAGCACCCATTGCCTTTCACTGGGTGCCATTGTCAGTGCTAGCACTTATCCTTTAAGAGTACCTCCCTCCTAACCTTTTGCCTTTTGTATAAAAAATCTGGTTTACAAGTTTAAAGCACCCATTGCCTTTCACCGGGGGCCATTGTCAGTGCTAGCACTTATCCTTTAAGAGTACCTGCCTCCTAACCTTTTGCCTTTTGTATAAATAAGTCTGGGTTACAAGTTTAAAGCACCCATTGCCATTCACTGGGGGCCAGTGTCAGTGCTAGCATTTATCTTTTAAGAGTACCTGCCTACAAAACTTTTGCCTTTTGTATAAAACAAGTCTGGTTTACAAGTTTATAGCACCCATTGCCTTTCACTGGGTGCCATTGTCAGTGATAGCACTTATCTTTTAAGAGTACCTGCCTCCTAACCTTTTGCCTTTTGTATAAAAATGTCTGATTTACATGTTTAAAGCACCCATTGCCTTTCACCGGGGGACATTGTCAGTGCTAGCACTTATCCTTTAAGAGTACCTGCCTCCTAACCTTTTGCCTTTTGTATAAAAAGTCTGGTTTACAAGTTTAAAGCACCCATTGCCTTTCACCGGGGGCCATTTTCAGTGCTAGCACTTATCCTTTAAGAGTACCTCCCTCCTAACCTTTTGTCTTTTGTATAAATAAGTCTGGTTTACAAGTTTAAAGCACCCATTGCCTTTCACCGGGGGCCATTGTCAGTGCTAGCACTTATCTTTTAAGAGTACCTGCCTACTAACCTTTTGCCTTTTGTATAAAAAAGTCTGGTTTACAAGTTTAAAGCACCCATTGCCTTTCACCGGGGGCCAGTGTCAGTGCTAGCATTTATCTTTTAAGAGTACCTGCCCACAAAACTTTTGCCTTTTGTATAAAACAAGTATGGTTTACAAGTTTATAGCACCCATTGCCTTGCACTGGGGGCCATTGTCAGTGCTAGCACTTATCTTTTAAGAGTACCTGCCTACTAACCTTTTGCCTTTTATATAAATAAGTCTGGTTTACAAGTTTAAAGCACCCATTGCCTTTCACCGGGGGCCATTGTCAGTGCTAGCACTTATCTTTTAAGAGTACCTGCCTCCTAACCTTTTGCCTTTTGTATAAAAAAAAGTCTGGTTTACATGTTTAAAGCACCCATTGCCTTTCACCGGGGGCCATTGTCAGTGCTAGCACTTATCTTTTTAGAGTACCTGCCTACTAACCTTTTGCCTTTTGTATAAATAAGTGTGGTTTACATGTTTAAAGCACCCATTGCCTTTCACCGGGGGCCATTGTCAGTGCTAGCACTTATCTTTTAAGAGTACCTGCCTCTTAACCTTATGCCTTTTGTATAAAACAAGTCTGTTTACAAGTTTAAAGCACCCCTTGCTTTTCACTGGGGGCCATTGTCATTGCTAGCACTTATCTTTTAAGAGTACCTGCCTACTAACCTTTTGCCTTTTGTATAAAAAAAGTCTGGTTTACATGTTTAAAGCACCCATTGCCTTTCACTGGTGGCCATTGTCAGTGCTAGCACTTATCTTTTTAGAGTACCTGCCTACAAACCTTTTGCCTTTTGTATAAAAAAGTCTGGTTTTACAAGTTTAAAGCACCCATTGCCTTTCACCGGGGGCCATTGTCAGTGCTAGCACTTATCCTTTTAGAGTACCTGCCTCCTACCCTTTTGCCTTTTGAATAAAAATGTCTGGTTTACAAGTTTAAAGCACCCATTGCCTTTCACTGGGGGCCATTGTCAGTGCTAGCACTTATCCTTTTAGAGTACCTGGCTCCTAACCTTTTGCCTTTTGTATAAAACAAGTCTGGTTTACAAGTTTAAAGCACCCATTGCCTTGCACCGGGGGCCATTGTCAGTGCTAGCACTTATCTTTTAAGAGTTCCTGCCTACTAACCTTTTGCCTTTTGTATAAAAAGTCTGGTTTACAAGTTTAAAGCACCCATTGCCTTTCACCGGGGGCCAGTGTCAGTGCTAGCACTTATCTTTTAAGAGTACCTGCCTCCTAACCTTTTGCATAAAAAAAGTCTGGTTTACATGTTTAAAGCACCCATTGCCTTTCACCGGGGGCCATTGTCAGTGCTAGCACTTATCTTTTAAGAGTACCTGCCTACTAACCTTTTGCCTTTTGTATAAAAAAGTCTGGTTTACAAGTTTAAAGCACCCATTGCCTTTCACCGGGGGCCAGTGTCAGTGCTAGCATTTATCTTTTAAGAGTACCTGCCTACAAAACTTTTGCCTTTGTATAAAACAAGTCTGGTTTACAAGTTTAAAGCACCCATTGCCTTTCACCGGGGGCCATTGTCAGTGCCAGCACTTATCCTTTTAGAGTACCTGCCTCCTAACCTTTTGTCTTTTGTATAAAGAAAGTCTGGTTTACAAGTTTAAAGCACCCATTGCCTTGCACCGGGGGCCATTTTCAGTGCTAGAACTTATCTTTTAAGAGTACCTGCCTCCTAACCTTTTGCCTTTTGTATAAAACAAGTCTGGTTTACAAGTTTAAAGCACCCATTGCCTTTCACTGGGGGCCATTGTCAGTGCTAGCACTTATCTTTTAAGAGTACCTGCCTCCTAACCTTTTGCCTTTTGTATAAAAAAGTCTGGTTTACAAGTTTAAAGCACCCATTGCCTTTCACCGGGGGCCATTGTCAGTGCTAGCACTTATCTTTTAAGAGTACCTGCCTACTAACCTTTTGCCTTTTGTATAAAAAAGTCTGGTTTACAAGTTTAAAGCACCCATTGCCTTTCACCGGGGGCCAGTGTCAGTGCTAGCATTTATCTTTTAAGAGTACCTGCCTACAAAACTTTTGCCTTTTGTATAAAACAAGTATGGTTTACAAGTTTATAGCAACCATTGCCTTGCACTGGGGGCCATTGTCAGTGCTAGCACTTATCTTTTAAGAGTACCTGCCTACTAACCTTTTGCCTTTTGTATAAATAAGTCTGGTTTACAAATTTAAAGCACCCATTGCCTTTCACCGGGGGCCAGTGTCAGTGCTAGCATTTATCTTTTAAGAGTACCTGCCTACAAAACTTTTGCCTTTGTATAAAACAAGTCTGGTTTACAAGTTTAAAGCACCCATTGCCTTTCACCGGGGGCCATTGTCAGTGCTAGCACTTATCCTTTTAGAGTACCTGCCTCCTAACCTTTTGTCTTTTGTATAAAGAAAGTCTGGTTTACAAGTTTAAAGCACCCATTGCCTTGCACCGGGGGCCATTTTCAGTGCTAGCACTTATCTTTTAAGAGTACCTGCCTCCTAACCTTTTGCCTTTTGTATAAAACAAGTCTGGTTTACAAGTTTAAAGCACCCATTGCCTTTCACTGGGGGCCATTGTCAGTGCTAGCACTTATCTTTTAAGAGTACCTGCCTCCTAACCTTTTGTCTTTTGTATAAATAAGTCTGGTTTACAAGTTTAAAGCACCCATTGCCTTTCACCGGGGGCCAGTGTCAGTGCTAGCATTTATCTTTTAAGAGTACCTGCCCACAAAACTTTTGCCTTTTGTATAAAACAAGTATGGTTTACAAGTTTATAGCACCCATTGCCTTGCACTGGGGGCCATTGTCAGTGCTAGCACTTATCTTTTAAGAGTACCTGCCTACTAACCTTTTGCCTTTTGTATAAATAAGTCTGGTTTACAAGTTTAAAGCACCCATTGCCTTTCACCGGGGGCCATTGTCAGTGCTAGCACTTATCTTTTAAGAGTACCTGCCTCCTAACCTTTTGCCTTTTGTATAAAAAAAAGTCTGGTTTACATGTTTAAAGCACCCATTGCCTTTCACCGGGGGCCATTGTCAGTGCTAGCACTTATCTTTTTAGAGTACCTGCCTACAAACCTTTTACCTTTTGTAAAAAAAAATCTGGTTTTACAAGTATAAAGCACCCATTGCCTTTCACTGGTGGCCATTGTCAGTGCTAGCACTTATCTTTTTAGAGTACCTGCCTACTAACCTTTTGCCTTTTGTATAAATAAGTGTGGTTTACATGTTTAAAGCACCCATTGCCTTTCACCGGGGGCCATTGTCAGTGCTAGCACTTATCTTTTAAGAGTACCTGCCTCTTAACCTTATGCCTTTTGTATAAAACAAGTCTGTTTACAAGTTTAAAGCACCCCTTGCTTTTCACTGGGGGCCATTGTCATTGCTAGCACTTATCTTTTAAGAGTACCTGCCTACTAACCTTTTGCCTTTTGTATAAAAAAAGTCTGGTTTACATGTTTAAAGCACCCATTGCCTTTCACTGGTGGCCATTGTCAGTGCTAGCACTTATCTTTTTAGAGTACCTGCCTACAAACCTTTTGCCTTTTGTATAAAAAAGTCTGGTTTTACAAGTTTAAAGCACCCATTGCCTTTCACCGGGGGCCATTGTCAGTGCTAGCACTTATCCTTTTAGAGTACCTGCCTCCTACCCTTTTGCCTTTTGAATAAAAATGTCTGGTTTACAAGTTTAAAGCACCCATTGCCTTTCACTGGGGGCCATTGTCAGTGCTAGCACTTATCCTTTTAGAGTTCCTGGCTCCTAACCTTTTGCCTTTTGTATAAAAAAGTCTGGTTTACAAGTTTAAAGCACCCATTGCCTTTCACCGGGGGCCAGTGTCAGTGCTAGCACTTATCTTTTAAGAGTACCTGCCTCCTAACCTTTTGCATAAAAAAAGTCTGGTTTACATGTTTAAAGCACCCATTGCCTTTCACCGGGGGCCATTGTCAGTGCTAGCACTTATCTTTTAAGTGTACCTGCCTACTAACCTTTTGCCTTTTGTATAAAAAAGTCTGGTTTACAAGTTTAAAGCACCCATTGCCTTTCACCGGGGGCCAGTGTCAGTGCTAGCATTTATCTTTTAAGAGTACCTGCCTACAAAACTTTTGCCTTTGTATAAAACAAGTCTGGTTTACAAGTTTAAAGCACCCATTGCCTTTCACCGGGGGCCATTGTCAGTGCCAGCACTTATCCTTTTAGAGTACCTGCCTCCTAACCTTTTGTCTTTTGTATAAAGAAAGTCTGGTTTACAAGTTTAAAGCACCCATTGCCTTGCACCGGGGGCCATTTTCAGTGCTAGAACTTATCTTTTAAGAGTACCTGCCTCCTAACCTTTTGCCTTTTGTATAAAACAAGTCTGGTTTACAAGTTTAAAGCACCCATTGCCTTTCACTGGGGGCCATTGTCAGTGCTAGCACTTATCTTTTAAGAGTACCTGCCTCCTAACCTTTTGCCTTTTGTATAAAAAAGTCTGGTTTACAAGTTTAAAGCACCCATTGCCTTTCACCGGGGGCCATTGTCAGTGCTAGCACTTATCTTTTAAGAGTACCTGCCTACTAACCTTTTGCCTTTTGTATAAAAAAGTCTGGTTTACAAGTTTAAAGCACCCATTGCCTTTCACCGGGGGCCAGTGTCAGTGCTAGCATTTATCTTTTAAGAGTACCTGCCTACAAAACTTTTGCCTTTTGTATAAAACAAGTATGGTTTACAAGTTTATAGCAACCATTGCCTTGCACTGGGGGCCATTGTCAGTGCTAGCACTTATCTTTTAAGAGTACCTGCCTACTAACCTTTTGCCTTTTGTATAAATAAGTCTGGTTTACAAATTTAAAGCACCCATTGCCTTTCACCGGGGGCCAGTGTCAGTGCTAGCATTTATCTTTTAAGAGTACCTGCCTACAAAACTTTTGCCTTTGTATAAAACAAGTCTGGTTTACAAGTTTAAAGCACCCATTGCCTTTCACCGGGGGCCATTGTCAGTGCTAGCACTTATCCTTTTAGAGTACCTGCCTCCTAACCTTTTGTCTTTTGTATAAAGAAAGTCTGGTTTACAAGTTTAAAGCACCCATTGCCTTGCACCGGGGGCCATTTTCAGTGCTAGCACTTATCTTTTAAGATTACCTGCCTCCTAACCTTTTGCCTTTTGTATAAAACAAGTCTGGTTTACAAGTTTAAAGCACCCATTGCCTTTCACTGGGGGCCATTGTCAGTGCTAGCACTTATCTTTTAAGAGTACCTGCCTCCTAACCTTTTGTCTTTTGTATAAATAAGTCTGGTTTACAAGTTTAAAGCACCCATTGCCTTTCACCGGGGGCCATTGTCAGTGCTAGCACTTATCTTTTAAGAGTACCTGCCTACTAACCTTTTGCCTTTTGTATATAAAGTCTGGTTTACAAGTTTAAAGCACCCATTGCCTTTCACCGGGGGCCAGTGTCAGTGCTAGCATTTATCTTTTAAGAGTACCTGCCTACAAAACTTTTGCCTTTTGTATAAAACAAGTATGGTTTACAAGTTTATAGCACCCATTGCCTTGCACTGGGGGCCATTGTCAGTGCTAGAACTTATCTTTTAAGAGTACCTGCCTACTAACCTTTTGCCTTTTGTATAAATAAGTCTGGTTTACAAGTTTAAAGCACCCATTGCCTTTCACCGGGGGCCATTGTCAGTGCTAGCACTTATCTTTTAAGAGTACCTGCCTCCTAACCTTTTGCCTTTTGTATAAAAAACGTCTGGTTTACATGTTTAAAGCACCCATTGCCTTTCACCGGGGGCCATTGTCAGTGCTAGCACTTATCTTTTTAGAGTACCTGCCTACAAACCTTTTACCTTTTGTATAAAAAAGTCTGGTTTTACAAGTTTAAAGCACCCATTGCCTTTCACCGGGGGCCATTGTCAGTGCTAGCATTTATCCTTTTAGAGTACCTGCCTCCTACCCTTTTGCCTTTTGCATAAAAAAAGTCTGGTTTACAAGTTTAAAGCACCCATTGCCTTTCACTGGGGGCCATTGTCAGTGCTAGCACTTATCTTTTAAGAGTACCTGCCTCCTAACCTTTTGCCTTTTGTATAAAAAAAGTCTGGTTTACAATTTTAAAGCACCCATTGCCTTTCACCGGGGGCCATTGTCAGTGCTAGCACTTATCTTTTAAGAGTACCTGCCTCCTAACCTTATGCCTTTTGTATAAAAAAAGTCTGGTTTACATGTTTAAAGCACCCATTGCCTTTCACCGGGGGCCATTGTCAGTGCTAGCACTTATCTTTTAAGAGTACCTGCCTACTAACCTTTTGTATAAAAAAGCCTGGTTTACAAGTTTAAAGCACCCATTGCCTTTCACCGGGGGCCATTGTCAGTGCTAGCACTTATCTTTTAAGAGTACCTGCCTACTAACCTTTTGCCTTTTGTATAAAAAAGTCTGGTTTACAAGTTTAAAGCACCCATTGCCTTTCACTGGGGGCCATTGTCAGTGCTAGCACTTATCTTTTTAGAGTACCTGCCTACTAACCTTTTGCCTTTTGTATAAAACAAGTCTGGTTTACAAGTTTAAAGCACCCATTGCCTTTCACTGGGAGCCAGTGTCAGTGCTAGCATTTATCTTTTAAGAGTACCTGCCTACAAAACTTTTGCCTTTTGTATAAAACAATTCTGGTTTACAAGTTTATAGCACCCATTGCCTTTCACTGGGGGCCATTGTCAGTGCTAGCACTTATCTTTTAAGAGTACCTGCCTCCTACCCTTTTGCCTTTTGCATAAAAAAAGTCTGGTTTACAAGTTTAAAGCACCCATTGCCTTTCACTGGGGGCCATTGTCAGTGCTAGCACTTATCTTTTAAGAGTACCTGCCTCCTAACCTTTTGCCTTTTGTATAAAAAAAGTCTGGTTTACAATTTTAAAGCACCCATTGCCTTTCACCGGGGGCCATTGTCAGTGCTAGCACTTATCTTTTAAGAGTACCTGCCTCCTAACCTTATGCCTTTTGTATAAAAAAAAGTCTGGTTTACATGTTTAAAGCACCCATTGCCTTTCACCGGGGGCCATTGTCAGTGCTAGCACTTATCTTTTAAGAGTACCTGCCTACTAACCTTTTGCCTTTTGTATAAAAAAGCCTGGTTTACAAGTTTAAAGCACCCATTGCCTTTCACTGGGGGCCATTGTCATTGCTAGCACTTATCTTTTAAGAGTACCTGCCTCCTAACCTTTTGCCTTTTGTATAAAAAAAGTCTGGTTTACAATTTTAAAGCACCCATTGCCTTTCACCGGGGGCCATTGTCAGTGCTAGCACTTATCTTTTAAGAGTACCTGCCTCCTAACCTTATGCCTTTTGTATAAAAAAAGTCTGGTTTACATGTTTAAAGCACCCATTGCCTTTCACCGGGGGCCATTGTCAGTGCTAGCACTTATCTTTTAAGAGTACCTGCCTACTAACCTTTTGCCTTTTGTATAAAAAAGCCTGGTTTACAAGTTTAAAGCACCCATTGCCTTTCACCGGGGGCCATTGTCAGTGCTAGCACTTATCTTTTAAGAGTACCTGCCTACTAACCTTTTGCCTTTTGTATAAAAAAGTCTGGTTTACAAGTTTAAAGCACCCATTGCCTTTCACTGGGGGCCATTGTCAGTGCTAGCACTTATCTTTTTAGAGTACCTGCCTACTAACCTTTTGCCTTTTGTATAAATAAGTCTGTTTACAAGTTTAAAGCACCCATTGCCTTTCACTGGGGGCCATTGTCAGTGCTAGCACTTATCTTTTAAGAGTATCTGCCTACTAACCTTTTGCCTTTTGTATAAAACAAGTCTGGTTTACAAGTTTAAAGCACCCATTGCCTTTCACTGGGGGCCAGTGTCAGTGCTAGCATTTATCTTTTAAGAGTACCTGCCTACAAAACTTTTGCCTTTTGTATAAAAAAGTCTGGTTTACAAGTTTAAAGCACCCATTGCCTTTGACTGGGGGCCATTGTCAGTGCTAGCACTTATCTTTTAAGAGTACCTGCCTCCTAACCTTTTGCCTTTTGTATAAAAAAGTCTGGTTTACAAGTTTAAAGCACCAATTGCCTTTCACTGGGGGCCAGTGTCAGTGCTAGCATTTATCTTTTAAGAGTACCTGCCTACAAAACTTTTGCCTTTTGTATAATACAAGTCTGGTCTACAAGTTTATAGCACCCATTGCCTTTCACTGGGGGCCATTGTCAGTGCTAGCACTTATCTTTTAAGAGTATCTGCCTCCTAACCTTTTGCCTTTTGTATAAAAAAGTCTGGTTTACAAGTTTAAAGCACCCATTGCCTTTCACCGGGGGCCATTGTCAGTGCTAGCACTTATCCTTTAAGAGTACCTCCCTCCTAACCTTTTGCCTTTTGTATAAAAAAAAGTCTGGTTTACAAGTTTAAAGCACCCATTGCCTTTCACCGGGGGCCATTGTCAGTGCTAGCACTTATCTTTTAAGAAAACCTGCCTAGTAACCTTTTGCCTTTTGTATAAAAAACTCTGGTTTACAAGTTTAAAGCACCCATTGCCTTTCACCGGGGGACATTGTCAGTGCTAGCATTTATCTTTTAAGAGTACCTGCCTTTTAACCTTTTGCCTTTTGTATAAAAAATGTCTGGTTTACATGTTTAAAGCACCCATTGCCTTTCACTAGGGCCATTGTTAGTGCTAGCACTTATTCTTTGAGAGTACCTGCCTACAAAACTTTTGCCTTTTGTATAAAACAAGTCTGGTTTACAAGTTTATAGCACCCATTGCCTTTCACTGGGTGCCATTGTCAGTGCTAGCACTTATCCTTTAAGAGTACCTCCCTCCTAACCTTTTGCCTTTTGTATAAAAAATCTGGTTTACAAGTTTAAAGCACCCATTGCCTTTCACCGGGGGCCATTGTCAGTGCTAGCACTTATCCTTTAAGAGTACCTGCCTCCTAACCTTTTGCCTTTTGTATAAATAAGTTTGGTTTACAAGTTTAAAGCACCCATTGCCATTCACTGGGGGCCAGTGTCAGTGCTAGCATTTATCTTTTAAGAGTACCTGCCTACAAAACTTTTGCCTTTTGTATAAAACAAGTCTGGTTTACATGTTTAAAGCACCCATTGCCTTTCACCGGGGGACATTGTCAGTGCTAGCACTTATCCTTTTAGAGTACCTGCCTCCTAACCTTTTGCCTTTTGTATAAAAAAGTCTGGTTTACAGTTTTAAAGCACCCATTGCCTTTCACCGGGGGCCATTTTCGGTGCTAGCACTTATCTTTTAAGAGTACTTGCCTACTAACCTTTGCATTTTGTATAAAAAAGTCTGGTTCACAAGTTTAAACACCCATTGCCTTTCACCGGGGGCCATTGTCAGTGCTAGCACTTATCTTTTAAGAGTACCTGCCTCTTAACCTTTTGCCTTTTGTATAAAACAAGTGTGGTTTACAAGTTTAAAGCACCCATTGCCTTTCACAGGGGGCCATTGTCAGTTCTAGCACTTATCCTTTAAGAGTACCTGCCTCCTAACCTTTTGCCTTTTGTATAAAAATGTCTGGTTTACAAGTTTAAAGCACCCATTGCCTTTCACCGGGGGCCATTGTCAGTGCTAGCACTAATCTTTTAAGAGTACCTGCCTCCTAACCTTTTGCCTTTTGTATAAAACAAGTCTGGTTTACAAGTTTAAAGCACCCATTGCCTTTCACCGGGGGCCAGTGTCAGTGCTAGCATTTATCTTTTAAGAGTACCTGCCTACAAAACTTTTGCCTTTTGTATAAAACAAGTCTGGTTTACAAGTTTATAGCACCCATTGCCTTTCACTGGGGGCCATTGTCAGTGCTAGCACTTATCTTTTAAGAGTACCTGCCTCCTAACCTTATGCCTTTTGTATAAAAAAAAGTCTGGTTTACAAGTTTAAAGCACCCATTGCCTTTCACCGGGGGCCATTGTCAGTGCTAGCACTTATCTTTTAAGAGTACCTGCCTCCTAACCTTTTGCCTTTTGTATAAAAAAAGTCTGGTTTACATGTTTAAAGCACCCATTGCCTTTCACTGGGGGCCATTATCACTGCTAGCTCTTATCTTTTTAGAGTACCTGCCTACTAACCTTTTGCCTTTTGTATAAAAAAGTCTGGTTTACAAGTTTAAAGCACCCATTGCCTTTCACCGGGGGCCAGTGTCAGTGCTAGCTTTTATCTTTTAAGAGTACCTGCCTACAAAACTTTTGCCTTTGTATGAAACAAGTCTGGTTTACAAGTTTAAAGCACCCATTGCCTTTCACCGGGGGCCATTGTCAGTGCTAGCACTTATCTTTTAAGAGTACCTGCCTCCTAACCTTTTGCCTTTTGTATAAAACAAGTCTGGTTTACAAGTTTAAAGCACCCATTGCCTTTCACCGGGGGCCAGTGTCAGTGCTAGCATTTATCTTTTAAGAGTACCTGCCTACAAAACTTTTGCCTTTTGTATAAAACAAGTCTGGTTTACAAGTTTATAGCACCCATTGCCTTTCACTGGGGGCCATTGTCAGTGCTAGCACTTATCTTTTAAGAGTACCTGCCTCCTAACCTTATGCCTTTTGTATAAAAAAAAGTCTGGTTTACAAGTTTAAAGCACCCATTGCCTTTCACCGGGGGCCATTGTCAGTGCTAGCACTTATCTTTTAAGAGTACCTGCCTCCTAACCTTTTGCCTTTTGTATAAAAAAAGTCTGGTTTACATGTTTAAAGCACCCATTGCCTTTCACTGGGGGCCATTATCAGTGCTAGCTCTTATCTTTTTAGAGTACCTGCCTACAAACCTTTTACCTTTTGTATAAAAAAGTCTGGTTTTACAAGTTTAAAGCACCCATTGCCTTTCATCGGGGGCCATTGTCAGTGCTAGTACTTATCCTTTTAGAGTACCTGCCTCCTACCCTTTTGCCTTTTGTATAAAAAAAGTCTGGTTTACAAGTTTATAGCACCCATTGCCTTTCACTGGGGGCCATTGTCAGTGATAGCACTTATCTTTTAAGAGTACCTGCCTACAAAACTTTTGCCTTTTGTATAAAACAAGTCTGGTTTACAAGTTTATAGCACCCATTGCCTTTCACTGGGTGCCATTGTCAGTGATAGCACTTATCTTTTAAGAGTACCTGCCTCCTAACCTTTTGCCTTTTGTATAAAAAGTCTGGTTTACAAGTTTAAAGCACCCATTGCCTTTCACCTGGGGACATTGTCAGTGCTAGCACTTATCCTTTAAGAGTACCTTCCTCCTAACCTTTTGCCTTTTGTATAAAAAGTCTGGTTTACAAGTTTAAAGCACCCATTGCCTTTCACCGGGGGCCATTTTCAGTGCTAGCACTTATCCTTTAAGAGTACCTCCCTCCTAACCTTTTGCCTTTTGTATAAAAAAGTCTGGTTTACAAGTTTAAAGCACCCATTGCCTTTCACCGGGGGCCATTGTCAGTGCTAGCACTTATCTTTTAAGAGTACCTGCCTCTTAACCTTTTGCCTTTTGTATAAAAAAAGTCTGGTTTACATGTTTAAAGCACCCATTGCCTTTCACCGGGGGCCATTGTCAGTGCTAGCACTTATCTTTTAAGAGTACCTGCCTACTAACCTTTTGTATAAAAAAGCCTGGTTTACAAGTTTAAAGCACCCATTGCCTTTCACCGGGGGCCATTGTCAGTGCTAGCACTTATCTTTTAAGAGTACCTGCCTACTAACCTTTTGCCTTTTGTATAAAAAAAGTCTGGTTTACATGTTTAAAGCACCCATTGCCTTTCACCGGGGGCCATTGTCAGTGCTAGCACTTATCTTTTAAGAGTACCTGCCTACTAACCTTTTGTATAAAAAAGCCTGGTTTACAAGTTTAAATCACCCATTGCCTTTCACCGGGGGCCATTGTCAGTGCTAGCACTTATCTTTTAAGAGTACCTGCCTCCTAACCTTTTGCATAAAAAAAGTCTGGTTTACATGTTTAAAGCACCCATTGCCTTTCACCGGGGGCCATTGTCAGTGCTAGCACTTATCTTTTAAGAGTACCTGCCTACTAACCTTTTGCCTTTTGTATAAAAAAGTCTGGTTTACAAGTTTAAAGCACCCATTGCCTTTCACCGGGGGCCAGTGTCAGTGCTAGCATTTATCTTTTAAGAGTACCTGCCTACAAAACTTTTGCCTTTGTATAAAACAAGTCTGGTTTACAAGTTTAAAGCACCCATTGCCTTTCACCGGGGGCCATGTCAGTGCCAGCACTTATCCTTTTAGAGTACCTGCCTCCTAACCTTTTGTCTTTTGTATAAAGAAAGTCTGGTTTACAAGTTTAAAGCACCCATTGCCTTGCACCGGGGGCCATTTTCAGTGCTAGAACTTATCTTTTAAGAGTACCTGCCTCCTAACCTTTTGCCTTTTGTATAAAACAAGTCTGGTTTACAAGTTTAAAGCACCCATTGCCTTTCACTGGGGGCCATTGTCAGTGCTAGCACTTATCTTTTAAGAGTACCTGCCTCCTAACCTTTTGCCTTTTGTATAAAAAAGTCTGATTTACAAGTTTAAAGCACCCATTGCCTTTCACCGGGGGCCATTGTCAGTGCTAGCACTTATCTTTTAAGAGTACCTGCCTACTAACCTTTTGCCTTTTGTATAAAAAAGTCTGGTTTACAAGTTTAAAGCACCCATTGCCTTTCACCGGGGGCCAGTGTCAGTGCTAGCATTTATCTTTTAAGAGTACCTGCCTACAAAACTTTTGCCTTTTGTATAAAACAAGTATGGTTTACAAGTTTATAGCAACCATTGCCTTGCACTGGGGGCCATTGTCATTGCTAGCACTTATCTTTTAAGAGTACCTGCCTACTAACCTTTTGCCTTTTGTATAAATAAGTCTGGTTTACAAATTTAAAGCACCCATTGCCTTTCACCGGGGGCCAGTGTCAGTGCTAGCATTTATCTTTTAAGAGTACCTGCCTACAAAACTTTTGCCTTTGTATAAAACAAGTCTGGTTTACAAGTTTAAAGCACCCATTGCCTTTCACCGGGGGCCATTGTCAGTGCTAGCACTTATCCTTTTAGAGTACCTGCCTCCTAACCTTTTGTCTTTTGTATAAAGAAATTCTGGTTTACAAGTTTAAAGCACCCATTGCCTTGCACCGGGGGCCATTTTCAGTGCTAGCACTTATCTTTTAAGATTACCTGCCTCCTAACCTTTTGCCTTTTGTATAAAACAAGTCTGGTTTACAAGTTTAAAGCACCCATTGCCTTTCACTGGGGGCCATTGTCAGTGCTAGCACTTATCTTTTAAGAGTACCTGCCTCCTAACCTTTTGTCTTTTGTATAAATAAGTCTGGTTTACAAGTTTAAAGCACCCATTGCCTTTCACCGGGGGCCATTGTCAGTGCTAGCACTTATCTTTTCTCTCAAAGGTTTTTATTTTTCCAAGAAGCATAATAAAGTATACAAGCAATGGCATCATACAAATAGTTTACATAGGAGTAGAGAATCAGAGTAACAGAAATATATAAATAGAACATTAATAAGACCAGGCTTGTGACAGATAAATATATACATCTCAAAAAATAATTATCAATTGTCAATTCTATATATCCTATATACCCATCCCCTCCACCCCCTCCCCCCATCTTCCTCGCTCCAATTATTTACCACCCCTTCAGTAGAGGGAGACCTTCATGTTCAATATACAGTATCATATGTAACAAATAATTAAAGCGAGTCAACAACTGCCATATTTCAGCAACATTGAAAAATATAACATACTTTCACAAAACAGCGACACCCCCCCTCCCCCCCTCCCTCTCCAAGTCCCACCCCCCAGCAGCAGGGACTCATACACAAAACAGCAAAACACAAACAATAAACAAAAAGACAGACAGACAACAAAACAACACACACAAAAAAAAAAAAAAAAAAAAAAAGGGATTTTCCTAAAGGTAAGAAAAGAGCAAATAAGCTTATACTATTAAAAGTTTTCTATCAAAGGTTCTAGGTAAGTACTTTTCCACCCATGGCAACCAAGTTCGTTCAAATTTTTCCAAGCGTCCCTCTTTTAAAGCGGATAATTTTTCCATCGCCATAGTATCATTTACTCTACTCTTAAATTCCAGGATGCTGAGAGTCTTAGTTCTCCAAGCCTTAGCTATTACTAATTTGGCTGCGGTTAGCAAATGAAGTGTAAGCTTTTGAAAATCCTTTCCAAATCCCTCTATAGGCTTATTTAACAGCGCAACCCACGGATCTGTACTAACATAGGTTCCCATAATATTGGACAATATTCGAAATATCTTACACCAAAATTTACTCACTAATGGGCAATCCCACCATATATGCTTAAAGGAACCCAGATCCTGGCATCCCCTAAAACAATTTTTATGAAGGCCAGAATCATCTGTTGAGTATCGAGCAGGAACCCAGTACCAACGTATCATCACCTTAACATTAGCTTCAACAGCAAGCACCGATGTATTCCCACGCAATGTGGTACTCCACATCCTCTGCCATTCGTCCTTCTCCAGACAGCTACCCAGATCCTCTTGCCACTTTGTTATATATCCCGGAGTATTATTTAAGGCTGAACTGGTTAGAGACATATACACCTGTGAGAGGATAGCTCTACCTCTGGGATTAGTAGCACACCGCCTCTCAAACCCCGTTAGCTCCTCTACATTTTGTTTTCCATGCAACAGGCTCAGAAGAAAATTTCTTATTTGTAAATAGGCAAACACATGTTCAGCCCCCAAATCAAATTTTTCCTTAAATTGTAGAAACGTAAGCACATTAGAATCCTGTACACAGTCCTTCACACAGTTAACACCCCTAGTGTTCCAATTATAGAAGTTTTGTGGGGAGAGTACTGCCGGCTGAAACATAGGGTTATTCCAAAATGACAGCAGTGGGACATGGGGGGACACTAAACCTCCAGAATATTTAACCCCATCCCATAGTGCCATAGAGTGCAACATTATAGGGTTACTATGAGCTTTCCTAACAGAGGGTATCACCCATAAGTAATTGTTTACATCAATTGGCGCCATAATCTCTCTCTCAATAGACACCCAAATAGGAGGGTCTACAGTCTCATGGTATGCAGTTAATTGAGCTATCTGAGCTGCTTGATAGTAACGAAAAAAATTTGGTACCCCTAGTCCTCCTAAACTTCTCGGTCTACATAAGACATTCCTAGCCACTCTAGACTTCCTCCCGTCCCAAATAAAATCCAGGACCTTCCGTTCAAAGTTCCTTAAATGTTGCAATTGAATTTTTATTGGTAACACCCTAACATAATATAAAAATTTCGGGAGAAGGGTCATTATGATAGCATTTATTCTGCCCAGCCACGACAATCCAAGATCCCTCCATCTCTTTAGTAATTCTATCAGAGTTTTATACAATGGGGGGAAATTAGCAGAGTACAGACCTGTAACACTATTCGTCAAATAGATACCTAAATATTTGAGCCGAGCTTCCTCCACCTTAAAATCAAAATTGGAGATCATTCCTTCCCAGGTATCATCAGGGACTGTGATGTTCAAGGCTCTAGACTTTGCCATATTGACCTCCAACCCTGAGATTTGTGCAAAATTCCCTAGTGTTTTCATTAAATTCGGTATAGAAATCAAAGGATTGGTAAGAAACACAATGACATCGTCAGCGAACAGACAAAGCTTATGTTCAATGCCTCCAATAGTAACCCCCGACACGTCCTTAGCTTCTCTAACAGCATGTGCTAACGGCTCCATCACCAGGGCGAAAAGCAGGGGAGATAAAGGACACCCCTGACGGGTTCCCCTCTGAAGAGTAAAGGTTCGAGATTTGAACCCACAATATTTTATATATGCTCGTGGCTCATTGTATAAAGCTTTTACACATGAAATAAAACCTTCACCAAAGCCCCACCACTGCAAAAGCTGAAACAAATAGGACCATGAGACCGAATCAAAGGCTTTGCGCACATCAAGCGACAAAAGCATTGTCGGCTTCTTCAAATGTTCTGCAGCATGTATCACATGAACAATTCTCCTTACATTATCCCCTGCTTGCCGCCCTGGGACGAAGCCCACTTGATCTCCCTGAACCAATTGTGGTAAAAATTGAGATAAACGTTGAGCTAGGACCTTCGCATACACCTTAATATCTATATTTAAAAGAGATATCGGTCTATAATTTGACCAGGTCGTTGGGTCAGAATCAGACTTTGGTATCATACTAATTGCAGCAGTTACAGTGTCCCTTGAGAAAGCTCCCCCTTGTCTAATCGCGTTAAAAGCTCTAACCATCCGCGGTGCCAGAACATCCACAAATGTTTTAAAGTAACCTGCTGGGAAGCCATCAGGGCCCGGAGCCTTATTAATTTTTAACCCTTTAACAGCAGCCATTACTTCCTCTAAAGTAAATGCACCATCCAAATACTCCTTCATTTCTATCGGGAGGTGTGGTAACTCCAACCCCCGCATAAATTCCGAAAGAGGGATCTCAGAGGTCGTGCTAGATGCAGAATAGAGTCTTTCCATCTGATTTCCAAAAAGATCAACAATCTTTACAGGATTAGAAGTAAGAGAGCCTCTACTATCCTTTAACTTAATTGGTTTAAATAAACAATCTGGTGTTTTAAGCTTACGAGCCAATAATGTGTCAGGTTTGTTAGCCTTAATGTAAAACCTATGTTTTACCCAAGCCAAGCTACGTCCCGCCCGTTCTGCTAAAGCTAAATTTAATTCTTCTGATATTCTTCTTAAGGTAGATCTATATGCAGCTGACATGATCTGAGGTACTTGCGCGGCTAAATCCGCATACTTCTTTTCTAGGGAGTCAATATAAGCATTCTGTACTTTACGTTTCCCCGCCGCCGCCTGTAAAAGGAACCCCCTAATAACTGGTTTATGCGCCTCCCATTGTAAAACATCTGAAATTTCAGTTTGATCATTATCCTTAAAATAATTAAGAAGGCTTTCTCTAGTATCATCTACAATTTTTTTATCTGACAATAGCGTCTCATTCAGAGACCACGAGACACCTACCTGCCTTAGTAGAAGAGACTTAAATTTTATCAAAACTGCATCATGATCTGTCCATGAAATTGGAAGTATTTGCGAGCCTTTAAGGCTTGACAGAGCTTGAAACTTAACAAACACATGATCTATCCGTGTGTAGAGATCATGCGGAGAGGAATAATGTGTGAAGGACTGTGTACCAGGATGTCCCTCCCTCCAACAGTCCACCATGCCATAAGATTCCAGTAGCGACCTAAAAGCTCTCGCAGTGGCCAGCACCTGTGGGGAGGGGACCAACGACCTATTAGAGTGCCTATCTATATGGGGCTGAAGTATCATGTTAGAGTCCCCACAAACCACTAATAAGCCTTTCACATGTTTAAAAAGTTCAGAAAAAAAACCCTTCATGAAAGCCACTTGGTTGGTGTTAGGCGCATAGTAAGATGCAAACGTAACTTCCACGTCTTGCATTGTGCCACACAGAATCAAGTACCTCCCATCAGGGTCAGAGATCTCTAAATTACATACAAACTGTACAGATTTCTTAAAGGCAATAAGAATCCCACGTTGCTTCGTCTGTGCACAGGACAGAAAAAATTGAGGGTATGAAGCATCTAAATATCTAGGCTTAGAACCCATTGAAAAATGCGTTTCCTGGAAGCAGACCACATCCGGTTTCAGGGAACGCATCTTCCTGAAGGCTATAGATCTTTTCTGCGGCGAATTAAGGCCCTGCACATTTAGGGATAAAACTGTACAAGACATTTCCACAGATCTAGAATCTATAGTAATTAATATGAAAAAGGTCCAATACACCTAAGAAGCAACAGAGATACAAGGGAAAGGAAACAGAATATTGATAAATTAATAAAAATAAACACGAACAAAATAATAAAAAAAAAAAAAAAAAACCCTGCCACTGGGGGGTCAGACAAAAAATGTACAAATCCACCACCCTACCGAGAAAATAATCCCCAGTAGATGTAGATATGGAGTGCAACAAGACAAAGCCGCCCCACGGATAAGGAGGCAACATCCGTATTTATAGCAGACCTTATTAAGTCTTTAAGCCGACAAGCCCTTCAAACTAGGTAATACTCTAGACATTTAAAAACACTGCAGAGTTAGTAGCATGTATTACAACATTTTACCTAATCAGATTTCTTAGAGTCTCAGATCAGCTTATATCCCAGTTAACACCGAAACCAAGATGTTTCTCATGTGCAATCAGGACTTAAAGAAATCAAGATATAATGGAGGTGAGCCTATTAATATCAGAACATTATCTTCCAAATTTCAATTAGTTAAACCTCTTACCTATGCCTAAGCGGCTCAGAATTAAACTAGTGGCCATAACATGTTTTTTAAGGAACCTATTGGCGGAAACTATTCCGCCACAGGGTAAAGCAACCAACCCAATAGTGGATGAAAAATCATAATTTTGTGCACCATCCCGTCAACCCCTGCAAAATCTCAGAATGCAGCTATATTCCTCATTACTCATGCACAAAAATTAACCACAGAAATCTTTCCCGGTTATAGCAACCAAAAAATGTATCATGTGCTATAAGGATAGCTATTTAACCAAACGGAACAGGAAGTAATAATTATAAAGTACCGAAAGCATGATACAGTGATATCAAGACATCATATTCCAAACCTCATTCAGTAAGATCTCGTACCTAAATTTTAACAGCTAAAAATACAAGTATAAGCAATAATACAGGCTGTCTTAGGATCCTGTTGGCCAAAGATATACTCCACCACCAGGATAGAATAAGAGAGACCCAGTGCAAGGAAACAGCATAATTCTGCATACTCATCCTAGTAATATTTGAGAGACCACCGGGTATAGCTACATCCCGCAGTGTCATACAGGGGTTAAGCACGACTAATATCCTTAGTTGTGGCAGCCAAGAAACATAGCCTGTGTTATAAAAATAATTATTTAACCAAACAACTTAGATGCCACAACCAAGGAGCACCAAAAATATAACACCAATATCAGAACAATATATTCTATACACATTAAGTTAGACCCCTTGCCTATGCCTTAGTAGCTAAAAGTAGAAATAGAGGTAATAACATAATTGTTGAAGGATCCTACCAGCAGAGATAAACTCTACCCATAGGACAGGACAACAAATCAAGATATAATGGAGGTGAGCCTATTAATATCAGAACATTATCTTCCAAATTTCAATTAGTTAAACCTCTTACCTATGCCTAAGCGGCTCAGAATTAAACTAGTGGCCATAACATGTTTTTTAAGGAACCTATTGGCGGAAACTATTCCGCCACAGGGTAAAGCAACCAACCCAATAGTGGATGAAAAATCATAATTTTGTGCACCATCCCGTCAACCCCTGCAAAATCTCAGAATGCAGCTATATTCCTCATTACTCATGCACAAAAATTAACCACAGAAATCTTTCCCGGTTATAGCAACCAAAAAATGTATCATGTGCTATAAGGATAGCTATTTAACCAAACGGAACAGGAAGTAATAATTATAAAGTACCGAAAGCATGATACAGTGATATCAAGACATCATATTCCAAACCTCATTCAGTAAGATCTCGTAGCTAAATTTTAACAGCTAAAAATATAAGTATAAGCAATAATACAGGTTGTCTTAGGATCCTGTTGGCCAAAGATATACTCCACCACCAGGATAGAATAAGAGAGACCCAGTGCAAGGAAACAGCATAATTCTGCATACTCATCCTAGTAATATTTGAGAGACCACCGGGTATAGCTACATCCCTTAGTGTCATACAGGGGTTAAGCACGACTAATATCCTTAGTTGTGGCAGCCAAGAAATATAGCCTGTGTTATAAAAATAGTTATTTAACCAAACAACTTAGATGCCACAACCAAGGAGCACCAAAAATATAACACCAATATCAGAACAATATATTCTATACACATTAAGTTAGACCCCTTGCCTATGCCTTAGTAGCTAAAAGTAGAAATAGAGGTAATAACATAATTGTTGAAGGGTCCTACCAGCAGAGATAAACTCTACCCATAGGACAGGACAACAAACTGAATGGTAAATACTCAGCCCGTACTACACACCATCTCTAAGAAGACTTGATAAACCATGAGATAAAACTATATCCCTTATTGCTGAGTAAAAATCAAGCCCAAGTATTTATCTCGGTTATGACAACCAATAATTATATCTTATACTATAAGAATAGCTATATAGCTCAAGTGTAAAATTAAAGAGCATCAGAGCATATTAATCATTAACAGATTCCAATATGAGAGAGGGGATTTCAGACACCGCCTGTCTTCTTTGCCGCTTTCCTGCCCTCTGCACCTTGGGCGAGTCATCCAAGGAGAGGGTCCTTCTAGCCGATACATTCGCCAGTTGACCAGATAATAGTCCCAAATCAGAACAAATGTTATGGAGATCCTCAGGTGTTGTCGCAGACCAATCCTTATTATTAAAGGAAAATTGCACTCTAAAGGGGAAACCCCACTTATATTTCACACCATGGTCTTGGAGACCTCTAAGATAGGGTTTCATTTCCTTCCTTTTAAGAATAGTAGTGGGAGACAAATCAGAAAAAATCTGGAAGCTATTTCCTTGAAATGATAACTGCGCAGCAGCACGTGCCGCCTGTAGAAGTCTCTCCTTGGTTTTAAAATAGTGAAAGCGCACAACAATGTCCCTCGGGGGATCCTCCGGCCTTCTCCTGCGCGTCAGGGCTCTGTGAGCCCTATCCATCTCCAATCTTTCACCTGGTTCCCCGGGCAGAAGCTCCTGGCAAATAGATAATATTGTAGACTGCGCGTCTTCAAAATGCTCTGGGATGCCCCGAAAACGCAGATTTTGGCGACGATCTCTGTTCTCAGCATCCTCTAACTTGGTCATCAACATAATATTATCAGCTTTTAGCTTAGCAAGATCATCCTCATGGGCCTCTATGACAGTAGACACATCACCCAGCCTCTCATCCAATGTAGATAGACAGTGTGAGATTTTATGCAGCTCTTTAGTAAAGTGCTCATTGATCCTCTTAGTGTTTAAGTCCAGCGCTTTAAGAAACATAGATTCAAGTTGTTCCATCATCCCTGGGGTGAAAGCAGTAATAGAGCATTCTGCCCCCAATACAACAGGACTCACGGTTACAGCAGGCTGTAGTTCCGCTCCCTCCTCCATCACGGATGCAGCCAGAGCCGCCGCCATCTTGCGGCCTCAGGCCTCTCCTCCTCCTCCGCGCTGTCGCAGGAATCAACAACCGGGCACCGCCAACGAACCACCTCCAGACTCAGTAGCCCGAGCGCTCTGTCAGCCCAGCTCACAGGTAGATACACTGCCCCCGAAATCTTCCGTTTGCCTCTAACTCCGCAGGGCGGGCACGGGACAAGCTCAGCAAGCGTCCGACCTCATCACGCGCGCATGCGCACTCCAGCACTTATCTTTTAAGAGTACCTGCCTACTAACCTTTTGCCTTTTGTATAAAAAAGTCTGGTTTACAAGTTTAAAGCACCCATTGCCTTTCACCGGGGGCCATTGTCAGTGCTAGCATTTATCTTTTAAGAGTACCTGCCTACAAAACTTTTGCCTTTTGTATAAAACAAGTATGGTTTACAAGTTTATAGCACCCATTGTCTTGCACTGGGGGCCATTGTCAGTGCTAGCACTTATCTTTTAAGAGTACCTGCCTCCTAACCTTTTGCCTTTTGTATAAAAAACGTCTGGTTTACATGTTTAAAGCACCCATTGCCTTTCACCGGGGGCCATTGTCAGTGCTAGCACTTATCTTTTTAGAGTACCTGCCTACAAACCTTTTACCTTTTGTATAAAAAAGTCTGGTTTTACAAGTTTAAAGCACCCATTGCCTTTCACCGGGGGCCATTGTCAGTGCTAGCATTTATCCTTTTAGAGTACCTGCCTCCTACCCTTTTGCCTTTTGCATAAAAAAAGTCTGGTTTACAAGTTTAAAGCACCCATTGCCTTTCACTGGGGGCCATTGTCAGTGCTAGCACTTATCTTTTAAGAGTACCTGCCTCCTAACCTTTTGCCTTTTGTATAAAAAAAGTCTGGTTTAAAATTTTAAAGCACCCATTGCCTTTCACCGGGGGCCATTGTCAGTGCTAGCACTTATCTTTTAAGAGTACCTGCCTCCTAACCTTATGCCTTTTGTATAAAAAAAGTCTGGTTTACATGTTTAAAGCACCCATTGCCTTTCACCGGGGGCCATTGTCAGTGCTAGCACTTATCTTTTAAGAGTAACTGCCTACTAACCTTTTGTATAAAAAAGCCTGGTTTACAAGTTTAAAGCACCCATTGCCTTTCACCGGGGGCCATTGTCAGTGCTAGCACTTATCTTTTAAGAGTACCTGCCTACTAACCTTTTGCCTTTTGTATAAAAAAGTCTGGTTTACAAGTTTAAAGCACCCATTGCCTTTCACTGGGGGCCATTGTCAGTGCTAGCACTTATCTTTTTAGAGTACCTGCCTACTAACCTTTTGCCTTTTGTATAAATAAGTCTGTTTACAGTTTAAAGCACCCATTGCCTTTCACTGTGGGCCATTGTCAGTGCTAGCACTTATCTTTTAAGAGTATCTGCCTACTAACCTTTTGCCTTTTGTATAAAACAAGTCTGGTTTACAAGTTTAAAGCACCCATTGCCTTTCACTGGGAGCCAGTGTCAGTGCTAGCATTTATCTTTTAAGAGTACCTGCCTACAAAACTTTTGCCTTTTGTATTAAACAATTCTGGTTTACAAGTTTATAGCACCCATTGCCTTTCACTGGGGGCCATTGTCAGTGCTAGCACTTATCTTTTAAGAGTACCTGCCTCCTAACCTTTTGCCTTTTGTATAAAAATGTCTGATTTACATGTTTAAAGCACCCATTGCCTTTCACCGGGGGCCATTGTCAGTGCTAGCACTTATCCTTTAAGAGTACCTCCCTCCTAACCTTTTGCCTTTTGTATAAAAAAAAGTCTGGTTTACAAGTTTAAAGCACCCATTGCCTTTCACCGGGGGCCATTGTCAGTGCTAGCACTTATCTTTTAAGAAAACCTGCCTACTAACCTTTTGCCTTTTGTATAAAAAACTCTGGTTTACAAGTTTAAAGCACCCATTGCCTTTCACCGGGGGACATTGTCAGTGCTAGCATTTATCTTTTAAGAGTACCTGCCTTTTAACCTTTTGCCTTTTGTATAAAAAAAGTCTGGTTTACAATTTTAAAGCACCCATTGCCTTTCACTAGGGCCATTGTTAGTGCTAGCACTTATTCTTTGAGAGTACCTGCCTACAAAACTTTTGCCTTTTGTATAAAACAAGTCTGGTTTACAAGTTTATAGCACCCATTGCCTTTCACTGGGTGCCATTGTCAGTGCTAGCACTTATCCTTTAAGAGTACCTCCCTCCTAACCTTTTGCCTTTTGTATAAAAAATCTGGTTTACAAGTTTAAAGCACCCATTGCCTTTCACCGGGGGCCATTGTCAGTGCTAGCACTTATCCTTTAAGAGTACCTGCCTCCTAACCTTTTGCCTTTTGTATAAATAAGTCTGGTTTACAAGTTTAAAGCACCCATTGCCATTCACTGGGGGCCAGTGTCAGTGCTAGCATTTATCTTTTAAGAGTACCTGCCTACAAAACTTTTGCCTTTTGTATAAAACAAGTCTGGTTTACAAGTTTATAGCACCCATTGCCTTTCACTGGGTGCCATTGTCAGTGATAGCACTTATCTTTTAAGAGTACCTGCCTCCTAACCTTTTGCCTTTTGTATAAAAATGTCTGATTTACATGTTTAAAGCACCCATTGCCTTTCACCGGGGGACATTGTCAGTGCTAGCACTTATCCTTTAAGAGTACCTGCCTCCTAACCTTTTGCCTTTTGTATAAAAAGTTTGGTTTACAAGTTTAAAGCACCCATTGCCTTTCACCGGGGGCCATTTTCAGTGCTAGCACTTATCCTTTAAGAGTACCTCCCTCCTAACCTTTTGCCTTTTGTATAAAAAAGTCTGGTTTACAAGTTTAAAGCACCCATTGCCTTTCACCGAGGGCCATTTTCAGTGCTAGCACTTATCTTTTAAGAGTACCTGCCTATAAACCTTTTGCCTTTTGTATAAAAAAGTCTGGTTTACAAGTTTAAAGCACCCATTGCCTTTCACCGGGGGCCATTGTCAGTGCTAGCACTTTTCCTTTTAGAGTACCTGCCTCCTAACCTTTTGCCTTTTGTATAAAAAAGTCTGGTTTACAGTTTTAAAGCACCCATTGCCTTTCACCGGGGGCCATTTTCAGTGCTAGCACTTATCTTTTAAGAGTACTTGCCTACTAACCTTTGCATTTTGTATAAAAAAGTCTGGTTCACAAGTTTAAACACCCATTGCCTTTCACCGGGGGCCATTGTCAGTGCTAGCACTTATCTTTTAAGAAAACCTGCCTACTAACCTTTTGCCTTTTGTATAAAAAACTCTGGTTTACAAGTTTAAAGCACCCATTGCCTTTCACCGGGGGACATTGTCAGTGCTAGCATTTATCTTTTAAGAGTACCTGCCTTTTAACCTTTTGCCTTTTGTATAAAAAAAGTCTGGTTTACAATTTTAAAGCACCCATTGCCTTTCACTAGGGCCATTGTTAGTGCTAGCACTTATTCTTTGAGAGTACCTGCCTACAAAACTTTTGCCTTTTGTATAAAACAAGTCTGGTTTACAAGTTTATAGCACCCATTGCCTTTCACTGGGTGCCATTGTCAGTGCTAGCACTTATCCTTTAAGAGTACCTCCCTCCTAACCTTTTGCCTTTTGTATAAAAAATCTGGTTTACAAGTTTAAAGCACCCATTGCCTTTCACCGGGGGCCATTGTCAGTGCTAGCACTTATCCTTTAAGAGTACCTGCCTCCTAACCTTTTGCCTTTTGTATAAATAAGTCTGGTTTACAAGTTTAAAGCACCCATTGCCATTCACTGGGGGCCAGTGTCAGTGCTAGCATTTATCTTTTAAGAGTACCTGCCTACAAAACTTTTGCCTTTTGTATAAAACAAGTCTGGTTTACAAGTTTATAGCACCCATTGCCTTTCACTGGGTGCCATTGTCAGTGATAGCACTTATCTTTTAAGAGTACCTGCCTCCTAACCTTTTGCCTTTTGTATAAAAATGTCTGATTTACATGTTTAAAGCACCCATTGCCTTTCACCGGGGGACATTGTCAGTGCTAGCACTTATCCTTTAAGAGTACCTGCCTCCTAACCTTTTGCCTTTTGTATAAAAAGTCTGGTTTACAAGTTTAAAGCACCCATTGCCTTTCACCGGGGGCCATTTTCAGTGCTAGCACTTATCCTTTAAGAGTACCTCCCTCCTAACCTTTTGCCTTTTGTATAAAAAAGTCTGGTTTACAAGTTTAAAGCACCCATTGCCTTTCACCGAGGGCCATTTTCAGTGCTAGCACTTATCTTTTAAGAGTACCTGCCTATAAACCTTTTGCCTTTTGTATAAAAAAGTCTGGTTTACAAGTTTAAAGCACCCATTGCCTTTCACCGGGGGCCATTGTCAGTGCTAGCACTTTTCCTTTTAGAGTACCTGCCTCCTAACCTTTTGCCTTTTGTATAAAAAAGTCTGGTTTACAGTTTTAAAGCACCCATTGCCTTTCACCGGGGGCCATTTTCAGTGCTAGCACTTATCTTTTAAGAGTACTTGCCTACTAACCTTTGCATTTTGTATAAAAAAGTCTGGTTCACAAGTTTAAACACCCATTGCCTTTCACCGGGGGCCATTGTCAGTGCTAGCACTTATCTTTTAAGAGTACCTGCCTCTTAACCTTTTGCCTTTTGTATAAAACAAGTGTGGTTTACAAGTTTAAAGCACCCATTGCCTTTCACAGGGGGCCATTGTCAGTTCTAGCACTTATCCTTTAAGAGTACCTGCCTCCTAACCTTTTGCCTTTTGTATAAAAATGTCTGGTTTACAAGTTTAAAGCACCCATTGCCTTTCACCGGGGGCCATTGTCAGTGCTAGCACTTATCTTTTAAGAGTACCTGCCTCCTAACCTTTTGCCTTTTGTATAAAACAAGTCTGGTTTACAAGTTTAAAGCACCCATTGCCTTTCACCGGGGGCCAGTGTCAGTGCTAGCATTTATCTTTTAAGAGTACCTGCCTACAAAACTTTTGCCTTTTGTATAAAACAAGTCTGGTTTACAAGTTTATAGCACCCATTGCCTTTCACTGGGGGCCATTGTCAGTGCTAGCACTTATCTTTTAAGAGTACCTGCCTCCTAACCTTATGCCTTTTGTATAAAAAAAAGTCTGGTTTACAAGTTTAAAGCACCCATTGCCTTTCACCGGGGGCCATTGTCAGTGCTAGCACTTATCTTTTAAGAGTACCTGCCTCCTAACCTTTTGCCTTTTGTATAAAAAAAGTCTGGTTTACATGTTTAAAGCACCCATTGCCTTTCACTGGGGGCCATTATCAGTGCTAGCTCTTATCTTTTTAGAGTACCTGCCTACTAACCTTTTGCCTTTTGTATAAAAAAGTCTGGTTTACAAGTTTAAAGCACCCATTGCCTTTCACCGGGGGCCAGTGTCAGTGCTAGCTTTTATCTTTTAAGAGTACCTGCCTACAAAACTTTTGCCTTTGTATGAAACAAGTCTGGTTTACAAGTTTAAAGCACCCATTGCCTTTCACCGGGGGCCATTGTCAGTGCTAGCACTTATCTTTTAAGAGTACCTGCCTCCTAACCTTTTGCCTTTTGTATAAAACAAGTCTGGTTTACAAGTTTAAAGCACCCATTGCCTTTCACCGGGGGCCAGTGTCAGTGCTAGCATTTATCTTTTAAGAGTACCTGCCTACAAAACTTTTGCCTTTTGTATAAAACAAGTCTGGTTTACAAGTTTATAGCACCCATTGCCTTTCACTGGGGGCCATTGTCAGTGCTAGCACTTATCTTTTAAGAGTACCTGCCTCCTAACCTTATGCCTTTTGTATAAAAAAAAGTCTGGTTTACAAGTTTAAAGCACCCATTGCCTTTCACCGGGGGGCCATTGTCAGTGCTAGCACTTATCTTTTAAGAGTACCTGCCTCCTAACCTTTTGCCTTTTGTATAAAAAAAGTCTGGTTTACATGTTTAAAGCACCCATTGCCTTTCACTGGGGGCCATTATCAGTGCTAGCACCTATCTTTT
This sequence comes from Gastrophryne carolinensis, assembly GCA_027917425.1. NCBI lineage: Eukaryota > Metazoa > Chordata > Amphibia > Anura > Microhylidae > Gastrophryne > Gastrophryne carolinensis. The sequence goes on along the minus strand of CM051234.1, from coordinate 644,446,324 downwards.
TAGAGTACCTGCCTACAAACCTTTTACCTTTTGTATAAAAAAGTCTGGTTTTACAAGTTTAAAGCACCCATTGCCTTTCATCGGGGGCCATTGTCAGTGCTAGTACTTATCCTTTTAGAGTACCTGCCTCCTACCCTTTTGCCTTTTGTATAAAAAAAGTCTGGTTTACAAGTTTATAGCACCCATTGCCTTTCACTGGGGGCCATTGTCAGTGATAGCACTTATCTTTTAAGAGTACCTGCCTACAAAACTTTTGCCTTTTGTATAAAACAAGTCTGGTTTACAAGTTTATAGCACCCATTGCCTTTCACTGGGTGACATTGTCAGTGATAGCACTTATCTTTTAAGAGTACCTGCCTCCTAACCTTTTGCCTTTTGTATAAAAATGTCTGATTTACATGTTTAAAGCACCCATTGCTTTTCACCTGGGGACATTGTCAGTGCTAGCACTTATCCTTTAAGAGTACCTGCCTCCTAACCTTTTGCCTTTTGTATAAAAAGTCTGGTTTACAAGTTTAAAGCACCCATTGCCTTTCACCGGGGGCCATTTTCAGTGCTAGCACTTATCCTTTAAGAGTACCTCCCTCCTAACCTTTTGCCTTTTGTATAAAAAAGTCTGGTTTACAAGTTTAAAGCACCCATTGCCTTTCACCGGGGGCCATTGTCAGTGCTAGCACTTATCTTTTAAGAGTACCTGCCTCTTAACCTTTTGCCTTTTGTATAAAAAAAGTCTGGTTTACATGTTTAAAGCACCCATTGCCTTTCACCGGGGGCCATTGTCAGTGCTAGCACTTATCTTTTAAGAGTACCTGCCTACTAACCTTTTGTATAAAAAAGCCTGGTTTACAAGTTTAAAGCACCCATTGCCTTTCACCGGGGGCCATTATCAGTGCTAGCACTTATCTTTTAAGAGTACCTGCCTACTAACCTTTTGCCTTTTGTATAAAAAAAGTCTGGTTTACATGTTTAAAGCACCCATTGCCTTTCACCGGGGGCCATTGTCAGTGCTAGCACTTATCTTTTAAGAGTACCTGCCTACTAACCTTTTGTATAAAAAAGCCTGGTTTACAAGTTTAAAGCACCCATTGCCTTTCACTGGGGGCCATTGTCAGTGCTAGCACTTATCTTTTAAGAGTATCTGCCTACTAACCTTTTGCCTTTTGTATAAAACAAGTCTGGTTTACAAGTTTAAAGCACCCATTGCCTTTCACTGGGAGCCAGTGTCAGTGCTAGCATTTATCTTTTAAGAGTACCTGCCTACAAAACTTTTGCCTTTTGTATAAAACAAGTCTGGTTTACAAGTGTATAGCACCCATTGCCTTTCACTGGGGGCCATTGTCAGTGCTAGCACTTATCTTTTAAGAGTACCTGCCTCCTAACCTTTTGCCTTTTGTATAAAAATGTCTGATTTACATGTTTAAAGCACCCATTGCCTTTCACCGGGGGCCATTGTCAGTGCTAGCACTTATCCTTTTAGAGTACCTGCCTCCTACCCTTTTGCCTTTTGCATAAAAAAAGTCTGGTTTACAAGTTTAAAGCACCCATTGCCTTTCACTGGGGGCCATTGTCAGTGCTAGCACTTATCTTTTAAGAGTACCTGCCTCCTAACCTTTTGCCTTTTGTATAAAAAAAGTCTGGTTTACAATTTTAAAGCACCCATTGCCTTTCACCGGGGGCCATTGTCAGTGCTAGCACTTATCTTTTAAGAGTACCTGCCTCCTAACCTTATGCCTTTTGTATAAAAAAATCTGGTTTACATGTTTAAAGCACCCATTGCCTTTCACCGGGGGCCATTGTCAGTGCTAGCACTTATCTTTTAAGAGTACCTGCCTACTAACCTTTTGCCTTTTGTATAAAAAAGCCTGGTTTACAAGTTTAAAGCACCCATTGCCTTTCACCGGGGGCCATTGTCAGTGCTAGCACTTATCTTTTAAGAGTACCTGCCTACTAACCTTTTGCCTTTTGTATAAAAAAGTCTGGTTTACAAGTTTAAAGCACCCATTGCCTTTCACTGGGGGCCATTGTCAGTGCTAGCACTTATCTTTTTAGAGTACCTGCCTACTAACCTTTTGCCTTTTGTATAAATAAGTCTGTTTACAAGTTTAAAGCACCCATTGCCTTTCACTGGGGGCCATTGTCAGTGCTAGCACTTATCTTTTAAGAGTATCTGCCTACTAACCTTTTGCCTTTTGTATAAAACAAGTCTGGTTTACAAGTTTAAAGCACCCATTGCCTTTCACTGGGGGCCAGTGTCAGTGCTAGCATTTATCTTTTAAGAGTACCTGCCTACAAAACTTTTGCCTTTTGTATAAAAAAGTCTGGTTTACAAGTTTAAAGCACCCATTGCCTTTGACTGGGGGCCATTGTCAGTGCTAGCACTTATCTTTTAAGAGTACCTGCCTCCTAACCTTTTGCCTTTTGTATAAAAAAGTCTGGTTTACAAGTTTAAAGCACCAATTGCCTTTCACTGGGGGCCAGTGTCAGTGCTAGCATTTATCTTTTAAGAGTACCTGCCTCCTAACCTTTTGCCTTTTGTATAAAAAAGTCTGGTTTACAAGTTTAAAGCACCCATTGCCTTTCACCGGGGGCCATTGTCAGTGCTAGCACTTATCCTTTAAGAGTACCTCCCTCCTAACCTTTTGCCTTTTGTATAAAAAAAAATCTGGTTTACAAGTTTAAAGCACCCATTGCCTTTCACCGGGGGCCATTGTCAGTGCTAGCACTTATCTTTTAAGAAAACCTGCCTACTAACCTTTTGCCTTTTGTATAAAAAACTCTGATTTACAAGTTTAAAGCACCCATTGCCTTTCACCGGGGGCCATTGTCAGTGCTAGCACTTATCCTTTAAGAGTACCTCCCTCCTAACCTTTTGCCTTTTGTATAAAAAAAAATCTGGTTTACAAGTTTAAAGCACCCATTGCCTTTCACCGGGGGCCATTGTCAGTGCTAGCACTTATCTTTTAAGAAAACCTGCCTACTAACCTTTTGCCTTTTGTATAAAAAACTCTGGTTTACAAGTTTAAAGCACCCATTGCCTTTCACCGGGGGACATTGTCAGTGCTAGCATTTATCTTTTAAGAGTACCTGCCTTTTAACCTTTTGCCTTTTGTATAAAAAAAGTCTGGTTTACAATTTTAAAGCACCCATTGCCTTTCACTAGGGCCATTGTTAGTGCTAGCACTTATTCTTTGAGAGTACCTGCCTACAAAACTTTTGCCTTTTGTATAAAACAAGTCTGGTTTACAAGTTTATAGCACCCATTGCCTTTCACTGGGTGCCATTGTCAGTGCTAGCACTTATCCTTTAAGAGTACCTCCCTCCTAACCTTTTGCCTTTTGTATAAAAAATCTGGTTTACAAGTTTAAAGCACCCATTGCCTTTCACCGGGGGCCATTGTCAGTGCTAGCACTTATCCTTTAAGAGTACCTGCCTCCTAACCTTTTGCCTTTTGTATAAATAAGTCTGGTTTACAAGTTTAAAGCACCCATTGCCATTCACTGGGGGCCAGTGTCAGTGCTAGCATTTATCTTTTAAGAGTACCTGCCTACAAAACTTTTGCCTTTTGTATAAAACAAGTCTGGTTTACAAGTTTATAGCACCCATTGCCTTTCACTGGGTGCCATTGTCAGTGATAGCACTTATCTTTTAAGAGTACCTGCCTCCTAACCTTTTGCCTTTTGTATAAAAATGTCTGATTTACATGTTTAAAGCACCCATTGCCTTTCACCGGGGGACATTGTCAGTGCTAGCACTTATCCTTTAAGAGTACCTGCCTCCTAACCTTTTGCCTTTTGTATAAAAAGTCTGGTTTACAAGTATAAAGCACCCATTGCCTTTCACCGGGGGCCATTTTCAGTGCTAGCACTTATCCTTTAAGAGTACCTCCCTCCTAACCTTTTGCCTTTTGTATAAAAAAGTCTGGTTTACAAGTTTAAAGCACCCATTGCCTTTCACCGAGGGCCATTTTCAGTGCTAGCACTTATCTTTTAAGAGTACCTGCCTATAAACCTTTTGCCTTTTGTATAAAAAAGTCTGGTTTACAAGTTTAAAGCACCCATTGCCTTTCACCGGGGGCCATTGTCAGTGCTAGCACTTTTCCTTTTAGAGTACCTGCCTCCTAACCTTTTGCCTTTTGTATAAAAAAGTCTGGTTTACAGTTTTAAAGCACCCATTGCCTTTCACCGGGGGCCATTTTCAGTGCTAGCACTTATCTTTTAAGAGTACTTGCCTACTAACCTTTGCATTTTGTATAAAAAAGTCTGGTTCACAAGTTTAAACACCCATTGCCTTTCACCGGGGGCCATTGTCAGTGCTAGCACTTATCTTTTAAGAGTACCTGCCTCTTAACCTTTTGCCTTTTGTATAAAACAAGTGTGGTTTACAAGTTTAAAGCACCCATTGCCTTTCACAGGGGGCCATTGTCAGTTCTAGCACTTATCCTTTAAGAGTACCTGCCTCCTAACCTTTTGCCTTTTGTATAAAAATGTCTGGTTTACAAGTTTAAAGCACCCATTGCCTTTCACCGGGGGCCATTGTCAGTGCTAGCACTTATCTTTTAAGAGTACCTGCCTCCTAACCTTTTGCCTTTTGTATAAAACAAGTCTGGTTTACAAGTTTAAAGCACCCATTGCCTTTCACCGGGGGCCAGTGTCAGTGCTAGCATTTATCTTTTAAGAGTACCTGCCTACAAAACTTTTGCCTTTTGTATAAAACAAGTCTGGTTTACAAGTTTATAGCACCCATTGCCTTTCACTGGGGGCCATTGTCAGTGCTAGCACTTATCTTTTAAGAGTACCTGCCTCCTAACCTTATGCCTTTTGTATAAAAAAAAGTCTGGTTTACAAGTTTAAAGCACCCATTGCCTTTCACCGGGGGCCATTGTCAGTGCTAGCACTTATCTTTTAAGAGTACCTGCCTCCTAACCTTTTGCCTTTTGTATAAAAAAAGTCTGGTTTACATGTTTAAAGCACCCATTGCCTTTCACTGGGGGCCATTATCAGTGCTAGCTCTTATCTTTTTAGAGTACCTGCCTACTAACCTTTTGCCTTTTGTATAAAAAAGTCTGGTTTACAAGTTTAAAGCACCCATTGCCTTTCACCGGGGGCCAGTGTCAGTGCTAGCTTTTATCTTTTAAGAGTACCTGCCTACAAAACTTTTGCCTTTGTATGAAACAAGTCTGGTTTACAAGTTTAAAGCACCCATTGCCTTTCACCGGGGGCCATTGTCAGTGCTAGCACTTATCTTTTAAGAGTACCTGCCTCCTAACCTTTTCCCTTTTGTATAAAACAAGTCTGGTTTACAAGTTTAAAGCACCCATTGCCTTTCACCGGGGGCCAGTGTCAGTGCTAGCATTTATCTTTTAAGAGTACCTGCCTACAAAACTTTTGCCTTTTGTATAAAACAAGTCTGGTTTACAAGTTTATAGCACCCATTGCCTTTCACTGGGGGCCATTGTCAGTGCTAGCACTTATCTTTTAAGAGTACCTGCCTCCTAACCTTATGCCTTTTGTATAAAAAAAAGTCTGGTTTACAAGTTTAAAGCACCCATTGCCTTTCACCGGGGGGCCATTGTCAGTGCTAGCACTTATCTTTTAAGAGTACCTGCCTCCTAACCTTTTGCCTTTTGTATAAAAAAAGTCTGGTTTACATGTTTAAAGCACCCATTGCCTTTCACTGGGGGCCATTATCAGTGCTAGCACCTATCTTTTTAGAGTACCTGCCTACAAACCTTTTACCTTTTGTATAAAAAAGTCTGGTTTTACAAGTTTAAAGCACCCATTGCCTTTCATCGGGGGCCATTGTCAGTGCTAGTACTTATCCTTTTAGAGTACCTGCCTCCTACCCTTTTGCCTTTTGTATAAAAAAAGTCTGGTTTACAAGTTTATAGCACCCATTGCCTTTCACTGGGGGCCATTGTCAGTGATAGCACTTATCTTTTAAGAGTACCTGCCTACAAAACTTTTGCCTTTTGTATAAAACAAGTCTGGTTTACATGTTTAAAGCACCCATTGCCTTTGCCTTTCACCGGGGGCCATTGTCAGTGCTAGCACTTATCTTTTAAGAGTACCTGCCTCCTAACCTTATGCCTTTTGTATAAAAAAATCTGGTTTACATGTTTAAAGCACCCATTGCCTTTCACCGGGGGCCATTGTCAGTGCTAGCACTTATCTTTTAAGAGTACCTGCCTACTAACCTTTTGCCTTTTGTATAAAAAAGCCTGGTTTACAAGTTTAAAGCACCCATTGCCTTTCACCGGGGGCCATTGTCAGTGCTAGCACTTATCTTTTAAGAGTACCTGCCTACTAACCTTTTGCCTTTTGTATAAAAAAGTCTGGTTTACAAGTTTAAAGCACCCATTGCCTTTCACTGGGGGCCATTGTCAGTGCTAGCACTTATCTTTTTAGAGTACCTGCCTACTAACCTTTTGCCTTTTGTATAAATAAGTCTGTTTACAAGTTTAAAGCACCCATTGCCTTTCACTGGGGGCCATTGTCAGTGCTAGCACTTATCTTTTAAGAGTATCTGCCTACTAACCTTTTGCCTTTTGTATAAAACAAGTCTGGTTTACAAGTTTAAAGCACCCATTGCCTTTCACTGGGGGCCAGTGTCAGTGCTAGCATTTATCTTTTAAGAGTACCTGCCTACAAAACTTTTGCCTTTTGTATAAAAAAAGTCTGGTTTACAAGTTTAAAGCACCCATTGCCTTTGACTGGGGGCCATTGTCAGTGCTAGCACTTATCTTTTAAGAGTACCTGCCTCCTAACCTTTTGCCTTTTGTATAAAAAAGTCTGGTTTACAAGTTTAAAGCACCAATTGCCTTTCACTGGGGGCCAGTGTCAGTGCTAGCATTTATCTTTTAAGAGTACCTGCCTCCTAACCTTTTGCCTTTTGTATAAAAAAGTCTGGTTTACAAGTTTAAAGCACCCATTGCCTTTCACCGGGGGCCATTGTCAGTGCTAGCACTTATCCTTTAAGAGTACCTCCCTCCTAACCTTTTGCCTTTTGTATAAAAAAAAGTCTGGTTTACAAGTTTAAAGCACCCATTGCCTTTCACCGGGGGCCATTGTCAGTGCTAGCACTTATCTTTTAAGAAAACCTGCCTACTAACCTTTTGCCTTTTGTATAAAAAACTCTGGTTTACAAGTTTAAAGCACCCATTGCCTTTCACCGGGAGACATTGTCAGTGCTAGCATTTATCTTTTAAGAGTACCTGCCTTTTAACCTTTTGCCTTTTGTATAAAAACTGTCTGGTTTACATGTTTAAAGCACCCATTGCCTTTCACTAGGGCCATTGTTAGTGCTAGCACTTATTCTTTGAGAGTACCTGCCTACAAAACTTTTGCCTTTTGTATAAAACAAGTCTGGTTTACAAGTTTATAGCACCCATTGCCTTTCACTGGGTGCCATTGTCAGTGCTAGCACTTATCCTTTAAGAGTACCTCCCTCCTAACCTTTTGCCTTTTGTATAAAAAATCTGGTTTACAAGTTTATAGCACCCATTGCCTTTCACTGGGTGCCATTGTCAGTGCTAGCACTTATCCTTTAAGAGTACCTCCCTCCTAACCTTTTGCCTTTTGTATAAAACAAGTGTGGTTTACAAGTTTAAAGCACCCATTGCCTTTCACAGGGGGCCATTGTCAGTTCTAGCACTTATCCTTTAAGAGTACCTGCCTTCTAACCTTTTGCCTTTTGTATAAATAAGTCTGGTTTACAAGTTTAAAGCACCCATTGCCATTCACTGGGGGCCAGTGTCAGTGCTAGCATTTATCTTTTAAGAGTACCTGCCTACAAAACTTTTGCCTTTTGTATAAAACAAGTCTGGTTTACAAGTTTATAGCACCCATTGCCTTTCACTGGGTGCCATTGTCAGTGATAGCACTTATCTTTTAAGAGTACCTGCCTCCTAACCTTTTGCCTTTTGTATAAAAATGTCTGATTTACATGTTTAAAGCACCCATTGCCTTTCACCGGGGGACATTGTCAGTGCTAGCACTTATCCTTTAAGAGTACCTGCCTCCTAACCTTTTGCCTTTTGTATAAAAAGTCTGGTTTACAAGTTTAAAGCACCCATTGCCTTTCACCGGGGGCCATTTTCAGTGCTAGCACTTATCCTTTAAGAGTACTTCCCTCCTAACCTTTTGCCTTTTGTATAAAAAAGTCTGGTTTACAAGTTTAAAGCACCCATTGCCTTTCACCGAGGGCCATTTTCAGTGCTAGCACTTATCTTTTAAGAGTACCTGCCTATAAACCTTTTGCCTTTTGTATAAAAAAGTCTGGTTTACAAGTTTAAAGCACCCATTGCCTTTCACCGGGGGCCATTGTCAGTGCTAGCACTTATCCTTTTAGAGTACCTGCCTCCTAACCTTTTGCCTTTTGTATAAAAAAGTCTGGTTTACAGTTTTAAAGCACCCATTGCCTTTCACCGGGGGCCATTTTCAGTGCTAGCACTTATCTTTTAAGAGTACTTGCCTCTTAACCTTTTGCCTTTTGTATAAAACAAGTGTGGTTTACAAGTTTAAAGCACCCATTGCCTTTCACAGGGGGCCATTGTCAGTTCTAGCACTTATCTTTTAAGAGTACCTGCCTCTTAACCTTTTGCCTTTTGTATAAAACAAGTGTGGTTTACAAGTTTAAAGCACCCATTGCCTTTCACAGGGGGCCATTGTCAGTTCTAGCACTTATCCTTTAAGAGTACCTGCCTCCTAACCTTTTGCCTTTTGTATAAAAATGTCTGGTTTACAAGTTTAAAGCACCCATTGCCTTTCACTGGGGGCCATTGTCATTGCTAGCACTTATCTTTTAAGAGTACCTGCCTCCTAACCTTTTGCCTTTTGTATAAAAAAAGTCTGGTTTACATGTTTAAAGCACCCATTGCCTTTCACCGGGGGCCATTGTCAGTGCTAGCACTTATACTTTTAGAGTACCTGCGTCCTAACCTTTTGCCTTTTGTATAAAAAAAAGTCTGGTTTACAAGTTTAAAGCACCCATTGCCTTGCACCGGGGGCCATTTTCAGTGCTAGCACTTATCTTTTAAGAGTACCTGCCTACTAACCTTTTGCCTTTTGTATAAAAAAGTCTGGTTTACAAGTTTAAAGCACCCATTGCCTTTCACCGGGGGCCAGTGTCAGTGCTAGCTTTTATCTTTTAAGAGTACCTGCCTACAAAACTTTTGCCTTTGTATGAAACAAGTCTGGTTTACAAGTTTAAAGCACCCATTGCCTTTCACCGGGGGCCATTGTCAGTGCTAGCACTTATCTTTTAAGAGTACCTGCCTCCTAACCTTTTGCCTTTTGTATAAAACAAGTCTGGTTTACAAGTTTAAAGCACCCATTGCCTTTCACCGGGGGCCATTGTCAGTGCTAGCACTTATCCTTTTAGAGTACCTGCCTCCTAACCTTTTGCCTTTTGTATAAAAAAGTCTGGTTTACAGTTTTAAAGCACCCATTGCCTTTCACCGGGGGCCATTTTCAGTGCTAGCACTTATCTTTTAAGAGTACTTGCCTCTTAACCTTTTGCCTTTTGTATAAAACAAGTGTGGTTTACAAGTTTAAAGCACCCATTGCCTTTCACAGGGGGCCATTGTCAGTTCTAGCACTTATCTTTTAAGAGTACCTGCCTCTTAACCTTTTGCCTTTTGTATAAAACAAGTGTGGTTTACAAGTTTAAAGCACCCATTGCCTTTCACAGGGGGCCATTGTCAGTTCTAGCACTTATCCTTTAAGAGTACCTGCCTCCTAACCTTTTGCCTTTTGTATAAAAATGTCTGGTTTACAAGTTTAAAGCACCCATTGCCTTTCACTGGGGGCCATTGTCATTGCTAGCACTTATCTTTTAAGAGTACCTGCCTCCTAACCTTTTGCCTTTTGTATAAAAAAAAGTCTGGTTTACATGTTTAAAGCACCCATTGCCTTTCACCGGGGGCCATTGTCAGTGCTAGCACTTATACTTTTAGAGTACCTGCGTCCTAACCTTTTGCCTTTTGTATAAAAAAAAGTCTGGTTTACAAGTTTAAAGCACCCATTGCCTTGCACTGGGGGCCATTTTCAGTGCTAGCACTTATCTTTTAAGAGTACCTGCCTACTAACCTTTTGCCTTTTGTATAAAAAAGTCTGGTTTACAAGTTTAAAGCACCCATTGCCTTTCACCGGGGGCCAGTGTCAGTGCTAGCTTTTATCTTTTAAGAGTACCTGCCTACAAAACTTTTGCCTTTGTATGAAACAAGTCTGGTTTACAAGTTTAAAGCACCCATTGCCTTTCACCGGGGGCCATTGTCAGTGCTAGCACTTATCTTTTAAGAGTACCTGCCTCCTAACCTTTTGCCTTTTGTATAAAACAAGTCTGGTTTACAAGTTTAAAGCACCCATTGCCTTTCACCGGGGGCCAGTGTCAGTGCTAGCATTTATCTTTTAAGAGTACCTGCCTACAAAACTTTTGCCTTTTGTATAAAACAAGTCTGGTTTACAAGTTTATAGCACCCATTGCCTTTCACTGGGGGCCATTGTCAGTGCTAGCACTTATCTTTTAAGAGTACCTGCCTCCTAACCTTATGCCTTTTGTATAAAAAAAAGTCTGGTTTACAAGTTTAAAGCACCCATTGCCTTTCACCGGGGGCCATTGTCAGTGCTAGCACTTATCTTTTAAGAGTACCTGCCTCCTAACCTTTTGCCTTTTGTATAAAAAAAGTCTGGTTTACATGTTTAAAGCACCCATTGCCTTTCACTGGGGGCCATTATCAGTGCTAGCTCTTATCTTTTTAGAGTACCTGCCTATAAACCTTTTACCTTTTGTATAAAAAAGTCTGGTTTTACAAGTTTAAAGCACCCATTGCCTTTCATCGGGGGCCATTGTCAGTGCTAGTAGTTATCCTTTTAGAGTACCTGCCTCCTACCCTTTTGCCTTTTGTATAAAAAAAGTCTGGTTTACAAGTTTATAGCACCCATTGCCTTTCACTGGGGGCCATTGTCAGTGATAGCACTTATCTTTTAAGAGTACCTGCCTACAAAACTTTTGCCTTTTGTATAAAACAAGTCTGGTTTACAAGTTTATAGCACCCATTGCCTTTCACTGGGTGCCATTGTCAGTGATAGCACTTATCTTTTAAGAGTACCTGCCTCCTAACCTTTTGCCTTTTGTATAAAAATGTCTGATTTACATGTTTAAAGCACCCATTGCCTTTCACCGGGGGACATTGTCAGTGCTAGCACTTATCCTTTAAGAGTACCTGCCTCCTAACCTTTTGCCTTTTGTATAAAAAGTCTGGTTTACAAGTTTAAAGCACCCATTGCCTTTCACCGGGGGCCATTTTCAGTGCTAGCACTTATCCTTTAAGAGTACCTCCCTCCTAACCTTTTGCCTTTTGTATAAAAAAGTCTGGTTTACAAGTTTAAAGCACCCATTGCCTTTCACCGGGGGCCATTGTCAGTGCTAGCACTTATCTTTTAAGAAAACCTGCCTACTAACCTTTTGCCTTTTGTATAAAAAAGTCTGGTTTACACGTTTAAAGCACCCATTGCCTTTCACTGGTGGCCATTGTCAGTGCTAGCACTCATTCTTTAAGAGTACCTGCCTCCTATCCTTTTGCCATTTGTATAAAAAAGTCTGGTTTACAAGTTTAAAGCACCCATTGCCTTTCACCGAGGGCCATTTTCAGTGCTAGCACCTATCTTTTAAGAGTACCTGCCTATAAACCTTTTGCCTTTTGTATAAAAAAGTCTGGTTTACAAGTTTAAAGCACCCATTGCCTTTCACCGGGGGCCATTGTCAGTGCTAGCACTTATCCTTTTAGAGTACCTGCCTCCTAACCTTTTGCCTTTTGTATAAAAAAGTCTGGTTTACAGTTTTAAAGCACCCATTGCCTTTCACCGGGGGCCATTTTCAGTGCTAGCACTTATCTTTTAAGAGTACTTGCCTACTAACCTTTGCATTTTGTATAAAAAAGTCTGGTTCACAAGTTTAATTACCCATTGCCTTTCACCGGGGGCCATTGTCAGTGCTAGCACTTATCTTTTAAGAGTACCTGCCTCTTAACCTTTTGCCTTTTGTATAAAACAAGTGTGGTTTACAAGTTTAAAGCACCCATTGCCTTTCACAGGGGGCCATTGTCAGTTCTAGCACTTATCCTTTAAGAGTACCTGCCTCCTAACCTTTTGCCTTTTGTATAAAAATGTCTGGTTTACAAGTTTAAAGCACCCATTGCCTTTCACCGGGGGCCATCGTCAGTGCTAGCACTTATCTTTTAAGAGTACCTGCCTACTAACCTTTTGCCTTTTGTATAAAAAAGTTTGGTTTACAAGTTTAAAGCACCCATTGCCTTTCACGGGGGGCCATTGCCAGTGCTAGCACTTATCTTTTAAGAGTACCTACCTACTAACCTTTTGCCTTTTGTTTAAAACAAGTCTGGTTTACAAGTTTAAAGCACCCATTGCCTTTCACTGGGGGCCATTGCCAGTGCTAGCACTTATCTTTTAAGAGTACCTACCTACTAACCTTTTGCCTTTTGTTTAAAACAAGTCTGGTTTACAAGTTTAAAGCACCCATTGCCTTTCACCGGGGGCCATTGTCAGTGCTAGCACTTATCCTTTAAGTGTACCTGCCTCCTAACCTTTTGCCTTCTGTATAAAAAAGTTTGGTTTATAAGTTTAAAGCACCCATTGCCTTTCACCGGGGGCCATTGTCAGTGCTAGCACTTATCTTTTAAGAGTACCTGCCTCCTAACCTTTTGCCTTTTGTTTAAAACAAGTCTGGTTTACAAGTTTAAAGCACCCATTGCCTTTCACTGGGGGCCATTGTCAGTGCTAGCACTTATCTTTTAAGAGTAACTGCCTCCTAACCTTTTGCTTTTTGTATAAAAAAAAGTCTGGTTTACATGTTTAAAGCACCCATTGCCTTTCACCGGGGGCCATTGTCAGTGCTAGCACTTATCTTTTAAGAGTACCTGCCTCCTAACCTTTTGCCTTTTGTTTAAAACAAGTCTGGTTTACAAGTTTAAAGCACCCATTGCCTTTCACCGGGGGCCATTGTCAGTGCTAGCACTTATCTTTTAAGAGTACCTGCCTCCTAACCTTTTGCCTTTTGTATAAAACAAGTCTGGTTTACAAGTTTAAAGCACCCATTGCCTTTCACCGGGGTCCATTGTCAGTGCTAGCACTTATCTTTTAAGAGTACCTGCCTACTAACCTTTTGCCTTTTGTATAAAAATGTCTGGTTTACAAGTTTAAAGCACCCATTGCCTTTCACCGGGGGCCGTTGTCAGTGCTAGCACTTATCCTTTAAGAGTACCTGCCTCCTAATGTTTGGCCTTTTGTCTAGAAAAGTCTGGTTTACAAGTTTTTTTTTTTTTTAATCTTTTTTAAGAAGAAAGAAGCAAGGCTTTATAAGAAAGGGATAGAGATAAGGGAGAGAGAAAAAAAGAAACCAAGTAAAAAGAGAAGAAAAAAAGAAGTGGCGTCAGCGGCCTAGTACCGATAACGTTATCCCTAGCCTCCCTTACCCCTCCCTCCCGTATAGAGCATTATATAGGTGAAGGAAATAAAGAAAAAGAAGAAATTCTACAATTGAGCTAACTGGGTAGGAGTAGTATTTCGGGGTTTCAAGGCCGCTAGAAAAACTCGAATTTGTCTTTTAATTATACCGGGTTTTAATAGGGATAATTCGTTTTCCAGTACATTTTTTATTTTAGTCTTCCAGGGTCTGAAAGTAGGAGGGGTAGTTTTCCCCCAATAGTGGCTAATGAATTGCTTGGTGCTGATTATTATAAGATGTGTTAGGTAGTCTTTTGCCTGCTCTTGGTCTGTCACTTGTGGAATTATTAATATTTTATCGGTGTTAAAAGAAATAGTAATCCCTTCCGAGTTTGATAGATGTATTACTTCTTCCCAAAGTTTTTTTTTTTTTTTTTTTTCATACTTGTTTTATTGATTTTCATACAAGAAAAACCAGAACATACATACATGCTCATAACAAGCGAGCCATAAGGGATATTACAGTACAGTGTCAGCTTTTCCAAAAGAGCAAACAAAATGATATTCAATGATATACAGAGCAATAGACATATAGCATTCTACATCCTAATGCCCCCCCCCCCAAGGAGAGGGAAGTATCCGGGCCCTCCCCCAGCAGCCGCCAGTCCCCCCTTAAGTGCATTGAGATAATCCCATTCATATCTGCCGGGAAGGCCGCACTTCTGTAGAAACATATATGTAGCAGCTAGTAGGTCTCAAGAGGACCCAGGTAGCCTACCTCATCGTCGCTCTGTCAGCCCTTCCCTAGGGCTCGCCTTCCGGGGAGATTGGACGGCAACGATGCACCGATCTCTGTGTTAGGCCCCTCACCTCCCCCATTCAAGCCGGGTTGAGAGTACATATATAAGACACAAAGACCAACACATAACTAATACGAAGACAAACAAACCAGACATTCCGGGATACATTGGGAAAGGAATAGCGAAGGAGGCGGAGAAGGGCAGGAGGGGAAAAAGAGGGGCAGAAAAGGGGGAAAGAGGGATGGAAATCGAAACCGCCCCCAGGAGAGCTCATCAAGCAATGCGGGTAAATAGGGCAAGGTAGTAACGTTTAGAAAGATATCCAGAGCAATGTTAGCCACCATATTAAAGATAAAGAGCAAGGGTCTCCATAGAACCAGTGGAGGTAACAAGAGGGGTCGACAGCCAGAGGCCCCAGCTTTGCCCAGTCGAAGACCTGGCAGGGCTAGGTCACGCATCCCAAATCTGTTTGTAAGAGGCCGAGTCCTTGAACAGTACCCATGGGGTCCAGATCTTGAGATAAGCATCCATTCTGTCCTGTTTAGCATAGCAGATTTCTTCCATCACCTCAACATGATTCATCTGCGTGAACCATTACCTGATCGTGGGTGATCTCTGGGATCTCCAAAGCCTCGGGACAAGAACCCTAGCCGCGTTTAGTAGGTGACGACCTAGCGGGGCCCCTCCCGCCACCCCTTTACCATCCGAGGACCACCCCAAGAGAACCATCTCAGCCTTCCAATCTAGGGGCTCTCCCAGGACCATAGCGCTTAGATCTTTCACTTTGTCCCAGAAGGCCAGCACCCCAGGACAGGTCCACCATATGTGTATCAGCGGGGCGCCCCTCTGCCCACATCTCCAACAGACGTCAGGAACTGATGGAAAGTAAGCGTGCAGCACCTCAGGAGTCCGATACCAGCGCGTGATAAGCTTATAGTTGGTTTCTTGCATGGAGCTGCTAATCACCCCCTTATGAGAATTCCTATATATATCGTTCCATTCAGCTTCTGATAAGGATCTACCAATGTCTGCTTCCCATTTCCTCTCCCAGGGTTTGGTTTCATCCCTCCCGTCACGTTGTAACAGGTTGTAGGCCCAAGACAGAAGATGCGTAGCGGGCCCCTTACCCAGACACGCCATCTCAAATCCCGACACATCCCTTCCCAATCCCTCTTTCACATCTTTAGAGCAGAAGAAGTGCCTAATTTGGATGTATGTGAAGACAGAGATCTCCCTTTCCAGTAATTGTTGCAGGTTATGTCTATCTCGCAGCACCCCCCCAACCTGCAAGTGGTACATCCTCAGAGGCTTGGGTCCCCCACAGTCCCTCAGTATGGACAGATCCCTGCCTGGGGGGAACGACGGATTCCCCATAATTGGTGTTAGGTAACCAGGAAGTAAGGCCAAGGCTCGTTTACCTCGACATAGAGCTCTCAGGATGGACAATGAGGTTCCAATCAACGGGTGGGCCTTAGCAACCGCCGGAATCTCTTCCCACTTTAAGGTGGACGAAATGTCCATACCTCCTCCCGTAGCCGCCTCTCCCTCTATGCGCACCCAGTCTTTCTGAGCCCCGTTCACATGCCAGTCCACCACTCTCCCCACATGGACCGCCCGGTAATACGTTTTCATGCAAGGGATCCCCGTCCCCCCTTTATCTTTGGGTAGGAGCAGCACGCTTCTCCTAATTCTAGGCGGCTTGCCAGCCCAGATGAACCTCCTGAAAGACTTCATCAATTCCCTAAAGAAGGACTCTGGTAATTTAATTGGGATGCACTGTAGCAGGTATAAGATCCGTGGAAGTACATTCATTTTCAGGACAGACATACGGCGAAACCACGAGAGCCGTAGTCGGTTCCACCCTTCTAGATCTCTCTTAACTTTAGCTCCAATAGGGGCGAAGTTAAGTTGAAACAATCCATTGAGCGAGGTAGGCAGTTGTACTCCCAGATATCTGAGACTTTTGTTTTCCCACCCAAAGGGGAAAATACCCCTTAACGCTTCAACCTCCAGTGCCGGTAGGGAGATATTCATAGCGCTAGATTTGCTGTAGTTAATCTTCAAGTTCGATAGGCGCCCGAAAGTTTCTAGTTCTTTCAATAAGTTGGGCACAGACACCCTCGGAGAGCGCAGAAAGAACAGCATATCATCCGCATATGCCGCCACCTTTCTTTCCCTCCCCCCAATCGGGATGCCACTAATGCCCCCACATAGGTTGACCCTCCTAAGAAACGGCTCTAAAGAGAGTGCAAAAATCAACGGGGAGAGAGGACACCCCTGTCTAGTACCATTGCGGATATAGAATGCAGATGAGGAGCAATTATTCGCTCTAACCCTAGCCACCGGGTTGGAATACAGCGCCATAATCCTGTTTTTTGCTGCCACCCCCAACCCAACATGATCTAAAACCTTCCCTATCCACCTCCAATCCACTCGATCAAACGCCTTCTCGGCGTCAGTAGAAAGCATCATCGAGTGTATGTTTTTAGCCTTCGCCCACCACTGAATGTTCAAAGCCTTTATGACATTATCCCGTGCCTCTCTGCCAGGTACAAAGCCCACCTGATCCTGACCTATCAGGTCCGGCAAGAAGGAGGCCACCCTCTTAGCCAGGGCCTTGGCAAATATTTTGACATCCACATTCAGCAGGGAGATGGGCCTGTAATTTCGGCAGTCCGTGCCGTCCTTCCCCTCTTTTGGGATCACTACAATTTGGGCTTCCAGAGCAGAGCATGGCAAGGAACCCGAGGACGCTGTGGATTCAAAGGCTCTCGCCATGAGCGGAAGCAGAAGGGAAGAGAAGGTTTTGTAATATTGGGATGAAAATCCATCTGGACCCGGGGCCCTCCCTGGCCTGGTCTCCTTGAGGGCCTTTTCCAGTTCCCCCACAGTTATCGGCGCTTCCAGCTGGTCCGCTTCCTCCTTAGATAGCGAGGGCATCTCTGATTCCACCAGATATTTTCCCATAAGGCTCTCTGAGCTTTCCCTCCCTTGGTGTGTTGGAAGATTATATAAGGCAGAGTAGAACTTCTTGAATAATTCTGCTATCTCCCCATTTTTCTGGCAGAGAGTTCCCTCTGTACTTCTGATCCCCTCAATTCTGGACCTGACGGTCTTGGGACGCAGCGCTCTTGCCAGCATACGGCCGGCTTTGTTCCCATATTCATAGTACAGACCATGACGTTTAGTGAAAAACCTACCCGTCTCACTGAACAGGACATCTCTGAGTTCTTGTCTCTTAGCCTCCAGTTCTTCCCACTGCTGGACTAGGAGGGAGCGTTTGTGCTTCGCCTCGAGATCTGCAATCTGTTGGACTAATTTGTCCATTTTTGCCCCCCTCTCTTGTTTAGCTCTCGCCCCCTCTTGGATCAGGTACCCCCTCAATGTGCATTTATGGGCTTCCCACGCTATTAGGGGGTCCACCTCCTCCAAAGCGTTTTCCCTGATGTACCAGGACAAACGTTGCCGGATTCTGTCCACGACCCCAGGGTCCTTCAGTAAACTCTCGTTAAGTCTCCAGTTCCATTCCCTCATCTCCCCCCCTGGCAGGGACAGGGAGAGCACGACTGGAGCATGATCGGAAAAAGATATGTTGCCTATTTGGGCAGAGGTAACCCTTTCCAGGTCTCTTTGCGAGAGGAAGAGAAAGTCAATTCTAGAATATTTCATGTGAATTGGCGAATAGTACGTGAAATCTTTGCCTGATGGATGCAACAGGCGCCAGGTATCTATCAGGGTCAGATCTTGCAAGGCTTTCTTAATTTGTTTCAGGGCCCTGTAAGACATGGCAGATTTAGCATCTGATGTATCGACCAAGGGGTTGAGGGCACAGTTCAGGTCCCCCCCTAACACCACCATCCCCTCCTGAAAAGCTCCCAGCTTGCCCAAAATTGTTCTACAAAATCTCTGCTGGTCCTTATTTGGGGCATATGCATTGGCCACAGTGATGATTAACCCGTTAGGCAGCCTCCCTTTCAGGAAAATGAATCTACCCTCCTTATCTTTTTCCACTGCCATCACCTTAAGGTCTAAATTCCTATCAACCAGGATCGAGACCCCCTTTGCTTTATTATGTTGGGAGAGGGCTGAGTAGCAGGCAGTGTACGTCTTATTGCCTAAATACGGGGCCTTATGGGCTTGAAAGTGTGTCTCTTGGATTAGTGCAATGTGTGCGTCATATTTCTTAAGCTCCCTGAAAAGCGCATGTCTCTTTTGGGGAGAGTTAAGACCTTTAGCATTTATGGAGATAATATTTACTTTAAGAGACCCCATTGTGAAAGAGTAAGCAATATACAGCAGAGGGCCCTAGACTTGTACAGAGAGATTTCCCTCCCTCCTCCCGTGCCGCCCACCCCCCCCCAATCCCAGGGAAAGTGAAAAGAGGGCAAGTAGATCAATAGATTCCAGGGGTAGAAAGGAAGGAGGAAAGGGGAAGCACACCCGGGATGGGAAAGACACTAGGACACAGACTAAAGGAAATACAGACGAGGGACAGACAACTACTTGACAAAAGACCAGAACCAAACTATGTACAACCACAGACCGAAGAGGGCCGAGGGAATGTAATTACCCACCTACTGGTGGAGACAACTGGGGCAACTTTATACAGAGAGCCGATAGCTCTCTCACGTTGACCCCCAGGACCCAAAGCACAGGCTCTTAGGTCCAAGAGAGGGAGGAGAGATCAGCTCCCCTCTCGTCTCTTCCGCTCCACCCTGACGAACAAAGGCCCTTTTTGGGGGGAAGAAAGAACCCGTGGAAGGCCGAGAGAGCGACACCCAGAAATAACCTGGATCCAACAGTGAGTGAGACGGCCCGGAGAGGTCCGGCGGAGCCCACCAAAGTCACGTTATACCCTCTATTCCTCAATGCGATATGCCACCTAGCATGGAGAGCCGCAAGACAATCTTAGACCTCAGGGATCTACCTCCTACCTAGGGCTGGAAAAATCAGCTCCCCACCTCCCGACCGCCCCTCGCCCTGTGCCGTCAACCCCAAATCTTCCCTGTCCCAGAGCACCACGGCGTGAGCTTCTCAGCTGAGGGCCTCAGTGGGGTGACCCTCCCCCCGCCCACCACACATCACAAGATCATGCAAGGCAGTGCAAGGAGACATCTCCTCGATCCCCTCCTTCTCCAAACCCCCCAGCCAAAATCCCCCGCTCCCCAGGGCGCACCAATTGATCTACAGTGGGAATCGGCCGACCCCTTAGGGACCCCCTTTCCCGACCTTAGTAAGGTTGCCCTCCCCACATAACCTTCCATCGCCATCTCAGCTGGCTGTATCCTTGACCTATTTCCCCTCCCCATTGTATATGTATCCGGGCGTCCTGACCGCCTGTGAGCTATATCCCACCCATCATGCGCCCAGCTCAGTAAGCCAGCTTGAGGTGGGCATCTCCTGCCTATACGGGCACCTCCACAGTGGCCAAGACCCTCGCCCACTGTCCAAAGAGGGGTCCCCCTAATGAAGCTCTCCAGTCCGGGTATCAGTGAACATCCCATATCCGGTGCACCTGGGCCTATGACCCACCTCAAACATCTAACATTGAGCATTAAACATTAACCTTTAGACCTTAAACAGTAAACAGAAAACAGGTGAAAATCAACAATGGAAATCCTCCGAATATCTTAGCACATTCGTGAGCTTAAGCTCCCTCCTTGAACTGTGGGGGAAGGCAGGGGGCCGTGTCGCAGATGCTCAGCAAGCTCAAACCTAGCAGGCAACGCTGGGCCTCCGCGAGCAGGAACCGCCATCCTCACCAAGGGGTCACTACACTTTGTGACCTCATCCCCCCCTGCAGCGCCCATGCCACTGATATGGAATAGGGATCCGCCACCGGAGGGGGCGAGCGAGAGCGCAGGAGACAAACTGTTCCCAGGATCAGGCTCAGCAGGGTGAACAGTGCGCTTATACAGCAGATTCTCTTCTATTATGAACTATATCTTTAGCAGCGTGTTTCCCACTAGGTGGGTCAGCATAAAGCAAGCCCGACCCTCCTGTGCATCTGCCCATACAGCGAACAGGCCCCCCGTGCCAGTTATAGAGGCCCCCCCGGGGGGGAGCGCCCCAAAGCAATCAGAGCTGAGCATGACAACTTATTGCATATGGGTCTCCAGCGCGCACTGAACATCACATCTCTAGCTGTAAACGTCATCTCTAAAACCGAGGGGAGTCAACCATAAAAGACCACTGAAAACATTAACATATATATGAACCTTCTATATATAATATCCTAGAGGGGTGGAGTGTAACCCGTTGCACGGATGATCAGCAAGCGCAGGTGTATTAGGCATCGCTAGATCTCTGTATGCAAGGTCCGCCGTTCCCACCGCGGGGTTTCCACGTGCTGTCACCTCACCCCCTCCTGCGGCGCCCACGCCATCAATATGGAATAGGGATTCGCCACAGGACGGGGCGAGCGAAAGCCCCCCACCCACAAATAGTGCAGGAAAAAATCAGCCGCTTCTCAAACTAAGCTTAGCAGTGTAAACAATGTGATTTTATATAAATCAATGGATGAGCTTATCTGTCCGTAGACGCCATAGCCACTGGGATCACGGTGACTCAGATGGGCACTGCCCGCTTCATCTACGGCTTCTTGAACGGCTTCTGTCTCTCCCCCTAAGCGAGGGTGAGTCCTCTGGGCCGCTCCTCTGGAGCTCTCCGGACATCCTCCGTCTCCCCGCTCGTTGGACCAGCTGCGGGATGGAGAAGTCGCTAAACCAGTCGGGCAAGGAGATCATCGGGAGACGCAGCGCCTCACAAAACCCAGGTAGGTCCTCCGGCATTCTCAGGATTCCCGTTCTGCCGCTGCTTGTAGCCGAAAGAGCAAATGGAAATCGCCATCGATAAGGGATGCCCCTTTCCCTAAGGACTGCAGTAAGGGGTCTCAGTGCTCTTCTGTGCTGCAATGTGATGCCAGATAAGTCCTGGTATAGTTGCACCTCACTGTTGTTGAATAAAATAGAGTCCCGGCTTCTGGCTTTCATAAGGATTTCCTCCTTTAATTGGAAACTCTGGAGGCAGCATATGATGTCTCGGGGGGGGGCTTCCCCGCTGCTCCTGGGGCGAAGGGCTCTGTGGGCTCTCACGAACTCAATAGAAGTTTCGGGGGGCCTTTCCAGCAGAGAGTTGAAGAGGGACCTCAAAGCCTCCTGGGTCTGGTCCGGCGCCACCTCCTCAGGTATCCCACGTACCCTAATATTGCACCTCCTGTTGCGATTGTCCAAATCTTCTAGGTGCCTATGAGCTAGCATGAGGTGCCTGTTGTGCGCCAACACCACTTCTTTCACCTCCGACAGCCGATTACTAGTACTGGCCTCGTCTTTCTCCACCTTCTCAATCCGGCCGGAGAGCTGTCGCATGTCATCCTTGAGCCCCGCGATGGCCTCTGCGATCGAGGCTTTAATCTCCCCAGCAAACTTCGCAAGTTCGCTGCGTGTGGGGAGCTGGCTGAGCTGCGCCGCCAACCCTCCGTCCTCGACGTCCGACACCGCATCATCCTCCCGCTCTGGAGAGGACTCCGGCAATGGGGCCTCCGCCATCTTGGCCCCACGTGGGTAAGCATCGTCCGAGCGCTGGCTGCCAAACATCTCGGGCAGCTTCCTGGAGCTTGCTTTCGGAGTTTGGGAGACTCGGGGGGTCTTAGCTGTCGCCCCGGGTTTGTTAATTCGTCCCATGCTCTAGCTGGGGTGCAGGAACAATCGCTTAATCAAGGGCTCCGCCGGGAGCTCTCAGCTCACGCCGCCATTCCGTTCCTCGGCCAAGCCACGCCCCCCCCAAAGTTTTTTAATGTGTACACAGTTCATCCAAAGGTGGCTTACAGTTGCTGGTTGATCCGTGCACCACCAGCAGGTGAAGGTGGGCACATTTCTGTTGTGGTCAGATGTTTAATAAAACCTTGTTAAGTATTTTAAAAATCCTTAGTGATGTTGTTCTTATGCCTCTGTTGGATTTGTATATATTTGCCCAATCTTTTTTCTCTAATGATTTGCCCAAGTCCCATTTCTTTTTATAAGAGTCGGGTTGATTATTTCTATTATTGGTATATTCTTTAAGTATGTTATAATATACGGATAGTTTTTTGTGGGGAGCTTCTGGTGCACAAAACAGTTTTTGAAAGTTTGTGAGGGGGTCGAGTGGAGCTGGCTTAGTAGAGGAATCAATAATCTTTCTAGCCTTGTTATATTTTAAAAGGGTATTCAAGTCCTTTTCTATCTTTTCTTTAGGGTAGATCTTAGATAGCTCAGCTTCTCCAGTCCAGATATCTTGTACTCTGATATATTTCCTGTTAAGGACCTGGGGGATGTTTACCCTACGTAGTTCGTCAGTTTTTGCCAGTATTTTGAGTCGTTGTGGGTGAGGAGATATTTCGGGATTGGTTATTAGTTTAATTAGCGTGTTGATTGTTGAGCGGATAATTGGGTGGGTTGAACCTCCAACTATTTTTCTTAGTTTGTCTGCTTCTAAGGCGAAAACCTCGTCTATTTTTATAAGTCCTATTTCCATACGATTCCAGTTTCCATTATGTAACTGGTAATTCCAAATGAAAATTCTTTGCAAGTGTATCGAATGATAGTATGATCTATAATCTGGTGCATTCAGGCCTCCAAGGTCAAATGGGCAATTTACATAGCTGTATTTAGATCTATGTTTCCTACCTCTCCAGATGAACGTTGATGTTAATCTTGAAATTTCCTGGAAGAAATTTTCAGGTGGTGTAATTGGCAAAGCTTGCATCACGAACATTAGTTTGGGGAGAAAGGAAATTTTGATTAGTGTAATTCTACCTATGATATTTGGGGGGATCTTATTCCATTTTTTGTTGTCTCTCTAATCCATGGAAGTAAAGGATTGTAATTGAGTTCAAAGAGAGCTCCGGGATTTCCCTCTATTTTGATTCCTAGATATTTAATGTGATCCCTTTCAATCTTGAAGTTAAAGGGTGGGCATTATCAATTGAGTTTAATAAGTCAGCTAGGTGTGGGGCCAGTTTAGAAACGAAGGCTTTGTAATATTCCGCTGGGAATCCATCACTACCAGCTGATTTCCCGGGTCATAGCTTATCTATTGCTACCTTGATTTCCTTGACATCGAAAGATAATTCTTAGTATACAGTACGTCCTGCTTCAGAATAGATTACTTACACTTGGGTATTACTCCGCCAGATGGCGCTGGACTGCAGAGACATCGAAAACAGGCTCCTCCCGGCCCCTCAAATACCCAGGGACCTCCCACAATCCCCAGATCTTCTCTGCAGTCTGGACTGCGAAGGACAAGAAGATGGCTCTCTATTCTCGGAGGTGAGCGGGGCTATTAGCCTGCGGCTCTGTAGGACTATTCCCACCCGTTCTATTAGTAATGTGCCTCCCAGCCTTGGCTGTGCTGGTCGGATGATGGTAGGCAACACCGTTGTCAGGTGCTTAGGAGCGCTGCTCCACCGCAATCCCCCACCAAAGGGTAGGCGGTATAGGCATATGGTGAGCCTCTATGGGATGCCCCTCCCGCCCTATTGCCCCTTGCCCCTTTCTATCGGTGGGTCCTGTTAAGTGGCCGCTGTCCTCCATCACTCTCCCTTGTAGCCCTCGGGGGAGGGGGGGTGTGTGTGTATATGCCTTGGTGCTTCACTGTATTATGTTCTTATGGTTGGGGTCAATCTCCGCGCTGACTTGGTTGCACTGGTTGCCTTTTTAAAATTGCCGCCGTGCGCGCTTCCACTGTGTTCCCAGCTTGGCGGCAGCGTTACCTCAGACGCTGGTGCAGCGTTATTGGCTGCTTGTCACGTGTATGGCTTCGCGCTCTTCGGCGGGGCGGGGCCCACGTTTGGCGCGTTCCACGTCACTGTCCATGCGGCCCGCCCCTCGAGGTATACCCGGCGCCATTTTCTCTTGGATTCGGCTGCTACGTGACTGGCATCTACCTACCGCGTGAGGTCCGTGAGTGCCATCGCGAGCGGCTTTATTTAGCATTTGTCATTCACATGTCACTTACGGTTCCCCTTTGCTTATGTCTTTCAGACGGGCCGAACCCTATTGGCTTCTCCCGGCCCTACTCCCTCTATTTAGTTATTTAACTTGTGAGGCCTAGTGTGTAATTACTCCCACTTCCCTAGCAGGTTATTGGGGCATCCCGGGTTGCTTTTATAGCGTGAATCCCTATCGGCCTATTGTGCCGCTATAATCACCATATGGAGGCGTCTCAGGATAATGTGCTCGGGGTTCCTTCGGGACAAGCCCGGCTGTGTGTGGCTTGTGGGGTGTCCCCAATTAGCGCTGACAATGTGTGGGTCTGAGTACCTTGTGCCCAGCAGGTGCTTGCGCTGCAGCCTGGTTTACCAGTGGCTGGGCCTGCGCCTCGTATGGCTTCACCTACTCCCCCAAGCTTAAATCTCACTCCCATTGAGTTGCATACTAGTGCATACCCTGATGTGTCTTCCAGACTGCCTAGTGTTGAGAAGTTGCTTGCTAATACCTTGGCGCGTAAGGTCTCTGCAAAAAAGCGGCACTTAACACCTGATGTCACTCTTTTCCCTATGGAAGCTGATGAGTTTTTGGAACTGTCTGGCTATACCCCTTTGGAAGAAGGGGAGTTATTCTCTGACTCAGAGTCATCTGATGAGAGGCCCAGAGGTCATCACGATTCTGGCTCTGACCCCTGGGCCCCAGATGATACTGATAGGCTGTTGGCTCAGATTTTTGAGGTTCTGTCTATTCCTCCCCCAGTTGCGGCTTCCAGGCAATGTGTGGGTCTGTGTACCTTGTGCCCAGCAGGTGCTTGCGCTGCAGCCTAGTTTACCAGTGGCTGGGCCTGCGCCTCATATGGCTTCACCTATTCCCCCAAGCTTAAATCTCACTCCCATTGAGTTGCATACAAGTGGGGATTCTCAGCCTGATGTGTCTTCCAGACTGGCTAGTGTTAAGAAGTTGCTTGCTAATACCTTGGCGCGTAAGGTCTCTCCCCCGGTTGCGGCTCCCAGGCAACAGGGGGAATTGTTTCATACTGCTAAGCCACGTTTGGAATTTCCTGAGCAAGCCCATTATAATAATCTTGTGCTCAAGGAATGGGAGTGCCCCAGCAGGCTTCCCGGTGTACCTAAGAGTTGGGATTAGAGGTATCCCTTTCCTGCTGATGTGGTGAAGTGTTGGTCATCCCCTCCTGAAGTGGATGCCCCGGTCCTAGGGTTATCTAACACCTCTGTCATGCACTCCCCTGACTCTACTACGCTGCGGGATGCTGAGGACCGGTGCATTGATCAGCTGGCGTCCCATGCCTTTGCATGTGTGGGGTTGGCGCTGCGCCCTGTCTGTGCCTTGATGGTGCCCCTGATGATGTGTTTAATGCACTCTCTCGTTGTGAGGTTTTTGTGACTTATGTCCTCTCTGCCTTGGATGATACCATTAGGATGTGTGGCTGAGCCTCTGCCCTTGTGGTGGCTATACGCCGCTCGGTTTGGCTGCGCCAGTGGGCTGCTGACAACGCTGCCAAGAAAGCCCTCACTGGTTTTCCCTTCAAAGGACTACGCCTGTTTGGGGACCACCTGGACCTGTTTGCTAAGGGAGGCAGGTTACCCCAGCGCAGGTGGCAGTCTCGGCCCTTTCGGGGTCAGGGCTCCTTTTCCTCCCCTTACCGTGGTGCTAGCAGAGGACGTGGACGCCCTGGCTCCTCCTGGGGCTCCAAGCTTAAGTCCTCTCCCAAGCCCCCTCAGGCGTGAAGGGGCGCCCTCACCCATCCGGGTGGGGGGACGGCTTCAGCACTTTGCTCACGTCTGGAGGCTTCATGTCTCAGACCGGTGGATTCAGGAGGTAGTGTCCTCCGGTTACAAGATAGAGTTTGCTGCCTGCCACCCTCCAAGATTGATCAGTTCCCGGATTTCTTAGGACCCTGTGTCAGCTCAGGCTCTAGTGCAGGCAGTGCAAAGCCTTCTGGAGCTGGGGGTCATCTGCCAGGTCCCTTTAAGAGAAAGGGGCAAGGGCTTCTATTCCAACCTCTTCACCGTGCCCAAAAAAGATGGGTCAGTCAGGCCCATCCTGGACTTGAAGATCCTCAACAAATTTGTCAGGTGCAGGCGCTTTTGTATGGAAACTCTGCACTCTGCCATCAGTTCCCTGCGTCCAGGGGACTTAATGACGTCTGTGGACATCAAAGATGCTTATCTTCATATTCCTGTGTTTCCAGGTCATCAAAGGTTCCTCAGGTTCACTCTAGAGGATCAGCACTACCAATTTGTGGCATTGCCCTTTGGTCTCACTTCAGCTCCCAGAGTGTTCACCAAGGTACTGGCAGGAGTGATGTCTCTGCTCAGGTCTCAGGGCATCCGCGTGCTGCCCTACCTGGACAACATTCTCATCACTTTCCAGTCCCCACATCAGGCAGAGTTGGATACTCAGCTGGTGGTGTCCACTCTGGAGTCATTTGGCTGGGTGATTAACCATCCCAAGTCTTCTCTGTCTCCCTCCTTGGTGACTCCCTTCCTGGGAATGACTCTGGATACAGTTGGGGCAAGGATTTTTCTTCCTCAGCAGAAGGTGGACAGTCTGATTGCGCAGGTCCAGTTCCTGCTATCTTGTCATCATCCCTCCATCAGGCAGGGAATGCAGCTGGTGGGCCTGATGGTGGCGTGCTTCGAGGCGGTCCCTTATGCTCAGTTCCACTTAAGGCCTCTGCAACTCCACCTCTTGTCAGTATGGGACAAGGATCCTGCGTCCCTGTACCAGGTCTTTGTGCTTCCCCCCCTGGTCAGGCAGTCCCTCTCGTGGTGGCTGGACTCCAGGAACCTGTTGGGGGGCAGATCTTTTTTGGTCCCCTCCTCGGAGACGGTCACCACGGATACCAGTCTGACAGGTTGGGGGGGGGGTTCTGGAAGTCCCTGCAGTTCCAAGGGAGGTGGGGCCCTCAGGAGGCCCACACACCTATCAACGTTCTGGAACTGCGGGCAATCAGGTTGGTTCTGACTCAGTTGACTCATGATCTTCGGGGCCTGCCTGTTCAGGTACGCTCGGACAACCAGACGGCAGTTGCCTACATCAATCATCAGGGAGGGACCCGGAGCAAGAGGGCCCTCCAGGAAGTGTCTCTGATCCTGGCCTGGGCGGAATCCAATGTTCCCTGCATCTCAGCTGTGTACATGCCGGGGGTGGAGAATCTGCAGGCAGACTCTCTGAGCAGGGGGACCTCTTGCCTGGGAGAATGGTCCCTCTGCAACAGGATGTTTCAATCTCTGTGTCACCGTTGGGGCCAACCAGGTGTGGATCTGTTTGCGTCCCGTCACAATCACAAGCTCCTGGCCTTTGTCTCCCTGTCCCAGGATCATCTGGCCTTGGCCACGGATGCTAGCAATGTCATGGCAGGGCTTTCAGCTCCTGTATGTCTTTCCTCCATTCCCCCTGTTGGGCAGGGTTCTGCACAAGATTGCTCTGGAGGGGGTGCCAGCAATACTGGTGGCCCCCAGGTGGCCTAGAAGAGTGTGGTTCGCAGACGTGGTGCAGCTGGCAGTAGATCAGTACGCTCTGCCCAGGGTGCCAGACCTGGTCACTCAGGGTCACTTACGCCATCCCAATTTACAAACTCTGGCTTTGACGGCCTGGCTGCTGAAACCTCCATCTTGATGGAGAAGGGGCTGTCTACCTCTGTTGTTGATACCATGATAAAGGCTAGGAAGAAGTCTTCTTCCATTTACTATAAGGTTTGGCGTGCCTACATTGACTGGTGTGAGTCTAGGTCTCTTCCCTGTAGTGTGTTTTCTATTCCCTGGATCCTGGAGTTCCTGCAGCATGGGTTGGAGATGGGGCTCCAACTCAGTACGCTGAAGGGTCATGTTTCTGCCCTGGCTGTTTTCTTCCAGAAGTCCTTTGCCCAGCATTCTCTGATCAGGACTTTTTTCCAGGGGGTTACCCATGTGCGTCCCTCATGTAAGCCTATGTTGCCTGTTTGGGATTTGAACTTGGTCTTGTCAGCCTTGCAGGGTGCTCACTTTGAACCTGTGCAGGAGGCTGCCCTGGCCATTCTTACTCTCAAGCTTATCTTTTTGGTGGCTATCACCTCTGTTAGGCGTGTGTCTGAGTTGGCGGCGCTTTCCATCCAGCCCCCCTACTTTGAGAGACTCCAGGACAAGGTGGTGTTTTGCTTCAAGCCAGACTTTCTGCCTAAGGTAGTGTCTGCCTTTCATTTGAATCAGGACATTGTTCTTCCTTCATTGTGCCCTAATCCTAGTAATGCTAAGGAGAGGGTCTGCATTCTTTTGTGGTTAGGTGTCTCAAGTACTATCTGGTGGCTACTGCACCTTTCAGAAAAACTGATGCTCTTTTTGTGGTCCCTTCTGGTCCTAGGAAGGGTTTGGCTCCTGCCAAGTCTACTATCAGCAAATGGATCCGTCAGGCTGTGATTCAGGCCTATTCTGCTAAGGGGAAGAATCCTCCCTTCCACCTTACTGCTCATTCTACTCGTGCTATTGGTGCCTCTTGGGCTTTTCAGCACCAGGCTTCTGTTGAACAAGTTTGCAAGGCCGCTACTTGGTCTTCTGTTCATACCTTTTCAAAGTTTTACAAGGTTGATGTTAGGGCCTCTGCTGATGCTGCTTTTGGCCGTAAGGTTCTGCAGGCGGCAGTGGTATGACCTGTCTGCTGTTATCTTTGGGGATCCCACCCTACTTTATGGACACTGCTATTGGATGTCCCAAGTGTAAGTAATCTATTCTGGAGCAGGACGTACTGTATACTAAGAATAATACAATTCTGTGATTACTCACCTTTAGAATTGGTATTATGAGTATACAGTACGTCCTGCTCCACCCCACCCTTGGTTTTGCATTATCTTGGGTCCGCTGTATGGTGATTGTTATCATTGTTATAGTTACTAGTTTGGTTCTGTTTTAATTCGTTAACTGCTTTTCAATGCTGGGGATTGTGGGAGGTCCCTGGGTATTTGAGGGGCCGGGAGGAGCCTGCTTTCGATATCTCTGCAGTCCAGCGCAATCTGCTGGAGTAATACCCAAGTGTAAGTAATCTATTCTGGAGCAGGACATACTGTATAATAATACCAATTCTACAGGTGAGTAATCACAGAATTTTATTTTTCAAGTGCTAAAATGAGGTCCTTTGGTATCTCGGGAGTATCTATGTTTTCTAGGATCGGGTCAAAGTTCTCTATGCTTGGTTCAGGAATAGAATATAGATCTAAAATTTTAGGAAAGTATTTTTAATTTCCTCCAAAGTACATTTTTCGATCCCCTTCTCATCTTTAATTTTTTCTATAAAATTTGCGGCTCGTCTATCAGTTATCATAGAAGCGATATGTTTTCCACTGTTATTTAGCGCATTCCTATTTTTAAGTATTTCTTCTCTATTTTCTACCGGGGTTAAAGTCTCTTTCAGAACCCTCCTGGCTTCACATAACTTGGCGTATATAATTTCCAACCTTTCTATTGTTTCCATTAGCATTTTAATCTTTTGTTGGCACTCCTTATGTTTTGCTGATATCGCAATAAATGAGTCTCTAATAAAGCATTTGTGTGTTTCCCAAATAGCCCCGGCTGTTACGTCATGCGTGTTGTTTATACAAAAGAATTCTTCTAGGTCTTTAGTTATTTTTGTTTTGTGTTCCTGCTTCTTTAGTAGTGATCTATTTAGCTGCCAAGCATAGGGGTGTATCTCCCCATTCTAGGGTCATAGTAATTGGGGCGTGGTCTGAGGTGGTTATACTTCCTATGGAACATTCATTTATCATATGAAGAGTTTGTTGTCTAATAAAAAAGTAGTCCAATCTAGAGTATGATTTTTGGGCCCTAATATAGCATGTAATGTCTTTTTCATTTAGGTGCAAGATGCGCCAGGTGTCGACCAGATTCAGTTTTCTGAAATGTTCCCATATGAATTGGTTAGAAATTATTTCGAAAGGCCTTCTTTTTGTACTGGTTGTATCTTTTTCGAGGTCATTAATCATATTAAAGTCACCTGCCCGTATTACAGTGCCCTTTTTTAGATTATCTATTTTCCTCACTGTAGTTGCGACTAGGGATGAGTGAATCGATCCCGATGAACCCGGATTCGTTCCGAATTTCATGAAAAATTTGATTCTGAACGAATCCGAATTTCCCCACGATTCGATCAAAGTTTTCCTTTAAACTCCATTTATTTCAATTACAGGCATTCTAAAATGGTGGAAGCACATGTCCGGACATATCCCCTGGGGCAAGGTATCATGGGTAAGTCACATGCAGCCTATCAGCAGCCAGGAAGCCCGGTGACGTCGCCGTGCTATATAAAGCGGCGGCCATCTTGCTTGTGCGCATTTCAGCCTTGCATTGCGGCCAGAGCACAGCTCGTTACAGACAGGGACAGAGAGTTAGAGATAGGTAGGGAGAGTCAGAGAGGCAGACAGAGAGGTAGACAGAGCCAGAGAAAGATAGGGAAAAACCGGAACCATCCAGCCAGGGACAGCTTAGAAGTGAGTGAATTTTTTTTTTTTTAATTAGCCAGATCAGTTTTCAATTCAATTTCAGAACTTTGTGCTGTAAATCTGCCTTGCCACTGTGCATGCCATCTATGCAGTGGCTTATTTAACCCTATCTGTTACATACAAGCATTTATCATAATATAACTGGATTAGTTTTAATATTTTTTGGTCTGCCTTTAACCAAAAAAACACCAGCCCACCTGGGTATCCCAAACCTGCACTTAGAACTCCTCCTCAGCTTAATCAAAGTATTGCATTTTGAATTGGCTTTTGGTCTGCCTTTAACAAAAAAACACCAGGCCGCAGGGCATCCCAAACCTGCACTTAGCAGCCTATCTGTTATACTAAATACACTTGTTCATCCTTCCTCAGCTTAATCAAAGTATTGCATTTTGAATTGGTTTTTGGTCTGCCTTTAACAAAAAAAACACCAGGCCGCAGGGTATCCCAAACCTGCACTTAGCAGCCTATCTGTTATACAAAATACGCTTGTTAATCCTTCCTCAGCTTAATCAAAGTATTGCATTTTGAATTGGTTTTAAAAAAAAAAAACAGGCCGCAGGGCATCCTAAACCTGCACTTAGCAGCCTATCTGTAATACTAAATACGCTTGTTAATCCTTCCTCAGCTTAATCAAAGTATTGCATTTTGAATTGGTTTAAAAAAAAAAAACAGGCCGCAGGGCATCCTAAACCTGCACTTAGCAGCCTATCTGTTATACTAAATACGCTTGTTAATCCTTCCTCAGCTTAATCAAAGTATTGCATTTTGAATTGGTTTAAAAAAAAAAAACAGGCCGCAGGGCATCCTAAACCTGCACTTAGCAGCCTATCTGTTATACTAAATACGCTTGTTCATCCTTCCTCAGCTTAATCAAAGTATTGCATTTTGAATTGGCTTTTGTCCTGCTGCCAAAATACTAGGCCGCAGGGCATCCTAAACCTGCACTTAGCAGCCTATCTGTTATACGAAATACGCTTGTTCATCCTTCCTCAGCTGAATCAAAGTATTGCATTTTGATATGGTTTTTGGTCTGCCTTTAACAAAAAAAAGACCAGGCCGCAGGGCATCCCAAACCTGCACTTAGCAGCCTATCTGTTATACTTAATACGCTTGTTCATCCTTCCTCAGCTTAATCAAAGTATTGCATTTTGAATTGGTTTTTGTCCTGCTGCCAAAGCACTAGGCCGCAGGGCATCCCAAACCTGCACTTTATCCTAAATACGCTTGTTCATCCTTCCTCAGCTTAATCAAAGTATTGCATTTTGAATTGGTTTTTGGTCTGCCTTTAACAAAAAAACACCAGGCCGCAAGGCATCCCAAACCTGCACTTAGCAGCCTATCTGTTATACTAAATACTCTTGTTCATCATTCCTCAGCTTAATCAAAATATTGCATTTTGAATTGGTTTTTGGTCTGCCTTTAACAAAAAAAAACACCAGCCCACCTGGGTATCCCAAACCTGCACTTAGCAGCCTATCTGTTATACTAAATACGCTTGTTCATCCTTCCTCAGCTTAATCAAAGTATTGCATTTTGAATTGGTTTTTTGGTCTGCCTTTAACAAAAAAAACTCCAGCCCACCTGGGTATCCCAAACCTGCACTTAGCAGCCTATCTGTTATACTAAATACGCTTGTTCATCCTTCTTCACCTGAATCAAAATATTGCATTTTGAATTGTTTTTTGTCCTGCTGCCAAAACACTAGGCTGCAGGGCATCCCAAACCTACACTTAGCAGCCTATCTGTTATACTAAATACGCTTGTTCATACTTCCTCAGCTTAATCAAAGTATTGCATTTTGACTTGGTTTTTGGTCTGCCTTTAACAAAAAAAAACACCAGCCCACCTGGGTATCCCAAACCTGCACTTAGCAGCCTATCTGTTATACTAAATACGCTTGTTCATCCTTCTTCAGCTGAATCAAAGTATTGCATTTTGAATTGTTTTTTGTCCTGCTGCCAAAACACTTGGCCGCAGGGTATCTCATATTGCCAATTTTCATAGTATCTGGTGCAGAGAAGCAGTCCCTCACTTTATTTAGCTTCTTCTTTTTAAAGTAAACACATTTTTTATCATACCAATTGCGCATTTCAAATACATAAAAATGTCAGGCAGACAAGTGCAAGGATGTTCAAAGAGGAGTGGCAGAGGCCAAGATTCAGCAGGCAGAGGTCGCAGCAGACTAGCAGTGAGTGGCAGCAGGAGTCACGGTGGGAGACCTGAACTGCCAGTATCTGCTAGCGGTCGTGTCTCCACCAGTAACGCATCTGCCGTGGTAGATTGGTTAACGCGCTCATCAACATCATCACAAGTTACATCTGACACCCCCAGTCTAGGGTCGGTAGGTTTCTCTGACACAACCCTTAGTTGGCATGCCCCGAGAGCAGTCCTTGTCCTCCCATTGCCTCTGTCCTACGCCGTTCCCTCCCCCAGCGACGTATCCTATGCTTTGGGTTCAGCTCCACTCTTTAGTGAGGAGGACGATCAGATAGAGGACAGTCAGCAGCTACTGCCCAGACAAGAAATGGAGGTGGCTTCTTTAGCTAGGCAGACAAATAGTGATGTGGACAGTGTGGTGGGTGTTGCGAGCGTTCCAGCTCCTGCGCCAGACACTGTTGAGGAAACCGAGAACATGAGTGACGTGGAGCCACAACTTGGTGATGATGATGACGAAGCTGATCGCACTTGGGAGCCGGGTGATGAAGGGGCTTCATCGTCATCATCAGGAGAAGAGGGGCGCAGGTTGCCCCGGAGTCAGCAGCTGAGGCAGCAAGGTGTTAGCAGCATGGTTGGCAGTCAGCATGGGGGCACAGTTGTAAAGCCTGGAGCCAAACGGGGCCGGGGCTGGGGTAGAGCAACTGCTGCGTGGCAGGCTACCTTATCGGAAGGTAGTGGAGCAGGGGTTCCTGGAGTTGGCAACAGTAGCAGTGAATCAGTGAGACCTGTTGGTGGGAAAAGTAGCTACTCGGCAGTGTGGCAGTTTTTCCTGAAGCATCCGCAGGAGGGTAACATGGCCACATGCAAGATATGTAGGCAGAAGGTGAAGCGTGGCCAGGGCCCAAATGTTGGCACCACGGCCCTGCGTCAACATATGATGCGTCACCATAAAGTGGCTTGGGAGAACCGAGGCTCCGAAGAGGTGGTCCAGCCTGCTTCCTCACCAAGTGGCACGCTGCTCCCAATTTCTGCCAGCCAAGGCTCCAGCACCTCAGCCGAAGGCAGCTGTGCGTCATACCCATCCTCTGTCGCTCCTGCTCCTCCTCCAAGCCATGCATCCCGCCAGCAATCCATCAGCGAAGCCATGTCCAAAAGACAGCAGTATGCGCCCACTCATCCTATGGCGCAGAAGCTGAATGTGCTCCTGTCCAAGTTGCTGGTGCTGCAGTCGCTCCCTTTTCAGGTGGTGGACTCTGCACCTTTCAGAGAACTGATTGGCTTGTGCCGAGCCGAAGTGGAGAGTCTCAAGCCTTCATTTCTTTGCCAAGAATGCAGTACCAGCGCTGCATACTTTTGTTGAACAGAAGGTGGGCCAGTCCTTGAGCCTGTCCGTGTGTAGCAAAGTGCATGGCAGCGCCGACGTCTGGAGCTGTAACTACGGTCAGGGACAGTACATGTCGTTTACGGCCCACTGGGTGAATGTGGTCCCTTTGCAGCAGCAGCAGCAACTTGGACAGGTCATGCCACTTCGGCCTCCGCGCTCCCTTTGGGCCTGTGACACCGTGCGACTCGGCCTCCTCATCCTCCACCATCTCCTCACCCTCCACTGTAAGCTCAAGTCTCAGTGCCCCTCCAGTCTACCATGTGTGCTTCACATGGTTTGTCTTGGCGAACGGAGGGAGGAACTGCTTACATTTATTTATCAGGAAATCCAAACATGGCTTACTCCAAGAAAACTTAAAATGGGAATCATGGTTACCGACAATGGGAAGAACATTTTGTCTGCGCTGTGCCAAGGAAGCCTGACCCATGCCCCCTGCATGGCTCACGTCTTCAACCTGGTTGTCAAGCGTTTTCTGAAGTCTTCCCCCCATCTGCAAGACTTCCTAAAAACTTCAAGGAAACTTTGCATGCACTTCAGCCACTCATACACCGCCAAACACACCCTTCTTGTGCTACAGCGTCAGAACGATAGCCCCCAACATAGTCTGATTTGTGATGTTTCCACCCGTTGGAATTCCACCCTTCACATGTTGGACCGATCATATGAACAGAGAAAAGCCATCACGGATTTCCTGATGATCCAAGTGGATAGGGGGACTCCCCTGTGTAACTTTGAGGAAGCCACTTTATTTGTCAGGCAGGATTACGGGATGAACGACGTGATTCCACTGCTTCATGTACTACAGCACATGTTGGAAACCATGGCTGGTCAGGGCACTGGAGACATGCCGTCTAGATCTTACGGCCACATGAACCCTGTTGGAGCTGAACTGGAGGAGGAGGAGTGGCCCAGTGAAACACAGTTTAGGCTTGGCGAAATGGCTGGTTTATCTAGTCAGCGGACAGGAGAGGAGGAGCAGGAGCAGCCAGAGGAGCTAGAGGATTTTGAGGAAGGCGAGACAGAGGACCCGGATACACCGTGGCAGTATGCAGTGGAGATGGAGACAGGTAGTCCCTCCGAGTCACTTGCGCAAATGGCAGGAAGCATGCTCACGTGCTTGCGTAGTGACCCCAGAATTGTTTCCATTTGTCGGCGGGAAGACTTCTGGCTCTCCACCTTATTGGACCCTCGCTTCTGCCACAAAATGGGGGCATTTTTTAAACCCGCCGAGATGGAGGACAAACTGAACTACTACAAAGACATTCTGCGTAGTCAGTTGGCCGATTTCTATCTGCGCCATGGTCCATACTCTCGCAGGTCTGACTCGGGGGGACCTCTGCACTCACCTTCCACTGCCATGGCTGCTGGGGGGGTTGGCAGGAGCAGCAGCAGCAGCTCCATCAGCAGCAGCCTCAGTCTTCAGTCCCTAATGAGTAGCTTTCTACACCCGCATAGTGAGGCTACGCATGAGCAGCAGGAAGACCTGGAGCAGGACCTCAACCAGCAGGTCATGTCATACCTTGACATGACCATGCCAACACACCTTGAGGATCCGCTGGACTTCTGGGCAATCCAAACTTGGCTTGTGGCCGCAACTAGCAGAGTTTGCCCTGGAAAAGCTGTCCTGCCCGGCAAGTAGCGTGCCATCTGAGCGGGTGTTTAGTGCGGCGGGGGCCATAGTTACGGCGAGGAGAACTCGTCTGTCAACTAAAAATGTGGAGAGACTCACCTTTGTCAAAATGAATCAGGGATGGATTAGCCAGGATTTCCACCCACCAATGGCTGATGCATACGACTAGATTCAGCATGGTGCCACGTTTTACATTTTCCAAATGGTGCAAAACATATTTATGTCTTTAGACCAATTTTTGGGCTCCTGCTGATGCCAACTTCAGAGTGTGCCTTTCAGCCAATTTTTGGCCTCCTGCTGCTGCTGCTGCCAACTCCAGGGTGTCTTTCAAGCAATGTTTGGGCTCCTGCTTATGCTGCCAACTCCAGGGTGTGCCTTCCAGCTAATGTTTGTGCTCCTGCTGCTGCCAACTTCAGGGTGCCTTCCAGCCAATTTCTGGGTTCCTGCTGCTGCTGCCAAATCTAGGGTGTGTCAGTCAATCTTTGGGCTCCTGCTGCGGCTGCTGCCAACTCCAGTGTCTCTTTAAAGTAATGTTT
Source organism: Gastrophryne carolinensis (assembly GCA_027917425.1). NCBI lineage: Eukaryota > Metazoa > Chordata > Amphibia > Anura > Microhylidae > Gastrophryne > Gastrophryne carolinensis. The sequence continues at coordinate 644,409,902 of CM051234.1, read as the reverse complement.
GGGCTCCTGCTGCTGCTTGCAACTCCAGGGTGTGATTCATCCAATTTTTGGGCTCCTGCTGCCTACTCCAGTGTCTCTTTCAAGCTATGTTTGGGCTCCTGCTGCTGCTTGCAACTACAGGGTGTGATTCATCCAATGTTTGGGCTCCTGCAGCCAACTCCAGTGTCTCTTTAAATTAATGTTTGTGCTCCTGCTTGCAACTCCAGGGTGTGATTCATCCAATGTTTGGGCTCCTGCTGCCAACTCCAGTGTCTCTTTAAAGCAATGTTTGGGCTCCTGCTCCTGCTTGCAACTCCAGAGTGTGATTCAGCCAATGTTTGGGCTCCTGCTGCCAACTCCAGTGTCTCTTTCAAGCTATGTCTGGGCTCCTGCTGCTGCTGCTGCTTGCGACTCCAGGGTGTCATTCAGCCAAGTTTTGGGCTCCTGCTGCCAACTCCAGTGTCTCTTTCAAGCTATGTTTGGGCTGCTGCTGCTGCTGCTGCTTGCAACTCCAGGGTGTGATTCATCCAATTTTTGGGCTCCTGCAGCCAACTTCAGTGTCTCTTTAAAGTAATGTTTGTGCTACTGCTGCTGCTTGCAACTCCAGGGTGTGATTCATCCAATTTTTGGGCTCCTGCTGCCAACTCCAGTGTCTCTTTCAAGCTATGTTTGGGCTGCTGCTGCTTGCAACTCCAGGGTGTGATTCATCCAATTATTGGCCTCCTGCAGCCAACTCCAGTGTCTCTTTCAAGCTATGTTTGGGCCGCTGCTGCTGCTGCTGCTTGCAACTCCAGGGTGTGATTCATCCAATTTTTGGGCTCCTGCTTCCAACTCCAGTGTCTTTTCAAGCTATGTTTGGGCTCCTGCTGCTGCTGCTTGCAACTCCAGGGTGTCATTCAGCCAATTTTTGGGCTCCTGCAGCCAACTCCAGTGTCTATTTAAAGTAATGTTTGTGCTCCTGCTGCTGCTTGCAACTCCAGGGTGTGATTCATCCAATTTTTGGGCTCCTGCAGCCAACTCCAGTGTCTCTTTCAAGCTATGTTTGGGCTGCTGCTGCTGCTGCCTGCAACTCCAGGGTGTGATTCATCCAATTTTAGGGCTCCTGCTGCCAACTCCAGTGTCTCTTTCAAGCTATGTTTGGGCTGCTGTGGCTTGCAACTCCAGGGTGGGATTCGTCCAATTTTTGGGCTCCTGCTGCCAACTCCAGTGTCTCTTTCAAGCTATGTTTGGGCTGCTGCTGCTGCTTGCGACTCCAGGGTGTGATTCATCCAATTTTTGGGCTCCTGCTGCCAACTCCAGTGTCTTTTCAAGCTATGTTTGGGCTCCTGCTGCTGCTGCTTGCAACTCCAGGGTGTCATTCAGCCAATTTTTGGGCTCCTGCAACCAAGTCCAGTGTCTATTTAAAGTAATGTTTGTGCTCCTGCTGCTGCTTGCTACTCCAGGGTGTGATTCATCCAATTTTTGGGCTCCTGCTGCCAACTCCAGTGTCTCTTTCAAGCTATGTTTGGGTTCCTGCTGCTGCTGCTTGCGAAGCCAGGGTGTGATTCATCCAATGTTTGGGCTCCTGCTGCCAACTCCAGTGTCTCTTTCAAGCTATGTTTGGGCTCCTGCTGCTGCTGCTTGCGACTCCAGGGTGTCATTCAGCCAATTTTTGGGCTCCTGCTGCCAACTCCAGTGTCTCTTTCAACCAATGTTTGGGCGGCTGCTGCTGCTTGCAACTCCAGGGTGTGATTCAGCTAATTTTTGGGCTCCTGCTGCTGCCAGCTCCAGGGTGTGTTTTTCAGGCACTATAGGGGCCCCTCATAGTGATGCCACCTAAACTCTCTGCAATTGTGCCGCTTTGCGATTCTATTTCACTAACCCAGCACGCGACCTATGCGTGTTACAGCAAGGCAGAATGGTTTACAACCCTATTGAGGCTCTAGGAGGCTCAGAAATAGCCGTTTTAAATTTGGGTCGAAACGATTTTTGTCGGAAAATTCAGCGAATCAGTCGATTAGAATTTTTCAAAAGTTCGCTCATCTCTAGTCGCGACATACTTCGATTGGCCTTGGTTAGGTGCATAAGTGTTTACCAGAGTGCAAACTTGGCCCCAGATTTTAGCGATTATTATAATCGTTTGTGCTTGTTTGTCTAGATACTGGTTAATTATTTCAAATTGACAACTCTTATTAATCAATATTGCCACCCCTCTTGCCTTCTTTTCCTTAAATGGGTTTGATATCATATGTCCAAATTCTCTAAACGCATTATAGGGTTCCTTGTTTGTCTTGAAGTGTGTTTCTTGTAATAGTGCTATGTCTATCTGTAGTCTGTCTAGCTCTTTCGTTATCCATTTCCTTTTTTGTGGACAGTTTGCTCCTCTCACATTGAAGGAGCACAGTTTTATGGTTCTATTCTGCATAGTTCTTTTTGATGGTTGGTTTGCCCATTATTGGTTTATTAGTTAGTGCTATGTCCCCTCCCTGTCGTAGGACTAAAAGACAATATTTATTATTAGATATGTTTCTGTGTGTGTACCCATGTGATTTCATTTTATTATTTTTCTTGCTTTTTTTTTCCCTTTCTTGCGTATTTCTCTCTTTCTTTCCCCCCATTCCTTCGCTAACCCTAATGGAGATTTTTGCCCATTGCTCTATACAGGAATTTCCTCTCCTTAGCAGTGTGTCACCAATTGCTCGACTTCCAGTGAAGAAAAACATCTCTGGATTTTCTGTATCCCCTTTCTCGATTAGGGACACCTATCAGCCTGAGCATTCCAGGCTCCCCGCCTGGGCTTCCTGTGTTTTTTTTTTTGTTTTTTTTAAATATACGTATATATACATACAAACCCATTTTTAGATTTAATTACTTGTTTGTGTATATATATATATATATATATATATATACTTTTTTTTTTCCTTTTTATAATATATATATATATATATATATATATATATATATATATATATCTAGGCTTATTTTTTTTGTGTGTGTACATGCATTTTTTTTTCCCCTCTTCCTCAAGTCGGCCCCCTCTCATATCTACAACTAAGTATGTTTTAAATTAGTGGTATCCTTTTCCTCCTTCTAGATATCATGTTTTTGACCAATCTTCCACCAGCAGTGTAGCGGGGAGACTGCACTTTTCCGTGATTATGTCCCTTTCTGGGATTTCCAGTGGTGGTAAAGACAGGTCTTTTAGAAGGGTTCAATTGAGGCGCCGTCCTTTAATTCAATTCAATTCAATTCAATTTATTGTTCGCCAAGTACATCGTGAGATGAACAAGGAATTCTTTTTGGCATATACACAGTGCAAAGAAGTTAAATAAATAAATGAATAAATAACAAAAAAAAAAAAAAAAAAAAATCTTTATCTTTAGTAGATACACTCGACCCGATTTGGAGATAGAAAGTTTTAGTGGACCAATCCATTTAAATTTGATCTGGGCTGAGTCCAGTAAAGCTAGCAAAGGTTTCAATAAGAAACGTCGGTATCTAGTGCCCTTGTAAAGATCTTGCTTTCCGCGCCTTACCTAGAATTTTTTCTTTTTTCATAAAATCTGGAAAGTAGCATAACACATCCTGGGTCAAGCCGTTCGCAGTGTGTCTTCTAGTGCCATCGCGGTGACATCTATTTTAACTTTTTTGTCTGAGTTAGTCAGGGTATTAATTGTCTTAGCAATAAAGGTTTGTAGTTCCTCATGTCTGAGGTCTATCGGTATACCCCGGGATCTGAGATTGTTTCTCCTGGATCTGTTTTCTAGATCATCAGTTTTAATTTAAATTTCTTTCATAGCTTGATTTAGGGCAGTTAAGGCCTGGCTGTTTCGCTTCCTCTCTTTTGCCAAGATTAACAGGTCTGCCTCTAGTGAGTCTATGCGTTCCGTTATCGCATGGATTGCAGATTTGAATTCTGCTAATTCTATTGCGATTGTTTCTCTAACCACAGTAGTGATTTCTGAGGAAACAAAATATTTAAAATCTGTGAGCATTTCTGACATATTAGTTTTTAATTCAGCAAGGTCTTTTTCTTAAATAGTTTCTTTCAACTGAGTAGATGTGAAACTTTTGAGGTCTGTTATTTCCATGACTGATGTTTTAAATTGGGCTAACTCGGATGAGAAGCCTTGTCTTAAATCTAGTAGCCCTTCTCTAAATTACCAGCTTGTTCCTGTTGGGTTGTAGCATAGATTATTTTGGCATCACTTAGATCTGTCTGAGTCTCACGACCACCAGCTGCCTCACTATTATGTTGTACATTGTCTTTTTTTGTTGGCAAATAAATCTTTTTGAATGTAGTTTGCGTGGACTTTTGTTATCTGATGATAATATTTAGAGAGATCGGCAGGGGTTGGAGTACCTGGACCTATGTGTGTCGTACCGCTCTTTGCTACTGGGGTAGAAGGGTGATCCGGATATAGGTCAGATATATCTGTTTGGCTTCCCCCCTTTGAGCGTGTCATGAGGCCAGTATTATAGCTGGGGATTGTAGTTTGTTTACGCATGTTTTTCTTTGGTTCTGATGCCATTTTTTTTTTTATATATGTGAAATTTCGTAATAAGGTCACTAAGTATCAAAAGTGGATAATATATGTAGTGACAAATACCTCTGTTGTGCCTCAAGACTATAGCCTGAGGCGGCGTGCCCGCGAAGAGATACCTTAGAGATGGCAGATTGTCACAGAAGGAGAAAGAATTCCTGGTAGTGTGTCACGGTTGCCATGGACAAGTCTGATCAGTTTAGCAGTTAATGCCGTCCTGCTGATAGTTGCATAGGCGAGGCTGCAAAGAATCCCTCAGTAGCCTACATTGACGGAGCAGTATGCTGTCCTCTGGTTGTCAGGGACGCGGGTGCTAGAAACAGTAGACGTCGCCGACCAGCGGGGGCGCTGAAGACAACGTAGTACCCAGTTAGTAGGGGGAACCTGGAGCTGACGTCGCCATGCTGTGTTTACCCGCGTGGGGGCCAGTCTATACAAGGTGGTGCCTAGACAGGAGGCAGGAAAACGGAGCCGAGGGGAGCCGAGGGTGAGGAATGGAGGAGCAGTCACCTCAGGTATGGGAGCAGCGTGGTGGAGAGAGTGGGCGGCCTGAGCGCGACACATGCTATCCTATCCGGTCATGCGCAGTGCTATTTCTGCAGCAAGTTTAAAGCACCCATTGCCTTTAACCGGGGGCCATTGTCAGTGCTAGCACTTATCTTTTAAGAGTACCTGCCTACTAACATTTTTCCTTTTATATAAAACAAGTCTGGTTTACATGTTTAAATCACCCATTGCCTTTCACCGGGGGGCATTGTCATTGCTAGCACCTATCCTTTAAGAGTACCTGCCTCCTAACCTTTTGCCTTTTGTATAAAAAACGTCTGGTTTACAAGTTTAAAGCACCCATTGCCTTTCACCGGGGGCCATTGTCAGTGCTAGCACTTATCTTTTAAGAGTACCTGCCTACTAACCTTTTGCCTTTTATATAAAAAAAAGTCTGGTTTTAAAGTTTAAAGCATCCATTGCCTTTGAACAAAAACCACGTTTTAAAACTGCCTGTGGTGCATTTAACTTTGACCAGGGGTATCCTGTGTAAGACCATCTGACAGGAAAACGGAGCCGAGGGTGAGGAATGTTGGAGCAGTCACCTCAGGTATGGGAGCAGCGTGGTGGAGAGAGAGCGGGCGACCTGAGCGCGACACATGCTATCCTATCCGGTCATGCGCAGTGCTATTTCTGCAGCAAGTTTAAAGCACCGATTGCCTTTCACCGGGGGCCATTGTCAGTGCTAGCACTTATCTTTTAAGAGTACCTGCCTACTAACCTTTTGCCTTTTGTATAAAACAAGTCTGGTTTACAAGTTTAAAGCACCCATTGCCTTTCACCGGGGGCCATTGTCAGTGCTAGCACTTATCTTTTAAGAGTACCTGCCTACTAACCTTTTGCCTTTTATATAAAAAAAGTCTGGTTTTAAAGTTTAAAGCATCCATTGCCTTTGAACAAAAACCACGTTTTAAAACTGCCTGTGGTGCATTTAACTCTGACCAGGGGCATCCTGTGTAAGACCATCTGACAGTGTCTTTTTGCATTAGCTTTTAGCTACAGCGTGTGCCTATTTTGATCTAACTTTTCTACACACCTGCTGTTGCAAAAATACTGTTGTAGGTGTAGTGTAGTATATTGTTTTCCCCTCCTAAACGCAGTAAAAATATCAGGCAGAGATGTGCCAGGATGTGCACGAGGAGAGGCCTAGATTCATCAGGCAGAGGTCGCAGCAGACTAGGTTCGAGTGGCAGCAGGAGTCGCAGTGAGAGGCCTGATCTCCCGGTATCTGCTAGCGGTCGTGTCTTGACCAGCAACGCATCTGCCGTCATCCATTGGTTAACGCGGTCATCGACGTCATCAGAAGTGACTTCTGACACCCCCAGTCAACCGTAGGTCCGTAGGTTCCTCGGACACAACTCTGAGTTGGCATGGCCCAGGAGCAGCCCCTGTCCTTCCATTGCCTCTGTCCTACCCCCCCCTCCAGCCGCCGTATCTTATGCTTTGGTGTTCAGCTCCACTATTCAGTGAGGACGATATGTTAGAGGACAGTCAGCAGGTACTGCCCACCCAAGAAATGGAGGAGACATCCGACGCTTCTTTTGCTAGGCAGACAAACACTGAGGAGGAGAGTGGCGTGGGAGGTGGTGTGGTGAGCATTCCGTCTCCTGCAGCACACGCTCTTGTGGAAACCGAGGAGGACATCAGTGACGTGCAGGCACAACTCGATGATGATGATGATGAAGCCGATCGCACTTGGGAGCCCGGTGCAGAAGGGGCTTCATCATCATCAGGAGAAGAGGGTCCCAGGTTGCCCCAGAGTCAGCAGCTGAGGCAGCAAGATGGCAGTAGGGTTGGCAGTCAGCATGGTGGCAGAATTGGGATGTCTGGAGCCACACGTGGCCGGGGGCAGGGTAGACCACCTGCTGCGCGGCAGGCTGCCTTCCCGGGAGATAGTGGAGCAGGGGTTCCTGGAGTTGGCAGCAGTAGCAGTGAATTAGTGCGGACTGTTGGAGGGAAAAATAGCTACTCGGCAGTGTGGCCCTTTTTCCTCAAGCATCTGCAGGAGGGTAACCTGGCCACATGCAAGATGTGTAGACAAAAGGTCAAGCATGGCCAGGGCCCCAATGTTGGCACCACGGCTCTACGGCAACACATGCAGCGTCACCATAAAGCGGCCTGGGAGAACCGAGGCTCCGAAGTGGGGGTCCAGCCTGCTGCGTCAGCCAGTGCCACGCCGCTTCCAATTTCACCCAGCCAAGGCTCCAGCACCTCAGCTGAAGATAGCTGTGCGTCATACCCATCCTCTGCCGCTCCAGATGCTCCTTCTCCTCCTACTAAAAGTCACTCATCCCACCAGCAATCCATCAGCGAAGCCATGTCCAAGAGAGTGCGCCCACTCATCCTACGGCGCAGAAGCTAAATGTGCTCCTGTCCAAGTTGCTAGTGCTGCAGTCCCTCCCTTTTCAGGTGGTGGACTCTGCACCTTTCAGAGAGCTGATGGCTTGTACCGAGCCGAGGTGGAGAGTCCCAAGCCGTCATTTCTTTGCAAAGAAGGCAGTACCAGCCCTGCACAAATTTGTTGAGCAGAAGGTGGGCCAGCCGACACCTGGAGCTGTAACTACGGTTAGGGGCAATACATGTCCTTTATGGCCCACTGGGTGAATGTGGTTCCTGCACATCAACTTGGACAGGTCACACCGCTTCAGCCTCCACACTGCCAGGCTGTTTTGCATGTCACAGTGTGCGATTCTGCCTCCTCATCCTAGAAACATAGAAGGTTGACGGCAGAAGGAGACCATACAGTCCATCTAGTCTGCCCTTATGTGTATACTGTATGTACTCTTTATCTTAGGATAGATGTGTGCTTATCCCAGGCATGTTTAAATTCAGTGACTGTTGATTTTTCAACTACCTCTGCTGGAAGTTTGTTCCTACTACTCTTTTGCTCCTTATCTTCTCCCCGACTAGCTTCAGGTTGTGCCCCCTTGTTCTATCATTAAGCTTCTTCTTAAAAACACTTCCCTCCTGAACCTTATTCAATCCTTTCACATATTTAAAGGTCTCAATCATGTCCCCCCTCTCCCTTCTTTCCTCCAGACTGTACAAATTAAGTTCTTTAAGTCTCTCCTGATAAGTTTTAAGTTTAAGTCCTTCCACCATTTTCGTTGCCCGCCTTTGGACACGTTCTATTTGAATAATGTCTTTTTGCAGGTAAGGTCTCCAGAACTGCACACAGTATTCTAGCTGTGGCCTCACCAGGGCTCTATACAGCGGCATCACAACCTCCCTCTTCCTACTGGTGATGCCTCGAGCTATGCAGCCGAGCATCCTGCTTGCTTTTCCCACTGCCTGGCTACACTGTCCACTCATCTTGCAGCTATCAGTAATCAGTACCCCTAAATCTCTCTCCTACGAGGTCCTGGCTAACACAGTGCTGCCCATACGGTACTCAGAGCAGGGATTCCTTCTACCCAAGTGCATGATTTTACATTTAGAGACATTAAACTCTAGTTTCCACAGTTTTGACCATCTATCCAGTAAAGCTAAATCATTTTCCATGTTGCAGACACCTCCAGGAATAACCACCCTATTACTAACCTTTGTATCATCAACAAACAGACAAACTTTTCCTACCAAGCCTTCTCCTATAGTAACATAGTAACATAGTATGTAAGGCTGAATAAAGACTTTAGTCCATCCAGTTCAGCCTTTTTAACTCCTTCCAGTGGTCTAGTAGCCATAGCTGGAAATGTTATTACATGCCAGGAAGACATCAAGGCCTCTTTTGAACGTTTTTACTGTATCCATCATTACTACCTCCTCTGGCAGCGAGTTCCATAGTCTCACTGCTCTTACAGAGAAGAATCCCCTCCTATGTCGGTGGAGAAAGCACCTTTCCTCTAACCTTAGTGGATGCCCCCGGGTTATGGTTACACTCCGGGGTATAAATAGATTGTGGGACAGATCCTTGTATTGACCCCGAATATATTTATACATAGTTATTTTTTAGTCTTTTTTCTAGACTAAATAAACCTAACTTGGACAATCTTTCCGGGTACTCTAGCCCCCGCACTCCTTTTATTAACTTTGTTGCCCTTCTTTGAACGCGCTCCAGTTCTGATATGTCCTTAAGCACAGGTGCCCAGAACTGTACACAGTATTCCATATGGGGTCTGACCAGTGACTTGTACAGGGGAAAAATGATGCTCTGGTCATGAGCACCTATGCCCCTCCTGATGCACCCCATGATCCTATTTGCCTTGGCAGCAGCTGCCTGGCATTGATTACTACAGTTGAGCTTATTGTCAACTAAAACCCCTAGGTCCTTTTCCATTGTTGTTTCACCAAGTGTTTCTTTATTTAATGTGTAATCATGACACAGATGTCTCCTTCCCATGTGCATAACCTTACATTTATCTGTGTTAAACTTCATTTGCCATTTTACTGCCCATGCTTCCAATTTATCTAAATCTGTTTGTAGCTGCCTGCTGTCATCTTTTGTTTTAATTACTTTACTCAGCTTAGTATCATCTGCCAAGATTGAGACTTTACTGTTTAATCCATACCCAATGTCATTTATATATATATTGAAGAGAATTGGTCCCAGAACTGACCCTTGTGGTACTCCACTAGTAACAGTGACCCAATCTGAGTGTGTACCATTGATAACCACCCTCTGCTTCCGATCATTAAGCCAATTTCCCACCCATCTGCACACGTTTTCCCCCAGTCCAAGCATTCTCATCTTTTGTACCAGCCTTTTATGTGGCACAGTATCAAATGCTTTAGAAAAGTCAAGATATATGATATCCAATGACTCCCCCTGATCCAATCTTGAACTTACCTCCTCATAAAAGCTGATCAGGTTTGTCTGGCAGGAGCGATTCCTCATAAATCCATGCTGATATGGAGTAATAAGGTCATTTTCCCCAAGGTGCTCCAGGATAGTATCCCTTAAGAAACCTTCAAACAGCTTGCCCACCACAGATGTTAAGCTTACCGGTCTGTAGTTCCCAGGTTCCCCCCTAGATCCCTTTTTGAATATTGGCACCACATTTGCCAAGCGCTAATCCATCGGAACAGACCCTGTAGTTATGGAATCCACAAATATTAGAAATAACGGCTTGTCTATTACTGTACATAACTCCCTTAAAACACGAGGATGTATGTCATCTGGTCCCGGTGATTTATCGATTTTTATCTGCTTGAGACGGTGCTGGACTTCTTCCTTGGTTAGACCAGTGACATTTAATGGAGGGTTTCGGTTATTCCCCTGCATTTCACTCGGCATGTCAAATTCTTTTGTGAATATAGAAGCAAAGAAGTTGTAAGCAAATTATCTTTCTCCTCATTTCCCTCTATAGGGGTCCCCTCCTTGCTTTTCAGGGGGCCCACACCCTCAGGTTTGTACCTTTTACGGTTTATGTAGCTAAAGAATAATTTGGGGTTAGTTTTACTTTCTTTCGCGACCAGTCTTTCTGTCTCCAGCTTAGCTGCCCTTATCTGTTGTTTACATTGTTTATTTTCTTCTTTATATTTTTTTAACGCTTCCGCAGTCCCTTCCTGCTTCAAACGTTTAAATGCCTTTTTTTTGTTGTTTATTGCCCCCTTAACCTTTTTATTTAGCCACATCGGTTTACATGTGTGTCTAATAGTTTTATTCCTGTAAGGTATAATCTGTCACAATGAAAATTAAGGATTCCTTTGAAAGTATCCCATTTAGCATCCATGCTTTTGTTTTTAAGGACATTTTCCCAGTCAATGCAGTGTAGGGCATCTCTAAGTTGGTCAAACTTTGCCTTTTTGAAGTCCAGCATTTTTGTGGCTCCTTGATAAGGCACCCTAGTGACTGCTAATTGGAAATTAATGATATTATGATCACTGCTTCCAAGGTGCCCTCCAACCTGTACCTTTATTACTTTGTCTGGTACATTGGTTAGTATTAGGTCCAATATGGCTTTCCCCCTTGTTGGAGCTTGTACTTGTTGGGAAAGGTAGCCATCTTTTGTTTTAGATAAAAAACTATTACTTTTATGCGAAACACATGTTTCAGCATCCCAGTCTATATCTGGGTAGTTAAAGTCCCCCATAATCACTACCTCATTTAGTTTAGCGGCTATATCCATTTGCCTTAGCATCATATTTTCTATGGATTCGGATATATCTGGAGGTTTATAGCAAACCCCTATCAGTATTTTATTTTTGTTTCTCCCTCCATGTATTTCTACCCATACAGACTCCACATGGTCATTCCCCTCACATATATCCTCCCGCAGAGCAGGCTGTAGAGAGGATTTTACAATTAAGCAGACTCCACCCCCTTTGCATTTGTTACGGTCCCTCCTAAACACACAGTATCCCTGTAAATTTACTGCCCAGTCATGGCTTTCATCCAGCCAGGTCTCTGTTACCCCCACTATGTCATATTGCTCTTCTCTTATTATCAATTCTAGTTCATCCATTTTATTAGTCAAGCTTCTAGCATTTGTAAGCATGCATTTCAAATGCTTATGACAATTTTGATAATTTTGTATATTGCACTTATTCCTGCTAGATGTGCTAATCCCTCCCCCCTCTCCACCCCCAGTTTCATGTCTACACCCACTGTCACTTTCTTTCCTAACTTCCCCTTTGTAACTGCTTTTACCCTCCCCCCCAGTGCTCAGTTTAAACACTCCTCTAACCTTTTAGCCATCCTCTCCCCCAGAACAGATGCACCCTCCCCATTGAGGTGCAACCCATCCCTGCCAAAGAACCTGTAGCCCACTGTGAAGTTGGCTCAGTTCTCTAAGAACCCAAACCCCTCCTTTTTACTCCAATTTTTGAGCCACCTGTTTACCTCTCTAATCTCCCGCTGCCTCTCTGGTGTGGCTCTTGGTACTGGTAGTATTTCTGAGAATACTACAGTTGAGGTCCTTGCCTTAAGCTTACGGCCTAAGTCCCTGAAATCATTTTTTAGGACCTTCCACCTACTTCTTCCTATGTCATTTGTGCCAATATGCACCATGACCGCTGGGTTCACGCCAGCCCCTCCCAACAATCTGTCAGCCCGCTCCGCTACATGCCGTACTCTTGCCCCAGGAAGGCAACACACTGTTCGGCAATCCCGGTCTTTGTGACAGATTGCCCTGTCTGTTCCCCTAATAATAGAGTCACCCACTACCAGCACTTGTCTTGCCTGCCCTGTTCTCCCATTTCCCCTGCCTTTCTTACTGGAGCCGACAGATGTGTCTTGCTGCAGCTGTGCCATCCCTGAGCTAACATCCTCCGCATCTGCCAACTGGGCAAACTTGTTTGGAGGTGCCTGTTCAGGGCTAGCCTCCCTGTAACTTTTACCCCTACCCTGCCTTCTAACTGTTATCCAGCTAGCTGCCTCATTTTCCTGCTTTTCCTCTCCCCCCATACTACCACCCTCCCCCTCCCCTGACCCATGTAGTGCCAGATCAGTGAGATCCAGACTCTTTTGCATGATAACAATTTCTCTCAGTGTTGCCAATCACTTATTTAGATCGTAAATCACGGCTTCCAAATCAGCGATTCACAGACATCCGGGGCATATATATCCATACATAGCACAAGATGTACACTGGACAGCATTGTTAGGCATGGAACCCATTGTATCAATTTGTTGGAACACTGAGTGAAGAATTTACAACACTTAAAATAACAATATGAAATCAACGGAAGATACTTACAGCTTCAGCACTTCTGCTTGTAACTTCTTCTTTTAACTCCTGCTTTAACTCACCACTTCCAAGCAGCCACTTACAGAGTCAACCTCAAGAGCAAGCTACAAGAGTTGTGTGCTTCCTTATAACACACCTGTTTCAATTAGGCCTCCATTAGGCCCCAGCAGGAATCCAGGAGAGAGAAAGTGAAAAAAAAAACTTTTTTTTTCTTTGGTTTAAATTTGTGCCAGCATTAACACACTGATTCACAAAAATAAAACAAACACAATTTACTATATTTTACTTACCAAATGAGCTCAGTTTCCCAAAGCTTACCACAGGAGATCCTGCTTTAACTCACCACTTCCAAGCAGCCACTTACAGAGTCAGCCTCAAGAGCTTATGTCACGTACAAATATATTAAAAAGAATAGGGCCCAGGACAGAGCCTTGTGGCACACCACTTGTAACTCGCCTTTGTTCAGATTGCACACCATTTACAACAACGCTCTGATACCGATCCCTCAGCCAACTGGAAATCCACTGAACTATCCAGGGATTGAGTCCTACCTTCAATAATCCTCCGCCATCTCCTCAGTCTCCACTGTACGATCAATTCTCAATGCCCCTTCAGCCTACCATATGTGCAGGGCATGGCGGTGTCACGCTGTGCTTCACATGGTTTGCCTTGGCGAACAGAGTCACACAGGGGAGGAGCTCTTGAAATTCATTCATCAAGAAATCAAAACATGGCTTTTTCCGTGAAAATTGGAAATGGGTACCATGGTGACTGACAATGGGAGTAACATCTTGTCTGTGCTGAGACAAGGAAGCCTGAGCCATGCGCCCTGTATGGCACACGTGTTCAACCTAGTTGTCAAGCGTTTTCTGAAGTCTTCCCCCCCATCTGCAAGACATCCTAACAATGGGAAGGAAACTTTGTGTGAACTTCAGCTCTCCTACACCGCCAAGCACACCCTTCTTGAGGTACAGCATCAGAACGGTATCCCCCAACATAGTCTGATTTGCGATGTTCCCACCCGTTGGAATTCCACCCTACATATGTTAGATCGACTATACGAACAGAGAAAAGCCATCACTGATTTCTTGATGATCCAAGCAGATAGGGGGACTCCTCTGTGTAACTTTAATGTGAAGCAGTGGCAGCTCATACGTGACACCTGCCGTTTGCTCAGGCCCTTTGAGGAAGCCACTTTATTTGTCAGTCGCCAGGATTACGGCATGAACGACGCGATTCCGCTGCTTCATGTAATACAACACATGTTGGAATCCATGGCTGGTCAGAGCACTGGAGACATGTAGCATACATTTCACGGCCACATAAACCCCGTGGGACCTGAGGAGGAGGAGCACAGTGAAGCGCAGTTTAGTTTTGACGAAATGGGTGGTTTATCTAGTCATCTGGCAGGAGAGGAGGAGCAGGAGCAGCCAGAGGAGCTAGAGGAAGCTTGTGAGGAAGGCGAGACAGAGGACCCAGACACACCGTGGCAGTATGCAGTGGAGATGGAGACAGGTAGTCCCTCCGAGTCACTTGCACAAATGGCAAGATGCATGCTCACGTGCTTGCGTAGTGACCGCAGAATTGTGTCCATTTTTCTGCGGGATGAATACTGGCTCTTCACCTTATTGAGCCCTCGCTTCCGGCACAAAATGGGGGCATTTTTTAAACCCGCCGAGAGGGAGGACAAACTGACCTACTACAAAGACATTCTACATAGTCAGTTTGCCAATGCCTATCTGCGCCATGGTCCATACTCTCGCAGGTCTGACTCGGGGGGACCTCTGCGCTCACCTTCCGCTGCCATGGCTGCCAGGGAGGGTGGCAGAAGCAGCAGCTCCATCAGCAGCAGCTCCATCAGCAGCAGCCTCAGTCTTCAGTCGCAAATGAGTAGCTTTCTGCTACCACATAGTGAGGCTACTCATGAGCAGCAGGAAGACCTGGAGCAGGGCCTGAACCAGCAGGTGGTGTCATACCTTGAAATGACCATGCCAACGCACCTTGAGGATCCACTGGACTTTTGGGCAGCCAAACTTGACTTGAGGTCGCAACTGGCAGAGTTTGCCCTGGGAAAGCTGTCCTGCCCGGCCAGTAGTGTGCCATCTGAGCGGGTCTTTAGTGCTGCGGGGACCATAGTAACGCCAAGGAGAACTCGTCTGTCCACGAAAAATGTGGAGAGACTCACCTTTGTGAAGATGAATCAGGCATGGATCAGCCAGGATTTTCACCCACCAATAGCTGATGCATGCGAGTAGCTGATGCATGGTAGCTCCTTCTGCTGCTGCCATCTCCTGGGTGTGTCTTTCAGGCAATATATAAGCTCCTTCTGCTGACAACTCCTGGGTGTGTCTGTCAGGCAATATATGAGCTCCCTATGCTTCTGCCAACTGCAATGTGTTTTTCAGGCAATATATGGGCTCCCTATGCTGCTGCCAACTCCAAGGTTTTTTTCAGGCAATATATGGGCTCCTAATGCTGCTGCCAACTCCTGGGTGTGTCTTTCAGGCAATATATGGGCTCCTAATGCTGCTGCCAACTCCAATGTGTTTTTCAGGCAATATATGAGCTCCCTATGCTGCTGCCAACTCCTGGGTGTGTCTTTCAGGCAATATATGGGCTCCTAATGCTGCTGCCAACTCCTGGGTGTGTCTTTCAGGCAATATATGGGCTCCTAATGCTGCTGCCAACTCCAACGTGTTTTTCAGGCAATATATGAGCTCCCTATGCTGCTGCCAACTCCTGGGTGTGTCTTTCAGGCAATATATGGGCTCCCTATGCTGCTGCCAACTCCAATGTGTTTTTCAGGAAATATATGGGCTTCCTATGCTGCTGCCAACTCCTGGGTGTGTCTTTCAGGCAATATATGGGCTCCTAATGCTGCTGCTGCTGTTGCTGCTGCTGCCAACTCCTGGGTGTGTCTTTCAGGCAATTTATGGGCTCCTAATGCTGCGGCCAACTCCAATGTGTTTTTAAGGCAATATATGAGCTTCCTATGCTGCTGCCAACTCCTGGGTGTGTTTTTCATGCAATATATGTGCTCCCTATGCTGCTGCCAAGTCCAGATTGTGTCTTTCGGGCAATATATGGGCTCCTAATGCTGCTGCTGCTGCCAACTCCTGGGTTTGTGTTTTAGACAATATATGGACTCCTAATGCTGCTGCCAATCCAATGTGTTTTTCAGGCAATATATGGGCTCCTAATGCTGCTGCTGCTGCTGCCAACTCCTGGGTGTGTCTTTCAGGCAATATATGGGCTCCTAATGCTGCTGCCAACTCCAATGTGTTTTTCAGGCAATATATGGGCTCCTAATGCTGCGGCCAACTCCAATGTGTGTTTTTCAGGCAATATATGAGCTCCCTATGCTGCTGCTGCTGCCAACTCCTGGGTGTGTCTTCCGGACAATTTATGGGCTCCTAATGCTGCTGCCAACTCCAATGTGTGTCTTTCAGGCAACATATGGGCTCCTAATGCTGCTGCCAACTCCAATGTGTTTTTCAGGCAATATATGGGCTCCTAATGCTGCTGCTGCCGCCCACTCCTGGGTGTGTCTTTCAGGCAATATATGGGCTCCTAATGCTGCTGCCAACTCCAATGTGTTTTTCAGGCAATATATGGGCTCCCTATGCTGCTGCCAACTCCACTGTGTCTTTCAGGCAATA
The DNA here is from genome assembly GCA_027917425.1 of Gastrophryne carolinensis. NCBI lineage: Eukaryota > Metazoa > Chordata > Amphibia > Anura > Microhylidae > Gastrophryne > Gastrophryne carolinensis. The sequence continues at coordinate 644,393,567 of CM051234.1, read as the reverse complement.
TATGGGCTCATCATGCTGATGCCACCTCAAGGCTCTGTAATTGTGCCGCTCTGTGTCAGCGAATCTAATAGCGACGCCTCTGATCTGCATGTCATACTTCTTTACAATAGTATTTTACTAACCCAGCATGCATCCTATGCATGTTACAGCCAAGCAAAACGTTCTGCAACCCTATGGAGGCTCTCGGACGCCCAGAAATAGCCGTTTTTAATAGCGATTCATCACGAATACATTCGGACCGAAACGATTATTCCCGGAAAATTCGGTGAATTAGCCGAATTTAATTTTTCAAAAGTTCACTCATCTCTAGTGGTGAGGGGGGCAAGTAGACCATGATGAAACATTAGAACAGGGATGTGGCAGGGATCAGAAGGAGGAATATGATTACGTAGTTTCGGACAGGACCTGAGAACCAAGCAACAAGGAAGGGACATCTGCAAAGCAGGAGGGTACTTCTGGCACTGGCAGCGACAAAGAGCTGAGCAAAGGTAGGGCCAGATCATTTGCAAAATGGCACAGGGTTAGGTCTGCTGGTACAGTCCACTCAGGAACAGGTGGCGCTGACACTGATGCTTCTTTTGCAGACTCCAGAAAAAAAGCCTGCCAGAGGAGAAGCAAAATCAGGCGGTGGTGGTTGTGGACATTCTAGATTTTGTTATTTACAGTATGATGCCATGTGGCCATTCTTTCGTAACCTTCCCTAGAGAACAAAACCTAGCACAGTGCCAGATCTGCAAGCAAAAAGTTAGCTGCAGTCAGGGCACAACATTCAGATTAGGAAATATGGCTAAACATAGGCACCTGGAGCAGCATCACAAAGCTGTGTGGGACAAGCTAAATGCCCTTCTTCAATTTCATAGGAAGCCAATCCTGTTGCTACTTCTCTAAAAATTGGATAATTCTTTAAGTGCTTGTCAGCTACTGGCAGTGCAGGTCTACACAAAAACCAGAGTCAGTTTCCTGACCTTTAGCCTAGTGTGTACCTCTACTAATGCTACCACCAACAGCACCCCTGCTGCCGTCTACCAACACCATCCCTAGACCACCACCACAGGTCTCCTATCCCCTAGTACCCTTGTACCACTGCCATCACCAACAGCACCTCTGCTACTACTACTTCTGCTAGGCCTACACAACTGCAGTTTAACCCTGTGATGTTCAAAATGGGCAAATTTTTTCTGTACTTGTAATAAGCCATTGCTTCTTCAGCTAAAATTGAAGAATGCCAGTCCCGCTGCTACCCCCTTTACAAATAGGACAATTTTTTGAGGGCTTGCCCAATATTTCAAGGCCTAGACAACCCGTCTAGTCTTTTTTTCAACAGCTGCAGTCTCTGCTAATGCTGCTACTACTAGTAACACCAACAGCGCCTCTGCCACCTTCTGTTACTGCCAGGCCAACACACATGCAGGTCAACCCTGTGATGCCCGAAATGGGCAAATCTTTCAGCGCTTGAAAGAAGCCATTGCTTCTTCAGCTAATACCACTAGTGCCAATGCCACTGCTACCCCCAATTACAAATGGGACAATTTTTTGAGGACTTGCTCGCTACTGCCAGGTCTACACAACCACAGGTCTATCCCCTGTGATGGCCAAAATAGGTACATTTATCAATACTTGTAACCTGTTACTTCTCCCCATTTTTTATGTGCTTTAAATGAACAAAGACAATTGCTGGCTATTGAAATGCTATTTAGGTCACACGTGATTCATATGCTAATTAGCCATGGTCAATTCAAATGCTACTTAGTCCAAAAAAACATGTTTTTTTACAGCCTTCGGTGACTTCAAAGTGTTATGAAGGAATTTTAGGGCCATCAGGCATTTTTCTAAATGCTTTTAGATGAAAGTTCTTCCCAAACCGCCGAACCAAACTTTTGAGAATTTCGCTCATTTCTAGTTACTTACTACTAAGTTCTTCCCAAACCGCCAAACCAAATGATTCTCACGGGTGTACATGGTGGGTGCCATGTTGGTCCTTTGGATGTCGACTGTTTGATGCACCCCTGCACCGAGCCGCAACAGTGCCTATGTGGCTCAACGGAAGTGTGATTGTTTTCATACGCACATGTAGCCTATAGGTTGCTGGTGCTTGTCACCTGTTACTTGTCCCCGTTTTTTATGTGCTTTAACTGATCAAAGACAATTGCTGCCTATTGAAATGCTATTTAGGTCACAGGTGATTTATATGCTAATTAGTCATGGCCAATTCAAATGCTACTTAGTCCACAAAAACATGTTTTTATACAGCCTTCCGTGACTTCAAAATGTTATAAAGGTCTTTTAGGGCAATCAGGCATTGTTCTCCATGTGTTTTAGAGGAAAGTTCTTCCCAAACCGCCGAACCAAACTTTTGAGAATTTCGCTCATTTCTAGTTACTAATTACATCACTGGAGAAAGGGGGCATGAAGGGGCATTTCCTGTGTAATCTCCTTCCATGTCTTTCAGGTGTCAGCTGACAATAACTTCCATCTGCCATGTTAGCTGACGTTAACATCAAATCAAGGCACACCTAGGCTTTTATAAGGAAATCCTCTACAGCAAGATGGTGCCAAGAGGTTCTTTTCAGTACTGTACTTGAGTTGGACTGCGCTTTGTCAGCTGGCGTCAGAGCTGGGGAACTACATCCATAGGCCTGATTCAGAACCTTCCTGTGAATGTTCATTACAGGTTTCCTAATCCAGCTCTCCCAACCCACAGCAGTGGAGGATTGCAAGTGCAGACACACTTAGGCCAAGTGGCATGCCTAACTCTCCACTCTGATAATACTACTGTCAGATACAAATGTAATACATAAGTGACTTAGGCACCCCAGCATCAAATACAAACATGCCAGAGTGGTACATGTGACAGTGGCAGCACAGTACTGTTGGCCTGTAACGTTGGAAGATAAGGCATCCACCATTACTGTGGTGCCATGTGCCTTCGCTCATATTTCGTGGCCACTGTGTCACCTGTTTGCACCTTGGCTGGAGGGTAATGCGGCACACATGTGTAAGTGAATGGCATGAAAGGGAAACTTACCCTCATGATGTGCTCCTGATGCTCACGGGTGTACATGGTGGGTGCCCAGGATGGACCAACCAACAGTCGAGACACCAGAGACCTGTGCGGGCCCAAATGAGGAATCAAAAGTGGAGCCCCCTGCAGGGCGAACAGGAGAGCCAAAGGGTGAGCAGCACTGCTGCAACCAGGTCTCCTTTTTCCACAGGCAGTAGCCTGGAATCCATCCATTTCTGGCATAGTGCCTTCTCCTTCAGCCAAGCCAACACCCAGCAGACCCCTGCATTGGCCACTCACCCTGGGTGCAAACTAACAAGGGCAAGTTAAGTGGCCAATTTAATGATGCCTAGTTGGAGGTTCTGCCTGATGGTGTGGCCTAAAATTATTGGCTGGCTCCTGATTAACCCCTAAAGTGTAAAGGGAACAGTTATGTGTGGAGATTGCCTGCAACATTACGAGGCAGGGCGGAAACCCAAGAATGGTGCCCAGGCCAAGAAAAATGATGACCTGAAGGTGGTGGTTTGGCGCAAAATCAGCGCCAGACGGGTTGAGGGGTGGTGATCAACCAGAAGGATGTTTGTGCCTGAAACATTGGCCAACTCTCTAAAGCAAAACCTTCCTTTGTTTGAATCTAGGTTAAAAACTGGTGGGGGCCTCCCTAAGACTGCAATTTATCCATGCTGAGGAGTGGGTGGAGTGGCTGCTTCACCCCAACACCTACCAGGGGGTGTCATGCACCATAGGTGGAATGTGCCCACCAGTGGTAAGACTTGGTGCTACTTTAAGCTTGGCACAGGGGAAGCAGTCCAACCAAACCCACCAACCCAGCAGGGCCCACATGCACCCCCAAATGTGAGGGCTTGCTTCCCCCCCTTCCCCACTTTTCCCATCTAGCCATTGACCTCAATATCTTTAGTCATCTTTTCGTTTAAGATTAAGGTTTCTAGGTTTATGTAAATTTCTAGTTCTCTTCACCGTCCTAGATATGTTGATGTATACTTATGTATTACATATACACATATACAGTACTATGAGGTGTTTGGAAACTCTTCCCTTGACAGTACCTATGCATGTTGGGTATTGTTCTGTTCGGCAGACCTTGCTTTTTTTTTTTGCTTGAATATTGTTCTTTTAGGGAAATGTGGCTTTGGTTTTGCTTTTTTATTATTTTTAGGGAAACCCTGTGCAACTAAAGAATTCATCATGGGATTACTTCCAAAAAATTACCCCTACGAGCACAAAAACACTGGTGACACTCTAGTGGATTAAACCTATTGTTGCAAAACCTGGTGGGTAAAAATACAATAACTGTAAAGCATAAGAGCCACCCCTGCCGAAAAGAGCCGAAAAATATACCCCCACACACACAGGCTGCACAAAAAGTATGTAAAAATAATATTACTTTATTGCATACTAAAGCGCAAGTGCATATCACAGTGCCAAATCTATTATCAAAGTACCTAAAAACAGTATCCTAATGAACCCCAAAATACAGAAAGAATGATAATGGAATGCAGCAATACTTAAGACATAAGCCCAAATATCTAGGTAGACTGGCACTTAAAGGGTTAATAGTCTAAATTGATTCTCTTTTGATAGGTGATAAAAATTCTCCAGGGCTTACCTCAAATCTGAAAGTGATTTTAACACTGTATACTTTTTTCTTTTGTTGTATTTTTTATTATTCTGTTATTCTATTTTAATTGTGCAATATTGACCTAATGCACTAGAGATGAGCGAACTTTTGAAAAATTCGATTCGACTGATTCGCCGAATTTTCCGACAAAAATCGTTTCGACCTGAATGTATTCGCGACGAATCGCTATTAAAAACGGCTATTTCTGAGCCTCCTAGAGCCTCAATAGGGTTGTAAACCATTTTGCCTTGCTGTAACACGCATAGGATGCGTGCTGGGTTAGTTAAATAATACTGTAAATAAATATCACATGCAGATCAGATGCATCGCTAATAGAATCGCAGAGCGGCACAATTGCAGAGAATTGAAGTGGCATCACTATGAGGGGCAGGAGCCCAAACATTGCTTTAAAGAGACACTGGAGTTGGCAGCAGCAGGAGCCCAAAAATTGGATGAATCACACCCTGGAGTTGCAAGCAGCAGCAGGAGCCCAAACATTGGCTGAAAGAGACACTGGAGTTGGCAGCAGCAGGAGCCCAAAAATTGACTGACACACCCTGGAGTTTCAAGCAGCAGCAGCAGCAGCAGCAGGAGCCCAAGCATAGCTTGAAAGAGACACTGGAGTTGGCTGCAGGAGCCCAAAGATTGGATGAATCACACCCTGCAGTTGCAAGCAGCAGCAGCAGCAGGAGCCCAAATATTACTTTAAAGAGACACTGGATTTGGCAGCAGGAGCCCAAAATTGGATGAATCACACCCTGGAGTTGGCAGCAGCAGCAGCAGGAGCCGAAATATTACTTTAAAGAGACACTGGAGTTGGCTTCAGGAGCCCAAAAATTGGGTGAATCACACCCTGGAGTTGGCAGCAGCAGCAGCAGGAGCCCAAACATTACTTTAAAGAGACACTGGAGTTGGCAGCAGGAGCCCAAAGATTGGATGAATCACACCCTGGAGTTGGCAGCAGCAGCAGCAGCAGGAGCCCAAACATTACTTTAAAGAGACACTGGAGTTGGCTTCAGGAGCCCAAAAATTGGATGATTCACACCCTGGAGTTGGCAGCAGCAGCAGCAGCAGGAGCCCAAACATTTCTTTAAAGAGACACTGGGGTTGGCTTCAGGAGCCCAAAAATTGGATGAATCACACCCTGGAGTTGGCAGCAGCAGCAGCAGCAGGAGCCCAAACATTACTTTAAAGAGACACTGGATTTGGCAGCAGGAGCCCAAAATTGGATGAATCACACCCAGGAGTTGGCAGCAGCAGCAGCAGCAGGAGCCCAAACATTACTTTAAAGAGACACTGGGGTTGGCTTCAGGAGCCCAAAAATTGGATGATTCACACCCTGGAGTTGGCAGCAGCAGCAGCAGCAGGAGCCCAAATATTACTTTAAAGAGACAGTGGAGTTGGCTTCAGGAGCCCAAAAATTGGATGATTCACACCCTGGAGTTGGCAGCAGCAGCAGCAGCAGGAGCCCAAATATTACTTTAAAGAGACACTGGAGTTGGCTTCAGGAGCCCAAAAATTGGATGAATCACACCCTGGAATTGGCAGCAGCAGCAGGAGCCCAAACATTACTTTAAAGAGACACTGGGGTTGGCAGCAGGAGCCCAAAGATTGGATGAATCACACCCTGGAGTTGGCAGCAGCAGCAGCAGGAGCCCAAACATTACTTTAAAGAGACACTGGGGTTGGCAGCAGGAGCCCAAAAATTGGATGATTCACACCCTGGAGTTGGCAGCAGCAGCAGGAGCCCAAACATTACTTTAAAGATACACTGGGGTTGGCAGCAGGAGCCCAAAAATTGGATGAATCACACCCTGGAGTTGGCAGCAGCAGCAGGAGCCCAAACATTACTTTAAAGAGACACTGGGGTTGGCAGCAGGAGCCCAAAGATTGGATGAATCACACCCTGGAGTTAGCAGCAGCAGCAAGAGCCCAAACATTACTTTAAAGAGACACTGGGGTTGGCTTCAGGAGCCCAAAAATTGGATGAATCACACCCTGGAGTTGGCAGCAGCAGGAGCCCAAATATTACTTTAAAGAGACACTGGAGTTGGCTTCAGGAGCCAAAAAATTGGATGATTCACACCCTGGAGTTGGCAGCAGCAGCAGGAGCCCAAACATTACTTTAAAGAGACACTGGAGTTGGCTTCAGGAGCCCAAAAATTGGATGATTCACACCCTGGAGTTGGCAGCAGCAGCAGCAGGAGCCCAAATATTACTTTAAAGAGACACTGGGGTTGGCTTCAGGAGCCCAAAAATTGGATGAATCACACCCTGGAGTTGGCAGCAGCAGCAGGAGCCAAAACATTACTTTAAAGAGACACTGGGGTTGGCTTCAGGAGCCCAAAAATTGGATGATTCACACCCTGGAGTTGGCAGCAGCAGCAGCAGCAGCAGGAGCCCAACTATTACTTTAAAGAGACACTGGAGTTGGTTTCAGGAGCCCAAAAATTGGATGAATCACACCCTGGAGTTGGCAGCAGCAGCAGGAGCCAAAACATTAATTTAAAGAGACACTGGGGTTGGCTTCAGGAGCCCAAAAATTGGATGAATCACACCCTGGAGTTGGCAGCAGCAGCAGCAGCAGGAGCCCAAATATTACTTTAAAGAGACACTGGAGTTGGCTTCAGGAGCCCAAAAATTGGATGATTCACACCCTGGAGTTGGCAGCAGCAGCAGCAGCAGGAGCCCAAACATTACTTTAAAGAGACACTGGGGTTGGCTTGAGGAGCCCAAAAATTGGATGATTTACACCCTGGAGTTGGCAGCAGCAGGAGCCAAAACATTAATTTAAAGAGACACTGGGGTTGGCTTCAGGAGCCCAAAAATTGGATGAATCACACCCTGGAGTTGGCAGCAGCAGCAGCAGCAGGAGCCCAAATATTACTTTAAAGAGACACTGGAGTTGGCTTCAGGAGCCAAAAATTAGATGATTCACACCCTGGAGTTGGCAGCAGCAGCAGCAGGAGCCCAAACATTACTTTAAAGAGACACTGGGGTTGGCTTCAGGAGCCCAAAAATTGGATGATTCACACCCTGGAGTTGGCAGCAGCAGCAGCAGGAGCCCAAATATTAGTTTAAAGAGACACTGGAGTTGGCTTCAGGAGCCCAAAAATTGGATGAATCACACCCTGGAGATGGCAGCAGCAGCAGCAGGAGCCCAAATATTACTTTAAAGAGACACTGGAGTTGGCTTCAGGAGCCAAAAAATTGGATGATTCACACCCTGGAGTTGGCAGCAGCAGCAGCAGCAGGAGCCCAAACATTACTTTAAAGAGACACTGGAGTTGGCTTCAGGAGCCCAAAAATTGGATGATTCACACCCTGGAGTTGGCAGCAGCAGCAGCAGCAGGAGCCCAAATATTACTTTAAAGAGACACTGGGGTTGGCTTCAGGAGCCCAAAAATTGGATGAATCACACCCTGGAGTTGGCAGCAGCAGCAGGAGCCCAAACATTACTTTAAAGAGACACTGGGGTTGGCTTCAGGAGACCAAAAATTGGATGATTCACACCCTGGAGTTGGCAGCAGCAGCAGCAGGAGCCCAAATATTACTTTAAAGAGACACTGGAGTTGGTTTCAGGAGCCCAAAAATTGGATGAATCACACCCTGGAGTTGGCAGCAGCAGCAGGAGCCAAAATATTACTTTAAAGAGACACTGGGGTTGGCTTCAGGAGCCCAAAAATTGGATGAATCACACCCTGGAGTTGGCAGCAGCAGCAGCAGCAGGAGCCCAAATATTACTTTAAAGAGACACTGGAGTTGGCTTCAGGAGCCCAAAAATTGGATGATTCACACCCTGGAGTTGGCAGCAGCAGCAGCAGCAGCAGGAGCCCAAACATTACTTTAAAGAGACACTGGGGTTGGATTCAGGAGCCCAAAAATTGGATGAATCACACCCTGGAGTTGGCAGCAGCAGGAGCCCAAATATTACTTTAAAGAGACACTGGAGTTGGCTTCAGGAGCCCAAAAATTGGATGATTCACACCCTGGAGTTGGCAGCAGCAGGAGCCCAAACATTACTTTAAAGAGACACTGGGGTTGGCTTCAGGAGCCCAAAAATTGGATGAATCACACCCTGGAGTCGGCAGCAGCAGGAGCCAAAACATTACTTTAAAGAGACACTGGGGTTGGCTTCAGGAGCCCAGAAATTGGATGAATCACACCCTGGAGTTGGCAGCAGCAGGAGCCCAAATATTACTTTAAAGAGACACTGGAGTTGGCTTCAGGAGCCCAAAAATTTGATGATTCACACCCTGGAGTTGGCAGCAGCAGCAGGAGCCCAAACATTACTTTAAAGAGACACTGGGGTTGGCTTCAGGAGCCCAAAAATTGGATGATTCACACCCTGGAGTTGGCAGCAGCAGCAGCAGGAGCCAGAACATTACTTTAAAGAGACACTGGGGTTGGCTTCAGGAGCCCAAAAATTGGATGAATCACACCCTGGAGTTGGCAGCAGCAGCAGCAGGAGCCCAAATATTACTTTAAAGAGACACTGGAGTTGGCTTCAGGAGCCCAAAAATTGGATGATTCACACCCTGGAGTTGGCAGCAGCAGCAGGAGCCCAAACATTACTTTAAAGAGACACTGGGGTTGGCTTCAGGAGCCCAAAAATTGGATGATTCACACCCTGGAGTTGGCAGCAGCAGGAGCCAAAACATTACTTTAAAGAGACACTTGGGTTGGCTTCAGGAGCCCAAAAATTGGATGAATCACACCCTGGAGTTGGCAGCAGCAGCAGCAGGAGCCCAAATATTACTTTAAAGAGACACTGGAGATGGCTTCAGGAGCCCAATAATTGGATGAATCACACCCTGGAGTTGGCAGCAGCAGCAGCAGCAGCAGGAGCCCAAATATTACTTTAAAGAGACACTGGAGTTGGCTTCAGGAGCCCAAAAATTGGATGATTCAAACACTGGAGTTGTCAGCAGCAGCAGGAGCTCAAACATTACTTTAAAGAGACACTGGGGTTGGCTTCAGGAGCCCAAAAATTGGATGATTCACACCCTGGAGTTGGCAGCAGCAGCAGCAGGAGCCAAAACATTACTTTAAAGAGACACTGGGGTTGGCTTCAGGAGCCCAAAAATTGGATGAATCACACCCTGGAGTTGGCAGCAGCAGCAGCAGGAGCCCAAACATTACTTTTAAGAGACACTGGGGTTGGATTCAGGAGCCCAAAAATTGGATGAATCACACCCTGGAGTTGGCAGCAGCAGGAGCCCAAATATTACTTTAAAGAGACACTGGAGTTGGCTTCAGGAGCCCAAAAATTGGATGATTCACACCCTGGAGTTGGCAGCAGCAGCAGCAGCAGGAGCCCAGACATTACTTTAAAAGGGACACTGGGGTTGGCTTCAGGAGCCCAAAAATTGGATGATTCACACCCTGGAGTTGGCAGCAGCAGCAGGATCCCAAACATTACTTTAAAGAGACACTGGGGTTGGCTTCAGGAGCCCAAAAATTGGATGATTCACACCCTGGAGTTGGCAGCAGCAGCACCAGGAGCCAAAACATTACTTTAAAGAGACACTGGGGTTGGCTTCAGGAGCCCAAAAATTGGATGAATCACACCCTGAAGTTGGCAGCAGCAGCAGCAGGAGCCCAAATATTACTTTAAAGAGACACTGGAGTTGGCTTCAGGAGCCCAAAAATTGGATGATTCACACCCTGGAGTTGGCAGCAGCAGCAGCAAGAGCCCAAATATTACTTTAAAGAGACACTGGAGTTGGCTATAGGAGCCCAAAAATTGGATGAATCACACCCTGGAGTTGGTAGCAGCAGCAGCAGCAGCAGGAGCCCAAACATTACTTTAAAGAGACACTGGGGTTGGCTTCAGGAGCCCAAAAATTGGATGAATCACACCCTGGAGTTGGCAGCAGCAGGAGCCCAAAAATTGGCCTAAAGACATAAATATGTTTTGCACCATTTAGAAAGTGTAAAACGGGGCACCATGCGGAATCTAGTCGCATGCATCAGGCATTGGTTGGTGGAAATCCTGGCTGATCCATCTCTGATTCATTTTGACAAAGGTGAGTCTCTCCACATTTTTAGTTGACAGACGAGTTCTCCTCGCCGTAACTATGGCCCCCGCCGCACTAAACACCCGCTCAGATGGCACGCTACTTGCCGGGCAGGACAGCTTTTCCAGGGCAAACTCTGCTAGTTGCGGCCACAAATCAAGTTTGGCTGCCCAGAAGTCCAGCGGATCCTCAAGGTGTGTTGGCATGGTCATGTCAAAGTATGACATGACCTGCTGGTTCAGGTCCTGCTCCAGGTCTTCCTGCTGCTCATGAGTAGCCTCACTATGCGGGTGTAGAAAGCTACTCATTAGCGACTGAAGACTGAGGCTGCTGCTGATGGAGCTGCTGCTGCTGCTCCTGCCAACCCCCCCAGCAGCCATGACAGTGGAAAGTGAGCGCAGAGGTCCCCTCGAGTCAGACCTGCGAGAGTATGGACCATGGCGCAAATAGGCATCGGCCAACTGCCTACGTAGAATGTCTTTGTAGTAGTTCAGTTTGTCCTCCCTCTCGGTGGGTTTAAAAAATGCCCCCATTTTGTGCCGGAAGCGAGGGTCCAATAAGGTGGACAGCCAGAAGTCATCCAGCCGACAGATGGAAACAATTCTGGGGTCACTACGCAAGCACGTGAGCATGCTTCCTGCCATTTGCGCAAGTGACTCGGATGGACTACCTGTCTCCATCTCCACTGCATACTGCCACGGTGTGCCCGGGTCCTCTGTCTCGCCTTCCTCAAAAACCTCTAGCTCCTCTGGCTGCTCCTGCTCCTCCTCTCCTGTCCGCTGACTAGATAAACCAGTCATTTCGCCAAGCCTAAACTGTGGTTCGCTGTGCAATTCCTCCTCCTCTTCCTCCTCCTCCTCCAGTTCAGCTCCAACGGGGTTCATGTGACCGTAAGATGTAAACGCCATGTCTCCAGTGCCCTGACCAGCCATGGTTTCCAACATGTGCTGTAGTACATGAAGCAGTGGAATCACGTCGTTCATCCCGTAATCCTGCCGACTGACAAATAAAGTGGCTTCCTCAAAGGGCCTGAGCAAACGGCAGGTGTCACGTATGAGCTGCCACTGGTTGACATTGAAGTTACACAGGTGAGTCCCCCTATCTGCTTGGATCATCAGGAAATCCGTGATGGCTTTTCTCTGTTCATATAATCGGTCCAACATGTGAAGGGTGGAATTCCAATGGGTGGAAACATCGCAAATCAGACTATGTTGGGGGATACCGTTCTGACGCTGTAGCTCAAGAAGGGTGTGTTTGGCGGTGTATGAGTGGCTGAAGTGCATGCAAAGTTTCCTTGAAGTTGTTAGGATGTCTTGCAGATGGGGGGAACACTTCAGAAACCGCTTGACAACCAGATTGAAGACGTGAGCCATGCATGGGGCATGGGTCAGGCTTCCTTGGCGCAGCGCAGACAAAATGTTCTTCCCATTGTCGGTAACCATGATTCCCATTTTAAGTTTTCTTGGAGTAAGCCATGTTTGGATTTCCTGATGAATAAATTTAAGCAGTTCCTCCCCTGTGTGACTCCGTTCGCCAAGACAAACCATGTGAAGCACTGCGTGACACCTCCATGCCCTGCACACATGGTAGACTGGAGGGGCACTGAAACTTGAACCTACAGTGGAGGGTGAGGAGATGGCGGAGGATGAGGAGGCCGGGTCGCACAGTGTCACAGGCCCAACGGGCAGGGAGCGCGGAGGCCGAAGTGGCGTGACCTGTCCAAGTTGCTGCTGCTGCTGCAAAGGGACCACATTCACCCAGTGGGCCGTAAACGACATGTACTGTCCCTGACCGTAGTTACAGCTCCAGACGTCGGCGCTGCCATGCACTTTGCTACACACCGACAGGCTCAAGGACTGGCCCACCTTCTGTTCAACAAAAGTGTGCAGCGCTGGCACTGCCTTCTTGGCAAAGAAATGACGGCTTGGGACTCTCCACCTCGGCTCGGCACAAGCCATCAGTTCTCTGAAAGGTTCAGAGTCCACCACCTGAAAAGGGAGCGACTGCAGCACCAGCAACTTGGACAGGAGCACATTCAGCTTCTGCGCCGTAGGATGAGTTGGCGCATACTGCTGTCTCTTGGACATGGCTTCACTGATGGATTGCTGGCAGGATGCATGACTTGGAGGAGGAGGAGGAGGAGCAGGAGCGACAGAGGATGGGTATGACGCACAGCTGCCTTCGGCTGAGGTGCTGGAGCCTTGGCTGGCAGAAATTGGGAGCGGCGTGCCACTTGGTGAGGAAGCAGACTGGACGACCCCTTGGGAGCCTCGGTTCTCCCAGGTCGCTTTATGGTGACGCATCATATGTTGACGCAGGGCCGTGGTGCCAACATTTGGACCCTGGCCACGCTTCACCTTCTGCCTACATATCTTGCATGTGACCATGTTACCCTCCTGCGGATGCTTCAGGAAAAACTGCCACACTGCCGAGTAGCTACTTTTCCCACCAACAGGCCTCACTGATTCGCTGCTATTGTCGCCAACTCCAGGAACCCCTGCCCCACTACCTCCCGATAAGGTAGCCTGCCGCGCAGCAGGTGCTCTACCCCGGCCCCGGCCCCGTTTGGCTCCAGGCTTTACAATTGTGCCCCCATGCTGCCTGCCAACCATGCTGCTAACACCTTGCTGCCTGAGCTGCTGACTCCGGGGCACCCTGCGCCCCTCTTCTCCTGATGATGACGATGAAGCCCCTTCATCACCCGGCTCTCAAGTGCAATCGGCTTCATCGTCATCATCATTATCACCGAGTTGTGGCTGTACGTCACTGATGTTCGTGGATTCGTCAACAGTGTCTGGCGCAGGAGCTGGAACGTTCGCAGCACCCACGACACTGTCCACAACACTATTTGTCTGCCTAGCTAAAGAAGCCACCTCCATTTCTTGGCTGGGCAGTAGCTGCTGACTGTCCTCTATCTGATCGTCCTCCTCACTAAAGAGTGGAGCTGAACCCAAAGCATAGGATACGTCGCTGGGGGAGGGAACGGCATAGGACAGAGGCAATGGGAGGACAGGGACTGCTCTCGGGGCATGCCAACTAAGGGTTGTGTCAGAGGAACCTACCGACCCTAGACTGGGGGTCTCAGACGTAAGTTGTGATGATGTTGTTGATGAGCGCGTTAACCAATCTACCACGGCAGATGCGTTACTGGTGGAGACCCGACCGCTAGCAGATACTGGCAGATTAGGTCTCTCAGCGTGACTCCTGCTGCTACTGGCCCCCAGTCTGCTGCGACCTCTGCCTGCGGAATCTTGACCTCTGCCACTCCTCTTCACTTCCAGGCACTTGTCTGCCCGACGGGTAGTCTAACTGGCGTGGTAGTAGGTGATATTTTAAGAACCCCCAGGCAGCGGTGGGTCTATATGAAACAGAATATAATGCACACCAAAAGTGAGCAGTAACACTCAGCCTCCAACAGGCCTGCTTAGTGTAAATAAGAGAGCTGCTTAGTGTAAATAAAGAGGGGTATGGTATGTTACAGAATGGGATGCCCCAACAGCAGAGCACCTGGGAGCAGTAGTACTATGCACAGCAAAAGTGTCTTTATCAGGCCAAATTACTTTTAGAATAAGTGCAAAGGGTTATAGTAAATAGAGGCTGGTGTAGTCACAGAATGGGATGCCACAACCGCAGTGCACCTGGGAGCAGTAGTACTATGCACAGCAAAAGTGTCTTTATCAGGCCAAATTACTTTTAGAATAAGTGCAAAGGGTTATAGATAGTAAATAGAGGCTGGTGTAGTCACAGAATGGGATGCCCCAACCGCAGTGCACCTGGGAGCAGTAGTACTATGCACAGCAAAAGTGTCTTTGTCAGGCCAAATTACTTTTAGAATAAGTGCAAAGGGTTATAGATAGTAAATAGAGGCTGGTGTAGTCACAGAATGGGATGCCCCAACCAGAGTGCACCTGGGAGCAGTAGTACTATGCACAGCAAAAGTGTCTTTGTCAGGCCAAATTACTTTTAGAATAAGTGCAAAGGGTTATAGTAAATAGAGGCTGGTGTAGTCACAGAATGGGATGCCACAATCGCAGTGCACCTGGGAGCAGTAGTACTATGCACAGCAAAAGTGTCTTTATCAGGCCAAATTACTTTTAGAATAAGTGCAAAGGGTTATAGTAAATAGAGGCTGGTGTAGTCACAGAATGGGATGCCCCAACCGGAGTGCACCTGGGAGCAGTAGTACTATGCACAGCAAAAGTGTCTTTATCAGGCCAAATTACTTTTAGAATAAGTGCAAAGGGTTATAGTAAATAGAGGCTGGTGTAGTCACAGAATGGGATGGCCCAACCGGAGTGCACCTGGGAGCAGTAGTATTATGCACAGCAAAAGTGTCTTTATCAGGCCAAATTACTTTTAGAATAAGTGCAAAGGGTTATAGTAAATAGAGGCTGGTGTAGTCACAGAATGGGATGCCCCAACCGGAGTGCACCTGGGAGCAGTAGTACTATGCACAGCAAAAGTGTCTTTGTCAGGCCAAATTACTTTTAGAATAAGTGCAAAGGGTTATAGTAAATAGAGGCTGGTGTAGTCACAGAATGGGATGCCACAACCGGAGTGCACCTGGGAGCAGTAGTACTATGCACAGCAAAAGTGTCTTTATCAGGCCAAATTACTTTTAGAATAAGTGCAAAGGGTTATAGTAAATAGAGGCTGGTGTAGTCACAGAATGGGATGCCCCAACCGGAGTGTACCTGGGAGCAGTAGTACTATGCACAGCAAAAGTGTCTTTATCAGGCCAAATTACTTTTAGAATAAGTGCAAAGGGTTATAGTAAATAGAGGCTGGTGTAGTCACAGAATGGGATGCCCCAACCGGAGTGCACCTGGGAGCAGTAGTACTATGCACAGCAAAAGTGTCTTTATCAGGCCAAATTACTTTTAGAATAAGTGCAAAGGGTTATAGTAAATAGAGGCTGGTGTAGTCACAGAATGGGATGCCACAACCGCAGTGCACCTGGGAGCAGTAGTACTATGCACAGCAAAAGTGTCTTTATCAGGCCAAATTACTTTTAGAATAAGTGCAAAGGGTTATAGTAAATAGAGGCTGGTGTAGTCACAGAATGGGATGCCCCAACCGGAGTGCACCTGGGAGCAGTAGTACTATGCACAGCAAAAGTGTCTTTATCAGGCCAAATTAATTTTAGAATAAGTGCAAAGGGTTATAGTAAATAGAGGCTGGTGTAGTCACAGAATGGGATGCCTCACAGCAGGCTTGAGATCAGTTCAGTATATATGCACAGTAAGTGTATAAGCAGCCTGAAAACGCTAACAAAGCCAGTCAGCCAGCCAGTAACACTCAGGCTGGATGAAAAAAAAAAAAAAATCTCCCTGTGACTGCCTCCGATTTTTCCTAACTTTCTCTGCTTCTCGCTGACTTCCTGCCTGTCTCCTGCCTGTCCCTGTCTGTCTCCTGCCTGTCCCTGTCTGTTCCTGGCTCTCTGTCTCTCCCTGACTACAGCAGCGTCCTGTCTCTCACGAATGCAATAGAGAAATGAGGAAAAGCAAGATGTCCGCCGCCTTAAATAGCGCTGTGACGTCACCGGGCTTGCTGGCTGCTGATAGGCTGCATGTGACTGCCCCAGTATGCAATGGAGCTGGGTAGATGTCTGGACATGTCCCGTCCGCCATCTTAGAATGCCTGTAATGTACCGTATATACTCGAGTATAGGTCGACCCGAATATAAGCCGAGGCACCTAATTTTACCACAAAAAACTGGAAAAGTTATTGACTCGAGTATAAGCCTAGGGTGGGAAATGCTGCTGCTGCAAGGAGCGACTGGCATCCCCGGCTGCTGCACGCTCACTAGCTCTGCCTATATGAATGGCTGGCACAGCCGGAGGGAGCAGGCAAAGGGATGCGAGTCTGGGCGAGAGACTGCACATGGAGTAAAGGAGAAATCTAGCAGCACCGGGGGCTTCACACACAGGGGAAATACCAAATCTGGGTGTTTCACCGCAGAACACATTGAATGTACTGCTTTTGTACTGGACCTCGGCTTGCCCATTTAGTTGCTGCCCTGAACTAGAGTCATGGTTAAACAATATGCTGGTAGGTGTGGGTTGCTCAGGGGTTAATAAGCCCCCTCTCCCTCACCCTCCTTCCTCCCCGCACTCCTTGCTGACAGTGTTACCCCTCTCCAAGTAAACGAGCATCCTCCGCCCCCGCCATCCACTGCCTGACAAGCAGCGCAGAGGCGGCTGGGAGAGGGTGACGTCACTCCCAGCAGCGCTGCTCGTGGAGACGGTAGATGGCAGAACCGGAAGCTGCTTGTTTACTTGGAGAGAAGTAAAGATTGTCAGCAAGGAGTGCCGGGAGGAAGGAGGGTGAGGAGGAGGGCTTATTAACCCCTGAGCTACCCATGCCTAGCAACGTAGCGTTGTGACTGTCCTTCTGACTCGAGTATAAGCCGAGGCGGCTTTTTTCAGCCCAAAAAGTGGGCTGAAAAACTCGGCTTATACTCGAGTATATACGGTAAATGAATGGATGTTAAAAAAAAACTTTGAGCGATCGAAGCACCGGGAAATTCGGATTCGATCCGAATCGAATTTTTCATGAAATTCGGATCGAATCCGGGTTAGTCCGGATCGATTCGCTCATCCCTATAATGCACCTTGAAGCATTAGACAAGTTGGTGTGTGTTACTAATTATTCTGGGGATCACAGCTTTACACCTGGGGAATGGTGACAGATGCACTATGTGTGTGCCACCTTATCACCCTTTGAGGAAGAATTGGCTCAGTGATAGGAAACAGAGGGTGGGTATCAATGGTATATAGTCAGAATGGATCACCATTACTAGTGGAGTATTTATTTAATTTAATACAAAACGACATTATAAACAGATCATTTGGGAGTATGAGCAGGAAATGGCAAATTAAGTTTAATACAGTGAAATGTAAGGTTATATAGGAGGGAGCAGATTAAGGAGGAAAATGCTGAATAAAACTTCAACAGGAAAGGGCCTAGGGGTTTTAGACTTAACTATATTGATCAATGCCAGGCAGCAGCTGTGAAGGCAAGCAGTATGATGGGATGGGGTGCATCAAGAGGGGTATTATGTAGGTGCCCATGACTAGAGCATCAGTGGTCAGATTAGTCAATGGAATATTGTGTAAAGTTTTGGGGACCAGTGCAAAAAACGTAAATGTGAGAACTTGAGCATGTTCAAAGACTGTCAACTAAACTATTAAATGGAATGGGAGGACTAGAGTACCCTGAAAGTTTGTAACAAAATAATTCTATTTAAAAGTTTAGAGAAGAGACACCTGAGGGATATAATATATATATATTATCTGTCCCACAATCTATTTATACTCAGGATTGTAACTATAGCCTCCATAAGGTTCCAGGAAATATGCTTCTTGCACCGGCATAGGAGGGGATTCTTTACTTTAGGAACAGTGAGACTATAGAACTCTCTGCCAGAGGAGGCAATCATGAGAAGTACACTGTATTTTTTTTAGGGCCCTCCAAACTTTTTTCATTACATTTAAAATCTATAAGACCCTAAGTGGGCAATATACTTGCTTCTGTGGCCTTCTGCCTTTGCTTGAACAAGGTGGGCAAATTCTTGGAAGGGGGAACCCTAACAGGGCCCTCATCATTCTGAATTTTATAAAAACCTTTTGGGGGCAATGTGATGGCTACTGTGGTCCTCTTGCTGTACTCATGAGTAGGTGGTTCAATTCTGGACTGGGTAAGGGCCCTCTGCTTTTGTAAACTGGCTTTATTGTAGTGTCTGGCTAATTGATGTAATAGGGAAGCTCATTTAAAAACTTTCAAAATATCTGGTAGGCTTTTGGGGGGGTGTTGCATTTTTTGAGCATTTGGCAGCAGATCTGTGTCTTTCAGAGGCTAGGATACACGTCAGGATTCTCCCTCCATAGACTACTATAATAGGATGCGATTCGGGGGTACATGATTCCAGGATTTAGCATCCGGATTGACGGATAAACTGAATAGGTTTTGGCTCATAAATAGTCATTAGCCACAGGGGGGATAACACAGAAGCTCCTCATATGTGGTATAATAGCTTCCCTACTCTGGTGGGCAAGGATTAGCTTGGCAGGACACCAAAGAAGCAGGGGGTACCTGTAATCAATGCTCAGACCAGGGGGGAGCTGGTGGACCTGTAGAAAGGCCTCCAACAGATGAAAGAAGATGTGGTGACAGTGAGTTCTTCATTTTATTTTTAAACTGTATTTTTCACCTTTTAACTGTTTGGGAATTGGTAATAGGTGAAAACCTATACCAGTTTAGAGGGTTATGTTGGGCATGTCACCTTCCAGCATCAGTAGGTGGCATGCTGGATAGTTTGACCCGGATCTTCCCAGTATCCAGGCTGGGACAAACTAAAGTGAATTGTAAAGATCCAAGTTGAATCTAGCTTTGGACCATCACTAGTTTTAGTATATATGTAGCTGGAAGCTAAATAAACTCAAATATCTAGTCCGATTTTACTTCTTACTGCAGCTTTGACTATTGTTTTCCTGTAACATAAAGTTTAGTGTTCATCTCTGGTTTTATGAGAATAGTGTGCAGGAAATCCAAGGTTAAGGTAATACCATTTATGGGCTAACTCATTTAGATTGAAAATGCAAGCTTTCGAAGCTGTTCAAGCTTCTTCTTCAGGCATAATACAGATCTGTAACTTAGACACATATTTATACAAAAAACTACAAAGGAGTGACAATTGTTTTTACACTGACACACATGAAAAATAGCTAATTCGTAAAATCGTATACTGTGAGATAAGGATCAGGGGGATTATAACAAATAATGGTGTTATAATCCCCCTGATCCTTATCTCACAGTATACGATTTTACGACTTAGCTATTTTTCATGTGTGTCAGTGTAAAAACAATTGTCACTCCTTTGTAGTTTTTTGTATAAATGTGTGTCTAAGTTACAGATCTGTATTATGCCTGAAGAAGAAGCTTGAACAGCTTCGAAAGCTTGCATTTTCAATCTAAATGAGTTAGCCAATAAATGGTATTACCTTAACCTTGGATTTCCTGCTTACATCGATAGCTAACACGGTACAACAACTTACTACTATGAGAATAGTGTAAAATTTAGGGAAAAATATACAGCCCAGTAGTCCAGCACTAAATGTCAGTATGGCAAATATCTCCACAGCCACCATGTATTTGCCTCTGGTACTTAGATAGGCCGGGATCATGGCAATCCAGACACTGCAGAACACCAGCATGCTGAACGTGATGTACTTAGCCTCATTAAAACTGTCCGGTAATGTCCTCACGATGAAAGCCAGAACAAAGCACACAGCTGCCAGAAACCCCATATAACCCAACACTAAGTAAAAGCCAATAACTGACCCTTCATTACACTGAATGATGATCCTCTCAGCATACGAGGACATGTCATACTCTTTATAAGGTGGAGAAACTGACAACCAAATTACACAAAAAGGGAAGAATGAACACCAAAATGGTTAAGCAAAAAAGCTGATGTTTTTAATGCGCATAAGATAGTGATACAAGCAAAGTGTTAAAGACTATATACAGTGCATACATAGGTTCTATATACATAAGGGTCGATTCAGAGAAACACCAAAAAAGTTTTTTCCGATCTGTGTTTTTTGGTGTAAATTTTCCGATTTCGTATGAACATTCGAGCGATTCTATAATGCATTTCAAACCGTGTGTAAGTTCTCCGTCCGTTCGTATGGCAGTTAGTGAATCAGTTGAATGTCAGTTTCCATCCTGACTTTTCCGTTTCATTTCTCAGGTTTCAAAGTCGGTTTTGGATTTTGCCCTTTTTCCTTTTTTGTCCGGATGAAAATCCTTATGATCTTGCGCCTGCACACTACAAACTTAACTCATTAAAGTGCTGCCTACATATTTGGCTCACTCACTTCTTCTACAATGCTTAGCTAAATCACTTTGCACTTTCTTACATCTTCCATGTCTCACCCCTAAAACTGACCCAAACCACTGTGCGCTCAGGCGAATCTACATTTCTGCTTTTTCTTTATTTCATTCGTTTTGTGGTAACCAACCATTAATGAATGTATTTCTAAAAGTAAATCATACATTTTTTTTTTTTTTTATTTTGAACTGGCATTTTTTACTTGCGTTTTTTAATTAAAATTTTTGGTTTCAAATGGTACAACTTTAAATTTTTTGTGTTGTTACCCACACCCTGTACATACAGATTGCTCTCCAAATGTTAAAAACACCCAGCATCTTCTGCATGTTATGAGCCTTGAAACAGCCAAGATGGCGGGTCAGGTAATATAAGGCAGCCTGCAAACAGAAAGGGCCTTGTGACTGTGTTGCTCTGCATTCTGGGATTTCTGACCTTTCAAGGCCCCCAGCTCTGCTGTCTCTGAGCAAAACACAGCTGTAACCAGCACCCTGCACTTTATCCCACTCTCCTCTCCTCAGTAAGTGTGATGCATCTGACCAAAGATAAGATAAAATAATTACACAAAGCAAAGGTTGCCAACTACAACAATAAATCCAAAAACAAATGAAAATTCAAGTACAACAACAATCCAAAAAAAAAATAACAAAGGACATAAGTTTAAAAAAAAATCGCAATTATATGGATGTGTGGCAAAATAAAGGTTTACATGCAAAGGACTAATTAAGGTCCACATTAAAATGCTTTTATAAGGCATACATGAAATGTATTGATTCAGGTATGCATTGCTATACAATTTATGGCCTCGGCCATGCTGATACATGCAGTTCATTGGAGCTGAAGGCGCGCAGACTCCTCCACATAGCCACAAAACATGTTCTACAATAGCAAATCCGAGTCCTCAAAGGTGTGGGTAGTGGATTTTCAATTAAACGGATTTTTAGGGTGGGAATCAGCTCTCTGAATCACATGGAAACACATCCAATTAACGGAAGTTTTAGGAACGAACGGAAAAATTACAATTTGGTTGGGAACATTTCCGATTTGGTTGTAAAACTTCCGATTTTGTTAGTAAAACTTCCGATGATCATAAGAGCATATACGAATTAGTTCGAACGTTCGTGCGAGTCGGAAATGGCCAAAAAAAAAGGAAAAAATGACTAACACCCACCCAAACTTCCGATTCCCGATCCGAAATCAATTAACTTTTGCATTTAGAATCGACCCTATAGAGACCATAATCCATCCGGATTCAAGAATATAAATATGCAGCATAGGGTAACATATACAGGCTTAGTATATCTAGACAAGCAGAGCAAGTTCAGTAAAGCAGAGTAGCAATATTCGCCAATGTATGTCCCTTTAAACAAAAGCATAGTGCTTCCATAACAGAATTGTACATAGAAAATGCTAAAGGTATAAAGAACAAGGCTTACAGGCTGACCGCAAGTGAAAAAACCTCAACGTTTCGGTCTGAAGCAACCTTTCTCAAGAGGATGCGGTATCCGCGATTAACACAGGCTGCTTTTTATAGTAAACCTAGGGTCTCCAGCTTTCCAAGAAATGGCGCCAAATGTGACGCGCGTGTATGCGCGCCGACCAGTGACGTCATCGGCGATGTCCTGCTCCCGATCATTCCACCAATCAGGGAATGACGCACGGGGCGCTGCATTACTCGCGCAAATGGGCAAGTGTAATTGCTCTATCTAAAATGGCGACAATAACCAACAAGATGGCGCTTAAGCAGTATAAACAATATAACCAACAAGATGGTAGAGCGTATGTGCGGCGACCGGCGGAAGCCGGAAATGCCGCTCCTGTCAGTAGAGCACAATCCGTGCGTGGTATATGTCCCCAGGGAGGCGGAAGTCTGTATAGACGGAAATGAGCAAAAGCCGGAAGTGACGTTCTTGTCAATAGAGCCCAAGCTGTGCGCAGTGAATTTCCCTGGCTGACAAAATGAAGTGAATGGAAGCTGGAGACCTCATAGGGGAGACTGGAGTGGACGCAGAAGCGTCCTGCATAATGCTGCTGAAAAGAATAAAAAATAGAACCATATTAAAGTGGGGTTAAAACGGATAAAAGACAAGGGTGTGGAGAAAACCCACACCCAAAACAGATTATTGCACAAGATTCCCAACAAAAAGTAGCTTAGCAAATTGGGGCTTAAAGGGGAACCAAACAGAGATAAGAACGACCAGGTATAGGGCTATGACTACCTAGCATAGTGTCTCAATAGAATACTGAAAAGTCAAGGTCTTCATTTAGACCATTTGGGCTTTTTGTTCCTAGCTGAAATATCCAAAATAATTCTCTTTGTAGGAGTTTTTTCTCAATATTTCCCCCTCTGTAGGGTAGCCTAACCAATTGAATACCTGTAAACCTTAATTTACTGATTTGGTGACCGAACTCTAAAAAGTGCCTAGCAACCGAAGACTCAAATTTCCCATTCCTAATATCCGACCTGTGTTCACAGATCCTTTGTCTGAGTTCCCGCTTGGTTTTTCCTACATATCCCTTACCACAGGGGCATTTACGAAGGTATAGGACATTCTTTGTGGAGCAATTGATAAAGTCCAATATGGGGTATTTTTTGCCTGAGCTTGGATGAAGAAAGTGGTCTGTCTTAGAAGTGTAGCCGCACTGGGCACAATGCCCGCACGGGTACATACCTTTAGGTTTTTGTCTGTCGGTGAGCCAATCGGATCCAATGTTAGGTTGTTTAGAGTGGAACTCAGCTTTTTCCAGTGAGGTTTTAAGATTCTTTGCCTTCCTGAACACCATCAGTGGTGGTTCCTTAAAGGTATCAGATAGTCTGGCATCAGATTCAAGTAAGTAAGAATGCACGGTATCCTATTGGTCTTATTTCGGGGACGGAATTTACGTAGTTCTGCCCTGTCCCGGCCTTAGCTTGTGCTGCTCTTAAAGTGGAGCAACACCCAGGATTTTGACTATCCTGGGTCTTGGTCCACTTCGGTGGGGCACCCCCGATCGGGGTGCCCCGCTGTGTGAAACCCCCCCGAACCCCCCGAACAACTCACCTCTCCCCGCTCCCAGCGCCGACGGACAAGCCGCGGACAAGCGGCTCCTCCGCCGCCGCCTCCTGCGCGTCCCTCTTGACGCGCGCGTGCCCGCACGTCTAGAGGGGCGCGAGGGAGGCGGCGGCGGCCGGCCGCCGCCGAAGATAAGGTGAGAAGTTTGGGGTGGTTTTGAGATCCGAGATCGGGATGTCCCGCGGGGAGGGAGGTGATCGGCCCGGGAATCTTATAGATTCCCGGGCCGATCACCCGTGGGTGTTGGTCCACTTTAACTCAGAGAGATCGTAACCCCGTTGTGAAAGGCTATTGATCAACTCATTAGATCTTAGGTCATATAAGTCATCTGTGGCAGTGATGCTTCGAATCCTCACAAATTGACTAAAAGGGAGCGCTTTAATGAGTGATGGTGGATGAAAGCTAGTCGCATGCAGTAGTGTGTTGCGGTCAGTTGGTTTTTTATAGACGTCTGTTGTCAAGGATCCATTGTCAACCGTGACAAAGACATCTAGAAAATGTATGGTCTTGTCACTATGATCAAGGGAGAACCTAATTGTAGGTCTGCATTGGTTGAGGTAATCGTGGAAGCTGGTAAGTCCATTGATGCCGCCCTGCCAAATCAGGAAGACATCATCGATATACCTCAACCAAATAAGTACATTGTGTAGGTAAGCTTCTGAGGGATAGACGAACTCTGATTCGAAATTGGCCATATAAAGATTTGCATAGCTTGGGGCCATATTAGACCCCATGGCCCTGCCTTGGGCTTGCAGATAGAATTGATCATCAAATGCAAAATAGTTTTTAGTAAGGATAAGAGTCAATAGATCCAAAGCCAGGGTTTGCATCGCTACTGGGGTTGTGGATCTGGCTAGAGCTTTTTTAATGGTATTAAGACCGTCAAGGTGTGGAATAGACGTATACAAACTTGAGACGTCCATGGTGACCAGGGTACAGTTGGGTGTAAATGTGCCCAGAGCGTTGATCTTATTTAGAAAGTCAGTAATATCTTGTAAATAAGATGGAGTGGAAGAGACCAGTGGCTGTAGAAGGCGGTCAATGAACACGGCTGGGTTTTGGAAAACTGAATTAGTGCCTGCGACAATAGGGCGCCCTGGAGGGTTCTCTTATGAATCTTTGGGAGACAGTAAAGCACAGGAATAAGAGGGTTTTCAGTTTTAAAAAATTTGGCCACCTTATCTTCTATAACCAGATTGTCACGGGCATTGTCAATAAGACTATCTATATCAGGGTCTTACTTTCGCACCAGTTGCCACAGGTAACCACTTTGAGACACAAATAGGTCTACAACAATTTTTTAGAATGATTTAAGGCGAAGGGACCTAAAAAATTGTTGTAGACCTATTTGTGTCTCAAAGTGGTTACCTGTGGCAACTGGTGCGAAAGTAAGACCCTTTGATAGTACCTGTATCTCTTCCTTTGTCAGCATATGTCCTGAGATGTTCACTGCTGTTGAACCGTCTTGCTTCGGGTATTGTATTTGGCACGTGAGGGTGCTTCTTGTCGATTGCCTCGTGAACCTCCGTCTCCCTCTCCTTGTGTTCTTGGTTTTCGTCTCCGCGTGCGTTGGTCCACCGGGCCTGATTCTAAAAAATCACTGCTAGTACTGGAAGAGGAACTACTGGAGTTGGAGTCTATGGTAGGTCATGTGTTGGTGTAAGGGATGCGAGATCTTCTATGGTCTCGCCAAGTATAGACCCGGCCCTCCTGGTAATCAAGAGCGCCGCGCCTGTACTTGTCTAATTTGAACTGAATAGTGTCCTGCCTATATTGATCAAGGACTGAATTACAGGTCTCTAAAAATGTCCTGTATGTATCCACTGATTGGTTTGGATTCCAGTTGTGTTTTTAGGGTCTGTATGGAACTATTAATAGTTTTAAGTTCAGTCTGGATGCCCGTAATTGTTAGGGCTATGAGGTCCAAACTGCACTTATTTAATATGTTTTGCCAATCTGCTTTGAAGTCCTTATTTTGTTGGCAAAAAGTAGGTTTGATTGGCAGGCGCAATCCCCTTGGGATGCGTTTAGATTTAAAATATTCTTGAATCCGGATGGATTATGGTCTCTATGTATATAGAACCTATGTATGCACTGTATATAGTCTTTAACACTTTGCTTGTATCACTATCTTATTAAAAACATCAGCTTTTTTGCTTAACCATTTTGGTGTTCATTCTTCCCTTTTTGTATATATATCTGTGGTTCAGTACTCTCTTGAGCAGGGGTACTAGGAAGCTTTTTTGAACCCACATCTTCCAGATACTGCATGTTTATTCTTTGCTATTATTCTTTATATAACAAAAATCAGTGTGCTACAGCCTTTTCTAATAACTTGTTTGTGTTTTCTGCTCACCAGGTTTGTTTAAGCACCTGTATTGCTTGCTACTACTGAGGATGTCATTCGAGTACATTAACTCTTTGGCCAGTGAACAGGCTGACACCCTGGCTTTCAGCCAGGCGCAGGTTGATACGATTATTGCACAATTTTCCAGGACTGAGAGCCCCCCTGGTGAATGACCAAACTGCTATTAAAAAACAGTTTGAACAACTATCTAGGAAATCCATTCAGTACCAACTGCACTCAGACACCCTTATAGAATATCTTAAATCTAAACGCATCCTAAGGGGATTGCGCCTGCCAATCAAACCTACTTTTTGCCAACAAAATAAGGACTTCATAGCAGATTGGCAAAAAATATTAAATAAGTGCAGTTTGGACCTCATAGCCCTAACAATTACGGGCATCCAGACTGAACTTAACTATTAATAGTTCCATACAGACCCTAAAAACACAACTGGAGTCCAAACTATCAGTGGATACATATAGGACATTTCTAGAGACCTGTAATTCAGTCCTTGATCAATATAGGCAGGACACTATTCAGTTCAAATTAGGCAAGTACAGGCCCGACGCGTCTATACTTGGCGAGACCATAGAAGATCTTGCATCCCTTACACCAACACACGACCTACCATAGACTCCAACTCCAGTAGTTCCTCTTCCAGTACTAGCAGTGATTTTTTAGAATCAGGCCCGGTGGACCAACGCACGCGGAGACGAAAACTAAGAAAACAAGGAGAGGGAGACGGAGGTTCACGAGGCAATCGACAACAAGCACCCTCACGTACCAAATACAATACCCGAAGCAAGACGGTTCAACAGTAGTGAATATTTCAGGACATATGCTGACAAAGGAAGAGATACAGGTACTATCAAAGGGTCTTACTTTCGCACCAGTTGCCACAGGTAACCACTTTGAGACACAAATAGGTCTACAACAATTTTTTAGGTCCCTTCACCTTAAATCCTTCTTTCTCTATCATCCCACATCTGACATTCGAGGTAAGGGCTCTTCCCTTGGCATAGATCTTAGTATGTGCAAACCCAAAAGCACCTGGAGTCCCCCACCTACGTCACATGCCATAGAAACATTTATTGATCTTGTTCAATGTGACATTGATCGATTGAAATTGCCACAAACAACGAGTCACAGAAATTTCTCGAATCGAGAAAGGCTGGCTCTGCAGTCATTAAGTGAGAACGCAAGTATAACTATAAAACCTGCTGACAAAGGTGAGGCCATAGTGGTCATGGATACTAAAGACTATAGAAATGAAATTATTTCCCAACTCAGTGAACATACAGTCTACATACCTATTAATAAGGACCCCACACCAGACATTAAAGCTGATATAGATCGTCTTATTGACAATGCCGTGACAATCTGGTTATAGAAGATAAGGTGGCCAAATTTTTGAAAACTGAAAACCCTCTTATTCCTGTGCTTTACTGTCTCCCAAAGATTTATAAGAGAACCCTCCAGGGCGCCCTATTGTTGCAGGCACTAATTCAGTTTTCCAAAACCCAGCCGTGTTCATTGACCGCCTTCTACAGCCACTGGTCTCTTCCACTCCATCTTATTTACAAGATACTACTGACTTTCTAAATAAGATCAACACTCTGGGCACACTTACACCCAACTGTACCCTGGTCACCATGGACGTCTCAAGTTTGTATACGTCTATTCCACACCTTGAAGGTCTTAATACCATTAAAAAAGCTCTAGCCAGATCCACAACCCCAGTAGTGATGCAAACCCTGGCTTTGGATCTATTGACTCTTATCCTTACTAAAAACTATTTTGCATTTGATGATCAATTCTATCTGCAAGCACAAGGCACGGCCATGGGGTCTAATATGGCCCCAAGCTATGCAAATCTTTATATGGCCAATTTCGAATCAGAGTTCGTCTATCCCTCAGAAGCTTACCTACACAATGTACTTATTTGGTTGAGGTATATCGATGATGTCTTCCTGATTTGGCAGGGCGACATCAATGGACTTACCAGCTTCCACAATTACCTCGACCAATGCAGACCTACAATTAGGTTCTCCCTTGATCATAGTGACAAGACCATACATTTTCTAGATGTCTGTGTCACGGTTGACAATGGATCCTTGAAAACAGACGTCTATAAAAAACCAACTGACCACAACATACTACTGCATGCGACTAGCTTTCATCCACCATCACTCATTAAAGCGCTCCCTTTTAGTCAATTTGTGAGGATTCGACGCATCACTGCCACAGATGACTTATATGATCTAATGAGTTGATCAATAGCCTTTCACAACGGGGTTACGATCTCTCTGAGTTAAGAGCAGCACAAGCTAAGGCCAGGTCCCGGGACAGGGCAGAACTACGTAAATTCCGTCCCCGAAATAAGACCAATAGGATACCGTGCATTCTTACTTACTCGAAATTTTCCACCCAGGTCCAGAGAATTATTAAAAGACATTGGTCTATTCTTGAATCTGATGCCAGACTATCTGATACCTTTAAAGAACCACCACTGATGGTGTTCAGGAAGGCAAAGAATCTTAAAACCTCACCGGTAAAAGCTGAGTTCCACTCTAAACAACCTAACATTGGATCCGATTGGCTTACCGACAGACAAAAACCTAAAGGTATGTACCCGTGCGGGCATTGTGCCCAGTGCGGCTACACTTCTAAGACAGACCACTTTCTTCATCCAAGCTCAGGCAAAAAATACCCCATATGGGACTTTATCAATTGCTCCACAAAGAATGTCATATACCTTCTTAAATGCCCCTGTGGTAAGGGATATGTAGGAAAACCAAGCGGGAACTCAGACAAAGGATCTGTGAATACAGGTCGAATATTAGGAATGGGTAATTGGAGTCTTCGGTTGCTAGGAACTTTTTAGAGTTCGGTCACCAAATCAGTCAATTACGGTGTACAGGTATTCAATTGGTTAGGCTACCCTACAGAGGGGGCAATATTGAGAAAAAACTCCTACCAAGAGAATTATTTTGGATATTTCAGCTAGGAACAAAAAGCCCAAATGGTCTAAATGAAGACCTTGACTTTTCAGTATTCTATTGAGACACTATGCTAGGTAGTCATAGCCCTATACCTGGCCGTTCCTATCTCTGTTTGGTTCCCCTTTAAGCCCCAATTTGCTAAGCTACTTTTTGTTGGGAATCTTGTGCAATAATCTGTTTTGGGTGTGGGTTTTCTCCACACCCTTGTCTTTTATCCGTTTTTAACCCCACTTTAATATGGTTCTATTTTTTTATTCTTTTCAGCAGCATTATGCAGGACACTTCTGTGTCCACTCCAGTCTCCCCTATGGAGGTCTCCAGCCTGGTCTCCAGCTTCCATTCACTTCATTTTGTCAGCCAGGGACATTTACTGCGCATAGCTTGGGCTCTATTGACAAAAACGGCACTTCTGGCTTTTGCTCATTTCCGTCTATACAGACTTCCGCCTCCCTGGGGACATATACCACGCACGGATTGTGCTCTACTGACAGGAGCGGCATTTCCGTCTTCCGCCGGTCGCCGCGCATACGCTCTACCATCTTGTTGGTTATATTGTTTATACTGCTTAGCCGCCATCTTGTTGGTTATTGTCGCCATTTTAGATAGAGCAATTACACTTGCCCATTTGCGCGAGTCCTGCAGCGCCCCGTGTCAAAGCAGCCAGTGTTAATCGCGGATACCGCATCCTCTTGAGAAAGGTTGCTTCAGACCGAAACGTTGAGGTTTTCTCACTTGCGGTCAGCCTGTAAGCCTTGTTCTTTATACCTTTAGCATTTTCTATGTACAATTCTGTTATGGAAGCACTATGCTTTTGTTTAAACGGACATACATTGGCGAATATTGCTACTCTGCTTTACTGAACTTGCTCTGCTTGTCTAGATATACTAAGCCTGTATATGTTACCCTATGCTTGTCTAGATATACTAAGCCTGTATATGTTACCCTATGCTGCATATTTATATTCTTGAATCCGGATGGCTTATGGTCTCTATGTATATAGAACCTATGTATGCACTGTATATAGTCTTTAAAACTTTGCTTGTATCACTATCTTATGCGCATTAAAAACATCAGCTTTTTTTCTTAACCATTTTGGTGTTCATTCTTCCCTTTTTGTATATATATCTGTGGTTCAGTACTCTCTTGAGCAGGGGTACTAGGAAGCTTTTTTGAACCCACATCTTCCAGATACTGCATGTTTATTCTTTGCTATTATTCTTTATATAACAAAAATCAGTGTGCTACAACCTTTTCTAATAACCAAATTACACAAATCAGGACTTGGACAGAGGAACATATTAGTACAGCATAATTAGCCAGTTTTACGCCAACACACTTTTTCCAGTAGCTGCCTGGTTTTGTGACTTTGAAAGCAACCCAGACGGTCAGTCTTGGCCAGAACAGTAGAAACAGAAATGGTGAAGAAGATTCCAAATGCTGCTTGTCTCAACATGCAGGTTATATCTACAGGAAGATCGAGGAACAAGAAGACACAGAGGAAGCTCAGCAAGATAGAGATCAGGAGAAGGATGCTCAAATTCTGGTTATTATTGGCTTTAACTACTGGAGTGTCCCAAAAGGAGGTAAATACTTTTAGTCCAATTGCACAGATCACAAAGCCCAAAAATGAGATGATGCAAATTGCGTGAGTCAAAACATCTTCATATGAGAGGTAATCAAAGGCTTTTGGAATGCAAATTACTTTTTTCTCATCTGGCCACTCTTCATAAGGGCACTTCTCAAAGTTTTCACTATCTGTATGAAGTAAATAAATACTTGATAAAGTGCATCAAGTATGAAGGTGGTGCTGTGGATATTGCCTATATGGATTTTAGCAAAGCCTTTGACACTGTACCACATAAGGAGCTCATAGATAAGTTATTGAAGGTAGGACTCAATCCCTCGATAGTTCAGTGGATTTCCAGTTGGCTGAGGGATCGGTATTAGAGTGTTGTTGTAAATGGTGTGCAATCTGTGTTTTTAAGAAGAAACTTAATGATAGAACAAGGGGGCACAACCTGAAGCTAGTCAGGGGGAAGATCAGGAGCAATGTTAGAAAATATTATTTTACAGAAAGAGTTGTAGATGCTTGGAACAAATTTCCAGCAGAGGTAGTTGAAAAATCAACAGTCACCGAATTTAAACATGCCTGGGATAAGCACACATCTATCCTAAGATAAAGAGTACATACAGTATACACATAAGGACAGACTAGATGGACCGAAAGGTCTCCTTCTGCCGTCAACCTATTTTTCTATGAGACCTGCACCCCGAGATATTTTAGCGATTCCTTTTACCACCTAAATGGGAAATTTGTTCGGATTAAGTCTTGGGTCCGTTCGTCTAGGAAGATATTCAAGATCTCTGTTTTGGCCATATTAACTTTAAAATTGCTTAGTTTGCTAAACCTTTCAAATTCCCAAATGATTGAGGGCAAAGAGGTATGCGGGGAGGTTATGTACAGAAGGAGATCATCTGCAAAGAGGGAGAGCTTATATTCCTTCCCCCGGCAAGGTACCCCCTTGATAGAGGGATTGGCTCTCAAGGCATTCGCCAGGTGCTCCATCACCAGAACATAGAGTAAGGGGGACAAAGGGCACCCCTGCCGAGTACCATTCCTGATATTAAAAGATCCGGAGAGGGTGCCGTTCACTTTAACTTTAGCAGTGGGGTCATGATAGAGAGCCATTATTCTATCCAACATAATTGGTCCTAGTCCTACCTGGTAAAAATAAGCAAACAATAACCAGCTCACCCTCAGACCCAAACAGCACGGACCTCAGGATCTCCTGAAAATACTACCCAAATAATTTACAGTTGCAATGTCCAGCTTGAAAAGGGTTACAACTTAGCTTTTACTTCATAGCTTAAAATAAGGATAATTCCAAGTGTAAACACACAGCCATCAAACGTCTTATATGTCAGAAAGTGCTCCCCTCCACCATTGGGACCAGGTAACGAGTTTCAGGCTGTTACTAGCCCTTAGTCATACTATAATTTTGGCAAACAATTTGATATCCACATTGATCAGCGAAATTGGTCTATAATTACCCAGAGAAGTGCCATCCTTCCCAGGTTTCTGAATGACCGTAATGTGAGCCTCCAGGGTCTGCCTCGGGAAGGGGCAGCAACTCGACACAGAGTTAAATACTTTCGTCAGGAAGGGGGCTATCAGGGGCCCTATTGTTTTGTAGAACCTGGGTGTAAACCCATCCGGCCCTGGACTCTTCCCTGCAGGGGTCCCCTTTATGGCCTGCTCGACCTCCTCCTGCCTTACCTGATCCTCCAACGCCTCACTTTCTTCCAGGGGGATGGCCCACAGGGCTGTCTCCACTATATAGTTATCTAAGTCCCCAGCATTCCTGCACTGTGCTTCACGGGCTGGAACATTGTCAATGTTGTACAGGCTTGAATAGTAAGATTGGAATTTGTCCGCTATTTGGGGGGTCTTGTGCACCTCACTACCATCTACTGTTTTCATACTGGGGATATATGTACAGCCTTGCCTTGGGTGGAGTGACCGAGCCAGCAGCTTACCGCACTTATCAGAGTGCTCGTAAAGGCGTGCCCTCCACCTATCTCTGAATCCGAGGAGCATTGATCGTAAAGCCCCTTTAACTTCTGCCTAGCCGCCAACAACTCTCGTAGTCCCCCAGGGGATAAGAGGGTCTTATGAGTCCTCTCTAACTCCAGCGTTTCCGCAATCAGTCGAGCCCTCTCCCTCTTGAGCCTCGCGCCATGTTTGATAAAAACTCCCCGCAGCACACACTTGAGCGCCTCCCACTGCATCGGCAGTGAAGTACTGTCGTTGCTATGGTCAACATGAAAATTGGCCACCACAGCCTTGATCTCAGTCATGCACGGCATGTCTTTCAGCAGATTATCATTTAGACGCCAAGTGTACTGCCTGGGGGTCACATCCAATATCGGGAGGCTCAAGAATACAGGGGCATGATCCAACCAGAGCATCTGACCAATCGAGGACTCAGGGTCTATTGCAAGGGTGTGATGGCTCAGTAGGAAATAGTCCAACCTGCTATACATGCCTTGCGGAATCTGTTAAGCTTAGAGTGGGGTATTGCAGATTTCCCCTGAGACTAATCAAGCCTTGGGTCTAGGACTTGGTTGAGATCTCCTCCTATGATTAGCGTTCCTTCCCCAAAGTCCTCCAGTAAGTGTAGCATACTAATTCCTGCCTCCACCTGTCCCTGATTGGGTAGGTACAGGTTGGCCAGGGTGTACCTTGCCCCACACAAAGTGAATTTGAGGAACAGATATCTGCCCCTAGGGTTGACCATAACCTGAGTGTCCTCTATAGGAACAGTTTTGTGTACGGCGATAGACACCCCTTTAGATTTATACTCGGGATTAGGGCTGTGGTACCACTGGTCATAGTATCCATTTTTAATTCCGGGGATTTTCCCTTGACAACAATGCGTTTCCTGCAGGAGGGCTATGTCCACTTTTTCCTTATGGAGCGCGCACATAATTTTTGATCTTTTCTCTAGGATATTCAACCCTTGGTGTTAAATGTACAAAGTTTAAGACTCATGAGTGTAGCTAAGTTACAGGGGGAGGGCGCTCACCCCACTAAACGATCTCACAGAGTCTAGTTTACTCTTCACTACTCAGGCCCCGAGGGTCAGGACCAGAAATCCGCCCAGAGAGAGAGGCAAGCGGGCGATCAGAGAGAGAGAACAAAAGACAGAGAAAAAAGGAAAGACAGGAAAAAAAGAGACAGAACTTAACAAGATTAACAAACTAACGAAGCCCTCCTTAAAGAGGGGGGCAATTGAGAACTAAGAGCCGTAGCCCTCAATACCACGCAAATCCCTCCGGCTCACAGCCAGTGGGATGGTGGGGAAACCTAGATGGGCAAGTGGCCTCGCTACTCAGAAGTATGCTCCCGCCGACCTTCTCAGAATCGCATCCTACCCATTCCCAAGGGGGAAACCGAGATTCGGGTGGGGAAAGGTCCACCCCGGATCCCTCGGTCTGGTGCCCCAGGGGCTCGACCGCCCCCGCTGGGGCTATCGGTAAATCAGGGGAGAAGCGGGGGGGACCCCGCCCACCAGGCCCTGGACCACACCCGGCCACATGTCCCGCCCATATAGAAACTAGAGTAAACCGAAGTTAGCTAACCGGTCCCATATGGATAAAAGGTAAAGCAGCAAAACACAAAAATATAACACACTTCAGCGGCTTTCTATATGGATCCAAATGCGCCCCTATCAGTTCCAACATGTATACAAAGAGGCAGAACTGCAAAACTCAAGAATGTATCGGACCTTTGCAGCTTTCTATAGGGATCCAAAAACTGCTCTACTGCTCCGGGTTCCCCCTGCGGCCCCCTCCTCCTCACTCACAAACCCATCTGGGGCATCTAGGGGCCCTCTGCGGGAGTGGGGGGGTGGGTTTAAGTCCAAGTCCAGCCAGTCCGGGACCGGAAAGGGGTCTAGGCCCAAGAAAGCAAACATATTTGGCAAATCCGCCTGACGGCGTAAAGCAGGAGCAGCATTGTCCTTACAGATTATAAGGTGGAACGGGCGCCCCCACTTGTACGAAGCCCCAAATTCCCGGATCCTGTCACGCAAAGGTCGGAGAACTCTTCTCATCTGTAACGTACGACGAGAAACATCAGGTAATATAGAGACCCGCGAGCCTCTCCACTCAATTCTGCCTCGCTCCCAAGCCCGCCGCAGGATGTCCTCTTTGACAGTAAAAAAATGGACTCTGCACAGGACATCTCTGGGGGCCTGGGGGTCTCCAGCCAGACGGCCCATCACTCTATGGACCCGATCAATTAGCAACTCGGCATCTGAAGATCTCTCTAGGAGAGAGTTGAATAGTTCCGTTATTGAAGAGCGTAGGTTTTCAGCTCGGTCCGGTTCAGGAACCCCACGGATCTTCAGGTTGTTACGCTTGTTCCTGTTTTCTTGGTCATCGACTTGGAGCTGGAGGTCAGACATCTGCTGCTGGTGCATCTCGTGGCATGTCCGGGAGCCTTCAAGGGTGGCAACTTTAGCCTCCAGAGCCGAGGATTTTCCATTGTATGTCCTCGATCTCCCTTCGCAGGGCCCTCTCAATTCTAGTCGCCACCGCCTCTAGGTCAGCCTTAAGCTCAGCTTTGGTCGATAGGTACTGCAGTATTGCCTGCAGTCCAGGATCTAGTGCATGGACCGGGGAGGGCTGGATGTTCAGGGGGCATCCCAAAGGGGATCCCGGAGGAGAACCGGTCATATCAACAGCCGAGTGTCGGGGGACTTCAGGGTAGATAGATCCCTGGGCACCTACATATCCCCGTCTGAGGGAGCCGCTGCCAGGGGACTCAATACTGGATCCTGAGGACCATTCCAGGTCAGACAATTTATAGGGGGTTTGGGCCAGACTTGAGGGAGGGCTTCCGTTGTGGGAACTGGTGGAATCAAAGTATTGCATTTTGAATTGGTTTTTGGTCTGCCTTTAACAAAAAAAACACCAGGCCGCAGGGCATCCCAAACCTGCATTAGGCAGCCTGTTATACTAAATACGCTTGTTGATCCTTCCTCAGCTTAATCAATGTATTGCATTTTGAATTGGTTTTTGGTCTGCCTTTAACAAAAAAAACACCAGGCCGCAGGGCATCCCAAACCTGCATTAGGCAGCCTGTTATACTAAATACGCTTGTTGATCCTTCCTCAGCTGAATCAAAGTATTGCATTTTGAATTGGTTTTTGGTCTGCCTTTAACAAAAAAAACAGCAGGCCGCAGGGCATCCCAAACCTGCATTAGGCAGCCTGTTATACTAAATACGCTTGTTGATCCTTCCTCACCTTAATCAAAGTATTGAGTGGACGTGCACTAAGGCACACCTTTCTCTAAAGAAGAAGCACCACTACATCAATTATCACAATATACAAAAACTTTATTGATACACAATTGGGCTAAAAAACACATACCACAAGACATATTAAAAAACCAATCATTTTGACCCAATTTTAGTACTGTATACGGTGCCCAAAAGGGCATAACCAATCAATACCACATGGAACCTGACCCACAATGTCGTCACCCCAAGAAACCCTTTTTGTGCAGGCACAAAAAATCCTATTAAATTAGATACTCAAATGATATATATATCTCAAAGAACCTATATACCACTATGTGAAGAAATATATATATATATATACTACTAAAGGCCTAAAAGTAAAGTGCTATAGTGCAAAAATGTATATATGCAAATATATACATACAATATAATCAATTACATATAATCAATTACATATATACACATCGTGATACAATAAACATACATCAACCACTATTATTGTGAATAACAACAATATAAATAAATATAATGAATAGGAATAACCAACAAAATATATGTATATATATGTGAATTAAATGCAATTACAATTATCTAACTAACTAATAATATATGTACATGACAAATATAAATGTGTGTGTGTATATATATATATATATATATATATATATATATATATACCACCAATAATCTTATATACCTGTGATAATCCTAATCAACTCTATGAAATATTCCTAATCAGAAACCTGACTTATGTTGCACAAAAAACCATACCAAATGAACATGTAATGTACATAATTAGATCACAATAATGTACTAACAAATGCCGGCAAGCAAACAAACAATCTCACATATACTGGGTCACCACGGGTATATGCATCAGGGTCAAAAATAGTGAAAAACACCCATGCTGCTTCAAGGGTGAGGGTAATCTAAATGCCTATATTGCCCCCCTTAAGTACTCACAGAAACCGCCAGGATGCAACACCCCCTGACATCCGGACAGCGTGCGATCATGTAATAGATGTATTGCGGCGTCCCCCGGAAATGCCTCATCAGACACGCGCCTCCACCTCCCAGTAGAACACTGCGCAGGCGCCACTATAGAGCGCGGGCATGTAGACACAGCTGCGCT
Organism: Gastrophryne carolinensis; assembly: GCA_027917425.1. Taxonomy (NCBI): domain Eukaryota; kingdom Metazoa; phylum Chordata; class Amphibia; order Anura; family Microhylidae; genus Gastrophryne; species Gastrophryne carolinensis. The sequence continues at coordinate 644,356,672 of CM051234.1, read as the reverse complement.
AGTATTGCCGGGGATTGGTGACGTCTACACAGCCCTGATGGACTGCGCATGCGCCGCCTATAATACGAGTGGAGGATGACACTGCACGCTCCCTGCCACAGCCACAATGTAGCTGTGAGCCAAATACATAGTGCTGGATTGACAGCAAGAGGCCATTCTACCAGGGTGCGCCACAACTGGGGTGAATGCAATCCTCATCGGATTATCAGACATCAGCCTCCAAAAATTCTATAGAACACTTAGATTAAAAGCCTTTTTTGCCAATATGGAAAGTGCAGATAGGACAGAATCTGTAGTAATTCAAGGAGTAGATCTCTCCAAATGTAAATCTAAAAGTACTTGGTCACCCCCCACAACATCACATAGCGTTGAAACATTTATCAAACTAGTCCAAAGGGATATCAAAAAACTACATTGGAATAATCCCAACCTCACGGGACCCATACGCTATAACCTCACTAAACAAGAAGCTCTGGTACTTAAGCAGTTACAACAGGACCAGAGCATAGTAATCAAACAGGCGGATAAGGGAGGGGCCATAGTCATCCTTGACAAACACAAGTATTATAATGAGATCATGCGACAATTGAATGATACATTGGTATATGAGAGAATACGGGATGACCCCACCTTAACTATTAAAAAGGAGATTGATGCAATGCTTACCCAGGCAAGGGAAGACCAAATCATAGACAGCAAACTTCAAACATTCTTGACAAACAAACATCCTCTGATCCCACTATTCTACTGCTTACCCAAAATCCATAAAGATCTTATCAACCCCCCAGGCCGCCCTATAGTGGCAGGCACAGAGTCAATTTTCCAACCTCTTGCCATCTTCATAGATCAAATCTTACAACCGCTTGTACTGACTATGCCTTCATACCTTCTAGACACAACTGATTTCTTGCAACATATTGCCAATCTGGACCAACTACCAGCAGATTGCGTCTTGGCAACTATGGACGTCACTAGTCTGTATACGGCAATTCCCCATGAAGAAGGGATAGGGGTAATCAATAAACGCCTAAGGGATCTAGATATCCCAGAAGGGCTATGTACATTCATTATTACACTATTGAGTATCATACTTAAGAAAAATTATTTAATGTTTAATAATGAATTCTATTTACAACGACAGGGTACCGCTATGGGGGCCAATATGGCACATAGATACGCAAATTTGTACATGGCGGACTTCGAGCACGAACACGTGTACAGCTCAGCAGAGTTTCAGGTACATGCACTCCTTTGGCGTCGCTATATAGACGATATATTTGTAATTTGGCATGGATCAATTTCTTCCCTACAGAATTTTCATTCAGCCATAAATCAGGCAAGACCTACCATAACTTTTTCACTGGAAGCTAGCTGCGAGCAAGTGCATTTTCTTGATGTTCTAGTCCAATTGATTGATGGACAAATTAGAACTGACATCTTCAGGAAACCGACAGATAAAAACACATACCTGCAAGCAGCTAGCTTCCACCCTAAAGAATTGATTGACAACTTACCCTACAGTCAATTCTTGAGGGTGAGACATATTGTGGATACAGATGATCTGTTTGACCTGAGATCAGAGGAAATGAAAAAAGACTTCCTGGCCCGGGGCTATAAGGAACCAAGAGTGGAAGCAAATCGACATAAGGCAAGGGCCAGATCAAGGCCTGACCTTCTAAAATTTAACCCCCAAAAAAGTGAAGCCCGAATACCCCTTGTGCTCACATACTCTGAACAATCAAACAAAGTTAAACATATTGTGCGACGGCATTGGCCAATTCTGTCTAGTGATGAGAAACTAGAAATGGTCTTTAAGGACCCCCCAATGATGGCCTATAAAAAATCTAGCAGCATCAAAGATAGATTGGTACATGCTGACTTTACACTAAACGAACACATAGCTCCAGAATCCACATGGCTCACAGTGGGAACCAAGCCACGGGGTATGTACCCTTGTGGACAATGTGCTCAATGCAGTTTTGTCCTACGTACTAACACTATAAACACACGAGGTCGGGACAAAAATTTGAACTCAGGGACTTCTTTAACTGCAACAGTAAAAAGTGTCGTCTATATGATTAAGTGCCCATGCGGGTTGGCTTATGTAGGACAGACCTCAAGAGCCATCAAAGTGCGTATTGGGGAGCATAGATCCGATATCAGAAGGGGAAATCTGGACTCATCCCTTACGAAACACTTTTTTGAAATGGGGCACCAGATTACACAATTAAGGTTCTCTGTAATTGAAAAGGTGCTACGCCCCCGGAGGGGGGGGTGACCTGACACAAAAGCTACTACAACAGGAGACCTATTGGATTTACAAGCTGGATACAATCCAACCAGCTGGACTAAATGAAGACTGTGATTTTCAGTGTTATTTTTAACCCTTAAGAATAGTCCTTATAAAATGGACATGGTCATATCTAGCACTAGCCGTATATTTCTCACATAGCGATAGGGTTTCTAACCGTTACTTTTAGTTTTTCAGCAAGAGGCTATTAATGTATATATGTAAATAAGATAATTTAATTTCACTTCACTATTTGATTTTAATGTTTTTCTGTAATACCCCTTTAAGAGATGCGCTGTGGACTGAGGGGCAAAAGGGTTCCTATAATATGTGTATCAGTAATACTTTTTTTCTGCCCTCTACTAAATATAGTGAACTACTGGCGGCTTTTCCATAAAGGGACCTATGGCGGCTTTTCCCTTAATCATATGGAAGGAGGCAATAAAAATCTATAAGAGAGCGCAGGAGGAAATATGGACCTTATCGATGGAACAGAGACAATGCTGTAAAAGTGTAAACAAAAGGACTGGTTGCAGTAGGAGCCCCTTTTAGGATATGCGCCCTCCCGTTTATGTGCTACACAGCAGAAATGTCAGTGACAATGAATGAACATTGCAGCTTGGAACACTGGAGAAGATCTCGGCATGTAACCACACCCCCCTCCGCAAAAGAAACCAATCAAGAGTCTTTTAGCATCCCCTAGGTGACGGAGTTGTGGTCCCGTGCGCCGCCCCTCCCCAGAACGCATGGCGTCTGCGCAATCACCATCTTGGGGATGGCCGGCCGGGACCCGCCCTGCCCCCTGGTGACGCTGCTGATTGGCGCACGCACGCGTGCCCCCGATGATGTCACGGGCCGGCCCGGAAAAGCCCGCCATTAGGTCTGTATATAAACCCCCTTCCCACAGTCCACTGACAGCATCGCCCTTCAGCCTCCCTGAGGAAAGACACAGCGGGGTCTGAAACGTTGGAGTTTGTGCCTGCTCGCACTGTAATGTATCTTTTTTGTCTTTCAAAATCATATTGACACTGGTTCTCCTGGTGGTTGCGATTGAGAGCCTGCTGTGTATTGTCATGCCTTTTGGAATATGCATTGCTTGTATTGGAACTACTACTGACTGAATACTAGGACCTGGTGGCCAATTAATATATTGCAGCACATTCTAACAGCAATGTTAAAACCTTATGCATGAATACCTCTGTTGTGCAAATGTCTGATTACCCTATATGTGCGGGTGAAATATGTATATACTGTATTTATAGAAAACTTTTTTCACTTTAAATACACAAATCAATTGCAATCAATGAAACCTTGGTATTAGGTGTGCTTTTTTTCAACAATCTTCATTGTTTTACTGTGAATGCAATCCTCGCCTAAAGAAGTGAGCACAAAAGGATGGACACAACAATAATAAACAATATGCCCATAAATAATACTCTGTAAATTCAAGAAAACTATATACATATTAATAAATTGTCCTAAATTCCAATAATCGAATAGCATAGCCATAAAAACATTTATTTAATCACGAACCTAAAAGTACAAACATGATTGGATCAAATCAAAAACGGGAGCCTCCAACTACATAATGATCAAAATGCCCAGACATAATTGCTAATCAATGAGTCTCTCCATAGAACACATCTATGTATGTGTCTACATACACACAACTAGTGTGTCAAATATACGCATATAGAGACACCTAGATGTGCGCAATAATAATAGTTCTAAAGCTATAACTACTCCCTGTTAATATCAATTGGTCACATATACATAATATCACAATCTCAAGCCACACAAAATTGCTGGCACTATAATTAGAGACCTCACACAGGGAATTATATGACTGACCCAATATAGCTTCCAAAACACAGCTAATTTCCCAAATTAGAAGACTTTTTTCAAAAGATCATATATCTGTCAATTCTTATAAAAAACACATGACCCTCATGACAACAATATCAATATTCAATTTACATAAACATTGGCCTGACTAATTTGGCCATATATGCCCTCATTTGTAATGATGTTGGGACAGAACAAAACTGCTATAATAGCTACACGGTAGGCATATATAACATGACCAATAGATGGGTGTCATGAGTATATTGACACAAGTCTTGTGAAAACCAATGGAAGTGGGCGGGCAATGATGACACAAACTTCCAAACTTGCTTAATAAGCTGATCCATACCACTTGTATAGCCCCATACAAGGTGAACTGAAAAAAACAAACAAAACATAAATAACCTATAAAAAATAAAAATGAATATGAATGAACAAGTGAAAGATAATAAAATAAATAATAAAAATCTATAAAAACCATGCTCAAGTGAAGCCTGTGTATCCCTAAATGTTACCCCCATGTAAAAGTCATGCAGAATTAAACATGACCAAAAAATTTATGACCACAATTAGAGATGAGCGAACTTTTGAAAAATTCGATTCGACTGATTCGCCGAATTTTCCGACAAAAATCGTTTCGACCCGAATTTATTCGCGACGAATCGCTATTAAAAACGGCTATTTCTGAGCCTCCTAGAGCCTCAATAGGGTTGTAAACCATTCTGCCTTGCTGTAACACGCACAGGATGCGTGCTGGGTTAGTTAAATAATACTTTGAATAAATATCACATGCAGATCAGAGGCATCGCTAATAGAATCGCAGAGCGGCACAATTGCAGAGAGTTGAAGTGGCATCACTATGAGGGGCAGGAGCCCAAACATTGCTTTAAAGAGACACTGGAGTTGGCAGCAGCAGGAGCCCAAAAATTGGATGAATCACAACCTGGAGTTGCAAGCAGCAGCAGGAGCCCAAACATTGGCTGAAAGAGACACTGGAGTTGGCAGTAGCAGGAACCCAAAAATTGACACACCCTGGAGTTTCAAGCAGCAGCAGCAGGAGCCCAAACATTACTTTAAAGAGACCCTGGGGTTGGCTTCAGGAGCCCAAACATTGGATGAATCACACCCTGGAGTTGGCAGCAGCAGCAGGAGCCCAAATATTACTTTAAAGAGACACTGGAGTTGGCTTCAGGAGCCCAAAAATTGGATGAATCACACCCTGGAGTTGGCAGCAGCAGGAGCCCAAACATTACATTAAACAGACACTGGAGTTGGCTTCAGGAGCCCAAAAATTGGATGAATCACACCCTGGAGTTGGCAGCAGCAGGAGCCCAAATATTACTTTAAAGAGACACTGGAGTTGGCTTCAGGAGCCCAAAAATTGGATGAATCACACCCTGGAGTTGGCAGCAGCAGCAGGAGCCCAAATATTACTTTAAAGAGACACTGGAGTTGGCTTCATGAGCCCAAAAATTGGATGAATCACACCCTGGAGTTGGCAGCAGCAGCAGCAGGAGCCCAAACATTACTTTAAAGAGACACTGGAGTTGGCTTCAGGAGCCCAAAAAATGGATGAATCACACCCTGGAGTTGGCAGCAGCAGCAGCAGGAGCCCAAATATTACTTTAAAGAGACACTGGAGTTGGCTTCAGGAGCCCAAAAATTGGATAAATCACACCCTGGAGTTGGCAGCAGCAGCAGCAGGAGCCCAAACATTACTTTAAAGAGACCCTGGGGTTGGCTTCAGGAGCCCAAAAATTGGATGATTCACACCCTGGAGTTGGCATCAGCAGGAGCCCAAAAATTGGCCTAAAGACATAAATATGTTTTGCACCATTTGGAAAGTGTAAAACGTGGCACCATGCTGAATCTAGTCGCATGCATCAGGCATTGGTGGGTGGAAATCCTGGCTGATCCATCCCTGATTCATTTTGACAAAGGTGAGTCTCTCCACATTTTTAGTTGACAGACGAGTTCTCCTCGCCGTAACTATGGCCCCCGCCGCATTAAACACCCGCTCAGATGGCACGCTACTTGCCGGGCAGGACAGCTTTTCCAGGGCAAACTCTGCTAGTTGCGGCCACAAATCAAGTTTGGCTGCCCAGAAGTCCAGCGGATCCTCAAGGTGTGTTGGCATGGTCATGTCAAAGTATGACATGACCAGCTGGTTCAGGTCCTGCTCCAGGTCTTCCTGCTGCTCATGAGTAGCCTCACTATGCGGGTGTAGAAAGCTACTCATTAGCGACTGAAGACTGAGGCTGCTGCTGATGGAGCTGCTGCTGCTGTTCCTGCCAACCCCCCCAGCGGCCATGGCAGTGGAAGGTGAGCGCAGAGGTCCCCTCGAGTCAGACCTGCGAGAGTATGGACCATGGCGCAGATAGGCATCGGCCAACTGCCTACGTAGAATGTCTTTGTAGTAGTCAGTTTGTCCTCCCTCTCGGTGGGTTTAAAAAATGCCCCCATTTTGTGCCGGAAGCGAGGGTCCAATAAGGTGGACAGCCAGAAGTCATACCGCCGACAGATGGAAACAATTCTGGGGTCACTACGCAAGCACGTGAGCATGCTTCCTGCCATTTGCGCAAGTGACTCGGATGGACTACCTGTCTCCATCTCCACTGCATACTGCCACGGTGTGCCCGGGTCCTCTGTCTCGCCTTCCTCAAAAACCTCTAGCTCCTCTGGCTGCTCCTACTCCTCCTCTCCTGTCCACTGACTAGATAAACCAGCCATTTCGCCAAGCCTAAACTGTGTTTCGCTGGGCAACTCCTCCTCCTCTTCCTCCTCCTCCTCTTCCTCCTCCTCCTCCAGTTCAGCTCCAACGGGGTTCATGTGGCCGTAAGATGTAAACGCCATGTCTCCAGTGCCCTGACCAGCCATGGTTTCCAACATGTGCTGTAGTACATGAAGCAGTGGAATCACGTCGTTCATCCCGTAATCCTGCCGACTGACAAATAAAGTGGCTTCCTCAAAGGGCCTGAGCTAACGGCAGGTGTCACGTATGAGCTGCCACTGGTTGACATTGAAGTTACACAGGGGAGTCCCCCTATCTGCTTGGATCATCAGGAAATCCGTGATGGCTTTTCTCTGTTCATATAATCGGTCCAACATGTGAAGGGTGGAATTCCAACGGGTGGAAACATCGCAAATCAGATTATGTTGGGGGATACCGTTCTGACGCTGTAGCTCAAGAAGGGTGTGTTTGGCGGTGTATGAGTGGCTGAAGTGCATGCAAAGTTTCCTTGAAGTTGTTAGGATGTCTTGCAGATGGGGGGGAACACTTCAGAAACCGCTTGACAACCAGATTGAAGACGTGAGCCATGCAGGGGGCATGGGTCAGGCTTCCTTGGCGCAGCGCAGACAAAATGTTCTTCCCATTGTCGGTAACCATGATTCCCATTTTAAGTTTTCTTGGAGTAAGCCATGTTTGGATTTCCTGATGAATAAATTTAAGCAGTTCCTCCCCTGTGTGACTCCGTTCGCCAAGACAAACCATGTGAAGCACTGCTTGACACCTCCGTGCCCTGCACACATGGTAGACTGGAGGGGCACTGAGACTTGAGCCTACAGTGGAGGGTGAGGAGATGGCGGAGGATGAGGAGGCCGAGTCGCACGGTGTCACAGGCCCAACGGGCAGGGAGCGCGGAGGCCGAAGCGGCGTGACCTGTCCAAGTTGCTGCTGCTGCAAAGGGACCACATTCACCCAGTGTGCCGTAAACGACATGTACTGTCCCTGACCGTAGTTACAGCTGCAGACGCCGGCGCTGCCATGCACTTTGCTACACACCGACAGGCTCAAGGACTGGCCCACCTTCTGTTCAACAAAAGTGTGCAGCGCCGGTACTGCCTTCTTGGCAAAGAAATGACGGCTTGGGACTCTCCACCTCGGCTCGGCACAAGCCATCAGTTCTCTGAAAGGTGCAGAGTCCACCACCTGAAAAGGGAGCGACTGCAGCACCAGCAACTTGGACAGGAGCACATTCAGCTTCTGCGCCGTAGGATGAGTGGGCGCATACTGCTGTCTCTTGGACATGACTTCGCTGATGGATTGCTGGCGGGATGCATGACTTGGAGGAGGAGGAGGAGGAGCAGGAGCGACAGAGGATGGGTATGACGCACAGCTGCCTTCGGCTGAGGTGCTGGAGCCTTGGCTGGCAGAAATTGGGAGCGGCGTGCCACTTGGTGAGGAAGCAGACTGGACCGGGAGCCTCGGTTCTCCCAGGTCGCTTTATGGTGACGCATCATATGTTGACGCAGGGCCGTGGTGCCAACATTTGGACCCTGGCCACGCTTCACCTTTTCCCTACATATCTTGCATGTGGCCATGTTACCCTCCTGCGGATGCTTCAGGAAAAACTGCCACACTGCCGAGTAGCTACTTTTCCCACCCCCTGGCTTCACTGATTCACTGCTGCTGTTGCCAACTCCAGGAACCCCTGCTCCACTACCTCCCGATAAGGTAGACTGCCGCACAGCAGGTGCTCTACCCCGGCCGCGACCTCGGCCGGCTCCAGCCTTTGGAATTGTGCCCCCATGCTGACTGCTACCACCTTGCTGCCTCAGCTGCTGACTCCGGGGCAACCTACGCCCCTCTTCTCCTGATGATGACGATGAAGCCCCTTCATCACGCGGCTCCCAAGTGCGATCGGCTTCATCGTCATCATTATCACCCAGTTGTGGCTGTACGTCACTGATGTTCGTGGATTCGTCAACAGTGTCTGGCGCAGGAGCTGGAACGCTCGCAGCACCCACGACACTGTCCACATCACTATTTGTCTGCCTAGCTAAAGAAGCCACCTCCATTTCTTGGCTGGGCAGTAGCTGCTGACTGTCCTCTATCTGATCGTCCTCCTCACTAAAGAGTGGAGCTGAACCCAAAGCATAGGATACGTTGCTGGGGGAGGGAACGGCGTAGGACAGAGGCAATGGGAGGACAGGGATTGCTCTCGGGGCATGCCAACTAAGGGTTGTGTCAGAGGAACCTACCGACCCTAGACTGGGGGTCTCAGACGTAAGTTGTGATGATGTTGTTGATGAGCGCGTCAACCAATCTACCACGGCAGATGCGTTACTGGTGGAGACCCGACCGCTAGCAGATACTGGCAGATTATGTCTCAGCGTGACTCCTGCTGCTACTGGCCCCCAGTCTGCTGCGAGCTCTGCCTGCGGAATCTTGGCCTCTTCCACTCCTCTTTTCACTTCCAGGCACTTGTCTGCCCGACATAGTCTAACTGGCGTGGTAGTAGGTGATATTTTAAGAACCCCCAGGCAGCGGTGGGTCTATATGAAACAGAATATAATGCACACCAACAGTGAGCAGTAACACTCAGCCTCCAACAGGCCTGCTTAGTGTAAATAAGAGAGCTGCTTAGTGTAAATAAAGAGGGGTATGGTATGTTACAGAATGGGATGCCCCAACAGCAGAGCACCTGGGAGCAGTACTACTATGCACAGCAAAAGTGTCTTTATCCGGCCTAATTTCTATTAGAATAAGTGCAAAGGGTTATAGTATTAAATAGAGGCAGGTGCAGTCACAGAATGGGATGCCCCAACAACCAGAGAGCACCTGGCAGCAGTACTACTATGCACAGCAAAAGTGTCTTTATCAGGCCTAATTTCTATTAGAATAAGTGCAAAGGGTTATAGTATTAAATAGAGGCTTGTGTAGTCACATAATGGGATGCCCCAACAGTCAGCAGTGCACCTGGCAGCAGTACTACTATGCACAGCAAAAGTGTCTTTATCAGGCCTAATTTCTATTAGAATAAGTGCAAAGGGTTACAGCAGTAAATAGAGGCTGGTGTAGTCACAGAATGGGATGCCCCAACAGGAGTGCACCTGTGAGCAGTAATACTAAGCACAGCAAGTGTGTTTATCAGGCCAAATTTCTATTAGAATAAGTGCAAAGGGTTACAGCAGTAAATAGAGGCTGGTGTAGTCACAGAATGGGATGCCCCAACAACCAGAGAGCACCTGGCAGCAGTACTACTATGCACAGCAAGTGTGTTTATCAGGCCAAATTTCTATTAGAATAAGTGCAAAGGGTTACAGCAGTAAATAGAGGCTGGTGTAGTCACAGAATGGGATGCCCCAACAGGAGTGCACCTGTGAGCAGTAATACTATGCACAGCAAGTGTGTTTATCAGGCCAAATTTCTATTAGAATAAGTGCAAAGGGTTATAGTATTAAATAGAGGCTGGTGTAGTCACAGAATGGGATGCCCCAACAACCAGAGAGCACCTGGCAGCAGTACTACTATGCACAGCAAGTGTGTTTATCAGGCCAAATTTCTATTAGAATAAGTGCAAATGGTTATGGTATTAAATAGAGGCTGGTGTAGTCACAGAATGGGATGCCCCAACAACCAGAGAGCACCTGTCAGCAGTACTACTATGCACAGCAAGTGTGTTTATCAGGCCAAATTTCTGTTAGAATAAGTGCAAAGGGTTACAGCAGTAAATAGAGGCTGGTGTAGTCACAGATTGGGATGCCCCAACAGGAGTGCACCTGTGAGCAGTAATACTATGCACAGCAAGTGTGTTTATCAGGCCAAATTTCTATTAGAATACGTGCAAAGGGTTACAGCAGTAAATAGAGGCTGGTGTAGTCACAGAATGGGATGCCCCAACAACCAGAGAGCACCTGGCAGCAGTACTACTATGCACAGCAAGTGTGTTTATCAGGCCAAATTTCTATTAGAATAAGTGCAAATGGTTATGGTATTAAATAGAGGCTGGTGTAGTCACAGAATGGGATGCCCCAACAACCAGAGAGCACCTGGCAGCAGTACTACTATGCACAGCAAGTGTGTTTATCAGGCCAAATTTCTATTAGAATAAGTGCAAATGGTTATGGTATTAAATAGAGGCTGGTGTAGTCACAGAATGGGATGCCCCAACAACCAGAGAGCACCTGGCAGCAGTACTACTATGCACAGCAAGTGTGTTTATCAGGCCAAATTTCTATTAGAATAAGTGCAAATGGTTATGGTATTAAATAGAGGCTGGTGTAGTCACAGAATGGGATGCCCCAACAACCAGAGAGCACCTGGCAGCAGTACTACTATGCACAGCAAGTGTGTTTATCAGGCCAAATTTCTATTAGAATAAGTGCAAATGGTTATGGTATTAAATAGAGGCTGGTGTAGTCACAGAATGGGATGCCCCAACAGGAGTGCACCTGTGGGCAGTAATACTATGCACAGCAAGTGTGTTTATCAGGCCAAATTTCTATTAGAATAAGTGCAAAGGGTTATAGTATTAAATAGAGGCTGGTGTAGTCACAGAATGGGATGCCCCAACAACCAGAGAGCACCTGGCAGCAGTACTACTATGCACAGCAAGTGTGTTTATCAGGCCAAATTTCTATTAGAATAAGTGCAAATGGTTATGGTATTAAATAGAGGCTGGTGTAGTCACAGAATGGGATGCCCCAACAGGAGTGCACCTGGCAGGCAGCAGTAAGAATATGCACAGCAAAATTGTCTTTATCAGGCCTAATTTCAATTAGAATAAGTGCAAAGGGTTACAGCAGTAAATAGAGGCTGGTGTAGTCACAGAATGGGATGCCCCAACAACCAGAGAGCACCTGGCAGCAGTACTACTATGTACAGCAAGTGTGTTTATCAGGCCAAATTTCTATTAGAATAAGTGCAAATGGTTATGGTATTAAATAGAGGCTGGTGTAGTCACAGAATGGGATGCCCCAACAACCAGAGAGCACCTGGCAGCAGTACTACTATGCACAGGAAGTGTGTTTATCAGGCCAAATTTCTATTAGAATAAGTGCAAATGGTTATGGTATTAAATAGAGGCTGGTGTAGTCACAGAATGGGATGCCCCAACAACCAGAGAGCACCTGGCAGCAGTACTACTATGCACAGCAAGTGTGTTTATCAGGCCAAATTTCTATTAGAATAAGTGCAAATGGTTATGGTATTAAATAGAGGCTGGTGTAGTCACAGAATGGGATGTCCCAACAGCCAGAGAGCACCTGGCAGCAGTACTACTATGCACAGCAAGTGTGTTTATCAGGCCAAATTTCTATTAGAATAAGTGCAAATGGTTATGGTATTAAATAGAGGCTGGTGTAGTCACAGAATGGGATGCCCCAACAACCAGAGAGCACCTGGCAGCAGTACTACTATGCACAGCAAGTGTGTTTATCAGGCCAAATTTCTATTAGAATAAGTGCAAATGGTTATGGTATTAAATAGAGGCTGGTGTAGTCACAGAATGGGATGCCCCAACAACCAGAGAGCACCTGGCAGCAGTACTACTATGCACAGCAAGTGTGTTTATCAGGCCAAATTTCTATTAGAATAAGTGCAAATGGTTATGGTATTAAATAGAGGCTGGTGTAGTCACAGAATGGGATGCCTCACAGCAGACTTGAGATCAGTTCAGTATATAATCACAGTTAGTGTATAAGCAGCCTGAAAACGCTAACAAAGCCAGTCAGCCAGCAAGTAACACTCAGGCTGGATGAAAAAAAAAAAAATCTCCCTGTGACTGCCTCCGATTTTTCCTAACTTTCCCTGCTTTTCGCTGACTTTCTGTCTGTCTCCTGCCTGTCTCCTGCCTGTATCCAGCCTGTCCCTGTCTGTCCCTGTCTGTCTAACTGCCTCTCCCTCACTACAGCAGCGTCCTGTCTCTCACGAATGCAATAGAGAAATGAGGAAAAGCAAGATGTCCGCCGACTTTAATAGCGCTGTGACGTCACCGGGCTTGCTGGCTGCTGATAGGCTGCATGTGACTGCCCCAGCTTACACTGGCGCGGGGTTGATGTCTGGACATGTCCCGTCCGCCATCTTAGAATGCCTGTAATGTAAATGAATGGATGTTAAAGGAAAACTTCGAGCTATCGAATCGCGGGGAAATTCGGGTTCAATCCGAATCGAATTTTTCATGAAATTCAGATCGAATCCGGGTTCGTCCGGATCGATTCGCTCATCCCTAACCACAATGAAGTGACAAGGCCAAATGTGCGATAAGGACCGGAATAAATGGCAACTAAAAGCCCAAATTTTCCGATCAAATAAGCAATACATTATAATGTGAACAAAAACAAAGGAACACTATCCCCATTATAAAGCAGATAGACCTATGTTGTTGCTGATAATATGTCTTGTGGTATGTGCCCAATTGTGTATCAATAAAGTTTTTGTATATTGTGATAATTGATGTAGTGGTGCTTCTTCTTTAGAGAAAGGTGTGCCTTAGTGCACGTCCACTCTGTTTTTGTTTTAGATACTTATTTAGAGTGAGCAGACGTTATTCTTTATTTTATAGGCGGTGCACCCTTTTTGTACTACTGTTAATCAAAGTATTGCATTTTGAATTGGTTTTTGGTCTGCCTTTAACAAAAAAACACCAGGCCGCAGGGCATCCCAAACCTGCACTAGGCAGCCTGTTATACTAAATAGGCTCGTTGATCCTTCCTCAGCTGAATCAAAGTATTGCATTTTTAATTGGTTTTTGGTCTGCCTTTAACAAAACAAACACCAGGCCGCAGGGCATCCCAAACCTGCACTAGGCAGCCTATCTTTTATACTAAATACGCTTGTTGATCCTTCCTTAGCTGAATCAAAGTATTGCATTTTGAATTGGTTTTTGGTCTGCCTTTAACAAAAAGAACACCAGGCCGCAGGGCATCCTAAACCTGCATTAGGCAGCCAGTTATACTAAATACGCTTGTTGATCCTTCCTCAGCTAAATCTGAGCATTGAATTTTGAATTGGTTTTTGGTCTGCCTTTAACATAAAAAAAAAAAAACACCAGGCCGCAGGGCATCCCAAACCTGCACTAGGCAGCCTGTTATATTAAATACGCTTGTTGATCCTTCCTCAGCTGAATCAAAGTATAGCATTTTGAGTTGGTGTTTGGTCTGCCTTTAACAAAAAAACACCAGGCCGCAGGGCATCCTAAACCTGCATTAGGCAGCCCATCTGTTATACTAAATAAGCTTGTTGATCCTTCCTCAGCTTAATCAAAGTATTGCATTTTGAATTGGTTTTTGGTCTGCCTTTAACAAAAAGAACACCAGGCCGCAGGGCATCCCAAACCTGCATTAGGCAGCCTGTTATACTAAATACGCTTGTTGATCCTTCCTCAGCTGAATCAAAGCATTGCATTTTGAATTGGTTTTTGGTCTGCCTTTAACCAAAAAAATCAGGCCGCAGGGCATCCCAAACCTGCATTAGGCAGCCTGTTATACTAAATACGCTTGTCGTTCCTTCCTCAGCTGAATCAAAGTATTGCATTTTGAATTGGTTTTTGTTCTGCCTTTAAAAAAAACACCAGGCCGCAGGGCATCCTAAACCTGCATTAGGCAGCCCATCTGTTATACTAAATAAGCTTGTTGATCCTTCCTCAGCTGAATCAAAGCATTGCATTTTGAAGTGGTTTTTGGTCTGCCTTTAACAAAAAAAACACCAGGCCGCAGGGCATCCCAAACCTGCATTAGCCAGCCTGTTATACTAAATACGCTTGTTGATCCTTCCTCAGCTGAATCAAAGTATTGCATTTTCAATTGGTTTTTGATCTGCCTTTAACAAAAAAAACACCAGGCCGCAGGGCATCCCAAACCTGCATTAGGCAGCCTATTTGTTATACTAAATACGCTTGTTGATCCTTCCTCACAGCTTAATCATAGTATTGCATTTTGAAATGTTTTTGGTCTGCCTTTAACAAAAAAAACACCAGGCCGCAGGGCATCCCAAACCTGCACTAGGCAGCCTGTTATATTAAATACGCTTGTTGATCCTTCCTCAGCTGAATCAAAGTATTGCATTTTGAGTTGGTGTTTGGTCTGCCTTTAACAAAAAAACACCAGGTCGCAGGGCATCCTAAACCTCCATTAGGCAGGCCATCTGTTATACTAAATACGCTTGTTGATTCTTCCTCAGCTTAATCAAAGTATTGCATTTTGAATTGGTTCTTGGTCTGCCTTTAATAAAAAAAAACCAGGCCGCAGGGCATCCCAAACCTGCATTAGGCAGCCTGTTAAACTAAATACGCTTGTTGATCCTTCCTCAGCTTAATCAAAGTATTGCATTTTCAATTGCTTTTTGGTCTGCCTTTAACAAAAAAAACACCAGGCCGCAGGGCATCCCAAACCTGCATTAGGCAGCCTGTTATACTAAATACGCTTGTTGATCCTTCCTCAGCTAAATCTGAGTATTGCATTTTGAATTGGTTTTTGTTCTGAAGTCAAAACACCAGCCCACATGGGCATTCCAAACCTGCACGTCACCCTATCTTTTATACTAAATAAGCTTGTTCAGCCTCAGTTTTATTAAGCTATTGCATTTTGAATTGGTTTTTGTCCTGCTATCAAAACACTATCCCTCATGGGCATCCCAAACCAGCACAAGTCACCCTATCTGTTATACTAAATAAGCTTCTACAGGCCCTTTTTTTTATTTATTTATTTATTTATTTTTTATATAGAGCTGTATTAGATTATATATTGAGGTAAATTCACCATTTTGCACCATTATATTATGAAGCCCACTGTGTAAATCTGAGGAGCAATAGTTTATACAGTATTGTGAGGTAAATTCGCTGTTTTGCACTATTATATATATCAACCTAAATCCCTGTGTAAATCTGAGGAGCAATAGTGTATATTGTGAGGTAAAATTGCCATTTTATAGAGCAGGCCCTGTCTGAAAATCTCATTTTATAGAGCAGTCTGAAAATCTCATTATATAGAGCAGCCCCTGTATAAATCTGAGGGGCAATAGCTTATATTGTGAGGTAAATTTGCCATTTTGCAGCATAATATAGAGCAGCCCCTGTGTAAATCTGAGGGGCATTAGCTTATATAGTGAGGTAAATTTGCCATTGTGCAGCATTATATAGAGCAGCCCCTGTGTAAATCTGAGGGGCATTAGCTTATATTGTGAGGTAAATTTGCCATTTTGCAGCATAATATAGAGCAGCCCAGTTGCCATCTAAATCAACTACTGGCCGGGCAGGACAGCTTTTCCAGGGCAAACTCTGCTAGTTGCGGCCACAACTCAAGTTTGGCTTCCCAGAAGTCCAGCGGATCCTCAAGGTGTGTTGGCATGGTCATGTCAAGGTATGACATGACCTGCTGGTTCAGGTCCTGCTCCAGGTCTTCCTGCTGCACATGAGTAGACTCACTATGAGGGTGTAGAAAGCTACTCATTAGCAACTGAAGACTGAGGCTGCTGCTGATGGAGCTGCTGATGCTGCTGCCACCCCCCCCCCGACAGCCATGGCAGTGGAAGGTGAGCACAGAGGTCCCCCCGAGTCAGACATCGCCCAACTGACTACGTAGGATGTCTCTGTAGTGGGTCAGTTTGTCCTCCCTCTCAGCGGGTGTAAAAAATGCCCCCATTTTGTGCCAGAAGCAAGAGTCCAATAAAGTGGAGAGCCAGAAGTCATCCCGCTGACAAATGGAGACAATTTTGTGGTCACTACGCAAGCACGTGAGCATGCATCGTGCCATTTGTGCAAGTGACTCGGAGGGACTACCTGTCTCCATCTCCACTGCAAACTGCCACAGTGTGTCTGGGTCCTCTGTCTCGCCTTCCTCACAAACCTCTAGCTCCTCTGGCTCCTCTGGCTGCTCCTGCTCCTCCTCTCCTGTCAGATGACTAGATAAAATGGTCATTTTGTCAAACCTAAACTGTGCTTCGCTGTGCCCCACCCCCTCCTCCTCCTCCACTTCAGCCCCCACAGGCTTCATGTGGCTGTGAAATGTATGCGCCATGTCTCTAGTGCCCTGACCACCCATGGTTTCCAACATGTGTTGTAGTACATGAAGCAGTGGAATCTCATCGTTCATCTCATAGTCCTGGCGACTGACTAATAAAGTAGCTTCCTCAAAGGGCCTGAGCAAACGGCAGGTGTTACGTATGAGCTGCCACTGGTTTACATTGAAGTTACACAGGGGAGTGCCCCTATCCGTTTGGATCATCAAGAAATCCGTGATGGCTTTTCTCTGTTCCTATAGTCGATCCTGCATATGGAGGGTGGAATTCCAACGGGTGGAAACATCGCAAATCAGACTATGTTGGGGATACCGTTCTGATGCTGAAGCTCAAGAAGGGTGTGCTTGGCGGAGTAGGAGTGGCTGAAGTGCATGCAAAGTTTCCTTCCCGTTGTTGGGATGTCTTTCAGATGGGGGGGAACACTTCAGAAAATGCTTGACAACGAGATTGAACACGTGTGCCATGGCAGGACGCATGGCTCAGGCTTCCTTGTCGCAGCGCAGACAAGATGTTCTTCGCAGTGTCAGTCACCATGGGTCCCATTTGCAGTTTTCATGGAGTAAGCCATGATTTAATTTATTGAGTTCTCATTTTTAGCAGCTCCTCCCATGTGTGGCTCTGTGGCTCAAGGCAAACCATGTGATATTCAATATTTAGAAAAAAAAATACAAAAAAAAATTGTACAAAAATTCACAAAATATTAAAAAACAATGGAAAAAAATATTTAAAAATAATAAAAAAAAATAAAAAAAATATGTTTTTAAAAAATACAAAATATGAAAAAAAATATCCCAAAAAATACAAAATTTTGATAAATGTTATATGTTACTGTTATCATGTTAGATGTTATTGTTGCTATGTTATATGTCATTATATGTTATTATAAATATGATTATTATAAATATGTTCAAATAAGATAAATGTTAACTATTAACCCTTTCAGTGCCAAGCACGTAGAATCTACGTGCCTGACTTTCCCCCCTGCTAGTAAAAAAAATAAAAATCAAAAATACTCACCTGACCCCTCGTTGGATCCGGCCGGGTCTCCCCTTTAATTTGGTGCCATTCGATCCCCCGTGGGGGGTTGGATAGCTCCAGGAGAGCCCCTGGAATAGGCCCCCCGGTTTCGGCAGCAGCAGCTGCTAACTGCAAGAAAAATAAAAAATAAAAATGACATTTACCTACCTGAGGCCGCGCTGTCTCCCGATGGGTGTCCTCTTCACTGGGGGGGGGGGCTCTGATCGCCCCCAGCCTCTTCCGTGGCAAGGAGAAGGAACGGGTCTGCTAGCCCTGCCCCCTGGGGCGGGGTCAGGTGACAACATTGTGATGTCACCAGCAGCCCTCTTAATGCCGGCACCCGAGACAGAGAATGGCGCAGCGGGTGACTTGCCATTAACCCCCGGCACCCCCATTACCTGCCTCCCCAAAGCCCAGGGGGGGCAGAAGAGCCCGGGCCCACATAGGCTATGTGGGCTCGTAGGCTGCAGGGTGGGGGGCCACAAAAGCTGGCCCCCCCACTCTGTGCCTACAAGCCCCCATAGCTGGTCCCGGGCTGGTAATGCTGGGTAAGGGGGACCTTATTTCATTTTTGTTTTTGGATTTTTAAGGGTTTTTAACCCTTAAAATTCCCAAAAAATGGGGTCCCCTTATGTTCTGTCGCCCAGCAGCTATAAAAGGCTTCCAGCTGCAGCAGGAGAGAAGGAAGCCAGATTGATCAGTGTGGGATACAGGGATGGATGGAAGGTAAGTATTAAAAAGTTAAAAAAAATAATAAAATATTTTTTCTTATGTGTCAGTGTCTTTTTTTTACACTTAACCCCTTGTGAACTTGTAAGGGGTCCATGAGACCCCCATTACCTGCCTCTCCAAAGCCCTATGAGACCCTTATACCAGTTCACAAGGCTGGGGTCTGGCAAGTCACCTGCCGCTAGCAGGTGACTTGCAGTTAAACACCGCACCCCCAATTACCTGCCTCCCCAAAGCCCAGGGGGGGGCAGAAGAGCCCGGGCCCACATAGGCTATGTGGGCTTGTAGGCTGCAGGGTGGGGGGGGGACACAAAAGCTGGCCCCTCCACTCTGTTCCTACAAGCCCCCATAGCTGGTCCTGGGCTGGTAATGCTGGGTAAGGGGGACCTTAGGAGGCAGGGGGGGGCCTTATGTCATTTTTTTTTAAGTTAACCCCTTATGTTTATAGTGTGGATAGTAGTAGAATTTTATTTGTAAATGTTATAAAGTGCTATTTTCAGTTTGGGGGGTCTCCTGGGCAAGAATGGGGGGCTACCGATACATATGTGGTACCGTTGTAATCGGGAGAAATTGGGCTTTCACACGCAATATGTTTTTCTCTACTAAAGTAAATGTTTTATTTAAAATAAAGGAGAAAATTGTCTAAAAATATTTATTTATTTTTACACAAAAATATAAAATTAAAACTGTAGAAAAATGATAAACAAGACATTTCA
Source organism: Gastrophryne carolinensis (assembly GCA_027917425.1). Classification (NCBI taxonomy): domain Eukaryota; kingdom Metazoa; phylum Chordata; class Amphibia; order Anura; family Microhylidae; genus Gastrophryne; species Gastrophryne carolinensis. The sequence goes on along the minus strand of CM051234.1, from coordinate 644,337,336 downwards.
TGTTCAAGCCTAAACTCTGCTGCAAAATATATATCTATAATTTTCCTGAAAATTCCGGCAAAAATCACGGTTAAACATGGCACAGAATGGGGGAAAATGACCTGTCAGAGGGTGACAAAACTTCAAGTAGGTTGGCAATTAAAAGGGTTAATAGTACCTATGCATGTTGGGTATTGTTCTGCTCATGGGACCCGCTCTTTCAGATTTAGCTTGTTTTTTCTTGTTTGCATATTTATATTTTAGGAAAACATGTTATTCAGTTTTATTCAGTTTTTTTTTTTTTAGGGAAACCCTGTGCAACCTAAGAATTCTTTGAGGGATTACTTCCAGAAAGGTGAGCCTACTACAACAAGCTGGGTACTCTTAAAAAAGCGTGTACTTTCAGGGAATATATGGTTTATAGGGGATATTCTAAATGTAAAGGGTGGTTTTGGTTGAAAAATTGCAAGGTGCGCAGTTTGTCTGCAGAGCTGAAATTTTCAAGTAAAATTTCTGTTATGCCCATGCTTTACTTTGGGGTGTTTGCCAACTCTTTCCTTGACAGTACCTATGCATGTTGGGTATCGTTCTGTTCGGGGCATGCTTTTTGAGATTTTCCTTTTTTTGTTTGCATATAGTTTTTCTTTAGGAAAATGTGGCTTGATTCTTTTTTAGGGAAACTTTGTACAACCAAAGAATACATTGGAGGGATTACTTCCAGAAAACGAAGCCCACATAAACAAGCTTGGTACGCCTAGAAAGCTTGAGGTGTGTACTTCCAGAGAATATATAGTTTGTGGGGGGGTATTTTAGATGTAAATGGTTGTTTTTCTGGAAAACCTGCAAGGTGTGCATAGCGCAGTTGTATTTTATCTGAAAATCTCCTAAAGCTCTGTTTCAGTTTGGGGGGGGGTCTCCTGGGCAGGAAAGGGTGTCTATCAATACATATGTGGTACCGCTGTGACTGGGAGAAATTAGGGTTTTGCACGCAATAAAATATTGACAACTTACATTTTTTTATTACAAAAAAACACTACAAATTGCAAAAATAGATTTTTTTTATTTTTTTGGCACATATTTCACCAAAAAGTATTGAGAATACACCTAAAAAATGACAAACAAGAGATTTCATGTTGAAGCCCAGACTCTTGAAAAAAACAATATATCATTTTCCTGGGAAATCCTTTCAAAAATCACAGTTGAACATTTGTAGCGCAAAATAGTGAAACATGGTCTGGCAACAGAGGGCGACAAAAGCTGCAGGTAGGCTGGCAGTGAAAGGATTAATATGTAATTAACAATTAGCCACTTTTTTTCTGTGACACCATTGCTAAGTGCAAGTGCACTGTCACATGCACAAAGGCCTAGGAGCGTGGAGGCCACAGCGGAGGGACCTGTCCAAGTTGCTGTTGTGCAGGAACCACAATCACCCATTGGGCCTTAAAGGATATGTATTGTCCCTGACCGTAGTTACAGCTCCAGACGTAGGCACTGCTGTGCACTTTGGTACACACTGACAGGCTAAAGGACTGGCCCACCTTCTGTTTAACAAAATTGTACAGGGCTGGAACTGCCTTCTTCGCAAAGAAATGACAGCATAAGACTCTCCACCTCGGCACAAGCCATCAGTTCTCTGAAACGTCCACCAACTCAAAAGGGAGGGACTGCAGCACCAGCAACTTACAGGAGCACATTTAGCTTCTGCACGCTGGATGAGTGGGCACATACTGTTGTCTCTTGGACATGGCTTGGCCAATGGATTGCTGGCGGAATGACTGACTCGGATTAAGAGGAGGAGGAGCATCTGGAGTGACAGAGGATGGGTATGACACATAGGAGGTGGTGGAGCCTTGGCTGGCTGGAACACAGCGACGTGCCACTGGGTAATGCAGCAGGCTGGACCACCACTTTGGAGCCAACTCTCCCAGGCCGCTTTATGGTGATGCTGCAAATGTTGACGCAACGCTGTGGGTCCAACATTGGGACCCTGGCCACACTTCACCTTCTGCCTACACATCTTTCATATGGCCATGTTAACCTCCTGCGGATGCTTGATGAAAAACTGCCACACCACCAAGTAGCTGATTTTTCATACCAACAGTCCGCACTAATTCACTGCTGCTGCCGCCGCCAACTCCAGGGACCCTCTTCCACTACCTCCTGGGAAGATAGCCTGCCGCGCAAGTGGTCTACCCTGAGCACATTTGCCTCCATACACTTTCCCCTTCTGCCACTATGCTGGCCGCTAAATCTGTCACTCTCCATCACTCCAAGCCTTTAAAAGTGCCCTCAAAACTCACTAATGTCCTCCTCAGGTTCCTCAACAGTGTCTGCTTCAGAAGCCAGAATGCTTGCAACACCACCTCCCACGCCACTCTCATCACTACTTGCCCGCCTAGTGGAAGAAGCGGCGAGTGTCTCCCCCACTTCTTGGCTGGGCAGTAGCTGCTGATTTTTCTGATTATCAGATAGTCCTCACTGAATAGTGGAGCTGAACCCTAAGCATAAGACATAACCAACAGTTGACTGGGGGTGTCAGATGTCACTTGTGATGCAGTTGATGATTGTGTTAACCAATGGATGATGGCAGATGGGATGCTGGTCAAGACACGACCGCTAGCTGATCCCGGGAGATCAGTCCTCTCACTGAGACTCCTGCTGCCACTCACCCCTAGTCTGCTTCAACCTCTGCAAATTCTCTGTGCCCATCCTGCCACTTCTCTGCCTGATATACTTAGTGCTTATATGAGGGGAGGACAAAACGCTACACTACACTTAAAACAGGATTTGACGATAAGAGCAGCAGGTGTGTAACTATTTATGGTCTTTCATTAAGTAGTAACTAGGCCCTGAAGACTTTAACACGAACAAAGTGAGAGAAACTCTTAGATGTGCGTAAGTGATGCTCTGATGAGAGCAATTCAATGTGCTCCAGTATGCTTCAAAAATGTTTTTTTTCAGAGACTGGCCTGCGTGGAAATGAATCGGGCATGGATCAGCCAAGATTTCCACCCACCAATGCCTGATGCATTAGAGTAGATTGATCATGGGGCCAGACCAACACTAAAAAAATATGGATCGTGCAAAACAGATTTAAGGTGCTGCTCTCCAGTTACAAACATTCCTCCGCATCAGACCACAAGTAATTGAGAAAATGCTTTACGTTACTCTTACTTTTTATTAATATTCTTCGGATAAGATATCTATGCCGAAAATCTGTATATGTTCTCTTAATGCTGCTGCCAACTCCAGGGTGTGTCTTTCTGGCAACTTTGGGTTCCTGCTGCTGCTGCTTGCAACTCCATTGTGTCTTTAGGCCAATTTGTGGGCTCCTGCTGCCAACTCCAGTGTGTCTTTCAAGCAATTTTGGGCTCCTGCTGCTGCTGCTTGCAACTCCGGGGTGTCATTCAGACAACTTTTGGCCTCCTGCTGCTGCTGCCAACTCCAGTGTCTCTGTCAAGCAATGTTTGGGCTCCTGCTGCCAACTCCAGTGTCTCTTTCAAGAAATGTTTGGCCTCCTGCTGCCAACTCCAGTGTCTCTTTCAAGCAATGTTTGGCCTCCTGCTGCCAACTCCAGTGTGTGTTTCAAGCATTGTTTGGGCTCCTGCTGCCAACTCCAGTGTGTCTTTCAAGCAATGTTTGGGCTCCTGCTGCCAACTCCAGTGTCTCTTTCAAGCAATGTTTGGCCTCCTGCTGCCAACTCCAGTGTGTGTTTCAAGCATTGTTTGGGCTCCTGCTGCCAACTCCAGTGTGTCTTTCAAGCAATGTTTGGGCTCTTGCTGCCAACTCCAGTGTGTCTTTCAAGCAATGTTTGGGCTCTTGCTGCCAACTCCAGTGTCTCTTTCAAGCAATGTTTGGGCTCCTGCTGCCAACTCCAGTGTGTGTTTCAAGCATTGTTTGGGCTCCTGCTGCCAACTCCAGTGTGTTTTTTGGACAATTTTTGGGCTCCTGCTGCTGCTGGCAACTCCAGTGTCTCTTTCGGTCAATTTTTGGGCTCCTGCTGCCAACTCCAGTGTGTGTCTTCAGGCCAATTTTTGGACTCCTGCTGCCATCTCCAGGATGTCTTTCAGCCAATATTTGGGCTTCTGCTGCTGCCAGCTCCAGGGTGTGTTTTTCAGGCAATATAGGGGCCCCTCATAGTGATGCCACCTCAACTATCTTCAATTGTGCCGCTTTGCGATTCTATTAGCGATGCCTCTGATCTGCATGTCATAATTATTTACAGTATAATTTCACTAACCCAGCATGCATCCTATGCGTGTTACAGCAAGGCAGAATGTACAACCCTACTGAGGCTCTAGGAGGCTCAGAAATACCCGTTTTTAATAGCGATTCATCGCAAGTAAATTCGTGTCGAACCGATTTTTGTCGGAAAATTCGGCAAATCAGTCTAATTGAATTTTTCAAAAGTTCGCTCATCTCTATCCAGAATCCCCTGAAAGAGTTTAAAAATACTAACATAAAATACACATTCTAAGCTACAATATTGTTTAACATGTCATCAAGGGCTAAAAACAGCTATAGGTTAAGACATGAGTCATCAACTATATTCATTGCCATACAGTGAAAATGGATTGATGGAATGTGAGCAAATTTACCTAGGAGCCATCCACCAGATAATTCTCATGACTCAAACTGACGAAATAAGCCAGAGCTCTGCAATATATAAGAATCATGGGACGACCCTGGATGACCTGCAAGAACACTGAGGAATCGCATAGCTGGACCAAACACTGCTTGTATGTTGTGCGAGTGGCACATCTTGTGGTTCCTGCAACCAAATATAAAATTACACAAAGCAAAGGTAACCGACTAAAACAAGAACTCCTACAACAAATTAAGATTCAAGTTCAACAATCCAAATATAATTCACAAAGGACATAAGTCTAAAAAAATATAGCAATTATATGGGTGTGTGGGAAAATAAAGGTTTACATGCTAAGGACTAATTAAGGTCAGAATTAAAATGATTCTATAAGGCATACATGAAATGTATCGATTTAGGTATGCATTGCTAAACAATTTATGGCCTTGGCCATGCTGATACATGCAATGCCTTGGTGCTAAAGGCGCACAGACTCCTCCACATAGCCGCAAAACATGTTCAACAATAGCAATCCGAGCCCTCAAAGGTCCCATAAGTGGATCGGAAATGAAACGGATTTATAGGGTGGTGGTCCGTCGGAAATCAGCTCTCTGAATCAGACGCAAGCCCATCCCAACAAAGTTATCTGAACGAAAAAATATCAGATTTTGTTTGGAAAATGATCCAAACTAACGGAAATGATCCGATTTGCTTTCGTTCATCGAAAGTGCATATACGCATTTTCCCCGAACGTTCGTACGAATAAAAAATGAACGAAAAAAAGCAAAAAAAGGACAAACACCCACTAAAACTTTCACAGACAGCTACGGAAGTCCAGACGAATGTGTCTCTGAATCGAGCCTATTGTCGAGCTCAGAGCAGCAAAGGACATTTGACATGAACAAGTGCTGCCGATTGGCAAAGCATCCAATGTGAGCTTTAGGGCTATCATTTTTGACATTTTTGGGTTTTGTAACTCTTAAAGTGGACCAAAACCTGTGATTTTGTGATCAGACCATCTCTGATTTTGGTCCACTTTTCTGGGGCATCCCCCTTCTCTATACCAGGCCCTGTTACAAACAAAGCTGAATGCATGCATTCATTTGAATAAAAACCCATGCATGCATGCACTGTGGGACTAGCAAAAGGAGTTCATTGGGGTGTTTAGGGGGCAGGAAATAGCTGTGACCTTCAGAGAAGTGTCCCAATTTTCTAATATGCACCTCGAACAGTGCTGATTGGATGAGAGCTCGCACATGCAGCGTGGGACCAGGGAAAGGTGAGTTTTTGGGGTAAACTTGGGGTTCCACACAGCAGAGCATCCCAAATCAGGATGCCCCCAGGAAAAAGAGCCAAAACCCAGGATAATAAATATCCTGGGTTTTGGTCCACGTTAAATAAAGATGAGATGGGCTTACATGGGGTGCTCCAGTGAAGCAGACTGGAGGGCGGTGATGTTGCTCTTTAAAGTGGACCAACCACTGGTTGGAATACAAAAGATGAGCCGCACTTGCGCCATGAGAATATGTATACGTTTTGGGGGTGTACTGAGAAATATGCCCAGAATTCAAACCTGCAACCCTCAGGTCACAAGGCCACTTCCTTACCTCTAGGTCACAACTGCCCCACATACTAGTGACTGTGTGTGTGGTGGTGGTTACAACCAATGAACTAAAGCAGACCTAAACTTTGCCTGAATCTCCTTGTCATTCATTTAAATAGGAATATACACAAAGAGTGGATGTGTACTGTCCCAATAGCTACACAATTATTATTAAAGGTGCTATAGCCTGTGGGGTCAAGACAACAATATATATAATGAGGGGATCCTAGATCAATCCCCAAAAACACCCCCCATGCAAAGGCCGCACTCAAAGGAGTAAAATACAATTTTATTGTTAAAATAAATCCAAGATAATTTACAAAGAAATACCACATACACAACACATTACATAATTAAAAAACATACACACAAAGACAGGGGATCCACCATCCACGGTGACTATAGTGATAATAACAATAATTTATGGCGTGTAAATATATCTACTAAAAGACTTGCCTGATGGATAAAAAAATATAGTTCATATATATAAGTAAAATGTGCTACCGCCACTTTAATACAGAGCTAAAGTGCATAATGCAAATTGTGCACATGATGTGCTAATTAAAACCAACCTTATGACTGTGTATCCAATATAAGTGCTAAATATAATTAATTAAAAAACAACCAACAGAACAATATAATATACCAATGCTAAAACAGACCCACAACTGTAATCACTAAAGTGCTAGAGTGCAATACACACCACACATAGAACTAACCAACCAGGCAGAGTATAAATGAATATATGAAGCGCCACGAGGTTAAACAACCAGTAATATAATGAAATGCGAAAATAACCTTACATTACCTTGTCACCCGGGGATCCCCCGCAGCAGCCGCCACCGACGCGTTGCGTGTCGTAATGACACTTCGCCAGGGTGTGTTCATTTAAATAGGAGCATCCCCCTCAGTGGTTTCCCTCATCTTGCGGATGGTGTCACACCCCTCTGCTCCCAATGCAACCATGGCATTAGTGTTAGATAGAATGCATACTGGGTTAGTGAAATAATATTGTGAAGAAGTATGACATGCACTTCAGAGGCATCGCTATTTGATTCGCTGCTGCAGAGCGACACAATGACAGAGCCTTCAGTTGGCATCAGCATGATTGCCTGAAAGACACCCTAGAGTTAGCAGCAGAATGAGGAGCTCATATATTGCCTGAAAGACACCCTGGAGTTGGTAGCAGCATGAGGAGCCCATATATTGCCTGAATAACACACTGGAGTTGGCAGCAGCATGAGGAGCCAATATTTTGCCTGAATGACACACCCTGGAGTTGGCAGCAGCATGAAGAGAACATATAAATATTTTGGGCACGTATATGTTATCCTAAGAATATAATTAAATGTTACGTTTTAAGTAATGCATTTCCTCAATAATTTCTTGTGGTCTGATGAGGAGGAAAGTCTGTAACTGAAGAGCAGCACCTTAAATCTGTTTTGCACTATTCATATTTCTGAAGTAGTGGTGTGGCACCATGATCAATCTAATGCCTGATTTATCTTCACACAGGTCAGTCTGTCCATAGTTATACACTCCATAGTGCTGCTGTTCTCAAAAAAAAAAATTTAAAGCCTACGGGAGCACATTGAACTACCCTCATCAGTGTATACCACATACCCACATTTAAGAGTTTTACCAATTAGTTCCTGTTAAAATCCGGTTAAGTATGTCAGGCAGAGAAGTGCCAGTAGGGGCACAGACAAGTGGCATTGGCCTAAATTTATTAAGCAGAGGTTGCAGCAGACTAGGAGTGAGTGACAGCAGGAGTCTCAGTGAGAGTCCTGATCTCCCGGAATCAGCTAGCGGTCCTGTCTCGACCAGACAAGGGACATCTGACATCCCCAGTCAACTATCGGTGGCTTCCTCAGACACAACCCTCACTTGGCATGGCCCAGGAGCAGGTTCTGTCCTCCCATTGCTTCTGTCCTATGCTGTTCCCTCCCCCATCAGCAGCTACTGCCCAGCCAAGAAGTGGAGGAGACACTCGACGATTCCTCCACTAGGCGGGCAAGTAGTGATGAGGAGAGTGGAATGGGAGGTGGTGTTGCAAGCGTTCTGGCTTCTGAAGCCGTCACTGTTGAGGAACCCGAGGAGGACACCAGTAACATGCATACACAACTCGATGATAATGATTAGAGATGAGCGAACTTTTGAAAAATTCGATTTGATTCGCCAAATTTTCAGACAAAAATCGTTTCGACCAGAATTTATTCGCGACGAATCGCTATTAAAAAACGGCTATTTCTGAGCCTCCTAGAGCCTCAATAGGGTTGTAAACCATTCTGCCTTGCTGTAACACGCATAGGATGCGTTCTGGGTTAGTGAAATAATACTGTAAATAATTATCACATGGAAATCAGAGGCATCGCTAATAGAATCGCAGAGAGGCACAATTGCAGAGAGTTGAAGTGGCGTCACTATGAGGGGCCCCTATAGTGCCTGAAAAACACACCCTGGAGCTGGCAGCAGCAGGAGCCCAAACATAGCTTGAAAGAGACACTGGAGTTGGCAGCAGGAGCACAAAAATTGGCTGAATGACACCCTGGAGTTGCAAGCAGCAGCCCAAACATAGCTTGAAAGAGACACTGGAGTTGGCAGCAGGAGCCCAAAAATTGGCTGAATGACATCGTGGAGTTGCAAGCAGCAGCAGCCCAAGCATAGCTTGAAAGAGACACTGGAGATGGCAGCAGGAGCCCAAAAATTGGCTGAATGACACCCCGGAGTCGCAAGCAGCAGCAGCCCAAGCACAGCTTGAAATAGACACTGGAGTTGGCAGCAGGAGCCCAAAAATTGGCTGAATCACACCCTGGAGTTGCAAGCAACAGCAGCAGGAGCCCAAGCATAGCTTGAAAGAGACACTGGAGTTGGCAGCAGGAGCCCAATAATTGGCTGAATGACACCCTAGAGTTGCAAGCAGCAGCAGGAGCCCAAACATAGCTTGAAAGAGACACTGGAGTTGGCAGCAGGAGCCCAATAATTGGCTGAATGACACCCTGGAGTTACAAGCAGCAGCAGGAGCACAACATTGTGTGAAAGAGACACTGGAGTTGGCTGCAGAAGGCAAAAAAATGGATGAATAACATCCTGAAGTTGGCAGCAGCAGCACAAACATTAGCTGGAAGGCACACCCTGGAGTTGGCAGCAGCAGAAGCCCAAACATTGCTTGAAAGAGACACTGGAGTTGGCAGCAGGAGCACAAAAATTGGCTGAATGACACCCTGGAGTTGCAAGCAGCAGCCCAAACATAGCTTGAAAGAGACACTGGAGTTGGCAGCAGGAGCCCAAAAATTGGCTGAATGACATCGTGGAGTTGCAAGCAGCAGCAGCCCAAGCACAGCTTGAAATAGACACTGGAGTTGGCAGCAGTAGCCCAAAAATTGGCTGAATCACACCCTGGAGTTGCAAGCAACAGCAGCAGGAGCCCAAGCATAGCTTGAAAGAGACACTGGAGTTGGCAGCAGGAGCCCAATAATTGGCTGAATGACACCCTAGAGTTGCAAGCAGCAGCAGGAGCCCAAACATAGCTTGAAAGAGACACTGGAGTTGGCAGCAGGAGCCCAATAATTGGCTGAATGACACCCTGGAGTTACAAGCAGCAGCAGGAGCACAACATTGTGTGAAAGAGACACTGGAGTTGGCTGCAGAAGGCAAAAAAATGGATGAATAACATCCTGAAGTTGGCAGCAGCAGCACAAACATTAGCTGGAAGGCACACCCTGGAGTTGGCAGCAGCAGAAGCCCAAACATTGCTTGAAAGACACCCTGGAGTTGGCAGCAGCAGGCCAAAATTTGGCTGAAAGGCACACCCTGAAGTTGGCAGCAGCAGGAGCCCAAAAATTGGCCTAAAGACAAATATGTTTTGCACCATTTGGAAACTGTAAAACGTGGCACCATGCTGAATCTAGTCGCATGCATCAGCCATTGGTGGGTGGAAATCCTGGCTGATCCATCCCTGATTCATTTTGATAAAGGTGAGTCTCTCCACATTTTTAGTTGACAGACGAGTTCTCCTCGCCGTAACTATGGCCCCCGCCGCACTAAACACCCGCTCAGATGGCACGCTACTGGCCGAGCAGGACAGCTTTCCAGGGCAAACTCTGCTAGTTGCGGCCACAAGCCAAGTTTGGCTGCCCAGAAGTCCAGCGGATCCTCAAGGTGTGTTGGCATGGTCATTTCAAGGTATGACATGACCTGCAGGTTGAGGTCCTGCTCCAGGTCTTCCTGCTGCTCATGCGTAGCCTCACTATGCGGGTGTAGAAAGCTACTCATTAGCGACTGAAGACTGAGGCTGCTGCTGATGGAGCTGCTGCTCCTGCCAACCCTCCCCCAGCAGGCATGGCAGTGGAAGGTGAGCGCATAGGTCCCCCCTGAGTCAGACCTGCGAGAGTATGGACCATGGTGCAGATAGGCATCGGCCAACTGACTACGTAGAATGTCTTTGTAGTAGTTCAGTTTGTCCTCCCTCTTGGCGGGTTTAAAAAATGCCCCCATTTTGTGCCGGAAGCGAGGGTCCAATAAGGTGGAGAGCCAGAAATCATCCCGGCGACAAATGGAAACAATTCTGGGGTCACTATGCAAGCACGTGAGCATGCTCCCTGCCATTAGCGCAAGTGACTCGGAGGGACTACCTGTCTCCATCTCCACTGCATACTGCCACGGTGTGTCCGGGTCCTCTGTCTCACCTTCCTCACAACCCTCTAGCAGATTCTTCTCTCCTGTCCACTGACTAGATAAACCAGCCATTTCGCCAAGCCTAAACTGTGCTGGGCCGCCTCCTCTTCAGCTCCTACGGGGTTCATGTGGCCGTAAGATGTAGACGCCATGTCTCCAGTGCCCTGACCAGCCATGGTTTCCAACATATGCTGTAGTACATGAAGCAGTGGAATCACGTCGTTCATCCCATAATCCTGCCGACTGACAAATAAAGTGGCTTCCTCAAAGGGCCTGAGCAAACGGCAGGTGTCACGTATGAGCTGCCATTGGTTGACATTGAAGTTACACAGGGGAATCCCCCTATCCGCTTGGATCATCAGGAAATCCGTGATGGCTTTTCTCTGTTCATATAATCGGTCCAACATGTGAAGGGTGGAATTCCAACGGGTGGAAACATCGCAAATCAGACTATGTTGGGGGCTACCGTTCTGACGCTGTAGCTCAAGAAGTGTGTGTTTGGCGGTGTATCAGTGGCTAAAGTGCATGCAAAGTGTCCTTGAAGTTGTTAGGATGTCTTGCAGATCGGGGGAACACTTCAGAAACCGCTTGACAACCATTTTGAAGAGGTGAGCCATGCAGGGTGCATGGGTCAGGCTTCCTTGGCGCAGCGCAGACAAAATGTTCTTCCCATTGTCGGTAACCATGATTCCCATTTTAAGTTTTCTTGGAGTAAGCCATGTTTGGATTTCGTGATGAATAAATTTAAGCAGTTCCTCCCCTGTGCGATTCCGTTCGCCAAGACAAACCATGTGAAGCACAGCGTGACACCTCCGTGCCCTGCACACATGGTAGACTGGAGGGGCACTGAGACTTGAGCCTACAGTGGAGGGTGAGGAGGTGGAGGATGAGGAGGCCGAGTCACACGGTGTCACAGGCACAACGGCCAGGGAGCGCGGAGGCCGAAGCGGCGTGACCTGTCCAAGTTGCTGCTTCAAAGGGACCACATTCACCCAGTGGGCCGTAAACGACATGTACTGTCCCTGACCGTAGTTACAGCTCCAGACGTCGGAGCTGCCATGCACTTTGCTACACACCGACAGGCTCAAGGACTGGCCCACCTTCTGTTCAACAAAAGTGTGCAGCGCTGGTACTGCTTTCTTGGCAAAGAAATGACGGCTTGGCAAGGAAATGATGGCTCTACACAAGCCATCAGTTCTCTGAAAGGTGCAGAGTACACCACCTGAAAAGGGAGCGACTGCAGCACCAGCAACTTGGACAGGAGCACATTCAGCTTCTGCGCTGTAGGATGAGTGGGAGCATACTGCTGTCTTTTGGACATGGCTTCGCTGATGGATTGCTGGCGGGATGCATGACTTGGAGGAGGAGGAGCAGGAGCATCAGGAGCGACAGAGGATGGGTATGACGCACAGCTGCCTTCGGCTAAAGGTGCTGGAGCCTTGGTTGGCACAAATTGGGAGCGGCGTGCCACTTGGTGAGGAAGCAGGCTGGACCACCTCTTCGGAGCCTCAGTTCTCCCATGCCGCTTTATGGTGACGCATCATATGTTGACTCCAACATTTGGGCCCTGGCCACGCTTCACCTTCTGCCTACATATCTTGCATGCAGCTGTGTTACCCTCCTGCGGATGCTTCTGGAAGAAATGCCACAATGCCGAGTAGCTACTTTTCCCACCAACAGGCCGCACTGATTCACTGCTACTGTCGCCAACTCCAGGAACGCTTGCTCCACTACCTCCCAATAAGGTAGCCTGCCGTGCAGCAGGTGCTCTACCCCGCCCCCGTTTGACTCCAGGCTTTACAATTGTGCCCCCATGCTGACTGCCAACCATGCTGCTAACACCTTGCTGCCTCAACTGCTTACTCCAGGACAACCTGCGCCCCTCTTCTCCTGATGATGACGATGAAGCCCCTTCTGCACCCTGCTCCCAAGTGCGATCAGCTTCTTCATCATGATCATCACCGAGTTGTGGCTGCACGTCACGGATGTTCTCGGTTTCCTCAACAGTGTCTGGCGCAGGAGCTGGAACGCTCGCAACACCCACGCCACTCTCCACATCACTATTTGTCTGCCTAGCTAAAGAAGCCATCTCTATTTCTTGGCTGGGCAGTAGCTGTTGACTGTCCCCTATCTGATCGTCCTCCCCACTAAAGAGTGGAGCTGAACCCAAAGCATAGGATACGTCGCTGGGGGAGAGAATGGCGTAGGACAAGGCAATGGGAGGACAGGGACTGCTCTCTGGGCATGCCAACTCAGGGTTGTGTCAGAGGAACCTACCGACCCTAGACTGGGGGTCTCAGATGTAACTTGTGATGATGTCGATGAACGCGTTAACCAATCTACCACGGCAGATGCGTTACTGGTGGAGACACGACCGCTAGCAGCTACTGGCAGATCGGGTCTCTCACCGTGACTCCTGCTGCCACTCGCCCCTAGTCTGCTGCGACCTCTGCCTGCTGAATCTTGGCCTCTGCCACTCCTCTTTGAACATCCTGGCACTTGTCTGCCTGACATTTTTATGTATTTGAAATGCGCAATAGGTACTTTAAAAAATGTGTTTACTTTAAAAAGCAGAAGCTAAATAAAGTGAGGAACTGCTTCTCTGCACCAGATACTATGAAAATTGGCAATATGGGATACCCTGCGGCCTAGTGTTTTGGCAGCAGGACAAAAACCAATTCAAAATGCAATAGCTTGATTAAGCTGAGGATGAACAAGGGTATTTAGTATAACAGATAGGGTGCTACGTGCAGGTTTGGGATACCCTGCGGCCTAGTGTTTTGGCAGCAGGACAAAAAACAATTCAAAATGCATTAGTTTGATTAAGCTGAGGAACAACAAGCTTATTTAGTATAACAGATAGGCTGCTAAGTGCAGGTTTGGGATGCCCAGGTGGGCTGGTGTATTTAAAGCAGACAAAATCCAATTCAAAATGCAATAGCTGAATTAAAATGAGGCTGAACAATGCTTATTTAGTATAACAGATAGGGTGACATGTGCTGGTTTTGGATACCCATGTGGGCTGATGTATTTAAAGCAGACAAAAACCAGTTCAAAATGCAATAGCTTAATTAACATAAGGCTGAACAACGCTTATTTTGTATAACAGATAGGGTGATACGTGCAGGTTTGGCATACCCTGCGGCGTAGTGTTTTGGAAGCAGACCAAAAACCAATTCAAAATGCAATAGCTTGATTAAGCTGAGGCTGAACAACGCTTATTTAGTATAACAAATAGGGTGCTACGTGCAGGTTTGGGAAACCCTGCGGCCTGGTGTTTTTTTGACAGCAGGACAAAAAACTATTCAAAATGCAATAGCTTGATTAAGCTGAGGATGAACAACGCTTATTTAGTATAACAGATAGGGAGCTATGTGCAGGTTTGGGATACCCTGCGGCCTAGTGTTTTGGCAGCAGACCAAAAACCAATTGAAAATGCAATAGCTTGATTAAGCTGAGGATGAACAACGCTTATTTAGTATAACAGATAGGGTGCTACGTGCAGGTTTGGGATACCCTGCGGCCTAGTGTTTTGGCAGCAGACCAGAAACCAATTCAAAATGCAATAGCTTGATTAAGCCGAGGATGAACAACGCTTATAACAGATAGGGTGACATGTGCTGGTTTGGGATGCCCATGTGGGCTGGTGTATTTAAACCAGACAAAAACCAATTCAAAATGCAATATCTTTATGAGAAATAGCCTTTAAAAGCTGCAGATAGGGTGAAATAGGGTGAAATGTGCTGAAATAGGATGCCCATGTGGGCTGGGGTTTTTACAGCAGACACAAAAAAAATTGAAACTAATCGAGTTATAAGAAATTCTTGTGTCTAACAGATAGGGTTAAATATGCCACTGCCAACATGGCATGCACAGGGGCAAGGAATTTTTACAGCACAAACAAAAGCAATTTAAAACTGATCTGGCAAATGAAGTGAAATGAAAATAAAAAAAAAAAAGCTTTCCCTGTCACTTTCTCTGCTGTCCCTGCCTCGATCTTTCCCGATTTTTCCCTATCTTTCCCTGGTTCTGTATGGCACTCTATGGGTCTCCCTGACTCTCCCTGACTCTCTCTTAGTCTCTCCCTGTCTCTAAACAGCTCCGTTGTGGCCGCAATACAAGGCTGAAGAGCGCACCAGCAAGATCGCCGCCGTTTATATAGGGCTGTGACATCACCGGGGCTCCTGGCTGCTGATAGGCTGCATGTGACCTTCCCATGATAACTTGCCCCAGGGGATATGTCTATCCACCATTTCACAATGCCTGTAATTGAAGAAAATGGAGTTTAAAGGAAAACCTCGATTGATCTGCGGGGAAATTCGGATTCGTTCAGAATCAAATATTTCCTGAAATTCGGAACGAATTCGGGTTTGTCCGGATCGATTCGCTCATCCCTAATGATGATTGATGATTATTATTATTAGTAATAATTTTCTTTATATAGCGCCATCATCTTCTGTAGCACTTTACAAGGTTTGATTACAAAGTAAAAAAAAATAGTACAGAGCACAATACAAAACTAGATGCTACGAGGTTCAAACTAAGCATCTCACGGTATCAGCTAGCGGTCGTGTCTCGACCAGCAACCCATCTGCCATCATCAGTTGGTCATCCACTTCATCACAAGTGACATCTGACACCAGTCAACCATCGGTGGCTTCCTCAGACACAACCCTCACTTGGCATGGCCCAGGAGCAGGTTCTGTCCTCCCATTGCTTCTGTCCTATGCTGTTCCCTCCCCCATCAGCAGCTACTGCCCAGCCAAGAGGTGGAGGAGACACTCGCCGATTCCTCCACTAGGCGGGCAAGTAGTGATGAGGAGAGTGGCATGGGAGGTGGTGTTGCAAGCGTTCTGGCTTCTGAAGCCGTCACTGTTGAGGAACATGAGGAGGACATTAGTAACGTGCATACACAACTCGATGATGATTATTATTAATAATAATCTTCTTTATATAGCGCCATCATCTTCTGTAGCACTTTACAAGGTTTGATTACAAACAAAGTAAAAAAAAAAAATAGTACAGAGCACAATACAAAACTAGATGCTACGAGGTTCAAACCAAGCATCTCACGGTATCAGCTAGCGGTCGTGTCTCGACCAGCAACCCATCTGCCATCATCAGTTGGTTAACATGGTCATCCACATCACCACATGTGATATCTGACACCCCCAGTCAACTATCGGTGGCTTCTTTAGACACAACCCTCACTTGGCATGGCCCAGGAGCAGGTTCTGTCCTCCCATTGCTTGTGTCCTATGCTGTTCCCTCCCCCATCAAAAGCTACTGCCCAGCCAAGAAGTGGAGGAGACACTCGCCACTTCCTCCACAATGCGGGCAAGTAGTGATGAGGAGAGTGGCATGGGAGGTGGTGTTGCAGCGTTCTGGCTTCTGAAGCCGACACTGTTGAGGAACCCGAGGAGGACATCAGTAATGTGCATACACAACTCAATGATGATGATGATGATGATGATTGATGATTATTATTAATAATTTTCTTTATATAGCGTCATCATCTTCTGTAGCACTTTACAAGGTTTGATTACAAACGAAGTAAAAAATATAGTACAGAGCACAATACAAAACTAGATGCTACGTAGTTCAAACCAAGTGTTGTGAGCACAGGAGACAATAGAAAAGAGAGCCCTGCCCTTGCTAGCTTACAGTCTAAAGGATAGGGGGTGGAGACAAAAGGTAGGGATCATAAGTGGTAGAGCTTGAGTTAGGCTGCATATGCGGTTTGAAGGTTATAGAAGATGCTTAAGCCAGGTTATATGCTTGTCTGAAGAAGTGAGTTTTGATGGCACTTTTAAAGGCTTAGAGTGATGGAGAGTGATGGATTTAGTGGTCAGCATGGTGGCAGAAGGGGAAAGTCTGGAGGCAAATGTACCCGGGGCTGCGGTAGACTACCTGCTGCACGTTTTTTACCTTCTCAGGAGGTAGTGGAATGAGGGTTCCTTGAGTCGGCAGCAGTAGCTGTGAATCAGTGCAGACAGTTGGTGGGAAAATCAGCTATTTGGCGGTGTGGTAGTTTTTCATCAAGCATTCGAAGGAGGTTAACATGGCCACATGCAAGATGTGTAGGCAGAAGGCGAAGCATGGCCAGGGTCCCAGTGTTGGCCCCACGGCCCTGCATCAACATATGCAGTGTCATCATAAAGAGGCCTGGGAGAACAGTGGCTCCAAAGTGGTGGTCCAGCCTGCTGGATCACCCAGTAGCACGCCACTCCCTGTTCCAGCCAGCCAAGGTTCCACCACCTGTCATACCCTCTGTCGCTCCAGATGCTCCTGCTCCCCCTACTCTGAATAAGTCATTCCGCCAGCAATCCATCGGCGAAGCTATGCCCAAGAGACAACAGTATGCACCCACTCATCCAACTCGCAGAAGATAAATGTGTCCTGTCCAAGGTGCTGCAGTCCCTCCCCACTTCAAGTGGTGGACTCTGCATCTTTAGGAAAACTGATGGCTTGTGCCAAGCTGAGGTAGAGAGTCCCAAGCTATCATTTATTTGCGAGGAAGGCAGTATCAGCCCAGCACAATTTTGTTGAACAGAAGGTGGGCCAGTCCTTGAGCCTGTTGGTGTGTACCAAAGTGCACAGCAGTGCCAATGTCTGCTGTAACTACAGTCAGGGACAATACATGTCCTTTACGGCCCACTGGGTGAATGTGGTTCCTGCACAGCCACAACAGCAACTTGGACAGGTCACGCCGCTTTGGCCTCCGCGCTCATAGGCTGTTGATCCTGTGACAGTGTGTGACTCTGCCTCCTCATCCTTCGCTGTCTCCTCAGCCTCCGGTGACAGTCACACCGGAGGAACTGCTAAAATGAATCTATCAAGAAATCAAATCATGGCTTACTCCACAAAAAATGCAAATGGAACCATAGTGACTGACAATGGGAAGAACATCTTGTCTGTGCTGCGACAAGGAAGCCTGAGCCTTGCGCCCTGTATGGCACACGTGTTCAATCTAGTTGTCAAGCGTTTCCTGAAGTCTTCCCCCCATCTAGAAGACATCCTAACAATGGGAAGGAAACTTTGCATGCACTTCAGCAACTCCTACACTGCAAAGTACACCCTTCTTGAGCAGCAGAGTCAGAATAGTATTCCCCAACATAGTCTGATTTGCGATGTTTCCAGCTATTGTAATTCCACCTCCATATGTTAGTGCGACTAAATGAACAGAGAAAAGCCAGTACCAACTTCTTGATGATCCAAGCGGATAGGGGGACTCCCCTGTGTACCTTCAATGTAAACCAGTGGCAGGTCATATGGGACACCTGCCATTTGCTCAGGCCCTTTGAGTAAGCCATTTTATTAGTCAGTCGCCAGGATTACGGGATGAACAATGTAATTCCACTGCTTCATGTACTACAACACATGTTGAAAACCAGGGCTGGTCAGGGCACTGAAGACATGGTGCCTACATCTCACGGCCAGATGGACCCTGTGGAGGATAACCTGGAGGAGAAGGAGGGGAGGGGCACAGTGAAGCGCAGTTTAGGTCTGGCGCAAAGGCCAGTTTTTCTAGTCATCTGAAAGGAGAGGAGAAGCAGCCAGAGGAGCTAGAGGGTTGTGAGGAAGACAAGACAGAGGACCCAGGCACACCATGGCAGTATGCAGTGGAGATGGAGGCAGGTAGTCCCTCAGAGTCACTTGCACAATGGCATGATGCATGCTCACGTGTCATAGTGTCACCATTTGTCAGTGTGATGACTTCTGTCTCTTCACCTTATTGGACCCTCGCTAGCAGCACAAAATACTGTTTTAACCTACCGGAGAGCATTGAACTGCCCTTATCAGTGCATTTCACATATTTACACCTGAGAGTTGCACCATTCTTTTCCTGTTAAAGTCTTCAGGGCCTAGTTACTGTGAAAGGGCAGACACATTTTTCATGGACAGAGTTCTCCTTGTGGTTACTATGACCCCTGCCGCACTAAACCCACTCTGGTGGCACACTACTGGCAGAGCAGGACTGCTTTCACAGGGCAAACTCTGCTAGTTGTGGCCACAGATCAAGTTTAAACAGTCACAAAGTCCAGACAGCTCAGAAACCCCCAGCCCTGGAGCTGGCTAGGAAGCACGGATGGATCTCTGTAAATCCTTAACAAGTAATCTGTATCAGGTGTCCAGCTCACCAAAACGTAACATTTAATATTTCCATAAAAAAATACATGTCCTGTGTGAGGTGTAGTCTCATCTCGCCCCCCCTCGAAATGTGACGCATTTCAGGAAAAGATACCCCTTAATCATACTTAATCTTGCTATGATTAAGGGGTATCTTTCCCCGAAATGCGTCACCTTTTGAGGACCCAATTTTTACACAACAGCGGCAGGTGTGTAACTATGTCTGGCCATTCACACTAACTAGCCCATAAGCATTTGAACATAAAACCAAATGTAAAACTGTCAAATGCCCTTAAATGGGATGCCCCCAGTCAGAGTGAGATAAATGCACTACAGCAAGCTTTAAAACGTGGTTTTGGTAGAAAAACAAGCGCAATATGGGCAGGTGGATGTGATCTGTAACACTAACAAGGCTTGCAAGGCCTGGGCATAAAGCCAAAAGCAAGCACACTGTCAGATTGCCTTAAATGGGATGCCCTTGGTCAGAGTTAAATGCACTACAGCAAGCTTTAAAACTTGGTTTTGGTAGAAAAGCAAAAGCAATATAGATAGGTATGATCTGTATGACTAAGTAGGCTTGCCAGGCCTAGGCATAAAACCAAATGCAAATACACTGTGAGATGGCCTTAAATGGGATGCCCATGGTCAGAGTAAAGTGCACTACAGCAAGCTTTAGAACTTGTTTTTGGTAGAAAAGCAAGAGCAATACAGGCAGGTGTTCAAGCTAAAAACAAATGCAAACACACTGTCAGATGGACTTAAATGGGATACCCCTGGTCAGAGTTAAATACACTACAGGAAGCTTTAAAGCTTGGTTTTGGTAGAAAAGCAAGAGCAATATAGGCAGGTGTTTTAGCAAAAAACAAATGCAAATACATTGTCAGATGGCCTTAAATGGGATGCCCCTGCTCAAAGTTATATGCACTACAGCAAGCTTTAAAACATGGTTTTGGTAGAAAAGAAAGAGCAATATAGGAAGGTGGGAGTGATCTGTAACAATAACTAGGCTTGCAAGGCCTGGGTATGAAACCTAATGCAGAGACACTGTAACATAGCCTTAAATGGGTTGCCCCTGGTCAGAGTTAAATGCACAACAGTAAGCTTTAAAACATGGTTTTGGTAGAAAAGCAAGAGCAATATAGGTAGGTGGAATCTGTATCACTAACTAGGCTTGCAAGGCCTGGGCATAAAACCAAATGCAAACATACTGTTAGACGGCGTTCAATGGGTTGCCCCTGGTCAGAGTTAAATGCACTACAGCAAGCTTTAAAACATGATTTTTGTAGAAAAGCAAGAGCAATATATGCATGTGGGCATGATCTGTATCGCTATATAGGCTTGGCAGGCCTGGGCATAAAACCAAATGCAAACACACTGTCAGATGGCCTTAAATGGGATGCTTTAAAACTTGGTTTTGGTAGAAAAGACAGAGCAATATAGGAAGGTGGGTGTGATCTGTAACACTAACTAGGCTTGCAAAGTCTGGGCATACAACCAAATGCAGAGACAACGTCAGATAAATGGGATGTCCATGGTCAGAGTTAAGTGCACTACAACAAGCTTTAAAAATGGTTTTGGTAGAAAAGCAACAATATAGGCAGGTGTTCTAGCTAAAAACAAATACAAGGACACTGTAATTGCCACAAATTGCCTTAAAAAGGGGCGCCCCTGGTCAGAGTTAAATGCACTACAGCAAGCTTTAAAATTGGTTTTGGTAGAAAAGAAAGAGCAATATAGGAAGGTGGGTGTGATCTGTAACAATAACTAGGCATGCAAGGCCTGGGCATAAAACCAAATGCAAACATACTGTTAGATGGCCCCAAATGGGTAGCCCCTGGTCAGAGTTAAATGCACTACAGCAAGCTTTAAAACATGGTTTTGGTAGAAAAGTAAGAGCAATATAGGAAGGTGGGTGTGATCTAGAACACTAACTAGGCTTGCAAGGTCTGGGCATACAACCAAATGCAGAGACACTGTCAGATGGCCTTAAATGGGATGTCCATGGTCAGTGTAAAATGCACTACAGCAAGCTTTAAAACTTGTTTTTGGTAGAAAAGCAACAATATAGGCAGGTGTTCAAGCTAAAAACAAATACAAGGACACTGTCAAATTGCCTTAAAAAGGGGCGCCCCTGGTCAGAGTTAAATGCACTACAGCAAGCTTTAAAATTGGTTTTGGTAGAAAAGAAAGAGCAATATAGGAAGGTGGGTGTGATCTGTAACAATAACTAGGCTTACAAGGCCTGGGAATAAAACCAAATGCAGAGACACTGTCAGATGGCCGTAAATGGGTTGCCCCTGGTCAGAGTTAAATGCACTACAGCAAGTTTTAAAACTTGGCTTTGGTACAAAAGAAAGAGCAATATAGGAAGGTGGGTGTGATCTGTAACAATAACTAGGCTTGCAAGGCCTGGGAATAAAACCAAATGCAGAGACACTGTCAGATGGCTTTAAATGGGTTGCCCCTGGTCAGAGTTAAATATACTACAGGAAGCTTTAAAGTGTGGTTTTGGTAGAAAAGCAAGAGCAATATAGGCAGGTGTTTTAGC
This sequence comes from Gastrophryne carolinensis, assembly GCA_027917425.1. Taxonomy (NCBI): domain Eukaryota; kingdom Metazoa; phylum Chordata; class Amphibia; order Anura; family Microhylidae; genus Gastrophryne; species Gastrophryne carolinensis. Next base: position 644,315,814 of record CM051234.1, on the reverse strand, counting down.
TAAAATCAAATGCAAACACACTGTCAGATGGCCTTAAATGGGATGCCCCTGCTCAAAGTTATATGCACTACAGCAAGCTTTAAAACATGGTTTTGGTAGAAAAGCAAGAGAAATATAGGTAGGTGTTCTAGCTAAAATAAAATGCAAGGACACTGTCAGATTGCCTTAAAAGGGATTCCCCTGGTCAGAGTTAAATGCGCTGCAGCACGCTTTAAAACTTGGTTTTGGTAGAAAAGAAAGAGCAATATAGGAAGGTGGGTGTGATCTGTAACACTAACTAGGCTTACAAGGCCTGAGCATACAACCAAATGCAGAGACACTGTCAGATGGCCGTAAATGGGTTGCCCCTGGTCAGAGTTAAATGCACTGCAGCAAGTTTTAAAACTTGGCTTTGGTAGAAAAGCAAGAGCAATATAGGTAGGTGTAATTTGTATCACTAACTAGGCTTGCCAGGCCTTGGCATAAAACCAAATGCAAATACACTGTCAGATTGCCTTAAATGGAATGCCCATGGTCAGAGTTAAGTGCACTACAGCAAGCTTTAAAACATGGTTTTGGTAGAAAAGCAAGAGCAGTATAGGCAGGTGGGTATGATCTGTATCACTAACTATGCTTGCAAGGCCTGGGCATACAACCAAATGCAAACATACTGTTAGATGGCTTTAAATGGGTTTCCCAGAGTCAGAGATAAATGCACTACAGCAACCCTTAAAACATGGTTTTGGTAGAAAAGCAAGAGCAATATATGCATGTGGGTATGATCTGTATCACTAAGTAGGCTTGCAAGGCCTGGGCATAAAACCAAATGCAAACACACTGTCAGATGGACTTAAATGGGATGCCCCTGGTCAGAGTTAATTACACTACAGGAAGCTTTAAAACATGGTTTTGGTAGAAAAGCAAGAGCAATATAGGTAGGTGTTCTAGCTAAAATCAAATGCAACACACTGTCAGATTGCCTTAAAAGGGATTTTCCTGGTCGGAGTTAAATGCACTACAGCAAACTTTAAAAACCTGTTTTTGGTAGAAAAGAAAGAGCAATATAGGAAGGTGGGTGTGGTCTGTAACACTAACTAGGCTTGCAAGGCCTGGGCATACAACCAAATGCAAAGACACTGTCAGATGGCCTTACATGGGTTGCCCCTGGGCAGAGTTAAATATAGTACAACATGATTTAAAACTTAGAAACATGAAGGTTGACGGCAGAAGGAGACCATACGACGGTCCATCTAGTCTGCCCTTATGTGTATACTGTATGTACTCTTTATCTTAGGATAGATGTGTGCTTATCCCAGGCATGTTTAAATTCAGTGACTGTTGATTTTTCAACTACCTCTGCTGGAAGTTTGTTCCAAGCATCTACTACTCTTTCTGTAAAATTATATTTTCTAACATTGCTCCTGATCTTCCCCCTGACTAGCTTCAGGTTGTGCCCCCTTGTTCTATCATTAAGCTTCTTCTTCAAAACACTTCCCTCCTGAACCTTATTAAATCCTTTTACATATTTAAAGGTCTCAATCATGTCCCCCCTCTCCCTTCTTTCCTCCAGACTATACATATTAAGTTCTTTAAGTCTCTTCTGATAAGTTTTAAGTTTAAGTCCTTCCACCATTTTCCTTGCCCGCCTTTGGACACGTTTTATTTGAAAAATGTCTTTTAGCAGATAAGGTCTCCAGTAGGGATGAGCGAATCGATCCGGACGAACCCGGATTCGATCCGAACGAACCCGGATTCGATCCGAATTTCATGAAAAATTCGATTCGGATCGAGTCCGAATTTCCCGGTGCTTCGATCGCTCGAAGTTTTCATTTAACATTTTAACATCCATTCATTTACATTACAGGCATTCTAAGATGGCGGACGGGACATGTCCAGACATCTACCCCGCAGCAGTGCAAGCTGGGGCAGTCACATGCAGCCTATAAGCAGCCAGCAAGCCCGGTGACGTCACAGCTCTATTTAAGGCGGCGGACATCTTGCTTTTCCTCATTTCTCTATTGCATTCGTGAGAGACAGGACGCTGCTGTATTGAGGGAGAGACAGAGAGCCAGGGACAGACAGGGACAGGCAGGAGACAGGCAGGAGACAGGCAGGAGACAGGCAGGAGACAGGCAGAAAGTCAGCGAGAAGCAGGGAAAGTTAGGAAAAATCGGAGGCAGTCACAGGGAGATTTTTTTTTTTTCATCCAGCCTGAGTGTTACTGGCTGGCTGACTGGCTTTGTTAGCGTTTTCAGGCTGCTTATACACTTACTGTGCATATATACTGAACTGATCTCAACTCTGCTGTGAGGCATCCCATTCTGTGACTACAACAGCCTCTATTTACTACCCTTTGCACTTATTCTAAAAGTAATTTGGCCTGAGAAAGACACTTTTGCTGTGCATAGTACTGCTACCAGGTGCACTCTGGTTGGTGGCATCCCATTCTGTGACTACACCAGCCTCTATTTACTATAACCCTTTGCACTTATTCTAAAAGTAATTTGGCCTGATAAGACACTTTTGCTGTGCATAGTAGTACTGCTGCCAGGTGCTCTCTGGTTGGGGCATCCCATTCTGTGACTACACCAGCCTCTATTTACTATAACCCTTTGCACTTATTCTAAAAGTAATTTGTCCTGACAAAGACACTTTTGCTGTGCATAGTAGTACTGCTGCCAGGTGCTCTCTGGTTGGGGCATCCCATTCTGTAACATACCATACCCCTCTTTATTTACACTAAGCAGCTCTCTTATTTACACTAAGCAGGCCTGTTGGAGGCTGAGTGTTACTGCTCACTTTTGGGGTGCATTATATTCTGTTTCATATAGACCCACCGCTGCCTGGGGGTTCTTAAAATATCACCTACTACCACGCCAGTTAGACTATGTCGGGCAGACAAGTGCCTGGAAGTGAAAAGAGGAGTGGCAGAGGCCAAGATTCCGCAGGCAGAGGTCGCAGCAGACTGGGGGACAGTAGCAGCAGGAGTCACGCTGTGAGACCTAATCTGCCAGTATCTGCTAGCGGTCGGGTCTCCACCAGTAACGCATCTGCCGTGGTAGATTGGTTAACGCGCTCATCAACAACATCATCACAACTTACGTCTGAGACCCCCAGTCTAGGGTCGGTAGGTTCCTCTGACACAACCCTTAGTTGGCATGCCCCGAGAGCAGTCCCTGTCCTCCCATTGCCTCTGTCCTACGCCGTTCCCTCCCCCAGCAACGTATCCTATACTTTGGGTTCAGCTCCACTCTTTAGTGAGGAGGACGATCAGATAGAGGACAGTCAGCAGCTACTGCCCAGCCAAGAAATGGAGGTGGCTTCTTTAGCTAGGCAGACAAATAGTGATGTGGACAGTGTCGTGGGTGCTGCGAGCGTTCCAGCTCCTGCGCCAGACACTGTTGACGAATCCACGAACATCAGTGACGTACAGCCACAACTCGGTGATAATGATGATGACGATGAAGCCGATCGCACTTGGGAGCCGGGTGATGAAGGGGCTTCATCGTCATCATCAGGAGAAGAGGGACGCAGGTTGCCCCAGAGTCAGCAGCTCAGGCAGCAAGGTGTTAGCAGCATGGTTGGCAGGCAGCATGGAGGCACAATTGTAAAGCCTGGAGCCAAACGGGGCCGGGGCCGGGGTAGAGCACCTGCTGTGCGACAGTCTACCTTATCGGGAGGTAGTGGAGCAGGGGTTCCTGTAGTTGGCAACAGCAGCAGTGAATTAGTGAGGCCAGGGGGTGGGAAAAGTAGCTACTCGGCAGTGTGGCAGTTTTTCCTGAAGCATCCGCAGGAGGGTAACATGGCCACATGCAAGATATGTAGGCAGTAGGGGAAGCGTGGCCAGGGTCCAAATGTTGGCACCACTGCCCTGCGTCAACATATGCAGCGTCACCATAAAGCGGCCTGGGAGAACCTAGGCTCCGGAGAGGTGGGCCAGACTGCTTCCTCACCGAGTGGCAAGCCGCTCCCAATTTCTGCCAGCCAAGGCTCCAGCACCTCAGCCGAAGGCAGCTGTGCGTCATACCCATCCTCTGTCGCTCCTGCTCTTCCTCCTCCTCCAAGTCATGCATCCCACCAGCAATCCATCAGCGAAGCCATGTCCAAGAGACAGCAGTATGCGCCCACTCATCCTACGGCGCAGAAGCTGAATGTGCTCCTGTCCAAGTTGCTGGTGCTGCAGTCGCTCCCTTTTCAGGTGGTGGACTCTGCACCTTTCAGAGAACTGATGGCTTGTGCCGAGCTGAGGTGGAGAGTCCCAAGCCGTCATTTCTTTGCCAAGAAGGCAGTACCAGCGCTGCACACTTTTGTTGAACAGAAGGTGGGCCAGTCCTTGAGCCTGTCAGTGTGTAGCAAAGTGCATGGCAGCGCCGACGTCTGGAGCTGTAACTACGGTCAGGGACAGTACATGTCGTTTACGGCCCACTGGGTGAATGTGGTCCCTTTGCAGCAGCAACTTGGACAGGTCACGCCGTTTCGGCCTCCGCGTTCCCTGCCCGTTGGGCCTGTGACACCGTGCGACTCGGCCTCCTCATCCTCCGCCATCTCCTCACCCTCCACTGTAGGCTCAAGTCTCAGTGCCCCTCCAGTCTACCATGTGTGCAGGGCATGGAGGTGTCACGCTGTGCTTCACATGGTTTGTCTTGGCGAACGGAGTCACACAGGGGAGGAACTGCTTAAATTTATTCATCACGAAATCCAAACATGGCTTACTCCAAGAAAACTTAAAATGGGAATCATGGTTACCGACAATGGGAAGAACATTTTGTCTGCGTTGCGCCAAGGAAGCCTGACCCATGCCCCCTGCATGGCTCACGTCTTCAATCTGGTTGTCAAGCGGTTTCTGAAGTGTTCCCCCATCTGCAAGACATCCTAACAACTTCAAGGAAACTCCAGGGTGTGAATCATCCAATTTTTGTGCTCCTGAAGCCAACCCCAGTGTCTCTTTAAAGAAATGTTTGGGCTCCTGCTGCTGCCAACTCCAGTGTCTCTTTAAAGTAATGTTTGGGCTCCTGCTGCTGCCAACTCCAGGGTGTGATTCATCCAATTTTTGGGCTCCTGAAGCCAACCCCAGTGTCTCTTTAAAGTAATATTTGGGCCCCTGCTGCTGCCAACTCCAGGGTGTGAATCATCCAATTTTTGGGCTCCTGAAGCCAACCCCAGTGTCTCTTTAAAGTAATGTTTGGGCTCCTGCTGCTGCTGCTGCCAACTCCAGGGTGTGAATCATCCAATTTTTGGGCTCCTGAAGCCAACACCAGTGTCTCTTTAAAGTAATGTTTGGGCTCCTGCTGCTCCTGCCAACTCCGGGGTGTGAATCATCCAATTTTTGGGCTCCTGAAGCCAACTCCAGTGTCTCTTTAAAGTAATGTTTGGGCTCCTGCTGCTGCTGCTGCTGCCAACTCCAGGGTGTGATTCATCCAATTTTTGGGCTCCTGAAGCCAACCCCAGTGTCTCTTTAAAGTAATGTTTGGGCTCCTGCTGCTGCTGCTGCCAACTCCAGGGTTTGAATCATCCAATTTTTGGGCTCCTGAAGCCAACCCCAGTGTCTCTTTAAAGTAATATTTGGGCTCCTGCTGCTGCTGCCAACTCCAGGGTGTGAGTCATCCAATTTTTGGGCTTCTGAAGCCAACTCCAGTGTCTCTTTAAAGTAATGTTTGGGCTCCTGCTGCTGCCAACTCCAGGGTGTGATTCATCCAATTTTTGGGCTCCTGAAGCCAACTCCAGTGTCTCTTTAAAGTAATGTTTGGGCTCCTGCTGCCAACTCCAGGGTGTGATTCATCCAATTTTTGGGCTCCTGAAGCCAACCCCAGTGTCTCTTTAAAATAATATTTGGGCTCCTGCTGCTGCTGCTGCTGCCAACTCCAGGGTGTGAATCATCCAATTTTTGGGCTCCTGAAGCCAACCTCAGTGTCTTTTTAAAGTAATGCTTGGGCTCCTGCTGCTGCTGCCAACTCCATGGTGTGAATCATCCAATTTTTAGGCTCCTGAAGCCAACCCCAGTGTCTCTTTAAAGTAATGTTTGGGCTCCTGCTGCTGCTGCTGCCAACTCCAGGGTGTGAATCATCCAATAATTTGGGCTCCTGAAGCCAACTCCCGTGTCTCTTTAAAGTAATGTTTGGGCTCCTGCTGCTGCCAACTCCAGGGTGTGATTCATCCAATTTTTGGGCTCCTGAAGCCAACCCCAGTGTCTCTTTAAAGTAATATTTGGGCTCCTGCCGCTGCCAACTCCAGGGTGTGATTCATCCAATTTTTGGGCTCCTGAAGCCAACTCCAGTGTCTCTTTAAAGTAATGTTTGGGCTCCTGCTGCCAACTCCAGGGTGTGATTCATCCAATTTTTGGGCTCCTGAAGCCAACCCCAGTATCTCTTTAAAATAATATTTGGGCTCCTGCTGCTGCTGCCAACTCCAGGGTGTGATTCATCCAATTTTTGGGCTCCTGAAGCCAACCCCAGTGTCTCTTTAAAGTAATATTTGGGCTCCTGCTGCTGCTGCCAACTCCAGGGTGTGATTCATCCAATTTTTGGGCTTCTGAAGCCAACTCCAGTGTCTCTTTAAAGTAATGTTTGGGCTCCTGCTGCTGCCAACTCCAGGGTGTGATTCATCCAATTTTTGGGCTCCTGAAGCCAACTCCAGTGTCTCTTTAAAGTAATGTTTGGGCTCCTGCTGCCAACTCCCGGGTGTGATTCATCCAATTTTTGGGCTCCTGAAGCCAACCCCAGTGTCTCTTTAAAATAATATTTGGGCTCCTGCTGCTGCTGCCAACTCCAGGGTGTGATTCATCCAATTTTTGGGCTTCTGAAGCCAACTCCAGTGTCTCTTTAAAGTAATGTTTGGGCTCCTGCTGCTGCCAACTCCAGGGTGTGATTCATCCAATTTTTGGGCTCCTGAAGCCAACCCCAGTGTCTCTTTAAAGTAATATTTGGGCTCCTGCCGCTGCCAACTCCAGGGTGTGATTCATCCAATTTTTGGGCTCCTGAAGCCAACTCCAGTGTCTCTTTAAAGTAATGTTTGGGCTCCTGCTGCCAACTCCAGGGTGTGATTCATCCAATTTTTGGGCTCCTGAAGCCAACCCCAGTATCTCTTTAAAATAATATTTGGGCTCCTGCTGCTGCTGCCAACTCCAGGGTGTGATTCATCCAATTTTTGGGCTCCTGAAGCCAACCCCAGTGTCTCTTTAAAGTAATATTTGGGCTCCTGCTGCTGCTGCCAACTCCAGGGTGTGATTCATCCAATTTTTGGGCTTCTGAAGCCAACTCCAGTGTCTCTTTAAAGTAATGTTTGGGCTCCTGCTGCTGCCAACTCCAGGGTGTGATTCATCCAATTTTTGGGCTCCTGAAGCCAACTCCAGTGTCTCTTTAAAGTAATGTTTGGGCTCCTGCTGCCAACTCCCGGGTGTGATTCATCCAATTTTTGGGCTCCTGAAGCCAACCCCAGTGTCTCTTTAAAATAATATTTGGGCTCCTGCTGCTGCTGCCAACTCCAGGGTGTGATTCATCCAATTTTTGGGCTCCTGAAGCCAACCCCAGTGTCTCTTTAAAGTAATGTTTGGGCTCCTGCTGCTGCTGCCAACTCCAGGGTGTGAATCATCCAATTTTTGGGCTCCTGAAGCCAACCTCAGTGTCTCTTTAAAGTAATGCTTGGGCTCCTGCTGCTGCTGCCAACTCCATGGTGTGAATCATCCAATTTTTGGGCTCCTGAAGCCAACCCCAGTGTCTCTTTAAAGTAATATTTGGGCTCCTGCTGCTGCTGCCAACTCCAGGGTGTGATTCATCCAATTTTTGGGCTTCTGAAGCCAACTCCAGTGTCTCTTTAAAGTAATGTTTGGGCTCCTGCTGCTGCCAACTCCAGGGTGTGATTCATCCAATTTTTGGGCTCCTGAAGCCAACTCCAGTGTCTCTTTAAAGTAATGTTTGGGCTCCTGCTGCCAACTCCAGGGTGTGATTCATCCAATTTTTGGGCTCCTGAAGCCAACCCCAGTGTCTCTTTAAAATAATATTTGGGCTCCTGCTGCTGCTGCTGCTGCCAACTCCAGGGTGTGATTCATCCAATTTTTGGGCTCCTGAAGCCAACCCCAGTGTCTCTTTAAAGTAATGTTTGGGCTCCTGCTGCTGCCAACTCCAGGGTGTGAATCATCCAATTTTTGGGCTCCTGAAGCCAACCTCAGTGTCTCTTTAAAGTAATGCTTGGGCTCCTGCTGCTGCTGCCAACTCCATGGTGTGAATCATCCAATTTTTGGGCTCCTGAAGCCAACCCCAGTGTCTCTTTAAAGTAATGTTTGGGCTCCTGCTGCTGCTGCTGCCAACTCCAGGGTGTGAATCATCCAATAATTTGGGCTCCTGAAGCCAACTCCCGTGTCTCTTTAAAGTAATGTTTGGGCTCCTGCTGCTGCCAACTCCAGGGTGTGATTCATCCAATTTTTGGGCTCCTGAAGCCAACCCCAGTGTCTCTTTAAAGTAATATTTGGGCTCCTGCCGCTGCCAACTCCAGGGTGTGATTCATCCAATTTTTGGGCTCCTGAAGCCAACTCCAGTGTCTCTTTAAAGTAATGTTTGGGCTCCTGCTGCCAACTCCAGGGTGTGATTCATCCAATTTTTGGGCTCCTGAAGCCAACCCCAGTGTCTCTTTAAAGTAATATTTGGGCTCCTGCTGCTGCTGCCAACTCCAGGGTGTGATTCATCCAATTTTTGGGCTTCTGAAGCCAACTCCAGTGTCTCTTTAAAGTAATGTTTGGGCTCCTGCTGCTGCCAACTCCAGGGTGTGATTCATCCAATTTTTGGGCTCCTGAAGCCAACTCCAGTGTCTCTTTAAAGTAATGTTTGGGCTCCTGCTGCCAACTCCCGGGTGTGATTCATCCAATTTTTGGGCTCCTGAAGCCAACCCCAGTGTCTCTTTAAAATAATATTTGGGCTCCTGCTGCTGCTGCCAACTCCAGGGTGTGATTCATCCAATTTTTGGGCTCCTGAAGCCAACCCCAGTGTCTCTTTAAAGTAATGTTTGGGCTCATGCTGCTGCCAACCCCAGGGTGTGAATCATCCAATTTTTGGGCTCCTGAAGCCAACCTCAGTGTCTCTTTAAAGTAATGCTTGGGCTCCTGCTGCTGCTGCCAACTCCATGGTGTGAATCATCCAATTTTTGGGCTCCTGAAGCCAACCCCAGTGTCTCTTTAAAGTAATATTTGGGCTCCTGCTGCTGCTGCCAACTCCAGGGTGTGATTCATCCAATTTTTGGGCTTCTGAAGCCAACTCCAGTGTCTCTTTAAAGTAATGTTTGGGCTCCTGCTGCTGCCAACTCCAGGGTGTGATTCATCCAATTTTTGGGCTCCTGAAGCCAACTCCAGTGTCTCTTTAAAGTAATGTTTGGGCTCCTGCTGCCAACTCCAGGGTGTGATTCATCCAATTTTTGGGCTCCTGAAGCCAACCCCAGTGTCTCTTTAAAATAATATTTGGGCTCCTGCTGCTGCTGCCAACTCCAGGATGTGATTCATCCAATTTTTGGGCTCCTGAAGCCAACCCCAGTGTCTCTTTAAAGTAATGTTTGGGCTCCTGCTGCTGCCAACTCCAGGGTGTGAATCATCCAATTTTTGGGCTCCTGAAGCCAACCTCAGTGTCTCTTTAAAGTAATGCTTGGGCTCCTGCTGCTGCTGCCAACTCCATGGTGTGAATCATCCAATTTTTGGGCTCCTGAAGCCAACCCCAGTGTCTCTTTAAAATAATATTTGGGCTCCTGCTGCTGCTGCTGCTGCCAACTCCAGGGTGTGATTCATCCAATTTTTGGGCTCCTGAAGCCAACCCCAGTGTCTCTTTAAAGTAATATTTGGGCTCCTGCTGCTGCTGCCAACTCCAGGGTGTGATTCATCCAATTTTTGGGCTTCTGAAGCCAACTCCAGTGTCTCTTTAAAGTAATGTTTGGGCTCCTGCTGCTGCCAACTCCAGGGTGTGATTCATCCAATTTTTGGGCTCCTGAAGCCAACTCCAGTGTCTCTTTAAAGTAATGTTTGGGCTCCTGCTGCCAACTCCAGGGTGTGATTCATCCAATTTTTGGGCTCCTGAAGCCAACCCCAGTGTCTCTTTAAAATAATATTTGGGCTCCTGCTGCTGCTGCTGCTGCCAACTCCAGGGTGTGATTCATCCAATTTTTGGGCTCCTGAAGCCAACCCCAGTGTCTCTTTAAAGTAATGTTTGGGCTCCTGCTGCTGCCAACCCCAGGGTGTGAATCATCCAATTTTTGGGCTCCTGAAGCCAACCTCAGTGTCTCTTTAAAGTAATGCTTGGGCTCCTGCTGCTGCTGCCAACTCCATGGTGTGAATCATCCAATTTTTGGGCTCCTGAAGCCAACCCCAGTGTCTCTTTAAAGTAATATTTGGGCTCCTGCTGCTGCTGCCAACTCCAGGGTGTGATTCATCCAATTTTTGGGCTTCTGAAGCCAACTCCAGTGTCTCTTTAAAGTAATGTTTGGGCTCCTGCTGCTGCCAACTCCAGGGTGTGATTCATCCAATTTTTGGGCTCCTGAAGCCAACTCCAGTGTCTCTTTAAAGTAATGTTTGGGCTCCTGCTGCCAACTCCAGGGTGTGATTCATCCAATTTTTGGGCTCCTGAAGCCAACCCCAGTGTCTCTTTAAAATAATATTTGGGCTCCTGCTGCTGCTGCCAACTCCAGGGTGTGATTCATCCAATTTTTGGGCTCCTGAAGCCAACACCAGTGTCTCTTTAAAGTAATGTGTGGGCTCCTGCTGCTGCTGCCAACTCCAGGGTGTGAATCATTCAATTTTTGGGCTCCTGAAGCCAACCCCAGTGTCTCTTTAAAGTAATGTTTGGGCTCCTGCTGCTGCCAACTCCAGGGTGTGAATCATCCAATTTTTGGGCTCCTGAAGCCAACCTCAGTGTCTCTTTAAAGTAATGCTTGGGCTCCTGCTGCTGCTGCCAACTCCATGGTGTGAATCATCCAATTTTTGGGCTCCTGAAGCCAACCCCAGTGTCTCTTTAAAGTAATGTTTGGGCTCCTGCTGCTGCTGCTGCCAACTCCAGGGTGTGACTCATCCAATATTTGGGCTCCTGAAGCCAACTCCCGTGTCTCTTTAAAGTAATGTTTGGGCTCCTGCTGCTGCCAACTCCAGGGTGTGATTCATCCAATTTTTGGGCTCCTGAAGCCAACCCCAGTGTCTCTTTAAAGTAATATTTGGGCTCCTGCCGCTGCCAACTCCAGGGTGTGATTCATCCAATTTTTGGGCTCCTGAAGCCAACTCCAGTGTCTCTTTAAAGTAATGTTTGGGCTCCTGCTGCCAACTCCAGGATGTGATTCATCCAATTTTTGGGCTCCTGAAGCCAACCCCAGTGTCTCTTTAAAATAATATTTAGGCTCCTGCTGCTGCTGCCAACTCCAGGGTGTGATTCATCCAATTTTTGGGCTCCTGAAGCCAACACCAGTGTCTCTTTAAAGTAATGTTTGGGCTCCTGCTGCTGCTGCCAACTCCAGGGTGTGAATCATTCAATTTTTGGGCTCCTGAAGCCAACCCCAGTGTCTCTTTAAAGTAATGCTTGGGCTCCTGCTGCTGCTGCCAACTCCATGGTGTGAATCATCCAATTTTTGGGCTCCTGAAGCCAACCCCAGTGTCTCTTTAAAGTAATATTTGGGCTCCTGCTGCTGCTGCCAACTCCAGGGTGTGATTCATCCAATTTTTGGGCTTCTGAAGCCAACTCCAGTGTCTCTTTAAAGTAATGTTTGGGCTCCTGCTGCTGCCAACTCCAGGGTGTGATTCATCCAATTTTTGGGCTCCTGAAGCCAACTCCAGTGTCTCTTTAAAGTAATGTTTGGGCTCCTGCTGCCAACTCCAGGGTGTGATTCATCCAATTTTCGGGCTCCTGAAGCCAACCCCAGTGTCTCTTTAAAATAATATTCGGGCTCCTGCTGCTGCTGCTGCCAACTCCAGGGTGTGATTCATCCAATTTTTGGGCTCCTGAAGCCAACACCAGTGTCTCTTTAAAGTAATGTGTGGGTTCCTGCTGCTGCTGCCAACTCCAGGGTGTGAATCATTCAATTTTTGGGCTCCTGAAGCCAACCCCAGTGTCTCTTTAAAGTAATGTTTGGGCTCCTGCTGCTGCTGCTGCCAACTCCAGGGTGTGAATCATCCAATTTTTGGGCTCCTGAAGCCAGCCTCAGTGTCTCTTTAAAGTAATGCTTGGGCTCCTGCTGCTGCTGCCAACTCCATGGTGTGAATCATCCAATTTTTGGGCTCCTGAAGCCAACCCCAGTGTCTCTTTAAAGTAATGTTTGGGCTCCTGCTGCTGCTGCTGCCAACTCCAGGGTGTGAATCATCCAATATTTGGGCTCCTGAAGCCAACTCCCGTGTCTCTTTAAAGTAATGTTTGGGCTCCTGCTGCTGCCAACTCCAGGGTGTGATTCATCCAATTTTTGGGCTCCTGAAGCCAACCCCAGTGTCTCTTTAAAGTAATATTTGGGCTCCTGCCGCTGCCAACTCCAGGGTGTGATTCATCCAATTTTTGGGCTCCTGAAGCCAACCCCACTGTCTCTTTAAAGTAATAATTGGGCTCCTGCTGCTGCTGCTGCTGCTGCCAGCTCCGGGGTGTGAATCATCCAATTTTTGGGCTCCTGAAGCCAACCCCAGTGTCTCTTTAAAGTAATGTTTGGGCTCCTGCTGCTGCTGCTGCCGCCAACTCCAGGGTGTGATTCATCCAATTTTGGGCTCCTGCTGCCAAATCCAGTGTCTCTTTAAAGTAATATTTGGGCTCCTGCTGCTGCTGCTTGCAACTGCAGGGTGTGATTCATCCAATCTTTGGGCTCCTGCAGCCAACTCCAGTGTCTCTTTCAAGCTATGTTTGGGCTTTTGCTGCTGCTGCTGTTGCTGCTGCTGCTGCTGCTGCTGCTTGAAACTCCAGGGTGTGTCAGTCAATTTTTGGGCTCCTGCTGCTGCCAACTCCAGTGTCTCTTTCAGCCAATGTTTGGGCTCCTGCCCCTCATAGTGATGCCACTTCAACTCTCTGCAATTGTGCCGCTCTGCGGTTCTATTAGCGATGCCTCTGATCTGCATGTGATATTTATTCAAAGTATTATTTAACTAACCCAGCACGCATCCTGTGCGTGTTACAGCAAGGCAGAATGGTTTACAACCCTATTGAGGCTCTAGGAGGCTCAGAAATAGCCGTTTTTAATAGCGATTCGTCGCGAATAAATTCAGGCCGAATCGATTTTTGTCGGAAAATTCGGCGAATCAGTCGAATCGAATTTTTCAAAAGTTCGCTCATCTCTAGTCTCCAGAACTGCACACAGTATTCTAGCTGTGGCCTTACCAGGGCTCTATACAGAGGCATCACAACCTCTCTCTTCCTACTGGTGATGCCTCGAGCTATGCAGCCGAGCATCCTGCTTGCTTTTCCCACTGCCTGGCTACACTGTCCACTCATTTTGCAGCTATCAGTAATCAGTATCCCTAAATCTCTCTCCTCCGAGGTCATGGCTAACACAGTGCTGCCCATACAGTACTCAGAGCAGGGATTCCTTCTACCCAAGTGCATGATTTTACATTTAGAGACATTAAACTCTAGTTTCCACAGTTTTGACCATCTATCCAGTAAAGCTAAATCATTTTCCATGTTGCAGACACCTCCAGGAATATCCACCCTATTACTAACCTTTGTATCATCAGAAAACAGACAAACTTTTCCTACCAAGCCTTCTCCTATGTCACTTACAAATATATTAAAAAGAATGGGGCCCAGGACAGAGCCTTGCGGGACACCACTTGTATCTCGCCTTTGTTCAGATTGCACACCATTAACAACAACGCTCTGATACCGATCCCTCAGCCAACTAGAAATCCACTGAACTATCCAGGGATTGAGTCCTACCTTCAATAACTTATCTATGAGCTCCTTATGTAGTACAGTGTCAAAGGCTTTGCTAAAATCCACCTTCATCTAACACTCTAGTGACATTGTCAAAGAAATCAATAAGATTGGTCTGACATGATCTGCGTTCAGTAAAGCCGTGCTGTTTTGGGTCCAATAGGTCATTATTTTTTAGATGGTAATTTATCTGTTTTTTTAGGAGTGTTTCCATTAATTTGACCACTATAGATGTTAATCTAACTGGCCTGTAATTACTGGCATCTTCTCTACTCCCCTTTTTATGGATTGGTACGACATTGGCCATTCTCCAATCATCTGGAACCTCACCAGTTGAAAGGGAATGGTTAAGTAAATAAGTCAGAGGGGCTGCAATCACAAACCTAAGTTCCCTTAGAATTCTGGGGTGGATTCCATCTGGACCCATCGCCTTACTTACCTTTAGATGTGCCAGCTCAGCTAAGACATCAGCCTCTAGAAACTCCGGAGCTGTGCCCTCCCAGCTGGATGCTGTGCTATGGCCATGCCTGCTACTATCTGAAAATACTGAACAAAAGTAGCTATTCAGATGGTCAAGGTATATTGTGGATGATGAGCGCTGGAGATGGTGGGAAGCTGCTGCCACTTATAGGGGGTCACTTCCCCTATTGGAAATGCAAGTGCTGGGAGTGTACAATTCCTAGCCGATGGAAGGAAAAGACTGTTGTGGCACGCTAGGTAGAGTTACACTTTAAAGTTATGTCTCAGGTAGATTCAGAGATGTCCCCTTTACTTGGAAAATACCAGGTTTAGGGTGTATATTTTTATGCGCTGTGTACTTATAAGACACTGCACTGTGAGTGGCAGTTCTTATTCTTTACAGCATAAAACCATTTTCTTATATATGTGTATGAAATTAGTTTAGCCGATATAAAAGATATGAAATTAAAGACTTACCGCCAAGGCCCGGGGGTGCTTAACCTGCCCAGGGCCTCTGACGTAAGGAGGTTCTCAGCGACGTTAGGTTGACTTCTTATGTGGTGCTGTTAAATCACCTTGGAGTTGTTTCAGCGGGGTCTGGGTCCCAGTCGGTGAAATTGGTTGCCTTCAAGCGAATAAAGGATACCGCAGGAGTGTTTAGATTAAACACACTTTTATTCAGGAACAGGGATAAAACAATGGAAGGGGGTAGTGGTAGGAAAAAGTCACTGTGGGGGGATGGGGTTGGGGAAAACCAGGCGGCGGTAGTCCGTGCTGCTGGGCTGATGAAAGGTTCTTAGTTCATGGAGGTAAAAGTTTATTGTCTATTTCAGACTTTTCAAATTTTCATAGAAGTAATGGTCCGTTGTTTCCTTAAAAGTTTGATTGGAGCGGCGTCCTTGCCCTTGCCCTTGGAGCCGGGCAAGGACGCCGCTCCAATCAAACTTTTAAGGAAACAACGGACCATTACTTCTATGAAAATTTGAAAAGTCTGAAATAGACAATAAACTTTTACCTCCATGAACCTTTCATCAGCCCAGCAGCACGGACTACCGCCGCCTGGTTTTCCCCAACCCCATCCCCCCACAGTGACTTTTTCCTACCACTACCCCCTTCCATTGTTTTATCCCTGTTCCTGAATAAAAGTGTGTTTAATCTAAACACTCCTGCGGTATCCTTTATTCGCTTGAAGGCAACCAATTCACCAACTGGGACCCAGACCCCGCTGAAACAACTCCAAGGTGATTTAACAGCACCACATAAGAAGTCAACCTAACGTCGCTGAGAACCTCCTTACGTCAGAGGCCCTGGGCAGGTTAAGCACCCCCGGGCCTTGGCGGTAAGTCTTTAATTTCATATCTTTTATATCGGCTAAACTAATTTCATACACATATATAAGAAAATGGTTTTATGCTGTAAAGAATAAGAACTGCCACTCACAGTGCAGTGTCTTATAAGTACACAGCGCATAAAAATATACACCCTAAACCTGGTATTTTCCAAGTAAAGGGGACATCTCTGAATCTACCTGAGACATAACTTTAAAGTGTAACTCTACCTAGCGCGCCACAACAGTCTTTTCCTTCCATCGGCTAGGAATTGTACACTCCCAGCACTTGCATTCAGATGGTCAGCCACAGCCTTATCTCGGTCAATATATTTATTTTCCCTATTTCTAATTTTTGAGACTGCATTGTTTTTCTTTCTGTCACTAATATATCGGAAAAAGGTTTTTATCTCCCCTCTTCATAGGTTTGGCCATTTCTTCCTCCTTTTGCCCTTTAGCAGTCCTTATCAGTTTTGCTTCCCTCTGTTTAATTTTATATGCCTCTCTGTCAGCTACACGTCCATTTACTTTATACATCTTATAGGCAGACTTCTTATCTTTTATGATAGTGCTGACTTCCCTAGTAAACCATAATGGTTTCTTCTTCCTTTTATTCTTGCTAGTTTGTTTCACATATTTCTTAGTTGCCTTTAAGATGGGCATTTTTAATAGTGACCATTGGGCACTCACTTCTGCTACTCTGTTCCACTCACCTAATTTTCTTTCTACATACTCCGCCATTTCCTTGAAGTTTGTCTTCCTAAAGTCTAGCACTTTGGTTCTGGTGTGTGATTGCACAATGTCTGTTTTTATTCTGAACCATAAGCATTGATGGTCACTGGAACCCAGATTGTCTTCAACCCTGACCTCGGACACCAGATCCCCATTGGTCAGAACTAAGTCCAGAATGTTATCTCCTCTAGTTGGCAATGTCACAAGTTGTTTTAGAGACACTCCATTAAGTGCCTCTAATATAGGCCTGCTCTTGCATGTCGATGCACTTGGGATATTCCAGTCCACATCAGTCATGTTGAAGTCACCTGTAATTACAATGTCCCCCTTCTCTGCCATTCCACTGATTTCATCTATTAACAGGTTATCTAGATCCTCAGATTGTCCAGGGGGCCTATATATCACACCAATTCTGACCACAGCTCCCTCCTTAGTCTGCATGGTAACCCAGAGAGTTTCTAGTTTATTATGTGTATGCTGAATTATTGTTAATTGAAGTGTAGTCTTGACATAAATGGCTACTCCACCGCCCTTTCTATCCAATCTGTCTTTTCTGTACAATGTGTAACCGGGTATGGCTATCTCCCAGTCATTGTGATCCTTGAACCAAGTCTCTGTTATTGCAACAAGATCCAATTCATCTCTGGATATGATAGCCATTATTTCACAGAGCTTGTTGCCCAAGCTGCGAGCATTGGTACACATCATGTGGATGTTGTTGGTATTGTATTTTAGTGTGGACTTGATCTTTTCCACCTCTAGCCTACCACTGACCGGGCTTCCTGCTTCAATGTCCTGCCTTATCCTAAATGGTAGGGGACAGAAATCACCCTTACAAGTTACATCTCTGTCCCCTTCCTCTAGTTTAAGTCAAAAAATGCTCTGAGTTCCACTCCAAGTTCTTCTGTGCCTTTCTGTGAAGGATGCAAGCCATCCCTCTTAAACAACTCATTGTTCGACCACCTTCTAACATCATGACTAATACATCCAAAGCCTTTGTCTTCACACGACTTACGTAACCACAAATTGAACTTGGCGATGTTGGGTGCCTTTTTTCCCTGATTACATACTGGCAAAACTTCAGAAAAGGTGATGGAACCTGTTATTTTGCAAAGTTCCTGACTTTTTGGAAGTCCCTCTGTACAACAAACAAATCTTTTTGGGATAAGTCATTTGTGCCAAGATGTAGCACAATGTCCACTCGGTTATGTTTGCTTGCAGACGTCACAATATTTATAATACGTTTCTTATCCCTATTAACCGTGGCACCTGGGAGACACCTTACTTCCTTTAGCTCATCTTTATCCTGTCCAAAGCCACACCTCTAATTGTTGAGTCACCAACCAGAATATGCCTTTTCCTATTGGTTGGCTTGGTAATTGTTCCTTGCTGCCCTTTTGTACTCATTTTATTTGGTCCCTTACTTAAGTCCACTTCCTTTGATCTTACCAAATCCTGCCCAGACTGGGCGTTAGCAGATACATCCACATCAAGCTCAGAAAGAACAGCAAATGGGTTATATTGGCTTAGTCCAAAATGTTGATGTTTTTGTTCTACATTGCACAATCTTTCAGAGCCAACAGTCTTCCACTGTGCCCCTCTCTTGTGAAGTCTTTGTGGAAGTGGTGGCTGTATACCAAGCTGCTTTACTGGCTGGGATAGCTTCATAACTTCAGGCTGAAGAGTAGAAACTAAAGACTGTAATTTTGAAATCTTGTCATACCACCCCTTCATTTGCATACAAATTGGACAGCATTGCGAGTTCCACAGAGTACTACGAAACACAACGGCCAGGCAAGAGTTACACTGCACCAAACCAGACATTCTAGATAATTAGAATAGGTATGGCAAAAAAGTAAAATGCTGTACTCACCACTATTTCTTGTGTCCAACCCCTGCTGTTTTCAAACTACTGCAGTTTTTAAAACTACACACTTCTGTCCTGCTGCACTTATGTCAAGCTGCTCTCACACAGGCTGAAACTCTACAGAGTGAAACTCCACATAGCAGCTCACCTGTTTATATACAAGCCCCTCTTAGTTAAGCTAATGAGAGATTGCTAGCTCTTTTGCTATGTTAATTAGAACCTGCCCTATTTAATCAACACCTGTTTAGCAAACAGCAACAGGCCAAAACTTTTACTACCAATGCAATACTATCCACATCACATTTGAGACAAATTAAAACGGTACACTTTTGACTTATAAAAGGAGGATTCAAATAAGTCAAATACAAAAACAGTTACTTACCAAATCCAACGTAACTACTTGGTTTAGGTAGAAAAGCAAGAGCAATATAGGTAGGTGTAATCTGTATCACGAAATAGGCTTGCAAGGCCTGGGCATAAAACCAAATTCAAACACACTGTTAGATGGCCTTCAATGGGTTGCCCCTGGTCAGAGTTAAATGCACTACAGCAAGCTTTAAAACATGGTTTTGGTAGAAAAGCAAGAGCAGTGTAGGCAGGTGGGTATGATCTCTATCACTAACTAGGCTTGCAAGGCCTGGGCATAAAACCAAATACAAACATACTGTTAGATGGCCTTAAATTGGTTGCCCCTGGTCAGAGTTAAATACACTACAGGAAGCTTTAAAACATGGTTTTGGTCGAAAAGAAAGAGCAATACAAGCAGATAGGTGTGATCTGTATCACTAAGTAGGCTTGTAAGGCCTGGGCATAAAACCAAATGCAAACACATTGTCAGATGGACTTAAATGGGATGCCCCTGGTCAGAGTTCAATACACTACAGGAAGCTTTAAAACGTGGTTTTGGTAGAAAAGCAAGAGCAATATAAGCAGGTGTTTTAGCTAAAAACTAATGCAAACACACTGTCAGATGGCCTTAAATGGGATGCTCCTGATCAAAGTTATATGCACTACAGCAAATTTTAAAACTTGGTTTTGGTAGAAAAGAAAGAGCAATATAGGAAGGTGGGTGTGATCTGTAACACTAACTAGGCTTGCAAGGCCGGGGCATAAAGCCAAATGCAAACACACTGTCAGATGGCCTTAAATGGGATGCCCCTGGTCAGAGTTAATTGCACTACAGCAAGCTTCAAAACATGGTTTTGGAGAAAAGTAAGAGCAATATAGGCAGGTGGGTGTGATCTGTATCACTAACTAGGCTTGCAAGGCTTGGGCATAAAACCAAATACATTCACACTGTCAGATGGCCTTAAATGGGATGCCCCTGTTCAAAGTTAAATGTACTACAGCAAGCTTTAAAACATGGTTTTGGTAGAAAAGCAAGAGCAATAGAGGCAGGTGTAGCTAAAAACAAATGCAAAGACACTGTCATATGTCCTTAAATGGGATGTCCCTGGTCAAAGTTAAATGCACTACAGCAAGCTTCGAAGATCGAATTGTGGCAATATTCAGATTCATTCAGAATCAAAATTTTCCTGAATTTCGTAATGAATTTAGATTGGGCAGATTCAATTTGCAAATTCCTAACTACCATAATAGGATACAATTCGGGTGTGCATAATTCCAGGATTTAGGGGCCAAATCAGGAGATTCACGGATGAACTGAATAGGTTTTGGCTCAAAACTAGACATTAAAGGAGCAGTATCGCAAATTTTTCCTGGTGACTTATATTTAAATGGTACTTTGAATGTAGGTAAGTGTTGGAGTAAGAATTACAAATGTAGAAACAAATGATGTGTGTGTTGAGCAGCTGGAGACTAATAGCTCATGTTTATGTCTGCTGAATGTCAGAGCCCGACACTCTGGCCTGTACCACTCTGAGGAGCGGGGGAAATGTAACAAAGTATCAGCTGTTCAGTGCTGGCAGCCGTCCAGCATAATATAACAACATTGCAACATTGCCTGGCCAGAACTTATATATCTAAAACAGAGAGAAAAGCTCTAGAAGTCATTTAGCTGATTTTGACAGTTTTCCCTTCATGTTGGCTCTGCTGCAGAATATTTCAGTTTACCATTTTCTCTTTCATATTCTTATTTTTCATTTTTCCATATGATCTTTCTTTCAGCTTTGTGTGTTTTGAGCAAAGCCCAACCCAGTATTTTCACTGGGGGGACTTGAATGCCCTGACTTGGAATGCTCTGATATGTGAAATCCCCAAGTTCGCCTGTGAAAACGTACCTTTCCCTGTCCCACAGCGCATGCGCGGGCTCTCATCCAATCAGCTCTGTTTGCTCACAGATGGGGAGCTTGAGCAGTAACCTTCCTGGCGGCCCGAGCGCCTGCGTGAGCGTGGCAGAAAAATGGGGGATCTGTGGTTATCCAGGGGTCGTTTCACTCAGTGGGGCATCCAGATTTAGGATGACCAAGGGGGAAGGTCAATGGCCGGGTCTTATAGACTTCAGGGTCGGCCACTTAGGGTTTTGTTCCACTTTAATACCTTTAGATTTTCCTGCACAGTTATTCAAAGAAGAATTTCAGTCATTTTCAGTCAGTTTAGTTTATTTTGTATAGATTTTACACATTTGAGTCACCTGGTCTCATAACAAAAGCAGCACCTCACACACACACAGCCGTTACCACTGATTACAGTGTCAGCCTCTGAGGTAAAGTGTTGCTAGGAGACCAGTGGGCTAAATGAAGCAGCTCACTAAATACAACCCAGCAGATCCCCCTATTCCGCAAATGGACTGAGCCATTGTCAATACAATTTAAAAGAAAGGCATATATTTTTTTCTTTTTCTATTGCCAGATTATTTATACACATGTTAGAAGCTATTGTGTGGCTATTTAATTATTTATCTTTTTTAATGCAAATTTCGCGATACAGTGGGTTCTTATTTTTATTTTGAAACTGTATTTTTCTTACTTTAACTGTTCGGGAATTGATAATGGGTTCAAAGGACCCCTATACCAGTTTAGAGGGTTATGTTGGGCATGCCACCTTCCAGCATCAGCAGGTGGCATGCCGGATAATTTGACCCGATCTTGCCGGTATCCAGTCTGGGACAAACTAAAGTGAATTGTCAAGATCCAGGTTGAAACTAACTTTGGACCATCACTAGTTATAGTATATATGTAGCTGGAAGCTAAATGAACTGACATTTCCAGTACGATTTTACTTATTACTGCAGCTTTCACTATTATTTTCCTGTAACATAAAGTTTGGTGTTCATCTCTGGTTTTATGAGAATAGTGTAAAATTTAGGGAAAAATATACAGCCCAGTAATCCAGCACTGGATGTCAGTATGGCAAATATCTCCACAGCCACCATGTATTTTCCTCTGGTGCTCAGATAGGCCGGGATCATGGCAATCCAGACACTGCAGAACACCAGCATGCTGAACGTGATGTACTTGGCCTCATTAAAACTGTCCGGTAATGTCCTCACCATGAAAGCCAGAACAAAGCTCACAGCTGCCAGAAACCCCATATAACCCAACACTAGGTAGAAGCCAATAACTGACCCTTCATTACACTGAATGATGATCTTCTCAGCATACGAGGACATGTCATACTCTTGATAAGGTGGAGAAACTGACAACCAAATTACACAAATCAGGACTTGGACAGAGGAACATATTAGTACAGCATATTTAGCCAGTTTTATGCCAACCCACTTTTTCCAGTAGCTGCCCGGTTTTGTGACTTTGAAAGCAACCCAGACGGTGATAGTCTTGGCCAGAACAGAAGAAACAGAAATGGTGAAAAAGATCCCAAATGCTGCTTGTCTCAGCATGCAGGTTATATCTACAGGAGGACCGAGGAACAAGAAGACACAGAGGAAGCTCAGCAAGATGGAGGTCAGGAGAAGGATGCTCAAAGTCCGGTTATTCGCTTTAACTACTGGAGTGTCCCAAAAGGAGGTAAATACTTTTAGTCCAATTGCACAGATTACAAAGCCCAAAAATGAGATGATACAAATTGCAGGAGTCAAATCATCTTCATATGAGAGGTAATCAAAGGTTTTTGGAATGCATCTGACTTTCTTCTCATCTGGCCACTCTTCAGTAGGGCACTTCTCACAGTTTTCCCTATCTGCAGGAAGTAAATTAACACAATATAATATAAAAGCTCAATATGCGCATTTTGGGAAAAGACAGTTAAAGGGATACAGAAGGCTAAGGCATTTTGTTAGACCATTGTTTCAGGCTACATTTGGCACTGTCCTAAACTGCTTATTATTTTTAAATTAAAGAAGGAAAGAGATATTGAGGTTTACAATTAACCTTATGATTTCTCTTCTGAAGCATAAATAATTAGTGAGGTGAGACAGGCATTCCTATAACATAGCTGTTCTCCCTCTCTCCCAGTGTCCACAATCTGATGATGTGGAGCTTTAGACCACCAGCTTAGCCCTATGATTGGTGGTCTATGGCAAAGGAATTCAGAGTGTGTGCCACAGCTACTTTGCCTTGTTTCTACTTTCAAAAGCAGATGTGTTCTGACAGGAAGAGAGAGGGCAGCCATGATGAGGTGAGCAGCTAAATGACAGT
Organism: Gastrophryne carolinensis; assembly: GCA_027917425.1. Classification (NCBI taxonomy): domain Eukaryota; kingdom Metazoa; phylum Chordata; class Amphibia; order Anura; family Microhylidae; genus Gastrophryne; species Gastrophryne carolinensis. The sequence continues at coordinate 644,293,035 of CM051234.1, read as the reverse complement.
TTATGCACTTTGTTTACAGAGTCTTTAAGTATGTAGTGCTTTAATAAACACTGCTACATTTAAGGACCAAAAACAACTATATGTGCATAGAGCATTCTCCTGAGTACACTAATTTCCATAAAAATGTTATTCACAATAACCCTATGTGAACCTCAAAGCCAACAGGTTACTACTGTAATTCTGCTCAAAAATGTGCAGCCTTCCTTGACCCAAGATCCTAAGCATATATTTCCACAACTGCTAGTGAGTGGTCTACAATTCCTATATCTTGGAACCTCCTCTCCTACTGAGTTCCTGAAAACTTGAAAAGAGGTTTCTAAGGTGGATCAACAGTTCTGTGCCATCTTGGCCTCCCAAAGAAACCAGCTGATATTCACCTAGAAGCCTTACTTACCATACATTCAACTTTCTGCAGAGGCAGCCCTCGGGGCAATCTAAACACTGTTCCTGGTGGGAAAAGCATGTAAGGGGAATGTTGAGGCCTGTTGCTTGATGTGTCCGCAACCAATAATTTTAGGTATTATCTTGGTGATAGATACTTGTCCCTGGGGCATCCCGATTTTGGATGCTCTGCTGTGTAAAACTCCAGATTTCCCACACAACACACCTTTCTGCTATTCCCACAGGACATGAGCATGCTCTCATCAGAACTTCATGTTGTGCATATTAATGCATAGCATAAAGCCTTTGTTTTGAAAAGAGCACTGGCATAGGGAGTGGGAGTGGTCACATCCCCGGTTTCCCTGAGGTGTATGCCTTCCCCCACACTCAGCCTATCTAAATGGGCGCACCTTACATGCAGGGACACTGGGGATGTGTCTGTGGCCTGCGACCGCCTTGCCATCTGTGGACCGCTGGAAAGGTGAGAACCGCTGGGGGTTTAAACAGTGGGGCACCCCAAATTGGAATGCCAAATGGCCAGTATTTTGGGCTCCAGGTCCAGTCATAGAGGTGATAGATCAGCTTTAAGGCTTTTATGAATGCAGGTAAGATGCTGTTCAATGTCACTGTCCTGATTTTGGGGGACAAGAATATCATGGTGATGGTCTTAAGAATATCATTACGGAGCTCACAGGCGAGAAGAGTACCCTCCTAATTCAAAACATGTTCCCCTAAATCATCAGAAGGGGTACTAGAACAGGAGCCTTTTGTATGCAGTCTGGGGTGACAAAATCCTCACTCTGTTTCTGAAGGTGGCAACAGGACCTCCTTCAAGGTAAAGAAAGGTGGTCAGCTTTCATTGATATTTCATTGATACTCTATCTGTAATAGAGCATGAAATACCCTCCACTAGAATAAAAAGTAATTTAATCTTTAACCAGACTTCCTCAAACAAGGGTTATCTGCCTATCATGTTAACCAAGACATTGTAATCCTTTCTTTCTATCCAGCACATACTCATCCAAGAAATAAAGAGAGCTCACCCAAGAAAAAAGAGGCTATCAAATTATTAGTTCCGGTATTCATAAATAGAGATGAGCGAACTTTTGAAAAATTCGATTCAACTGATTCGTCGAATTTTCCAACAAAAATTGTTTCGACCCGAATTTATTCGTGATGAATCGCTATTAAAAACGGCTATTTTTGAGCCTCCTAGAGCCTCCTAGAGCCTCAATAGGGTTGTAAACCATTCTGCCTTGCTGTAACACGCACAGGATGCGTGCTGGGTTAGTTAAATAATACTTTGAATAAATATCACATGCAGATCAGAGGCATCGCTAATAGAATCGCAGAGCGGCACAATTGCAGAGAGTTGAAGTGGCATCACTATGAGCGGCAGGAGCCTAAACATTGCTTTAAAGAGACACTGGAGTTGGTAGCAGCAGGAGCCCAAAAATTGGATGAATCACACCCTGGAGTTGCAAGCAGCAGCAGGAGCCCAAACATTGGCTGAAAGAGACACTGGAGTTGGCAGCAGCAGGAGCCCAAAAATTGACTGACACACCCTGGAGTTTCAAGCAGCAGCAGCAGCAGGAGCCCAAACATAACTTGAAAGAGACACTGGAGTTGGCTGCAGGAGCCCAAAGATTGGATGAATCACACCCTGCAGTTGCAAGCAGCAGCAGCAGGAGCCCAAATATTACTTTAAAGAGACACTGGATTTGGCAGCAGGAGCCCAAAATTGGATGAATCACACCCTGGAGTTTGCAGCAGCAGCAGGAGCCCAAACATTACTTTAAAGAGACACTGGAGTTGGCTTCAGGAGCCCAAAAATTGGATGAATCACACCCTGGAGTTGGCAGCAGCAGCAGGAGCCTAAACATTACTTTAAAGAGACGCTGGGGTTGGCTTCAGGAGCCCCAAAATTGGATGAATCACACCCTAGAGTTGGCAGCAGCAGCAGCAGGAGCCCAAATATTACTTTAAAGAGACACTGGAGTTGGCTTCAGGAGCCTAAAAATTGGATGATTCACATCCTGGAGTTGGCAGCAGGAGCCCAAACATTACTTTAAAGAGACACTGGGGCTGGCTTCAGGAGCCCAAAAATTGGATGAATCACAACCTGGAGTTGGCAGCAGCAGCAGCAGGAGCCCAAATATTACTTTAAAGAGACACTGGGGTTGGCTTCAGGAGCCCAAAAATTGGATGAATCACACCCTGGAGTTGGCAGCAGCAGCAGGAGCCCAGACATTACTTTAAAGAGACACTGGAGTTGGCTTCAGGAGCCCAAAAATTGGATGATTCTCACCCTGGAGTTGGCAGCAGCAGCAGCAGGAGCCCAAACATTACTTTAAAGAGACACTGGGGTTGGCTTCAGGAGCCCAAAAATTGGATGATTCACACCCTGGAGTTGGCAGCAGCAGCAGCAGGAGCCAAAACATTACTTTAAAGAGACACTGGGGTTGGCTTCAGGAGCCCAAAAATTGGATGAATCACACCCTGGAGTTGGCAGCAGCAGGAGCCCAAATATTACTTTAAAGAGACACTGGGGTTGGCTTCAGGAGCCCAAAAATTGGATGAATCACACCCTGGAGTTGGCAGCAGCAGCAGCAGGAGCCCAAATATTACTTTAAAGAGACACTGGAGTTGGCTTCAGGAGCCCAAAAATTGGATGATTCACACCCTGGAGTTGGCAGCAGCAGCAGCAGGAGCCCAAACATTACTTTAAAGAGACACTGGGGTTGGCTTCAGGAGCCCAAAAATTGGATGATTCACACCATGGAGTTGGCAGCAGCAGGAGCCCAAACATTACTTTAAAGAGACACTGGAGTTGGCTTCAGGAGCCCAAAAATTGGATGATTCACACCCTGGAGTCGGCAGCAGCAGCAGCAGGAGCCCAAACATTACTTTAAAGAGACACTGGGGTTGGCTTCAGGAGCCCAAAAATTGGATGAATCACACCCTTGAGTTGGCAGCAGCAGCCCAAACATTACTTTAAAGAGACCCTGGGGTTGGCTTCAGGAGCCCAAAAATTGGAGGAATCACACCCTGGAGTTGGCAGCAGCAGCAGCAGGAGCCCAAACATTACTTTAAAGAGACACTGGGGTTGGCTTCAGGAGCCCAAAAATTGGATGATTCACACCCTGGAGTCGGCAGCAGCAGCAGCAGCAGGAGCCCAAACATTACTTTAAAGAGACACTGGGGTTGGTTTCAGGAGCCCAAAAATTGGATGAATCACACCCTGGAGTCGGCAGCAGCAGCAGCAGGAGCCCAAATATTACTTTAAAGAGACACTGGGGTTGGCTTCAGGAGCCCAAAAATTGGATGAATCACACCCTGGAGTTGGCAGCAGCAGCAGGAGCCCAAACATTACTTTAAAGAGACACTGGGGTTGGCTTCAGGAGCCCAAAAATTGGATGATTCACACCATGGAGTTGGCAGCAGCAGCAGGAGCCCAAGCATTACTTTAAAGAGACACTGAGGTTGGCTTCAGGAGCCCAAAAATTGGATGATTCACACCCTGGAGTTGGCAGCAGCAGCAGGAGCCCAAATATTACTTTAAAGAGACACTGGGGTTGGCTTCAGGAGCCCAAAAATTGGATGAATCACACCCTAGGGTTGGCAGCAGCAGCAGCAGGAGCCCAAATATTGCTTTAAAGAGACACTGGAGTTGGCTTCAGGAGCCCAAAAATTGGATGATTCACACCCTGGAGTTGGCAGCAGCAGCAGGAGCCCAAAGATTACTTTAAAGAGACACTGGGGTTGGCTTCAGGAGCCCAAATATTGGATGATTCACACCCTGGAGTTGGCAGCAGCAGGAGCCCAAACATTACTTTAAAGAGACACTGGAGTTGGCTTCAGGAGCCCAAAAATTGGATGTTGGATGATTCACACCCTGGAGTTGGCAGCAGCAGCAGCAGGAGCCCAAACATTACTTTAAAGAGACCCTGGGGTTGGCTTCAGGAGCCCAAAAATTGGATGAATCACACCCTGGAGTTGGCAGCAGCAGCAGCAGGAGCCCAAATATTACTTTAAAGAGACACTGGAGTTGGCTTCAGGAGCCCAAAAATTGGATGATTCACACCCTGGAGTTGGCAGCAGCAGGAGCCCAAACATTACTTTAAAGAGACACTGGGGTTGGCTTCAGGAGCCCAAAAATTGGATGATTCACACCCTGGAGTTGGCAGCAGCAGGGGCCCAAACATTACTTTAAAGAGACACTGGAGTTGGCTTCAGGAGCCCAAAAATTGGATGATTCACACCCTGGAGTTGGCAGCAGCAGCTGCAGGAGCCCAAACATTACTTTAAAGAGACACTGGGGTTGGCTTCAGGAGCCCAAAAATTGGATGAATCACACCCTGGAGTTGGCAGCAGCAGCAGCAGGAGCCCGAATATTACTTTAAAGAGACACTGGGGTTGGCTTCAGTAGACCAAAAATTGGATGATTCACACCCTGGAGTCGGCAGCAGCAGCAGCAGGAGCCCAAACATTACTTTAAAGAGACACTGGGGTTGGCTTCAGGAGCCCAAAAATTGGATGATTCACACCCTGGAGTTGGCAGCAGCAGGAGCCCAAACATTACTTTAAAGAGACACTGAAGTTGGCTTCAGGAGCCCAAAAATTGGATGATTCACACCCTGGAGTCGGCAGCAGCAGCAGCAGGAGCCCAAACATTACTTTAAAGAGACACTGGGGTTGGCTTCAGGAGCCCAAAAATTGGATGAATCACACCCTGGAGTTGGCAGCAGCAGCCCAAACATTACTTTAAAGAGACACTGGGGTTGGCTTCAGGAGCCCAAAAATTGGATGATTCACACCCTGGAGTCGGCAGCAACAGCAGCAGCAGGAGCCCAAACATTACTTTAAAGAGACACTGGGGTTGGCTTCAGGAGCCCAAAAATTGGATGAATCACACCCTGGAGTTGGCAGCAGCAGCAGGAGCCCAAACATTACTTTAAAGAGACACTGGGGTTGGCTTCAGGAGCCCAAAAATTGGATGAATCACACCCTGGAGTTGGCAGCAGCAGCAGGAGCCCAAACATTACTTTAAAGAGACACTGGGGTTGGCTTCAGGAGCCCAAAAATTGGATGATTTAGAACCTGGAGTTGGCAGCAGCAGCAGGAGCCCAAACATTACTTTAAAGAGACACTGGGGTTGGCTTCAGGAGCCCAAAAATTGGATGATTCACACCCTGGAGTTGGCAGCAGCAGCAGGAGCCCAAATATTACTTTAAAGAGACACTGGGGTTGGCTTCAGGAGCCCAAAAATTGGATGAATCACACCCTAGAGTTGGCAGCAGCAGCAGCAGGAGCCCAAATATTGCTTTAAAGAGACACTGGAGTTGGCTTCAGGAGCCCAAAAATTGGATGATTCACACCCTGGAGTTGGCAGCAGCAGCAGGAGCCCAAATATTACTTTAAAGAGACACTGGGGTTGGCTTCAGGAGCCCAAAAATTGGATGATTCACACCCTGGAGTTGGCAGCAGCAGGAGCCCAAACATTACTTTAAAGAGACACTGGAGTTGGCTTCAGGAGCCCAAAAATTGGATGTTGGATGATTCACACCCTGGAGTTGGCAGCAGCAGCAGCAGGAGCCCAAACATTACTTTAAAGAGACCCTGGGGTTTGCTTCAGGAGCCCAAAAATTGGATGAATCACACCCTGGAGTTGGCAGCAGCAGCAGCAGGAGCCCAAATATTACTTTAAAGAGACACTGGAGTTGGCTTCAGGAGCCCAAAAATTGGATGATTCACACCCTGGAGTTGGCAGCAGCAGGAGCCCAAACATTACTTTAAAGAGACACTGGGGTTGGCTTCAGGAGCCCAAAAATTGGATGATTCACACCCTGGAGTTGGCAGCAGCAGGGGCCCAAACATTACTTTAAAGAGACACTGGAGTTGGCTTCAGGAGCCCAAAAATTGGATGATTCACACCCTGGAGTTGGCAGCAACAGCAGCAGGAGCCCAAACATTACTTTAAAGAGACACTGGGGTTGGCTTCAGGAGCCCAAAAATTGGATGAATCACACCCTGGAGTTGGCAGCAGCAGCAGCAGGAGCCCGAATATTACTTTAAAGAGACACTGGGGTTGGCTTCAGTAGACCAAAAATTGGATGATTCACACCCTGGAGTCGGCAGCAGCAGCAGCAGGAGCCCAAACATTACTTTAAAGAGACACTGGGGTTGGCTTCAGGAGCCCAAAAATTGGATGATTCACACCCTGGAGTTGGCAGCAGCAGCAGGAGCCCAAACATTACTTTAAAGAGACACTGGGGTTGGCTTCAGGAGCCCAAAAATTGGATGATTCACACCCTGGAGTTGGCAGCAGCAGCAGGAGCCCAAACATTACTTTAAAGAGACACTGGGGTTGGCTTCAGGAGCCCAAAAATTGGATGATTCACACCTTGGAGTTGGCAGCAGCAGCAGCAGGAGCCCAAATATTACTTTAAAGAGACACTGGGGTTGGCTTCAGGAGCCCAAAAATTGGATGAATCACACCCTGGAGTTGGCAGCAGCAGCAGGAGCCCAAACATTACTTTAAAGAGACACTGGGGTTGGCTTCAGGAGCACAAAAATTGGATGATTCACACCCTGGAGTTGGCAGCAGCAGCAGCAGGAGCCAAAACATTACTTTAAAGAGAACCTGGGGTTGGCTTCAGGAGTCCAAAAATTGGATGAATCACACCCTGGAGTTGGCAGCAGCAGGAGCCCAAACATTACTTTAAAGAGACACTATGGTTGGCTTCAGGAGCACAAAAATTGGATGATTCACACCCTGGAGTTGGCAGCAGCAGCAGCAGGAGCCAAAACATTACTTTAAGGAGACCCTGGGGTTGGCTTCAGGAGCCCAAAAATTGGATGAATCACACCCTGGAGTTGGCAGCAGCAGCAGCAGGAGCCCAAATATTACTTTAAAGAGACATTGGGGTTGGCTTCAGGAGCCCAAAAATTGGATGAATCACACCCTGGAGTTGGCAGCAGCAGCAGGAGCCCAAATATTACTTTAAAGAGACACTGGAGTTAGCTTCAGGAGCCCAAAAATTGGATGAATCACACCCTGGAGTTGGCAGCAGCAGCAGGAGCCCAAACATTACTTTAAAGAGACACTGGGGTTGGCTTCAGGAGCACAAAAATTGGATGATTCACACCCTGGAGTTGGCAGCAGCAGCAGCAGGAGCCAAAACATTACTTTAAAGAGAACCTGGGGTTGGCTTCAGGAGTCCAAAAATTGGATGAATCACACCCTGGAGTTGGCAGCAGCAGGAGCCCAAACATTACTTTAAAGAGACACTATGGTTGGCTTCAGGAGCACAAAAATTGGATGATTCACACCCTGGAGTTGGCAGCAGCAGCAGCAGGAGCCAAAACATTACTTTAAGGAGACCCTGGGGTTGGCTTCAGGAGCCCAAAAATTGGATGAATCACACCCTGGAGTTGGCAGCAGCAGCAGCAGGAGCCCAAATATTACTTTAAAGAGACATTGGGGTTGGCTTCAGGAGCCCAAAAATTGGATGAATCACACCCTGGAGTTGGCAGCAGCAGCAGGAGCCCAAGTATTACTTTAAAGAGACACTGGAGTTGGCTTCAGGAGCCCAAGAATTGGATGATTCACACCCTGGAGTTGGCAGCAGCAGGAGCCAAAACATTACTTTAAAGAGACACTGGGGTTGGCAGCAGGAGCCCAAAGATTGGATGAATCACACCCTGGAGTTGGCAGCAGCAGCAGCAGGAGCCCAAACATTACTTTAAAGAGACACTGGGGTTGGCTTCAGGAGCCCAAAAATTGGATGAATCACACCCAGGAGTTGGCAGCAGCAGCAGCAGCAGGTGCCCAAATATTACTTTAAAGAGACACTGGGGTTGGCTTCAGGAGCCCAAAAATTGGATGAATCACACCCTGGAGTAGGCAGTCGCAGCCCAAACATTACTTTAAAGAGACCCTGGTGTTGGCTTCAGGAGCCCAAAAATTGGATGAATCACACCCTGGAGTTGGCAGCAGCAGCAGCAGGAGCCCAAATATTACTTTAAAGAGACATTGGGGTTGGCTTCAGGAGCCCAAAAATTGGATGAATCACACCCTGGAGTTGGCAGCAGCAGCAGGAGCCCAAATATTACTTTAAAGAGACACTGGAGTTGGCTTCAGGAGCCCAAGAATTGGATGATTCACACCCTGGAGTTGGCAGCAGCAGGAGCCAAAACATTACTTTAAAGAGACACTGGGGTTGGCAGCAGGAGCCCAAAGATTGGATGAATCACACCCTGGAGTTGGCAGCAGCAGCAGCAGCAGTAGCCCAAACATTACTTTAAAGAGACACTGGGGTTGGCTTCAGGAGCCCAAAAATTGGATGATTCACACCCTGGAGTTGGCAGCAGCAGCAGGAGCCCAAACATTACTTTAAAGAGACACTGGGGTTGGCTTCAGGAGCCCAAAAATTGGATGATTCACACCCTGGAGTTGGTAGCAGCAGCAGGAGCCCAAACATTACTTTAAAGAGACACTGGGGTTGGCTTCAGGAGCCCAAAAATTGGATGATTCACAACCTGGAGTTGGCAGCAGCAGGAGCCAAAACATTACTTTAAAGAGACACTGGGGTTGGCAGCAGGAGCCCAAAGATTGGATGAATCACACCCTGGAGTTGGCAGCAGCAGCAGCAGGAGCCCAAACATTACTTTAAAGAGACACTGGGGTTGGCTTCAGGAGCCCAAAAATTGGATGATTCACACCTTGGAGTTGGCAGCAGCAGCAGCAAGAGCCCAAATATTACTTTAAAGAGACACTGGGGTTGGCTTCAGGAGCCCAAAAATTGGATGAATCACACCCTGGAGTTGGCAGCAGCAGCAGCAGGAGCCCAAACATTACTTTAAAGAGACACTGGAGTTAGCTTCAGGAGCCCAAAAATTGGATGAATCACACCCTGGAGTTGGCAGCAGCAGCAGGAGCCCAAACATTACTTTAAAGAGACACTGGGGTTGGCTTCAGGAGCACAAAAATTGGATGATTCACACCCTGGAGTTGGCAGCAGCAGCAGCAGGAGCCAAAACATTACTTTAAAGAGAACCTGGGGTTGGCTTCAGGAGTCCAAAAATTGGATGAATCACACCCTGGAGTTGGCAGCAGCAAGAGCCCAAACATTACTTTAAAGAGACACTGGGGTTGGCTTCAGGAGCACAAAAATTGGATGATTCACACCCTGGAGTTGGCAGCAGCAGCAGCAGGAGCCAAAACATTACTTTAAAAAGACCCTGGGGTTGGCTTCAGGAGCCCAAAAATTGGATGAATCACACCCTGGAGTTGGCAGCAGCAGCAGCAGGAGCCCAAATATTACTTTAAAGAGGCATTGGGGTTGGCTTCAGGAGCCCAAAAATTGGATGAATCACACCCTGGAGTTGGCAGCAGCAGCAGGAGCCCAAATATTACTTTAAAGAGACACTGGAGTTGGCTTCAGGAGCCCAAGAATTGGATGATTCACACCCTGGAGTTGGCAGCAGCAGGAGCCAAAACATTACTTTAAAGAGACACTGGGGTTGGCAGCAGGGGCCCAAAGATTGGATGAATCACACCCTGGAGTTGGCAGCAGCAGCAGCAGGAGCCCAAACATTACTTTAAAGAGACACTGGGGTTGGCTTCAGGAGCACAAAAATTGGATGAATCACACCCTGGAGTTGGCAGCAGCAGCAGCAGGAGCCCAAACATTACTTTAAAGAGACACTGGGGTTGGCTTCAGGAGCCCAAAAATTGGATGAATCACACCCTGGAGTTGGCAGCAGCAGCAGCAGCAGCAGGTGCCCAAATATTACTTTAAAGAGACACTGGGGTTGGCTTCAGGAGCCCAAAAATTGGATGAATCACACCCTGGATTTTGCAGCCGCAGCCCAAACATTACTTTAAAGAGACCCTGGTGTTGGCTTCAGGAGCCCAAAAATTGGATGAATCACACCCTGGAGTTGGCAGCAGCAGCAGCAGGAGCCCAAATATTACTTTAAAGAGACATTGGGGTTGGCTTCAGGAGCCCAAAAATTGGATGAATCACACCCTAGAGTTGGCAGCAGCAGCAGGAGCCCAAATATTACTTTAAAGAGACACTGGAGTTGTCTTCAGGAGCCCAAGAATTGGATGATTCACACCCTGGAGTTGGTAGCAGCAGCAGGAGCCAAAACATTACTTTAAAGAGACACTGGGGTTGGCAGCAGGAGCCCAAAGATTGGATGAATCACACCCTGGAGTTGGCAGCAGCAGCAGCAGGAGCCCAAACATTACTTTAAAGAGACACTGGGGTTGGCTTCAGGAGCCCAAAAATTGGATGATTCACACCCTGGAGTTGGTAGCAGCAGCAGGAGCCAAAACATTACTTTAAAGAGACACTGGGGTTGGCTTCAGGAGCCCAAAAATTGGATGATTCACAACCTGGAGTTGGCAGCAGCAGCAGGAGCCCAAATATTACTTTAAATAGACACTGGGGTTGGCTTCAGGAGCCCAAAAATTGGATGAATCACACCCTAGAGTTGGCAGCAGCTGCAGCAGGAGCCCAAATATTACTTTAAAGAGACACAGGAGTTGGCTTCAGGAGCCCAAAAATTGGATGATTCACACCCTGGAGTTGGCAGCAGCAGCAGCAGGAGCCCAAAGATTACTTTAAAGAGACACTGGGGTTGGCTTCAGGAGCCCAAAAATTGGATGATTCACACCCTGGAGTTGGCAGCAGCAGGAGCCCAAACATTACTTTAAAGAGACACTGGAGTTGGCTTCAGGAGCCCAAAAATTGGATGTTGGATGATTCACACCCTGGAGTTGGCAGCAGCAGCAGCAGGAGCCCAAACATTACTTTAAAGAGACCATGGGGTTGGCTTCAGGAGCCCAAAAATTGGATGAATCACACCCTGGAGTTGGCAGCAGCAGCAGCAGGAGCCGAAATATTACTTTAAAGAGACAATGGAGTTGGCTTCAGGAGCCCAAAAATTGGATGATTCACACCCTGGAGTTGGCAGCAGCAGGAGCCCAAACATTACTTTAAAGAGACACTGGGGTTGGCTTCAGGAGCCCAAAAATTGGATGATTCACACCCTGGAGTTGGCAGCAGCAGGAGCCCAAACATTACTTTAAAGAGACACTGGAGTTGGCTTCAGGAGCCCAAAAATTGGATGATTCACACCCTGTAGTTGGCAGCAGCAGCAGCAGGAGCCCAAACATTACTTTAAAGAGACACTGGGGTTGGCTTCAGGAGCCCAAAAATTGGATGAATCACACCCTGGAGTTGGCAGCAGCAGCAGCAGGAGCCCAAATATTACTTTAAAGAGACATTGGGGTTGGCTTCAGGAGCCCAAAAATTGGATGAATCACACCCTAGAGTTGGCAGCAGCAGCAGGAGCCCAAATATTACTTTAAAGAGACACTGGAGTTGTCTTCAGGAGCCCAAGAATTGGATGATTCACACCCTGGAGTTGGTAGCAGCAGCAGGAGCCAAAACATTACTTTAAAGAGACACTGGGGTTGGCAGCAGGAGCCCAAAGATTGGATGAATCACACCCTGGAGTTGGCAGCAGCAGCAGCAGGAGCCCAAACATTACTTTAAAGAGACACTGGGGTTGGCTTCAGGAGCCCAAAAATTGGATGATTCACACCCTGGAGTTGGTAGCAGCAGCAGGAGCCAAAACATTACTTTAAAGAGACACTGGGGTTGGCTTCAGGAGCCCAAAAATTGGATGATTCACAACCTGGAGTTGGCAGCAGCAGCAGGAGCCCAAATATTACTTTAAATAGACACTGGGGTTGGCTTCAGGAGCCCAAAAATTGGATGAATCACACCCTAGAGTTGGCAGCAGCTGCAGCAGGAGCCCAAATATTACTTTAAAGAGACACAGGAGTTGGCTTCAGGAGCCCAAAAATTGGATGATTCACACCCTGGAGTTGGCAGCAGCAGCAGCAGGAGCCCAAAGATTACTTTAAAGAGACACTGGGGTTGGCTTCAGGAGCCCAAAAATTGGATGATTCACACCCTGGAGTTGGCAGCAGCAGGAGCCCAAACATTACTTTAAAGAGACACTGGAGTTGGCTTCAGGAGCCCAAAAATTGGATGTTGGATGATTCACACCCTGGAGTTGGCAGCAGCAGCAGCAGGAGCCCAAACATTACTTTAAAGAGACCATGGGGTTGGCTTCAGGAGCCCAAAAATTGGATGAATCACACCCTGGAGTTGGCAGCAGCAGCAGCAGGAGCCGAAATATTACTTTAAAGAGACAATGGAGTTGGCTTCAGGAGCCCAAAAATTGGATGATTCACACCCTGGAGTTGGCAGCAGCAGGAGCCCAAACATTACTTTAAAGAGACACTGGGGTTGGCTTCAGGAGCCCAAAAATTGGATGATTCACACCCTGGAGTTGGCAGCAGCAGGAGCCCAAACATTACTTTAAAGAGACACTGGAGTTGGCTTCAGGAGCCCAAAAATTGGATGATTCACACCCTGTAGTTGGCAGCAGCAGCAGCAGGAGCCCAAACATTACTTTAAAGAGACACTGGGGTTGGCTTCAGGAGCCCAAAAATTGGATGAATCACACCCTGGAGTTGGCAGCAGCAGCAGCAGGAGCCCGAATATTACTTTTAAAGAGACACTGGGGTTGGCTTCAGTAGCCCAAAAATTGGATGATTTACACCCTGGAGTCGGCAGCAGCAGCAGCAGGAGCCCAAACATTACTTTAAAGAGACACTGGGGTAGGCTTCAGGAGCCCAAAAGTTGGATGATTCACACCCTGGAGTTGGCAGCAGCAGCAGCAGGAGCCAAAATATTAATTTAAAGAGACACTGGGGTTGGCTTCAGGAGCCTAAAAATTGGATGAATCACACCCTGGAGTTGGCAGCAGCAGCAGGAGCACAAACATTACTTTAAAGAGACACTGGGGTTGGCTTCAGGAGCCCAAAAATTGGATGATTCACACCCTGGAGTTGGCAGCAGGAGCCCAAACATTACTTTAAAGAGACACTGGGGTTGGCTTCAGGAGCCCAAAAATTGGATGATTCACACCCTGGAGTTGGCAGCAGCAGCAGCAGGAGCCCAAATATTACTTTAAAGAGACACTGGGGTTGGCTTCAGGAGCCCAAAAATTGGATGAATCACACCCTGGAGTTGGCAGCAGCAGCAGCAGCAGGAGCCCAAACATTACTTTAAAGAGACACTGGAGTTAGCTTCAGGAGCCCAAAAATTGGATGAATCACACCCTGGAGTTGGCAGCAGCAGCAGGAGCCCAAACATTACTTTAAAGAGACACTGGGGTTGGCTTCAGGAGCCCAAAAATTGGATGAATCACACCCTGGAGTTGGCAGCAGCAGCAGGAGCCCAAACATTACTTTAAAGAGACACTGGGGATGGCTTCAGGAGCACAAAAATTGGATGATTCACACCCTGGAGTTGGCAGCAGCAGCAGCAGGAGCCAAAACATTACTTTAAAGAGACCCTGGGGTTGGCTTCAGGAGTCCAAAAATTGGATGAATCACACCCTGGAGTTGGCAGCAGCAGGAGCCCAAACATTACTTTAAAGAGGCACTGGGGTTGGCTTCAGGAGCACAAAAATTGGATGATTCACACCCTGGAGTTGGCAGCAGCAGCAGCAGGAGCCAAAACATTACTTTAAAGAGACCCTGGGGTTGGCTTCAGGAGCCCAAAAATTGGATGAATCACACCCTGGAGTTGGCAGCAGCAGCAGCAGGAGCCCAAATATTACTTTAAAGAGACATTGGGGTTGGCTTCAGGAGCCCAAAAATTGGATGAATCACACCCTGGAGTTGGCAGCAGCAGCAGGAGCCCAAATATTACTTTAAAGAGACACTGGAGTTGGCTTCAGGAGCCCAAGAATTGGATGATTCACACCCTGGAGTTGGCAGCAGCAGGAGCCAAAACATTACTTTAAAGAGACACTGGGGTTGGCAGCAGGAGCCCAAAGATTGGATGAATCACACCCTGGAGTTGGCAGCAGCAGCAGCAGGAGCCCAAACATTACTTTAAAGAGACACTGGGGTTGGCTTCAGGAGCCCAAAAATTGGATGAATCACACCCTAGAGTTGGCAGCAGCAGCAGGTGCCCAAATATTACTTTAAAGAGACACTGGGGTTGGCTTCAGGAGCCCAAAAATTGGATGAATCACACCCTGGAGTTGGCAGCAGCAGCCCAAACATTACTTTAAAGAGACCCTGGTGTTGGCTTCAGGAGCCCAAAAATTGGATGAATCACACCCTGGAGTTGGCAGCAGCAGGAGCCCAAATATTACTTTAAAGAGACATTGGGGTTGGCTTCAGGAGCCCAAAAATTGGATGATTCACAACCTGGAGTTGGCAGCAGCAGGAGCCAAAACATTACTTTAAAGAGACACTGGGGTTGGCAGCAGGAGCCCAAAGATTGGATGAATCACACCCTGGAGTTGGCAGCAGCAGCAGCAGGAGCCCAAACATTACTTTAAAGAGACACTGGGGTTGGCTTCAGGAGCCCAAAAATTGGATGATTCACACCTTGGAGTTGGCAGCAGCAGCAGCAAGAGCCCAAATATTACTTTAAAGAGACACTGGGGTTGGCTTCAGGAGCCCAAAAATTGGATGAATCACACCCTGGAGTTGGCAGCAGCAGCAGCAGGAGCCCAAACATTACTTTAAAGAGACACTGGAGTTAGCTTCAGGAGCCCAAAAATTGGATGAATCACACCCTGGAGTTGGCAGCAGCAGCAGGAGCCCAAACATTACTTTAAAGAGACACTGGGGTTGGCTTCAGGAGCACAAAAATTGGATGATTCACACCCTGGAGTTGGCAGCAGCAGCAGCAGGAGCAAAAACATTACTTTAAAGAGAACCTGGGGTTGGCTTCAGGAGTCCAAAAATTGGATGAATCACACCCTGGAGTTGGCAGCAGCAGGAGCCCAAACATTACTTTAAAGAGACACTGGGGTTGGCTTCAGGAGCACAAAAATTGGATGATTCACACCCTGGAGTTGGCAGCAGCAGCAGCAGGAGCCAAACCATTACTTTAAAGAGACCCTGGGGTTGGCTTCAGGAGCCCAAAAATTGGATGAATCACACCCTGGAGTTGGCAGCAGCAGCAGCAGGAGCCCAAATATTACTTTAAAGAGACATTGGGGTTGGCTTCAGGAGCCCAAAAATTGGATGAATCACACCCTGGAGTTGGCAGCAGCAGCAGGAGCCCAAATATTACTTTAAAGAGACACTGGAGTTGGCTTCAGGAGCCCAAGAATTGGATGATTCACACCCTGGAGTTGGCAGCAGCAGGAGCCAAAACATTACTTTAAAGAGACACTGGGGTTGGCAGCAGGAGCCCAAAGATTGGATGAATCACACCCTGGAGTTGGCAGCAGCAGCAGCAGGAGCCCAAACATTACTTTAAAGAGACCCTGGGGTTGGCTTCAGGAGCCCAAAAATTGGATGAATCACACCCTGGAGTTGGCAGCAGCAGCAGCAGGAGCCCAAATATTATTTTAAAGAGACATTGGGGTTGGCTTCAGGAGCCCAAAAATTGGATGAATCACACCCTGGAGTTGGCAGCAGCAGCAGGAGCCCAAATATTACTTTAAAGAGACACTGGAGTTGGCTTCAGGAGCCCAAGAATTGGATGATTCACACCCTGGAGTTGGCAGCAGCAGGAGCCAAAACATTACTTTAAAGAGACACTGGGGTTGGCAGCAGGAGCCCAAAGATTGGATGAATCACACCCTGGAGTTGGCAGCAGCAGCAGCAGGAGCCCAAACATTACTTTAAAGAGACACTGGGGTTGGCTTCAGGAGCCCAAAAATTGGATGAATCACACCCTGGAGTTGGCAGCAGCAGCAGGTGCCCAAATATTACTTTAAAGAGACACTGGGGTTGGCTTCAGGAGCCCAAAAATTGGATGAATCACACCCTGGAGTTTGCAGCCGCAGCCCAAACATTACTTTAAAGAGACCCTGGTGTTGGCTTCAGGAGCCCAAAAATTGGATGAATCACACCCTGGAGTTGGCAGCAGCAGCAGCAGGAGCCCAAATATTACTTTAAAGAGACATTGGGGTTGGCTTCAGGAGCCCAAAAATTGGATGAATCACACCCTGGAGTTGGCAGCAGCAGCAGGAGCCCAAATATTACTTTAAAGAGACACTGGAGTTGGCTTCAGGAGCCCAAGAATTGGATGATTCACACCCTGGAGTTGGCAGCAGCAGGAGCCAAAACATTACTTTAAAGAGACACTGGGGTTGGCAGCAGGAGCCCAAAGATTGGATGAATCACACCCTGGAGTTGGCAGCAGCAGCAGCAGGAGCCCAAACATTACTTTAAAGAGACACTGGGGTTGGCTTCATGAGCCCAAAAATTGGATGATTCACACCCTGGAGTTGGCAGCAGCAGCAGGAGCCCAAACATTACTTTAAAGAGACACTGGGGTTGGCTTCAGGAGCCCAAAAATTGGATGATTCACACCCTGGAGTTGGCAGCAGCAGCAGCAGGAGCCCAAACATTACTTTAAAGAGACACTGGGGTTGGCTTCAGGAGCCCAAAAATTGGATGATTCACAACCTGAAGTTGGCAGCAGCAGCAGGAGCCCAAACATTACTTTAAAGAGACACTGGGGTTGGCTTCAGGAGCCCAAAAATTGGATGATTCACACCCTGGAGTTGGTAGCAGCAGCAGGAGCCAAAACATTACTTTAAAGAGACACTGGGGTTGGCTTCAGGAGCCCAAAAATTGGATGATTCACAACCTGGAGTTGGCAGCAGCAGCAGGAGCCCAAATATTACTTTAAATAGACACTGGGGTTGGCTTCAGGAGCCCAAAAATTGGATGAATCACACCCTAGAGTTGGCAGCAGCTGCAGCAGGAGCCCAAATATTACTTTAAAGAGACACTGGAGTTGGCTTCAGGAGCCCAAAAATTGGATGATTCACACCCTGGAGTTGGCAGCAGCAGCAGCAGGAGCCCAAACATTACTTTAAAGAGACACTGGGGTTGGCTTCAGGAGCCCAAAAATTGGATGATTCACACCCTGGAGTTGGCAGCAGCAGGAGCCCAAACATTACTTTAAAGAGACACTGGAGTTGGCTTCAGGAGCCCAAAAATTGGATGTTGGATGATTCACACCCTGGAGTTGGCAGCAGCAGCAGCAGGAGCCCAAACATTACTTTAAAGAGACCCTGGGGTTGGCTTCAGGAGCCCAAAAATTGGATGAATCACACCCTGGAGTTGGCAGCAGCAGCAGCAGGAGCCCAAATATTACTTTAAAGAGACAATGGAGTTGGCTTCAGGAGCCCAAAAATTGGATGATTCACACCCTGGAGTTGGCAGCAGCAGGAGCCCAAACATTACTTTAAAGAGACACTGGGGTTGGCTTCAGGAGCCCAAAAATTGGATGATTCACACCCTGGAGTTGGCAGCAGCAGGAGCCCAAACATTACTTTAAAGAGACACTGGAGTTGGCTTCAGGAGCCCAAAAATTGGATGATTCACACCCTGTAGTTGGCAGCAGCAGCAGCAGGAGCCCAAACATTACTTTAAAGAGACACTGGGGTTGGCTTCAGGAGCCCAAAAATTGGATGAATCACACCCTGGAGTTGGCAGCAGCAGCAGCCGGAGCCCGAATATTACTTTTAAAGAGACACTGGGGTTGGCTTCAGTAGCCCAAAAATTGGATGATTTACACCCTGGAGTCGGCAGCAGCAGCAGCAGGAGCCCAAACATTACTTTAAAGAGACACTGGGGTAGGCTTCAGGAGCCCAAAAATTGGATGATTCACACCCTGGAGTTGGCAGCAGCAGCAGCAGGAGCCAAAATATTAATTTAAAGAGAAACTGGGGTTGGCTTCAGGAGCCTAAAAATTGGATGAATCACACCCTGGAGTTGGCAGCAGCAGCAGGAGCACAAACATTACTTTAAAGAGACACTGGGGTTGGCTTCAGGAGCCCAAAAATTGGATGATTCACACCCTGGAGTTGGCAGCAGGAGCCCAAACATTACTTTAAAGAGACACTGGGGTTGGCTTCAGGAGCCCAAAAATTGGATGATTCACACCCTGGAGTTGGCAGCAGCAGCAGCAGGAGCCCAAATATTAATTTAAAGAGACACTGGGGTTGGCTTCAGGAGCCCAAAAATTGGATGAATCACACCCTGGAGTTGGCAGCAGCAGCAGCAGGAGCCCAAACATTACTTTAAAGAGACACTGGAGTTAGCTTCAGGAGCCCAAAAATTGGATGAATCACACCCTGGAGTTGGCAGCAGCAGCAGGAGCCCAAACATTACTTTAAAGAGACACTGGGGTTGGCTTCAGGAGCCCAAAAATTGGATGAATCACACCCTGGAGTTGGCAGCAGCAGCAGGAGCCCAAACATTACTTTAAAGAGACACTGGGGATGGCTTCAGGAGCACAAAAATTGGATGATTCACACCCTGGAGCTGGCAGCAGCAGCAGCAGGAGCCAAAACATTACTTTAAAGAGACCCTGGGGTTGGCTTCAGGAGTCCAAAAATTGGATGAATCACACCCTGGAGTTGGCAGCAGCAGGAGCCCAAACATTACTTTAAAGAGGCACTGGGGTTGGCTTCAGGAGCACAAAAATTGGATGATTCACACCCTGGAGTTGGCAGCAGCAGCAGCAGGAGCCAAAACATTACTTTAAAGAGACACTGGGGTTGGCTTCAGGAGCCCAAAAATTGGATGATTCACACCCTGGAGTTGGTAGCAGCAGCAGGAGCCAAAACATTACTTTAAAGAGACACTGGGGTTGGCTTCAGGAGCCCAAAAATTGGATGATTCACAACCTGGAGTTGGCAGCAGCAGCAGGAGCCCAAATATTACTTTAAATAGACACTGGGGTTGGCTTCAGGAGCCCAAAAATTGGATGAATCACACCCTAGAGTTGGCAGCAGCTGCAGCAGGAGCCCAAATATTACTTTAAAGAGACACTGGAGTTGGCTTCAGGAGCCCAAAAATTGGATGATTCACACCCTGGAGTTGGCAGCAGCAGCAGCAGGAGCCCAAAGATTACTTTAAAGAGACACTGGGGTTGGCTTCAGGAGCCCAAAAATTGGATGATTCACACCCTGGAGTTGGCAGCAGCAGGAGCCCAAACATTACTTTAAAGAGACACTGGAGTTGGCTTCAGGAGCCCAAAAATTGGATGTTGGATGATTCACACCCTGGAGTTGGCAGCAGCAGCAGCAGGAGCCCAAACATTACTTTAAAGAGACCCTGGGGTTGGCTTCAGGAGCCCAAAAATTGGATGAATCACACCCTGGAGTTGGCAGCAGCAGCAGCAGGAGCCCAAATATTACTTTAAAGAGACAATAGAGTTGGCTTCAGGAGCCCAAAAATTGGATGATTCACACCCTGGAGTTGGCAGCAGCAGGAGCCCAAACATTACTTTAAAGAGACACTGGGGTTGGCTTCAGGAGCCCAAAAATTGGATGATTCACACCCTGGAGTTGGCAGCAGCAGGAGCCCAAACATTACTTTAAAGAGACACTGGAGTTGGCTTCAGGAGCCCAAAAATTGGATGATTCACACCCTGTAGTTGGCAGCAGCAGCAGCAGGAGCCCAAACATTACTTTAAAGAGACACTGGGGTTGGCTTCAGGAGCCCAAAAATTGGATGAATCACACCCTGGAGTTGGCAGCAGCAGCAGCAGGAGCCCGAATATTACTTTTAAAGAGACACTGGGGTTGGCTTCAGTAGCCCAAAAATTGGATGATTTACACCCTGGAGTCGGCAGCAGCAGCAGCAGGAGCCCAAACATTACTTTAAAGAGACACTGGGGTAGGCTTCAGGAGCCCAAAAATTGGATGATTCACACCCTGGAGTTGGCAGCAGCAGCAGCAGGAGCCAAAATATTAATTTAAAGAGACACTGGGGTTGGCTTCAGGAGCCTAAAAATTGGATGAATCACACCCTGGAGTTGGCAGCAGCAGCAGGAGCACAAACATTACTTTAAAGAGACACTGGGGTTGGCTTCAGGAGCCCAAAAATTGGATGATTCACACCCTGGAGTTGGCAGCAGGAGCCCAAACATTACTTTAAAGAGACACTGGGGTTGGCTTCAGGAGCCCAAAAATTGGATGATTCACACCCTGGAGTTGGCAGCAGCAGCAGCAGGAGCCCAAATATTAATTTAAAGAGACACTGGGGTTGGCTTCAGGAGCCCAAAAATTGGATGAATCACACCCTGGAGTTGGCAGCAGCAGCAGCAGGAGCCTAAACATTACTTTAAAGAGACACTGGAGTTAGCTTCAGGAGCCCAAAAATTGGATGAATCACACCCTGGAGTTGGCAGCAGCAGCAGGAGCCCAAACATTACTTTAAAGAGACACTGGGGTTGGCTTCAGGAGCCCAAAAATTGGATGAATCACACCCTGGAGTTGGCAGCAGCAGCAGGAGCCCAAACATTACTTTAAAGAGACACTGGGGATGGCTTCAGGAGCACAAAAATTGGATGATTCACACCCTGGAGCTGGCAGCAGCAGCAGCAGGAGCCAAAACATTACTTTAAAGAGACCCTGGGGTTGGCTTCAGGAGTCCAAAAATTGGATGAATCACACCCTGGAGTTGGCAGCAGCAGGAGCCCAAACATTACTTTAAAGAGGCACTGGGGTTGGCTTCAGGAGCACAAAAATTGGATGATTCACACCCTGGAGTTGGCAGCAGCAGCAGCAGGAGCCAAAACATTACTTTAAAGAGACACTGGGGTTGGCTTCAGGAGCCCAAAAATTGGATGAATCACACCCTGGAGTTGGCAGCAGCAGCAGCAGGAGCCCAAATATTACTTTAAAGAGACATTGGGGTTGGCTTCAGGAGCCCAAAAATTGGATGAATCACACCCTGGAGTTGGCAGCAGCAGCAGGAGCCCAAATATTACTTTAAAGAGACACTGGAGTTGGCTTCAGGAGCCCAAGAATTGGATGATTCACACCCTGGAGTTGGCAGCAGCAGGAGCCAAAACATTACTTTAAAGAGACACTGGGGTTGGCAGCAGGAGCCCAAAGATTGGATGAATCACACCCTGGAGTTGGCAGCAGCAGCAGCAGGAGCCCAAACATTACTTTAAAGAGACACTGGGGTTGGCTTCAGGAGCCCAAAAATTGGATGAATCACACCCTGGAGTTGGCAGCAGCAGCAGGTGCCCAAATATTACTTTAAAGAGACACTGGGGTTGGCTTCAGGAGCCCAAAAATTGGATGAATCACACCCTGGAGTTGGCAGCAGCAGCCCAAACATTACTTTAAAGAGACCCTGGTGTTGTCTTCAGGAGCCCAAAAATTGGATGAATCACACCCTGGAGTTGGCAGCAGCAGGAGCCCAAATATTACTTTAAAGAGACATTGGGGTTGGCTTCAGGAGCCCAAAAATTGGATGAATCACACCCTGGAGTTGGCAGCAGCAGCAGCAGGAGCCCAAATATTACTTTAAAGAGACACTGGAGTTGGCTTCAGGAGCCCAAAAATTGGATGATTCACACCCTGGAGTTGGCAGCAGCAGCAGCAGGAGCCAAAATATTACTTTAAAGAGACACTGGGGTTGGCAGCAGGAGCCCAAAGATTGGATGAATCACACCCTGAAGTTGGCAGCAGCAGCAGCAGGAGCCCAGACATTACTTTAAAAAGATACTGGGGTTGGCTTCAGGAGCCCAAAAATTGGATGAATCACACTCTGGAGTTGGCAGCAGCAGGAGCCCAAACATTACTTTAAAGAGACACTGGGGTTGGCTTCAGGAGCCCAAAAATTGGATGAATCACACCCTGGAGTTGGCAGCAGCAGCCCAAACATTACTTTAAAGAGACACTGTAGTTGGCTTCAGGAGCCCAAACATTGGATGATTCACACCCTGGAGTTGGCAGCAGCAGCAGCAGCAGGAGCCCAAACATTACTTTAAAGAGACACTGGGGTTGGCTTCAGGAGCCCAAACATTGGATGAATCACACCCTGGAGTTGGCAGCAGCAGCAGGAGCCCAAACATTACTTTAAAGAGACACTGGGGTTGGCTTAAGGAGCCCAAAAATTGGATGAATCACACCCTGGAGTTGGCAGCAGCAGGAGCCCAAAAATTGGCCTAAAGACATAAATATGTTTTGCACCATTTGGAAAGTGTAAAACGTGGCACCATGCTGAATCTAGTCGCATGCATCAGGCATTGGTGGGTGGAAATCCTGGCTGATCCATTCCTGATTCATTTTGACAAAGGTGAGTCTCTCCACATTTTTAGTTGACAGACGAGTTCTCCTCGCCGTAACTATGGCCCCCGCCGCACTAAACACCCGCTCAGATGGCACGCTACTTGCCGGGCAGGACAGTTTTTCCAGGGCAAACTCTGCTAGTTGCGGCCACAAATCAAGTTTGGCTGCCCAGAAGTCCAGCGGATCCTCAAGGTGTGTTGGCATGGTCATGTCAAAGTATGACATGACCTGCTGGTTCAGGTCCTGCTCCAGGTCTTCCTGCTGCTCATGAGTAGCCTCACTATGCGGGTGTAGAAAGCTACTCATTAGCGACTGAAGACTGAGGCTGCTGCTGATGGAGCTGCTGCTGCTGCTCCTGCCAACCCCCCCAGCAGCCATGGCAGTGGAAGGTGAGCGCAGAGGTCCCCTCGAGTCAGACCTGCGAGAGTATGGACCATGGCGCAGATAGGCATCGGCCAACTGCCTACGTAGAATGTCTTTGTAGTAGTTCAGTTTGTCCTCCCTCTCGGTGGGTTTAAAAAATGCCCCCATTTTGTGCCGGAAGCGAGGGTCCAATAAGGTGGACAGCCAGAAGTCATCCCGCCGACAGATGGAAACAATTCTGGGATCACTACGCAAGCACCTGAGCATGCTTCGTGCCATTTGCGCAAGTGACTCGGATGGACTACCTGTCTCCATCTCCACTGCATACTGCCACGGTGTGCCCATCTCCTATCTCCTCTGGCTGCTCCTGCTCCTCCTCTCCTGTCCGCTGACTAGATAAACCAGCCATTTCACCAAGCCTAAACTGTTTCGCTGGGCTACTCCTCCTCCTCTTCCTCCTCCTCCTCCAGTTCAGCTCCAACGGGGTTCATGTGGCCGTAAGATGTAAACGCCGTGACTCGCCAAGACAAACCATGTGAAGCACAGCGGGACACCTCCGTGCCCTGCACACATGGTAGACTGGAGGGGCACTGAGACTTGAGCCTACAGTGGAGGGTGAGGAGATGGCGGAGGATGAGGAGGCCAAGTCACACGGTGTCACAGGCCCAACGGGCAGGGAACGCGGAGGCCGAAGCAGCTTGATCTGTCCAAGTTGCTGCTGCAAAGGGACCACATTCACCCATTGGGCCGTAAACGACATGTACTGTCCCTGACCGTAGTTACAGCTCCAGACGTCGGCGCTGCTATGCACTTTGCTACACACCGGCAGGCTCAAGGACTGGCCCACCTTCTGTTCAACAAAAGTGTGCAGCGCTGGTACTGCCTTCTTGGCAAAGAAATGATGGCTTGGGACTCTCCACCTCGGCTCGGCACAAGCCATAAGTTCTCTGAAAGGTGCAGAGTCCACCACCTGAAAAGGGAGCGACTGCAGCACCAGCAACTTGGACAGGAGCACATTCAGCTTCTGCGCCGTAGGATGAGTGGGCGCATACTGCTGTCTCTTGGACATGGCTTCGCTGATGGATTTCTGGCGGGATGCATGACTTGGAGGAGGAGGAGCAGGAGCGACAGAGGATGGGTATGACGCACAGCTGCCTTCGGCTGAGGTGCTGGAGCCTTGGCTGGCAGAAATTGGGAGCGGCGTGCCACTCGGTGAGGAAGCAGTCTGGCCCACCTCTCCGGAGCCTAGGTTCTCCCAGGCCGCTTTATGGTGACGCTGCATATGTTGACGCAGGGCCGTGGTGCCAACATTTGGACCCTGGCCACGCTTCACCTTCTGCCTACATATCTTGCATGTGGCCATGTTACCCTCCTGCGGATGCTTCAGGACAAACTGCCACACTGCCGAGTAGCTACTTTTCCCACCAACAGGCCTCACTAATTCGCTGCTATTGTCGCCAACTCCAGGAACCCCTGCCCCACTACCTCCCGATAAGGTAGCCTGCCATGCAGCAGGTGCTCTACCCCGGCCCTGGCCCCGTTTGGCTCCAGGCTTTACAATTGTGCCCCCATGCTGACTGATACCACCTTGCTGCCTCAGCTGCTGACTCCGGGGCAACCTGCGCCCCTCTTCTCCTGATGATGACGATGAAGCCCCTTCATCACCCGGCTCCCAAGTGCGATCGGCTTCATCGTCATCATCATCATCACCGAGTTGTGGCTGTACGTCACTGATGTTCGTGGATTCGTCAACAGTGTCTGGCGCAGGAGCTGGAACGCTCGCAGCACCCACGACACTGTCCACATCACTATTTGTCTGCCTAGCTAAAGAAGCCACCTACATTTCTTGGCTGGGCAGTAGCTGCTGACTGTCCTCTATCTGATCGTCCTCCTCACTAAAGAGTGGAGCTGAACCCAAAGCATAGGATACGTCGCTGGGGGAGGGAACGGCGTAGGACAGAGGCAATGGGAGGACAAGGACTGCTCTCGGGGCATGCCAACTAAGGGTTGTGTCAGAGGAACCTACCGACCCTAGACTGGGGGTGTCAGATGTAACTTGTGATGATGTTGATGAGCGCGTTAACCAATCTACCACGGCAGATGCGTTACTGGTGGAGATCCGACCGCTAGCAGATACTGGCAGATTAGGTCTCTCAGCGTGACTCCTGCTGCTACTGGCCCCCAGTCTGCTGCGACCTCTGCCTGCGGAATCTTGGCCTCTGCCACTCCTCTTTTCACTTCCAGGCACTTGTCTGCCCGACATAGTCTAACTGGCGTGGTAGTAGGTGATATTTTAAGAACCCCCAGGCAGCGGTGGGTCTATATGAAACAGAATATAATGCACACCAAAAGTGAGCAGTAACACTCAGCCTCCAACAGGCCTGCTTAGTGTAAATAAGAGAGCTGCTTAGTTTAAATAAAGAGGGGTATGGTATGTTACAGAATGGGATGCCCCAACAGCAGAGCACCTGGGAGCAGTAGTACTATGCACAGCAAAAGTGTCTTTATCAGGCCAAATTACTTTTAGAATAAGTGCAAAGGGTTATAGTAAATAGAGGCTGTTGTAGTCACAGAATGGGATGCCCCAACCAGAGAGCACATGGGAGCAGTACTACTATGCACAGCAAAAGTGTCTTTATCAGGCCAAATTACTTTTAGAATAAGTGCAAAGGGTTATAGTAAATAGAGGCTGGTGTAGTCACAGAATGGGATGCCCCAACCAGAGAGCACCTGGGAGCAGTACTACTATGCACAGCAAAAGTTTCTTTATCAGGCCAAATTACTTTTAGAATAAGTGCAAATGGTTATAGTAAATAGAGGCTGTTGTAGTCACAGAATGGGATGCCCAAACCGGAGTGCACCTGGGAGCAGTACTACTATGCACAGCAAAAGTGTCTTTATCAGGCCAAATTACTTTTAGAATAAGTGCAAAGGGTTATAGTAAATAGAGGCTGGTGTAGTCACAGAATGGGATGCCCCAACCAGAGAGCACCTGGCAGCAGTACTACTATGGACAGCAAAAGTGTCTTTATCAGGCCAAATTACTTTTAGAATAAGTGCAAAGGGTCATAGTAAATAGAGGCTATTGTAGTCACAGAATGGGATGCCCCAACCAGAGAGCGCCTGGCAGCAGTACTACTATGCACAGCAAAAGTGTCTTTATCAGGCCAAATTACTTTTAGAATAAGTGCAAAGGGTTATAGTAAATAGAGGCTGTTGTAGTCAAAGAATGGGATGCCCCAACCGGAGTGCACCTGGGGGCAGTACTACTATGCACAGCAAAAGTGTCTTTATCAGACCAAATTACTTTTAGAATAAGTGCAAAGGGTTATAGTAAATAGAGGCTGGTGTAGTCACAGAATGGGATGCCCCAACTGGAGTGCACCTGGGAGCAGTACTACTATGCACAGCAAAAGTGTCTTTATCAGGCCAAATTACTTTTAGAATAAGTGCAAAGGGTTATAGTAAATAGAGGCTGTTGTAGTCACAGAATGCGATGCCCCAACCGGAGTGCACCTGAGAGCAGTACTACTATGCACAGCAAAAGTGTCTTTATCAGGCCAAATTACTTTTAGAATAAGTGCAAAGGTTTATAGTAAATAGAGGCTGGTGTAGTCACAGAATGGGATGCCCCAACCAGAGAGCACCTGGCAGCAGTACTACTATGCACAGCAAAAGTGTCTTTATCAGGCCAAATTACTTTTAGAATAAGTGCAAAGGGTTATAGTAAATAGAGGCTGTTGTAGTCACAGAATGGGATGCCCCAACCGGAGTGCACCTGGGAGCAGTACTACTATGCACAGCAAAAGTGTCTTTATCAGGCCAAATTACTTTTAGAATAAGTGCAAAGGGTTATAGTAAATAGAGGCTGGTGTAGTCACAGAATGGGATGCCCCAACCAGAGAGCACCTGGCAGCAGTACTACCATGCACAGCAAAAGTGTCTTTATCAGGCCAAATTACTTTTAGAATAAGTGCAAAGGGTTATAGTAAACAGAGGCTGGTGTAGTCACAGAATGGGATGCCCCAACCAGAGAGCACCTGGCAGCAGTACTACTATGCACAGCAAAAGTGTCTTTATCAGGCCAAATTACTTTTAGAATAAGTGCAAAGGGTTATAGTAAATAGAGGCTGGTGTAGTCACAGAATGGGATGCCCCAACCAGAGAGCACCTGGCAGCAGTACTACTATGGACAGCAAAAGTGTCTTTATCAGGCCAAATTACTTTTAGAATAAGTGCAAAGGGTCATAGTAAATAGAGGCTGTTGTAGTCACAGAATGGGATGCCCCAACCAGAGAGCGCATGGCAGCAGTACTACTATGCACAGCAAAAGTGTCTTTATCAGGCCAAATTACTTTTAGAATAAGTGCAAAGGGTTATAGTAAATAGAGGCTGTTGTAGTCACAGAATGGGATGCCCCAACCGGAGTGCACCTGGGGGCAGTACTACTATGCACAGCAAAAGTGTCTTTATCAGACCAAATTACTTTTAGAATAAGTGCAAAGGGTTATAGTAAATAGAGGCTGGTGTAGTCACAGAATGGGATGCCCCAACTGGAGTGCACCTGGGAGCAGTACTACTATGCACAGCAAAAGTGTCTTTATCAGGCCAAATTACTTTTAGAATAAGTGCAAAGGGTTATAGTAAATAGAGGCTGTTGTAGTCACAGAATGCGATGCCCCAACCGGAGTGCACCTGGGAGCAGTACTACTATGCACAGCAAAAGTGTCTTTATCAGGCCAAATTACTTTTAGAATAAGTGCAAAGGGTTATAGTAAATAGAGGCTGGTGTAGTCACAGAATGGGATGCCCCAACCAGAGAGCACCTGGCAGCAGTACTACTATGCACAGCAAAAGTGTCTTTATCAGGCCAAATTACTTTTAGAATAAGTGCAAAGGGTTATAGTAAATAGAGGCTGTTGTAGTCACAGAATGGGATGCCCCAACCGGAGTGCACCTGGGAGCAGTACCACTATGCACAGCAAAAGTGTCTATATCAGGCCAAATTACTTTTAGAATAAGTGCAAAGGGTTATAGTAAATAGAGGCTGGTGTAGTCACAGAATGGGATGCCCCAACCAGAGAGCACCTGGCAGCAGTACTACCATGCACAGCAAAAGTGTCTTTATCAGGCCAAATTACTTTTAGAATAAGTGCAAAGGGTTATAGTAAACAGAGGCTGATGTAGTCACAGAATGGGATGCCCCAACCAGAGAGCACCTGGCAGCAGTACTACTATGCACAGCAAAAGTGTCTTTATCAGGCCAAATTACTTTTAGAATAAGTGCAAAGGGTTATAGTAAATAGAGGCTGGTGTAGTCACAGAATGGGATGCCCCAACCAGAGAGCACCTGGGAGCAGTTCTACTATGCACAGCAAAAGTGTCTTTATCAGGCCAAATTACTTTTAGAATAAGTGCAAAGGGTTATAGTAAATAGAGGCTGGTGTAGTCACAGAATGGGATGCCCCAACCAGAGAGCACCTGGGAGCAGTACTACTATGCACAGCAAAAGTGTCTTTATCAGGCCAAATTACTTTTAGAATAAGTGCAAAGGGTTATAGTAAATAGAGGCTGGTGTAGTCACAGAATGGGATGCCCCAACCAGAGAGCACCTGGCAGCAGTACTACTATGCACAGCAAAAGTGTCTTTATCAGGCCAAATTACTTTTAGAATAAGTGCAAAGGGTTATAGTAAATAGAGGCTGGTGTAGTCACAGAATGGGATGCCCCAACCAGAGAGCACCTGGGAGCAGTACTACTATGCACAGCAAAAGTGTCTTTATCAGGCCAAATTACTTTTAGAATAAGTGCAAAGGGTTATAGTAAATAGAGGCTTGTGTAGTCACAGAATGGGATGCCCCAACCAGAGAGCACCTGGCAGCAGTACTACTATGCACAGCAAAAGTGTCTTTATCAGGCCAAATTACTTTTAGAATAAGTGCAAAGGGTTATAGTAAATAGAGGCTGTTGTAGTCACAGAATGGGATGCCCCAACCGGAGTGCACCTGGCAGCAGTACTGCTATGCACAGCAAAAGTGTCTTTATCAGGCCAAATTACTTTTAGAATAAGTGCAAAGGGTTATAGTAAATAGAGGCTGTTGTAGTCACAGAATAGGATGCCCCAACCGGAGTGCACCTGGCAGCAGTACTACTATGCACAGCAAAAGTGTCTTTATCAGGCCAAATTACTTTTAGAATAAGTGCAAAGGGTTATAGTAAATAGAGGCTGGTGTAGTCACAGAATGGGATGCCCGACCAGAGAGCACCTGGCAGCAGTACTACTATGCACAGCAAAAGAGTCTTTATCAGGCCAAATTACTTTTAGAATAAGTGCAAAGGGTTATAGTAAATAGAGGCTGGTGTAGTCACCGAATGGGATGCCCCAACCGGAGTGCACCTGGGAGCAGTATTACTATGCACAGCAAAAGTGTCTTTATCAGGCCAAATTACTTTTAGAATAAGTGCAAAGGGTTATAGTAAATAGAGGCTGGTGTAGTCACAGAATGGGATGCCCCAACCAGAGAGCACCTGGGAGCAGTACTACTATGCACAGCAAAAGTGTCTTTATCAGGCCAAATTACTTTTAGAATAAGTGCAAAGGGTTATAGTAAATAGAGGCTGTTGTAGTAACAGAATGGGATGCCCCAACCGGAGTGCACCTGGGGGCAGTACTACTATGCACAGCAAAAGTGTCTTTATCAGGCCAAATTACTTTTAGAATAAGTGCAAAGGGTTACAGTAAATAGAGGCTGGTGTAGTCACAGAATGGGATGCCCCAACCGGAGTGCACCTGGGAGCAGTACTACTATGCACAGGAAAAGTGTCTTTATCAGGCCAAATTACTTTTAGAATAAGTGCAAAGGGTTACAGTAAATAGAGGCTGTTGTAGTCACAGAATGGGATGCCCCAACCGGAGTGCACCTGGGAGCAGTAATACTATGCACAGCAAAAGTGTCTTTATCAGGCCAAATTACTTTTAGAATAAGTGCAAAGGGTTACAGTAAATAGAGGCTGGTGTAGTCACAGAATGGGATGCCCCAACCAGAGAGCACCTGGCAGCAGTACTGCTATGCACAGCAAAAGTGTCTTTATCAGGCCAAATTACTTTTAGAATAAGTGCAAAGGGTTATAGTAAATAGAGGCTGGTGTAGTCACAGAATGGGATGCCCCAACCAGAGAGCACCTGGGAGCAGTACTACTATGCACAGCAAAAGTGTCTTTATCAGGCCAAATTACTTTTAGAATAAGTGCAAAGGGTTATAGTAAATAGAGGCTGGTGTAGTCACAGAATGGGATGCCCCAACCGGAGTGCACCTGGGAGCAGTACTACTATGCACAGCAAAAGTGTCTTTATCAGGCCAAATTACTTTTAGAATAAGTGCAAAGGGTTATAGTAAATAGAGACTGGTGTAGTCACAGAATGGGATGCCCCAACCAGAGAGCACCTGGCAGCAGTACTACTATGCACAGCAAAAGTGTCTTTATCAGGCCAAATTACTTTTAGAATAAGTGCAAAGGGTTATAGTAAATAGAGGCTGTTGTAGTCACAGAATGGGATACCCCAACCGGAGTGCACCTGGGAGCAGTACTACTATGCACAGCAAAAGTGTCTTTATCAGGCCAAATTACTTTTAGAATAAGTGCAAAGGGTTACAGTAAATAGAGGCTGGTGTAGTCACAGAATGGGATGCCCCAACCGGAGTGCACCTGGGAGCAGTACTACTATGCACAGCAAAAGCGTCTTTATCAGGCCAAATTACTTTTAGAATAAGTGCAAAGGGTTATAGTAAATAGAGGCTGGTGTAGTCACAGAATGGGATGCCCCAACCAGAGAGCACCTGGCAGCAGTACTACTATGCACAGCAAAAGTGTCTTTATCAGGCCAAATTACTTTTAGAATAAGTGCAAAGGGTTATAGTAAATAGAGACTGTTGTAGTCACAGAATGGGATGCCCCAACCGGAGTGCACCTGGGAGCAGTACTACTATGCACAGCAAAAGTGTCTTTATCAGGCCAAATTACTTTTAGAATAAGTGCAAAGGGTTATAGTAAATAGAGGCTGGTGTAGTCACAGAATGGGATGCCCCAACCAGAGAGCACCTGGCAGCAGTACTACTATGCACAGCAAAAGTGTCTTTATCAGGCCAAATTACTTTTAGAATAAGTGCAAAGGGTTATAGTAAATAGAGGCTGGTGTAGTCACAGAATGGGATGCCCCAACCAGAGAGCACCTGGGAGCAGTACTACTATGCACAGCAAAAGTGTCTTCATCAGGCCAAATTACTTTTAGAATAAGTGCAAAGGGTTATAGTAAATAGAGGCTGGTGTAGTCACAGAATGGGATGCCCCAACCGGAGTGCACCTGGGAGCAGTACTACTATGCACAGCAAAAGTGTCTTTATCAGGCCAAATTACTTTTAGAATAAGTGCAAAGGGTTATAGTAAATAGAGGCTGTTGTAGTCACAGAATGGGATGCCCCAACCGGAGTGCACCTGGGAGCAGTACTACTATGCACAGCAAAAGTGTCTTTATCAGGCCAAATTACTTTTAGAATAAGTGCAAAGGGTTATAGTAAATAGAGGCTGGTGTAGTCACAGAATGGGATGCCCCAACCGGAGTGCACCTGGGAGCAGTACTACTTTGCACAGCAAAAGTGTCTTTATCAGGCTAAATTACTTTTAGAATAAGTGCAAAGGGTTATAGAAAACAGAGGCTGGTGTAGTCACAGAATGGGATGCCCCAACCAGAGAGCACCTGGCAGCAGTACTACTATGCACAGCAAAAGTGTCTTTATCAGGCCAAATTACTTTTAGAATAAGTGCAAAGGGTTATAGTAAATAGAGGCTGGTGTAGTCACAGAATGGGATGCCCCAACCAGAGAGCACCTGGCAGCAGTACTACTATGGACAGCAAAAGTGTCTTTATCAGGCCAAATTACTTTTAGAATAAGTGCAAAGGGTCATAGTAAATAGAGGCTGTTGTAGTCACAGAATGGGATGCCCCAACCAGAGAGCGCCTGGCAGCAGTACTACTATGCACAGCAAAAGTGTCTTTATCAGGCCAAATTACTTTTAGAATAAGTGCAAAGGGTTATAGTAAATAGAGGCTCTTGTAGTCAAAGAATGGGATGCCCCAACCGGAGTGCACCTGGGGGCAGTACTACTATGCACAGCAAAAGTGTCTTTATCAGACCAAATTACTTTTAGAATAAGTGCAAAGGGTTATAGTAAATAGAGGCTGGTGTAGTCACAGAATGGGATGCCCCAACTGGAGTGCACCTGGGAGCAGTACTACTATGCACAGCAAAAGTGTCTTTATCAGGCCAAATTACTTTTAGAATAAGTGCAAAGGGTTATAGTAAATAGAGGCTGTTGTAGTCACAGAATGCGATGCCCCAACCGGAGTGCACCTGGGAGCAGTACTACTATGCACAGCAAAAGTGTCTTTATCAGGCCAAATTACTTTTAGAATAAGTGCAAAGGGTTATAGTAAATAGAGGCTGGTGTAGTCACAGAATGGGATGCCCCAACCAGAGAGCACCTGGCAGCAGTACTACCATGCACAGCAAAAGTGTCTTTATCAGGCCAAATTACTTTTAGAATAAGTGCAAAGGGTTATAGTAAACAGAGGCTGATGTAGTCACAGAATGGGATGCCCCAACCAGAGAGCACCTGGCAGCAGTACTACTATGCACAGCAAAAGTGTCTTTATCAGGCCAAATTACTTTTAGAATAAGTGCAAAGGGTTATAGTAAATAGAGGCTGGTGTAGTCACAGAATGGGATGCCCCAACCAGAGAGCACCTGGGAGCAGTTCTACTATGCACAGCAAAAGTGTCTTTATCAGGCCAAATTACTTTTAGAATAAGTGCAAAGGGTTATAGTAAATAGAGGCTGGTGTAGTCACAGAATGGGATGCCCCAACCAGAGAGCACCTGGGAGCAGTACTACTATGCACAGCAAAAGTGTCTTTATCAGGCCAAATTACTTTTAGAATAAGTGCAAAGGGTTATAGTAAATAGAGGCTGGTGTAGTCACAGAATGGGATGCCCCAACCAGAGAGCACCTGGCAGCAGTACTACTATGCACAGCAAAAGTGTCTTTATCAGGCCAAATTACTTTTAGAATAAGTGCAAAGGGTTATAGTAAATAGAGGCTGGTGTAGTCACAGAATGGGATGCCCCAACCAGAGAGCACCTGGGAGCAGTACTACTATGCACAGCAAAAGTGTCTTTATCAGGCCAAATTACTTTTAGAATAAGTGCAAAGGGTTATAGTAAATAGAGGCTTGTGTAGTCACAGAATGGGATGCCCCAACCAGAGAGCACCTGGCAGCAGTACTACTATGCACAGCAAAAGTGTCTTTATCAGGCCAAATTACTTTTAGAATAAGTGCAAAGGGTTATAGTAAATAGAGGCTGTTGTAGTCACAGAATGGGATGCCCCAACCGGAGTGCACCTGGCAGCAGTACTGCTATGCACAGCAAAAGTGTCTTTATCAGGCCAAATTACTTTTAGAATAAGTGCAAAGGGTTATAGTAAATAGAGGCTGTTGTAGTCACAGAATAGGATGCCCCAACCGGAGTGCACCTGGCAGCAGTACTACTATGCACAGCAAAAGTGTCTTTATCAGGCCAAATTACTTTTAGAATAAGTGCAAAGGGTTATAGTAAATAGAGGCTGGTGTAGTCACAGAATGGGATGCCCCAACCAGAGAGCACCTGGCAGCAGTACTACTATGCACAGCAAAAGAGTCTTTATCAGGCCAAATTACTTTTAGAATAAGTGCAAAGGGTTATAGTAAATAGAGGCTGGTGTAGTCACAGAATGGGATGCCCCAACCGGAGTGCACCTGGGAGCAGTACTACTATGCACAGCAAAAGTGTCTTTATCAGGCCAAATTACTTTTAGAATAAGTGCAAAGGGTTATAGTAAATAGAGGCTGGTGTAGTCACAGAATGGGATGCCCCAACCAGAGAGCACCTGGGAGCAGTACTACTATGCACAGCAAAAGTGTCTTTATCAGGCCAAATTACTTTTAGAATAAGTGCAAAGGGTTATAGTAAATAGAGGCTGTTGTAGTAACAGAATGGGATGCCCCAACCGGAGTGCACCTGGGGGCAGTACTACTATGCACAGCAAAAGTGTCTTTATCAGGCCAAATTACTTTTAGAATAAGTGCAAAGGGTTACAGTAAATAGAGGCTGGTGTAGTCACAGAATGGGATGCCCCAACCGGAGTGCACCTGGGAGCAGTACTACTATGCACAGGAAAAGTGTCTTTATCAGGCCAAATTACTTTTAGAATAAGTGCAAAGGGTTACAGTAAATAGAGGCTGGTGTAGTCACAGAATGGGATGCCCCAACCAGAGAGCACCTGGCAGCAGTACTGCTATGCACAGCAAAAGTGTCTTTATCAGGCCAAATTAATTTTAGAATATATGCAAAGGGTTATAGTAAATAGAGGCTGGTGTAGTCACAGAATGGGATGCCCCAACCAGAGAGCACCTGGGAGCAGTACTACTATGCACAGCAAAAGTGTCTTTATCAGGCCAAATTACTTTTAGAATAAGTGCAAAGGGTTATAGTAAATAGAGGCTGGTGTAGTCACAGAATGGGATGCCCCAACCGGAGTGCACCTGGGAGCAGTACTACTATGCACAGCAAAAGTGTCTTTATCAGGCCAAATTACTTTTAGAATAAGTGCAAAGGGTTATAGTAAATAGAGGCTTGTGTAGTCACAGAATGGGATGCCCCAACCAGAGAGCACCTGGCAGCAGTACTACTATACACAGCAAAAGTGTCTTTATCAGGCCAAATTACTTTTAGAATAAGTGCAAAGGGTTATAGTAAATAGAGGCTGTTGTAGTCACAGAATGGGATGCCCCAACCGGAGTGCACCTGGCAGCAGTACTGCTATGCACAGCAAAAGTGTCTTTATCAGGCCAAATTACTTTTAGAATAAGTGCAAAGGGTTATAGTAAATAGAGGCTGTTGTAGTCACAGAATAGGATGCCCCAACCGGAGTGCACCTGGCAGCAGTACTACTATGCACAGCAAAAGTGTCTTTATCAGGCCAAATTACTTTTAGAATAAGTGCAAAGGGTTATAGTAAATAGAGGCTGGTGTAGTCACAGAATGGGATGCCCCAACCAGAGAGCACCTGGCAGCAGTACTACTATGCACAGCAAAAGAGTCTTTATCAGGCCAAATTACTTTTAGAATAAGTGCAAAGGGTTATAGTAAATAGAGGCTGGTGTAGTCACAGAATGGGATGCCCCAACCGGAGTGCACCTGGGAGCAGTACTACTATGCACAGCAAAAGTGTCTTTATCAGGCCAAATTACTTTTAGAATAAGTGCAAAGGGTTATAGTAAATAGAGGCTGGTGTAGTCACAGAATGGGATGCCCCAACCAGAGAGCACCTGGGAGCAGTACTACTATGCACAGCAAAAGTGTCTTTATCAGGCCAAATTACTTTTAGAATAAGTGCAAAGGGTTATAGTAAATAGAGGCTGTTGTAGTAACAGAATGGGATGCCCCAACCGGAGTGCACCTGGGGGCAGTACTACTATGCACAGCAAAAGTGTCTTTATCAGGCCAAATTACTTTTAGAATAAGTGCAAAGGGTTACAGTAAATAGAGGCTGGTGTAGTCACAGAATGGGATGCCCCAACCGGAGTGCACCTGGGAGCAGTACTACTATGCACAGGAAAAGTGTCTTTATCAGGCCAAATTACTTTTAGAATAAGTGCAAAGGGTTACAGTAAATAGAGGCTGGTGTAGTCACAGAATGGGATGCCCCAACCAGAGAGCACCTGGCAGCAGTACTGCTATGCACAGCAAAAGTGTCTTTATCAGGCCAAATTACTTTTAGAATATATGCAAAGGGTTATAGTAAATAGAGGCTGGTGTAGTCACAGAATGGGATGCCCCAACCAGAGAGCACCTGGGAGCAGTACTACTATGCACAGCAAAAGTGTCTTTATCAGGCCAAATTACTTTTAGAATAAGTGCAAAGGGTTATAGTAAATAGAGGCTGGTGTAGTCACAGAATGGGATGCCCCAACCGGAGTGCACCTGGGAGCAGTACTACTATGCACAGCAAAAGTGTCTTTATCAGGCCAAATTACTTTTAGAATAAGTGCAAAGGGTTATAGTAAATAGAGACTGGTGTAGTCACAGAATGGGATGCCCCAACCAGAGAGCACCTGGCAGCAGTACTACTATGCACAGCAAAAGTGTCTTTATCAGGCCAAATTACTTTTAGAATAAGTGCAAAGGGTTATAGTAAATAGAGGCTGTTGTAGTCACAGAATGGGATACCCCAACCGGAGTGCACCTGGGAGCAGTACTACTATGCACAGCAAAAGTGTCTTTATCAGGCCAAATTACTTTTAGAATAAGTGCAAAGGGTTACAGTAAATAGAGGCTGGTGTAGTCACAGAATGGGATGCCCCAACCGGAGTGCACCTGGGAGCAGTACTACTATGCACAGCAAAAGCGTCTTTATCAGTCCAAATTACTTTTAGAATAAGTGCAAAGGGTTATAGTAAATAGAGGCTGGTGTAGTCACAGAATGGGATGCCCCAACCAGAGAGCACCTGGCAGCAGTACTACTATGCACAGCAAAAGTGTCTTTATCAGGCTAAATTACTTTTAGAATAAGTGCAAAGGGTTATAGTAAATAGAGGCTGTTGTAGTCACAGAATGGGATGCCCCAACCGGAGTGCACCTGGGAGCAGTACTACTATGCACAGCAAAAGTGTCTTTATCAGGCCAAATTACTTTTAGAATAAGTGCAAAGGGTTATAGTAAATAGAGGCTGGTGTAGTCACAGAATGGGATGCCCCAACCAGAGAGCACCTGGGAGCAGTACTACTATGCACAGCAAAAGTGTCTTTATCAGGCCAAATTACTTTTAGAATAAGTGCAAAGGGTTATAGTAAATAGAGGCTGTTGTAGTCACAGAATGGGATGCCCCAACCGGAGTGCACCTGGGGGCAGTACTACTATGCACAGCAAAAGTGTCTTGATCAGGCCAAATTACTTTTAGAATAAGTGCAAAGGGTTACAGTAAATAGAGGCTGGTGTAGTCACAGAATGGGATGCCCCAACCGGAGTGCACCTGGGAGCAGTACTACTATGCACAGCAAAAGTGTCTTTATCAGGCCAAATTACTTTTAGAATAAGTGCAAAGGGTTATAGTAAATAGAGGCTGTTGTAGTCACAGAATGGGATTCCCCAACCAGAGAGCACCTGGCAGCAGTACTACTATGCACAGCAAAAGTGTCTTTATCAGGCCAAATTACTTTTAGAATAAGTGCAAAGGGTTATAGTAAATAGAGGCTGTTGTAGTCACAGAATGGGATGCCCCAACCAGAGAACACCTGGGAGCAGTACTACTATGCACAGCAAAAGTGTCTTTATCAGGCCAAATTACTTTTAGAATAAGTGCAAAGGGTTATAGTAAATAGAGGCTGGTGTAGTCACAGAATGGGATGCCCCAACCAGAGAGCACCTGGCAGCAGTACTACTATGCACAGCAAAAGTGTCTTTATCAGGCCAAATTACTTTTAGAATAAGTGCAAAGGGTTATAGTAAATAGAGGCTGGTGTAGTCACAGAATGGGATGCCCCAACCAGAGAGCACCTGGCAGCAGTACTGCTATGCACAGCAAAAGTGTCTTTATCAGGCCAAATTACTTTTAGAATAAGTGCAAAGGGTTATAGTAAATAGAGGCTGGTGTAGTCACAGAATGGGATGCCCCAACCAGAGAGCACCTGGGAGCAGTACTACTATGCACAGCAAAAGTGTCTTCATCAGGCCAAATTACTTTTAGAATAAGTGCAAAGGGTTATAGTAAATAGAGGCTGGTGTAGTCACAGAAT
Organism: Gastrophryne carolinensis; assembly: GCA_027917425.1. Classification (NCBI taxonomy): domain Eukaryota; kingdom Metazoa; phylum Chordata; class Amphibia; order Anura; family Microhylidae; genus Gastrophryne; species Gastrophryne carolinensis. Next base: position 644,255,229 of record CM051234.1, on the reverse strand, counting down.
GGGATGCCCCAACCGGAGTGCACCTGGGAGCAGTACTACTATGCACAGCAAAAGTGTCTTTATCAGGCCAAATTACTTTTAGAATAAGTGCAAAGGGTTATAGTAAATAGAGGCTGTTGTAGTCACAGAATGGGATGCCCCAACCGGAGTGCACCTGGGAGCAGTACTACTATGCACAGCAAAAGTGTCTTTATCAGGCCAAATTACTTTTAGAATAAGTGCAAAGGGTTATAGTAAATAGAGGCTGGTGTAGTCACAGAATGGGATGCCCCAACCGGAGTGCACCTGGGAGCAGTACTACTTTGCACAGCAAAAGTGTCTTTATCAGGCTAAATTACTTTTAGAATAAGTGCAAAGGGTTATAGTAAATAGAGGCTGGTGTAGTCACAGAATGGGATGCCCCAACCAGAGAGCACCTGGGAGCAGTACTACTATGCACAGCAAAAGTGTCTTTATCAGGCCAAATTACTTTTAGAATACGTGCAAAGGGTTATAGTAAATAGAGGCTGGTGTAGTCACAGAATGAGATGCCCCAACCAGAGAGCACCTGGCAGCAGTACTACTATGCACAGCAAAAGTGTCTTTATCAGGCCAAATTACTTTTAGAATAAGTGTAAAGGGTTATAGTAAATAGAGGCTGTTGTAGTCACAGAATGGGATGCCCCAACCAGAGAGCACCTGGCAGCAGTACTACTATGCACAGCAAAAGTGTCTTTATCAGGCCAAATTACTTTTAGAATAAGTGCAAAGGGTTATAGTAAATAGAGGCTGGTGTAGTCACAGAATGGGATGCCCCAACCGGAGTGCACCTGGGAGCAGTACTACTATGCACAGCAAAAGTGTCTTTATCAGGCTAAATTACTTTTAGAATAAGTGCAAAGGCTATAGTAAAAAGAGGCTGTTGTAGTAACAGAATGGGATGCCCCAACCGGAGTGCACCTGGGGGCAGTACTACTATGCACAGCAAAAGTGTCTTTATCGGGCCAAATTACTTTTAGAATAAGTGCAAAGGGTTACAGTAAATAGAGGCTGGTGTAGTCACAGAATGGGATGCCCCAACCGGAGTGCACCTGGGAGCAGTACTACTATGCACAGGAAAAGTGTCTTTATCAGTCCAAATTACTTTTAGAATAAGTGCAAAGGGTTATAGTAAATAGAGGCTGGTGTAGTCGCAGATAGGGATGCCCCAACCAGAGAGCACCTGGCAGCAGTACTACTATGCACAGCAAAAGTGTCTTTATCAGGCCAAATTACTTTTAGAATAAGTGCAAAGGGTTATAGTAAATAGAGGCTGTTGTAGTCACAGAATGGGATGCCCCAACCGGAGTGCACCTGGGAGCAGTACTACTATGCACAGCAAAAGTGTCTTTATCAGGCCAAATTACTTTTAGAATAAGTGCAAAGGGTTATAGTAAATAGAGGCTGTTGTAGTCACAGAATGGGATGCCCCAACCGGAGTGCACCTGGGAGCAGTACTACTATGCACAGCAAAAGTGTCTTTATCAGGCCAAATTACTTTTAGAATAAGTGCAAAGGGTTATAGTAAATAGAGGCTGGTGTAGTCACAGAATGGGATGCCCCAACCGGAGTGCACCTGGGAGCAGTACTACTTTGCACAGCAAAAGTGTCTTTATCAGGCTAAATTACTTTTAGAATAAGTGCAAAGGGTTATAGTAAATAGAGGCTGGTGTAGTCACAGAATGGGATGCCCCAACCAGAGAGCACCTGGGAGCAGTACTACTATGCACAGCAAAAGTGTCTTTATCAGGCCAAATTACTTTTAGAATACGTGCAAAGGGTTATAGTAAATAGAGGCTGGTGTAGTCACAGAATGGGATGCCTCAACCAGAGAGCACCTGGCAGCAGTACTACTATGCACAGCAAAAGTGTCTTTATCAGGCCAAATAACTTTTAGAATAAGTGTAAAGGGTTATAGTAAATAGAGGCTGTTGTAGTCACAGAATGGGATGCCCCAACCAGAGAGCACCTGGCAGCAGTACTACTATGCACAGCAAAAGTGTCTTTATCAGGCCAAATTACTTTTAGAATAAGTGCAAAGGGTTATAGTAAATAGAGGCTGGTGTAGTCACAGAATGGGATGCCCCAACCGGAGTGCACCTGGGAGCAGTACTACTATGCACAGCAAAAGTGTCTTTATCAGGCTAAATTACTTTTAGAATAAGTGCAAAGGGTTATAGTAAATAGAGGCTGTTGTAGTAACAGAATGGGATGCCCCAACCGGAGTGCACCTGGGGGCAGTACTACTATGCACAGCAAAAGTGTCTTTATCAGGCCAAATTACTTTTAGAATAAGTGCAAAGGGTTACAGTAAATAGAGGCTGGTGTAGTCACAGAATGGGATGCCCCAACCGGAGTGCACCTGGGAGCAGTACTACTATGCACAGGAAAAGTGTCTTTATCAGGCCAAATTACTTTTAGAATAAGTGCAAAGGGTTATAGTAAATAGAGGCTGGTTTAGTCGCAGATAGGGATGCCCCAACCAGAGAGCACCTGGCAGCAGTACTACTATGCACAGCAAAAGTGTCTTTATCAGGCCAAATTACTTTTAGAATAAGTGCAAAGGGTTATAGTAAATAGAGGCTGTTGTAGTCACAGAATGGGATGCCCCAACCGGAGGGCACCTGGGAGCAGTACTACTATGCACAGCAAAAGTGTCTTTATCAGGCCAAATTACTTTTAGAATAAGTGCAAAGGGTTATAGTAAATAGAGGCTGGTGTAGTCACAGAATGGGATGCCCCAACCAGAGAGCACCTGGCAGCAGTACTACTATGCACAGCAAAAGTGTCTTTATCAGGCCAAATTACTTTTAGAATAAGTGCAAAGGGTTATAGTAAATAGAGGCTGTTGTAGTCACAGAATGGGATGCCCCAACCGGAGTGCACCTGGGAGCAGTAATACTATGCACAGCAAAAGTGTCTTTATCAGGCCAAATTACTTTTAGAATAAGTGCAAAGGGTTACAGTAAATAGAGGCTGGTGTAGTCACAGAATGGGATGCCCCAACCAGAGAGCACCTGGCAGCAGTACTGCTATGCACAGCAAAAGTGTCTTTATCAGGCCAAATTACTTTTAGAATATATGCAAAGGGTTATAGTAAATAGAGGCTGGTGTAGTCACAGAATGGGATGCCCCAACCAGAGAGCACCTGGGAGCAGTACTACTATGCACAGCAAAAGTGTCTTTATCAGGCCAAATTACTTTTAGAATAAGTGCAAAGGGTTATAGAAAATAGAGGCTGGTGTAGTCACAGAATGGGATGCCCCAACCGGAGTGCACCTGGGAGCAGTACTACTATGCACAGCAAAAGTGTCTTTATCAGGCCAAATTACTTTTAGAATAAGTGCAAAGGGTTATAGTAAATAGAGGCTGTTGTAGTCACAGAATGGGATACCCCAACCGGAGTGCACCTGGGAGCAGTACTACTATGCACAGCAAAAGTGTCTTTATCAGGCCAAATTACTTTTAGAATAAGTGCAAAGGGTTACAGTAAATAGAGGCTGGTGTAGTCACAGAATGGGATGCCCCAACCGGAGTGCACCTGGGAGCAGTACTACTATGCACAGCAAAAGCGTCTTTATCAGGCCAAATTACTTTTAGAATAAGTGCAAAGGGTTATAGTAAATAGAGGCTGGTGTAGTCACAGAATGGGATGCCCCAACCAGAGAGCACCTGGCAGCAGTACTACTATGCACAGCAAAAGTGTCTTTATCAGGCCAAATTACTTTTAGAATAAGTGCAAAGGGTTATAGTAAATAGAGGCTGTTGTAGTCACAGAATGGGATGCCCCAACCGGAGTGCACCTGGGAGCAGTACTACTATGCACAGCAAAAGTGTCTTTATCAGGACAAATTACTTTTAGAATAAGTGCAAAGGGTTATAGTAAATAGAGGCTGGTGTAGTCACAGAATGGGATGCCCCAACCAGAGAGCACCTGGGAGCAGTACTACTATGCACAGCAAAAGTGTCTTTATCAGGCCAAATTACTTTTAGAATAAGTGCAAAGGGTTATAGTAAATAGAGGCTGTTGTAGTCACAGAATGGGATGCCCCAACCGGAGTGCACCTGGGGGCAGTACTACTATGCACAGCAAAAGTGTCTTGATCAGGCCAAATTACTTTTAGAATAAGTGCAAAGGGTTACAGTAAATAGAGGCTGGTGTAGTCACAGAATGGGATGCCCCAACCGGAGTGCACCTGGGAGCAGTACTACTATGCACAGCAAAAGTGTCTTTATCAGGCCAAATTAATTTTAGAATAAGTGCAAAGGGTTATAGTAAATAGAGGCTGTTGTAGTCACAGAATGGGATGCCCCAACCAGAGAGCACCTGGCAGCAGTACTACTATGCACAGCAAAAGTGTCTTTATCAGGCCAAATTACTTTTAGAATAAGTGCAAAGGGTTATAGTAAATAGAGGCTGTTGTAGTCACAGAATGGGATGCCCCAACCAGAGAACACCTGGGAGCAGTACTACTATGCACAGCAAAAGTGTCTTTATCAGGCCAAATTACTTTTAGAATAAGTGCAAAGGGTTATAGTAAATAGAGGCTGGTGTAGTCACAGAATGGGATGCCCCAACCAGAGAGTACCTGGCAGCAGTACTACTATGCACAGCAAAAGTGTCTTTATCAGGCCAAATTACTTTTAGAATAAGTGCAAAGGGTTATAGTAAATAGAGGCTGGTGTAGTCACAGAATGGGATGCCCCAACCAGAGAGCACCTGGGAGCAGTACTACTATGCACAGCAAAAGTGTCTTCATCAGGCCAAATTACTTTTAGAATAAGTGCAAAGGGTTATAGTAAATAGAGGCTGGTGTAGTCACAGAATGGGATGCCCCAACCGGAGTGCACTTGGGATCAGTAGTACTATGCACAGCAAAAGTGTCTTTATCAGGCCAAATTACTTTTAGAATAAGTGCAAAGGGTTATAGTAAATAGAGGCTGTTGTAGTCACAGAATGGGATGCCCCAACCGGAGTGCACCTGGGAGCAGTACTACTATGCACAGCAAAAGTGTCTTTATCAGGCCAAATTACTTTTAGAATAAGTGCAAAGGGTTATAGTAAATAGAGGCTGGTGTAGTCACAGAATGGGATGTCCCAACCGGAGTGCACCTGGGAGCAGTACTACTATGCACAGCAAAAGTGTCTTTATCAGGCTAAATTACTTTTAGAATAAGTGCAAAGGGTTATAGTAAATAGAGGCTGGTGTAGTCACAGAATGGGATGCCCCAACCAGAGAGCACATGGGAGCAGTACTACTATGCACAGCAAAAGTGTCTTTATCAGGCCAAATTACTTTTAGAATACGTGCAAAGGGTTATAGTAAATAGAGGCTGGTGTAGTCACAGAATGGGATGCCCCAACCAGAGAGCACCTGGGAGCAGTACTACTCTGCACAGCAAAAGTGTCTTTATCAGGCCAAATTACTTTTAGAATAAGTGTAAAGGGTTATAGTAAATAGAGGCTGTTGTAGTCACAGAATGGGATGCCCCAACCAGAGAGCACCTGGCAGCAGTACTACTATGCACAGCAAAAGTGTCTTTATCAGGCCAAATTACTTTTAGAATAAGTGCAAAGGGTTATAGTAAATAGAGGCTGGTGTAGTCACAGAATGGGATGCCCCAACCAGAGAGCACCTGGGAGCAGTACTACTATGCACAGCAAAAGTGTCTTTATCAGGCCAAATTACTTTTAGAATAAGTGCAAAGGGTTATAGTAAATAGAGGCTGGTGTAGTCACAGAATGGGATGCCCCAACCAGAGAGCACCTGGCAGCAGTACTACTATGCACAGCAAAAGTGTCTTTATCAGGCCAAATTACTTTTAGAATAAGTGTAAAGGGTTATAGTAAATAGAGGCTGCTGTAGTCACAGAATGGGATGCCCCAACCAGAGAGCACCTGGCAGCAGTACTACTATGCACAGTAAAAGTGTCTTTATCAGGCCAAATTACTTTTAGAATAAGTGCAAAGGGTTATAGTAAATAGAGGCTGGTGTAGTCACAGAATGGGATGCCCCAACCGGAGTGCACCTGGGAGCAGTACTACTATGCACAGCAAAAGTGTCTTTATCAGGCCAAATTACTTTTAGAATAAGTGCAAAGGGTTATAGTAAATAGAGGCTGGTGTAGTCACAGAATGGGATGCCCCAACCAGAGAGCACCTGGCAGCAGTAGTACTATGCACAGCAAAAGTGTCTTTATCAGGCCAAATTACTTTTAGAATAAGTGCAAAGGGTTATAGTAAATAGAGGCTGGTGTAGTCACAGAATGGGATGCCGCAACCAGAGTGCACCTGGGAGCAGTAGTACTATGCACAGCAAAGGTGTCTTTATCAGGCCAAATTACTTTTAGAATAAGTGCAAAGGGTTATAGTAAATAGAGGCTTGTGTAGTCACAGAATGGGATGCCTTACAGCAGACTTGAGATCAGTTCAGTATATATGCACAGTAAGTGTATAAGCAGCCTGAAAACGCTAACAAAGCCAGTCAGCCAGCCAGTAACACTCAGGCTGGATGAAAAAAAAAAAATCTCCCTGTGACTGCCTCCGATTTTTCCTAACTTTCCCTGCTTCTCGCTGACTTTCTGCCTGTCTCCTGCCTGTCCCTGTCTGTCCCTGGCTCTCTGTCTCTCCCTCACTACAGCAGCGTCCTGTCTCTCACGAATGCAATAGAGAAATGAGGAAAAGCAAGATGTCCGCCGCCTTAAATAGCGCTGTGACGTCACCGGGCTTGCTGGCTGCTGATAGGCTGCATGTGACTGCCCCAGCTTGCACTGGTGCGGGGTAGATGTCTGCACATGTCCCGTCCGCCATCTTAGAATGCCTGTAATGTAAATGAATGGATGTTAAGGGAAAACTTCGAGCGATCGAAGCACGGGGAAATTCGGATTCGATCCGAATCGAATTTTTCATGAAATTCGGATCGAATCCGGGTTCGTCCGGATCGATTCGCTCATCCCTATTCATAAAATTGGCACAGCAGACAATACTGTTAGCAGTTGGATCCAGGAATTAGTGCCCAGTGCGTAACAAGGGGTAAAATGATGCTCTGGCCATGGGCACCTATGCATCTCCTGATGCATCCCATGATCCTCTTTGCTTTGGCAACTGCTGCCTGATTACTACAGTTAAGTTTATTCTTAACTAATACCCCTGGTCCTTTTCTGTTGTAGTTTTACCAAGCATTTCTGTATTTAGTGTGTAACCATGGCACAAATTTCTCCTATTCATGTGCATAACCTTACATTTATCTGTGTTATTACCTCATTTGCCATTTAACTGCCCATGCTTCCAATGTATCTAAATCTGTTTGCAGCTGCCTGCTTTACACAGCGGGGAGGCCGATTTATTAATAGCGCCAGGTAGCGACAGATGAGTGGCAGTAGCGTTATTTTCACAGCGCCCGCTAGTATTCGCTGTGCTTGGCCGTTGTTCGGTTGTTGACAGCGACTCAGTCGGTGTGCGGTAATGTGGAATACGGGGTTAGGAGTCGCTGTTTGACAGGTTCCGCGCTGTATGGGAGCACATGACAGCGAATGGCCATAGCGAACGGCTCCCAGCATATTCATTAACAAATCACGCTCAAAAAATTCTTGCGCTGTGAAATGCTTGTTTAAACCCCAAAGCGCTGGCGGCGATGGGTTAAAAGTAGTTTTTTAACCCCCAAACAACCATATTTTTGGAAAAAAAAAAAATAAACAAGTTTTTATAAACATTTTGTAATATGAATACATTAATATCAGACCTGTAATATCAATTCTGCACAATTTGTTTTTTTTTTTTAACTTAAAAAAAATATCTAACATTGCAGAAGTGGTCACAGAATTTTTGACATTTTAAAAAAAAAATCATTAATATCAATTAATTGAAATGATATCAGTGGTTAGACCAAAGACCCAGAACCGCGCTAAATTTCTAAACCAAAAATAATGCAAAGAAAAAATTGCTCAACGTGATAAAGTCCTTATCTCAAAAAGAACCCAATGTGATCAATAAAAAGTGAAAAACACAGAGCAAAAAGTAAATACAAATTCCAAATTTCAATTAATAGTACATAGATGAATCTTCAAAGAAAGTTCAAATAAGGGAAAAATTCGAAAAAAATGTTTTAAAAAAGTTGAAAAAATTAGGTATCCCACGGTGCATGCACTTCACATGTAAGTGTGCAAAAAGAACCTCCACCAAACGTGCAAACTCTTACCGACTTCACAGCAAAAGAAAGCCTTCAAATGGTACTATTCAGCATCACTACCCCCAGTGAGCATCAATGTAGGTTGAAAGCTCAAACGGTGCTCAAACTTGGTATAATTATTCCAATTAGTATATACATAAGGTGCCGCTTCAAAGAGACCGCAATCTCAATAGTGATCAAATATAACTCAGATGATGAAAATTCATTCCGTTGATGTAAAAAAGCAAAGAAAGAGAAATATAGTGTAATACTGTAAAATTTCTCTCCTTTAATAAAATCTCAGGAAATACACTCACATGATAAAAGAATGGAAAAAAGCATTAAACATAGTAACGATCTCACCGACGCTGGAATCCAACAGTCACTCTCTGCGTCCCATATGCCGGGCAATAATGTTCCAAATGATGAATAAAGCTAAAAACAGGATATCCTGGATCCACCGCTCGCCACCTGCCGACGCGTTTCGTTGCCATAAGGCAACTTTAACTAGGCTGGTGGCGCGGCAGAGCGGTGGGGATTAAATACAGAAATGTGTCCAATCACATGATCAAGGTCCTCCAGCCGTTTAATCAAATATGTCATAATTAAATGCAATAGCTACAGCCGGAGGTGGCAAATGCCTAGAAATCCAAGAAGGAAAGTCAGAGGGATAAATAATACTATTTTTTTTGTATCTACACCCTCTTATGAATCCACTGCCGTTTCCATCGGTTGATAACAAAACTTGCCTCTAGGTCCTGCGCCGTCACTATCACGCAGCCTAGCACGTGCATACAGCAGCCAATAAGGAATCCACCAATAAGACGGCGGCTTGGCCCGGGCCAATTATGACATATTTGATTAAACGGCTGGAGGACCTTGATCATGTGATTGGACACATTTCTGTATTTAATCCCCACCGCTCTGCCGCGCCACCAGCCTAGTTAAAGTTGCCTTATGGCAACGAAACGCGTCGGCAGGTGGCGAGCGGTGGATCCAGGATATCCTGTTTTTAGCTTTATTCATCATTTGGAACATTATTGCCCGGCATATGGGACGCAGAGAGTGACTGTTGGATTCCAGCGTCGGTGAGATCGTTACTATGTTTAATGCTTTTTTCCATTCTTTTATCATGTGAGTGTATTTCCTGAGGTTTTATTAAAGGAGAGAAATTTTACAGTATTACACTATATTTCTCTTTCTTTGCTTTTTTACATCAACGGAATGAATTTTCATCATCTGAGTTATATTTGATCACTATTGAGATTGCGGTCTCTTTGAAGCGGCACCTTGTGTATATACTAATTGGAATAATTATACCAAGTTTGAGCACCGTTTGAGCTTTCAACCTACATTGATGCTCACTGGGGGTAGTGATGCTGAATAGTACCATTTGAAGGCTTTCTTTTGCTGTGAAGTCGGTAAGAGTTTGCACGTTTGGTGGAGGTTCTTTTTGCACACGTACATGTGAAGTGCATGCACCGTGGGATACCTAATTTTTTCAACTTTTTTAAAACATTTTTTTCGAATTTTTCCCTTATTTGAACTTTCTTTGAAGATTCATCTATGTACTATTAATTGAAATTTGGAATTTGTATTTACTTTTTGCTCTGTGTTTTTCACTTTTTAAATATCAATTAATTATTAATATTTAAAGATTGCTCCATTGAAATGCATTGGAGAGCGCCAGGTAGCAAGAGGTCATACCTGTCGCTGTTCAAGTTCGCTCGCTGGCGCTGTGGGGTGAGGCTGGAATAATGATGAATGCTTCGCTATCTGGCGCTCTGTCATTCGCTAAGCAGGATCGGCTTGATAAATGTGTGATTGCGGAGGGGAGCCGGCGTTCTCGTGGCGGTGACCGTCATTACCGTTCGCTCACTATTCGCTACCTGACGCTATCCCTTGATAAATAAGGCCCTTAGTATCATTTGCAAAGACTGAGACTACTGTTTAATCCATAACCCTATGTCATTATTATATAAAGAGAACTGGGCTCCTTGTGGTATTCCTGTGACCCAATATTAGTATGTACCGTTGATAACCACCCTCTGCTTCCTATCATTAACCCTTTAACCGCCAGCCTACCTGGAGTTTTTGTCACCCTTTGTTGCCAGACCTTTTTGCACCGGGGATTTCCAGGAATTTCCCAGGAATTATATATTGTTTTTTTTTCAGCAGAGTCTGGGCTTTAACACGAAATGTCTTGTTTGTCATTTTTTAGGTGTATCCTCAAAAGTTTTGGGTAAAAAATGTGAAAAAAAATAAAAAAAAACAATTTTTACAAATTGTATTGTTTTTTGTAAAAAAAAAAATTAAGTTTGTCAATAAAATCATAAATTATTGCATGTGAAATCCCAATTTCTCCCAGTTACATTGGTACCACATAGGTATTGGTATACACCCTTTCCTGGCCAGGAGACTCTCCCAGACTGAAACAGCTCTTTAGGTAAATTTCAAATAAAATACAACTGTGCTATGCGCTATTGCCACTTTGCAGTTTTGCAAGAAAAACAACCCTTTACATTTCAAATACCCCCACAAACTATATATTCTCTGGAAGTACACACCTCAAGCTTTCTAGGAGTACCAGGCGTGTTGTGGCCACAGTTTTCTGGAAGTAATCCCTCAATGTATTCTTCGACCACAATTGTAATTGGAGTCTGCACCGCTACCTCAGATCAATACTGGTGCAAGCCTATGGGACCATAATGAACATTAGATAACACCAATGGTAAGGCTACAGGGCTAGCCCTCCTATGTCCTCAAATATAAGGCTGCACACACCTTATAAAATTAATTAGAAGTTTATTGCTCACACGGATCTTTAAATGTACAGACAACATAAATCTTGACAAAACACTCTATAAAAAACATATAATTATGTAATCAATGTATTCTTCGGTTGCACAGGGTTTCCCTAAAAAAAGAATAAAAAAACAGAATTAAGGTCACATTTTCCTAAAAAAAACTATATTCAAACAAGAAAAAACCTGAAAATCTGAAAAAGCAACATCCCTCAAACAGAACAATACCCAACATGCATAGCTACTGTCCAGGGAAGAGTTGGCAAACACGCCAAAGTAAAGCATGTGCGTAACGGTAATTTTACTTGAAAATTTCAGCTCTGCAGACAAAGTGCGCACCTTGCGCTTTTTCTACCAAAACAACCCTTTACATTTGGAATATCCCCCATAAACCATATATTCCCTGAAAGTACACATATTAAGCTTTCTAAGCGTGCCCAGCTTGTTGTAGTGGGCTCATCTTTCTGGAAGTAACCCAGAATTTTTAGGTTGCACAGGGATTTACTAAAAAATTTATAAAACAGCAGAATAAAAACATATTTTCCTAAAATATCAATATGCAAACAAGAAAAAACAAGGTAATCTGAAAGTGCAAGGTCCCCCGAGCCGAACAATACCCAACATGCAAAGGTACTATTAACCCTTTTAATTGCCAGCCTGCTTGAGATTTTGTCACCCTCTGCTGACGGGATATATTTCCAAGAAAATGGCATATTTTCTTTTTGTGGCAGAGTTTAGGCTTTAACATGAAATGTCTCGTTTGTATTTTTTCTACTGTTTTTTTAAATATTTTTAAGTAAATAGGTAAAAAAATTAAAATATATATATATTTTTTAATTTTTTTTAAACTAAAACATTCATTTTATTAAAGAAGACCCTATTGCATGTGAAAGCCCAATTTCTTCCGATTACAATGATACCACATATGTATCAGTAGCCACCTTGTTCCTGCCCAGGAGACCCCCTAAACTGAGAGAATTTTATAACAAATTATTTATTATTTAAATGTATTACAAATAAAATACTAATTTCTACACTATAAAGGGTTAAATAAAAAAACTAGTGTGGGGTCCCTCTTCCTGGGGGGACTCCATTTTTGGGGGGAATAAACCCTTCAAATTCTCAAAAAAATGGCGCAAGGTCCCCCACCCAGCATAACCAGCCCGGGACCAGCTATGGGGGCTTGTAGAATAGGACGCAGGGGCCAGCTTTGGGGAGGCAGGTAATTGGGGTGCCGGGGGTTAATGGCAAGTCACCTGCTTGTCCCCGCAAGTCAAGTGACTTGGCAGACCCAGAGCCTTGTGAACTGGCATAGGGGTCTCATGGACCACTTACCAGTTTACAAAGGGTTAAATGTAAAAAAACACACAGACACAGAGAAAAAATATTTTATTTTATTTTTTTTATACTTACCTTCCATCCCGGAGCACTGTGTCCCACCCTGATCACTTTGGCTTCTGCTCTCCTGCTGCTGCTGAAAGCTTTTTATACCTGCTGGGTGACAGGTAACATGGGGTTAATTTAAAATAAAAATGACATAGGGTCCCCCCTCCCAGGGGTGAGGCCCCATTTTTTGGGGGAATTTTAGCCCTGAAACCCTTAAAAAAAATGGCGGGAGGTCCCCTCTGCCATGCATAACCAGCCCGAGACCAGCTATGTAGGGTTTGTAAAACAGGGCCCTGGCCCTGCAGGTTACAAGCCCACATAGAGTCTGTGGGCCCAGGCCCTTCTGCCCCCCCCCCCGGGATTTGGGGTGGCAAGTAATTTGGGGGGGGGGCCGGGGTAAATGGCAAGTCAGCTTGCCAGCCCCCAGCCTTGTGAACTGGTATAGGGATCTCATGGACCCCTTACCAGTTCACAAAGGGTTAACAGTAAAAGAAAACACACACACTCCTGTGTCCCTCGCTGATCTGATGACAGATGCCGGAAATCGGCAGCCAGAGGAGGAAGGGAGGCAGGAGATCGGAGGATCACCGGCATCTGACAGCTGAGAGGCCTGGAGCTGGCATGACGCCCGTCGAGTGATGTCATTAGTCCCGCCCTTTGGGAGAGGAGGGGGAGAGAGCCTGACAGGGGGGGGGGATCGGAGGCCCCCCGGGTGAAGAGGAGAGCAAGCGCACATGGAGGTGAGTAAATGTCATTTTTATTTTTTTTTATTTTTACAGGAAAAGCCGGCTGCTGCTGAAAGTGGGGGTGGGGACCAACTCCGGGCATCCTCCTGCAGCTGGAGGAGCCCTGACAGGGGATCGGAGCTCCCCAGGTTGAAGTGGAGACCCGGATGGATCGAATGAGGGGTCAGGTAAGGTTTTTGTTTATTTTTTCAGTTGCTAGCGGGGGGGGGCAAATTCAGGCACGTAAAATGTACGTGGCTGGCGGTTAACTGCAGGGTAGTCAGCCACGTAAAAGGTGAAAGGTTTAAGCCAATTTCTCACCCATGTGCACATGTTTTTCCCCATTTTAAGCATTCTTATATTTTGTACTAGTGTTTTATGTGGCACAGTATCAAATGCTTTAGAAAAGTCAAGATATATGCTATCCAATTACTCCCCTGATCAAATCTTGAACTTACCTTCTCCTAAAAGCTTACTAGGTTTGTCTGGCAAGAGTAATTTCTCATAAATCCATGCTGATATTTAGTAATAAGGTAATTTTAATTGAGATACTGCAGGATAATATCCCTTAAAAACCTTCAAATGGTTTGCCCAGCTCAAATGTTAAAGTTAAAGTGGTCTGCAATTACCTGGTTCCCCCTTAGACCTCTTTTTGAATATTGGCACCACATTTGCTAAGTGCTAATCCCTTGAAACAGCCCCATAATTATTTAATCTACAAATATTAGAAATAATAACTTGTCTATAACAGTACATAACTCCCCTAATACATGGGGATGTATGCCATCTGGTCCTGGGGATTTTTCAATTTTATCTGCGCTGCACTGCTTCCTTGGTTAGACAAGTCATATTTAATGGAGAGTTTGGATTGTTGCTCTGCATTTCACATGGCATGTCACATTCTTTTGTGAAAATGAAAGCAAAGAAGATGTTTAGTAATTTTACTTTCTCCTTATTTCCCTCAATAGGTATCCCCCTCATTGCTTTTCAGGGGGGCCCACACCCTCAGGTTTGCATTTTTTACTATTTGTGTAGCTAAAGAACATTTTGAAGTTTAGTTTTACACTCTTTTTGGTGATCCGTCTTTCTGCCTCTAGCATTGCTGCCCTTATCTGTTGTTTACGTATTTTTTTCTTCTTTATAGTGGTTTAGGTCATCTTACACCCCCCTTATAGTGGTTTGGGTCAACTCCCCCCCCCTTGTATTGGTTTAGGTCAACTTACACCCCCCTTATAGTGGTTTGGGTCATCTTACACCCCCCTTATGGTGGTTTGGGTCATCTTACACCCCCCTTATAGTGGTTTAGGTCATCTTACACCCCCCTTATAGTGGTTTGGGTCATCTTACACCCCCCTTATAGTGGTTTAGGTCATCTTACACCCCCCTTATAGTGGTTTAGGTCATCTTACACCCCCCTTATAGTGGTTTAGGTCATCTTACACCCCCCCTTATAGTGGTTTAGGTCATCTTACACCCCCCTTATAGTGGTTTGTGACAAATTATGATTGTAGCCAACAAATAGTTCCCCTGTAGTGCTGTACTTGGATTAGAGTGAAGGGTAGTTAGCTTACCGCAAAAAACGAAGAGATCATGCTTTCCCTTAGCTCAAAGCCACTCTGGGTGTCCTCACTCGTTTCTGCGGGCAAGTTGGGGATTTCGGGCACCAGTGCTGTTTCTTCAGGGGATTGGATTCTGTGGCATATGCAGAGATTGTGTAGCACACAGCATGCAAGGATAATTTTGGAGACCTTTTGTGGACTGTACAACATCTCTCCTCCTGGGCGTGCCAAACCCAGAAAGCGTGCTTTCAGCAGTCCAATGGTTCGTTCCACAATGCTTCGGGTTTTGCGATGTGCTGCATTGTAGCGTTCTTGGGCAGAGGTCTGTGGGCTTCTGACCGGAGTCATCACCCACGTTCTCTGCCCATGTCCCTTGTCCGCTGTGGAAAAAACAAATGGAGAGAGACAGCAATTAGTACTAGTACATGTTTTTGGTTTCATTTTTAAAAATATAGCTTACTAGGCCACATATTTGATGCAAAATACTTTGACATGGTTAATTATTTACCCAGTAGCCAGCCAGCTGGCATTTCATTGTTCTCGAACTTCCGGCACAGCACTGACCGCTGCAGGACGTAAGAATCGTGGCATGAGCCGGGGAAGCCAGATCTCACGGCCCGCAGCTTCATTTCATGGTCACAGACGACCATGACGTTGAGGGAATGGAACTGCTTTCTGTTCCTATAATGCAGCTCCTGTGCACGGGGAGGGCGGAAAGGGATATGTGTACCATCAACGCACCCTAGCACATTCGGGATCCCTCCCATGCAATAGAATGCATGTTTTATTTTGGCAACCTCATCCTCATCCTCAGGAAACTGGATGTAAATAGGGATCAAATCACAAATAGCCAGTACTACCTGGAAAAATATGCGGCTCATTGTAGCCTGGCTGATCCCGCTGAGGAGGGCAGAGGTTGCCTGGAAGGTCCCTCGTGCCAAAATATTGGGACTGGCACATAGGCGTACTATGCCTGGAATGGAATGAGTGCGTTTGGTGGATGGCTCGATTTTGTGCTTAATCTGATCATATAGGGACTGTAGTGCAGCACGATTCAGACGGAAGCGGCTCCTGATCTGCTTGTCACTTAAATCCCACACTGAAAGGCGGATTCCAAAGGAGCGGGGTGCCCTAAGCCTCACAGCACCCTCCTCCCTGGCCTCCTGCTCTTCCAGTATTCTCACACATCCCTGCACCCATATCCCATACATCACCCTCTTATCCATCTCACACTCAACAGATATACAAAAGAAGCAAAACAAAAACAAAAACCACAAACACACCACACACACAAGCAAGCACACTACTCACACACTCACTACAATGCAGCTCACCACAAAACCAGAAGTATAGTGGTCAGAACCACCAGACTGCTGAAAGACAGCTTTCTAAATTAGGCACAACCAAGAGGGGAGTTGCTGCACAGCCCACAAAAGGCCCCAAAATCAAGCCTCACTTGCTGTATGCTCCACAATATTTGCATATGCCAACAAAATCAATCTCCTAAAGAAACAGCACTGATGTCAGAAATCACCCAACAAGCCACAGAGAGTGATGACCAAACCCAGCCAGACACTAAAATGAGCTAAGGGACCAAAGCACCACACCACAGCCTTTGCCACAGTGTAACAATACCAGAAGGTTGCCAAATCCAGCCATTTATACTTCACTTTGAAAAAGGACAGGTCCGCTTTGCCGCCTTTTGCGTTGCTCTGCTATTTCCTGTCTCCAATTAGCTGACCCAGGTGTGCGTGAAACGGAGTGCGCACGCGCACGCTAGTAGCGCTACTAGCGTACGTGAGCCTAAACTTGCGTGCATTAACGGACATGGCTGAAAATTCTGTGGTGGACCAATGAAAGGTAAGCTGCTCTTTATTTAAATAGCCGTTTGTATAGCCACATGTCACAAGTGTTTAATATACATGAGTACATTGTTGTCTTTGGTTGTGTGTTGTTTGGTTAATGAGGTCTGTAATTAGTTAAATGTCTACCACACATGGTTCAAGCAGTGCAGTGGAGCTGTGGCTACAAGCACCTGGCCAGTATGTGTGAATCAATTAAGTGGACCTGTTTGTGATTGGCTGTTAGAGCACATAAAACCTGCCCAAACCAAAAAGACGGTGATACCATTCTGTAGTCTGCATGTGTGCTTGTTGGTTGTGTATTGGTGTGTGTGTGCAGCTACAGGATGGAGCCAAATTCTGGGCATCTGCCGGCCACAGCTGGCTCAAGTAGGAGTGTGGTGGGTGCTGTGCGCAGACCTCCCTTAAGGAAAAGGGCCCAGCCTGAAGGTGATGCAGCACCCCAGGCTAAGCGCCCAGTTGCCAAGAGGGAGCCAGAATTTAATTTGGCGGAGAATAATACTCTTGTGCGCCTTACACTTGCTAAATGGGAGCTGATATTTGGCTCCCAAAGCAAGTCAATAGGCAAACAAGAAAGGAGCAAATTGTGGGATGCCATTGGTGACGAGCTTACTAGCAGTGCTCAACACCCACTTAGTGGCCCATCCTGCAGGAAACGCTTCTACACTTTGAGAAGGGCCCTTATGCAAAAGATGAATCATGATCTTGATGTCGACAGTGGGACCATCCAGGGTCCAAAGAGTACCTACAGGCCATATGAGGAGATGCTGAAGGCCAAAATTCTACTCGCTTGGCTGCAGGGTGTGGATGCTGGGGATGACACCACAGGTTGGACTGAAGGTACATATTTTCTGCATATTTTTTGCTGCTAATGTTAATGTATGTGATTTGCTTTGTCTCTTTCTGGCCAACTAACAGTAGGACATGTGAAGTAGTACATTATACCTCATAAATGTTTTACTTTCCTGTCTGTTGCTTTCTGCATAGGTGCACATGGTGATGTCCATGAGTCGGGGGAGGAGGACACCCCAACTCCTGCCCTTCAACCAACCTCCAGCCTAACCCAGTCTGCCATTGAAGGTATTTATCACTAATTTAGGGTCTTGTTGTTTTGGGCCAAAATGGGTGTGGGAGCACCTCAAACAATAGATTTGACCACTGTTGAGGATTAATAATATTGGCCTGCGGACTATTTACACGTCCACTTTAACCCTCTCTGCAACTAACTAACAAGGCCTTAACATGTGTAGCTATGTTGGAAGCCAGAGATGTGTGGCCATATATCTGCATATACATGTGGAAGCCACACTGGCCTGATTAAGGAATATTAGTGATTGAGCTGCTCACACACACCTTAATGCATGGTTTATTTTGTGCCGCACATTACCAATGGCTAAATGTTTTCTTTGCTTTTGCCTAGCTGCACCGCCATTGGCACCAGCATCTCCTCAGGAGCCAAGCTACTCTTTGGATGCCGGTAAGTGCATGTGTCAACCTTGCTTTAGCCGCTTTAACACAAGTGCATGTCTATCATTCCTCTTTTTTCTTTGTAGGCCAAGTGACTGGTTCATCTTTGGACACCACTTCCGATGTTGCAGGTCAACAGGACCCTGTTGGTGTGTATTGCCAAAAAAAATGTATCCTTTTTGCTGTTTATGTTACACTGGTTCAATTTGGTTAGTCTAATAATCTACATGTTTGCTATGTCAACTTGAAGATGGCTATTTGTAGTGGATTTGCCATCCCCAGGGTAATTATTATAGTTTTAGAGTGAATGCAATGTATTTTTGGGTCTATTTAAAGACAAACATTCACCCGAGTAGTGTTAGGAATATTTAGAGACATTAATTGTGTATTTTAGTTGGCCGGAATATCGGAAGTGGCTGTCCGGAAAGGGCCCTTCACGTTGAGGCTGCCAGAGATGAGGGTAAGTTGGTTTTGCTTGATTATCTAGTACGGATTTTTGCAATACTTTTGTGGAAATTTAGTAGGCCAACTTGTGTTTAAACATGTATTTTCAACGGCAAAGCTCGAGTGAGGGCCCAACTCCAGACATCTGGGAGATTGCGGGTATGTGTAATTTGAGCAATGTGTCTGTTATTTTGTGGCCCAATTATTGTCTCATCTTCCTCTTACATACATGTTAGCAATCTGAGTTTACAAGATACCTTTTGGCTAGTGTGTAATCTGGCACTTTGTGGAGGTATGGCCTCGATAGTCTATCCATATTACATTTGATTTTGGTCCACTGACCTACTAACATGACTTTCCTGTTTAGCATATGCCAACTTGCCCCATCTCTCAGATGTGGATTTGCCCCTCTCTGGCAGCCAGACCCCGGACCTACTTCGGCCGGACGACACTGAGGTAACATGGCTGATTTAGAGGAACAATAACCACATTGACATGTTGGTGGGTAGTCCATGAAACAACATGTCACATTTTATTTCTTTGTTGTTTTGGCAGGAGGCCGGACCAGAACCCCAAGCTGGGACCTCTTCACAAGTGCCATGTGGCCAAGCTACAGAGGCTCAAGCAAGGGTAAGTTGGATTGTTACACTTTGGGGAAATGATTTGGAGAGGCATAGCTGCATTGTTTCTGCTTCACTAAAATCTTTTCTTTTGTTTTTTTAGCCTGAAACCAGAGCAAGAGGAGGTGTTGCACCGACCAGTGCTGAGTTTTATGAACTAGGGGTCCAGATGCTGGAGGACTACAGTCGCCAACAGCCGAGTGATGGAACTAATGAGCGCATTGCGGCGTTGGAAAATCAGGTGCTGATGTGTCAGCAACAAATTGAGGACCTGCAGTGCCAGCTCCAGGATGTGAGACAAGGCCACCAACAGCAAACCAACCGGGAACTGGATTGCATTGCACATGTGCTGGAGCAATCTTTACAGCGCCAGGAACAGTTTGTTGTTGACGCAAAAGCTCATACAACAGCAGTCTATTTTTTTTACTGCACTGTTGGCCCCCAACACCACCCCTAGCAATGACTCACAACCTCCCAGGCCCCCAAGCCAAGAATATTAATTTGATTTGTGTTGGTTTGAATTTGTTTAAAATACATTTGAGTACACCACCTCTAAATTGTGTTTTTCCTAAGACATAGCTAAGAACACAGTCAGGGATGAGTCTCTAGATCTAGATATGTAAATGTAGCCAAAAATGTATGCCACACATTGGTGACCATATCTTACTATGGTTTACACATTAAATGGCTACAAAGGTACCCCAACATTTTACAAAGAATGGGTTTGTAGACACTTAAACTATGCTTGACAAGGCACAACACACTGTAATTACAAAAATACAAAATCTTTATTGTGCAAGGCGGGCAACAGGCCCAACATTTGGCCGCAAAGCGACTCAAAACATCCCCCCCCACCCTAACGACGCCTCTTCAAGGCCAGCAGCATAAGGCGAAGACGCCGGATCAACCGCCACAGTCTGCGATGCTGGTTTGCACAAGCTGTAGAGAGTAGAAAAAAAACATATTCAAAATATAGAATGTGACCTCAACAGACACAGATGTAGCAATGTAATGTAAGTGGCTCAAATTAGCTGACCCACACATTCACATTGTTGGCCACTGTGCCCTTAGGTGTTACCATTATATGAGTACTAGTGGCTGTCTTAAATGTGCCCACAACATCCCAAGCATACATTTACTCTGAACTCTTGGGAATAAAATAAGGTATAAGTCCCAGTGTGGGCATTTATTTGTTTAGTTACAGCCAAACATCAGGGCCTAAGTCCTAACGAGTAAACTTGTTTGGCCAAGAATCTTAGAGGTCACCACCTTAGCAGGCCAATTTGGTTGGGTAGAAACCACAATTTGCCTCTATGTGGCGAAAACAAGAATGTGAGCCAACAATCAAGCATGCAGACATGCATTTAGGATTGTTGGACAAACACATGTAACCTAGATGTGTGTTGATTAAACACATAGGTACATTGTAAATGTCTCCAGAATTTACTATAAGACATAGGGGTCCCAAGTCTTTAGGCATATGAAGTGGGATGTACTCACCATCGCAGCTGTGGCTGGGGCCCATGCTGCTGGCCGTCCCGGGAGGTGTGGTGGTGATGTACACCGGCTCCGTCTGCGTGGAAACATCTGTCAGGAGAATGCAAAAGAGAAAAGCAAAATTAGTGGGCCAATGACACATGACTATTTGACAGCCATCTGGTTATGGAGTCTACCAAAACAAATGCTTGCATGGTTACACACATGTTGTCCGACATTAGCATATTTCCTGGTCCATGAGTTCATGTAAATTATTTATGTTTGCAACATGGACACATAAAGATAATGTGCCAATAACCTTGACAGTGCAATGGTAAGGACTAATTTGCAGTTGATTGTAGAATGTTACTAGTGTGCAACATGTGTTAGCCGGAACAACTTACCAAAATAACACATTTGCTAGCCGCCATCATGGTGTGGGCTGAAACAAAGGGCTGGTTGCCAGTTGGATTGCACTGTAGTGGGGTTTGTGATGTTAATGTACATTATAAAACCAGCTTGGCCTATGGACCAGGAAACATTTGTATGTTAAAAGTGGCCCAAGACCCAGGATTTATACTATCCTGTGTTTTGGGCCACTTTGGCAGGGCACAACGCGCAGGCCATTCTGAAACGGAGAGCGCAGGCGCACACACATCTAGAGGGGCACGCAGGAGGCTGCGGCGGTGGCTTCTGCCACCCCAAATGAGGTAAGGAGTTTGTGGTCTTTTGGGGGGGGGGCCCGCGGTGAGGGAGGTGATTGGGCAGGGAAGCTTATAGATTCCAAGCCCAATCAACAATGGGTGTTGGTCCACTTTAAGGAATGTCATAACATAGGAAATGTGAGGGATAACAACAAACACTTACCATGACTATGCCCGTGGAGAAGGCATTAAAGAGTCCGAGGAGGAGCTGGGGAGGCGCAGCACACGTTGGGTAGGCATGATGGTGGAAACGCAAAGGAGGAAACCGGAAGTGGATATGACGAAAGCTACAGCAAAAAAAAAATTAAAAATAAAAAAAACGCTCAGCGCACTAGGAGGAAGCTAATATCCGCTACGTGCAAGCTAAGTGGCGGAAAGAGGACTTTTACGCATTACAACAAGCTATTGGCCAAGACGCCATTAATTATTAGCTTGATTTAGCTGGGAAACGCAAAGGAGCAAATCGGAAGTGGATATGACGAAAGCGAAAAAATCCACGCTCTGCGCACTAGGAACCAGCTAATGTCCGCTACGTGCAAGCTAAGTGGCGGGAATAGGATATTTACGCATTACAACAAGCTATTGGCCAAGACGCCATTAATTATTAGCTTGATTTAGCTGGGTGTTCAATATCCTGTAATGCATAGGTCAGAGCAAAAACAAAGCTGGTTGCTTACAAAGAACAATCTTATTCCTTAATAAAATAATAACACAAGAAAACTATCCAACTACATGATAATGTTGCACACAGGAGAATGCATAACGGGTTGTTATGAGCTTGTACGCCTGAACAAATCCAGCAGAATGTGGACATGCACTCTCAGAACTACAGTGTATTCATTAAGAACGACTGGGGTCGCTGCAAGTGAATTCAGGGAAAATGGCAGAAAGGCACATGTATGAACAGCACAGCGCAGCACAGCGACGCTAGGGCCGCCACATAGCGAATCACAACAGTGACTGCACAAACTCTGACCACCACAGATTCAACAAGGACAGGGCTGCCGAATAGCTTGGGCGCTGACAATTTCAATGAGCGAACGTGAGCGCCAAACATGACTGACTAAAAAGTAGCTTTACAAGCCATGTGTGTTGTGAAAGCAAGCTATTTTGAGCCTAATGTGTTTTGTGGGAGGAGATGCATTTTAGATTTCACTCACAACATTCCAGTGTAAAAATAACATCTTTCATCAAAAAATCAATAAAAACAAGACAGATTAATCAAACATATCCTAAACAACATGTGTTGAATTTTTGGCAAAAGACAAGAACACAAAAACCACTTTAAAAAATCATTGCAATGTCTGCCATTGAAATGTATGGGAGAGCGCCAGGTAGCGACAGGTCGTACCTGGCGCTGTGATGGGATTAGCAGCGGCGCTGTTCGTTGAAGTCCGCTACATGATGAATCCCGCGCTAGCTGACGCTCTCGCCGGCGCTAGCCTCATTTAGCGTGATAAATGCGTGATTGTGTCCGCCGCCTGGCGTTCTGGAGTCGGTAGCCGCCGATAGCTAGCGCTACCTGGCGCTAGTGAGACACTACCTGGCGCTATCCCTTGATAAATAAGGCCCATAGTCTTTTTTAATTTCCACGTTTTTGTGGCACCCTAGTTACTGCTAGGTGGAAATTAATTATATTATGATCACAGTTCCCTCAGCTTGTACTTTTGTTACTTTGCATGGTACATTGGTTAGTATTAAGTGGCTCTCCCACTTGTTGGAGCTTGTACTGGTTAGAAAAGGTAGCCATCTACCTATCAATTTGCATTAGCATCACATTTTCTGTGGATTCAGAGATATCTGGAGGCTTGGAGCAAACCCCCATCAGTGTTTTTATTTTTGTTTCTCCCTTTATGTATTTCTACCCATACAGACTCCACATGGTCATTTCCCTCACACATATCCTCCCGCCGCAGAGTGTGCTGTAGAGAGGATTTTACAAATAAGCAGACTCTGCCAACTTTTTATTTTTTATGGCCCCCCTGTAGGTTTACTACCCAGTCATGGCTTTCATTCAGCCACGTCTTGGTTACCCCCACTATGTCTTATTGTTCTTCTGTTATTATCAGTTCTAGTTCATTCATTTTATTTTTCAAGTTTCTAGCATTTGTAAGCATGCATTTCAAATGCTTATGGTACTTTTGTGTATTGCCCTTATTCCTTCTAGATGTGTTCCCCCCTCCATCCCCAGTTTCTTGTCCACGCCCACTGTCACTTTCTTTCCTAACTTCCCCTTTATAACTGCTTATACACGTCTCCCAGTGCTTAGTTTAACACTCCAACCTTTTACCTTTTAACCATCCTCTCCCCCAGACCAAATGCACTCTCCACATTTAGGTGCAGCCCATCCCTGCCAAAGAACCTGTAGCCCACTGTGAAGTCAGCTTAGTTCTCTAAGAACCCAAACACCTCCTTTTTATGCCAACTTTTAAGCCACCTGTTTAACCCCCTAATCTCCCATTGCCACTCTGATGTGGCTCTTGGTACTAGTAGTATATCTATGAATACTACTAGGGATGAGCGATTCGATCCGGACGAACCCGGATTCGATCCGAATTTCATGAAAAATTCGATTCGGATCGAATCCGAATTTCCCCGTGCTTCGATTGCTCGAAGTTTTCCTTTAACATCCATTCATTTACATTACAGGCATTCTAAGATGGCGGACGGGACATGTCCAGACATCTACCCCGCTCCAGTGCATGCTGGGGCAGTCACATGCAGCCTATCAGCAGCCAGCAAGCCCGGTGACGTCACAGCGCTATTTAAGGCAGCGGACATCTTGCTTTTCCTCATTTCTCTATTGCATTCGTGAGAGACAGGACGCTGCTGTAGTCAGGGAGAGACAGAGAGACAGGGACAGACAGGGACAGGCAGGAGACAGGCAGGAAGTCAGTGAGAAGCAGGGAAAGTTAGGAATAATCGGAGGCAGTCACAGGGAGATTTTTTTTTTTTTCATCCAGCCTGAGTGTTACTGGCTGGCTGACTGGCTTTGTTAGCGTTTTCAGGCTGCTTATACACTTATTGTGCATATATACTGAACTGATCTCAAGTCTGCTGTGGGAACATTACCATTTTGTAAGATCTCATTTGCCTCTCTATTTACTGTAAGCTGCACACTTATTTCAACTAATTTGGCCTGTATGAGGCTGCTTACACACTGCTGCTGTGTGCATATATACTGATCTCAAGTCTGCTTGGGGCATCCCATTCTGTAACATACCATTAGCCTCTGTCTTTACTCTAAGCTGCACACTTATTTCAACTAATTTGGCCTGTATGAGGCTGCTTACACACTGCTGCTGTGTGCATATATACTGATCTCAAGTCTGCTTGGGGCATCCCATTCTGTAACATACCATTAGCCTCTGTCTTTACTCTAAGCTGCACAGTTATTTCAAGTGATTTGGCCTGTTGCAGCCTGCTTACACACTGCTGCTGTGTGCATATATACTGATCTCAAGTCTGCTTGGGGCATCCCATTCTGTAACATACCATTAGCCTCTGTCTTTACTCTAAGCTGCACACTAATTTCAAGTAATTTGGCCTGTATGAGGCTGCTTACACACTGCTGCTGTGTGCATATATACTGATCTCAAGTCTGCTTGGGGCATCCCATTCTGTAACATACCATTAGCCTCTGTCTTTACTCTAAGCTGCACAGTTATTTCAAGTGATTTGGCCTGTTGCAGCCTGCTTACACACTGCTGCTGTGTGCATATTTACTGATCTCAAGTCTGCTTGGGGCATCCCATTCTGTAACATACCATTAGCCTCTGTCTTTACTCTAAGCTGCACACTTATTTCAAGTAATTTGGCCTGTATGAGGCTGCTTACACACTGCTGCTGTGTGCATATATACTGATCTCAAGTCTGCTTGGGGCATCCCATTCTGTAACATACCATTAGCCTCTGTCTTTACTCTAAGCGGCACAGTTATTTCAAGTGATTTGGCCTGTTGCAGCCTGCTTACACACTGCTGCTATGTGCATATATACTGATCTTAAGTCAGCTTTGGGGCATCCCATTCTGTAACATACCATTAGCCTCTGCATTCACTGTAAGCTGCACAGTTATTTAAAGTAATTTGGCCTGTTTCAGCCTGCTTACACACTGTTGCTGTGTGCATATATACTGATCTCAAGTCAGCTTTGGGGCATCCCATTCTGTAACATACCATTAGCCTCTGCATTTACTGTAAGCTGCACAGTTATTTAAAGTAATTTGGCCTGTTTCAGCCTGCTTACACACTGTTGCTGTGTGCATATATACTGATCTCAAGTCAGCTTTGGGGCATCCCATTCTGTAACATACCATTAGCCTCTGCATTGACTGTAAGCTGCACAGTTATTTAAAGTAATTTGGCCTGTTTCAGCCTGCTTACACACTGTTGCTGTGTGCATATTGTAGACATGTCACTGGAGAAGTGGTCGAGGGGGTGTACATTTCACCTAGGTTACTACGCTGGGTGAGATGGTAAGTCCAGGATTGATTTGTTTCCCAGCAGTGGTATGCTGCTGAGGTGTTGTTCAATTTTGCCGGGCCTGGATTTATATGGAATGGCAGGTAGGTTTGGTAGAGGGACCTGTCATTCCACACCCCTCCGATCCTGTTTGGGTTTTGAATCAGGTGAGCTCTGATCCTAATCAGCCTGGGAGGTAAAAGCTCTGCAGAGACTGCAGGCTATTGCTCTCAGCCTGAAATGAACAGCCTGTGTGTGTGTGTGTGAAGGAAGCTGCGAACGCAGCCACTGCTGGAGCTAAAAACTCACCCTGCGATGTCCAGGCGAACGCTGTATTTTGAAAGTGTCAGCTAGGTGAGAAGAACCTGCTAGTAAGCGCCCAGACGGGCTAGGTCTTTATTTTGTTTTGTACACTAAAGAAGCACGCTGCTGCTGTATGTTTTGTTTACTGGACTGTTTATGCCATGAATAAACGTCAAGACCTGCTTTTATAACACCTAAGTCTGTCGTGAACTGTGTCCAAACACACCATCCCCCGGGAAGATCCCTACAATTGGTGCTGCGGAGCGGGCAAAACGGTTGCTAGGGGCAACGGTGTGGACAGACTTGGCTACAGCTGCTTATGTCTTGGGTGAAAGCTGCAACTACACTCCAAGAACAGTCGGGCAACATGGAGGAGATGCTGAAGCAGTTTATGCAAGTGAGTTTGCAACAACAACAGGCTCAGATAGAGGCCAATAGACGACATGAACAGACCATGGCTGCCCAACAACAACTTATTGAACACCTGATAGCAAAACAGGAGGCGCCTGTGGTTGCTAATCCCCACACAGTGGTGCGAGCCGCTCCAGAGACTTTTGATGTGAAAAGAGCTGTGCAGCGAGCGCTGCAAAAGATGACTGCTGAGGACGATGTTGAGGCCTACCTAACTGTGTTTGAGCGTGTGGCTGAGCGAGAGAAGTTACCAGTCGCTGAGTGGGCAGAGGTAATTGCGCCCTATTTAACAGGGGAACCTCAAAAGGCCTACTATGACCTCAGTGAGCAAGAGGTTAAGGACTATACTCGGCTAAAAGCGGAGATACTTGCCCGACTAGGCGTTACTACTGCGGTCCGTGCCAGGAGGGTACGCAACTGGAGCTACAGTTTGGACAAATCAGCGAGGTCCCAGATGTATGACCTGATCCATTTGGCGAGAAAGTGGTTGGAGCCAGACACTTCTACTCCTGCACAGATCCTAGAGAGGGTTGTGATGGATCGCTACCTCCGAGCACTTCCTGCTGACCTGCAACGCTGGGTGGGACAAGGTGACCCTAAGAATGCAAACGAACTTGTCAACCTTGTGGAGAGATTCCAGGCGACTGAGGACTACCTCCGTGATGTTTCTGCAGCATCCTCACCTCCCCGGAGTGCCAGATCTGTGCCTTCAGCTGGTAAGAGACTTCCATCTATTGGGGGAGTGTGGAGGGGTGCTGAGGGAGGAAGAAGGGCTCAAGTGGTGTCTCAGGGGCAAAAGACTGGAGATGGTCCCGGGTGGCTAAGTAGCCCTAAAAAGGACTCCTTGCCAAGGAGAACAGGCTCTATCCAGTGCTGGAGATGCCATGAGACGGGACACGTGTCTGCCCATTGCCCTCTTACCACTGAGCCCATGGACTGTGAGGTTAGTCGGCGTCAGTCGCTATTTGCGGAACCATCTTGTGTTGCAGTTCCTGGACTAGAGACTGAACCGCAAATCTGCGACATTACAATTAATGACTTTCCTGTTAAGGCGTTGCTGGACTCAGGAAGCCTCGTAACCTTGGTGCATGCCAGCCTGGTGGCTGGGGACTTTGAGTGTAAAAAGCATATGAGTGTTGTTTGTATACATGGGGATACAAAAGTGTACCCTATAGTGCTGGCTGAAGTCGGGACTAAACAAGGCACCGTACAATATGAAGTGGGTGTGGTTAAAAATCTCATGCACAACGTAATACTGGGGCGCGATTTTCCACTATTCTGGGCTCTCTGGGGAAAAAGAAAATCCCCCGAAAGGAGTGAGGATACTCCTAAGGTTGTTGCGTTACCCCCTGTAAATGATAAAAGTGTGCAGGATGAAAATAATTGTTTTCCTTTGCAGGTCCTGGCTGGAGAGGAGGAGGCTCCTCCCACTGAGCAAAATATACCAGGCTTAGAGGTGTCTAGGGATAATTTTGGGACTGCACAGTTACAGGACCCCACTCTCAAAAATGCGAGAGAGCAGGTTGCTGTCATGAATGGGGTACCTCAGGAACCAGATGCTGAGAAAAGATTTCCACACTTTTCTGTGACTAATGATCTTTTCTATAGAGTCACTAAGGTTAAGGATGAGATTGTGGAACAGCTTCTGGTGCCTAAGCCGTACCGGCGTCAGGTGCTGGACATGGCACATAACCATGTTCTTGGGGGACACTTGGGGACTGACAAAACGCAGGAGAGGGTTCTCCAGAGGTTCTACTGGCCGGCGATATATGGTGATATTAAAAAGTACTGCGAGTCGTGCCCCACATGTCAGCTTAGTGCCCCAGTGTCACATTTTCGCAGTCCTTTGGTTTCGCTCCCTATTATAGAGGTGCCTTTTGAGCGTATAGCCATGGATTTAGTGGGTCCCATTGTAAAATCCGCTAGAGGACACCAATATATTCTGGTGGTCATGGATTATGCGACCCGCTATCCTGAAGCTGTGCCCTTAAGAAACACCGCATCTAAAACAATTGCACACGAGTTGTTTTATATGTTCTCTAGGACTGGAATCCCCAAAGAAATCCTAACTGACCAAGGTACACCCTTTATGTCAAAGGTGATGAAGGAGTTATGCAAACTATTTAAAATCTCACCCATCCGTACCTCTGTATACCACCCCCAGACGGACGGATTGGTGGAGAGATTTAACAAAACTTTGAAACATATGCTGAAAAAAGTGGTGGAAAAAGATGGCCGTGACTGGGATCATTTGTTACCCTACCTCATGTTTGCTATTAGGGAAGTGCCCCAAGCGTCCACAGGGTTCTCACCATTCGAGTTGGTCTATGGTCGTCACCCTAGGGGTCTACTGGACATTGCAAAAGAGACATGGGAGAGCGAGTCCACCCCATACAAGAGCGTTATTGAGCATGTAGCACAAATGCAGGACCGTATAGCCGCTGTAATGCCCCTAGTAAGGGAACACCTCCAGAGGGCGCAAGAGGCCCAAAGTAGAATTTACAACCGGTCTGCAAGAATCAGGACATTTAACCCAGGCGATAGGGTCCTTATACTAGTTCCCACTGTTGAGAGTAAATTCCTGGCGAAGTGGCAAGGTCCCTATGAAATTGTGGAAAAGGTCAGTGAGGTGAACTACAAGGTGCACCAACCAGGTAGAAGGAAGCCTTTCCAAGTTTACCACGTAAACTTGATTAAGCCCTGGAAAGACAGGGAATCCTTGGGGGCGACAAATACTGTTAGTAATTTGTCACAACCAATCCCTCCAGTCAAGGTTGGTGATACCCTATCAGTGTCACAGAAACAGGAGGCTCAGGAATTTTTACAGAAAAACAAAGACAAGTTTTCTGACCTCCCAGGGCGTACACACCTCATCTATCATCACATTGAAACTGAGCCTAGAAGCAGAGTAAACCTCAAGCCCTATAGGATCCCGGAAGCCCGTAGGGAAGCCGTATCTGCCGAGGTAAAGCATATGCTTGATCTGGGAGTAATTGAGGTGTCACAGAGTGAATGGTCCAGCCCGATTGTATTAATCCCAAAGCCTAATGGAACTTGGAGGTTCTGTAACGATTTCAGAAAGTTGAATGAGATCTCAAAATTCGATGCCTATCCTATGCCCAGGGTAGATGAGTTGATTGAGAAGTTGGGTAATGCCAGATACATAACCACCCTCGATCTCACAAAGGGCTATTGGCAGATTCCACTTACTAATGAGGCTAAAGAGAAAACTGCATTCTCCACCCCTGAGGGGCTATTCCAGTATGTAGTGATGCCGTTCGGGTTACATGGAGCACCTGCGACTTTCCAGAGGTTGATGGACTTGATTTTGCGACCACATCGTGATTACTCAGCTGCCTACCTCGATGATGTGGTCATTTTTAGCCCTGATTGGGAAAGTCACCTCTGTAAGGTACAGGCTGTATTGGATACCATAAGTGATGCGGGGTTGACAATAATTGCGAGAAGTGTGCAATAGCCCTAGAAGAGGCCAAGTATCTGGGCTACATTATTGGAAGAGGGTTGATTAAGCCACAGCTTAATAAAGTGGAGGCAATACAGAATTGGCCTAGACCCCTGACAAAGAAACAGGTCAGAGCTTTCCTTGGTATTACGGGCTATTACCGTAGGTTTGTGCCGAACTTCGCCTCAGTTGCTGCTCCCCTAACTGACTTGACCAAGGGCGGAAAGAGAGCCATGATCACGTGGACTCCAGAGGCCGAGAAGGCTTTCCAAAGCCTTAAGTCTGCCTTGTGCCAACAACCTGTGTTAGTTACCCCCGATTTCAGGCGAGAATTTCTGGTCCAGACAGATGCTTCTAACACAGGCTTAGGTGCAGTACTCTCACAAGTAGTAAATGGTGAGGAGCATCCGGTGATGTACTTGAGTAGAAAGCTAACCCCGGCCGAAAAAAATTATGCCATTGTGGAGCGAGAGTGTTTGGCAGTGAAGTGGGCCCTCGAATCCCTAAAATATTACTTACTAGGCAGGAAATTCAAGTTAGTGACAGACCATGCCCCCCTAACATGGATGAAGTTAAACAAGGAGAGAAACGCAAGAGTGACTAGATGGTTTCTGTCCCTACAAAACTTTAATTTCACTGTGGAACACAGGCCAGGGAAATTACAAGCAAATGCTGACGCATTGTCGAGGGTACATTGTCTGTGGGGACAAAATGCTCAGCCCTCCGGTCTGAAAAAGAGGGGGGGGATATGTAGACATGTCACTGGAGAAGTGGTCGAGGGGGTGTACATTTCACCTAGGTTACTACGCTGGGTGAGATGGTAAGTCCAGGATTGATTTGTTTCCCAGCAGTGGTATGCTGCTGAGGTGTTGTTCAATTTTGCCGGGCCTGGATTTATATGGAATGGCAGGTAGGTTTGGTAGAGGGACCTGTCATTCCACACCCCTCCGATCCTGTTTGGGTTTTGAATCAGGTGAGCTCTGATCCTAATCAGCCTGGGAGGTAAAAGCTCTGCAGAGACTGCAGGCTATTGCTCTCAGCCTGAAATGAACAGCCTGTGTGTGTGTGTGTGTGAAGGAAGCTGCGAACGCAGCCACTGCTGGAGCTAAAAACTCACCCTGCGATGTCCAGGCGAACGCTGTATTTTGAAAGTGTCAGCTAGGTGAGAAGAACCTGCTAGTAAGCGCCCAGACGGGCTAGGTCTTTATTTTGTTTTGTACACTAAAGAAGCACGCTGCTGCTGTATGTTTTGTTTACTGGACTGTTTATGCCATGAATAAACGTCAAGACCTGCTTTTATAACACCTAAGTCTGTCGTGAACTGTGTCCAAACACACCATCCCCCGGGAAGATCCCTACAATATATACTGATCTCAAGTCTGCTTGGGGCATCCCATTCTGTAACATCACATAACCTACCTCTCTTATTTACACTAAGCAGCTCTCTTATTTAAGCTAAGCAGCTCTCTTATTTAAACCAAGCAGGCCTCTTGGAGGCTGATTGTCCACTTTTGGGTGTGCATTTATATTCGGTTTCATATACAGTGGGGTATCCCAATTTGTAAGATAACCTACCTCAACCATGTAAACTAAAGAGGCCTGTTGCAGCCTGAGTTTCTCTGCTTGCGTATGGCCTGCATTACAATCTGTCTCTTTCAATGACACTGCTGCCTGGGGTATCCCAATTTGTAAGATAACCTACCCCAACCATGTAAACTAAAGGTTACGTTCTTCCAGAAGGAAAACTTATGCCGAACATTATTTTTGTTAGGGGCATTGACCTTTGGATTGATCGGCATGAAATTAAGGATTTTTTTTCAAAGTATGGCGCTGTAAAGAAGGTCAAAATTATTTCTCATTCTTGGATTATTGTTACTTTTTGTTCAGCTTAAAATATACCACGCCACACGGGCATCCCAAGGCACATGCTGTTTAACCCTATTTGTTAAGCACAAGCATTTCTCATACTTGGATTATTGTTACTTTTTGTTCAGCTTGAAATATACCAGGCCACACAGTCATCCCAGGGCACATGCTATTTTAACCCTATCTGTTATACAACATAAGCGTTGATCAGCATCAGCTGCTTTATTAAGCTACTTCAGTTTGCACTTGTTTTTGACTGCTTTTAATAAACCAGGCCGCAGGGCACCCCAAAGCTGCACCTTGCACCCTATCTGGTATACAACATAAGCGTTGATCAGCATCAGCTTCATTAAGCTACTTCAGTTTGCACTTCCTTTTTGACTGCTTTCATTTAACCAGGCCGCAGGGCACCCCAAAGCTGCACGTTGCACCCTATCTGTTTATACTAAATAAGCATCTACAGCCTCAGCTTTATTAAGTTATTGCATTTTGAATTGGTTTTGGTCTGCTTTAAATACACCAGGCCGCAGGGTATCCCAAACCTGTATGCACCCTGTATGCACCCCATCTGTTATACTAAATAAGCGTTGATCAGCATCAGCTTTATTAAGCTATTGCATTTTGCATTGGTTTTTGTCCTGCAGTCAAAACACTAGCCCATATGGGCATCCCAAACCAGCACATGTCACCCTATCTGTTATACTAAATAAGCTTCTACAGGCCCTTTTTTTTATTTATTTTTATTTATATAGAGCTGTAATAGCTTATATAGTGAGGTAAATTTTGCTTCATTATATAGAGCACCCCCTCTGTAAATCTGAGGGGCAATAGTTTATATTATGAGGTAAATTTGCCATTTTGCAGCATTATATAGAGCAGGCCCTGTGTAAATCTGAGGGGCAATAGCTTATATTGTGAGGTAAAGTTGCCATTTTGCAGCATAATAAAGAGCAGCCCCTGTGTAAATCTGAGGGGCATTAGCTTATATAGTGAGGTAAATTTGCCATTTTGCAGCATAATATAGAGCAGGCCCTGTGTAAATCTGAGGGGCAATAGCTTATATTGTGAGGTAAAGTTGCCATTTTGCAGCATAATAAAGAGCAGCCCCTGTGTAAATCTGAGGGGCATTAGCTTATATAGTGAGGTAAATTTGCCATTTTGCAGCATAATATAGGGCAGCCCAGTTGCCATCTAAATCCACTACTGGCCGGGCAGTACAGCTTTTCCAGGGCAAACTCTGCTAGTTGCGGCCACAAGTCAAGTTTGGCTTCCCAGAAGTCCAGCGGAGCCTCAAGGTGTGTTGGCATGGTCATGTCAAGGTATGACATGACCTGCTGGTTCAGATCCTGCTCCAGGTCTTCCTGCTGCTCATGAGTAGACTCACTATGCGGGTGTAGAAAGCTACTCATTAGCGACTGAAGACTGAGGCTGCTGCTGATGGAGCTGCTGCTGCCACCCCCCCCCCCCGGCAGCCATGGCAGTGGAAGGTGAGCGTAGAGGTCCCCCCGAGTGAGACCTGCGAGAGTATGGACCATGGCGCAGATAGACATCGCCCAACTGACTACGTAGGATGTCTCTGTAGTAGGTCAGTTTGTCCTCCCTCTCAGTGGGTGTAAAAAATGCCCCCATTTTGTGCAGGAAGCGAGAGTCCAATAAGGTGGAGAGCCAGAAGTCATCCTGCTGACAAATGGAGACAATTCTGTGGTCACTACGCAAGCATGTGAGCATGCATTGTGCCATTTGTGCAAGTGACTCGGAGGGACTACCTGTCTCCATCTCCACTGCAAACTGCCACGGTGTGTCTGGGTCCTCTGTCTCACCTTCCTCACAACCCTCTAGCTCCTCTTGCTGCTCCTGCTCCTCCTCTCCTGTCAGATGATAAAATGGTCATTTTGTCAAACCTAAACTGTGCTTCGCTGTGCCCCACCCCATCCTCCTCCTCCACTTCAGCCCCCACAGGCTTCATGTGGCTGTGAAATGTATGCTCCATGTCTCTAATGCCCTGATCAGCCATGGTTTACAACATGTGTTGTAGTACATGAAGCAGTGGAATCTCATCGTTCATCTCATAGTCCTGGCGATTGACTAATAAAGTAGCTTCCTCAAAGGGCCTGAGCAAACGGCAGGTGTCACGTATGAGCTGCCACTGGTTTACATTGAAGTTACACAGGGGAGTCCCCCTATCCGTTTGGATCATCAAGAAATCTGTGATGGCTTTTCTCTGTTCCTATAGTCGATCCTGCATATGGAGGGTGGAATTCCAACGGGTGGAAACATTGCAAATCAGACTATGTTGGGGGATACCGTTCTGACACTGAAGCTCAAGAAGGGTGTGCTTGGCGGAGTAGGAGTGGCTGAAGTGCATGCAAAGTTTTCTTCCCGTTGTTAGGATGTCTTGCAGATGGGGGGAAGACTTCAGAAAACGCTTGACAACTAGATTGAACACGTGTGCCATGGCAGGACGCATGGCTCAGGCTTTCTTGTCGCAGCGCAGACAAGATGTTCTTCCCAGTGTCAGTCACCATGGGTCCCATTTGCAGTTTTCGTGGAGTAAGACATGATTTAATTTATTGAGTTCTCATTTTTAGCAGTTCCTCCCATGTGTTGCTCTGTGGCTCAAGGCAAACCATGTGAAGAACAGCATGAAACCGCCATGTCCTGCACACATGGTAGGCTGGAAGGGCACTGGGAAAAAAAAAAAATATTTATAAAAAACAAAATACAAAAAAAATAAAAAAAAAAAAAATAAAAATTTGTACAAAAATTCACAAAATATTAAAAAAAGACAATGGGAAAAAAATATTTAAAAAAAATTCCAAAAAAAAAATATATATATATGTTTTTAAAAAATACAAAATATGAAAAAAAAAAAATATCCAAAAAAAAAAACAAAATTTGCTAAATTTTATATGTTACTGTTATCATGTTAGATGTTATTGTTGCTATGTTATATGTTATTATATGTTATTATTATAAATATGTTCAAATAAGATAAACTATTAATATGTAATTGACAATTAGCCACTTTTTTCTGTGACACCATTGCTAAGTGCAAGTGCACTGTCACAGGCACAAAGGCCTAGGAGCGTGGAGGCAACAGCAGAGGGACCTGTTCAAGTTGCTGTTATGGTTGTGCAGGAACCACAATCACCCAGTGGTCCTTAAAGGATATGTATTGTCCCTGACCGTAGTTACAGCTCCAGACGTAGGCACTGCTGTGCACTTTGGTACACACTGACAGGCTAAAGGACTGGCCCACCTTCTGTTCAACAAAATTGTACAGGGCTGGTACTGCCTTCTTCGCAAAGAAATGACAGCATGGGACTCTCCACCTCAGCTCGGCACAAGCCATCAGTTCTCTGAAAGGTCCACCAACTCAAAAGGGAGGGACTGCAGCACCAGCAACTTATACAGGAGCACATTTAGCTTCTGTACGTTGGATGAGTGGGCACATACTGTTGTCTCTTGGACATGGCTTGGCCAATGGATTGTTGGCGGAATGACTGACTCGGATTAAGAGGAGGAGGAGCATCTGGAGCGACAGAGGATGGGTATGACACACAGAAGGTGGTGGAGCCTTGGCTGGCTGGAACAGAGAGCGGCGTGCCACTGGGTAATGCAGCAGGCTGGACCACCACTTTGGAGCCAACTCTCCCAGGCCACTTTATGGTGACGCTGCAAATGTTGACGCAGGGCTGTGGGTCCAACATTGGGACCCTGGCCACCTCACTTTCTGCCTACACATCTTTCATATAGCCATGTTAACCTCCTGCGGATGCTTGATGAAAAACTGCCACATGGCCTTGTAGCTGATTTTTCCTACCAACAGTCCGCACTAATTCACTGCTGCTGCTGCCTCCTGGGAAGATAGCCTGCCGCGCAAGTGGTCTACCCCGAGCACATTTGCCTCCATACTTTCCCCTTCTGCCACCATGCTGGCCGCTAAATCTGTCACTCTCCATCACTCCAAGCCTTTAAAAGTGCCCTCAGAACTCACTGATGACCTCCTCAGGTTCCTCAACAGTGTCTGCTTAAGAAGCCAAAACGCTTGCAACACCACCTCCCACGCCACTCTCCTCATCACTACTTGCCCGCCTAGTGGAAGAAGTGGCGAGTGTCTCCTGCACTTCTTGGCTGGGCAGTAGCTGCTGATTTTTCTGATTATCAGATCGTCCTCACTGAATAGTGGAGCTGAACCCTAAGCATAAGACATAACCGACAGTTGACTGGGGGTGTCAGATGTCACTTGTGATGCAGTGGATGATCATGTTAACCAATGGATGATGGCAGATGGGTTGCTGGTCAAGACACGACCGCTAGCTGATCCCGGGAGATCAGTCCTCTCACTGAGACTCCTGCTGCCACTCACCCCTAGTCTGCTGCAACCTCTGCTTGATGAATTTAGGCCTCTGCAACTTCTCTGTGCCCATCCTGCCACTTCTCTGCCTGACATACTTAGTGCGTATATGAGGGGAGGACAAAACGCTACACTACACTTAAAACAGGATTTGTCGAAAAGAGCAGCAGGTGTGTAACTATCTATGGTCTTTAGTAACTAGGCCCTGAAGACCTTAACACGAACAAAATGATAAAACTCTTAGATGTGCGTAAGTGATGCTCTGATGAGAGCAATTCAATGTGCTCCAGTATGCTTCAAAAATGTTTTTTTTTTTCAGAGACTGGCCTGCGTGGAAATGAATCGGGCATGGATCAGCCAAGATTTCCACCCACCAATGCCTGATGCATTAGAGTAGATTGAGCATGGGGCCAGACCAACACTAAAGAAATATGGATCGTGCAAAACAGATTTAAGGTGCTGCTCTCCAGTTACAGACATTCCTCTGCATCAGACCACAAGTAATTATTGAGAAATTGCTTTACATTACTCTTACTTTTTATTAATATTCTTCGGATAAGATATCTGTGCCGAAAATCTGTATATGTTCTCTTAATGCTGCTGCCAACCCCAGGGTGTGTCTTTCTGGCAATTTTGGCCTGCTGCTGCTGCTGCTTGCAACTCCAGTGTGTCTTTAGGCCAATTTGTGGGCTCCTGCTGCTGCTTGCAACTCCAGGGTGTGATTCATCCAATTTTTGGCCTCCTGCTGCCAACTCCAGTGTCTCTTTAAAGCAATGTTTGGGCTCCTGCTGCTGCTTGCAACTCCAGGGTGTGATTCATCCAATTTTTGGGCTCCTGAAGCCAACTCCAGTGTCTCTTTCAGCCAATGTTGGGCTCCTGCTGCTGCTGCTTGCAACTCCAGGGTGTGATTCATCCAATTTTTGGGCTCCTGCTGCCAACTCCAGTGTCTCTTTAAAGTAATGTTTGGGCTCCTGCTGCTGCTGCTTGCAACTCCAGGGTGTGATTCATCCAATTTTTGGGCTCCTGCTGCCAACTCCAGTGTCTCTTTAAAGTAATGTTTGGGCTCCTGCTGCTGCTGCTGCCAACTCCGGGGTGTGATTCATCCAATTTTTGGGCTCCTGAAGCCAACCCCAGTGTCTCTTTAAAGTAATGTTTGGGCTCCTGCTGCTGCTGCTTGCAACTCCAGGGTGTGATTCATCCAATTTTTGGGCTCCTGCTGCCAACTCCAGTGTCTCTTTAAAGTAATGTTTGGGCTCCTGCAGCTGCTGCTGCTGCTGCTTGCAACTCCATGGTGTGATTCATCCAATTTTTGGGCTCCTGAAGCCAACCCCAGTGTCTCTTTAAAGTAATGTTTGGGCTCCTGCTGCTGCTGCTGCCAACTCCTGGGTGTGATTCATCCAATTTTTAGGCTCCTGAAGCCAACCCCAGTGTGTCTTTGAAGTAATGCTTGGGCTCCTGCTGCTGCTGCTGCTCCCAACTCCAGGGTGTGATTCATCCAATTTTTGGGCTCCTGCTGCCAACTCCAGTGTCTCTTTAAAGTTATGTTTGGGCTCCTGCTGCTACTGCTGCCAACTCCAGGGTGTGATTCATCCAATTTGTGGGCTCCTGCTGCCAACTCCAGTGTCTCTTTAAAGTAATGTTTGGGCTCCTGCTGCTGCTACTGCTGCTGCCAACTCCAGGGTGTGATTTATCCAATTTTTGGGCTCCTGCTGCCAACTCCAGTGTCTCTTTAAAGTAATATTTGGGCTCCTGCTGCTGCTGCCAACTCCAGGGTGTGATTCATCCAATTTTTGGGCTCCTGAAGCCAACCCCAGTGTCTCTTTAAAGTAATGTTTGGGCTCCTGCTGCTACTGCTGCTGCTGCTGCTGCCAACTCCAGGGTGTGATTCATCCAATTTTTGGGCTCCTGCTGCCAACTCCAGTGTCTCTTTAAAGTAATGTTTGGGCTCCTGCTGCTGCTGCTGCCAACTCCAGGGTGTGATTCATCCAATTTTTGGGCTCCTGAAGCCAACCCCAGTGCCTCTTTAAAGTAATGTTTGGGCTCCTGCTGCTGCTGCTGCCAACTCCAGGGTGTGATTCATCCAATTTTTGGGCTCCTGAAGCCAACCCCAGTGTCTCTTTAAAGTAATGTTTGGGCTCCTGCTGCTGCTGCTGCTGCTGCCAACTCCAGTGTGTGGTTCATCCAATTTTTGGGCTCCTGCTGCCAACTCCAGTGTCTCTTTAAAGTTATGTTTGGGCTCCTGCTGCTACTGCTGCCAACTCCAGGGTGTGATTCATCCAATTTGTGGGCTCCTGCTGCCAACTCCAGTGTCTCTTTAAAGTAATGTTTGGGCTCCTGCTGCTGCTGCTGCCAACTCCAGGGTGTGATTCATCCATTTTTTGGGCTCCTGCTGCCAACTCCAGTGTCTCTTTAAAGTAATGTTTGGGCTCCTGCTGCTGCTGCTGCCAACTCCAGGGGGTGATTCATCCAATTTTTGGGCTCCTGAAGCCAACTCCAGTGTCTCTTTAAAGTAATGTTTGGGCTCCTGCTGCTGCTGCTGCTGCCAACTCCAGGGTGTGATTCATCCAATTTTTGGGCTCCTGCTGCCAACTCCAGTGTCTCTTTAAAGTAATGTTTGGGCTCCTGCTGCTGCTGCTGCCAACTCCAGGGTGTGATTTATCCAATTTTTGGGCTCCTGAAGCCAACCCCAGTGTCTCTTTAAAGTAATGTTTGGGCTCCTGCTGCTGCTGCTGCCAACTCCAGGGTGTGATTCATCCAATTTTTGGGCTCCTGAAGCCAACCCCAGTGTCTCTTTAAAGTAATGTTTGGGCTCCTGCTGCTGCTGCTGCTGCTGCCAACTCCAGTGTGTGGTTCATCCAATTTTTGGGCTCCTGCTGCCAACTCCAGTGTCTCTTTAAAGTTATGTTTGGGCTCCTGCTGCTACTGCTGCCAACTCCAGGGTGTGATTCATCCAATTTGTGGGCTCCTGCTGCCAACTCCAGTGTCTCTTTAAAGTAATGTTTGGGCTCCTGCTGCTGCTGCTGCCGACTCCAGGGTGTGATTCATCCAATTTTTGGGCTCCTGCTGCCAACTCCAGTGTCTCTTGAAAGTAATGTTTGGGCTCCTGCAGCTGCTGCTGCTGCTGCTGCTGCTTGCAACTCCAGGGTGTGATTCATCCAATTTTTGGGCTCCTGAAGCCAACCCCAGTGTCTCTTTAAAGTAATGTTTGGGCTCCTGCTGCTGCTGCTGCCAACTCCAGGGTGTGATTCATCCAATTTTTGGGCTCCTGAAGCCAACCCCAGTGTCTCTTTAAAGTAATGTTTGGGCTCCTGCTGCTGCTGCTGCTGCCAACTCCAGGGCGTGATTCATCCAATTTTTGGGCTCCTGCTGTCAACTCCAGTGTCTCTTTAAAGTTATGTTTGGGCTTCTACTGCTACTGCTGCCAACTCCAGGGCATGATTCATCCAATTTTTGGGCTCCTGCTGTCAACTCCAGTGTCTCTTTAAAGTAATGTTTGGGCTCCTGCTGCTGCTGCTGCCAACTCCAGGGTGTGATTCATCCAATTTTTGGGCTCCTGCTGCCAACTCCAGTGTCTCTTTAAAGTAATGTTTGGGCTCCTGCTGCTGCTGCTGCCAACTCCAGGGTGTGATTCATCCAATTTTTGGGCTCCTGAAGCCAACCCCAGTGCCTCTTTAAAGTAATGTTTGGGCTCCTGCTGCTGCTGCTGCCAACTCCAGGGTGTGATTCATCCAATTTTTGGGCTCCTGAAGCCAACCCCAGTGTCTCTTTAAAGTAATGTTTGGGCTCCTGCTGCTGCTGCTGCTGCTGCCAACTCCAGTGTGTGGTTCATCCAATTTTTGGGCTCCTGCTGCCAACTCCAGTGTCTCTTTAAAGTTATGTTTGGGCTCCTGCTGCTACTGCTGCCAACTCCAGGGTGTGATTCATCCAATTTGTGGGCTCCTGCTGCCAACTCCAGTGTCTCTTTAAAGTAATGGTTGGGCTCCTGCTGCTGCTGCTGCCAACTCCAGGGTGTGATTCATCCATTTTTTGGGCTCCTGCTGCCAACTCCAGTGTCTCTTTAAAGTAATGTTTGGGCTCCTGCTGCTGCTGCTGCCAACTCCAGGGTGTGATTCATCCAATTTTTGGGCTCCTGAAGCCAACTCCAGTGTCTCTTTAAAGTAATGTTTGGGCTCCTGCTGCTGCTGCTGCCAACTCCAGGGTGTGATTCATCCAATTTTTGGGCTCCTGCTGCCAACTCCAGTGTCTCTTTAAAGTAATGTTTGGGCTCCTGCTGCTGCTGCTGCCAACTCCAGGGTGTGATTTATCCAATTTTTGGGCTCCTGAAGCCAACCCCAGTGTCTCTTTAAAGTAATGTTTGGGCTCCTGCTGCTGCTGCTGCCAACTCCAGGGTGTGATTCATCCAATTTTTGGGCTCCTGAAGCCAACCCCAGTGTCTCTTTAAAGTAATGTTTGGGCTCCTGCTGCTGCTGCTGCTGCTGCCAACTCCAGTGTGTGGTTCATCCAATTTTTGGGCTCCTGCTGCCAACTCCAGTGTCTCTTTAAAGTTATGTTTGGGCTCCTGCTGCTACTGCTGCCAACTCCAGGGTGTGATTCATCCAATTTGTGGGCTCCTGCTGCCAACTCCAGTGTCTCTTTAAAGTAATGTTTGGGCTCCTGCTGCTGCTGCTGCTGCTGCCGACTCCAGGGTGTGATTCATCCAATTTTTGGGCTCCTGCTGCCAACTCCAGTGTCTCTTGAAAGTAATGTTTGGGCTCCTGCAGCTGCTGCTGCTGCTGCTGCTGCTTGCAACTCCAGGGTGTGATTCATCCAATTTTTGGGCTCCTGAAGCCAACCCCAGTGTCTCTTTAAAGTAATGTTTGGGCTCCTGCTGCTGCTGCTGCCAACTCCAGGGTGTGATTCATCCAATTTTTGGGCTCCTGAAGCCAACCCCAGTGTCTCTTTAAAGTAATGTTTGGGCTCCTGCTGCTGCTGCTGCTGCCAACTCCAGGGCGTGATTCATCCAATTTTTGGGCTCCTGCTGTCAACTCCAGTGTCTCTTTAAAGTTATGTTTGGGCTTCTACTGCTACTGCTGCCAACTCCAGGGCATGATTCATCCAATTTTTGGGCTCCTGCTGTCAACTCCAGTGTCTCTTTAAAGTAATGTTTGGGCTCCTGCTGCTGCTGCTGCCAACTCCAGGGTGTGATTCATCCAATTTTTGGGCTCCTGCTGCCAACTCCAGTGTCTCTTTAAAGTAATGTTTGGGCTCCTGCTGCTGCTGCCAACTCCAGGGTGTGATTCATCCAATTTTTGGGCTCCTGAAGCCAACTCCAGTGTCTCTTTAAAGTAATGTTTGGGCTCCTGCTGCTGCTTGCAACTCCAGGGTGTGATTCATCCAATTTTTGGGCTCCTGCTGCCTACTCCAGTGTCTCTTTAAAGTTATGTTTGGGCTTCTGCTGCTACTGCTGCCAACTCCAGGGCGTGATTCATCCAATTTTTGGGCTCCTGCTGTCAACTCCAGTGTCTCTTTAAAGTAATGTTTGGGCTCCTGCTGCTGCTGCTGCCAACTCCAGGGTGTGATTCATCCAATTTTTGGGCTCCTGCTGCCAACTCCAGTGTCTCTTTAAAGTAATGTTTGGGCTCCTGCTGCTGCTGCTGCCAACTCCAGGGTGTGATTCATTCAATTTTTGGGCTCCTGCTGCCAACTCCAGTGTCTCTTTAAAGTAATGTTTGGGCTCCTGCTGCTGCTGCTGCCAACTCCAGGGTGTGATTCATCCAATTTTTGGGCTCCTGCTGCCAACTCCAGTGTCTCTTTAAAGTAATGTTTGGGCTCCTGCTGCTGCTGCTGCCAACTCCAGGGTGTGATTCATCCAATTTTTGGGCTCCTGAAGCCAACTCCAGTGTCTCTTTAAAGTAATGTTTGGGCTCCTGCTGCTGCTTGCAACTCCAGGGTGTGATTCATCCAATTTTTGGGCTCCTGCTGCCTACTCCAGTGTCTCTTTAAAGTTATGTTTGGGCTTCTGCTGCTACTGCTGCCAACTCCAGGGCGTGATTCATCCAATTTTTGGGCTCCTGCTGTCAACTCCAGTGTCTCTTTAAAGTAATGTTTGGGCTCCTGCTGCTGCTGCTGCCAACTCCAGGGTGTGATTCATCCAATTTTTGGGCTCCTGCTGCCAACTCCAGTGTCTCTTTAAAGTAATGTTTGGGCTCCTGCTGCTGCTGCTGCCAACTCCAGGGTGTGATTCATTCAATTTTTGGGCTCCTGCTGCCAACTCCAGTGTCTCTTTAAAGTAATGTTTGGGCTCCTGCTGCTGCTGCTGCCAACTCCAGGGTGTGATTCATCCAATTTTTGGGCTCCTGAAGCCAACTCCAGTGTCTTTCAAGCTATGTTTGGGCTGCTACTGCTTGCAACTCCAGGGTGTGATTCATCCAATTTTTGGGCTCCTGCTGCCAACTCCAGTGTCTCTTTCAGCCAATGTTTGAGCTCCTGCTGCTGCTGCTTGCAACTCCAGGGTGTGATTCATCCAATTTTTGGGCTCCTGAAGCCAACTCCAGTGTCTCTTTCAGCCAATGTTTGGGCTCCTGCTGCTGCTTGCAACTCCAGGGTGTGATTCATCCAATTTTTGGGCTCCTGCTGCTGCCAACTCCAGTGTCTCTTTAAAGCAATGTTTGGGCTCCTGCCCCTCATAGTGATGCCACTTCAACTCTCTTCAATTGTGCCGCTCTGCGATTCTATTAGCGATGCCTCTGATCTGCATGTGATATTTATTTAAAGTATTATTTAACTAACCCAGCACGCATCCTATGCGTGTTACAGCAAGGCAGAATGGTTTACAAACCTATTGAGGCTCTAGGAGGCTCAGAAATAGCCGTTTTTAATAGCGATTCGTGGCGAATAAATTCGGGTCGAAACGATTTTTGTCGGAAAATTCGGCGAATCAGTCGAATCGAATTTTTCAAAAGTGCGCTCATCTCTATATACTACAGTTGAGGTCATAATAGTTGTGCTGAAACCACACAGATATGAGGGGCATTCATATAAGATTTCCCCTTACCCACTTCTATTAATCACAGGACCCTGAAACTGCCCGTGTAATGATATAATCTTTATACAGACATTATTGAAACTTGGATTATCAGTTTTGGCATGCCGGTCGTTTTATAATTATCTGTTTAAAAGCTTGTTCACTCTGTAGTGTGATATTTAATTTTTCATTTTTATACCATTTCTATATATTTCGTGTCAATTTGAACTGATAATGGTATTTCTTTTACAGGTGCTGAAGCGGCATGATAATGGACCCAAAGGAATACATAGCAGTCATCAAGTTTTTTGCACACAGAGGGAGGTGTTTAATGAAATGAAGGATGTTTATGAGTATGATTCCCTTTCATATGATGTAGTCAAGAACTGGCATTGTCAATTCAAATATGATCAAACTTTGGTGGAAACAGCTTCATTTCCAGAGTGACCCCACTCTGCTCAGGTTTTTTGATAATGTGCCATCCAAACCAGGTTTTTGATCACATAGGAGGAAAGCTGGGTGATTATGATCTGTAAACTAAAGTCTAGTCAATGCAACAGAAGCATCACAATTCACTGCCTCCAAAGAAGGCACATGCCCAATGGGCATTTTGACACCAGCAGGGAGTAGTCTAGGTGTCACAATTACTGGGGCATACTATGCTTCATTGCTGCAGAAATTGCAGAATCCCAAGAAATGTGGCATGCTCCCCAAAGGTGTCCAACTTCTTAAAGACAATGCCCCAGTTCACAACTCACACATTGCACAAATGGAGGAACACTGCTGCAGATTTGAAATTCTACTGCTCCCCGCTTATTCATC
Organism: Gastrophryne carolinensis; assembly: GCA_027917425.1. NCBI lineage: Eukaryota > Metazoa > Chordata > Amphibia > Anura > Microhylidae > Gastrophryne > Gastrophryne carolinensis. The sequence goes on along the minus strand of CM051234.1, from coordinate 644,211,309 downwards.
AGACCTCTCACCATAAGACGTCAGCTTCTTTCCAACAATAAGGTAATTTTTGAAAGACAAGAGTTTTCCAAATGATGACTCTACCAGCAAGGTGATTACAGTTGCATAAAGAGATGTGTGTGTGTCCCGGGGAGGCCGATTCATTAATAGCGCCAGGTAGCGACAGATGAGCGCCAGTAGCGTGATTTTCACAGCGCCAGCTAGTATTCGCTGTGCTTGGCCGCAGTTCGCTTGTTGACAGCGACTCAGTAGGTGTGCGTTAATGTTGAATACGGGGTTAGGAGTCGCTGTTTGACAGGTTCCGCGCTGTATGGGTGCGCCTGATAGCGAATGGCCAGAGCGAACGGCTCCCAGCATATTCATTAACAAATCACGCTCAAAAAATTCTCGCGCTGTGAAATGCTTGTTTAAACCCCAGAGCGCTGGCGGTGATGGCTTAAAAGTAGTTTTTAACCCCCAAACAAGCATATTTTTTTATTTAAAAATTAAACAAGTTTTTCTAAACATTTTGTAATATGAATACATTAATATCAGACCTGTAAGATCAATTCTGCACAAATTTTTTTTTTTTTACCTTAAAAAAAAAATATAACATTGCCGAAGTGGTCACAGAATTTTTGCCATTTAAAAAAAAAAAAAAAAAAAAAACCTTAAAATCAATTAATTATGAATATTTAAAGATTGCTCCATTGAAATGCATTGGAGAGCGCCAGGTAGCGAGAGGTCATACCTGGCGCTGTGATGGGATTAGCAGCGGCGCTGTTCGTTGCAGTCTGCTACATGATGAATCCCGCGCTAGCTGACGCTCTCGCCGGCGCTAGCCTCATTTAGCGTGATAAATGCGTGATTGTGTCCGCCGCCTGGCGTTCTGGAGTCGGTAGCCGCCGATAGCTGGCGCTAGTGAGACACTACCTGGCGCTATCCCTTGATAAATAAGGCCCTAAGTGTTGTGAAGGACTAATAACTGTGTCAAGTTCGGTTGCTCGGGGAGGCCGATTCATTAATAGCGCCAGGTAGCGACAGATGAGCGCCAGTAGCGTGATTTTCACAGCGCCAGCTAGTATTCGCTGTGCTTGGCCGGGGTTTGCTTGTTGACAGTGACTCAGTCGGTGTGCGGTAATGTTGAATACGGGCTTAAGGGTCGCTGTTTCACAGGTTCAGCGTTGTATGGGTGTGCCTGACAACGAATGGCCAGAGCGAACGGCTTGCTGCAGATTCATTAACAAATCACGCTCCGAATTTTTTCGCACTGTGAATTCCTTGTTTAAACCCCAGAGCGCTGGCGGCGATGGATTTAAAATAGTTTTTAACCCCCAAACAACCATATTTTTTGATAGTAAAATTATACAAGTTTTTATAAACATTTTGTAATATGAATACATTAATATCAGACCTGTAATATCAATTCTGCACAAATTCATTTTTTTTTTTTACCTTAAAAAAAAATCCTAACATTGCAGAAGTGGTCACAGAATTTTTGACATTAAAAAAAAAAAAAAAAACATTAATAGCAATTAATTATGATTATTTAAAGATTGCTCCATTGAAATGCATTGGACATCGCCAGGGAGCGACAGGTCATACCTGGCGATGTGATGGGATTAGCAGCGGCGCTGTTTGTTGCAGTCGGCTACATGATGAATCCCGCGGTAGCTGTCGCTCTCGCCGGCGCTAGCCTCATTTAGCGTGATAAATGCGTCATTGTGACCGCCGCCGGGCGTACTTGAGTCGGTAGCCGCCGTTAGCTGGCGGTACCTGGCGCTCGCCAGACACTACCTGGCGCTAGCCCTTGATAAATAAGGCCCTTAGTCTACCTGAATTGTGTTGGTGAGGTCTTGTAGATTTTAGAACCTAACATAAAATCTCTTTCCTGAAGTGCTGTTCCAGACTTCCTTGTGAGATATTGTTTCCCAGGCTACTCCTTGGAGATGGACATGTGCTGAAGTGCAGATTGATGGAGCCACTTCTAATTTCTCCTGCTTGATATAAGCTGACCTTTGTCTGTCAAGACTGAGCATATTCAAGTAGCAAGAGCATTTTCAGCATCTACATATCCTAACTGACAAAATATATACCCATGTCTGAATTACTGGGCCTCCCATGGGACTTTAGGGAAAATACTTTATAAAGAATGCTCAATTGCAAGTAGTAGTTTTTATTACCTTACTTCTAACTTTTTAACGTTTGGAAACAAACGCATCAGACACCTTCTCACCTGTTACATTGGATATTTCTCCCTCTGAACATGGCACACAGTCATAGCAGCAGACTTGGATACCTTTACGGGGGGCTTTTCTTTGTCCAGGTTCACAACTTTTAGAGCATCGGGATTGAGGGACCTCAAAAGAAATAAAAATATGTATTAATTCACTAAGGAAATAATGGTAACTCAGAGATCATTGGCACAACCAACTAAAGTAAACAAAATACTGTAGGACTTTTTTGGGTTAGTAAATGGTGCCTTTTCCCCAAATGAGAGTGATATACCCTCTAAACAGTTATGTTGATTAAGCTGGCCATCAAGTGTATTTAAAACCTCGATTGCTGAAAGTGTGATTAAGACATTATGCAAATGACTGTAACTTCAATGTAAGTAACATAATATAGTATGTAGGGTCAACAAACAAAAGAAGGCCTAATGTTCCAATTTGCTTAGGTATAAAATGTTTACAAATTGTTAGAGCAGCTCTTCAAGTGACTGAGGCTGTACATTTATGTAAATCACCATCTCACCTCAATCTCAGGTGCAGAAAGTTAAAAAATATATCTATACAGTATATTGCATGCAGTTGTGTGTTAAATAGAAACAACACCCACAAGATTTCTCAGTGATATAATGCAATATTGGGCAGTTAGCATATATATATTTATATTTGGCACTACTGTTTTGTGTCCTCTGTGCCAACAAAACCCTGTTATATACCCGGTGCGTATAGGCACCATTTCACCTTCTGGCAGTATACGGCTGTATAGCCAGGTGTTCTCCTAAAAAATATATTTATATTTGGCACTACTGTTTTGTGTCCTCTGTGCCAACAAAACCCTGTTATATACCCGGTGCGTATAGGCACCATTTCACCTTCTGGCAGTATACGGCTGTATAGCCAGGTGTTCTCCTAAAAAATATATTTATATTTGGCACTACTGTTTTGTGTCCTCTGTGCCAACAAAACACTGTTATATACCCGGTGCGTATAGGCACCATTTCACTTTCTGGCAGTATACGGCTGTATGGCCAGGTGTTCTCCTAAAAAATATATTTATATTTGGCACTACTGTTTTGTGTCCTCTGTGCCAACAAAACCCTGTTATATACCCGGTGCATATAGGCACCATTTCACCTTCTGGCAGTATACGGCTGTATAGCCAGGTGTTCTCCTAAAAAATATATTTATATTTGGCATAACGCGTGGCCAAAAAAGTAAAACGTCTGAAATGCGGAGGGCTAGCGCAAAGGGACGTGGACGAGGACGGGGGCGCGGAAATGCTGGTGGGGGCACAAACCACGTTGAAGCCAGTGGGGATACAATTTCACCTTCTGGCAGTATACGGCTGTATAGCCAGGTGTTCTCCTAAAAAATATATTTATATTTGGCACTACTGTTTTGTGTCCTCTGTGCCAACAAAACCCTGTTATATACCCGGTGCGTATAGGCACCATTTCACCTTCTGGCAGTATACGGCTGTATAGCCAGGTGTTCTCCTAAAAAATATATTTATATTTGGCATAACGCGTGGCCAAAAAAGTAAAACGTCTGAAATGCGGAGGGCTAGCGCAAAGGGACGAGGACGGGGGCGCGGAAATGCTGGTGGGGGCACAAACCGCGTTGAAGTCAGTGGGGATACAATGCGTGCTGGTGAGGTGCAGCCAGCATTACGCTCATCCAGCTTCCCTGCCTTTATGGGACAGTTAAGCGGGGGGAGGGGTACACCTCTGTTGAGGCCTGAGCAGCGTGAACAGGTGGTGCAATGGATGGCCGATAACGCTTCCAGTCACTTGTCCACCACCCAGTCATCCACACAGTCTCACTCTGACCCTCCTTCCTCCCAACCTGGCCAACAGAGTCAGCCCACCCTTGACCCCTCCCAGGACCTCTTTTCGGGTCCTTTTCCAGATGTGCTGCAAGAATCCCAGGAGCTAGCAGAGGAATTTGTTTGTAGTGATGCCCAAACACTTGAGTATCCGCCATCTCCTAGTGATGTGGACCCGGAACCAGCATCTGCTATCATGAGCGATGATGATGAGACGCAGTTGCCATCAAGGGAGGCTGTTGGAATGTCCAGTGGGCAGGAGGAGGAGCATAGAGAGGAAGTGGAAGAGGAGGTGGTGGACGACGAAATGACCGACCCCACTTGGACAGGGGTGATGTCCAGCAGGGAAAGCAGTGGAGATGCAGTCTGCGCATCACCGAATAAGGCAGCAAGAGGCAGAGGACAGTCCAGAGGCAGAGGACAGTCCAGACAGAGAAGGCAGGCCACAGCCAGCAGGGCCGAAGCTCTTCCCAGCAGCAGGCAGTCGCGCGAAGCTCCCCCATCGAGGCCTCATACTTCTGTGGTGTGGAGATTTTTTAATGTTTGCGCGGACGACAAACTGAGCGCGGTTTGCGCAATCTGCCACTCAAAACTGAGTAGGGGCTCTGAGAAGAGCAATCTGACCACCTCAGGCATGCGCCGTCACTTGGAAGTCAAGCACTGGGCTGAGTGGGAGAGAGCAAATGCAATACAACCTGCGCCCGGTCTTGCTGCCACTGCCTCTTCCCCTTTGTTGTGTGCTGCCACTGCGGTCCAGACCTCCAGCCAGGACACCTCCACATCTGCCTCTGCCTCGGCTACTTTGGGGCCTTCGCCTTCAGCCCCCCCCTTCCCCCGCATCTTCGTCTGCACCTTCCATCTCCTCGTCCCATCAACTGTCCATCTCGCAGGCGTTCAACCGCAGGCGGAAGTACGCCTCCAGTCACCCCCAAGCCCAAGCCTTAACCTGCCTCATCTCCAAACTGCTGGCCCTGGAGATGTTGCCGTTTAGGCTTGTGGAGACGCAGGCCTTCCGCGACCTGATGGCGGCTGCCGCACCTCGCTATTCCGTCCCGGTGTGGCGTCCCCGCCCTGCACCAGCACGTGTCGCGTAACATCAGGCGGGCCCTGAGGTACGCAGTCAGCGCAAAGGTCCACTTGACCACCGACTCGTGGACAAGCGCTTGCGGCCAAGGACGCTACATCTCTTTGACGGCACACTGGGTGAATTTTGTGGAAGCGGGGACGGGGTCGCAAACAGGGACGGCCTACATACCACCCCCGCCCAAGATTGCCAGCACGGGTTCTGATAGACCCCCCTCCTCTTCCTCCTCCTCCTCCTCCTCCTCCTCTGCCTTAACATCGCCCTCAGCCCCTAGCTGGAAGCGTTGCAGCACTGGCGCGGGGAGACGTCAGCAGGCGGTGCTTAAGCTCATCAGCTTGGGCGACAGGAAGCACAGCGCCGCAGAGGTGAGGCACGCCATATTGCAGCAGACAGAGATGTGGCTGTCGCCGCTGCAGCTAGGACCAGGCATGGTCGTGTGCGATAATGGCCGTAACCTGGTGGCGGCTCTGGAGCTTGCAGAACTCAATCACGTACCATGCCTGGCCCACGTTTTTAATTTGGTAGTACAAAAGTTTCTAAAGTCTTACCCCAACCTGGCAGAGCTACTGGTGAAAGTGCGGCGCTTGTGCGCTCACTTTCGGAAGTCAACTGTAGCTGCTGCTAGCTTAAAAAAACTCCAGCAACGCCTCCATTTGCCTCAACATCGGCTGTTGTGCGACCTGCCCACTCGCTGGAATTCCACCTATTGCATGTTGGCCAGGGTGTGTGAGCAGCAGAGAGCATTGATGGAGTACCAGATGATGCATCCACGCGTGCATCCAACTCAGCTCCCTCAGTTTGCCAACCACGAGTGGCCATGGATGGCAGACATATGCGATGTATTGCGTATCTTTGAGGAGTCCACTAAGAAGGTCAGCAGCGAGGACGCTATAGTGAGCGTAACCATCCCGCTCCTATGCGTCCTTAAAGAATCGCTCATCGCAATAAGGGAGAACGCATTGCACACAGAGGAGACGGGGTAGGAGGAGACGCAACGCAGGTAGAAAGTCAGACCACACTTTTGTCTGCTGCTTGGTGGCAGCTGCAGGAGGAGGAGGATGAGGAGGAGGAGGACAACGTGGAGGTGGCTGTGGAAGAGGATGCTGGCGGCGAGGGTAGCAGTCAGGCTGTGTGCGTCCCATTGGTTCAGCGCGGATGGGGCGGAGAGGAGGAGGAAGAGGAGGAAATGGAAAATGATCCTTCTGGTGGGGGCAGTGACGTCATGCCTACTCAGAGTCTGGCACACATGGCTGACTTCATGCTGGGCTGCTTTTCCCGGGACATACGTGTTGTCCGGATATTGGAGAACAAACTATACTGGGTCTTCGCACTCCTGGACCCCCGGTATAAAGATAACTTCTCCTCTTTTATTCCGGTAGAGGAGAGGACGAATCGATTACTGGAATACCAGAGGGAACTCGTGCAGAACATGATGCAGATTTTCCCACCCACCATCGCTGGCGGCAGAGAGGAGAGTGTCTCCCAGAGTCTGACAACATCGATCAGGCCCACAGCCACCAGGGGAACACTCTCCAAGGTGTGGGACACGTTCATGGCACCCCCTCGTGCAACTTCCATCACTGCGGGGCCCGCTATCAGCAGGAGGGACAAGTATCGGCGGATGTTGCTACCTGGCAGACCACACCCCTGTCCTCCCCGATCCCTCGGCGCCCTACACTTACTGGGTCTCCAAGTTGGACACGTGGCTGGAACTGTCCCTGTACGCCTTGGAGGTGCTTGCCTGCCCTGCCGCCAGCGTGCTATCAGAAAGGGTGTTCAGCGCAGCCGGGGGCATTAAAACCGATAAGCGCAGCCGCCTGTCAACCGACTGGCGCTAATCAAAATGAACAGCAAGTGGATTGACCCGGACTTTGCTTGTACAACAGTGGAAAGCAGCCAAGAGTGAAGTGCCATCTGTATGAAGTGCCATTTCCTCCTCCTCCTTAACCGCCGTAGAATTGCTGTATTAATAAAAAAAATTATGGCTCACCTCTTGGGCTTAATACAATCAATTTCTAAGAGGTCTCAGCTCTTGGGCCTTAATACAATTTCTAAGAGGTCTCAGCTCTTGGGACTGCACACAATTTTTAAGAGGTCTCAGCTCTTGGGACTGCACACAATTTTTAAGAGGTCTCAGCTCTTGGGCCTCCACACAATTTTTAAGAGGTCTCAGCTCTTGGGCCTCCACACAATTGTTAAGAGGTCTCAGCTCTTGGGCCTCCACACAGTTTTTAAGAGGTCTCAGCTCTTGGGCCTCCACACAATTTTTAAGAGGTCTCAGCTCTTGGGCCTCCACACAATTTTTAAGAGGTCTCAGCTCTTGGGCCTCCACACAGTTTTTAAGAGGTCTCAGCTCTTGGGCCTCCACACAATTTCTAAGAGGTCTCAGCTCTTGGGACTCCACACAATTTCTAAGAGGTCTCAGCTCTTGGGCCTTAATACAATTTTCAAGAGGTCTCAGCTCTTGGGACTCCACACAATTTCTAAGAGGTCTCAGCTCTTGGGCCTTAATACAATTTTTAAGAGGTCTCAGCTCTTGGGACTCCACACAATTTTTAAGAGGTCTCAGCTCTTGGGCCTCCACACAATTTTTAAGAGGTCTCAGCTCTTGGGACTCCACACAATGTTTGAGAGGTCTCAGCTCTTGGGCCTCCACACATTTGTTAACAGGTCTCAGCTCTTGGGCCTCCACACAATTTTTAAGAGGTCTCAGCTCTTAGGCCTCCACACAATTTTTAAGAGGTCTCAGCTCTTGGGCCTCCACACAATTTCTAAGAGGTCTCAGCTCTTGGGACTTCACACAATTTCTAAGAGGTCTCAGCTCTTGGGCCTTAATACAATTTCAAGAGGTCTCAGCTCTTGGGACTCCACACAATTTCTAAGAGGTCTCAGCTCTTGGGCCTTAATACAATTTTTAAGAGGTCTCAGCTCTTGGGACTCCACACAATTTTTAAGAGGTCTCAGCTCTTGGGCCTTAATACAATTTTTAAGAGGTCTCAGCTCTTGGGCCTCCACACAATTTTTAAGAGGTCTCAGCTCTTGGGACTCCACACAATGTTTGAGAGGTCTCAGCTCTTGAGCCTCCACACAATTGTTAACAGGTCTCAGCTCTTGGGCCTCCACACAATTTTTAAGAGGTCTCAGCTCTTGGGCCTCCACACAATTTTTAAGAGCTCTCAGCTCTTGGGCCTCCACACAATTTCTAAGAGGTCTCAGCTCTTGGGACTCCACACAATTTCTAAGAGGTCTCAGCTCTTGGGCCTTAATACAATTTTTAAGAGGTCTCAGCTCTTGGGACTCCACACAATTTCTAAGAGGTCTCAGCTCTTGTGCCTTAATACAATTTTCAAGAGGTCTCAGCTCTTGGGACTCCACACAATTTTAAGAGGTCTCAGCTCTTGGGCCTTAATACAATTTTTAAGAGGTCTCAGCTCTTGGGCCTCCACACAATTTTTAAGAGGTCTCAGCTCTTGGGCCTCCACACAATTTCTAAGAGGTCTCAGCTCTTGGGACTCCACACAATTTCTAAGAGGTCTCAGCTCTTGGGCCTTAATACAATTTTCAAGAGGTCTCAGCTCTTGGTACTCCACACAATTTCTAAGAGGTCTCAGCTCTTGGGCCTTAATACAATTTTTAAGAGGTCTCAGCTCTTGGGCCTCCACACAATTTTTAAGAGGTCTCAGCTCTTGGGACTCCACACAATGTTTGAGAGGTCTCAGCTCTTGGGCCTCCACACAATTGTTAACAGGTCTCAGCTCTTGGGCCTCCACACAATTTTTAAGAGGTCTCAGCTCTTGGTTCTCCACACAATTTTTAAGAGGTCTCAGCTCTTGGGCCTCCACACAATTTCTAAGAGGTCTCAGCTCTTGGGACTCCAGACAATTTCTAAGAGGTCTCAGCTCTTGGGACTCCACACAATTTCTAAGAGGTCTCAGCTCTTGGGACTCCACACAATTTCTAAGAGGTCTCAGCTCTTGGGACTCCACACAATTTTTAAGAGGTCTCAGCTCTTGGGTCTTAATACAATTTTTAAGAGGTCTCAGCTCTTGGGCCTCCACACAATTTTTAAGAGGTCTCAGCTCTTGGACCTCCACACAATTTTTAAGAGGTCCCAGCTCTTGGGCCTCCACACAATTTCTAAGAGGTCTCAGCTCTTGGGACTCCACACAATTTCTAAGAGGTCTCAGCTCTTGGGCCTTAATACAATTTTTAAGAGGTCTCAGCTCTAAGCTTCCCTTACTGCTGGGGTGACACACTGTAACAAACCTCCTCCTGTAAGCTTCCCTTACTGCTGGGGTGACACAATGTAACAAACCTCCTCCTGTAAGCTTCCCTTACTGCTGGGGTGACACAATGTAACAAACCTCCTCCTGTAAGCTTCCCTTACTGCTGGGGTAACACACTGTAACAAACCTCCTCCTGTAAGCTTCCCTGACTGCTGGGGTGACACACTGTAACAAACCTCCTCCTGTAAGCTTCCCTTACTGCTGGGACTCCACACAATTTCTAATAGGTCTCAGCTCTTGGGCCTTAATACAATTTTCAAGAGGTCTCAGCTCTTGGGACTCCACACAATTTTTAAGAGGTCTCAGCTCTTGGACCTCCACACAATTTTTAAGAGGTCCCAGCTCTTGGGCCTCCACACAATTTCTAAGAGGTCTCAGCTCTTGGGACTCCACACAATTTCTAAGAGGTCTCAGCTCTTGGGCCTTAATACAATTTTTAAGAGGTCTCAGCTCTAAGCTTCCCTTACTGCTGGGGTGACACATTGTAACAAACCTCCTCCTGTAAGCTTCCCTTACTGCTGGGGTGACACAATGTAACAAACCTCCTCCTGTAAGCTTCCCTTACTGCTGGGGTGACACAATGTAACAAACCTCCTCCTGTAAGCTTCCCTTACTGCTGGGGTAACACACTGTAACAAATCTCCTCCTGTAAGCTTCCCTGACTGCTGGGGTGACACACTGTAACAAACCTTCTCCTGTAAGCTTCCCTTACTGCTGGGACTCCACACAATTTCTAAGAGGTCTCAGCTCTTGGGCCTTAATACAATTTTCAAGAGGTCTCAGCTCTTGGGACTCCACACAATTTCTAAGAGGTCTCAGCTCTTGGGCCTCCACACAATTTCTAAGAGGTCTCAGCTCTTGGGCCTCCACACAATTTCTAAGAGGTCTCAGCTCTTGGGCCTTAATACAATTTTTAAGAGGTCTCAGCTCTAAGCTTCCCTTACTGCTGGGGTGACACACTGTAACAAACCTCCTCCTGTAAGCTTCCCTTACTGCTGGGGTGACACAATGTAACAAACCTCATCCTGTAAGCTTCCCTTACTGCTGGGGTGACACAATGTAACAAACCTCCTCCTGTAAGCTTCCCTTACTGCTGGGGTAACACACTGTAACAAATCTCCTCCTGTAAGCTTCCCTGACTGCTGGGGTGACACACTGTAACAAACCTCGTCCTGTAAGCTTCCCTTACTGCTGGGGTGACACACTGTAACAAACCTCCTCCTTTAAGCTTCCCTTACTGCTGGGGTGACACAATGACACAAGAAGACATGTCTGACCACATCTCACACACACACACACACACACAATGACAATTAGGGGTGGGGTCTATTTGTTTTCCCCCTTGCCTATGCCATCTGTGGTTGTGGTTGTCATAGGCAACGTTATTTTAAGGGGTGCAGAATTTTGTTCTTTTTTGTACAGTTTGGCTTGGGGTCCATGGCAATGTAGAGGAAAGAAGGTTTCCTTGTCTTGTCTCACTTTACGTAGAAGTTATATTGTGTTTGGAGTGTTTTGTTGAGAGGCTGTGATAGTGGCGTAATAGTGCGACTTGGGCGCGTTATATGCACCCAGACATGCTTCCCCTGCTGTCCCAGTTGCATTCCAGCAGTGTTGGCATCATTTTCTGATGTTTCAGGGTGGACTTGGTGACCTCCAAGTGGTCGAATTGAGATTTCCAAGTGGCGAGCATTTTTTTCCCATAGACTATAATGGGATTCGATAATCGGTCGAGTAGTCGAGTAACGCGGTCTATTCGAATCGAAATTTCTAATATTTCACTACTCGCTCATCTCTACTATTTACATTGCCATATGAGCCAGGTAAAAGGTTGGTTTTGTGGCTACCCAGTTGGCATTTCACACAGTGGGATGCCTCAGGGGCACTGGAGCCTTTTAGAATTTCCACTTTAATGCCTTTTATATATACCAGCACACTTATTCAAAGTAATTTATTCAGTCAGTTTATTTTGTAGAGATTTTGTAGATTGATTGAGTCACCTGGTGGTCTCATCACAGAAGCAGCACCTCACACACACAGCTGTTACCACCATGTACAGCGCCTGCCTCTGAAAAAAGCAAGTTCACTGCAGCTGTTGCTAGGAGACCAGTGAGATAAATGCTGTGGCTGTCTGCTATCACCTCACTGAATAGAAAGCAAAAGATCCCCACGATTAAGCAAATGGACTGAGTCATTGTTATTTTATAATGTAAACGTGAGGCTTAAATCTTTTTCCTTTTCTATTTCCACATTATGTATACACATATTATACGCTATCGTGCGGCTATTTCATTATTTATCTTTTTTAATGCTAATCTTTTTGATAGTGCTCCTTTAAAGAGGAACCCCACTGGATCTGTAATGGTAAGTATGTAGTTATGTCTTGTTGGAGTTATTCCTTAATTGGTCTCCATACATGTTGGGATTTCTAAAATGAGAGCATCCACAAAGAGTATCTGAGAGCATGCACCATTTAGTGTGAAGTCCATATATAGTGAAGTATATAGAGGAGAGAAAGACAGTAAATAAGCAATAGTATCATTTGCATTGGGCGATAGCAATCTACAATATTTGCCGGACATAGTGGTGTTAAAAAGTAAAATACAGGCGGGGTACTCGTCTATCAGTGAAGTTATAAATCAAATGATAAAGAGTAATTAGCATCCATAGTATATAACATGATTAAGATACCTGTGCTTTAGTACATTATAAGGTTAACATTAGGGTGTAGTAGAGCATGGATTGTCTTAGTATGACTTATTCTAAGTCTCAAACCATGGATAAAGTACAGTCTAAACTATAATAAATGATATTGTAGTGATCCATTGTAATTTAAGTTCATCACAAGATAAACTTAATTAGGGAGTCATGTGGCCTGTTGTAACTGAGCTGGAAGTATTAACAGAGGGGATGTAGATCACATGCCTTATTTAACTCTTTTGGTCTTAATGTGTTGTGTTTGTATAACCACCACATTTCCCATTATAGATTCTTCTTATCTAGGTCTCCACCCCGTTAGTGTTAGTACACTAATAATGACTGTAAAATTGCATCTGTGAGATATGGTGGTTAGCTTCTACAAAGTGACGTGTGATGGTCCATAGATGTCTTGACAATACAAGATGGCCAGTGCAAATCACAGCAACAATAATCAACTGGGCCCAGTAGTGTATTAGGCTTCTATACCACAAAATGTAAGAAAAGAGCACATAGTGCCCTTCACTTGTTTCACATGCTGTGGAGTCTTTCATCAAACTAGCACAAACAGATATGTCTAGAACGCAAATCCCTACTACAGCGTAACTCTAAATATTTGCATAATTTGAGGACAAAGACGCACTACTACAGCTCAAGAATGACCCCCTTCATATTGTGAAGATAGCTGACCCCATTGTCATTAGGAATGAGCGAATCGAATCTGACGAATCCGAATTTGTCACAAATTTAAGGAAAAAAATTATTCATAATGATCGTGCAGATCGCTTCCTTAAACTTTATTTACTGCGGTGCAGGCCATCTAAAATGGTGGATCCACATGTCAGGACATGTCTGGGAAGGTATCACATGCAGCATGCAGCCTATCAGCAGCCAGAGACCCCTCCCAAATTGGGATGCCCTACAGCACGACCGCCTGATTCCCTTTTACCAAATTGGGATGCCCCACAGCAGGGCAACCTGATCCCCTCCTCCAAAATTAGGATGCTCCACGGCAGGGACGCCTGATTTCCCCTCTCTGGTTTGTGTGTAACTGTGCTTGCCAACAATGACCCTTAAATGGCATGAGCAAGTGGGCACTCAACTAATAATTGCTATTAAACACAAAAGACTCCCACGTGGCCTAAGCAAGTGGCAACTGCTCTAATGATTTTTGTTAAACACAAATTACCCCAAGTGGCATGAGCAAGTGGACACTTCACTAATATTTGTAATTAAACAACAATGACCTCCAAGTGGCCCGAGCAAGTGAACTCTCCACTAATATTTTTTATTAAATATGTATGACACTAACATGACCAGGAATACGTTTTTCTGCTTTAAAACAGCTCACTTACGATCTCTCACTCCAGCCGCTGTCCCTAATTAAATGCCCTAAAAAGGACATCCCCCTATCTGTTGCTAGGGCTATGTGAGGTTATAGATTTTAGGGCTCAGCCCCTGCGCCCTCATCTGCAAGCCCACATCGCTTGTGCCCGACCTGGTTTTACTAGAATCCATGGGACTCCTTTCCCTGCTCACATGTGGTGTCCGGCATGCCACCTGCTGGCACCTGCTGGGAAGCATGCTGGATGATTTAACCCAGATGTTGCCAGTATCCAGGATAGGGGCAAACCGACAGAACCTAGCTTCAGCTTTGATCTCACTAGTTCTAGTAGAATAAGGGGGTAAAATAAGTGTCCCCACCCATCTGTGCCCACCTCTCCTGGCCACGCTCCACTCCTCCACCCAAAGCACACCCCCAGCTCTAACAGTCCTGGTGATGGTATTAGCAAGGGAGGTAAGGGCCATAATATTGTGGTGTGAGTTGAGCGCCTGATAGCACTAGTGTGCTTTCTAGTATTTCTGAGCACCAGACCATCCAGGAGGCTTGGGGGGTAGAAATAGCAAGTACCTTTCATTTTTTACTTTTGTGTTTACAGACCCTTTAAAATGTAACATCTTACTCTGCCCTTTTTCCAGGTGATTTTGTCTTGATGTACTTCAAATGTATTTCCATTCGAGTGATTGAAGGTGCCAACAACTTTTTTATCAAATGACTTGACATCTTTATGAAATATCCAGTTTGTCAAGAGAAATGAAAAACTCAGTTCCTTTGGCACGTTATAAGGTATTTTTTCTCTACTGTCAGATATCAATTTCATTTTTCTTAATGATTTTCCCAACTGTAAATGGAAAAACATATTGTTATTATGGCAAGAACACAGTATTTAAAGTGGACCAACACCCAGGGGTGATCACCTCCCACCCCGCGGGACATCCGAGATCGGGATGTCCCGCGGGGTGAAACCCCCCAGAAACCCCAAAAAGACCTTACCTGATCCGCCGAGAGTGACGCGCAGGAGGCGGCGGCGGAAGCGGCTTGGACGTTCCTGTCCCCCGCCTGGACGTTGGCGGGGATTGGCTGCGGCGTTCACGTGGGAGCGTTGAGAGGTGAGTTTTTTGGGGTTTCTGGGGGGTTTCACACAGCGGGGCACCCCCAATCGGGGTGCCCCGCCGAAGTGGACCAAAACCCAGGATAGTCAAAATCCTGGGTGTTGGTCCACTTTAATTTGTTTATTGTATTGTTTTATTAGTTTCAGTTACTTATGGAGTTTATTCTAAATGGAGCATGAATCTGGTTTATCATTTAACCCTTTAACTGCCAGCCTACCTGGAGATTTTGTCACTTTCCGTTGCCAGGCCATTTTTCACTGTTAAGCACTATACAGGTTTAACTGAGATTTGTGATGTCTAGAGATTTCCCAGTAAAATGATATATTTTTTTTTTTTTCAGCAGCATTTGGTCTTTAACATGAAATGTCACTTTTGGGTGAAATAAGTGGAAAAAAAACAAAAATGCATTTTTTTCATTTTGTAGCTTTTTGTTTTAAATAAAAAATGTAAATTTGTAATGAAAATCTTGCTTGTAAACACCCCATTCCTCCTTGATATAACACACCCTTTCCTGCCCTTAGGAGCAGGCACCTTAGGAGATGTTCAGATCAAATATAACTACTATGCACACCTTGCAGTTTTTGCAAGAAAAACAACCCTTTACATTTGAAATAACAGCAAGGTCCCCTGAACAGACAATACCCAGCATACATAAGTACTTTCAAGTGTAGGGTTGCCAAACACCCCAAAGTAAAGCATGTGCGTAACTGTAAGTTTACTTAGGAATGTCAGCTCTGCAGCCAAGTGTGAACCTTTCAATCAAAGCAACTTTTTACAAACCAGAAAAAAAAACATATTTACCAAAAATATCAATATGCAAATAATAAAATACAAGCTAAATATGAAAGTGCAAGTTCTTCAGAACAATACCCAACATGCATAGGTACTTTTAACCATTTTAACTGCCAGTCTACGATTTTGTCATTCTCTGTTTTTTGGGCTGTTTTGGCTTTATTAACTAGTTTGTAATTATTTCTGTTTTTACATAATCTTTTTGTGAAAAAATGTAAAAAAATAAATGCATTTAAAAATATTGTTACGTTTTTATTTATTAGTGGGGCCCAGGTAAAACTGGGGTTACCTAATCTCTCATAGAAAACCCTGTGTAAAACAGCCTAGCTGCATAAGACATGACAGCAGTGATGGAGTTAACCACTAGGCTGCTGTAGGAAAGTGACATCATAAGCAGAGGTTATATAAGTTACAGACACCTTTCTAGAACGTGCAGTTGTCACTTAGAATGAGTTGTGTAGAGATGGAGTAGTGAGAGTGAGAGAGAGCCATGCAGTGAACTCTGTAGTGTGTCAAGCAGTACCTAATGAAGCCTGCTACCCTTTTGAGAGAGGAAAGAGCTACTACATGAGGGAGAGAGCTACAGTTTGCTGAGCCAGCCGAAACAAGACAGAGAGCTACTTACAGAGAGACATCTGTGTGGGCCTAGGAGGAGCAGAGCGGAACACTGAGGACCAACACACAAAGGTACCGAAGTAGCATAGTCCCAGCCAGGGCCTGCGTCAGCACCAGGCAAGGCGGGGCATCTGCCGGTGGCCCCCACTCTTTGGGGGGCCCACTGACAGGGCAGGCCTTTGGGGTGTGCGGTGGCGCTTGACCGGCGGCGGACTGGGAGAGCACCTCCACAGCTGATGCCCAACCTCTCCTCGAATAGTGGGGTTCCACACAACGGAGCATCTCAATTTAGATTTCAGGGGGGAAGTGCTGGGTTTTGTTCTGCTTTTAAGTTGCCCATCCTAGCTGATTTCTTATCCCTGGAGCATCCCAATCTATGATACCCTAATGTGTGAAACCTGCTGGGATCGCTGGCATACTCACTATGTAAGCAATTCCACCCCTGAGTTTTGGTCCGCTTTACAATATCTATTTGGGATGCCCCTGTTTGTGAAAGAACTGCCCCTGGTTTGGCCGTTAACTCAAACTGGCGATCCCACAGTGCATTCACCAGTTCCAGGAAAGTAATGAACAAACCGGAGGGGGGGGGTCACAGACTCCGCGGTCAGGTTTAAAGGGGTTTGTGCTCTTCAAAGTAGACCAGAACTAGAGTTTTGGTCCAAGTAGCATGATTCTTAAGGGGGCACCCAGATATGGGATGTCCTTCGGGGATGTTACGCGACTCTTCACCACAAAGGGGCCCACTGAGACCATGTTGCCCAAGGGCCCACATAAACCTGGAGCCGGCCTTGGTCCCAGCCCCCAGAGTGACCCCAGGAACCTGTGAGCCTGTTTGCTA
The DNA here is from genome assembly GCA_027917425.1 of Gastrophryne carolinensis. Lineage (NCBI taxonomy): Eukaryota > Metazoa > Chordata > Amphibia > Anura > Microhylidae > Gastrophryne > Gastrophryne carolinensis. Next base: position 644,194,514 of record CM051234.1, on the reverse strand, counting down.
TTGTGCTGAAGTACTTTGCTGAATTGCTGTTACTAAAGTGGAAGTGTGGTTGCTTTAATCAAGTTTGGAAAGATATCTGCAGTGTGTGGTGACTCCACCTGGCCAAATCTCAACATCCCTCAAGATTCCAAGAACTCGTGACAGCTCGCCCCGCACGCCATCTGGCCCTGGTAGTGGCATATTGGTTACATTTACTTTTAAGAAAACCATACATATTGAGTGTAAAAGCCCTATTCCTCACGAATACAACAGTAACTCATGTGTATCGGTAGCCCCCCGTCCCTGCCCAGGAGACCCTCCAAACTGAAAGAGAACTCTTTGACATTTTCAAATACAATCTAACTACTATCTGCACTATAAAGGTTTGCGTTTTTTAAAAAATGGGTGTGGGGTCCCCCCCTCTTTTCCCTAGCAGGCTGCAGACTCTTCTGCCCTCCCAGGATATAGTGGATCTGGAGAAGCCTGGCTGTTAAACAGTCACATCAAAAGCCGCAGACAGGAGGCACCAACACAAATCGGACCATAGCTGCATCACCATGTGTCCCAGCACCAAGCTAGGTACAGAACCAGAAACGGCTCACAAAACCGCAAACAGAGGTAGGTTTCTCTGGGCCCTGCGACACCGGAAAACTAGAAAAATGGAGATCTAAGGTTCTGACCCATTTAGGGACCCCATTTTTGGACTCATCAGATGCCCGGCATCTAGCCCAATCTTTTGGTGCTGTATCCAAAGCCATACGACCCCTCTGCTCAAAGCTATAACCCCTAAAAGGTTTTAGGAGCTAAAGCAAGCTCCAGAACAGTGGGAGGTGACAATCTGTCCCACAGAAGGGAGGGAGTGAAAGGATCGCCAGGCATAAAAGGGATGACCCTGGGCCGGGCTTTTGTCACTCCTGGAGAGGTCGCGGTTCCTACGTGCCGGCGGTGTCCATCACCAAGCTTGCCACTTACCTCTTGTGGGAGCTCTCATCACCACTACTCTGCAATTGCATACTAAGGTTACTGACCATTGTCTCTCTGTGTAACTCACTGTTACTTGTAACCACTACTCAGAACAGCATTTGTATTCATTCATATTCCACCATAGCCAAATGTTATCACTGCCTAGTGTGCTTATAGCATTAAAACTTATATGTAACTTGAGTGAGCTTTTTGCCTTAGCCAATAATCTGTGTGTCCGCAGGCTTTGGGCCTAGTATTCCGGATAGGAGGGCTCGGACAAGGGTTTTTGGGAACGCGGTCTGGGTGTCCGGACGCCCCTGGTTGATAGTTGGATCATGTGACCCGCGTTTCCCTGACAGGTGGTAATTGCCGAAATGAACTTTTAAGAAGTTCGCTCATCTCTAGTCAAACGCAAGTAAAACGTACCACAGAACTATCAAATGTATGCCTATTCATTGTTCCCCAAAAAGACCTTTTTCTGAAACATAATATATTCCATCATTATTGGCTCAGGGATGGACCAACCATATTTAAATTTCCACCCACCACCAGGGGCCCTAAGCCTCAAAGGCACCTTTGATGTATATTAAGCCAAAGAGCTAATGAATATATACACAAGTTACTGTTTTCATTTTTCCTATTGCTTGCACCAAGAGAGAGATATTTTGTTTGGGGTGTTTGCATGTTCCTTTATGTCCCTTTATGTTCTAACTCAGTTGTATGCAGCCAGGCAGCTAAAGACTGAAAAAGCAAAGACAAATGGTGCTTACTATCTCTAAATTATGCCAAGAGAGCACAAATTAGATAAATTAGGTGTAGGAGCAAAAATGATGGGGCCCTCCTGACCACCTAGGCCCCAGTGCAGTTGCACCCTCTGCACCCCAATAGTTTTCCTTCTGCCCTGTCATCCCCAAACCCTTGGGGTCTGGGATCCAAAGAAGCTTAGGATAGGAGCCATACTGAGCAGCGGTGTGTGGTCTCAAATCCTGTACAGAACTCTGCTGGACCTATTGACACCAGCATCAACTTCCTAAACATGCAGGAGTAAAATCTCTTGTTCAGAGCTCTCTGCACTACTACATTTTTCTGTCAGATTTTCCAATGTTGCAGCCCGGGAAAAGTGCCCTCACCCTTCAGTGATGGCGGAGGTGACATGGTTACATAGTTAATACGGTTAAAAAAAAACAAGGGGGGGGGGCGTGGCTAGCCGATGGCGGAGTAGGTAGCTGAAAGCAGGAGCTCTGCACCTACTTACAACGGACAGACTCCACAACAACTTTCTGACATCCCAAAACTAATGCCAGGACGCAGAAGGGTCACGGGCACAGGAGGGAGGCGGAAATCGGCCATTCCTTAGCCCCATGGGGTGAAAGGTCGCAGCGGACCTGGACAGCAATATGGCGGCGGGGGCAGCGAGGAGGACAGAGAAGCCGCACGTGGCCAGAGAGGAGGTAGGAGCCCCCCACGATCCCCCCTACCTGATCTGTGCAAATTTCCCTGGATCTCCCGACGGAGCGGGCTGTAGCACTGCCGGCTCCTGCGATGTCGCACGCAGACTGCCGGCACCCAGAGAGAGGCGCGGGGAGGGAGGGGGAGAGGAGCAGGTAACAGAAGCTGCATACGGAGACACTGGTCTGTCTCCTTCCAGCCGAGCGCAGCAGCAGCCTGCCTCTTCACTCTCGGATGGGTCCACATGTGAGAGGGACAGAGACCAAGATACTGAGAGGCAAACAGGAGGAGATGTCTTAATCTCGCCCCCTATAGGGATTAATAAGCAAAAGAGTGGAGCTGCCCCAGCCCGACCATCCATGACGGGGAGGCTGTTTCCGGGGGTCCCTGCCGCCCCGCTGCCTGAAGCACCTCATATGGTGGAAACACCCCACGCCACCTGCAGTGAGACCTGGGGGCAGATATGGGAGACTCCTGTCGGCCCAAGAAGCCCAGAGTGAATCCAGGAGAGCGAGGGGGATGTGCTGCCCATTTCTCAGCAAGAGCACACCAGCGCCTTCCATATCGGGGAATCCCGAAGCGCATGATCACGCACGATACAGTTCTACCGAGATCACCCCAGTGTTGAGGCGCTCCCCTTACATGGAGCAGAGACATGCCTCCCAGACAAAGTGCCAACTTTCTAGCCGGTCGGCGAGCGCTGACTGGTCCTCTGATGAGCGCTCCCCCGAGAGTAACAGCGGTACAGAGTGGGATGCGCGGGGCTGCGGAGTGGTCACCCTGCAGCTGGATGGCCCACACCGACAGCGGGGTGGCGACCCTGGGATCTCCTCCCTGAATGCAGCCATGACCTCATGTCACATGCCTCCGTCTCTACTTGCGGCCCTGGCGGAGGTGATCAGATTGAATATCTCCGATGCTCTACAGGCGCTTCCATCCCGTTCGGATTTTGATGGCTATATTATGCAAATGGAGAACACTCTCCGCAGAGAACTCAGCATGCTCCAAAACTCAGTTTCAGAGGTCTCCCACAGAGTCGACATGATTGAGCAGGATCAATCCTCCTTGACCCAAAGGGTGGCAGCCCTAGAACAGACCCGGCGAGATGAAGGAGAACACATCTCTGCCCTCTACTTAAGTGTGGATGACCTCGAGAACCGGGGCAGACGCAACAATGTCAGACTGCAAGGACTTCCAGAGTCAATCGCCCAAACGGATTTGGAGCGTACAGCCAAAACCATCTTAAATACAATTCTGGGGACCCCTCCTACAAATAAAATTGCTATCGACAGAATCCACCGGACCCTGGGCCCCAGACCTGCAGACCCGCAGAGACCCAGAGACGTGGTCTGCAGGATCCATCTCTATAAAACCAAGGAGGACATTCTGAGGGGAGCATGGGAGAAGGGCGACCAACCTCGAAAATTCATCCATCACGATCCTTCCTGATCTCTCCTCTAGGACCCTCCAAATGAGACGACTGCTGAAACCCCTGCTAGATCTTATCCAGTGCAGAGGAGCCACCTACCACTGGGTTTCCCGTTCCACCTAATCGTCCAAAGAAATGGAAGATCCTTTGCTCTGAAGACCCACAACCAACTCCGCAGCTTTTTGCTTTCCTGGAGACTGATCCGATCAGAGTTCCTGACTGGCTTGCGCTGTCTTTGGCGCCCCTACTCGGGGGCTCGGAGGTAAGAGGGCCACGCAGGCCACCTAGGGGGGTGGGAAGGGGCCCAAGACGTGGGGTACCCCCGCCTGGCAAAAGAGCCTAGTCAATGGTTCACCACCGGGCAATGTCTTATGCCCCCCTCTGGGCCCCATGGATCTTGCCCGGGCCTTGACAATGAAAGAGAACGAAAGGCCCCCTGGGGAGCCGCCTGCATTGAGGAGGACTCAACCCAAACTGATCAACAACATATAACTTGCTCTAAACCCCCCCACACCCTCATTCTGGCCATGGTTTATCAGCGGGGCCTGGGGTGGAGGGCTCATAACCCGGCAGTCTCGCCCGGCCCCCTCCAAGGACGTGCCGGGCTCTGCCCGGCGCGCCCCACATAATTGTTTCACTCTCTCCCCCAGTTGGGCGGACAGGATCGGGGGCTATCCCTCCTTTCTGGGGATTCCCCCCTTTCCCCAGGGAGCTGGCCAGGATCGCTGTGTGGACCTGCCACCTTGGGGCTTGTAGCCCACATATGTGTTAAGTTAATGTTGCAATGCCACTTGCATTCGGTTTGGAGTCAATGTTATGCTGGATCCTGTGATTTGCCCATAGCTTGTCCGGCTGCGGGGGGACTGCTCTGTGACTGTGAGGCCTGACTTGGGTGCGCCATCTCTCTAATGATAAACTGGTGCCATCAACTCTCCAGAAGACGGTCCATTTGGGTCGCTTCTCCCTGCTCCCCCATTGGAGTGTGTCCCCCCAACTACTTTGGGAACTGCTTATGACCCCCGGGATAAAGGGAACCCACTAGACCCTCGCTCTTATCTCCGCCCGCATGCGCAGAGATAGTTTCTCGGTAGCGGCTGACAACTGTTTCTGTTTAGGCTTTGAAATGTATTGTTATACATATAGTTTGGCACCTTCTCGTTCGTTATAAATATACATGTACATGGTTTATGCTGGGGCTGGTTCGATTGCTGCGGGGCCCGGGGCGGGGGGGGCCCTCTCTCCCCGGGGAGCGGGGGTCCCGGGATCTCGTCGACCGTTTAGTCGTTCGAGCAGCCTCGACTTGCTTCCCTCCTGACCACCGCGTCCTCTGTCGGAGGGCGGCGGGGCTCGGGGGCCTAGGCGCCGGTCTCTGTGGGTGGGGTGGGGGAAAGCCTTCCCTTTCCCCCTACTTGCAGCATGGGCCGCCTGCTTGGCCCCGGCTGTGGGAAACCCCCCATGACCCTCATCCACGTTTTTGGCCCCATGCGGGCATACAATTATACTAAAATGTTTATATTTATTTGCCTTCCTTAAGTTTTCATAAAGAATATGTCTTCAGTAGAGTAAATAGTCCGTTCTTAGTGTGTCACTTCTGTTCAAAGTGTGCTTCTCCTACGCCTCTGTTCGTTTTCGACTTACACTCCCCCAACTTAGGTATCCCTTAAGAGACCTTGCCCTAGATAATTCAGGGCGGGCCCTACCAGGGAAAAGAGGAAGCGTGTGGTGTAATATCACCGCAGGTACCCCTCGCTTAGAGTTTGCTGCGGGCTTGTCTCACTCACTCACTCAGCTCGCTACTTTGATTTCCCCTACCCACCCCTGCCTACCCCTCGCCCTTCCGCTAGTGTCCCACTCGAACGGGGAGAGACCTACATCGAGGTCCCCTACGACCAGAGACACCCCACCCGCACCCCCTCCCCTATCTCCCTCCATATATCTGCCCTCTTTATCTACACCTATACTTGATCCTCTTCCCTCTTGCTCCGAACAACTTACTTCTCTGCCTCATCTTATGGGCGTGTCCCCCCTGTCCCGGCATCCCCTCCACGATCCGATCCCTCAGTTCTGCCTCCTGAGAATACCTAAGGCCCGCGCACGGGTCGCTGTTTGCTTCGCACGAAATGGCCGAGCTGACCGTTTGCTCTCTGAACATCAAGGGATTCAATGTCCCAGAGAAGCGCTCGAAAGTGCTTTATGATCTACACAAGCAAAAAGTACGCATTATGATGCTAGAAAAGAGACTCACTTCCAGGAAGGCAAGACCACCTACCCTATGCAACAGATACTTCCCCACCTGGTACCATAGCACTAACACATTAGGCAGATCACGAGGCGCATCAATAGCGATTCATAAATCCCTACCGTACACGGCAATTGGCCACTTAGCAGACCCCGATGGGAGGCATGTTTTCCTTAAGGCGGAAATACACCAGCGAAAGTTCACATTGGCAAACCTATACCTGCCAAACCATGCGCAGGTGACAGCTTGCCAAAAGTATCTGAGGCAGCTGGAGGGTTTCGCAGAGGGGATTGTCATCCTGAGAGGAGACCTCAATCTGGCCCTGAATCCCACTCTGGACACCTCGGCTGGTAGATCAACTATACCCCTTGGAAAACTACAGTCCCTACAGAAGACTTTCCATAATATGCAGCTAATGGACGTGTGGAGACTGGAACATGGGCAAGCAAGGAACTATACGTTCTTTTCCCCTATGCACGGCTCATATAGTCGTATAGATTATATTTTGATGAGCCATCACGCCCTGCAGTGGCGTCCTAGAGTCACCATAGGTCCCTTCATGTGGTCCGACCATGCGCCGGTTTTCCTCTCCCTTGACTTACCGAATACTGTCCCAAAGCAATGGAGTTGGCGCCTGAACGACAATCTCCTTAGAGAAACGGTCTTCATGAATAGGGTTAGAGAAGCGATCACCAACTTCGCGACAGATCATGAGCAGGATACCTGTCCTCCGACATCCCAGTGGGAAGCGCTCAAGTGTGTGCTGAGGGGTATCTTCATGCAGGAAGGCTCGAGACTGAAAAAGGAAAGATCGGCACTCATTGTCAGAACATTGCAGGCTATACACGACTTGGAGTCTAGACATAAAGCAGACCCATCACCGGCTCTACTATCTGAGATTTCGCTCAACAGAAATAAACTTTTAAAGCTGTACGACCAAGTACACCTCAGCCATAGGGATAGAGTACATGCCTCGATGTATGAGCACGCAAATAAATGCTGGAGACTCCTTGCTAGATCCCTTCGTGGCAGAACCGCTCCATCATTCGTTGCATGCATTAAAACAGCAGGAGGCGAGACTATAGTGAACCCGACTGAGATCCCAGAAGTCTTCAAAGACTTCTATGGCGACCTTTATAATCTCCAACCTGGGCTATCCCCCGCCGCAACAGAAGAGTTAGAAATAAAAATATGCGACAATGTGGCCGAAACTTCCCTCCCAGTAATCCCGGACAACATCCTGACGGAGCTGGATGCCCCTTTCACGGTGCAGGAGGTTTTGAAAGCCGTCAAAGAGGCGCCCTCTGGAAAGAGCCCAGGCCCAGACGGCTTTACCCCTAGATTTTACCAGGCCTTGGCTGAGCAACTGGCCCCATTCTTAGTAAGGTCATTCAACCATGCGGGAGAGCTTGGCCCCTTCCCGAGGCAGACACTGGAGGCCACGATAGCAGTAATACCAAAACCAGGTAAGGATCCATCGGCATGTGCTAGCTACCGACTAATTTCCTTACTCAATGTCGACATCAAGCTTTTCGCCAAAATAATTGTCACCAGACTCCAACCTCAGATTCCACACCTGATACATCTGAACCAGGTAGGATTTGTCCCCGGCCGCGAAGCCCGGGACAATACAAATAAGCTAATTGACCTGATAGCACATGTTCACGAAAAAGGTGTCCCGACGTGCTTGCTTTCCTGTGATGCGGAGAAGGCGTTTGACAGAGTGAGCTGGCGCTTCCTACGAGCCACGCTTGCTCAAATCGGCCTTGGACCCGTCATCACCTCCAAAATTATGGCTCTTTACCAAGGCCCAACAGCAAGAGTCAGGGCCAATGGCACTCCTTTTTGATCGCAAATGGCACCCGCCAGGGGTGCCCTCTCTCACCCCTGCTTTATGTCCTCACCATGGAGCATTTGGCAGTGGCTATTAGAAACAACCCGGATATAGACTGCGAAGGCCGACAGTACAAAGCGTCAATCTTTGCAGATGACTTGCTCCTTCACCTAACATCACCAGCTATATCCTTCCCAATGGCACTCAAAGAGTTTGAACGATTTGGTCAAGTATCAAACTTTCGTATCAATTTCGCGAAGTCGGAGGTGCTGAATCTGGCTCTCCCCCAACATCTGGTAAACAACCTTAAAAGTAGCTTCCCCTTCAGGTGGCAACCCACAGCAATAAAGTACTTAGGCACCCACATACCATCAAACCTCAATGACTTGTTTGAACTTAATTTTCAAGAACTCAAATTTTAGACCCTCCAAAGCCTCTCAAAGTATGACAGAGGATGATACTCCTGGTTTGGTAGAATTAACATCCTAAAGATGGATGTCCTCCCTTGATTCCTGTACCTATTTCAGACAATCCCCATCCTCCTCCCAAGGTACTTCCTTAAGTCTATACAAGCACAGTTCATGAGGTTCATATGGGGTGCACGGAAACCTTGCGTCCGGTTCGACATGTTGGTCAGACCAAAGGGCGCCGGGGGGGCTGGGGCCCCGGACCTGAGACTCTACCACAGCGCTGCGATTCTTATGAGATTTGCTGACTGGTCATACCGGACAGAAGACAAACTCTGGGGCCAGCTGAAAGGAGATTTGTTGTGTTTCAATCCAAGTATACTCCCGTGGGTGACGGCTCAGAGGGAAGGAGATCTCCCCTACCTGACCCGGCACTTTATCTCCAGCTGGGTCAGGTTACAGAAGAAGGAGCTCTGATAAACAGTCCGGGTCCCTTGACCCCCCTGTTTGACAACCCGGAATTTCCCCCAGGACAGCGGACTCCCCAGTTTTTGATCTGGAAAAGAGAGGATAATGTCAGGATGAAAGATGTATTTCTGGGGGGGAGACTGCCCTCACTGGAGGACCTAAGAACGCAACGTGCAGGACAACAGGTGTCGTGGCTATTACATCGTCAGCTTCTGGCATTCCTCGCAACTGGGGGACGCCGGGAGAAGGCTCTTCTCCCCCTGACTCCTCTGGAGGAGTACATCACGCGGCCCCAGCCGATGGAACATGTACTATCTGAGTTTTACGCCCTGTTGGTGACTTCCAGGCACTCCTCGGTGCTAGGATTCCTCCTTAAATGGGAAAGGGATCTGGGGATCCTCATCACTGGCAAAATGACCCGCAAGATTTTTGCACTGACACACAAGCTCTCGGGCGCTAGTGCGGCACAAGAGAAGAGCTACAAAGTCCTCACGCGGTGGTACAAATGCCCAGTGGACATCGCAGCGTTCTCCCCAGGGGAATCAGACTTATGTTGGAGATGTGGGGCGGACAAGGGGGACATGCTGCACATTTGGTGGGAGTGCCCCATATCCAGGATTTCTGGGAAGCCTTGTTTAAGATCCATACCAAAGTAGAGGGCCAGGAAGTATAGAACGGCCCTGGAGTTGCTCTTCTGTCTCTGATACCGGACCCACTATCTCGGGGGAAGAGGAGCATCCTCAGATACCTCTTGATGGCCGCAAGGACGGTCATTCCCAGACACTGGAGGTCCCCAAACCCTCCCAGCATCGCAGAATAGTTCAGGGAAATGGACCACATTAAAAGAATGGAAGAGTTGGTGGCAGAGAATAAAGAAAACCCTGATGTGTTTCTATCGACCTGGACAAATTGGATTAGTTTCAGGGAGTTGGGCGTGACAAAGGCCTTTCTGAGCGAGAGCGTTGACTGAGGGCGGCGGCCTCTCCAGTGAGTGCAGATTGTGTGAAACACTGGGTGGGGTCAGTCTGGTTGGGGGCACTTGGGGGGGGGGGAGGCGCCCTCCCTGCCCCCCTTTCCCCTTTCCTCTTAATCTTTTCTTTCCCCTTTCTCCTCCCCTACCTCCTCTCCTAACTCCCCAATCTCTCGCCCCTTGCCCTGTCCCCCTCCTCCCCCTTGCCTCACCCTCTTCCCGCTCTCCCCCACTTCCTCCAACCTCCCTTATCCCCAGAACTCCCCCTTTAACCACTCTTCAGCCCTCTTGAACTTGTCCCCCTTCCCCTTCTTCCTCGTGCTCCTCATGTCTCCCCTACCGCCCTGCCCTCCTGCCCCCCATCTACCCCCCCTTGGACTGGAGATGGGCGTGGACCTTGGTATACATGTTGGAATCCTCCGCTGGCATACTCAGTATTTTCATATTTTCGTAGTGACAATGGCGCGCAAGAGAACTCAATGCAAATATTAAGGTGTCGGGATAGGAAGAGACAGCATGTCACATAGAGATGTGGTGCTCGAAGCTCCATAGTGAGTCATAGTACCCACTCTCCTCCCCGCTGCGAATCATCACCGCCCCTACAGGCATACCCAGCAATTTTCCCCACGGAGCTGACGGACTTTAGTACGACCTGACGTGAGGAAACGGACAACGGGAGTACGAGATGCAAGCTTTACCATTAAACTGCCCGGACCCTCGCCCCCCCTAGTGCTGGCACTCGGGGGTTGGGGGTGAAGTGAGATAGAGGAAATTATCACTGTATCATTATGTCACTCTTCATCGAGGTCCATCGCCTTTTCCTACCCGCCCCTCATGTGTGTATACTTCTTGTATTGTATTTTCCCCTATTGTATTGACTTTTGTACACTAAAACCTCAATAAAGAAATAGTAAACTAAAAAAAACATATGTCCATCAAGTTCTTGGGTTTTTTTTTTTTTACTGATAACAGCTAAAATTAACTATTAATGTTATGTTCTTCTACATAAACATCTAATCCTTTTTTGAAGCTGTCAGCGATTGATGCCGTAGCAAGCATCTGTGGGAGGCTATTCTACAGATTTATAGTTCTTATGGTAAAAAATGATTGTCACCTCTGGTGATTACATTTCTTTTTTCCAATCAAAGGAAGTTCCCCCTTATCTTTAGGGAGGATTTTACCTGAAATAGTGTTTCCCCATATTTTTTGTGTTGTCCATGTGCACCCTTTCCATAGTCAGAGTGTCCTTTCTATAAACTGGTGCCCAGAACTGGACGGCATATTCCAGGTGAGGGCACCTTGTAAAGAGGAAATATTACTCACCTATCCCTTAATTCCATGCCTCTTTTAATTCATGATAATATCTTGGTGGCCTTGGAAGCAGCTGCTTGACATTGCATGCTGTAATTTAGTCTTTGATCTACCAATACCCCCAGATCCTTCCCAACAAGTGATTCACACAGTTTTACTTCCCAAAGGACATATGTATACTTCAGGTTATTAGACCCCAAATACATGACTTTACATTTTTCCACATTGAACGTCATTTGACAAATGAATGCCCAGTCCAAGTCAGCTTGAAGCTCATAAACATCTTCAGTAGACTGCACTGTGCTATATATCTTTGTGTCATCTGCAAAAAAATAGAGACAATGTATATAATTCTATATTTTACACCATCCTTTGAGCCTGCGCCAGCACCTGGTCTAAATGTCCCAACATATCTTCATGTCCAAGCCCCATGACCCTCATCATGGGTAATCCCAGCTCCCCCAGGCCTGAAATACCCATCATTAGGTCAAATACACAAACTCAACTGGCTACGAGTCCTACATTTCGAATCCAGCAACGGATGGAAGGGCATTCAGGGGATCAAAGGTATGTCACCCAACAATTTCCCCTTTTGGTGTCTACTCTAGATCAGGCATTTCTTACACATAGTTAAAGATGAAGAAAAGTACTTCAGAGACCCTTTGCCATTTGATCAGCTTCGCCTCAAGAACAGAGAAACCCATCACACTCTCTCTCTCTCTCATATACAACCTCTGAATTCAACAAAAAGACAACACAAGACTTTCTTTCACAAATAGGAAGCTACTTTCCAGGTGGTACAGAGTTCCTAGCCTTCTCAACAGATTTTACCTCAACGTCAGTCCTCTCTGTTGGAGATAGAACCAAGAAGAGGGTTTACACCTAAATATATTCTGGTCTTGTCCCCATCTCCAAAACTATTGGACCACATAAAAACTCCTTAGTGCTCTGACAGCTAGGACCTGCATTCCAGCTCTCTGGAATCAAATGACATCTGCCACAGTCTACATGTGATTCTCCAGAGTGAACTGTATTGCAAAGACTTAACATCATCCTTACACAACTCAACTTCAGAATTTATCCAGACTTGGTCCCAATATATCTCTTTTCTCAACTCCCCTGAATACCTGACCTGCAATGTCTAACACCCTCTTTACACTCTCCTCCTCCCCTTATAATAACTTATTCTATTAAAAACCACTATTCCATCTGTTCACATACCAGGCAGACCCCCTCACAGATACCATGATTCTGAATGTTACTTTTCTTAAACATATTGTCTAAAGCTTGCAGCAGTGTGTACACTATTGTATTTATGCCCTGAAATCTGTTCCACAACAAACCTGTTTATTGCTTTGCTTACTGTATGTCACCGATGGTTTAAATAAAAAATGAAAAAAAAGAAAGCTAGGACCCATATTCACAACTGCCAGGTGCAGAAGATCACAGGAAGTAGTAAGCAGCCAGGCGTAAGGTAACCACATAAATATTACATGGCTGGCATTTAAAGAGTTAAAATCTGATTGCCCATTCCCTCTAATTTATGAATTTTAATGTTCATATGCTCCTATCTCAGCCCCTCCCTACCAGCCTGTTTAGGTTGTGATTAGGCTGCTTTCAAGTTAAATATTGCAAATGACATGAGCAGCAGCCTACTGCTCTCTCTATTACCATGGCTTATGCACTAATCAAACTCACAGAGCAAAGCCTTCCATCTGTCCCCCGATGGGCATAATTGTAGATGAGTGGACCTGTTCACTAGAACTGGAGTTCAGTACGAATTGAACCCGAATTTTTAAGGGGTTCGTGCTGACCGAAGTTTCCCTGAAATCTTTATTTACCTGAGCTCTTGCTGCCCAAAATAATAACTTATTGTTTTTAGTTAACCCCATACTTACCTTCAGACCACCTCTGGAATCCGCAGAAATCTAAAGAGTGGTCCGGCCAATCACCTGCTTGCTGTCTTGCTGGCTCTGCTTACTGACAACTGGAGAGATCTGCCGCTGCAGGGAGGCGTTATTCATACTGGGCATGAGCTGTGACATCCCTGCTTACTCTCAGTATAAATGCCCCTCCCTACAGTGGGGAGCCAATCTGTAAGCAGCCCAGCAGAGGCAATGTATGCTGACCAAGGTGGCACATCTTTTTTTTGTGTAAGTTTGGTTCGGATGAAACCGAATTTCTAACTACTCACTGCACTTGTATTCTCCCCTGTGATCTGTATATGTATCCATTCATTATATGTATATTGCTTGTCTAGTGAAAGCAATGAAATATATAACTTAATAACTTAATATTATCTTATATAACCTTATCTTGGCTACTTTGTTATATTGATCCACAAACACATTTGTCCATGCTTCTCAGCTATATTACATGCTACCAGGCTGGCTTCTGGCCAGATATAATTCAGATATATTCCTGTTAACAGACTGGGGGTATATCAAACAGAGCTGGTGGCATTCTTACAGGGCTGGCAGGGCTTTGTCCACTGATGGTAGTGGCATCAGAATGCCCCACTGCACGGTACCACCTGGTAATACCAGGCATATGCTAAATGGCATAGACACTGACATCCAATCAAATTTGTCACCAGCCCCCTGGTGAATTTGATTGGACAACAGTAACCACATGGTTACTGGAGCACTGAAGAGCTAAGTTTCTTCGTATTTGTATTCTAGAACGATTCAGCAAAACATTTTTGTCTATTTTATGTGCTCATTATTTTGCATAGTAACATAGTATATAAGGCTGAATAAAGATTTTAGTCCATCCAGTTCAACCTGTTTATCTTCTACTGTAATAAATGTGCCGGTTGTAGAAGCTGTACAAAAGATACTAAATATATAAAAATATTACAAAAAAAGAATTTAAAATTAAACAATTTCTTACTTGTTCCAGCAAAAATGTTATTTATATGCTGGAATGCCCTTGTGGGTTACAGTATATTGGTCGAACTGGGAGAGAATTTAAAGTAAGATTAAGGGAACATTTATACAACATCCAAAGAAGCTATAATCTACACAGCGTAGCCTTACATTTTAGAAAAGTACACAATAGCAATCCTGTGGGCTTAAAATTCTATATAATTGATCAAATAAAACTACCGCATTTTTCGCCATATAAGACGCACCTGCCCATAAGACGCACCTAGGATTTGGGGGAAGAAAATAAGAAAAAAAAATTTTAAACCAAAAACGCACCATTACAGACAGTGTGGCATTCCCCTATCCAATTCCCATAGGCAGTGTGGGATGCCCCCATTCCATAGACAGTGTAGCATGCCCCCATCCCATTCCCCGTATATCCAGTGTGGCATCCCCCCTCCCATTCCCCATATACCCATTGGCTGTGTGGCATCCCCCTCTCCCCCCATTAGTATAGGCTGTGTGGCATCCCTCTCCCCACATTCCCATAGGCTGTGTGGCATCCACCTCTCCCCCCATTCCCATTGGCTGTGTGGCATCCCCCTCTCCCCCCATTAGTATAGGCTGTGTGGCATCCCTCTCCCCACATTCCCATAGGCTGTGTGGCATCCACCTCTCCCCCCATTCCCATAGGCTGTGTGGCATCCCCCTCTCCCCATTCCCATAGGCTGTGTGGCATCCCCCATTCCCATAGGCTGTGTGACATCCCCCTCCCCCCAGGCTGTGTGGCATACCCCTCCCCCCATTTCCAAAGGCTGTGTGGCATCCCCATCCCCCCAATCCCATAGGCTGTGTGGCATCCCCCCCCCATTCCCATAGGCTGTGTGGCATACCCCTCCCCCATTCCCAAAGGCTGTGTGGCATCCCCATCCCCCCATTCCCATAGGCTGTGTGGCACCCCCCTCCCCCCATTCCCATAGGCTGTGTGGCACCCCCCTCCCCCCATTCCCATAGGCTGTGTGGCACCCCCCTCCCCCCATTCCCATAGGCTGTGTGGCATCCCCCATTCCCATAGGCTGTGTGACATCCCCCCATTCCCATAGGCTGTGTGGCATCCCCCTCCCCCCATTCCCATAGGCTGTGTGGCATCCCCCATTCCCATAGGCTGTGTGACATCCCCCTCCCCCCATTCCCATAGGCTGTGTGGCATACCCCTCCCCCCATTCCCAAAGGCTGTGTGGCATCCCCCCATTCCCATAGGCTGTGTGGCATCCCCCTCCCCCCATTCCCATAGGCTGTGTGGCATACCCCTCCCCCCATTCCCAAAGGCTGTGTGGCATCCCCATCCCCCCATTCCCATAGGCTGTGTGGCATCCCCATCCCCCCATTCCCATAGGCTGTGTGGCATCCCCATCCCCCCATTCCCATAGGCTGTGTGGCATCCCCATCCCCCCATTCCCATAGGCTGTGTGGCATCCCCATCCCCCCATTCCCATAGGCTGTGTGGCATCCCCCTCCCCCCATTCCCATAGGCTGTGTGGCATCCCCATCCCCCCATTCCCATAGGCTGTGTGGCATCCCCCTCTCCCCATTCCCATAGGCTGTGTGGCATCCCCATCCCCCCCATTCCCATTGGCTGTGTGGCATCCCCCTCTCCCCATTCCCATAGGCTGTGTGGCATCCCCATCCCCCCATTCCCAATGGCTGTGTGGCATACCCCTCCCCCCATTCCCAAAGGCTGTGTGGCATCCCCATAGGCTGTGTGGCATACCCCTCCCCCCATTCCCAAAGGCTGTGTGGCATCCCCATCCCCATAGGCTGTGTGGCATACCCCTCCCCCCATTCCCAAAGGCTGTGTGGCATCCCCCTCCCCCCATTCCCATAGGCTGTGTGGCATCCCCCTCCCCCCATTCCCATAGGCTGTGTGGCATCCCCATCCCCCCATTCCCATAGGCTGTGTGGCATCCCCCTCCCCCCATTCCCATAGGCTGTGTGGCATCCCCATCCCCCCATTCCCATAGGCTGTGTGGCATCCCCCTCTCCCCATTCCCATAGGCTGTGTGGCATCCCCATCCCCCCATTCCCATAGGCTGTGTGGCATACCCCTCCCCCATTCCCAAAGGCTGTGTGGCATCCCCATCCCCATAGGCTGTGTGGCATACCCCTCCCCCCATTCCCATTGGCTGTGTGGCATCCCCCTCCCCCCATTCCCATAGGCTGTGTGGCATCCCCCTCCCCCCATTCCCAAAGGCTGCGTGGCATACCCCTCCCCCCATTCCCAAAGGCTGTGTGGCATCCCCCTCCCCCCCATTCCCATAGGCTGTGTGGCCCCTCTCCTCCCATTAGAATAGGCTGTGTGGCCCCTCTCCCCCCATTCCCACCCCCCTCCCCCCATTAGTATAGGCAGGCGCCATATTAAAAAAAAAAAAAAAAAAAATAAAAACCTTCTAATAAGTCATTGGTCCCCTCCACACAGGTGCTTGCCACTGCGAAAGCTTTTAGGTTACTATTGGAATCTTATGGTATGGTGGATTGTTGGAGGGAGGGCCATCCTGGTACACAGTCCTTCACACATTATTCCTCTCCGCATGATCTATACACGCGGATAGATCATGTGTTTGTTAAGTTTCAAGTTCTGTCAAGCCTTCAGGGCTTGCAAATACTTCCAATTTCATGGACAGATCATGATGCAGTTTTGATAAAATTCAAGTCTCTTCTATTAAGGCAGGTGGGCCTTTCGTTGTCTCTGAATGAGACGTTGTTAACAGATAAAAAAATTGTAGATGATGTTAGAGAAAGCCTTCTTAATTATTTTAAGGAAAATGATCAAATTGAAGTCTCAGATGTTTTGCAATGGGAGGCTCATAAACCAGTTATTAGGGGGCTCCTCTTACAGGCGGCGGCAGGGAAACGCAAAGAACGGAATGCCTATATTGACTCTCTAGAAAAGAAGTATGCGGATTTAGTTGCGCAAGTACCTCAGATCATGTCAGCTACGTATAGATCTACCTTAAGAAGAATATCTGAAGAATTGAACTTGGCCTTGGCAGAACGGGCGGGACGTAGCTTGGCTTGGGTAAAACATAGGTTTTACATTAAGGCTAACAATCCTGACACATTATTAGCTCGTAAGCTTAAAACACCAGATTGTTTATTCAAACCAATCAAGTTAAAGGACAGTAGAGGTTCTCTTACATCTAATCCTGTAAAGATTGTTGATCTCTTTGGAAACCAGATGGAAAGACTCTACTCTGCATCTGACACGACTTCTGA
This sequence comes from Gastrophryne carolinensis, assembly GCA_027917425.1. NCBI lineage: Eukaryota > Metazoa > Chordata > Amphibia > Anura > Microhylidae > Gastrophryne > Gastrophryne carolinensis. Next base: position 644,177,325 of record CM051234.1, on the reverse strand, counting down.
GATCCCTTTTTCGGAATTTATGCAGGGGTTGGAGTTACCAAACCCCCCGATAGAAATGAAGGAGTATTTGGATGGTGCGTTTACTCTAGAGGAAGTAATGGCTGCTGTTAAAGGATTAAAAATTAATAAGGCCCCGGGTCCTGATGGTTTCTCAGCAGGTTACTTTAAAACATTTGTGGATGTCCTGGCACCGCGGATGGTTAGAGCTTTTAACGCGATTAGACAGGGGGGAGCTTTCTCAAGGGACACTGTAACTGCTGCAATTAGTATGATACCAAAGTCTGATTCTGACCCAACACCCTGGTCAAATTATAGACCGATATCTCTCTTAAATATAGATATTAAGGTGTATGCGAAAGTTCTAGCTCAACGTCTATCTCAATTTTTGCCACAATTGGTCCAGGGAGACCAAGTAGGCTTCATCTCAGGGCGGCAAGCAGGGGATAATGTAAGGAGAATTGTTCATGTGATACATGCTGCAGAGCATTTCAAGAAGCCGACAATGCTTTTGTCACTTGATGTGCGCAAAGCCTTTGATTCGGTCTCGTGGACTTATTTATTTCAGCTTCTGCAGTGGTGGGGCTTTGGTGAAGGTTTTATTTCATGTGTAAAAGCTTTATATAATGAGCCACGAGCATTTATAAAATATTGTGGGTTCAAATCTCGAACCTTTATTCTTCAGAGGGGAACCCGCCAGGGGTGTCCTTTATCTCCCCTGCTTTTCGCCCTGGCGATGGAGCCATTAGCACATGCTGTTAGAGAATCTAAAGACGTGTCTGGGGTTACTATTGGAGGCATTGAACATAAGCTCTGTTTGTTTGCTGACGATGTCATTGTGTTCCTTACCAATCCTTTGATATCTATACCGAATTTAATGAAAATACTAGGGAATTTTGCACAAATCTCAGGGTTGGAAGTCAATATGGCAAAGTCTAGAGCCTTGAACATCACAGTTCCTGATGATATCTGGGAAGGAATGATCTCCAATTTTGATTTTAAGGTGGAGGGAGTTCGGCTCAAATATTTAGGTATCTATTTGACGAATAGTGTTACAGGTTTGTACTCTGCTAATTTCCCCCCATTGTATAAAACTCTGATAGAATTATTAAAGAGATGGAGGGATCTCGGATTGTCGTGGCTGGGCAGAATAAATGCTATCATAAGGACCCTTCTTCCGACATTTTTATATTATGTTAGGGTGTTACCAAGAAAAATTCAACTGCAACATTTAAGGAACTTTGAACGAAAGGTTCTGGATTTTATTTGGGAAGGGAGGAGGTCTAGAGTGGCTAAGAATATCTTATGTAGGCCGAGAAGTTTAGGAGGACTAGGGGTACCAAATTTCTTTCGTTATTATCAAGCAGCTCAGATAGCTCAATTAACTGCATATCATGAGACTGTAGACCCTCCTATTTGGGTGTCTATTGAGAGAGAGATTATGGCGCCAATTGATGTAAATAATTACTTATGGGTAATACCCTCTGTTAGGAGAGCCCATAGTAACCCTATAATGTTGCATTCTATGGCAGTATGGGATGGGGTTAAATACTCTGGAGGTTTATTGTCCCCCCATGTCCCACTGCTGTCATTTTTCATGTTTCAACCGGCAGTACTCTCCCCGCAAAACTTTTATAATTGGAAAACTAGGGGTGTTAATTGTGTGAAGGACTGTGTACAGGATTCTAATGTGCTTACGTTTCCACAATTTAGGGAAAAATTTGATTTGGGGGCTGAACATGTGTTTGCCTATTTGCAATTAAGAAACTTCCTTCTGAACCTGTTGCATGGTAAACAAAATGTAGAGGAGCTAACGGGGTTTGAGAGGCGTTGTGCTACTGATCCGAGAGGCAGAGCTATTCTCTCAGAGGTGTATATATCTCTAGCCAGTTCAGCTTTAAATAATATTCCGGGATATATAACAAAGTGGCAAGAGGATCTGGGTAGCAACCTGGAGAATGATGAATGGCAGAAGATGTGGAGTACCACATTGCGTGGGAATACATCGGTGCTTGCTGTGGAAGCCAATGTTAAGGTGATGGTACGTTGGTACTGGGTTCCTGCTCGATACTCAACAGATGATTCAGGCCTTCATAAAAATTGTTTTAGGGGATGCCAAGATCTGGGTTCCTTTAGGCATATATGGTGGGATTGTCCATTAGTGAGTAAATTCTGGAAGAAGATATTTCGAATATTGTCTAATATTATGGGAACCTATGTTAGTACAGATCCGTGGGTTGCGCTGCTAAATAAGCCTATAGAGGGATCTAGGAAGGATTTTCAAAAGCTTACATTTTATTTGCTAACTGCAGCCAAATTAGTAATAGCCAAAGCTTGGAGAACTAAGACTCTCAGCGTCTTGGAATTTAAGAGTAGAGTTAATGCTATTATGGCGATGGAAAAACTATCCGCTCTAAAAGAGGGACACTTGGAAAAATTTGAACGAACTTGGTTGCCATGGGTAGAAAAGTATTTACCTCGAACTTTCGATAGAAAACTTTTGATAGTGTAGGCTTATCTGCTCTCTTGTTGCCCTTTAGGGAAAACTCTTTTTTTTTTTTTTTTTGTTTATTGTCTGTGTCTTGTTGTTTTGTTTTTGGATCCCTGCTACTGGGGGGTGGGACTTGGGGGGTGAGAGGGGGGGTAAGGGGGGTGTCCCTGTTTTGTGATAGTTTGTTATATTTTCCAATGATGTTGAAATACTGCAGTTATTGACTCGCTTTGGTTGATTGTTACTTATGACACTGCATATTGAAAATGGAGGTCTCCCTCTACTGAAGGGGTAGTAAACAATTTGACATGAAGCGAGGAAGACAGGGGGAGGGGGGGGTGGGTATATAGGACATATAAAGTTGGTAATTGATAATTTATTTTTTTTCCGAGATGTATAGATTGTCTGTCACAAGCTTGGCCCTATTAATGTTTGTACTTATATATCTCTTTTACTCTGATTCGCTTCTTTTATGTAAAAGAAAATTTGTATGATGCTATTGCTTGTATATTTTATTATGCTTATTGGAAAATAAAAACCTTTGAGAAAAAAAAAAAAACAAAAAAAAAAAAGTTAAACTCACCTGTCCGCTGACACCGCTGCGCTGAGCGGCCGGCTCCGTGAATGGGGTGGGCGTGGCCTGCGCCGCAGCGTCGACGCAGGCCACGCCCACCCCATTCACGAGCTGGCTCTGTCCCGGCCCCGCCGCTGCGATCGCTGTCTTTTCAGGCAGCGATGACAGCGGTGGGGCCAGAGACAGAGCCCCCACCGCTCCTCCATCTGCTTCTCCACATGCGAGCACGAAGGTCCGGACAGCGGGTGGACGTGGCCTGCGCCGGTGTTCTGAGCCCGGAAGAGGCAGCAGATGGAGGAGCGGCAGGGGCTCTGTCTCTGGCCCCGCCGCTGTCATCGCTGCCTGAAAAGACAGCGATCGCAGCGGCATGGCCAGGACAGAGCCCCCGCCGCTCCTCTGGCCTTTTGCAGTGTGCCAGACAACACGGGAGCGCCGGGGACGGGTGAGTTTTTTTTTTTTTTTTTTTACATTCGCCCGATAAGGCGCACTGACATTTTTCCCCCACTTTTGGGGAAAAATAAGTGCGTCTTATAGGGCGAAAAATACGGTAGACCTAAAAGGAGGAGACATAATAAATCAGTTATCAAAATTTGAGTCCAAATGGATGTACACAATCGATACAATGCAACCTAGAGGTTTAAATGTTGAATTTGACATCAATTGTTTTTTAAGATAAAGATTTATATGAGATAGTTTAAGCCGGTATTTACAATCTATCCACTATGAATGTGACAAACCAGATAGAAATAATGACATTTTTGATGTGGTTTAATATACCAGTAAGTAACCAATAAAAATTGGCTATGGATGCTAAAGGCAAAGATATGTGAATAGTTTCCAAAAATGAATAAATTGTGTATATTGATAATCATTGATTTTAAGGATTTCACATTCATTGGTGTATATATTGCAATTGCATGGGCAATATTTTATCTGCGTGAGTATTACAGTGTTTATGTGCAAGAAAAAATATGTATACAATATGTGAATGTATAGGGTTTAATCCTATGTGATAATGCTTTTAGCAGATTGAGAATGCTATGGTGGATACTCTAAACTATTGATGTTTTTGAGAAGAGACAGGATGGATCTGTATGCTTCTCTCTCTCTCTCTCTCTCTCTATATATATATATATATATATATATATATATATATATATATAGTGTTTGTATTATAATGATAATGCAATAGCCTAGGAGTAGAAGTTTCCCACCCCCGGAGTCCGGATTTAAAAATATAATTAGTCACTCTATAGTTAATGATTTATTAAAGAAATAAAACTTTCTCTTTCAATTGAAAATATTGAGCATCAGAATTGCCGGCTTTTTTAGCGGCGCTTATGAAATTAGTGCGACTGCCGATGAGATTGGTATTGTGTCGTATTGGGGCACTTTGCTTGCACAATATTAACAATATGTCCCAATATCCCTGGTCTTCATGCGGCGCGCATTGAGTTAACTGGGCTAGTTGATGAGATGATAAAAGTCCTGTGCAGTAGCGCTCCGTGCGCCTATGATTAAGTCCTAGTGACAAAACGCATTGGGCGGAGCCTATTGCCGATCACGTTACCTCGAAAAAAGCCGATGGTTGCCGAGCTCAGAGGCCTGGGGCTCGGCGGTATACGCAGTCAGCTGAAGGAGACGCGAGACGCGTCCAAAGGATTCGGAGGGGAGGGAAGCTTCCACCCCATAGTCAAAGAGATTTTATTGTTACGTTTGATTGAGGCCCTTATTTATGAAGGAATAGCGACAGGTAGCGACTGGTGAGCGGCCGGTAATGACGGGCCCCGCCACGAGAACGCCGGCTCCCCACCACAATCACACATTTATCAAGCCAATCCTGCTTAGCGACTGAGATAGCGCCATATAGCGACTCATTCATCATTATTCCAGCCTCAGCCCACAGCGCCAGCGTCCGACCTTGAACAGCGACAGGTATGACCTCTCGCTACCTGGCGCACTCCAATGCATTTCAATGGAACAATCTTTAAATATTCATAATAAATTGTTATTAATTGTTTTTTTTTTTTTAATGTGAAAAATTCTGTGACCACTTCTCCCATTTTAGGTAATTTTTTTATGGTAAAAAAAAAAAAAAAAAATGTACAGAATTGATATTACGGGTCTGATATTAATGTATTCATATTACTAAATTATTTAAAAAACTTGTTTATTTTGGTTTCCAAAAATATGGTTTGGGGGTTAAAAACCTACTTTTAACCCATCACCGGCAGCGCTCTGGGGTTTAAACATGCATTTTACAGCGCAAGAATTTTTTGAGCGTGTTTTTTTAATGAATATGGTGGGAGCCGGTCGCTAGGGCCAGTCGCTATCATGCACTCCCATACAGCGCGGAACCTGTCAAATAGCGACTCCTCACCCAATATTCAACATTACGGCAAACCGACTGAGTCGCTATTAACAACCGAACAACGGCCAAGCACAGTGACTACTAGCGGGCGCTCTGAAAATGCCGCTACAGTCGCTCAACTGTCGCTACCTGCCGCTATTATTGAATCCGCCTCTGAGTCTTTTATTCGGTAAGGATCTTTTTAATCTTGCGCATAGATCAGTTATTCTGAATTACGCTATGTGTGGCAATTTGATTCTTTTTTACATGTTTAACGAATAAATGAGGAGAACCTATTTTAAACTATATACCGGCCAGTTATTAATCAGAGGAAGTTTTACATAAGGAACCGTAACCCTAGTGGGACCTATGAAAATTGAATAATAAGGAATTGTGATCCTAGTGGGACCTATGGAAATCGAATAATAAGGAATTGTGATTGGAATTCTAAAAGCCTAACTAAAACTGGCATCTGGTACGTTTTATGAGCAACAGGTGGTGGATAACACACTGATAGTCTATAATAGACCCACGTGGTGAAAATCATAACATCACAAGTCCCGCGGAGATATATATATATTTAGATGTATACAATTTGTTTATTCCATGTATAGAGCCTTTGTGACAAGCTTGGGTTTTTTCTCCTGCTTGTTGGACATTTTAAAGATTTTTATAAATAGTAACTGTTTAAAACATATCTAAAAATAGCGAGCGCGCATTTGCAAGATTTTTAATCTTTGTTTCATTTATTATTTTAGTTGCCTACCTTTGAACGTGTTCCAGTTCTGATATGTCTGATATCCACTGGTGCCCTGAACTGTACACAATATTCAATATGGGGTCTGACAAGTAACTTATACATTGGTCAAATGATGCTCTGGTCATTGGCACATATGCCCTTCTTAATGTACCTAATAATCCTGTTTGCCTTGGCAGCTGCTGCCTGGCATTGGGCACTACAGTAATATTTTTCATTAACTCAAACCCCTAGGTCCTATTCCATTGTAGTTTTTCCCAGTGTTTCCTTTTTTAGTGTGTAATCATGGCAAAATTGCTTTGGCCAATGTTCATAGCCTACAATTTATCTATATTCAGGGCTATTTCTTGTCCTGTGCAGGATGAGCCATTGCCCGGGGCACCAGAGAGTCTATGGGGTGCCAGTCGGTATTTAACATTCGCATACAGTGAACTAGTGATAAAACCATTAATTTCATCAAACACCGCGCTTACAACACATATTAATTAGTGAAAGATAGGTTAAATAAAAATTAAATCAGAAATAATTATTAAACTTAAAAGTCCTCGCTGGAGTACTCAAACTGTGTTGGATCAGTCTGTATTGCAAAATTAATTAATTGTATGTTGAACACATCACCACTCCGCGGGACATTACTTTCTCCTTCAATACAAAAACACTTTTCCTCTTGATTATAACAAATCCACCTCTTGTGTGTATTTCCAACAAGGATGCTAATTGGTGACAACTCCCACCACCATCTATTAAAGTGGACCAACACCCAGGATTTTGACTATCCTGGGTCTTGGTCCACTTCGGTGGGGCACCCCCGATCGGGGTGCCCCGCTGTGTGAAACCCCCCCCTAACCCCCCGAAAAACTCACCTCTCCCCGCTCCCAGCGCCGACGTACAAGGGAAGATCTTGAACGTCCAAGCGGCGGCGGCGGCCGCCGCCTCCCTCGCGTCACTTTGAACGCGCGCGCCCCCGCGCCGGCCATTCGCAGACGGCCAGCGCGGAGGCGCGCACGCCTACAGGGGCGCGAGGGAGGCGGCGGCGGCCGGCCGCCGCCGAAGATAAGGTAGGTGAGTTGGGGTGTTTGGGGGGGGGTTTCACCCCGCGGGACATCCCGATCTCGGATGTCCCGCGGGGTGGGGGGTGATCGGCCCGGGAATCTTATAGATTCCCGGGCCGATCACCCGTGGGTGTTGGTCCACCGTGGGTGTTGGTCCATAGCATGCATATGCATTTGGGAGTTCGGGTATTGCGTCTGGGGGTGTCTGAGGGTGCTGATGTAGTCTCCAATGTCGCCTAGCAACAGGATGGCAAGGAGGGAGATGTCGGCAGAATCCAAATGTTGACAGTGTGAGGAGGTATAAAAATATGACCATAACTATAGTTAATCCTAGGATGTCAAAACACACCTTGCCAATTACCAGATGCACGCTAATACATTTGTCTGGAGCTACCAACAGGAAGTCATTGACATATGACAGGACAGGAGAACAAGCCATCTTACAACCCTGTGCTAACTAGGCCATTTGGCTGAATCAAGAGACACCTCCATATGTGCTGATTGACATCTACTTATTACAAAGCAACGAATGAGACATTTGCTGCACATCTCTCTTTAAAAGAAAATATACATGAAAGCATAACTGGAAATCCCTTCAAAAATAACAGTTGAACAGTGAAATATGGCCTGGCCACAGAGGGTGGAAAAAAACTCCAGGTAAGCTGGCAGTGAAAGGGTGTATGTATATATATATATATATATATATATATATATATATATATATATATATACAGGGGCATAGCTAAGGGGGTGCAGGGGGCACTTTCCCTGGGTTCCAATCATCAGGGGGCGCCAAGTGAAGTTGGGTTAACGTTTTTAAAGCAGTTGGTACAGGGCCCCATGGCTGGCTGATAGGGCAGAGCCAGGTGCGGATGTAGAAGCAGTGCATGGAGCGGCTGGACACAGGAACGCCAAGGCATCTGTAACTCTGCTCTCCACCCCTCCCCTGGTGCGACAGTGCAGACACATGACAGGGAATTAGAGGTGAGCGCAAAGAGATCGGCATCCAGCAAGTGTGTGTATAATAAAGCGTATGAATTGTATTAAATATTAAAGTGGACCAACACCCTCCCGGATCGGCCAGGGAATCTATAAGTGTGACAGTTTTTCAAATATCTTCTAGCATGTTATCACATGCTGTGCATAAAGTGCAAAGTGCTTGCTGCTGTGGGTCCTGAGAACTGCAGTCCAACAATACATAGGTAGCTGGTCGCCTGTGCTGTATATAATATCAGGCCCCCAGGTTCTCCTTTAGACCTCTTTTCTAATATAGGCACCACATTTGCTAAGCGCCAATCTTGTGAAATAGCCCCCGTCATTATTGAATCTACAAATATTAAAAATAGTAGTGTGTCTATTACTGTATATAGTTCCCTTAAAACATGGGGATGAATGCCATCTGCCAGCATTTTTTTAATGAAATGTGGGAGTGTTGTGTTAGACATATAGACTGGTAGCCCTGGGCTTAAAGGTCAAACTGCTGCCCCCTTGTCCTGCCAGTTACCCAACACCTACACCTTTTGGCACAGGTCCAGTCCTTGGGGCACTGGCTCTTCCACACACTCAGTGTCTAAGTGGTTTGGGTATCTGGAGGTGGTACCTGCATACCACCCTATGGTGCCAATAGGTGCATGTTGAATCCAACTCTCTGTGAACGAAAAGGTGCAACAAAAAAAAACTTTTAGCATATAAATGTATCAGTACACACCCATCTGAGTCTCCTTTTCTCTGTCCCACATTGGGTGGCATCCTCTTCCCTGGCAGGGGTCGTTGGATGCCAGTGGCAGAGGTTTTAAGGGGACAAAGCTCTCCCTCTCCTTCCATCCTGGCATCCAGCCATGTTTAGTGGCGGCTACCAGAAAGGAAGCTTTTATAGCACACAAAGGGAGCCTGTGTAGCATCACAGGAGGGACTGCTGTGCACAGGTGTAAAATGTGCGAGTGTTCCTTTGAGAGACACCTATACGTATTCCGCATGCAAGTGGATGCATTTTTTTTGGACAAGATTATTCGACCGTGCTGAATCAACCCTCAACCCTTATAACACGTTACTGAAACTTATGTGCACCTATGTAACCTGATTAACGTACATTACAGGGCTTATTCACTAATATAATAAAAAAGATGGAGAGGTAGCATACATTCGGCTGCTGCCTCTCCACGTAGTTGCAGCTGCCTGGTGCTGGGACAGAAGGGGAAACATGAGAACATTCCCTGCTTGCCCGTCTGCCACTTAAAGGCTCGGATTGTCTGCATGCGTAATTTGGTCTGCTCACATGCATACTTGGGAATCAGGAAGTGTGCACATGAGCTTTAAATGAGCTTTAAGAGTGTGTGCATGTGCATTAGATGGTGCACACATGCACTTTTGGGAATGTGAATGCGTGATCAGGATAGCATGCATATGCATTTGGGAGTTCGGGTATTGCGTCTGGGGGTGTCTGAGGGTGCTGATGTAGTCTCCAATGTCGCCTAGCAACAGGAAAAGAGGAAAAGAGCACAGCCAGCGTGTCTGAAGCTAGTTCACAAGCTCTTACAGACCCCACCCATTATGCTGATTATTATGCTGATCATTATGCTGATTATTAGGCAGCATTCGGGCTACAAGTCCCATGCGCACTTGCTGCAGAAGAGAAACCTAGAGGCAGAACTGCAAACCTTGATATATTGGCTATTTCTTCTTCAATTTAAAAATGGAAATCAGTTTAGTACAGTACCAAACATAGTCGACACAATGGTCTAACAAATGCCTTTTCCTCAAATATTACTTTAATTCTTGTCTCAATAAAAATATTTAAAAGTGACAACTATGGACAAAATTTCTGTAAAAGAAATAACCCAAAATAACCCAAAATGAAATAAACAGTCCCCACCCAAAAAAAACAACTCAAGGTTGCGGCGTCTTTCCTAACTTATTTCTCAATGGGCAGCGCATTCTCTGCAGGTCCGCTGGGTCAGGGGCTATTGCAGCTGCCGGCTTAAGGACCAAACAGCCAGTCCCTGACCCTACTACTTACCGCCCCCCTTACCCTTAAGCACATGTCTGGTGCTCTTCCAGGGTTGCTGGGGATCTACCCTCAGGTCCCGCTAGAATCTGAAGTGAATGGGGACATACATCCCTCCATCTCTGTGGTATAAAAGCTTCCCTTACTGGACACCAAGGAAGACAGGAGACCCGTGCCCTCCCACTTCAGATGCTGATGGTTGGCTACAACAGCCTCTCTCCAGCAGCAGAAAATCACAGCCAGCATACCAGGATGGAGCCCCAACCCAAAGGACCGTCAAAGAGAATGATGTTCATCTGAGTATGTGGTGGCAGTGATTTGTTACTTTTCTTTTTAACTGTTTGTCAACTGGTAAGGGGTCCAGGGCACCCCTGTACCAGTTCACATCGTAATGATGGCCGGCATGCTGGCAGGTGGCATACCTGATAATTTGATCAAGATTTGGGTCAAATCTAACTATGGCCCAGATTCGAAAGCCCATCACTAAAGGTGACCACTGATATTTTAGTTTTATTCACCCCAGCTTTTAAGCTCTTCCTGTTCAGTAGAACTAAATTAAAACAGAAAAGAGGCACAATTGGCTCATCACTCTTTTTACGCCTATGAAGTATAATTTATAATATTAATATTCATGACTGCAGCAATAACCTTATTCTTCTCTCTGTATATCCCTGGCCCATCCATCTCCAAAATCATGTGTGCTGCAAGAGCCAAACTATAGACTGCCATTTGCATGGAATAAAAACTTGGATAATTCACATCAGGTAAGAGAAGTGAGGTTAATCGTCTTAATTTCATGGAGCAGTGTTTTTCAGGTAAGTTGAAGTATGACTGGAATGTGGCTTTTCTTGAAGGATCTATATTAGTACACCCTAAATAAAAGTAGTGGATATCCTCAAGTATAGGATTATAATCAGTATCGTAATTATGAAAGCTCTCTCTTAGTCCTAGGACTTCCTTTTCAGGCCGCATAATAATCAAACTGCCATTAATCACTGGTAAGAATTCAGACCCCAAATGATAGCTGTCAATCCATGATTCATGGAGGATCAAAGTAATGTTTTGCAAAACAACTTCTAATCCAGACAAAATGTTATAATGAACAAAATATTTTCCACAAATGATGATCACCATGGCTGTTGATTTTTGAATGACCTTAACCTTCTCTTTATTTGCCTTGGTATCGCTTGAAAGCTTGATGATGTAGGCAATACAGATACTGTTCCTGGTCATCTCTTTTGTCAGGTCCTGTAGTTCCGATTCTGCATTGTCATCATACGGGGTGATAATTCCCACCCAGTTCCAGCCAAATGCTTTCAAGCAATAAATAATGGCTTCAATGTGAAGGCGATTGGTTGAGAAAACTTTAAGGCCAATACTAGTTAGTACAGAAGTACTGGTCTCGTAATTGATCTAAAAATAAATGATAAGTCATATATAGTTATAGTATTGAGTATAGATGAGCGAACTTTATGCCACAAGTTCACTGAAATGAACTCAGAAGAGGCTACTAAGTGTGTATGTGTATTAGAGCACCCAAAATGTCGAGGACCCATGAACAGGAAACAGGGGTCCCACATGATGCATTGCAGCCAGCCAATCTGCTGCTTGCCACCGCCCCGTGATGTCACAGATGCCCTGCCACTATAAAATATAGAGCACATGCACACAGCCACTATTGCTCCTGAGTTCTGATTACAGCATTGAGCAGAGCTGAAGCTGCCATTAGGTAGAGATAAGGAAAGCTAAGCTTAAATTAAAATTGATAGTGGACAGAGATAGAGCTATTGTATTTTAGGGAATTTGTTGTGGTGGATTTTTTTCTTCTTCACATCTTGCCTGTCAGCACTGTGCCTAGGAAGGGGGAGACTTGCCTAGGAAGGCGGAGACTTGGGAAGTGCTAGAACAGTATATCCCTGGTTCTATTTTTTAGTGGGTGTAACTGCGCTTTGGGTCTTAAAAATACTGAGCACTAATACAGTCATTCATTTTACAAACATTTGTGATAATCCTCTGTGTATCCCTTGTTCTAGCTTTGTTCTGTTTTGGTGGTTCTGTATCCTACTGTTTTTAAGTGATTCTTCTTTGTTCTTAAATGGACTTACCACCATTCTGTGTCAAGGGCAGCCAAATGCCGCTGGGCCCTCTTCTATCCTGAATGTGCCTCTTTCCTTTACTGCACCATCTACCCGAGAGGTATTGACAGGCTTCTCCTCTTACTCTGAACTGCTGTTCAGTGATGAAGAAGGTTGAGAGGATAGTCAACGGTTGGAAGCCAGCAGTGATCCTGAGGAGACCTCTAGGCCTCAAAGCAATCCTCATGAGAGCCAAAGAGGGGCACATTCAGGTGAAGCCAAGGGCAGTTGATGGAGAAAGCAGTGGTAGTGAAACCTGCATAAACGAAGATCTAGCCATCTGCACGTGGCAGCAAGCTTATGAGGTGGCATCGTCATCAGTGGATGAGGGCAGCAGCATGCCTCCAACCCAGCTTGATGGCAGCTGCTAGCTTGCAGAGACATACTGGTAGTGACACAGGCTACGGACACAGGAGCAAACATCCAGTAATATGTGCTTGTGCAAAACAGTGTTACTCACAAGTGTGGGTTTTTTCCAAGAGCCATCTCACACTTCAGAGGTTGTGTGCACTCTCTGAGTATCTAAATCGTGTGACAGCCAGTGGAGGAAAGTGACAGCAGCAGTTTTATAGAGTCTTTTAGGCCTATGACTAGGTTCGGATCTGTGCCAAACCTTGCAGGTTCTTGCCTCCAAACTCGAAGCCAAATTGAAATATGTGCATGGGTTTGACGTTCAGGCTGTACCCAGAAGAATAATTGATTGAAATGGTTGGCTGCATAAGGGGCTTCTCCCTCCCCCTATTGTCCTGGTGGGACATGTGAACCCGCTGTATAAAAGGCAGGGTCACATTTTCCAGTGCCATTGCAGTGCTGATTTAAATAGGAAGAGGTTCCTGAGATCTGACCTTTTCATCTTCCTTTAAGCACTGAGGATTGGGTCCCCTTTAATGCTATGACATGCTCTAAGCACTGAGGTTTGTGTACCTTGTTATCCCACAACTTGTTCTAAGCACTATTGGATTGTGTACCTATTATCCCACAACTTGCTCTATCCACCTGGGGATTTTGTACCCTATTGTAAGTGTACCAAGTTGAGTACACAATCTCCAGTGCTTAGAGCAAGTTGTGGGATACCACAACTTGTTTTAAACACTGGGGACTGTGTACCCTGTTATACAACAACTTGGTTTAAGCACTGGAATGAATGTACCCTGTTATACTACAACTTGCTCTACCCTGTTATCCCACAACTTTCTCTAAGCATTGGCGATAGTGAACCCTGTTATCCCACAGCTTTCTCTAAGCACTGAGGTTTGAGTCAGTACTCCACTTTAATACTACTTGTTCAATGAACTGGGGTTTAACTCCTCTTCAATACCAATTGTACTTGTGCATCACTACTGTTTAATACAGATTGTTCAGGGTACTTGTTTGTCACTGCTGCTAACAAATAGTAATTGAGTTTCCACTGGTTCAGGCCACAACAGACTCTTTTTTCTTTAATAACAAATAGTCCACTGTTTCAGGAACCGGGGCATTCACATAAGCTTATCTGTGGGCACCACCTGCATTCCGCTTACTGGGGCTCAGAAAAAACTGCTCACTTGTTGGCACCATTGCATAATACTTACTAGGTGTTAGAAAAAACTACTCATTCACTGGTTGAGAAACGTTGCATTAAACCCCCTTTTGTTAAAACTATCACATCTTGGCTTTTGTTAAAGCTATCAAATTGTGGCATACCTGGTAGAGATGAGCGAACTTTTGAAAAATTAGATTCGACTGATTCACCGAATTTTCTGACAAAAATCGTTTTGACCCGAATTTATTCACGACGAATCGCTATTAAAAATGGCTATTTCTGAGCTTCCTAGAGCCTCAATAGGGTTGTAAACCATTCTGCCTTGCTGTAACACGCATAGGATGCGTGCTGGATTATTGAAATAATACTGTAAATAATTTGGACATGCAGATCAGAGGCATCGCTATTAGAATCGCAGAGCGGCACAATTTCAAAGAGTTGAGGTGGCATCACTATGAGGGGCCCCTATATTGCCTGAAAAACACACCCTGGAGTTGGCAGCAGCAGGAGCCCAAATATTGGCTGAAACACATCCTGGAGTTGGTAGCAGGAGCCCAAAAATTGGCTGAATGTCACCCTGGAGTTGCAAGCAGCAGCAGCAGGAACCCAAACATAGCTTGAAAGAGACACTGGAGTTGGCAGCAGGAGCCCAAAAATTGGATGAATCACACCCTGGAGTTGCAAGCAGCAGCAGCAGCAGCAGCAGCCCAAACATAGCTTGAAAGAGACACTGGAGTTGGCAGCAGGAGCCCAAAAATTGGATGAATCACACCCTGGAGTTGCAAGCAGCAGCAGCAGCAGCCCAAACATAGCTTGAAAGAGACACTGGAGTTGGCAGCAGGAGCCCAAAAATTGGATGATTCACACCCTGGAGTTGCAAGCAGCAGCAGCCCAAAAATTACTTTAAAGAGACACTGGAGTTGGCAGCAGGAGCCCAAAAATTGGATGAATCACACCCTGGAGTTGCAAGCAGCAGCAGGAGCCCAACATTGGCTGAAAGAGACACTGGAGTTGGCAGCAGGAGCCCAAAAATTGGATGAATCACACCCTGGAGTTGCAAGCAGCAGCAGCAGCAGGAGCCCATACATTGCTTTAAAGAGACACTGGAGTTGGCAGCAGCAGGAGCCCAAAAATTGACTGACACACCCTGGAGTTGGCAGCAGCAGCAGCAGGAGCCCAAACATTACTTTAAAGAGACACTGGAGTTGGCAGCAGGAGCCCAAAAATTGGATGAATCACACCCTGGAGTTGCACGCAGCACCAGGAGCCAACATTGGCTGAAAGAGACACTGGAGTTGGCAGCAGGAGCCCAAAAATTGGATGAATCACACCCTGGAGTTGCAAGCAGCAGCAGCAGGAGCCCAAACATTGCTTTAAAGAGACACTTGAGTTGGCAGCAGCAGGAGCCCAAAAATTTACTGACACACCCTGGAGTTGGCAGCAGCAGGAGCCCAAACATTACTTTAAAGAGACACTGGAGTTGGCAGCAGGAGCCCAAAAATTGGATGAATCACACCCTGGAGTTGCAAGCAGCAGCAGCAGCCCAAACATTACTTTAAAGAGACACTGGAGTTGGCAGCAGGAGCCCAAAAATTGGATGAATCACACCCTGGAGTTGCAAGCAACAGCAGCAGGAGCCCAAACATTACTTTAAAGAGACATTGGAGTTGGCAGCAGGAGCCCAAAAATTGATTGACACACCCTGGAGTTGGCAGCAGCAGCAGCAGGAGCCCAAACATTACTTTAAAGAGACACTGGAGTTGGCAGCAGGAGCCCAAAAATTGGATGAATCACACCCTGGAGTTGCAAGCAGCAGCAGGAGCCCAACATTGGCTGAAAGAGACACTGGAGTTGGCAGCAGGAGACCAAAAATTGGATGAATCACACCCTGGAGTTGCAAGCAGCAGCAGGAGCCCAAACATTGCTTTAAAGAGACACTGGAGTTGGCAGCAGCAGGAGCCCAAAAATTGACTGACACACCCTGGAGTTGGCAGCAGTAGCAGCAGGAGCCCAAACATTACTTTAAAGAGACACTGGAGTTGGCAGCAGGAGCCCAAAAATTGGATGAATCACACCCTGGAGTTACAAGCAGCAGCAGGAGCCCAAACATTACTTTAAAGAGACACTGGAGTTGGCTTCAGGAGCCCAAAAATTGGATGAATCACACCCTGGAGTTGCAAGCAGCAGCAGCAGCAGCCCAAACATTACTTTAAAGAGACACTGGAGTTGGCAGCAGGAGCCCAAAAATTGGATGAATCACACCCTGGAGTTGCAAGCAACAGCAGCAGGAGCCCAAACATTACTTTAAAGAGACATTGGAGTTGGCAGCAGGAGCCCAAAAATTGATTGACACACCCTGGAGTTGGCAGCAGCAGCAGCAGGAGCCCAAACATTACTTTAAAGAGACACGGGAGTTGGCAGCAGGAGCCCAAAAATTGGATGAATCACACCCTGGAGTTGCAAGCAGCAGCAGGAGCCCAACATTGGCTGAAAGAGACACTGGAGTTGGCAGCAGGAGACCAAAAATTGGATGAATCACACCCTGGAGTTGCAAGCAGCAGCAGCAGGAGCCCAAACATTGCTTTAAAGAGACACTGGAGTTGGCAGCAGCAGGAGCCCAAAAATTGACTGACACACCCTGGAGTTGGCAGCAGTAGCAGTAGGAGCCCAAACATTACTTTAAAGAGACACTGGAGTTGGCAGCAGGAGCCCAAAAATTGGATGAATCACACCCTGGAGTTACAAGCAGCAGCAGGAGCCCAAACATTACTTTAAAGAGACACTGGAGTTGGCTTCAGGAGCCCAAAAATTGGATGAATCACACCCTGGAGTTGCAAGCAGCAGCAGCAGCAGCCCAAACATTACTTTAAAGAGACACTGGAGTTGGCAGCAGGAGCCCAAAAATTGGATGAATCACACCCTGGAGTTGCAAGCAACAGCAGCAGGAGCCCAAACATTACTTTAAAGAGACATTGGAGTTGGCAGCAGGAGCCCAAAAATTGATTGACACACCCTGGAGTTGGCAGCAGCAGGAGCCCAAACATTACTTTAAAGAGACACTGGAGTTGGCAGCAGGAGCCCAAAAATTGGATGAATCACACCCTGGAGTTGCAAGCAGCAGCAGGAGCCCAACATTGGCTGAAAGAGACACTGGAGTTGGCAGCAGGAGACCAAAAATTGGATGAATCACACCCTGGAGTTGCAAGCAGCAGCAGCAGGAGCCCAAACATTGCTTTAAAGAGACACTGGAGTTGGCAGCAGCAGGAGCCCAAAAATTGACTGACACACCCTGGAGTTGGCAGCAGTAGCAGCAGGAGCCCAAACATTACTTTAAAGAGACACTGGAGTTGGCAGCAGGAGCCCAAAAATTGGATGAATCACACCCTGGAGTTACAAGCAGCAGCAGGAGCCCAAACATTACTTTAAAGAGACACTGGAGTTGGCTTCAGGAGCCCAAAAATTGGATGAATCACACCCTGGAGTTGCAAGCAGCAGCAGGAGCCCAACATTGGCTGAAAGAGACACTGGAGTTGGCAGCAGGAGCCCAAAAATTGGATGAATCACACCCTGGAGTTGCAAGCAACAGCAGCAGCAGCCCAAACATTGCTTTAAAGAGACACTTGAGTTGGGAGCAGGAGCCCAAAAATTGGATGAATCACACCCTGGAGTTGCAAGCAGCAGCAGCAGCCCAAACATTACTTTAAAGAGACACTGGAGTTGGCAGCAGGAGCCAAAAAATTGGATGAATCACACCCTGGAGTTGCAAGCAGCAGCAGCAGGAGCCCAAACATTACTTTAAAGAGACACTGGAGTTGGCAGCAGGAGCCCAAAAATTGACTGACACACCCTGGAGTTGGCAGCAGCAGCAGCAGGAACCTAGAAATTGGCTGGAAGGCACCCTGAAGTTGGCAGCAGCAGGAGCACATACATTAGCTGGAAGGCACACCCTGGAGTTGGCAGCAGCATAAGCAGGAGCCCAAACATTGCTTGAAAGACACCCTGGTGTTGGCAGCAGCAGCAGCAGGAGGCCAAAAATTGGCTGAGAGAGACACTGGAGTTGGCTTCAGGAGCCCAAAAATTGGATGAATCACACCCTGGAGTTGCAAGCAGCAGCAGCAGGAGCCCAAACATTGGCTGAAAGGCATACCCTGAAGTTGGCATCAGCAGAAGGCCAAAAATTGGTTGGAAGGCACACCCTGAAGTTGGCATCAGCAGGAGCCCAAAAACTGGAATAAAGACATAAATATGTTTTGCACCATTTGGAAAGTGTCAAACGTGGCACCATGCTGAATC
This sequence comes from Gastrophryne carolinensis, assembly GCA_027917425.1. Classification (NCBI taxonomy): domain Eukaryota; kingdom Metazoa; phylum Chordata; class Amphibia; order Anura; family Microhylidae; genus Gastrophryne; species Gastrophryne carolinensis. Next base: position 644,159,150 of record CM051234.1, on the reverse strand, counting down.
TAGTCGCATGCATCAGGCATTGGTGGGTGGAAATCCTGGCTGATCCATCCCTGATTCATTTTGACAAAGGTGAGTCTCTCCACATTTTTAGTTGACAGATGAGTTCTCCTCGCCGTAACTATGGCCCCCGCCGCACTAAACACCCGCTCAGATGGCACGCTACTTGCCGGGCAGGACAGCTTTTCCAGGGCAAACTCTGCTAGTTGCGGCCACAAATCAAGTTTGGCTGCCCAGAAGTCCAGCGGATCCTCAAGGTGTGTTGGCATGGTCATGTCAAAGTATGACATGACCTGCTGGTTCAGGTCCTGCTCCAGGTCTTCCTGCTGCTCATGAGTAGCCTCACTATGCGGGTGTAGAAAGCTACTCATTAGCGACTGAAGACTGAGGCTGCTGCTGATGGAGCTGCTGCTGCTGCTCCTGCCAACCCTCCCAGCAGCCATGACAGTGGAAGGTGAGCGCAGAGGTCCCCCCAAGTCAGACCTGCGAGAGTATGGACCATGGCGCAGATAGGCATCGGTCAACTGCCTACGTAGAATGTCTTTGTAGTAGTTCAGTTTGTCCTCCCTCTAGGCGGGGTGAAAAAATGCCCTCATTTTGTGCCGGAAGCGAGGGTCCAATAAGGTGAACAGCCAGAAGTCATCCTGCCGACAAATGGAAACAATTCTGGGGTCACTACGCAAGCACGTGAGCATGCTTCCTGCCATTTGCGCAAGTGACTCGGATGGACTACCTGTCTCCATCTCCACTGCATACTGCCACGGTGTGTCCGGGTCCTCTGTCTCGCCTTCCTCAAAACCCTCTAGCTCCTCTGGCTGCTCCTGCTCCTCCTCTCCTGTCCGCTGACTAGATAAACCAGCCATTTTGCCAAGCCTAAACTGTGTTTCGCTGGGCAACTCCTCCTCCTCTTCCTCCTCCTCCTCCAGTTCAGCTCCAACGGGGTTCATGTGGCCGTAAGATGTAGACGCCATGTCTCCATTGCCTTGACCAGCCATGGTTTCCAACATGTGCTGTAGTACATGAAGCAGTGGAATCACGTCGTTCATCCCGTAATCCTGCCGACTGACAAATAAAGTGGCTTCCTCAAAGGGCATGAGCAAACGGCAGGTGTCACGTATGAGCTGCCACTGGTTGACATTGAAGTTACACAGGGGAGTCCCCCTATCCGCTTGGATCATCAGGAGATCCGTGATGGCTTTTCTCTGTTTATATAATCGGTCCAACATGTGAAGGGTGGAATTCCAACGGGTGGAAACATTGCAAATCAGACTATGTTGGGGGATACCGTTCTGACGCTGTAGCTCAAGAAGGGTGTGTTTGGCGGTGTATGAGTGGCTGAAGTGCATGCAAAGTTTCCTTGAAGTTGTTAGGATGTCTTGTATATGGGGGGAACACTTCAGAAACCGCTTGACAACCAGATTGAAGACGTGAGCCATGCAGGGGGCATGGGTCAGCCTTCCTTGGTGCAGCGCAGACAAAATGTTCTTCCCATTGTCGGTAACCATGATTCCCATTTTAAGTTTTCTTGGAGTAAGCCATGTTTGGATTTCCTGATGAAAAATTTAAGCAGTTCCTCCCCTGTGTGACTCAGTTCGCCAAGACAAACCATGTGAAGCACTGTGTGACACCTTCGTGCCCTGCACACATGGTAGACTGGAGGGGCACTGAGACTTGAGCCTACAGTGGAGGGTGAGGAGATGGCGGAGGATGAGGAGGCCGAGTCGCACAGTGTCACAGGCCCAACGGGCAGGGAGCGCGGAGGCCGAAGCGGCGTGACCTGTCCAAGTTGCTGCTGCTGCAAAGGGTCCACATTCACCCAGTGGGCCGTAAGCGACATGTACTGTCCCTGACCGTAGTTACAGCTCCAGACGTCGGCGCTGCCATGCACTTTGCTACACACCGACAGGCTCTAGGACTGGCCCACCTTCTGTTCTGAGGATGGGTATGACGCACAGCTGCCTTCGGCTGAGGTGCTGGAGCCTTGGCTGGCAGAAATTGGGAGCGGCGTGCCACCTGGTGAGGAAGCAGACTGGACCACCCCTTGGGAGCCTCGGTTCTCCCTGATCGCTTTATGGTGACGCATCATATGTTGACGCAGGGCCGTGGTGCCAACATTTGGGCCCTGGCCACGCTTCACCTTCTGCCTACATATCTTGCATGTGTCCATGTTACCCTCCTGTGGATGCTTCAGGAAAAACTGCCACACTGCCGAGTAGCTACTTTTCCCACCCCCTGGCCTCACTGATTCGCTGCTATTGTCGCCAACTCCAGGAACCACTGCTCCACTACCTCCCGATAAGGTAGCCTGACGATCAGCAGGTGCTCTACCCCGGCCCCGGCCCCATTTTGCTCCAGGCTTTTCAATTGTGCCCCCATGCTGACTGCCAACCATGCTGCTAACACCTTGCTGCCTGAGCTGCTGACTCCGGGGCAACCTGTGCCCCTCTTCTCATGATGATGACGATGAAGCCCCTTCATCACCCGGCTCCCAAGTGTGATCGGCTTCATCATCATCATCATCATCATCATCACTGAGTTGTGGCTGTACGTCACTGATGCTCGTGGATTCCTCAACAGTGTCTGGCGCAGGAGCTGGAACACTCGCAACACCCACGACACTGTCCACATCACTATTTGTCTGCCTAGCTAAAGAAGCCACCTCCATTTCTTGGCTGGGCAGTAGCTGCTGACTGTCCTCTATCTGATCGTCTTCCTCACTAAAGAGTGGAGCTGAACCCAAAGCATAGGATACGTCGCTGGGGGAGGGAACGGCGTAGGACAGAGGCAATGGGAGGACAGGGACTGCTCTCGGGTCATGCCAACTCAGGGTTGTGTCAGAGGAACCTACCGACCCTAGACTGGGGGTCTCAGACGTAACTTGTGATGATGTTGATGAGCGCGTTAACCAATCTACCACGGCAGATGCGTTACTGGTGGAGACACGACCGCTAGCAGATACTAGCAGATCAGGTCTCTCACCGTGACTCCTGCTGCCACTCGCCCCTAGTCTGCTGCGACCTCTGCCTGCTGAATCTTGGCCTCTGCCACTCCTCTTTGAACATCCTGGCACTTGTCTGCCTGACATTTTTATGTATTTGCTTATTTAGTATAAACAGATAGGGTGGAAGGTGCAGCTTTGGGGTGCCCTGCGGCCTGGTTTATTGAAAAAAGTCAAAAACAAGTGCAAACTGAAGTAGCTTAATAAAGCAGCTGATGCTGATCAATGCTTATGTTGTATACCAGATAGGGTGCAAGGTGCAGCTTTGGGGTGCCCTGCGGCCTAGTTTATTAAAAGCAGTCAAAAACAAGTGCAAACTGAAGTAGCTTAATAACGCAGCTGATGCTGATCAACGCTTATGTTGTATAACAGATAGGGTTAAAATAGCATGTGCCTTGGGATGCCCGTGTGGCCTGGTATACTTTAAGCTGACCAAAAAGTAACAATAATCCAAGTATGAGAAATGCTTTTGCATAACAGATAGGGTTAAAATAGCATGTGCCTTGGGATACCCGTGTGGCCTGGTATATTTTAAGCTGAACAAAAAGTAACAATAATCCAAGTATGAGAAATGCTTTTGCTTAACAGACAGGGTTAAAATAGCATGTGCCTTGGGATGCCCGTGTGGCCTGGTATATTTTAAGCTGAACAAAAAGTAACAATAATCCAAGTATGAGAAATGCTTTTGCTTAACAGATAGGGTTAAATAGCATGTGCCTTGGGATGCCCGTGTGGCCTGGTTTATTTTAAGCTGAACAGAAAATTTTAACACTAATCCAAGTATGAGAAATGCTTTTGCTTAACAGATAGGGTTAAATAGCATGTGCCTTGGGATGTCTGTGTGGCCTGGTATATTTTAAGCTGAACAAAAAGTAACAATAATCCAAGTATGAGAAATGCTTTTGCTTAACAGATAGGGTTAATTAGCATGTGCCTTGGGATGCCCGTGTGGCCTGGTATATTTTAAGCTGAACAAAAAGTAACAATAATCCAAGTATGAGAAATGCTTTTGCTTAACAGATAGTGTAAATAAGGGGCCTTTATGGAAAATCAATATTGTCAATAATGATATATATATATATATATATATATATATATATATATATATATATATGAATATACAGCATGGCATGACATGAGATGAGAAGGCCTAGGGGAGGTATTCAATAGAGTGATATACAAAACAAAGAATTTATGGCACAACAGCAGGAGGAAGGCCTAAGGCAGGTTCTCCAAGCTAGATAATATCTGCATTCCGAAACCAGAAAATAAGAACAAAAGACATCTGAGAGGGCACTAGATAATATCAACATTCTGTGACCATACCATAAATATGTTGTAAATAGACATATAGACCTGAAATAGCAGATGCACCCTCTTAGCAAAATGACTGGATATCAAAGGGTTAGACAGACAATAGACGCTGGCACCACAAAATATACAAACGGCTTCTGGGAATTTCTGTGATGGACCCTTTTAGCATAACCGGTGGGGCAGGCCCAAGGGGGGAGGACAGCAGGACTGGAGATCAAAGGGCAGGGAAGTAGAATTGAAGTGGGTGCAGCCAGGAGAGGGAGGCAGAACGGCGGGGGCAGAAGGAAGGAGACAGCTTGGACCGGAGACTGCTTGCACATGAGAAGGGCCAGGCGAGAGGTAGGAGAGCAACACAGGGGAAAGAAGGAATGAAGGCTACCAGCTGAAAAGGTCTGCTGCTTGTGAGTGCCCGTGTCAGGAGGGTAATGTGTCTTTCCCTGTATATATGTATGCCAGTCTCATAACTGGATTGTATTGTGTTTGATTTGAGATTTGATTGCATTATTGTGTTATTTTGTCAACAATATATCTCTTTATTTACTACTTGTCCCAGTGTCCCTTGCATATACCAGAAGTCAAAAGAACTTACAGTCTTATAGTCTTATGCGTGTATCCATTGTGTGTTCATTGGCCAGATATTGATAATATTTGTATAAGTGTTTGCCTATTTTAGTTGAGCCAAGTAGGATAAATATATATATAGTATTATTAATATCTAGTTATTAAATTGTTTATGCTAGTTAAATGGTTTACATAATTGGCTTGCGCCAGCCAGGAGATATTAATATTAGTTATTAATATTCAATTGTTTACAATAGGGTTAAATAGCATGTGCCTTGGGATGCCCGTGTGGCCTGGTATATTTTAAGCTGAACAGAAAATTTTAACACTAATCCAAGTATGAGAAATGCTTTTGCTTAACAGATAGGGTTAAATAGCATGTGCCTTGGGATGCCCGTGTGGCCTGGTATATTTTAAGCTGAACAGAAAATTTTAACACTAATCCAAGTATGAGAAATGCTTTTGTTTAACAGATAGGGTTAAAATAGCGTTCAGGCCTAAATAGCAGAAAGGGTTAAATAGCATGTGCATTGCATGCACAGTGTGCAGCTGTATTTAACAGATAGGGTTAAAATAGCATTCAGGCTTAAATAGCAGAAAGGGTTAAATAGCATGTGCATTGCATGCACAGTGTGCAGCTGTATTTAACAAATAGGGTTAAAATAGCGTTCAGGGCTAAATAGCAGAAAGGGTTAAATAGCATGTGCATTGCATGCACAGTGTGCAGCTGTATTTAAACCAAACCAAATATATTAACAGTAACCCAGTAATTATGAAATATGAATCATAGCCAGCACTAGGCACCCTGTCAATGTGACTTGTATGCTGCTGGATTGTTCCGGTTTTAAAACTATCTTTGCCTAGCTCTGTCTACCACTCTAAATCTCCCTAACTATCTGTGTCTCTCTTTACCTATCTGTAAATCTCCCTACCTATCTGTAAATCTCCCTACCTATCGCTAACTCTCTCTCCCTAGCTGCAGCAGCCACCTTTCTCTCACGAATGCAAGTCTGAAATGCGCACAAGCAAGATGGCCGCCGCTTTATATAGCGCTGTGACGTCACAGGGGCTCCTGGCTGCTGATAGGCTGCATGTGACCTTCCCATGATAACTTGCCTCAGGGGATATGTCCAGACATGTCCAGACATGTCCATCCACCATTTTACAATGCCTGTAATTGAAATAAATGGAGTTTAAAGGAAAACTTCGATCGATCGAATCGCGGGGAAATTCGGATTCGTTCAGAATCGAATTTTTCATGAAATTCGGAACGAATCCGGGTTCGTCCGGATCGATTCGCTCATCCCTAATACCTGGCATTAGACCCCCCTCGGCCTTTGATACAACTATTTAATTGTGGTCACACCATGCAAGGAAAGAGGCGCACAATGGCAAACAGAAGTTGCAGCAGAGGCTTGGAGTAACATGGTGACATTGATAGTGCAACAAAACTGCTGGGTGAAATCTCTATCACTATAACAAGATTTTCTAAATTAATTGTATGCTTAGCATTGGTAGGTATTTAGATTAGTTGAGTTTTGGGACTGGGGTTTGGGTGCCCTCTCAACCCACCTTTCCATTTAACTGGAGTTTTGGTAGCCCCTTTAACCCCAATCTTCATTTCAGCCCTGGGGGTGTACACCCTAATTCTACAAGAAGCTCTAAGTACTGCAGTCTACTCCTTTAATACCACTTGTTCAGGGCACCTGTGTGTTAGTGCTCTTCAATACCTATCGTTCAAGGATACTGAGACTGACACAGTTTCTGCTATAAACATAATGGGGTGATACTGCCACATTATCTGCTATAAAGATGAGGGGGGATGTTGCGACAGTGTCTGCTATAAAGATGATGGGGGGAATTCTTTAACAGTGTCTGCTATAAAGATGATTGGGGGGGTTTTGCCAGAATGGGCTTGGTTCATTAAAGGTCAAATTCAAATTTCCGCATTTTTTTTGAGAAAAAGGTGCAATTTTGCGTGCGCAAATCCTATGCGCGATTCAACAAAGTTTTACTTTAGTTTTTGCTAATTCAATTCAAGTGAGAGAAAAAGCACTCGAAAATAATTCGATTTGTGAAAATACTTTACAAGCGAAAAATTCTAGTGATTCAGGTGCCATGGATTGGCTCCACACATGAGTTAAATTCAAGTGTTTCACACAAATTTTTTACAGCAGCTTTCAGTAGGAGAAAACTCTGTTTTCTGACTTCAACCATGGATTCCTTCTATCCACTATACCTGCAAAAAAGCCCATAGTGCACCATAAGTAGGCCTATAAACATGAAATTGTGTAAAATATATTATTATATTTAATATAGCAATATTATTATATTTATTATATTTAATTAATAAATATTTAATATACACATATTAGCAAAAACATTTATATAAAATAAATCATGTGCAGTAACATGTGCAATGTTTTATATACCACATTGCATGCCGCTGCACAACTTGATAAATATAAGTGATGTAAACAATACCTAACGCCATGACAACATAAATATAGCAGACAGAAATATGACCATCCCAAAATATTCAAAAAACATTTAGGGGTTAAAGTGGGATTTTTAAACCCAGGATTTGTACTATACTGGGTTTTGGTCCTTTCCCCTGGAGTACCCCGATCGGGTGTGCCCCGCTATGTAAAACCCCCTCCAGATCGCCGATGACAACTCACTTCTTCCCGGTCATACGGCACATGCTCAGCGTGCTCGGAGCCGCTGACGCCACCTTGTCTAAGTCTTCGTCTAATGCCAGAGGCTCTGTGCGCACTGGCGGCTGCATCCCCCGTTTCCCTCTAACAGGGAGCGTGCTCGCACTGGCCATTCACAAATGCCTGGTGCAGGCACGCACCCATGCTAGAGGGATAGCGGGGATATGGTCGCGGCTCGTGCATGTGCCGTTGGACCGGGAAACAAGGTAAGTGTATGGGGTGACCTGGGGAGTTTCACACAGCGGGGCATCCCGATTTTGGATGCCCCTGGGGGAGGGAATCCTTTTAAGAAACGCTAATCCCACTTAGTGCCAGGTGTCAGGTGAATGTCAGGTCCCAGTGCAAAAGATGTATTTATCAAATCAAAAATCCAGAGCGCCTGTGATAGTGCCAGGTAGTGTCCCATCTATCATCAGTGCCATTGCTGAGTTCCCTACAGTGTCAGACCAGACGCTTACCCTGCACTGTGTGGCCTTATCCCATACATTTCAATGGGCTGGAATTGTTATAATTATTTTGGCCACTTTTGTTAATTTTTTTTTGGCTGGTGCATGTGCCACGGGATTCCTGGGCTGCTTGGAATTGTTTTCGAAAGTATTTTTTGTACTTTTGTGTTGCGCGGCAAACTTGTGATTTAGGCCGTGCCTGAGCGTGGGAGCGCACCACAGACTGCAGGGAGGCCTGCAGGCCATATGCCGAGACCCATAAATCTGTCGTGGATCCACGGAAAGGTATTTGTGGGGGTTCCTAGGGTGTTTCACACAGTAGAACATCCCTAATAGGGATGCCCCGGGGGTTGTAAGTTGCCCGCGTGTATTTTAAGTGATCTTTTAGCCTCCATGGCTTCCAAGGCGAATCTTCCTCTTGAAACTGGACCAGTCGCCAACATGGAAGGCCCTGGAGTCTAAAAGGCTCCCCAGTATTCCTGCTGATGTGTGCGCTCCCACACCCATCCATTCAGACAGTCCAAATGCATGGTAACGTGCACTCCACAGGGAAACCTGCTCCCTATGCCGACGCTGAATCCAAAACAACGGCTTTAAGCCCTACATTAGTATGCACAGCATAAATCACTGATTGGATAAGCTCATGCACTGTGGGAACAGCAGAAAGATGACTGGAGTGGGAGATCAGGGGGTTTGTAACAGCAGGACATCAGGATGCCCGTAGGGCAAGGATAGTGAAAATCCTGGTGATTGGTCCAAAACCCGCAATGCCCCATGGGTGAAACCCCCTCAGAATGTCGCTATTCACTCACCTCTTCCTCGTTCCAGCGGCGCATGCCCGGGCTTTCGTCCAATGACAGCTGTCTGCCATGACTATATCATTCAACAAGTGGCTCTCATTGACTTTAATGGGGAGTGCGCGCTGATGCATCCCCAGTGGCACCCGCTCCTGTCTCATCCTATATGATTGGCTAGGGTAGGAGCAAGCACATGCCACAAGGGGGATACGCCAGCATGCGCTCTCCATTGAAGTCAATGAGAGCCACGGCAGATCCCTCGCATTGGAGGAGAGCCTGCGCATGTGCCTTAGGAACGAGGCAGAGGTGAGTGAATAGTGATATTTGGGGGGGGTTCACACAGCATGATATCCTAACTCAGGATGCCATGGGAGAAAGCCAGTGTACAGTGGAATATTTGACATTGTTGTTAAAGTGGACCCAAACCCTGCTGGCTCTGCAGTCTAACAAACTCCTAATGCGGCCAAATCCCTATCCATGGGCCATCCCGCTGTGTAAAACGCTTAGGGATCACCTGTATACTCATCTTGCCTATGGTCCCACAGCTCATCCCCAGTTTATGTTCGGGCGGGAGCTCAGACAGACAACCTGGGTGCTGGAGCACACACATCAGTCGGAGGGAAACTAGGGATGCTGTTCATTCCCTGCTCTCTATGCCGTGCTCTGTGGACAAACAGAATTCTATGCCCTGCATTAAAGTGGACCAGAATCGGCCATGAAGTCTATAAGACTTCAGGGCCACCTGATTCCCTCTCCTTGGGGCCTCCAATTAATGATTTGTGAATAGCTGGCACAGGCATGCACCCAGCTGGAAGCTAACAGGGATACAGTTATCGGTGCACTCGCCTTCATCGGGGCCTTAGCCGATGAGACCTCTCGACAACTGAGCAAAGCATGACTGTGCTAGCGTTCCATGATATGCCCTGCGTCAAACCGCTCCCATCACCAAAATAACCAGACCAGACCACCATGTCGTTGGAAAGATTAAATTTAATCGGCCACAGCCCAACATATAATAAACAATTGTACAAGCAGAATAGAGTCCCCCCTATTGTTCCGGGTCTGAGAAGCCTAGGATCCCAAGAATAAAGGGAAGGGGAGGGAACAAAATTAAATTCCCGACCCCCCCACCAAGCGGAAGCCAACATAAACTCGGCCGCAAAACCTCCTAGGCCAGGGAGCTTAATCGGGCTAACCGCCAGTGACCAAAAACATCCCCTTCCTTACTTGAACCCCAACCATCCAAAATCCTTTAACCAACTCGTCCTGGCAGGTTTCCACAGAAACAGCCGCATACCCTACCCATTGAAATGCTATCTCAGACCCAAAACCCGAGAGGAGACCCGCCAAAGTCAAGCGGCGCTGAAACCTTAGCGCCGCCTGGCCAGCCACAACTCCACCGCCATATCGATCCGCTCCTTCAATGACATGTTAAACAAATCGTTCCCCATGTCATTCAAGTGGACCCCATCGGATCGATAGAACTCCCTTATCCCCTCTACATCGACGTGGCGCACGCTCAAACCCCCGTTTAACCTCACTAACCTCGCTATTGCCTTGTTGACCTTAACCCGAACCTTCTCGATGGCCACCAAGTCTCTAGCGTGTCGCCAGGAAAAACGGGGGACAATCTGGGACCACACTAACACCACCCCCGGAAACACTCCCAGAAAAAACAACAAGTCCCGCGTTATGGACTTGATAAGGTGGCGCATCGGGACCTTCCCTAAATCATTCCCACCCGCATGAATTACCAAAACCCCCGGCGGCCCCCTCCTTGCCGCCACACACATCATGTGCTCCCGCATGTCCTCCCAGCGCAGGCCTCTCACACCGGCCCAGCTCAACCGAGCACGATCTTCCAGAATGCCCAGCTGCATTCCATTCCTCCGAACCACCGCTCGCCGAGCCAACCAGTAAATATAAGAATGCCCGACGATCATGATGACCGAGCACGGCGACTCTAAAACAAAAATAAGGAAAAAAGGGGAGGGGAGGGGGGGTAGGAAAATGTTAATGATCAATCCACTCCTTCACCTGAACCGCCGATCAATCCTGTCCGGCCGAATGTATCGCCGAAACCACGCCAATTCCCACCTCCTCAGCCTCATTATTATGTCATCCGGCAGACCCAGCTGAGCAGCCTCCGTCGTGACCCCTATTCGAAATGAATGGGTACCATAATCGCCGCTTGCCAGCCCCATTACCCCGAGACATTTCCTAAAAACTGCCAGAAACTGGAAACGCGACAGGAAGGAACCATCCTCGTGCATGAGCAGTGGACCGTTCCCCCTCGGCCTGACCTCCAGAAACTCCTTAAAATGCTGCCCTAAACAAACGCACCTCAAAACCTGACGCGCAAACACGGGGCAAAACACCTATTGTACCCTCCAACAAACCCCACGAGACCGGCCGCCTATTATCAGCCGTCCTACGCTCTTTCCGCCAACCTTTCAGTGCCTGGCGTACCCAAAATGCTTTAGTCATATCCGCCCAACCCTTTAGGCGGCACAAAAACGCCAAGGCTGACATCTTTCTGTCAACCGAAGTCGGGGTCACGCCTCCCGCCACCAATTCGCCCACATACCAAATCAATAACCCCAGCCTATCGTCCTCCATTGCAGGCACCCCGAACTCCTCCACCAAGGCCCACCACTGCTGCCACGTCTTGACATACGACCCCCAAGTCGATGGTGCAACTGGCTTTTGAATTAAGCCAAACAGACGTCCTACAGGATCTCCAGCAGCCAACCGGGGCACGACTCGCCAACCTCCCTTGCCTCGGGTGCCAATTTCCTGAAGCGCTCCCACTGTAAACGAGAAAGAGCATCAGCTGTCCCGTTCTCAACCCCGGGCACATGTGCCGCCCTGCACCACACGTTGTACCGCAAACATCCCAACACCAGCTGTCTGAGCAGCACCACCACCGGTAATGAAGACGAAGTCTGCGTGTTAACTGCCACAACCACCGACATATTGTCCGACCGAAAACACACCGTCTTGTTCCTCAGCACCTCTCCCCATAGGGTCACCGCCACCACCAGAGGGAACAATTCCAGAAAAGCCAAATTCCTCACCAGGGGCGATTCCATCCACCGCCCTTGCCAGGGTCCCGCACACCATCTCCCCCCCAAGTAGGCCCCGAAACCAACAGATCCTGCCGCATCCGTGAAGAGCTCAAGCTCGTCATTCGCCTTCACCGGATCCATCCAGTACGCCAGCCCGTCAAAGGACTCCAGGAAAGTGATCCACATCCTAATGTCCTCCTTCATTGCCGCCGTCAACCTGATGAAGTGATGCGGTTCCCGAACCCCGGACGTCGCTAGTGATAGCCGCCTGGTAAACACCCGCCCCATAGGTAGCACACAGCACGCAAAATTCACTTCCCGAGCACTGACTGAAGCTGTATCAATGTGACCTTCTTAACCCCCAGGGCCCCTTCCAACCCCCCAACCAAATCCTCAATTTTGTCTCTCGGAAGCCTAGATACCCTTCTCACCGTGTCAATCTCAATCCCCAAGAATTTTATCACGGTTGCTGGACCCTCCGTTTTGTCGTGCGCCACCGGCACCCCAAAAGCCCCAAACACGTTCAGCATGGTTGACAACAACAAATGGCAAACCCTGGTGCCCCCCGGCCCCACGCACAAAAAATCGTCTAAGTAGTGGGTGACGGACCTCACGCCCGCTCTCTCTTTTACGACCCACTCCAAAAATGAACTAAAGGCTTCAAAGTAGGCGCACGAAATTGAACACCCCATGGGCAGACACCGATCCACATAATACCCCCCTTCGAAAAAACACCCCAAAAGATACAGACTATCCGGGTGTACTGGCAGCAACCGAAATGCGGATTCGACATTGGTTTTTGTCAGCAATGCCCCGGGGCCGGCCTCCCTTACCATAGCCAGAGCGAAGTCAAACGACGTATAAGACACAGATGACAGCTCTTTGTCTATCCCGTCATTCACCGACCCGCCCCTCGGGAAAGACAGGTGGTGTATAAGATGAAATTTCCCTGGATCCTTCTTAGGGGGGGGGGGGGGTCGCTGAATGGGCCCGCCATATGCCCCAAGGAAAATTTCCTTCCCCAATTTTTGCTTAATCACCTCAGGCCGTTCCCGAGCCGATTTCAGATTCCTAAGCAAGCGCACCTTGGGAGGCGCTGCACATGGGATCCGAAAACCCAAATCGAACCCCTCACCCAGTAATTGAGCCATGTCTTGATCGGGGTACCTATTTAACAAGGGCCGCATCTCCGCCCCTCTCACCGGGGAAACCCCTTTTTCCAGGACCATCGGCCCCTCTGCGCCCCCCCTCGGGCCTTCCTAAAGCACCTCCCGGCTGCGTGGTTCCCGCCGCAGGCCGAACACTCGTGCCGAAATTTGCACGTGGGCCCCCATTTGCAGAAGGAGTCATTAAAGGCCCAGCACAAACCACGTCTGGCCAACTCCGGCCCCCTGAAAGGGGGGAACCCCCGGTAACTGGGTAGACTCCCCCCCTCGCATTCATCACTCTCAACCACAGCCCTATATCCCTATGATCCCACCCCAACCCCTCACTTACCGACATCCGTTGCCGGAAATGCTCGTCGTACCGAAGCCAAGCCAAGCCGTGTTCAGGGTTCTTTTCCCCAGTAACGCTTGCAAGTATAGCAAACGCTTGCAGCCAATTCCCAAAAGTCCTCGGGATCAACCGAAAGCGCCTCCTATCCTCGTCTTCCTCCTTCCGGTGTTCCTTCCCCTTTTCCTAACCCTCAACCCCAAAACGCTCCAAGGGCAGTAACGTGAATATGTCCACATACTCCCTTCTCCATATTTTCTCCTTCACCTCCTGCTTCAAATGCCCCCCCAACGGATCCTCAAAACACACATAGGTGTGCCCCTTGGCTGAGTCCGAAATCGGAAGGGACCTATCACCCCCCCTAACTCGCCCATACCCGGATCCTCCGAATTCCCCCCCCTGCTGTCCACCTGCACTGCCCCTTGCTGCAGCGCCCTCCCCCGATACCACTCGTCGCCAACGGCACCATAGGCGCCCCCAAGACCACCGTACCCGATGGCGCCCCCTTGGACCCCCCACTCGCCAATAACTCCCACCTGGCCAACAACTCCCTTACCCCGGCCATAAAACCTACCACCCCCGAGCCATTACCCCCAGCTTGCGGTAATGACAAAAAATCAGCAAAAATTTGTGGCTCACCCAGCCGAGTGTTCCCGCCGCTTGGTCCTCCCGCGCGCTGCTCCACACCCTGAGCCGCTGGGACCGACTGGCCCAGCGACCCCCTTCCTGCCGGACGTCCCGACGCCACCGCCGTTCCTGGTGTCGCCACCACGCTGCCGGAGGATGATGGTGCCCCGCTGACGCCCGCCGCCACGGACCGGCCACTTGCCCGACTGCCGCTGTCCTCCCTTCGCCATCCTGGTGCCTCGACCGCCGCGCCGCCCGACACCGCATCCTGGTCGACCACCGCCTGCGGGGAAAAAAGGAGAGGCGAACAGATGGTACTGGCCGGGAAACCGAGTGCCCGGCCGCATAGGCGAGGGTCCGCCGTGCCTGGAGCTACGTGCAAATGGGCAGGAGAGGACGCCATGCGCACCAGCTCACCAGGCTGGGAGGCCGCCAAGTCAAAGGGCCACGCGCTAAGGGACGCCGGGACGCGCCAGGCCAGGGGAGCCATGGGTGGGAGGGGGGCATCCCGCGGTGCCGGGGGGAAGGGCGGCGGCGGGGGAGCCAACTGTGCCATAAAGGGGCCGTGGGGGAGCGAGGATGACACTCCCACCAAGGGGCATGCGCCATGGGAGAAGCGGGGGGTGGAGTGGGGGGGCGAAAAACATTTGTGTGTTGGGTGGAGGTGTGATATGTACTGCTTGAGGGCCCGGACCGGCGTCCGGGCGGACGCCTAGGGCCCCACTGGCAGACCCGGAAGGGAGGTTGTCCTCCCCTCCAGGTCCGCACTCCGCTCCAGAGCAGAGCCTTGACCCACATGGAGGTCCCGGAAGGGGATGGAGGGGGGGACCCCCTCCTCCGGCTTGTACGCAGGGAGGGGGGAGGGGCAATGGCAGGGAAGGAGGACCCGGCCGCATGCAGAGAGTGTGCCGGGCCCGCGCTGTGCTCCCCCCGCTGCTGTGGGGGGGGTGGTAACTGGCACCTCTGCCGCTCCGCGCACTCGGAGACGGCGGGGAGCGGCGGCTCTCCTGCGGCCCGAGCTCCTCTGCTCGGGCCGAGTCTGACGCGGTGGAGGGGGCGGGGCGCTCACCCCCGCTGACACAGCCTCTCCCTGCACATTGAGGGAGAGGCAGGAAGAAGCAGGACGTGGCTCCGAGGCTCGGGCCGTGCCACAGCAGAAGGGGGCGGAGCCTGAAGCGCCGGCCGGGCGCCCTCCCCCCGCCAAGCGAGGCGACGGCCGGGCGGCAGCGCTGAGGGAGGAACACCGGCCGGGGATGCAGCTGTGCAGCCGACGCCTCCCCCCGCCCAGCGCGATTGAGGGCCCCGGAGCCGCCAGGTAAGGACCGTGCTGCTGAGGGGGGGGAGGGGAGCAGGAACGGTCCCGCACCGATCAGGGCGGCGGGGTGGTGAGGGGCGACCGCCCGGCAGGCTCTCCTGGGTCTGGATGAGGGTGGAGGCGAGGCGGACTGGGAAGGGATTAGGCTCCTCACCCAGTCCTCACCTCGCCGTCCAGCCTCCCTGCGCAGCGCAGCAAATAGGGCCTCCATTACTTAGCTTGTTGGGTGGGCGAGCGTCGGTCCAACTGCTCGTCCATCCACGCCGGGTCAAAGAGGAAGGGGAAGGGGACCTATATACTCCCCCCCCCCCCACTGAGGTCACTTCCTACAGTGACCACTTCCCACAGTGGAGCCAAGTGTACTGACTGCCTGCACACATGCGCATGTGCCATTGGGTTGGCAGTCAAGTATGTTTTACAGGCAAACCAGGGGGGTTCACATAGTGGTTCATCCCAATTTGAGTACCAAAACCCAGGATATTTAAAATCCTGGGTTTTGTTGCACTTTAAAGTTGATCGATTCCCTCCCCACGGGGCATCCAAAATTGGGATGCCCCACTGTGTGAAACCCTCCAGGTTGCCCATACACTTACCTTCTTTCTCGATCCAACGAAGCATGCGTGAGCTGCATTTCCGCTATCCCTCTAGCAGGGAGCGTGCCCGCGCCAGGCATCTGTGAATGGCCGACGCGGGCACGCTCCCTGTTAGAGGGTAGCAGGAGAAGCGCATGTCAGTACGCTCGGAGCCGCTTGCCTTAGACGATGTGACGTCAGCGGATCCGAGCTCGCTGATTGGATGAGTGGCTGCGCATGCGCTGTAGGACCGGGAATAAGTGAGTTGGTTTCAGCGACCTGGGGGCAAGGACCAGAACCCAAGATAGTCAAAATCCTGGGTTTTGGTGCACTTTAATATGTGTGGTGAGTATACCGGACATCCCAGGGGGATTCACAGAGCCGCACAAGTGATGTGACACAAGGGGCGCACTGGGACTCTGGAGCTGGCCCTGGATGCAACAGAAACCTTTAATGTGGTTTGGAAATGTAGGTACATCAGGACTATGTGGGGCGACCAAACCAATATCTATGCTAATGATGACACTCATGGCAGCACTCACGTTCGTATATTAATGGATTCACAGAGTCAAAACTAAGAACTGTTAATCTACAAACCACCCAGATAAATCGGTACAATAACAATAGATGTAAAGCAATGCAAAGCAACACTGCCAAAAGGGCACCTAAACCACCATCACCAAAAAATGATGCACCAAACCAATGCAAAGTGAAAAATTAAACATAATTAAACATTAACAATGACATGTACTAGTCCACATCAATTAGAAAGTCCAGAAGCACAAAGCAAAAAAAAAAAAAAAACAGAACAAAGAGCAACAAGGGAGCATACTGCTCTGCTACAAATTAGGAAGCAGTAGAAAAAATTCTCACACACAGCATTTGGGTATGGAAAATTTGTGCACTTTTTCACTGAGTTTTCCAGCTGTAAAGTGATTTTCAACGGCCCACGAAAAAAATTTGCCCGCAAATTCGCACACACGAATTTAATTCAACTGCCTTTGTGAATCACTCCTAGGTTTGAAAAATTTTCGCAAGCGAATTTATTTTCCAATCTTTTTTTTTCTACCTTTAATGACTCAAGGCCAATGTATGCTATAAAGAGTATGGGGTGATACTTCAACCACATCTGCTATAAAGATGATGGGGTGATACAGGTACAGCGTCTGCTACAGATGAGCAAACCAGACTGGTAGAACCTGGTTTCAACCCAAATTTCAGGAATGGTTCGAGACAGGAAATTAAGTGAGCAACGTGTGAAGATGATGGGGTGTGCTGCACAGAAAAACTGCATCTGCCTTTTTTTTTTGGCCACATCTGTCTGGTCCATGGGGTCCAATCGGGGTCCACGGTGCCTCAATGTTTAATACAGTTTAAAAAAAACAAGGGGCAACTCTATTTTAAGTGTGCAGGCCCTGTCTCTCTCTAAGTTGGGGGTCCACAGTGCCTTGTTAAATACAGTTAAAAACATTTTTTTCCCCTGCCAAGGAATATTTTAGGGAACATCTATCTGTTTTAGTAAATTGTCTGGGAAAGGAAGGGGTGGAAAAGGATGGGGTAGTGGTAAAGACATCCCTGCAATTCCTTCTACCACTAAGGATAAGGATGTTGGTGCATAACCCTTAGGTTTTCCGCCAAAAGCATGGAAAGACTAACTTTTGTGAAGATCAATCAATTGTTGGTAGGTGACAATTTTAAAACCCCTGTTCCTGATGCCACTGATTAGCATGCCACTACTATCACCAACAGCACCGCCACTGACAGCTTGCCACCCTCTGCTACTGCCAGGCCAACACATGCAGTTTAACCCTGTGATGCCCAAAATTGGCAGATTTTACAAGGCCTCTTCTTAAGCTAAAATTTAAGGGTACCAACCCCGACGCTACCCCCCTTACAAATGGGACAATTTTTGGGGGGCTTCTCCATAAGTGCCAGGCCTACACAACCACTACCGGTTTCCTGGGTCACAGCCTAGACTTTCTTCAACTGCTGCAGCATCTGCTAATGCTGCTACTACTAGCACCAACACCACCTCCACTGCCAGCCTGCCACCCTCTGCTACTGCCGGGCAAACACAACCACAGTTTATCCCTGTGAATCCCAAAATGGAAACATTTCAGTGCTTGTAAAAAGCCATTGCTTCATCTTCAGCTAAAATTTAAGGATGCCAAAACCGCTGCTACCCCCACATTACAAATTAGACAACTTTTTGAGAGTTTGTTCACTACTGCCAGGCCTACAGGTCTACCTCCTGTGATGCCCAAAATAGGTACTTTTTTTTAATGTTTGTAGCCTGTTACTTCTCCCTATTTTTTATGTGCTCCAAACTATCAAAGGCAGTCACAGGCTATTGAAATGCTAGGTGATTTGTATGCTAATTAGCCATGGCCAGTTAAAATGCTAGTTAGTCGACTAAAACATGTTTTTATACAGCCTTGGGTGACTTCAGGGTATTTTAAAGAACAAGGGCTGTCAGCCATTGTTTTCCATGTGCTTTAGACAAAAGTTCATGCTGAACTAGTTCAAACTAAAGATGGAGGGGGGGGGTTGTACCACAGTGTCTGCTTTGAGGATTATGGGGGGAATTCTGCCACAGCATCGACTATGCTATAAAGATGATGGGGATGATACTGCCACAGTATCTGCTATAAAGATGACAGGGGGAAGAGGGGGGAATGTCTGCTATATAGATGCGGGGGTTATACTGCCACAGTGTCTGCTATAAAGATGACGGGGACATTCTGCCACAGTATCTGCTATAAAGATGATGGCGGAGTTCGGACGCAGCCTCTGCTGCGTTTTTTGTTAGATACAGTTTGTATCTAATAAACAATAACCTGAATTATTTTTTAATTGTATTTTTTTCAGGTTTTTACTGTTGTTAATGCAACTTTAAAAGAATCCTATTTAACATTAAAACTGCCTGGTCATTTTTTGGGCATTTTTGGTTAGATTCAGTTTGTATTTAACGAAAAAATATATATGTTTTTCACACCCCCGTCGATGCACCAAAAGAGGGTGGGGGTAATGTGTAATGTTTCTGGAACAGCACCCGCCAAGCCGTCTCCTGGGCATGGTGAACTGGTCCCTTGGTCTCCAAGTGAGAAAAATATTTTTGTTTTTATATATTCTTAATTTAACTTATACCAGAAGCTGACAGCTGCGTTGCCATTTGGATGAAGGCGAACGTAACGTTCCCCTTCTTCAATCCTCTCTACCCTGCGAAGGACTGAAGTAAGGGCTGGGGGAGCCAGCTTTTATACTTTTTATACATTGCTGACATCACAAAAGGGAAGGGGCCTATATGTGATTTTCGCATGCCCCTCTGTTCAGACTCCTCCCCCTTTGTGATGTCATAATTGGTTACCCATACAGTATAGGATTCAGTTTAAACTGCTCATTCTCATCCTCAAAGCTCTCCATGTTGCTGTACCCACCTACATGTCTACCCTAATCGCCTAAACCGCCTACAAGACTCTTCCCGAGCTGCAGCAATCCTCTGGAATGCCATAATCCCAACAGTTAGATTGATTCAAAACATTCATAGCTTTAGATGCTCCCGTAAAGTGTCTTTTTAGTGTAGCCAACCACATCCCCTAATCTAACTCCTCCTCTCAAATCAATCTTCTACATTATTTTTCTAAACCTGATACATTAGCAGACACAATGCACCACAACCTGTGCCCCCAAAAAGCACTAAATCAGCACTAAATCAGCACTAAATCAGCACTAAATCAACTTGTGGCCGACCCATACAGATTGTATATACTCTTATTTTTACTTGAATGGCTGGACCATGGCACAAAGCACTTATTACCTTTTGTATCACCCCAACTCACCTCTAAGATTGTAAGCTTGTGAGTAGGAACCTCGTACCCTTTTTTCTTTCTGTTTGTACATGAATCCTCTGATTGTAAAGCACTGTAGAATATGTTGGTGCTACATGAATACATTTTATATATATATATTATTATTATTATAAGTGATGTTAGGTAGATTCCAGAGAGGGCCCTGTCTCTTAATATAAGAGCCACTCCCCAGTGGCTCATCATGGAGTCCCCTGGCCAGGAGCCAGGATGAATGCAGGGGAACCTGTGTTCCCCTCCTTGCTAAATGCCACCAGAGCGTCCTTCGACGCCCCAGTGCCACACATTGCATGGGAGCCTGGCGGGGGAAGGTACATATAAGTTAATTAAGATTAATAAAGGCATTTTTATAAAAATTGTGTGGATTTTTTTTCCACTTCTTTCCCATGGTCCCCTATACCAGTTTATACTACATTACCCACACCACCATGGACCTGTACTATAGGGTATAATGGTTCTTATGGTTTGTAATGATTCTTATGGTCCAGCCATTGAGCCCTGAAATTACAAGCAACTATGCAACAAGCATGCCATTATTACATCCCAAAAGGGAAGGGGCCTAGAGGGGCTAGATGATGTCCGGGGCGATTCCATGGAGGCCACGCCTTCAAGTATAAAATCCAGTTCCCTGGCCCTTACTTCAGTCTCTCACTGGGTATCGAGGATGAAATAAGGGAGAACCTATGTTCCTCCTTCATCCGAAATAGTGGCGCAGCCATCTGGCTCTGAAGGCCCGCGTCACCACATCTACATGCTGGAGGGGGCCCTGAAGATCACAGAAAAAGGAAAAGGAGACGCTGCAGGACAAAAGAGACCTGCTGGACCGGAGGAAAACAGCATTCAGCAAGGGACACAAGATGGAAGACTGGAATGGGTGAGTATAAGTAAAATTAAGACCAATTAAAATATTTTTTGTGTGGTGCCTTATTTCTTTTTCACTTGGGGTGAACTGGTAGGGGGTCCAGAGGACCCCTATACCAGTTCACCATGCTCAGGAGCCGATATGGCACCTACTAGGCTCAGAGGTGTCATGCCACTATAATGACACATTACCCGCACCCCCGGTGCCCCAAATGGAGTTTTGGGTAATGTGTCATTTTAGATCCCGGTGCCCACTAGTGTGGGCACAGCACTCTGGGCACCCCTGAAAGAACCCTGATCCCATACCAAAGGGCATAAGGGCTTGTAACTTGCAGAGACAGGGGCTGCCAATAGTACGGCCTCTTAACCCTGGGTTACAAGCCCTTATGCTTGGTGCCGAGGCTGGTAGACTTTGGGGGGGGGGGGTCCCCATGTTTTGTTTTTTTTTAATGTAAGAAACACTAAAAAAAAATAATATCCCTGCTGTCACTTTTTGAATGCTAGTTAAGTGACATTAAATAAAACAAGGGAAAGTGACCAAAAAAAATCAGAGAAACATTTTTTTATAATTGTAATCTAATGAAAAACGCCCAAAAATTGCCAAACAGCCACATTTATTAAAATACTTAAAAGTGAAAAAATAAAAATAAATAAAAAGTTAGGCTATGAAAAAATACAATAAAATAAAAGAGACAGACTATTGTTAGTTAGATAAAAACCTGTTTGTAAGACAACTTCACCTACTTCACTCTTTTTATAAGACAGTTCCTCCTCCTTCCCTCATATCTGCCATCCTAATGGAGGACAGCAGTGAAGAGGGGCTGCAATCAGTGATGAACCCTGACACACAAGGTCGCCCTCCTGAATGGAGAACTACACCCCAATGTGGCATCCCAAAACATCTGGGGATACCAGCTTCCAGGATCCGGACAAAGCCATCCAGCAGGATGCAGCTCTGCCCCATCTGACGTCCAGGAGCTTTCACAGCTTTATGCCACCAGGGCAGCTACACGTGAGGGGTCCCTGTAGCATTCCCATAGCACCATGGAGCAATCAATCACCTCCCCCTGACTTACCAAGGACCAGCGCTAAAGGGGCAAGGACTGAAGACTGAAATCCCCAGTGACTGAATCCCCTTTCTTTCACTGACAAGCACCTGCATCCCACATCCCTTCCCCGACCCAAAAGAGAACCTCCTGTGGACTCCATTAACCCTTTACTACCTGTGCCTTACCTTTTCTTACACCCCTGGCTACACCCCATTTAAACCCACTTTTTAAAGAACCACTTGGGTGTGCGTGGTTTTTCCTTTCACACTCGACCATTAGCTCTCATGTAGATGATGCAGCAAAGAAGAGAGGTAAATTAATGACAAAAAGAGCCTAGAGGAATGTGGCTGCCCCTGCCACAGAATGGTAGTGTCTAAAGGAACCACCTGATACCCAACTGTGTGACTGGCCTCTGTCTACTGTGGAGTCTGAGGTCAACCAGCCCAAGACTGCTGGCTGGTTGGTCAACACATGTCCACTGGATGATAAAGGTGGCTCCTCCCTGTGCCACGCTTGCTGTTCACAACACCAGTCTTTCTGCTGCTGCTTCTCCCTCTCGGGCTGGTAGTTCTGCTAATGGCATTGTCACTGGAATTAGGGCCAGACCTCTTACGGTTTTACTGTAGTGTTATTCACACTAACAAATGACTTGCAAGACACAGCTAATTATACTCACAACACTGGGGGTACACAAACTCTTTGTTATAGAATGTGTCTCATTAAGCAAACTGTATTACACTGAGGGGCATGCATAGACCTGGTGGGGCCTCATGGCCTGGCCACAATCAGCAGCCCTTCCCCCAGGCAGACACTCAATGGTCCCGCACGTACATCTGCTGGAGGTGCGAGAGAGCAGCTGGAGTGCGAGTGCGATAATGGGCGATGCACCTGTGTGATGCAGACATAGCAATGAGGTAAGGATGCGTGCAGGAAAATTGAAGCCTCCCGTGCAGCGAGTCAAGCACTGCTCCATAGGAGAAACCAGCGACATGGCTGGGTACGCAAATATGAAGCCGGGAAGGGGCGTGCATTTTAAAGTGCTGGAGCAGGTAGCTTGGGCCAGGCCTTGCCTCTATGTTATGTAAACCTCTGATTACACATTATTACTATTATTCACACTAGCAGAAGACCTACAAAAACTGATAAACCTGAGGGTTCAGCGTAAAACAAAATATAAGTAAACTGTCACTTTACCCTCCTGAACCAGTAGTAATACTATCGAGTCCCACCAAAGAGTGTGCATGAGAGATACAGTAGGTATCCAAAACCAGAATCTAGTATAAGTTTGAGAGTTCTGTTTATTTTATTTTTTTTGTTGAACTGTCACTTTACCCTCCAGAAACAGAAGTAAAATTACTGAGGTTCTGATTACATTTTTACCGGATTTAGTGGATGCGCCAGAACTAGTAGTAATAGAACTGTCCAGAACCAACAATAACGTTACGGGTTCTATTTAAATATTTTTTTAAAAGTGAAATGTTACTGGATTTCCCAGACCCAGTATTAATATTATTGAGGCACACCAAAGAGTGGGCTTTAGTGGTAGGTGGGTGAGTAAGAACACTCCAAAAGCAGAACCAACTACTGTGTAATGTTCAGGATTCTGTTTACACAGGGGGGTGGCTAGCAGCGGATTAGCAGGAAGAATCACATCATCTGTGACCCCTGCTTCCTGTAACTTTGTCAATGTAACTTTCTGGTGCCCAAATCCACATGTAATAGCCAATGAAAGTAGAGTTTGTTTGAATAAAATCAAGGGAAACTTGAGATTATGCCAAACAAAGTTTTTCCCAAAGTTCAAACTGAATTGGTTCAGTACGCTCATCTCTAGTCAGCAAACTTAAGGACTCAAGGAGACTGCTGCCATTAGCCTCTCCACTGGCTTTCACAGACCTAAGGAACTCAAAGAGACTGCTACAACTGTTGTTATCCTCTGCCACTGGCTTTCACAGGCCTTAAGGACCCAGAGAGGTGTGTACTGGGTATCCGGTTAGTGGCCAAAACCAGTGGATCCACAGGAATTGTTACCCCAGCACAGTCTTTGTCCTCTGGAAATTGAAAGCAGATTAGGAGGGCTAGGATAGATCCTGACTCAGAGGTTCCCTTTCCCTGAGAGAAAAAATGGACTTATCTGAGCCCCAGATAGCCACCAGGGCAAAGGCCCTTTCTAGATCAAACATGAGATTATATGGGTTAAACTTAGTGCTGCAATGCACTGTGTGGTTAAACAGAGGCGACAGAGCTCAGAGAGCCATATTTTGGGATGGGAGGTTAAACTATTGGATGGGCTTTGTCTCCCTCTTGCTGTGGCTGTAACAAGATGAGTCATAATAAACTTTTTGCTGCTCCTTAATCAATTTCACAAACACATCTAGCTGTTCAGAATCTTCTCTGCTCTCCCAGCCAGGACAGAGCTGTCTATTTTTTAGCTAAATACTGTATTCTGAGACTAGGCAATTCCCAGGATTTCATTTCTGCCTTTATATATAACCTTGCTACTTCATGACTTTAAAAACATTTCATTTATTAGTAAATTACGAAAATACACATTCCATACATTCAAAAACATATAGTTCCTCTATACACATTATTCCCCCAAAATGATATTATTTTCTTCATCAATTTCTGTTCTTTTCCTTTGTTCTTTAAAGGGCAGACATGTTTCACCCACCCAATATATATGTAAGATACATGTAACATGTTCATCTCTCCAAATTTTTGTCTAAAATGATAATAAAATGATAATAAAGATTGTCTTTACCTCTGTGACGATTTTAAGTATTTGCATATAATAAACACATCTAAGACAAATCCTGAGAAAAGGCTGTGGTAACCACTCTTAATTGGGTACACTGGCCCTTTAAAGTCTGTAAATGCAAAGAATAGAGATACATAATCAATGCTATAGATTCATCCCAGAGATTAATCAGCTCTACAAACATTCCCCCTATGCATATGCTAATAGTTGTAATAAGCCACTATTACTTGGTTGTTACCTTTATTTATGTCTGTTAGTTATCGGGATGTAGGCTTCATCGCTTCTTTGCTTGCCGATACTGTCAGTGAGCGTTCACCCTTCCTGCCACCCCCGTCCTATGGGTTGGCGCGGCGAGGCAGTATTTCTGCACGCCGCGCCAACCCATAGGACGGGGGTGGCTTATATGTGCTTTATTACCTAATGCAAATGGAGCACATACTTGCGTCCTTTCGGCTGAGAACCGGAAATAACACTACGCCGCTCCCTTTCGGTTCCCTGGGTCTGCTAAAACCACCATTTTGATCATAGCTACAGCAAACCACTGCTATTAGCAGCTGTTGCATACCCTCAATTCATTTGTGGTACTAGAATTGATGTTTAAAATTATTCAATGTGGACAGTATATGTCTCTAAATAGATTATTGGATTTCTTTGCTAGATGGTGTGGCGAGCGTTCCGTCTCCTGCAGCACACGCTGTTGTGGAAACCGAGGAGGACATCAGTGACGTGCAGACATAACTCGATGATGATGATGAAGCTGATCGCACTTGGGAGCCCGGTGCAGAAGGGGCTTCATCATCATCAGGAGAAGAGGGTCCCAGGTTGCCCCAGAGTCAGCAGCTGAGGCAGCAAGGTGGTAGTAGGGTTGACAGTCAGCATGGTGGCAGAATTGGGATGTCTGGAGCCACACGTGGCCATGGGCGGGGTAGACCACCTGCTGCGCGGCAGGCTGCCTTCCCAGGAGGTAGTGGAGCAGGGGTTCCTGGAGTTGGCAGCAGTAGCAGTGAATTAGTGCAGACTGTTGGTGGGAAAATTAGCTACTCGGCAGTGTGGCACTTTTTCATCAAGCATCCGAAGGAGGGTAACCTGGCCACATGCAAGATGTGTAGACAGAAGGTGAAGCGTGGCCAGGGCCCCAATGTTGATACCACAGCCCTGCAGCAACACATGCAGCGTCACCATAAAGTGGCCTGGGAGAACCGAGGCTCCGAAGTGGGGGTCCAGCCTGCTGCGTCAGCCAGTGGCACGCCGCTTCCAATTTCACCCAGCCAAGGCTCCAGCACCTCAGCCGAAGGTAGCTGTGCGTCATACCCATCCTCTGCCGCTTCAGATGCTCCTGCTCCTCCTACTAAAAGTCATCCCGCCAGCAATCCATCAGCGAAGCCATGTCCAAGAGACAACAGTATGTGCCCACTCAACCTACGGCGCAGAAGCTAAATGTGCTCGTGTCCAAGTTGCTGGTGCTGCAGTCCCTCCCTTTTCAGGTGGTGGACTCTGCACCTTTCAGAGAGCTGATGGTGGAGAGAACCAAGCCGTCATTTCTTTGCAAAGAAGGCAGAAGGTGGGCCAGTCCTTGAGCCTGTCGGTGTGCACCAAAGTGCACGGCAGCGCCGACATCTGGAGCTGTAACAGGGACAATACATGTCCTTTACGGCCCACTGGGTGAAAGTGGTTCCTGCACAGCAACTTGGACAGGTCACACCACTTCGGCCTCCACGCCCCCGGGCCGTTTTGCCTGTCACAGTATGCGACTCCGCCTCCTCATCCTCCGCCGTCTCCTCAGCCTCCACTGTACGGTCAATTCCCAATGCCCCTCCAGCCTACCATGTGTGCAGGGCACAGCGGTTTCACACTGTGCCTTACATGGTTTGCTTTGGCGAACAGAGTCCCACAAGGGAGGAGCTCCTGAAATTCATTCATCAAGAAATCAAAACATGGCTTACTCCACGAAAACTGCAAATGGGAGCCATGGTGACTGACAATGGGAGTAACATCTTGTCTGCGTTGCAACAAAGAAGCCTGAGCCATGCGCCCTTTATGGCACACGTGTTTAACCTAGTTGTCAAGCGTTTTC
This sequence comes from Gastrophryne carolinensis, assembly GCA_027917425.1. NCBI lineage: Eukaryota > Metazoa > Chordata > Amphibia > Anura > Microhylidae > Gastrophryne > Gastrophryne carolinensis. Next base: position 644,132,636 of record CM051234.1, on the reverse strand, counting down.
TAAAGTCTTCCCCCCATCTGCAAGACATCCTAACAATGGGAAGGAAACTTTGTATGCACTTCAGCCACTCCTACACCGCCAAGCACACCCTTCTTGAGCTACAGTGTCAGAACGGTATCCCCCAACATAATCTGATTTGCGATGTTTCCACCCGTTGGAACTCCACCATACATATGTTAGATCGACTATACGAACAGAGAAAAGCCATCAATGATTTCTTGATGATCCAAGCAGATAGGGGGACTCCCCTGTGTAACTTTAATGTAAACCAGTGGTAGCTCATACGTGACACCTGCCATTTGCTCAGGCCCTTTGAGGAAGCCACTTTATTTGTCAGTCACCAGCATTATGGGATGAACGACGTGATTCCACTGCTTCATGTAATACAACACATGTTCGAAACCATGGCTGGTCAGGGCACCAGAAACATGGCGCATACATTTCACGGCCACATAAACCCCGTGGGAGCTGAGGAGAAGGAGGAGCACAGTGAAGCACAGTTTAGTTTTGGCAAAATGGGCAGTTTATCTAGTCCTCTGACAGGAGAGGAGGAGCAGGAGCAGCCAGAGGAGCTAGAGGGTTGTGAGGTAGGCGAGACAGAGGATTCAAACACACTATGGCAGTATGCAGTGGAGATTGAGACAGGTAGTCCCTCCGAGTCACTCGCACAAATGGCACGATGCATGCTCACGTAGTGACCGCAGAATTGTTTCCATTTTTCAGCGGGATGACTTCTGGCCCTCCCCCTTATTGGACCCTCGCTACCGGCAACTGACCTACTACAAAAATATTCTATGTAGTCAGTTGGCCGATGCCTATCTGCGCCATGGTCCATACTCTCGCAGGTCTGACTCGGTGGGACATCTGCGCTCACCTTCCACTGCCATGGCTGCTGGGGGGGGTGGCAGGAGCAGCAGCAGCTCCATCAGCAGCAGCCTCAGTCTTCAGTCGCTAATGAGTAGCTTTCTGCACCCGCATAGTGAGGCTACTCATGAGCAGCAGGAAGACCTGGAGCAGGGCCTGAACCAGCAGGTCGTGTCATACCTTGAAATGACCATGCCAATGCACCTTGAGGATCCGCTGGACTTCTGGGCAGCCAAACTTGACTTGTGGCTGCAACTGGCAGAGTTTGCCCTGGGAAAGCTGTCCTGCCCGGCCAGTAGTGTGCCATCTGAGTGGGTCTTTAGTGCTGCGGGGGCCATAGTAACGCCAAGGAGAACTCATCTGTCCACGAAAAATGTGGAGAGACTCACCTTTGTGAAGATGAATCAAGCATGGATCAGCCAGGATTTCCACCCACCAATAGCTGATGCATGCGAGTAGCTGATGCATGGTAGCTCCTTCTGCTGCTGCCAACTCCAGGGTGTGTCTTTCAGGCAATATTTGGGCTTCCTATGCTGCTGCTGCCAACTCCAGGGTGTGCCTTTCAGGCAGTATATGGGCCCCTAATGTTGCTACTGCCAACTCCAGTGTGTTTTTCAGGCAATATATGGACTCCTTATGCTGCTACCAACTCCAGAGTCTCTTTCAAGCAATATATTGGCTCCTAATACAGCTGCCAACTCCTGGGTGTGTCTTTCAGGCAAAATATGGGCTCCTTATGCTGCTGCCAACTCCAATGTGTTTTTCAGGCAATATATGGGCTCCTAATGCTGCTGCTGCTGCTGCTGCCAACTCCTGGGTGTGTCTTTCAGGCATTATATGGGCTCCTAATGCTGCTGCCAACTCCAATGTGTTTTTCAGGCAATATATGGGCTCCTAATACTCCTGGGTGTGTCTTTCAGGCAATATATGGGCTCCTAATGCTGCTGCCAAATCCAGGGTGTTTCATTCAGGCAATATATGGGCTCCCTATGCTGCTGCCAAATTCAGGATGCGTTTTTCAGGCAATATATGGGCTCCCTATGCTACTGCCAACTCCACTGTGTGTCTTTCAGGCAATATATGGGCTCATCATGCTGATGCCACCTCAAGGCTCTCTAATTGTGCCTCTCTGCGACAGCGAATCTAATAGCGACACCTCTGATCTGCATGTCATACTTCTTTATAATATTATATCACTAACCCAGCATGCATCCTATGCATGTTACAGCCAGGCAAAACGTTCTGAAACCCTATGGAGGCTCTCGGACGCCCAGAAATAGCCGTTTTTAATAGCGATTCCTCGCAAATAAATTCGGACTGAAACAATTTTTTCCGGAAAATTCAGCAAATCGCCCGAATCGAATTATTAAAAAGTTCGCTCATCTCTAATCACAAATAGGTCAGTTCACTTTGCGATACCCCCCTTTCATTCTCCATATAGGTAATGTGGCACCCCCCCTTCCCCAAATAGGCAGTGTGGCATTCCCCCCACTCATTCCCCATTTAGGCAGTGTGCTTCCCCATTATCATAGGCAATGTGGCATCCCCCCTCCCATTAGCCATATAGGCAGTGTGCCCCCCCATTATCATAGGCAGTGTGGCATTCCCCCCTCCCATTAGCCATATAGGCAGTGTGCCCCCCCCCCATTTCCACAGGCAGTGTGGCATTCCCCCTCCCCCCATTATCATAGGCAGTGTGGCATCCCTAGAAGTAAAAAAAAAAGTAAAACTCACCGCTATGCTGAACTGCTGACTCCGCGAATCTGGTGGACGTGGCCTGCACTGCATTGGCGTCAGTGCAGGCCACTCCCACCCTCTGTATGGGCCAGCCAGTAAGAAGCAGGGCGGGCTCTGTCCCCGTTGATGCTATTTCTGTCTTTTTTGGCAGTGGCAGCAGTGGGAGGGACAGCGCCTGCTGCTCCTCCATCTGTTGCCTCTTCCTGGGCACGAGCGAACACCCAGGTCAGGGCAGCGGGTGGTGTGGCCTGCACCGAGTCGGGACGGTGATGGGGACAGAGCCCGCCACTCCTCTGTCTTCTTCTCGCCTCCCGCAGTGTGGCAGGTAACGCGGAAGCACCGGTAACGGGTAAGTTTACTTCTTTTTTTTTTTTTTCACCCGGGGAAAAATAAGTGCGTCTTACAGGGCGAAAAATACAGTAACAAGCAAGAAACATTGGCTTATTACAACTATTAGCATATGCATATGAGGAACATTTGTAGAGATGATTAATCTCCTATATTTGGACTTTCAGAGCATTGATATTAAATAGATGATAGAGTTAACCCTTCCTGCCACAGCAGCATCTGTATTCCCTAAACAGTGGCCAAATAAAACCAGTATCATACATATGGGATGAATCTAAAGCATTGATGATGTATCTCTATTTTTTGCATTTACAGACCTTAAAGGGCCAGTGTACCTGATTAAGAGTAGTTACCACAGCCTTTTCTCAGGATTTGTCTTGGATGTGTTTCTTATATGCAAATACTTAAAATTGTCACAGAGGTAAAGACAATCTTTATTATCATTTTAGACAAATATTTGGAGAGATGAAAATGTTACATGTATCTTACATATATACTTCTCAAATGTAGGGTATTGAAAAAGCCCCAGTGGGTGAAACATGTCTGCCCTTTTAAAGAACAAAAGAAAATAACAGAAATTGATGTAGAAAATAACACAATTTTTGGGGAATGATGTATATAGATAATTGTCTTTAAATGTATGGAATGTGTATTTTAGTAATTTACTAATAAATGAAATGTTTTTAAAGACATGAAGTAGCAAGGTCATATATAAAGGTAGACATGAAATCCTGGGAATTGCCTAGTCCCAGAATACAGTATTTACCCTTTTTTTGACTATCCTGGGTTTTGGTCCACTTCGGTGGGGCACCCCGATCGGCGGCGGCTCGCGCATACGCCGCTGGATCGAGGAGCAGGTAGGGATTTCGGGCCTTTCTGGGGGTTTTCACACAGCGTGGGGCATCCCTGATCGGGGTGCCCCGCAGGCCCGATGCTGATCGGCCCGGGAATCTTATAGATTCCACCTATCTGCCTTAGGTTCTACTAAGACCATGAGGCCTTGCAGATATTGGTGCATCACAACCCCCAGAGCTACAGTCACCTGCCATATGTGGATTTGCAAGGGCTCCTTTCAGGGTATCCAGATAATTCCTACCAGAGATGTACTCCCCACATTCCTAGGGATTAAATGACACCCCTGCCAGATAGCCCACAGAGCTGTGTAGTGGGGAGAACCCTAATGGGATTTCTTCCAGTATTCAGACCCAACCAACATCCAAATATGACACTAATCCTAAGCTTGAAAGGTATTTTGGGGGGCTATGGCTGGCACACAATCACAATCCCCCTGGAAGGTCCTTCCACCACTGCTCTACAACCAAAATCATTGGGATTGGAAGTCAGTGATAACTAGGGCACATCTGCTTTTAACCGATGGCCCTGAAATTTCTTCTTGAATTGTTCTTCCATCATGGTCATTTGATATCCGGGGCAACAAGGGTGAGCAACTTTTTGTTTTCTAGCATCACCTCCACTGGGCACTCTCTCACCAGTGCCTGAAGGGGAAAGTCAACACTTTGGGTTCCTCCACAGAGGTAGCCGCTACTAGGGTACATTAGTTTACCAGCCCACAGCAGGATTGAAGTCTATTAGGACAGTCAATAGCCAGGTGTCCTCTCCTCCTGCATGACCAACATATTAGAGCAGCATCTGCCTAATGCGGACCAGTCCTGGGCTCTCCGGGCATAGGGCTTATAACCTACTGGAGTTTGGGGGCCCCTGAGCCCTGGGTTGCAAACCCCCTACAGTATGTCTGGTGCTTAGGGTTGGTAACCTGAAAGCAATCGGGGACATATGGGGCATACGGGGGTATATGTTTTAAATAAAACTTAAATAAAAGAAAGATAAATGTATTTAAAAAAAACATGTGTAAAGAAAACATGTAGAAATGGGCTGAGTACAAAAATAAAGAGTAAAAATGTCAAAACAATGCTTAATCACACCCTGGCTATATTTACATTTTCCATTTCCAACAAATTGCACAGAAATGCAATATAGGGCAATACACATTTGGCCTTTACTGTGGCTCAGAGATTCTTCCTCCACCACAGCCATCTCCTCTTGCTGCCGCCAACCTCCTTCCCTTATGCTGACCCTGCACCACACACTTTCTCCCCCGGACAAAAGGCAGTAGCTGTTTGGGCACCTAGAGTGGATGGCAACAGCAGGAATAGGAGGTTATGGTGGAAAAAGGAGCCCCGGGCTCCTTGAGAAGACCAGCTGCGATGCTTCTGCCAACTCCAGGGAGTGACTTTCAGGTGGCAAGGGGATCACATTGGAGTTGGCAGCAGCATTAGGAGCCTATATATTGCCTGAAAAACACATTGGAGTTGGCAGCAGCAGCAGCATTAGGAGCCCATATATTGTCTAAAAAACACATTGGAGTTGGCAGAAGCATTAGGAGCCCATATATTGCCTGAAAAACACATTGGAGTTGGCAGCAGCATTAGGAGCCCATATATTGCCTGAAAGACACACCCTGGAGTTGGCAGAAGCAGCAGCAGCATTATGAGCCCATATATTGCCTGAAAAACACATTGGAGTTGGCAGCAGCATTAGGAGCCCATATATTGCCTGAAAAACACACCCAGGAGTTGGCAGCAGCAGCATTAGGAGCCCATATATTGCCTGAATAACACCCTGGAGTTGGCAGTAGCATAGGGAGCCAATATATTGCCTGAAAAACACACTGGAGTTGGCAGCAGCAGCATTAAGAGCCCATATATTGCCTGAAAAACTCATTGGAGTTGGCAGCAGCATTAGGAGCCCATATATTTCCTGAAAGACACACCCTGGAGTTGGTGGCAGCAGCAGCATTAGGAGCCCATATATTGCCTGAAAAACACATTGGAGTTGGCAGAAGCATAAGGAACCCATATTTTGCCTGAAAGACACACCCAGGAGTTGGCAGCAACAGCATTAGGAGCCCATATATTAGCAGAATAACACCCTGGAGTTGGCAGAAGCATAGGGAGCCAATATATTGCCTGAAAAACACACTGGAGTTGGCAGCAGCAGCATTAAGAGCCCATATATTGCCTGAAAAACTCATTGGAGTTGGCAGCAGCATTAGGAGCCCATATATTTCCTGAAAGACACACCCTGGAGTTGGTGGCAGCAGCAGCATTAGGAGCCCATATATTGCCTGAAAAACCGATTGGAGTTGGCAGCAGCATTAGGAGCCCATATATTGCCTGAAAGACATACCCAGGAGTTGGCAGCAGCAGCATTAAGAGCCCATATATTGCCTGAAAAACACATTGGAGTTGGAAGCAGCATTAAGAGCCCATATATTGCCTGAATAACACCCTGGAGTTGGCAGAAGCATAAGGAACCCATATTTTGCCTGAAAGACACACCCAGGAGAATAAGAATAACACCCTAGAGTTGGCAGAAGCATAGGGAGCCATTATATTGCCTGAAAAACACACTGGAGTTGGCAGCAGCAGCATTAAGAGCCCATATATTGCCTGAAAAACTCATTGGAGTTGGCAGCAGCATTAGGAGCCCATATATTTCCTGAAAGACACACCCTGGAGTTGGTGGCAGCAGCAGCATTATGAGCCCATATATTGCCTGAAAAACAGATTGGAGTTGGCAGCAGCATTAGGAGCCCATATATTGCCTGAAAGACATACCCAGGAGTTGGCAGCAGCAGCATTAAGAGCCCATATATTGCCTGAAAAACAGATTGGAGTTGGAAGCAGCATTAAGAGCTCATATATTGCCTGAATAACACCCTGGAGTTGGCAGAAGCATAAGGAACCCATATTTTGCCTGAAAGACACACCCAGGAGTTTGCAGCAGCAGCAGCAGCATTAGGAGCCCATATATTACCTAAATAACACCCTGGAGTTGGCAGAAGCATAGAGAGCCCATATATTGCCTGAAAAACACACTGGAGTTGGCAGCAGCAGCATTAAGAGCCCATATATTGCCTGAAAAACTAATTGGAGTTGGCAGCAGCATTAGGAGCCCATATATTTCCTGAAAGACACCCCCATGAGTTGGCGGCAGCAGCAGCAGCATTAGGAGCCCATATTTTGCCTGAAAAACAGATTGGAGTTGGCAGCAGCATTAGGAGCCCATATATTGCCTGAAAAACACACTCTGGAGCTTGCAGCAGCAGCAGCATTAGGAGCCCATATATTGCCTAAATAAACACTTTGGAGTTTGCAGCAGCATTAGGAGTCCATATATTGCCTGAAAAACACACCCAGGATTTGGCGGCAGCAGCAGCATTAGGAGCCCATATATTGCTTGAAAAACACACTGGAGTTGGCAGCAGCATTAGGAGCCCATATATTGCCTGAAAAACACATTGGAGTTAGGAGCAGCATAAGCAGCCCATATATTGCCTGAAAGACACTCCCTGGAGTTGGCAGCAGCAGCAGCATTAGGAGCCCATATATTGCCTGAAAAACACACTGGAGTTGGCATCAGCATTAGGAGCCCATATAATGCCTGAAAGACACACCCAGGAGTTGGCAGCAGCACCATTAGGAGCCCATATATTGCCTGGCAGCAGCAGCATTAGGAGCCCATATATTGCCTGAAAAACTCATTGGAGTTGGCAGCAGCATTAGGAGCCCATATATTGCCTGAAAAACACATTGGAGTTGGCAGCAGCATTAGGGCCCCATATATTTCCTGAAAGTCACACCCTGGAGTTGGCAGCAGCAGCAGCATTAGGAGCCCATATATTGCCTAAAAAACACATTGTTGTTGGCAGCAGCATTAGGAGCCCATATATTGCCTGAAAGACACACCCAGGAGTTGGCAGCAGCAGCATTAGGAGCCCATATATTGCCTGAATAACACCCTGGAGTTGGCAGAAGCATAAGGAACCCATATTTTGCCTGAAAGACACACCCAGGAGTTGGCAGCAGCAGCATTAGGAGCCCATATATTATCTGAATAACACCCTGGAGTTGGCAGAAACATAGGGAGCCCATATATTGCCTGAAAAACACACTGGAGTTGGCAGCAGCAGCATTAAGGGCCCATATATTGCCTGAAAAACTCATTGGAGTTGGCAGCAGCATTAGGAGCCCATATATTTCCTGAAAGACACACCCTGGAGTTGGCGGCAGCAGCAGCAGCATTAGGAGCCCATATTTTGCCTGAAAAACAGATTGGAGTTGGCAGCAGCAATAGGAGCCCATATATTGCCTGAAAAACACACCCAGGAGTTGGCAGCAGCAGCAGCAGCATTAGAAGCCCATATATTGCCTGCAAAACACATTGGAGTTGGCAGCAGCATTAGGAGCCCATATATTGCCTGAAAAACACACCCTGGAGCTTGCAGCAGCAGCAGCATTAGGAGCTCATATATTGCCTAAATAAACACTTTGGAGTCTGCAGCAGCATTAGGAGTCCATATATTGCCTGAAAAACACACCCATGATATGGCAGCAGCAGCAGCATTAGGAGCCCATATATTGCCTGAAAAACACACTGGAGTTGGCAGCAGCATTAGGAGCCCATATATTGCCTGAAAAACACATTGGAGTTGGGAGCAGCATAAGCAGCCCATATATTGCCTGAAAGACACTCCCTGAAGTTGGCAGCAGCAGCAGCATTAGGAGCCCATATATTGCCTGAAAAACACATTGGAGTTGGCATCAGCATTAGGAGCCCATATAATGCCTGAAAGACACACCCAGGAGTTGGCAGCACCAGCATTAGGAGCCCATATATTGCCTGGCAGCAGCAGCATTAGGAAAACACACCCTGGAGCTTGCAGCAGCAGCAGCATTAGGAGCCCATATATTGCCTAAATAAGCACTTTGGATTCTGCAGCAGCATTAGGAGTCCATATATTGCCTGAAAAACACACCCATGATTTGGCAGCAGCAGCATTAGGAGCCCATATATTGCCTGAAAAACACACTGGAGTTGGCAGCAGCATTAGGAGCCCATATATTGCCTGAAAAACACATTGGAGTTGGGAGCAGCATAAGCAGCCCATATATTGCCTGAAAGACACTCCCTGAAGTTGGCAGCAGCAGCAGCATTAGGAGCCCATATATTGCCTGAAAAACACACTGGAGTTGGCATCAGCATTAGGAGCCCATATAATGCCTGAAAGACACACCCAGGAGTTGGCAGCACCAGCATTAGGAGCCCATATATTGCCTGGCAGCAGCAGCATTAGGAAAACACACCCTGGAGCTTGCAGCAGCAGCAGCATTCGGAGCCCATATATTGCCTAAATAAACACTTTGGAGTCTGCAGCAGCATTAGGAGTCCATATATTGCCTGAAAAACACACCCATGATTTGACAGCAGCAGCATTAGGAGCCCATATATTGCCAGAAAGACACACCCAGGAGTTGGCAGCACCAGCATTAGGAGCCCATATATTGCCTGGCAGCAGCAGCATTAGGAAAACACACCCTGGAGCTTGCAGCAGCAGCAGCATTCGGAGCCCATATATTGCCTAAATAAACACTTTGGAGTCTGCAGCAGCATTAGGAGTCCATATATTGCCTGAAAAACACACCCATGATTTGACAGCAGCAGCATTAGGAGCCCATATATTGCCAGAAAAACACACTGGAGTTGGCAGCAGCATTAGGAGCCCATATATTGCCTGAAAAATACATTGGAGTTGGGAGCAGCATAAGCAGCCCATATATTGCCTGAAAGACACTCCCTGAAGTTGGCAGCAGCAGCAGCATTAGGAGCCCATATATTGCCTGAAAAACACACTGGAGTTGGCATCAGCATTAGGAGCCCATATAATGCCTGAAAGACACACCCAGGAGTTGGCAGCACCAGCATTAGGAGCCCATATATTGCCTGGCAGCAGCAGCATTAGGAGCCCATATATTGCCTGAAAAACTCATTGGAGTTGGCAGCAGCATTAGGAGCCCATATATTGCCTGAAAAACACATTGGAGTTGGCAGCAGCATTAGGACCCCATATATTGCCTGAAAAATACATTGGAGTTGGGAGCAGCATAAGCAGCCCATATATTGCCTGAAAGACACACCCAGGAATTGGCAGCAGCAGCATTAGGAGCCCATATAGTGCCTGAAAAACACATTGGAGTTGGCAGCAGCATTAGGAGCCCATATATTGCCTGAAAAACACACCCTGGAGTTGGCAGCAGCAGCATTAGAAGCCCATATATTGCCTGAAAAACACATTAGAGTTGGCAGCAGCTTTGGGAGCCAATATATTGCCTGAAAGACACACCCAGGAGTTGGCAGCAACAGCATTAGGAGCCCATATATTGCCTGTAAAACACACCCTGGAGTTGGCAGCAGCATTAGGAGCCCATATATTGCCCGAAAAACACACCCAGGAGTTGGCAGCAGCAGCATTAGGAACCCATATTTTGCCTGGCAGCAGCAGCATTAGGAGCACTTATATTGCCTGAAAAACACCCTGGAGTTGGCAGCAGCATTAGGAGCCCATATATTGCCTGAATAACACATTGGAGTTGGCAGCAGCATTATGAGCCCATATATTGCCTGAAAGACACACCGTGGAGTTGGCAGCATATATTGCCTCAAAGACACACCCAGGTTGGTAGCAGCAGCATTAGGAGCCCATATATTGCCTGAAAGACATACCCTGGATTTGGCAGCAGCATTAGGAGCCCATATATTGCCTGAAAGACACACATTGGAGTTGGCAGCAGCATAAGCAGCCCATATATTGCCCATATATTGCCTGAAAGACACACCCAGGAGTTGGCAGCAGCAGCATTAGGTGCCCATATATTGCCTGAAAACACCCTGGAGTTGGCAGCAGCATTAGGAGCCCATATATTGCCTGAAAAACACATTGGAGTTGGCAGCAGCATTAGGAGCCCATATATTGCCTGAAAAACACGCTGGAGTTGGCAGCAGCATTAGGAGCCCATATCATTAAAGTTACACAGGGGAACCCCCCTATCTGCTTGGATCATCAAGAAATCATTGATGGCTTTTCTGTTTGTATAGTATATCCAACATATTTAGGGTGGAATTTCAACGGGTGGAACCATCGCAAATCAGACTATGTTGGGGGATACTGTTCTGACGCTGTAGCCATGGTCACCATGGTTACCATTTCCAGTTTTCGCGGAGTAAGCCATGGTCTTTTTGGTGATTTCTTGATGAATGAATTTTAACAGCTCCTCCCCTGTGTGACTTTGTTCACCAAGGCAAACCATGTGAAACACAGCGTGACACCGCCGTGCCCTGCACACATGTTAGGCTGGAGGGGCACCGAGACTGGACCTAAAAGTGGAGACTGAGGAGATGGCAGAGGATGAGGAGGCAGAGTCACGCACTGGAGTCACAGGCACAACGGCCTGGGAGCGTGGAGGCCGAAGCGGCGCAAACTCTCCAAGTTGCTGTTGTGGCTGTTCAGAAACCACATTCACCCAATGGGCGGAAAAAGACAGGGCTGATGCAGCAGGCTGGACCCCCGCTTTGGAGCCTCGCTTCTCCCAGGCCGCTTTATGGTGATGCTGCATATGTTGCCACAGGGCTGTGGGCCCTGGCCACGCTTCACCTTCTGTCTACATATCTTGCATGTGGTCAGGTTACCCTCCTGCGGATGCTTGATGAAAAACTGCCACACTGCCGAGTAGCTAATTTTTCCACCAACAGTCCGTACTAATTATTTCAAAAACACAGAGCAATCAATGATAAAACAACACACTTTAGGTCAGCTTTAACTCCAAGCTTCTGGGGTGGTTCCCCAATCTGAGAGTATCCTCTAAGACCAAGGATTTTAATGACCTTCTATCACAGGAATGTTCAAAACACTGTAGCAAATTCCACCACGTGTATATAACAGCAAATTGCTGATGAGAATCTCGTGCCCACCACCTCCTTCAAAATACTCTTACCAGATAATAATAAGCTTTAGTGCCTTATTAAAAATCCTCCATGATTTATTCCTCTCTTATTGGATAGGAGAGCTGGTTAAATATTCTGATCCCCGCTTTAACAGGTGGAGGTGTGCTTGAATGCCTTATTAGATCCTCAATATTCCATTCCTCTCTTGTTATTAACAGAGCCGATTCGATATTCTTATCCCACTTTGGCTTTTAAAATTGTCCCAGATTGGACAAACCACATAGAAAGGAAAAGTAAATAGAAAAATCTAGCGTAATATCGTTTTAATCATGTGCACTGATTAAGTTAAAAATGCACTCACATAAAAACAGTGTATAGCAAGTATTTAGGAGACGCCAGGCAAGATTCTCACCAAACCCTCAATGTGTCTAGGCCGATTGATGTCTCAAAGGGAGGGAGGGGAAGTGAAGTATCCCTGGAGTGTAGCTTCCCTGCGTACTGATAAGATTTGTCCGCCGCCGTCAAAGCGTTTCGTTGGTAACCAACTTTCTCAAGACTGCAGTCTTATATTAGAATATTTAACCGGCTCTCCTATCCAATAAGAGAGGAATAAATCATGGAGGATTTTTAATAATTCACTAAAGCTTATTATTATCTGGTAAGAGTATTTTGAAGGAGGTGGTGGGCACGAGATTCTCATCAGCAATTTGCTGTTATATACACGTGGTGGAATTTGCTTCAGTGTTTTGAACATTCCTGTGATAGAAGGTCACTAAAATCCTTGGCCTTAGAGGATACTCTCAGATTGGGGAACCACCCCAGAAGCTTGGACTTTTTTATATAATGTTTTAAGAGTTAAAGCTGACCTAAAGTGTGTTGTTTTATCATTGATTGCTCTGTGTTTTTGGAATAATATGTGCATTTAGGATCCATAGGGGTAAAGGATTAACACACGTTGAGCAATAATAATTCAATAATTTAATAATTTTAAGAAATATCAGCGCGGTTATATTTCATCTTTAAAACAGTCCGTACTAATTGACTGCTACTGCCGCCAACTCCAGGAACCCCTGCTCCACTACTTCCTGGGAAGGTAGCCTGCCATGCAGCAGGTGGTCTACCCGCCCCCGGCCATGTTTGGCTCCAGAGATCCCAATTCTGCCACTATGCTGACTGCCAACCATACTACCACCTTGCTGCCTTAGCTGCTGACTCAAGTGCAACCTGGGACCCTCTTCCCCTGATGATGTGCGATCTTCTGCACCGGGCTCCCAAGTGCGATCGGCTTAACCATCATTATCATCATCGAGTTGTGTCTGCACGTCACTGATGTCCTCCTTGGTTTCCTCAACCGCATCTTCTGCAGGAGCTGGAACGCTAGCCACACCACCTCCCACGCCACTCTCCTCCTCAGTGTTTGTCTGCCTAGCAAAAGAAGCGGAGGGTGTCTCCTCCATTTCTTGGCTGGGCAGTAGCTGCTGACTGTCCTCTAACACATCGTCCTCACTGAATAGTGGAGCTGAACCCAAAGCATAAGATATGTCGGCTGGAGGGGGGCGTAGGACAGAGGCAATGGAAGGACAGGGGCTGCTCCTGGGTCATGCCAACTCAGGGTTGTATCCGAGGAACCTACCGACTGTTGACTGGGGTGACAGATGTCACTTGTGATGAGGTCGATGACAGCGTTAACCAATCAATGGCGGCAGATGCATTGCTGGTCGAGACACGACCGCTAGCAGATACCGGGAGATCAGGCCTCTCACCGCGACTCCTGCTGCCACTCACCCCTAGTCTGCTGCGACCTCTGCCTGATGAATCTAGGCCTCTCCTCGGTGCACTTCCTGGCACTTCTCTGCCTGACATTTTTACTGCGTTTAGGAGGGGAAAACAATACACTACACCTAAAACAGTATTTTTGTAACAGCAGGTGTGTAGAATGGTTGGAGCAAAATAGGCAGACACTGTAGCTAAAAGCTAATGCAAAAAGACACTGTCAGATGGTCTTACACAGGATGCCCCTGATCAGAGTTAAATGCACCACAGGCAGTTTTAAAATGTGGTTTTTGTTCAAAATGTAAAAGGTAAAGATGCAGGTACCCTTAAAAGAGTGAAAGGCAATGGCTGCTTTAAATGTGAAAAATTGCCTTTTTTGAACAAAATGTAAAAGGTTTGTAGACAGGTACTCTTCAAATAAGTATGCTAGTATTTGGGATGCCCCCTGGTTAAAGGCAAAGGCTGACTGCTTTAAACGAGAAAAAGTGACTTTCTTTACAAAATGCAAAAGGTTAGCAGACAGGTACTCTTAAAATATTTATGCTAGTATTTGGGATGCCCCCTGGTGAAAGGCAAAGGCTGGCTGCTTTATTAGTGAAAAAATGACTTTTTTGAACAAAATGCAAAAGGTTAGTAGACAGGTACTCTTAAAATATTTATGCTAGTATTTGGGATGCCCCCTGGTAAAAGGCAAAGGCTGGCTGCTTTAACCCTTCTAGCGCCAGCTACGTAAAATTCACGTAGCTGCCTCTCCTGTCGTTAAACGCCAGCTACGTGAATTTCACGTAGCTAGCGTTCCCTTACCTTCCGGGCCATCGGGGGGGCATCAGCGGGACCGTTGCTGTGGAGCAGCTTGCAGGGAGTCCAGGGGTCAGGGGGAGGTGACCTGGGTGTGAACCAAGTCACCCGATCGCTCCCCTGACCAATCAGCAGGGGGCGCACGGCAGCTGTCATCAGCCGGCGCCCCCTGCTTACCTCATCAGATGACGCTGGAGCAGAAACCTTTCCGGAGCCCAGGGGGTCAGGGCGACCGTAAGTAATACCGATCCCCGCCCCCCCCCCCCCGCCCGATCGCCCGCCCCCCCCCCGCCCGATCGTCCGCCCCCCCCCACCGCCCGATCGACACCCCCCGCCCGCCCGCGCCGCTGATAATCTGTCTGTCGTCGCCGCCAGGTAAAGGCGATCGTTATGGAATGCTGCCATCCATCCATCCATTCATCCTGTCACCCCCATGCAGCCATCCATTCATCCTGTCACCCCCATGCAGCCATCCATTCATCCTGTCACCCCCATGCAGCCATCCATTCATCCTGTCACCCCCATGCAGCCATCCATTCATCCTGTCACCCCCATGCAGCCATCCATTCATCCTGTCACCCCCATGCAGCCATCCATTCATCCTGTCACCCCCATGCAGCCATCCATTCATCCTGTCACCCCCATGCAGCCATCCATTCATCCTGTCACCCCCATGCAGCCATCCATTCATCCTGTCACCCCCATGCAGCCATCCATTCATCCTGTCACCCCCATGCCGCCATCCATCCAGTCACCCCCATGCCGCCATCCATCCAGTCACCCCCATGCCGCCATCCATCCAGTCACCCCCATGCCGCCATCCATCCAGTCACCCCCATGCCGCCATCCATCCAGTCACCCCCATGCCGCCATCCATCCAGTCACCCCCATGCCGCCATCCATCCAGTCACCCCCATGCCGCCATCCATCCAGTCACCCCCATGCCTCCATCCATCCAGTCACCCCCATGCCGCCATCCATCCATCCATCCTGTCACCCCCATGCCGCCATCCATCCATCCATCCTGTCACCCCCATGCCGCCATCCATCCATTCATCCTGTCACCCCCATGCAGCCATCCATTCATCCTGTCACCCCCATGCAGCCATCCATTCATCCTGTCACCCCCATGCAGCCATCCATTCATCCTGTCACCCCCATGCAGCCATCCATTCATCCTGTCACCCCCATGCAGCCATCCATTCATCCTGTCACCCCCATGCAGCCATCCATTCATCCTGTCACCCCCATGCAGCCATCCATTCATCCTGTCACCCCCATGCAGCCATCCATTCATCCTGTCACCCCCATGCAGCCATCCATTCATCCTGTCACCCCCATGCAGCCATCCATTCATCCTGTCACCCCCATGCAGCCATCCATTCATCCTGTCACCCCCATGCAGCCATCCATTCATCCTGTCACCCCCATGCCGCCATCCATCCAGTCACCCCCATGCCGCCATCCATCCAGTCACCCCCATGCCGCCATCCATCCAGTCACCCCCATGCCGCCATCCATCCAGTCACCCCCATGCCGCCATCCATCCAGTCACCCCCATGCCGCCATCCATCCAGTCACCCCCATGCCGCCATCCATCCAGTCACCCCCATGCCGCCATCCATCCATCCATCCTGTCACCCCCATGCCGCCATCCATCCATCCATCCTGTCACCCCCATGCCGCCATCCATCCATCCATCCTGTCACCCCCATGCCGCCATCCATCCTGTCACCCCCATGCCGCCATCCATCCATCCATCCTGTCACCCCCATGCCGCCATCCATCCATCCATCCTGTCACCCCCATGCCGCCATCCATCCATCCATCCTGTCACCCCCATGCCGCCATCCATCCATCCATCCTGTCACCCCCATGCCGCCATCCATCCATCCATCCTGTCACCCCCATGCCGCCATCCATCCATCCATCCTGTCACCCCCATGCCGCCATCCATCCATCCATCCTGTCACCCCCATGCCGCCATCCATCCATCCATCCTGTCACCCCCATGCCGCCATCCATCCATCCATCCTGTCACCCCCATGCCGCCATCCATCCATCCATCCTGTCACCCCCATGCCGCCATCCATCCATCCATCCTGTCACCCCCATGCCGCCATCCATCCATCCATCCTGTCACCCCCATGCCGCCATCCATCCATCCATCCTGTCACCCCCATGCCGCCATCCATCCATCCATCCTGTCACCCCCATGCCGCCATCCATCCATCCATCCTGTCACCCCCATGCCGCCATCCATCCATCCATCCTGTCACCCCCATGCCGCCATCCATCCATCCATCCTGTCACCCCCATGCCGCCATCCATCCATCCATCCTGTCACCCCCATGCCGCCATCCATCCATCCATCCTGTCACCCCCATGCCGCCATCCATCCATCCTGTCACCCCCATGCCGCCATCCATCCATCCTGTCACCCCCATGCCGCCATCCATCCATCCTATCACCCTCCCATGCAGCCATCCATCCATCCTATCACCCTCCCATGCAGCCATCCATCCTGTCACCCCCAGGCGATCATGTGCTCCCTGGCGGCCGCGCTCGCACCCACCTGGCCTCCATCTCGGTCGGCTCTGACAGCTGGCATCTTGATTGGCCTCCTCGCCCTGCCTGCCCCGCCTCAGCCATTGGTTAAAGAGCATTGCCAGCGCGGGACATGAGAGCAGGCCACCGGACTCCGCCCACCTACTGGGTCAGGGACGTGTGACTGACTGAAGTGCTGAGGAAGAGACCCCGGAAGAAAAGGTATTTAAAAAAAACTAAAAAAAAATAGATGTTGATTTTGGAGAGGAAGTGTGTGTGTATATGTGTGGTTTTTTTTTTCAGTTTGGTCACGGGGCTCCCGAGCGCATGCCCATAGGGGCGCCCGTGCCCCATGACCAACAAGTAAATCTGGCCAGTTCGGTGGTTCCGGCGCCCTTCCCCAGGGGAAGACCAACCTCCACAACAACCAGTATAACCAGTGAGTTTCAGGAAGGCTTGCGTCCAGAAAGCTGCAGCTACAACAACAAGCCTGGTACGCCTAGAACGCTTGAGGTGTGTACTTTCAGGGAACATGTGGTTTGTGGGGGGTATTTTTAATGAAAAGTGATGTTTTGGTTGAAAAAGCGCAAGGTGCGCACTTTGTCTGCAGAGCAGGAAATTTCAATGGAAATGCCCGTTATGCATACGCTTTGCTTTGGGGTAATTGGCAGCCCTACCCTTGGAGGTAGCTATGCATGTTGGGTATTGTTCTGTTCAGGGGACCTTGCCATTTCAGATTTGATTAGTTTTTTTTGGTTAGCGCATGTTTTTTATAGAAAAATTTGGTCTTAATGCTGCATTTTTGCTATTTTTTTAGGGAAATCCGGTACAACCAGTGAGTTTCGGGAAGGCTTGCGCCCAGAAAGCTGCAGCTACAACAACAAGCCTGGTACGCCTAGAACGCTTGAGGTGTGTACTTTCAGGGAACATGTGGTTTGTGGGGGGTATTTTAATAGAAAAGTGGTGTTTTGGTTGAAAAAGCGCAAGGTGCGCACTTTGTCTGCAGAGCAGGAAATTTCAAGTGAAATGCCCGTTATGCATACGCTTTGCTTTGGGGTAATTGGCAACCCTACCCTTGGAGGTAGCTATGCATGTTGGGTATTGTTCTGTTCAGAAGACCTTGCCATTTCAGATTTGATTAGTTTTTTTTGGTTAGCGCATGTTTTTTATAGAAAAAATTGGTCTTAATGCTGCATTTTTGCTATTTTTTTAGGGAAATCCAGTACAACCAGTGAGTTTCGGGAAGGCTTGCGCCCAGAAAGCTGCAGCTACGACAACAAGCCTGGTACGTCTAGAACGCTTGAGGTGTGTACTTTCAGCGAACATATGGTTTGTGGGGGGTATTTTTATTGAAAAGTGATGTTTTGGTTGAAAAAGCGCAAGGTGCGCACTTTGTCTGCAGAGCAGGAAATTTCAATGGAAATGCCCGTTATGCATACGCTTTGCTTTGGGGTAATTGGCAACCCTACCCTTGGAGGTAGCTATGCATGTTGGGTATTGTTCTGTTCAGAAGACCTTGCCATTTCAGATTTGATTAGTTTTTTTTGGTTAGCGCATGATTTTTATAGAAAAATTTGGTCTTAATGCTGCATTTTTGCTATTTTTTTAGGGAAATCCGGTACAACCAGTGAGTTTCGGGAAGGCTTGCGCCCAGAAAGCTGCAGCTACAACAACAAGCCTGGTACGCCTAGAACGCTTGAGGTGTGTACTTTCAGGGAACATGTGGTTTGTGGGGGGTATTTTAATTGAAAAGTGGTGTTTTGGTTGAAAAAGCGCAAGGTGCGCACTTTGTCTGCAGAGCAGGAAATTTCAAGTGAAATGCCCGTTATGCATACGCTTTGCTTTGGGGTAATTGGCAACCCTACCCTTGGAGGTAGCTATGCATGTTGGGTATTGTTCTGTTCAGAAGACCTTGCCATTTCAGATTTGATTAGTTTTTTTTGGTTAGCGCATGTTTTTTATAGAAAAAATTGGTCTTAATGCTGCATTTTTGCTATTTTTTTAGGGAAATCCAGTACAACCAGTGAGTTTCGGGAAGGCTTGCGCCCAGAAAGCTGCAGCTACAACAACAAGCCTGGTACGTCTAGAACGCTTGAGGTGTGTACTTTCAGCGAACATATGGTTTGTGGGGGGTATTTTTATTGAAAAGTGATGTTTTGGTTGAAAAAGCGCAAGGTGCGCACTTTGTCTGCAGAGCAGGAAATTTCAATGGAAATGCCCGTTATGCATACGCTTTGCTTTGGGGTAATTGGCAACCCTACCCTTGGAGGTAGCTATGCATGTTGGGTATTGTTCTGTTCAGAAGACCTTGCTATTTCAGATTTGATTAGTTTTTTTTGGTTAGCGCATGATTTTTATAGAAAAATTTGGTCTTAATGCTGCATTTTTGCTATTTTTTTAGGGAAATCCGGTACAACCAGTGAGTTTCGGGAAGGCTTGCGCCCAGAAAGCTGCAGCTACAACAACAAGCCTGGTACGCCTAGAACGCTTGAGGTGTGTACTTTCAGGGAACATGTGGTTTGTGGGGGGTATTTTAATTGAAAAGTGGTGTTTTGGTTGAAAAAGCGCAAGGTGCGCACTTTGTCTGCAGAGCAGGAAATTTCAAGTGAAATGCCCGTTATGCATACGCTTTGCTTTGGGGTAATTGGCAACCCTACCCTTGGAGGTAGCTATGCATGTTGGGTATTGTTCTGTTCAGAAGACCTTGCCATTTCAGATTTGATTAGTTTTTTTTGGTTAGCGCATGTTTTTTATAGAAAAAATTGGTCTTAATGCTGCATTTTTGCTATTTTTTTAGGGAAATCCAGTACAACCAGTGAGTTTCGGGAAGGCTTGCGCCCAGAAAGCTGCAGCTACAACAACAAGCCTGGTACGTCTAGAACGCTTGAGGTGTGTACTTTCAGCGAACATATGGTTTGTGGGGGGTATTTTTATTGAAAAGTGATGTTTTGGTTGAAAAAGCGCAAGGTGCGCACTTTGTCTGCAGAGCAGGAAATTTCAATGGAAATGCCCGTTATGCATACGCTTTGCTTTGGGGTAATTGGCAACCCTACCCTTGGAGGTAGCTATGCATGTTGGGTATTGTTCTGTTCAGAAGACCTTGCCATTTCAGATTTGATTAGTTTTTTTTGGTTAGCGCATGATTTTTATAGAAAAATTTGGTCTTAATGCTGCATTTTTGCTATTTTTTTAGGGAAATCCGGTACAACCAGTGAGTTTCGGGAAGGCTTGCGCCCAGAAAGCTGCAGCTACAACAACAAGCCTGGTACGCCTAGAACGCTTGAGGTGTGTACTTTCAGGGAACATGTGGTTTGTGGGGGGTATTTTAATTGAAAAGTGGTGTTTTGGTTGAAAAACTGCAAGGAGAGCAAAATGGTTGAGTTTTCTTTCAAAATTGGCTCAGTCGCTATTTTCAGTTTTACGTGTCTCCTGGGCAAGAAAGGGTGTCTACCAATACATATGTGGTACTGTTGCAATCGGGAGCAATAAGGCTTTTACACACAATATGATTTCCTGAAATAACTTGCATGTTTTATTAAGAAAACGCACTACAAATTGTAAAAAAAATGTTTTTTTGTTTTTTTTTAACATATTTTCCACAAAAATATTTAAAAAACACTGACAATCTTACAAACAAGACACTTCATGTTAAAGCCCAGACTGTGCTGAAAAAAACAATATATAATTTTCCAGGGAAATACTGGGAAATCCCTTCAAAAATCACAGTTGAACATGTGGAGCGCAAAATAGTGCAAAATGGTCTGGCAACAAAGGGTGACAAAATCTCAAGGTAGGCTGGCGGTTAAAGGGTTAAAAGTGAAAAAGTGACTTTCTTTACAAAATGCAAAAGGTTAGTAGACAGGTACTCTTCAAATATTTATGCTAGTATTTGGGATGCCCCCTGGTGATAGGCAAAGGCTAGCTGCTTTAACCCTTCTAGTGGCAGCTACGTGAGTCTCACGTAGCAGCCTCTCCTACCGTTTAGTGCCAGCTACGTGAAACTCACGTAGCTGACTTTAAACCCCCACAGTAAAAAAAATATAAAAGTAAAAAACTCACCTGATCCCTCGTTGGATCGCGCCAGGTCTTCTCTTCTCCCGGGGGGCATCTGATCCCCCCCCCCCCGGGGCTCTTCTGTCTTCAGGAAGGCGCCCGAAATAGTGCCCCCCCCCCCACTTCAGCCGCTGGCAAAAACTGTAAAATAAAATAAAAAATTAAAAAGAGAAATGACATTTACTCAACTGCAGCCCCGATTCCTCCCGCGGGGTCTCCTCTTCACCGGGGGGGGGGGGGCTCCGATCGCCCCACTGGGCTCTTTCGTGGTGAGGAGAGGGTGAGAAATCACCCTCTCCCCCCACTTCCTGGGTCAGGACTGCTAGCCCCGCCCCACACCTGTCACCCGGCAGCCGGGACTCGAAGCTCAACTGCTGTTGGAGATCGGAGGAGGAGGGCTGGTTACCAGCTCTCCTCCACCAATCTCCAGCAGCTGTCATCTGAGCATCGTGGGACATGATCGGGATATCAAAGGTGAGTAGGAAAAAAAAAAGTAATCTTTTTTCTTATGTGTGTCTGTGTGTTTATTTTACATTTAACCCTTTGTGAACTGGTAAGGGGTCCATGAGACCCCTATACCAGTTCACAAGGCTGGGGGCTGGCAAGTCACCTGCAACTAGTGGGTGACTTGCCATTAACCCCCCACACCCCAATTACCTGCCTCCCCAAAGCCCAGGGGGGGGGGCAGAAGAGCCCGAGCCCACACAGGGTATGTGAGCTTGTAGGCTGCAGGGTGGGGGGCCACAAAAATTGGCCCCTGCACCCTGTTCCTACAAGCCCCCATAGCTGGTCCTTGGCTGGGTATGACAGGTAGGGGGGACCCTACATCATTTTTTGGGAGGGGGACCCTATGTCATTTCTTTTAATTAACCCCTTATGTTTATAGTGTGGATAGTAGTTGAATTTATTTGTAAATGTTATAAAGTGCTCTTTTCAGTTTGGGGGGTTTCCTGGGCAAGAATGGGGGGGCTACCGATACATATTTGGTACCATTGTAATCAAGAGAAGTGGGGCTATCACATGCAATATGGTTGTCATTAATAAAACAAATTTTTTAGTTAAAATAAAGGAGACAATTGTCTAAAAAAATATATTTTTATTTTTTTTTTGTTTTTCTATGCAAAAATATTTAAAAAACAGTAAAAAAAAATTACAAATAAGACATTTCATGTTAAAGCCTAAACTCTGCTGCAAAAAATATGTATATAATTTTTCTGGAAATTCCAGCAAAAATCACAGTTAAACATGGTGCAAAATGGGGAAAAATGACCTGTCAACAGAGAGTGACAAAACTTCAAGTAGGCTGGCAATTAAAAGGGTTAATAGTACCTATGCATGTTGGGTATTGTTCTGCTCAGGGGACCTTGCACTTTCAGATTGAGCTTGTTTTTTCTTGTTTGCATATTGATATTTTAGGAAAACATGTTTTTTCTGCTTTTTTATAACTTTTTTAAGGGAAACCCTGTGCAACCTAAGAATTCTTCAAAGGATTACTTCCAGAAAGATGATCCCACTACAACAAGCTCAGTACGCTTAGAAAGCTTAACATGTGTAATTTCAGGGAATATATGGTTTATGGGGGATATTCCAAATGTAAAGGGTTGTTTTGGTTAAAAAATTGCAAGGTGCACACTTTGTCAGCAGAGCTTTCAGATTTTACTTGTTTTTTCTTGCTTGCATATAGTTTTTTTTTAGGAAAATGTGGCTTTGATTCTTCTTTTTTTTTAGGGAAACTGTGCAACCAAATAATTGATTGAGGGATTACTTCCACAAAACTACACCCACATAAACAAGCCTGGTACGCCTAGAAAGTAGAGATGAGCGAACTTTTAAAAAATTCGATTCGGCTGATTCGCCGAATTTTCCGACAAAATTTGTTTCGGTTCGAATTTATTTGCGAGGAATCGCTATTAAAAATGGCTATTTTTGAGCTTCCTAGAGCCTCAATAGGGTTGTAAACCATTCTGCCTTGCTGTAACACGCATAGGATGCGTGCTGGGTTAGTGAAATAATACTGTAAATAATTATGACATGCAGATCAGAGGCATCGCTATTAGAATCGCAGAGAGGCACAATTACAGAAAGTTGAGGTGGCATCACTATGAGGGGCCCCTATATTGCCTGAAAAACACACCCTGGAGCTGGCAGCAGCAGGAGGCCATACATTGGCTCAAAGAGACACTGGAGTCGGCAGCAGGAGAAGCAGGAGGCCAAAAATTGGCTGAATGACACCCTGGAGCTGCAAGCAGCAGCAGCAGGAGCCCAAACATTGCTTAAAAGAGACACAGGAGTTGGCAGCAGCAGCAACAGGAGGCCAAAATTGCTTAAAAGACACACTGGAGTTGGCAGCAGCAGGAGCCCAAACATTGCTTGAAAGAGACACTGGAGTTGGCAGCAGGAGCAGCAAGAGCCCAAACATTGCTTGAAAGACACACTGGAGTTGGCAGCAGGAGCAGCAGGAGCCGAAACATTGATTGAAAGACACACTGGAGTTGGCAGCAGGAGCCCAAAAAATTGGCTGAATGACACCCTGGAGTTGCAAGCAGCAGCAGCAGGAGCCCAAACATTGCTTAAAAGAGACACTGGAGTTGGCAGCAGCAGCAGGAGGCCAAAATTGCTTGAAAGACACACTGGAGTTGGCAGCAGCAGCAGCAGGAGCCCAAACATTGCTTGAAAGACACACTGGAGTTGGCAGCAGGAGCAGCAAGAGCCCAAACATTGCTTGAAAGACACACTGGAGTTGGCAGCAGGAGCCCACAAATTGGCCTAAAGACACACTGGAGTTGCAAGCAGCAGCAGCAGGAGCCCAAAATTGCCAGAAAGACACACCCTGGAGTTGGCAGCAGCATTAAGAGAACATATACAGATTTTCGGCACAGATATCTTATCCGAAGAATATTAATAAAAAGTAAGAGTAACGTAAAGCAATTTCTCAATAATTACTTGTGGTCTGATGCAGAGGAATGTCTGTAACTGGAGAGCAGCACCTTAAATCTGTTTTGCACGATCCATATTTCTTTAGTGTTGGTCTGGCCCCATGATCAATCTACTCTAATGCATCAGGCATTGGTGGGTGGAAATCTTGGCTGATCCATGCCCGATTCATTTCCATGCAGGCCACTCTCTGAAAAAAAAACATTTTTGAAGCATACTGGAGCACATTGAATTGCTCTCATCAGAGCATCACTTACGCACATCTAAGAGTTTTATCATTTTGTTCGTGTTAAAGTCTTCAGGGCCTAGTTACTAAAGACCATAGATAGTTACACACCTGCTGCTCTTTTCGACAAATCCTGTTTTAAGTGTAGTGTAGCGTTTTGTCCTCCCCTCATATACGTACTAAGTATGTCAGGCAGAGAAGTGGCAGGATGGGCACAGAGAAGTTGCAGAGGCCTAAATTCATGAAGCAGAGGTTGCAGCAGACTAGGGGTGAGTGGCAACAGGAGTCTCAGTGAGAGGACTGATCTCCCGGGATCAGCTAGCGGTCGTGTCTTGACCAGCAACTCATCTGCCATCATCCATTGGTTAACACGATCATCCACTGCATCACAAGTGACACCTGACACCCCCAGTCAACTGTCGGTTATGTCTTATGCTTAGGGTTCAGCTCCACTATTCAGTGAGGACGATCTGATAATCAGAAAAATCAGCAGCTACTGCCCAGCCAAGAAGTGGAAGAGACACTCGCCGCTTCTTCCACTAGGCGGGCAAGTAGTGATGAGGAGAGTGGCGTGGGAGGTGGTGTTGCAAGCGTTTTGGCTTCTTAAGCAGACACTGTTGAGGAACCTGAGGAGGACATCAGTGAGTTTTGAGGGCACTTTTAAAGGCTTGGAGTGATGGAGAGTGACAGATTTAGCGGCCAGCATGGTGGCAGAAGGGGAAAGTATGGAGGCAAATGTGCTCGGGGTAGACCACTTGCGCGGCAGGCTATCTTCCCAGGAGGTAGTGGAAGAGGGTCCCTGGAGCTGGCGGCGGCGGCAGCAGCAGCAGCAGTGAATTAGTGCAGACTGTTGGTAGGAAAAATCAGCTACAGGGCCATGTGGCAGTTTTTCATCAAGCATCCGCAGGAGGTTAACATGGCTATATGAAAGATGTGTAGGCAGAAGGTGAAGTGTGGCCAGGGTCCCAATGTTGGACCCACAGCCCTGCGTCAACATTTGCAGCATCACCATAAAGTGGCCTGGGAGAGTTGGCTCCTAAGTGGTGGTCCAGCCTGCTGCAATACCCAGTGGCACGCCGCTCTCTGTTCCAGCCAGCCAAGGCTCCACCATACCCATCCTCTGTCACTCCAGATGCTCCTCCTACTCTTAATCCGAGTCAGTCATTCCGCCAGCAATCCATTGGCCAAGCCATGTCAAAGAGACAACAGTATGTGCCCACTCATCCAACGT
The DNA here is from genome assembly GCA_027917425.1 of Gastrophryne carolinensis. Taxonomy (NCBI): domain Eukaryota; kingdom Metazoa; phylum Chordata; class Amphibia; order Anura; family Microhylidae; genus Gastrophryne; species Gastrophryne carolinensis. The sequence goes on along the minus strand of CM051234.1, from coordinate 644,107,323 downwards.
TCAGAAGCTAAATGTGCTCCTGTATAAGTTGCTGGTGCTGCAGTCCCTCCCTTCTGAGTTGGTGGACCTTTCAGAGAACTGATGGCTTGTGCCGAGCTGAGGTGGAGAGTCCCATGCTGTCATTTCTTTGTGAAGAAGGCAGTACCAGCCCTGTACAATTTTGTTGAACAGAAGGTGGGCCAGTCCTTTAGCCTGTCAGTGTGTACCAAAGTGCACAGCAGTGCCTACGTCTGGAGCTGTAACTACGCTCAGGGACAATACATATCCTACTACTGGGACTACTGTGTGATTGTGGTTCCTGCACAACCACAACAGCAACTTGAACAGGTCCCTCCGCTGTGGCCTCCAAGCTCCTAGGCCTTTGTGCCTGTGACAGTGCACTTGCACTTAGCAATGGTGTCACAGAAAAAAGTGGCTAATTGTCAATTACATATTAATAGTTAACATTTATCTTATTTGAACATATTTATAATAATAACATATAATAACATATAACATAGCAACAATAACATCTAACATGATAACAGTAACATATAAAATGTATTCATTTTTTTTTTTGGATATTTTTTTTTCATATTTTGTATTTTTTAAAAACACACACACACACACACACACACACACACACACACACACACACACATATTATATATATATATATATATATATATATATATATATATATATATATTTGTATTTTTTTTGAATTTTTTTAAATATTTTTTTTCCATTGTCTTTTTTTAATATTTTGTGAATTTTTGTACAATTTTTTATTTTTTATTTTTTATTTGTATTTTGTTTTTTCTAAATATTTTTTTTTCCCAGTGCCCTTCCAGCCTACCATGTGTGCAGGACACGGCGGTTTCACGCTGTTCTTCACATGGTTTGCCTTGAGCCACAGAGCCACACATGGGAGGAAATGAGAACTCAATAAATTAAATCATGGCTTACTCCACGAAAACTGCAAATGGGACCCAGTTTGACTGACACTGGGAAGAACATCTTGTCTGCGCTGCGACAAGGAAGCCTGAGCCATGCGTCCTGCCATGACACACGTGTTCAATCTAGTTGTCAAGCGTTTTCTGAAGTCTTCCCCCATCTGCAAGACATCCTAACAACGGGAAGGAAACTTTGCATGCACTTCAGCCACTCCTACTCCTCCAAGCCCACCCTTCTTGAGCTTCAGTGTCAGAACGGTATCCCCCAACATAGTCTGATTTGCGATGTTTCCACCCGTTGGAATTCCACCCTCCATATGCAGGATCGACTATAGGAACAGAGAAAAGCCATCACGGATTTCTTGATGATCCAAACGGATAGGGGGACTCCCCTGTGTAACTTCAATGTAAACCAGTGGTAGCTCATACGTGACACCTGCCGTTTGCTCAGGCCCTTTGAGGAAGCTATTTTATTAGTCAGTCGCCAGGACTATGAGATGAACGATGAGATTCCACTGCTTCATGTACTACAACACATGTTGGAAACCATGGCTGGTCAGGGCACTAGAGACATGGCGCATACATTTCACAGCCACATGAAGCCTGTGGGGGCTGAAGTGGAGGAGGAGGAGGGGGTGGGGCACAGCAAAACACAGTTTAGGTTTGACAAAATGACCATTTTATCTAGGCATCTGACAGGAGAGGAGGAGCAGGAGCAGCCAGAGGAGCTAGAGGGTTGTGAGGAAGGTGAGACAGAGGACCCAGACACACTGTGGCAGTTTGCAGTGGAGATGGAGACAGGTAGTCCCTCCGAGTCACTTGCACAAATGGCACGATGCATGCTCACGTGCTTGCGTAGTGACCACAGAATTGTCTCCATTTGTCAGCGGGATGACTTCTGGCTCTCCACCTTATTGGACCCTCGCTTCTGGCACAAAATGGGGGAATTTTTTACTCCCACTGAGAGGGAGGACAAACTGACCTACTACAGAGACATCCTACAGTCAGTTGGGCGATGTCTATCTGCGCCATGGTCCATACTCTCGCAGGTCTGACTCGGGGGGAACTCTGCACTCAACTTCCACTGCCATGGCTGCCGGGGGGGTGGCAGCAGCAGCAGCAGCTCCATCAGCAGCAGCCTCAGTATTCAGTCACTAATGAGTAGCTTTCTACACCCGCATAGTGAGTCTACTCATGAGCAGCAGGAAGACCTGGAGCAGGACCTGAACCAGCAAGTCATGTCATACCTTGACATGACCATGCCAGCACACCTTGAGGATCCGCTGGACTTCTGGGCAGCCAAACTTGACTTGTGGCCGCAACTAGCAGAGTTTGCCCTGGAAAAGCTGTCCTGCCCGGCCAGTAGTTGATTTAGATGGCAACTGGGCTGCTCTATGTTATGCTGCAAAATGGCAAATTTACCTCACAGTATAAGCTATTGCCCCTCAGATTTACACAGGGGCTGCTCTATATTATGCTGCAAAATGGCAAATTTACCTCACAGTATAAGCTATTGCCCCTCAGATTTACACAGGGGCTGCTCTATATTATGCTGCAAAATGGCAAATTTACCTCACACTATAAGCTATTGCCCCTCAGATCTACACAGGGCCTGCTCTATATTATGCTGCAAAATGGCAAATTAACCTCACAGTATAAGCTACTGCCCCTCAGATTGACACAGGAGCTGCTCTATATAATGCTGCAAAATGTCAAATTTACCTCACAGTATAAGCAAATGCCCCTCAGATTTACACAGGGCCTGCTCTATATTATGCTGCAAAATGGCAAATTTACCTCACAATTTAAGCTATTGCCCCTCAGATTGACACAGGAGCTGCTCTATATAATGCTACAAAACCAAGAGCATATTTAACTCACACAATATAACCTATTTCTCAGGTTTACATAGGGACTGCTCTATGTAATGGTGCAAAACCATGAATTTACCTCACAATATAAACTATTGCTGCTCCATATAATGGTGCAAAACTGAATTTATCTCACAATATAAACTATTACTCCTCAGGTTTATATAGGGGCTGCTGTTTATAACCATGCAAAACCATGAATTTACCTCATAATATAAACTATTGCCCCTCAGATTTACACAGGGCCTGCTCTATATTATGCTGAAAAATGGCAAATTTACCTCACAGTATAAGCTATTGCCCCTCAGATTTACACAGGGCCTGCTCTATAGAATGCTACAAAACCAAGAGCGGATTTAACTCACACAATATAACCTATTTCTCAGGTTTATATAGGGACTGCTCTATGTAATGGTACAAAACCATGAATTTACCTCATAATATAAACTATTGCCCCCCAGATTTACTCAGGGGCTGCTCCATATAATGGTGCAATATAAACTATTGCTGCTCTGATTTACACAGGAGGGCCACTCTAAAGAATGGTGAAACATGGCGTATTTAGCTCACAATATAACATAGATTGCAAAATTAGATTTTCAGACAGGGCCTGCTCTATAAAATATATATAATAGTGCAAAACAGCGAATTAACCTCACAATACTGTCAGGGCCGTATTTACCACTAGGCACGGGTAGGCACGTGCCTCGGGCGGAGCTACCGACAGGGGCGGGTACGGGGCGGCGACCAACAACAATTTAATAAAAAAAAAATCACTTGCAATCAGTGATGCCCCTTTCTTGGTCGGGGATGCAGGGAGGACGGGAGAAGTGAGCTGTTCTTCACTCCACACAATACTGCACGCTGCTGCCCCCTGTGGACACAGGCTGCTACTGATTGTATGAGCTGCCTTCAGGAAGCAGCACACAGCCAGCACGTTATGGAGCCCGCCCTCCCATACACACATGTGTGTCACAAAACTACAGCTTGGTCCTGAAATGAAGGAGAAATGGAAGCTCACAGAATGAATCCAGCATCGGCATGCCACATGTGAGTTTAGTAATGGAGGGGGGAATGGAGTCTGATTCTGCCTTGTGTGATTGCTGAGTAGGGCTGCAGGCAGAGCTGCACGTTTCTCAGCAGGCAGAGTAACCCTTTAGGAAGCCTTTCTCTGTGTCCCAGATTATCTCACATTGCTAGATGCTGCTGTGCCCTGCCATTTGTCCAGTCACAGAGTGTGTGTCAATGCCTCCACACTTTCTTATTTTACTTTACAGCAGTCCCTGTCATCAATAGACTTTTTATCTTGCCACCAGTTAAAGAGGAAGTAAAGTCAGCATAGAATTGGGATGCCCCTCTGTACAGTGTCACCCTACAAACATGATGTCAAGCCTAATACTGCTGATGCAGTGGCCGTACTTAGCAGAAGGTTCTTCACAGCGGGGCATCATTGATCTGGGATGTTCTATGCAGCCAGTTTTGAGAGACTTTACTCACTTTAAAGCAGCTGACTGCCATACCATTCTGGGATCCCAGAAATGACATCCCAAAGTATGGCGATCAGTCAGGAGGGGTTTCCAATGAAAGAAACGATTATTTGGTTTTGGGATGCCCCTGAAAATTCTCTGTCTGGGCCAAAAGTCTAAATTAGGATTTTGCTTAAAACCCAATAAAGTGACTTTATTGGGGTCTCTCCTTTCCTTATTTGGATGCCCCATTGTGCATGTCCCCCTGGATTACCTGTAAACTCACCCTCTCACCATCTCCATGGTGCATGCGCAGGGTTCTCAGCCAATCAGCATAGCTCATTCCATACAGATTTACTTTGCTGTACTGACGTCAGTGCAGCAAGTAAATCTGAATAGAGTGAGCCCCCCCGCCACTACCTCTAGCTGTGGGTGTGATCGTGCTGGCCATTCAGAAAGGCCTGGCATATATGCACACCTAGCTACAGGTATGCTGGGGATGCAGCTGTGGCACAGAGATGCTGCGTGTGCTGTTGGAAGAGGTGAGTAGATCGGGCAATCCAGAGGGTTTCACACACTGGGACATCTCCATTTGGGATGCTATATAATGAGGTAGACCAACCCCCCCCCCCCAAAAAAAAATCTTATAGACTCAAGGGAGTGCTCCACTTTAACTTGACTCTAGAGGGAATTTTAGTTGAACTCCTCACACATGGTATTGAAGGGCACTGCTATTGTTTTCCACTATTAACAGCTCAGAACAATGGCTCTTTAGATAGGACGATTCCCCTTAAAGTGGACCAACACCCAGGGGTGATCGGCCCGGGAATCTATAAGATTCCCGGGCCGATCACCTCCCTCACCGCGGGACATCCGAGATCGGGATGTCCCGCGGTGAGGGACCCCCCCCAAAAGCCCCCAAAAACTCACCTGATCGGCGGCGGCAGCGGCCCCGCCGCCTCCCGCGCCCCTCTGGGCGTGCCCGCGCCGGCCGTTCGGCACTACAAATGTTTTTATTTTTTTGCACAAATTTTACCCAAAAGTATTGAGAATACACTAAAAAAAGGCCAAACAAGACATTGCATTTTGAAGCTCAGACTCTGCTGGAAAAAACAATATATAATTTTCCTGGAAAATCCCTGGAAATCACTTCAAAAATTAAGGTTGAACATATGTTGCGCCAAATAGTGAAACGTGGTCTGGCAACAAAGGGTGACAAAAATTCTAGGAAGGCTGGCACTTAAAGGATTAAAAGTGAAAACGTGACTTTCTTTACAAAATTCAAAAGGTTAGCAGACAGGTACTCTTAAATATTTATGCTAGTATTTGGGATGCCCTCTGGTGAAAGGCAAAGGCTGGCTGCTTTAAAAGTGAAAAAGTGACTATTTTGAACATAATGCAAAAGGTTAGTAGACAGCTACTCTTAAATATTTATGCTAGTATTTGGGATGCCCCCTGGTGAAAGGCAAAGGCTGGCTGCTTTAAAAGTGACTTTCTTTACAAAATGCAAAAGGTTAGTAGACAGGTACTCTTAAAATATTTATGCTAGTATTTGGGATGCCCCCTGGTGAAAGGCAAAACCTGGCTGCTTTAAAAGTGAAAAAGTGACTTTCTTTACAATATGCAAAATGTTAGTAGACAGGTACTCTTAAAATATTTATGCTAGTATTTGGGATGTCCCCTGGTGAAAGGCAAAACCTGGCTGCTTTAAAAGTGAAAAAGTGACTTTCTTTACAAAATGCAAAAGGTTAGTAGACAGGTACTCTTAAAATATTTATGGTAGTATTTGGGATGCCCCCTGGTGAAAGGCAAAGGCTGGCTGTTTTAAAAGTGAAAAAGTTACTTTCTTTTCAAAATCCTAAAGGTTAGCAGACAGGTACTCTCAAAATATTTTTGCTAGTATTTGGGATCCCCCCCTGGTGAAAGGCAAAGGCTGGCTGCCTTAAACGTGAAAAAGTTGCTTTCTTTACAAAATGCAAAAGGTTGTTAGACAGGTACTCTTAAAATATTTATGCTAGTATTTGGGATGCCCCCTGGTAAAAGGCAAAGGCTGGTTGCTTTAAAAGTGACTTTCTTTACAAAATGCAAAAGGTTAGCAGACAGGTACTATAAAAATATTTATGCTAGTATTTGGGATGCCTCCTGGTGAAAGGCAAAGGCTGGTTGCTTTAAAAGTGAAAAAGTGACTTTACAAAATGCAAAAGGTTAGTAGACAGGTACTCTTCAAATATTTATGCTAGTATTTAGGATGCCCCCTGGTGAAAGGCAAAGGCTGGCTGCTTTAAAAGCGAAAGAAAAGCAATTCTGTGAGTACTCACCTGAAGAATTGTTTTTGTTCTTGCATGTCACTGCCCGCTTCGGTATTCATAACAGTTGGCTTATTCCGCCACAAGGTGGCGCAGTGGTACTGCAGAAAGCTGTGGCATCTCCCGGCTCCCTATAAAAACGGGATTAACCATAGAGTTCCCAGCGTAGACAAGCAGTGAGACAAGAACCCCAATTAATTTGGAACAATCACCATAAAGAGGCAACCAAGAACAATGATAACAAGGCTGGGGCGAAGCGGGCCGTGCCATGCAAGAACAAAAACAATTCTACAGGTGAGTACTCACAGAATTGCTTTTTTCTTTATTGCATGGCACGGCCCGCTTCGGTATTTATAACAGTTGGGACATCCAAAAGTAGTGTCCAAAAGTAGGGTGGGATTCCCAATGAGTAACGGCCAGTAGTTCAAGTCACTACCGCCTGAAGCACCTTGCGGCCAAAAGCAGCATCTGCTGAGGCCTTTACACCTTGTAAAACTTGGAAAAGGTATGAACAGACCAAGTAGCAGCCTTGCAAACTTGTTCAACAGAATCTTGGTGCTGAAAAACCCAAGAGGCACCAATAGCAAGAGTGGAATGAGCAGTAATCCTAAAGGGAGGATTCTTCACCTTAGCAGAATAGGCTTGAACCACCGCCTGACGGATCCAATTGCTGATAGTGGATTTAGCCGGAGGCAAACCCTTCCTAGGTCCAGAAGTGAGAACAAAAAGAGCATCAGACTTCCTGAAAGGCTCAGTAGCGACCAAATAACACTTCAGAGCCCTGACCACATCCAGAGAATGCAGTGTCCGCTCCTTGGAATTAGAAGAATTAGGACACAATGAAGGCAAGACAATGTCCTGATTGAGATGAAAGGCAGACACAACCTTAGGCAAGAAATCCGGCTTAAGCCGAAACCCCACCTTATCCCGATGCCTCTCAAAATAAGGAGGTTTGATGGAGAGTGCCGCTAGCTCAGAAACTCGCCTTACAGAAGCTCAAAGGGAGGCCCTGCAGAGCAGACAACTCCAGATTCAAGTCCCAAACTGGTAGCAAAGGCTTACGGGGCGGACGTACATGACTAACACCGTGGAAAAAGGTTTTAACCAACCTGTGATTGGCAAAGGATCTTTGGATATTTGGAAAAATTGCCAGAGCTGAATTTGAGGGTACTAAGTTGAAGGCCCAGATCCAAACCATGTTGCAAGAATTCCAGAATCCTGGGAATAGAAAACACCCGACAGGGAAGAGACTTGGACTCACACCAGGCAATGTAAGCATGCCAGACCCTGTAATAGATAAAGGACGAGGACTTCTTCCTAGCCTGAATCATGGTATCAGCAACAGAGGTAGGCAATCCCTTTTCCATCAAGATGGAGGTTTCAGCAGCCAAGCCGTTAAAGCTAGCATTTGTAATTTGGGATAGCGTAGCTGCCCCTGAGTGAGAACATCTGGATCCTTGGGCAAGACTTACCGGTCTACTGCCAACTGCACGACGTCTGCGAACCACACTCTCCTTGACCAACAAGGGGCACCAGGATGGCTGGCACCCCCTCCTGGGCTATCTTGCACATGACCCTGCCCAGGAGAGGAAACAGAGGGAACACATAGAGAAGCCAAAACTCCGTCCAAGGCATTGCCAGGGCATCGGGGGCGAAGGCCAGAGGATCCCGAGACAGAGAAACAAATCTGGGAAGTTTGTGATTGTGACGGGACACAAACAGGTCCATGTCCGGCTGACCCCAGCGGTGACACAGGGAGAGAAACACCTGGTTGTTGAGGGACCATTCCCCCAGACGAGACGTCCCCCTGCTCAGGGAGTCCGCCACCTGGTTCTCCACCCCCGGGATGTAGAACGCCGAGATGCAGGGAACATGCTGTTCCACCTAAGACAGATTTAGGGACACTTCCTTGAAGGCTCGCTTGCTCCGCATCCCTCCCTGATGATTGATGTAGGCAACAGCCGTCTGGTTGTCTGAGCGGATCTGAACAACCCGACCCCGAAGGTGTGTGGTCAGGTGAGAAAGAACCAACCTGATCGCCCTCAGTTCCAGGACGTTGATGGAAGCATGGGCCTCTTGTGGGCCCCACCAATCCTGGAACTTTAGAGACTTCCAGAAGCCTCCCCAACCAGTCAGACTGGCATCTGTGGTGACCGTCTCGCAGCACGGAAGGTCCTGCCCCCAGAAGGTTCCTTGAGTCCAGCCACCAAGAGAGGGACCATCTGGCCAGAGGAGACAGAGCTAATTCCTGATCCAGGGACACAGGGTCCCGATCCCAAACAGACAAGAGGTGCAACTAATGAGGTCTCATGTGAAACTGAGCAAAGGGGACTGCCTCGAAGCAGGACACCATCAGGCCCACCAACTGCATCCCCTGATGGATGGAGGAATGAGGACACGAGAGCAGAGCCTATGCCTGATTCTGAAGACCCTCCACCTTCTGCTGAGGAAGGAACACCTTGACCTGAGAGTTATCCAGAGTCATGCCCAGAAAGGACCTCACCAAGGACGGAGATAGCGAAGACTTGGGATAGTTGATTACCCAGCCGAAGGACTCTAGAGTGGAGGTCACCACCTGAGCGTCCTGCTCGGCCTGAGGAAGGGACTTGGCCACAATCAGGATGTCGTCCAGGTAAGGAGTGATGCAGATGCCCTGGTTTCGTAACAGAGCCATCACTCCCGCCAGTATGTTGGTGAACACCCGAGGCGCCCAGGTGATACCGAAGGGTAGAGCCACAAACTGGTAATGCTGATCCTCCAGCGCGAACCTTAGAAATCTCTGATGACCTGGGAAGATAGGCACATGAAGATAAGCATCCTTGATGTCGACAGTGGTCATGTAGTCGCCCTGGCGAAGGGTACTGACAGCGGAAAGTAGCGTCTCCATACGAAAATGCTTGAATCTGACAAATTTGTTGAGGCCCTTCAGGTCCAAAATGGGCCTCAGAGAGCCGTCCTTTTTGGGGACCGTAAAAAGATTGGAATAGTACCCCTGACCCTGTTCTTGATGGGACAAAGGACAAATGACCCCTGACTCTAACAGGCATTGAACCGCCAGAAGCAACCCTTGAGCAGACAGGGGGTTTAAAGACATCCGGGATCTGATGAATCTTGGGGTCGGCCAGGCTGCAAACTTGTAACCGGAGGACACCACCTCCTGAATCCACCGGTCTGAGACGTGAAGCCTCCAGACGTGAGCAAAGAGCCGAAGCCGTCCCGCCACCCGGATGGGGCTTGAAACCCCAGGAGAGACCGGGATGACCACGGGATCTGCCACAGCCCCAAGAATCTCTGCGGCCACTAGAGAGGAGGGAGCCACAGCCTCCTCTGGGAGTACGAAGGGAAGGGAGGGGGACGGAGGACCCCCCGAAAGGGCCGAGACTGCCTCCTACGCTGAGGTAGCCTGCCATTCTTGGCTAGAACATCAAGACGCTCCCCAAAGAGCCACAGCCCCGCGAAGGGGAGTCCAGTGAGAGCTTTCTTAGCAGCAGTGTCAGCTGCCCACAGGCGCAACCAGAGTGGCGCATAGCCACCAAGAGTGCCGAGGCCCTACCGCTCAGCCGCACAGTCTCATCCATAGCATTAAGGATAAAGGCCACAAAATCAAAGCAAAGCAAGAGAGTCCTATATTCCTCCCCCCTGCTACCAGCCATAGCGCCATCAAGGAGACACTTGAGCAGTTTCTTAAGGGCAATAGCTGTAATGGCAGCAGCACAGGCTGGGCACAATCCAGCCCCCACACAGGTAAAAGCATGGCAGGCCAGCTTATCCATGCGCCGGTCCTCACTGTCCCTCAGAGTGGTGGTGTCAGAGGAAGGCATGACCGAGGTATTGGACAAGCCTAGCATGGGAGCGTCCACCTCAGGGGGAAATGACCACCTCTTAACTAGATCATCAGGGATAACTTTTATCCAAACCCTTGGGCACAGCAGGCAGCCTGTTAGGACGCTCCCACTCTTTAAGCACCATAGTTGTGAAATGTCCCTGCTCAGGGAACTCCAGACGCTGTTTACCAGGACGAAACAGCTCACCCTGTTTCCTTTTAGCCACCACAGGGGCAGCAATGTGTAATATTTAAAAAATGTGAGACAGCAAATTATCAGTGTCCTCAGGATACCATGAATCCTCCCCTGACTCAGGGTCACTATCACAACCCTCCTGCTGGTCCCCAGAGGAGCCAGAGTCCTAGAGCAGTTCCCCTTCCTCTAGGGTATAACGTCCAGCAGTGACATCAAATTCCTCATACACCTCTGTAGCGCGTGAGGGAGTGGAAGTCAGGTGCCGCTTTTTGCCAGAGGCCTTCCTAGGAACAGTCCTGGCAAGCTGCCTCTCAATGCTGGCCACCAAAGAGCCAAATCAGAATGTGACTCCCTGCTAATATCCCCCTCACTGGGGCCAATTGCAGGAGCGGGGGAGTAGGTGAAGCCAAGTGAGGCGCAGAGCTGGGAAGCGAAGCAGGCAAACCAGCTTGGAGCGCAAGAACACTTTCAGTGCATGGCAAGCACACCGTTACACTGTTACTCACAGGGGATACCCCACACATGGAACACAGCCGGGCTTGCCTTGAAGGGCCCCCAAGCATGCTATCCCCAGAAGCCTCCATATGGTGATTAACACAGGCGCAATAGGCCAGCGCTGGGTAAAGGCTAATACAAAAGCCACCCGGGTTGCCCCCAGAAGTCAGTGAAGGGGGGAAGAGGGGGAGGAAGGAGTAGAGCCGGGAGAAACCACAAACCACTGGTATCCCGCCTGAAAGACATAAGCAAAAAACGAGATATGAGCATCCCGCAGCACATACACGAAACGCGTCATCCCCCGGCCCTGCCCCCCCCCAAGAGCGCAAAAATGGCGCTCATGTGACCCTGCCAGCGCCATGACAAAGCAAAAACGCCTCAGGTTATAGCGCCAACCGCCGCGGAGCACAGTACAAAGCGTGCAGCGGCTAAAAAAACACCAAAAAACACACCACATATAACACCACTCGCCGCTAACACCCGCCCCCCCGAACAAAGTCAGAGAGGGGGGAGAGAGAGACGAGAAGGCAGCGGCGAGTATCCAGGCCAGGGAGGGGGGTGGGACCCCTGAAGGAAAAGAAGGGGACACAGTCCCCAAAACACTCACCCTCTCAGAAGCCAGGACAGGAACTCCGCATCCCTAGTAGGCTCACCATAAAGCCTATGGCCGGCTACCCTTTGTGGTACAGGGTCTGCGGCTTGGAGCAGCGCTCCTGGAGCACTTGACCCTAGTGCTCTTCTACCCTCACCCGATCTGTCAGCCAAGGCTGGGAGGCAGTGAGGGTCCAGAAACGGGTGGAAATAGACATGCAGGGCCGCAGGCTTGGTTGTCCCGCTCACCTGCGCAAGAGAGTGTGCGATCTTCTAACTTCGCAGTTTCACTGCAGAGGAAACACTGGGAGCTCTATGGTTAATCCCATTTTTATAGGGAGCCGGGAGATGCCACAGCTTTCTGCAGTACCACTGCGCCCCCTTGTGACGGAATAACCCCAACTGTTATGAATACCGAAGCGGGCCGTGCCATGCAATAAAGAAAAATGACTTTTTTGAACAAAATGCAAAAGGTTAGTAGACAGCTACTCTTCAAATATTTATGCTAGTATTTGGGATGCCCCCTGGTGAAAGGCAAAGGCTGGCTGCTTTAAAAGTAAAAAAGTGACTTGCAAAAGGTTAGCAGACAGGTACTCTTCAAATATTTATGCTAGCATTTGGATGCCACTTGGTGAAAGGCACAGGCTGGCTGCTTTAAACGTGACTTTCTTTACAAAATGCAGAAGGTTAGTAGACAGGTACTCTTAATATATTTATGCTAGTATTTGGGATGCCCTCTGGTGAAAGGCAAAGGCTGGCTGCTTTAAAAGTGAAAAAGTGACTTTTTTTGAACAAAATGCAAAAGGTTAGTAGACAGGTGCTCTTCAAATATTTATGCTAGTATTTGGGATGCCTCCTGGTGAAAGACACAGGCTGGCTGCTTTAAACGTGACTTTCTTTACAAAATGCAGAAGGTTAGTAGACAGGTTCTCTTAAAATATTAATGCTAGCACGCTTTTTAACCCCCCTGACGTTATGATAGAGGCAAATCTAATGGTAACGAAAGCGTTACCATTACATTTGTCTCTGACGCACGGCTCCGCCCCCATGAGCCTCTGCGGCTCACAGAGACGGAACCCGGAAGTGCGACGGACGCCGCAGCCGCGGCTCTCACCTGCGATCGCAGCGGGGACATCGCTGGATCGCAGGGAGAAGGTAAGGAGACTGCGCCGCCCTGCTCCTCGATCCCGAGCGTGACTCGGGGTTACCGCTACTTACAGCGCAAATTAACCCCGAGTCACGCTCGGGATTACCGCTAAGGAGGTTAAAGAATGACACCAGGAAAAGGAAAAAGCTAAATTGGCAGGTGTGGTATTAACACTAAATAGGCTTGAAAGCTAATGCAAACATTGTAAACTGTGTCTGTCTTTCTCCTTTCCTTCACTGTCACAGCCTCTCTTCTTCTCTCTCTGGCTCTATCTGTCCCTCGCTCCTTCTATTAGATATTATCTATCTGTCCCTCGCTCCTTCTGTTAGATATTATCTATCTGTCCCTCTCTCTCCCTGCGTGATCCGCTCTGGCTGCAATACAGTGTCAGAATGAGCTTCCGCAAAATGGCCGCCGCTTATATAGGGCTGTGACAACATCGGGAAGCCTGGCTGCTGATAGGTAGCATGTGACGCCTACCCAGGATTCCTTGCCCTATGGGACATGTCCTGACATGTGGATCCACCATTTTAGATGGGCTGGATAGTAGTAAATGGAGATTTAAGGAAGCGATTGGAGCGATCGAAACGCGGCGATATTCGGAATCGTTACAAATCTAATTTTTCCTGAAATTTGTAACAAATTCGGGTTCGTCAGAATCGATTCGCTCATCTCTAGTGGCGATGGACCAGGATGTAACCATGAATATGTCCCTTTTACTGCACAGCAATGTAGCGCAGGTAAAGCACAATACACATGCTTTACCTGCAGAGCCCAGAGACTTCTATTAGCAGCATTGCAGTTGCACTGTGGGTAAAACACTGGGCCCAGATATGAAAGGGCCCATTTAGTTCCTTGAGCTGTGTTTTCTTCCCGTTTATGAAATGTTATATTGACATGGAATATACTTAATCCAACCTAATGCAAAAAGGATTGTTATGAAAGGGCTCTGACATTTTACACTTGTTAAGTTGGGGGTTTTATGACACTGATGCCATATGGAAAAGCATGCTATTTCCTGGAGCCAGTTCCTAATTGCCCGAGGGGGAGCAAACTAAAGAGGAGTTAAAGTCAGCTCAGCCAATGGCTACCACATCCTCATTTTCTAGTTCATTTTGGCCCCATGGCTGCCTGGCTCCACAGTTGGGGCTTTCTTATATGCATTAAGTTTTACTATACCTGGAATGGTTACTTGCTAATATTGTTGGTTATGTAGCAGGGTTGGCACCATTTATGTCTGTTTTAAAGAGACTGTACACCCAATGACAATATTAAGGCAGCAAACAGCTCACCCGATGCCTGACCCATGTGCCCTTCCTCCATTTCCTGCAGCGCGGAGTAGAAGCAATTGCAGTTCCTCACATTTTGCCCTCCTTTCAATTTAATTTCTCCAGGACCACGCAAAAAGTGGTCTAACTCCTTTTACACCTTTAACTGTCCTTTTGTAGCTCTCAGCGTGAGCGAACCTGGCAAGCCACAGTGGTCCCGCAGTTGTCTCTGACTACAGCAGAGTATGCTCAAAACTAATAAAGCTGCACCATGATACATCCTTTCCAACTAAGCCACATCCCTTAAAGGAGCAGTATCGCAAATTTTTCTTGGTGACTTATATTTAAATGGTACTTTGAATGTAAGTGTTGGAGTAAGAAATACAAATTTAGAAAAAAATGATGTCTGTGTTGTGCAGCTGGAGACTAATAGCTCATGTTTATGTCTGCTGAGTGTTGGGGCCCGACACTCTGGCCTGTTCCACACTGAGGAGAAGGGAAACAATGTAACAAAGTAATCAGCTGTTCAGTGCTGGCAGCCGTCCAGCATAAGATAACAACATTGCCTGGCCAGAACTCATATATCTAAAACAGAAAGAAAAGCTCTAGAAGTCATTTAGCCCATTGGTAAATTCAATGTCAGTTTGAACCAGAGAGTCATTGGTTTGAATCTCAGACTCGTCAGTTTTTCTTTTTTTTTTTGGGGGGGGGGGGGTTATTTTCTTTCAGAATTGGATTTTTATGTTTACATCCTGTTTTTTTGCTCTAAACATTTTTAATTTTGACAGTTTTCCCTTCATGTTGCTCTGCTGCAGAATCTTTCAGTTTACCATTTTCTCTTTCATATTCTTATTTTTCATTTTTCCATATGATCTTTCTTTCAGCTTTGTTTGTTTTGAGCAAAGCCCAACCCAGGATTTTCACTATCTGGAGTTTTGTTTTGTGCCCCTAGGGGCATCCCGACTTGGGATGCCCTGATATGTGAAATCCCCAAGTTCGCCTGTGAAAACGTACCTTTCCCTGTCCCACAGTGCATGTGCGGGCTCTCATCCAATCAGCGCTGTTTGCAGTAACCTTCCTGGCCGCCCAGCCTGTCTAAATGACTATTTGCGTGAAAAATGGTGGGATCTGTGGTTATTCAGGGGTCGTTTCACACAGTGGGACATCCCGATTTAGAATGCCCAAGGGGGAAGGTCAATGGCCTGGGTTTTATAGACTTCAGGGTCGGCCACTCAGTGTTTTGTTCCACTTTAATACTTTTAGATTTTCCTGCACAGTTATTCAAAGAAGAATTTCAGTCGTTTTCAGTCAGTTTAGTTTATTTTGTATAGATTTTACACATTTGAGTCACCTGTTCTCATAACAAAAGCAGCACCTCACACACACACAGCCGTTACAGTGTCAGCCTCTGAGGTAAAGTGTTGCTAGACCAGTGGGCTAAAAGAAACAGCTCACTAAATACAACCCAGCAGATCCCCCTATTCAGCAAATGGACTGAGCCATTGTCATTACACAATTTAAAAGAAAGGCAGATATTTTTTCCTTTTTCTATCGCCACATTATTTATACACATGTTAGAAGCTATTGTGTGGCTATTTAATAATTTATCTTTTTTAATGCAAATTTCGCAATACTGCTCCATTAAATTGGGGCAAAGAAAGTGTCATCTCTTTTAATACATACGGTATTTATGTATACTTGGAGATTTTTAGATACTTTGAAATGGCTCATTTTACATTTTTTCCAAGGGGCATAAGGGGGAAGAAAGTCATTGAATGACCAGACATGGACTCTTCTTGCTTATTGTTTTTTTTAATACTTACTGCTAGAGATGAGCAAACTTTTGAAAAATTCGATTCGGCTGATTCGCCGAATTTTCCGACAAAAATCGTTTCGACCCGAATTTATTCGCGACAAATCGCTATTAAAAACGGCTATTTCTGAGCCTCCTAGAGCCTCAATAGGGTTGTAAACCATTCTGCCTTGCTGTAACACGCATAGGATGCGTGCTGGGTTAGTTAAATAACACTTTAAATAAATATCACATGCAGATCAGAGGCATCACTAATAGAATCGCAAGAAACAAAGGAGGGGTGGCAGCCACTCAGACCATTTTATAACTAACCAGGGAGGTGCACATTAGCAGGGCAATTAGAATACAAAAGTCTTAAAGGGGCCACAGCACTCAAACCAGTTAGCTTGCTGACCAACCTACAATCTGTCTCTAAACTAGGTTAAAAACAGGGGGCTCGGTCACACACATCTGCAGAAGTATGCTTAAGCTGCACCACCAGCGCCAAGGTGCCCCTGTGAGGTGCAGTCCTAACTCTAGTACTAATTCTAGTCTCTAAGAGCCCCATTTGGGACATACAATGCAATAGATAAATTGGGAGCAGGCTTACCTGAGGTTGCCCTAAACCTCAAGTGCAAGCCATGGGGTGGAAGGGTCAAAGACCTTGCAATACAGCCTAGACCCCACACTCCATGTGCTTGCACAAATTCAAAAGAAACAAAGGAGGGGTGGCAGCCACTCAGACCATTTTATAACTAATAGAATCGCAGAGCGGCACAATTGCAGAGAGTTGAAGTGGCATCACTATGAGGGGCAGGAGCCCAAACATTGCTTTAAAGAGACACTGGAGTTGGCAGCAGCAGGAGCCCAAAAATGGGATGAATCACACCCTGGAGTTGCAAGCAGCAGCAGGAGCCCAAACATTGGCTGAAAGAGATACTGGAGTTGGCAGCAGCAGGAGCCCAAAAATTGACTGACACACCCTGGAGTTTCAAGCAGCAGCAGCAGCAGCACCAGCAGCAGCAGGAGCCCAAACATAGCTTGAAAGAGACACTGGATTTGGCAGCAGGAGCCCAAAATTGGATGAATCACACCCTGGAGTTGGCAGCAGCAGCAGCAGGAGCCCAAACATTACTTTAAAGAGACACTGGAGTTGGCAGCAGGAGCCCAAAAATTGACTGACACACCCTGGAGTTGCCAGCAGCAGCAGCAGGAGCCCATACATTACTTTAAAGAGACACTGGAGTTGGCAGCAGGAGCCCAAAAATTGGATGAATCACACCCTGGAGTTGCAAGCAGCAGCAGCAGGAGCCCAAATATTACTTTAAAGAGACACTGGAGTTGGCAGCAGGAGCCCAAAAGTTGGATGAATCACACCCTGGAGTTGGCAGCAGCAGCAGCAGGAGCCCAAACATTACTTTAAAGAGACACTGGGGTTGGCTTCAGGAGCCCAAAAATTGGATGAATCACACCCTGGAGTTGGCAGCAGCAACAGCAGGAGCCCAAACATTACTTTAAAGAGACACTGGAGTTGGCAGCAGGAGCCCAAAAATTGACTGACACACACTGGAGTTGGCAGCAGCAGCAGCAGGAGCCCAAACATTACTTTAAAGAGACACTGTAGTTGGCAGCAGGAGGCCAAAAATTGGATGAATCACACCCTGGAGTTGCAAGCAGCAGCAGGAGCCCAAACATTACTTTAATGAGACACTGGGGTTGGCTTTTGGAGCCCAAAAATTGGATGAATCACACCCTGGAGTTGCAAGCAGCAGGAGCCCAAACATAGCTTGAAAGACACACTGGGGTTGGCTTCAGGAGCCCAAAAATTGGATGAATCACACCCTGGAGTTGCAAGCAGCAGCAGGAGCCCAAACATTACTTTAAAGAGACACTGGAGTTGGCAGCAGGAGCCCAAAAATTGGATGAATCACACCCTGGAGTTGGCAGCAGCAGCAGCAGGAGCCCGAACATTACTTTAAAGAGACACTGGGGTTGGCTTCAGGAGCCCAAAAATTGGATGAATCACACCCTGGAGTTGCAAGCAGCAGCAGCCGGAGGCCAAACATTGGCTGAAAGGCACACCCTGAAGTTGGCATCAGCAGGAGGCCAAAAATTGGTTGGAAGGCACACCCTAAAGTTGGCATCAGCAGGAGCCCAAAAATTGGCCTAAAGACATAAATATGTTTAGCACCATTTGGAAAGTGTAAAACGTGGCACCATGCTGAATCTAGTCGCATGCATCAGGCATTGGTGGGTGGAAATCCTGGCTGATCCATCCCTGATTCATCCCTCCATTTTGACAAAGGTGAGTCTCTCCACATTTTTAGTTGACAGACGAGTTCTCCTCGCCGTAACTATGGCCCCCGCCGCACTAAACACCCGCTCATATGGCACGCTACTTGCCGGGCAGGACAGCTTTTCCAGGGCAAACTCTGCTAGTTGCGGCCACAAATCAAGTTTGGCTGCCCAGAAGTCCAGCGGATCCTCAAGGTGTGTTGGCATGGTCATGTCAAAGTATGACATGACCTGCTGGTTCAGGTCCTGCTCCAGGTCTTCCTGCTGCTCATGAGTAGCCTCACTATGCGGGTGTAGAAAGCTACTCATTAGCGACTGAAGACTGAGGCTGCTGCTGATGGAGCTGCTGCTCCTGCCAACCCCCCCAGCAGCCATGGCAGTGGAAGGTGAGCGCAGAGGTCCCCTTGAGTCAGACCTGCGAGAGTATGGACCATGGCGCAGATAGGCATCGGCCAACTGCCTACGTAGAATGTCTGCCTACGTAGTAGTTCAGTTTGTTCTCCATCTCGGTGGGTTTAAAAAATGCCCCCATTTTGTGCCGGAAGCGAGGGTCCAATATGGTGGACAGTCAGAAGTCATCCCGCTGACAGATGGAAACAATTCTGGGGTCACTACGCAAGCACGTGAGCATGCTTCCTGCCATTTGCTCAACTGACTCGGATGGACTACCTGTCTCCATCTCCACTGCATACTGCCACGGTGTGCCCGGGTCCTCTGTCTCGCCTTCCTCAAAAACCTCTAGCTCCTCTGGCTGCTCCTGCTCCTCCTCTCCTGTCCGCTGACTAGATAAACCAGCCATTTCGCCAAGCCTAAACTGTGTTTCGCTGGGCAACTCCTCCTCCTCCAGTTCAGCTCCAACGGGGTTCATGTGGCCGTAAGATGTAAACGCCATGTCTCCAGTGCCCTGACCAGCCATGGTTTCCAACATGTGCTGTAGTACATGAAGCAGTGGAATCACGTCGTTCATCCCGTAATCCTGCCGACTGACAAATAAAGTGGCTTCCTCAAAGGGCCTGAGCAAACGGCAGGTGTCACGTATGAGCTGCCACTGGTTGACATTGAAGTTACACAGGGGAGTCCCCCTATCCGCTTGGATCATCAGGAAATCCATGATGGCTTTTCTCTGTTCATATAATCGGTCCAACATGTGAAGGGTGGAATTCCAACGGGTGGAAACATCGCAAATCAGACTATGTGGGGGGATACCGTTCTGACGCTGTAGCTCAAGAAGGGTGTGTTTGGCGGTGTATGAGTGGCTGAAGTGCATGCAAAGTTTCCTTGAAGTTGTTAGGATGTCTTGCATATGGGGGGAACACTTCAGAAACCCCTTGACAACCAGATTGAAGACGTGAGCCATGCAGGGGGCATGGGTCAGGCTTCCTTGGCGCAGCGCAGACAAACTGTTCTTCCCATTGTCGGTAACCATGATTCCCATTTTAAGTTTTCTTGGAGTAAGCCATGTTTGGATTTCCTGATGAATAAATTTAAGCAGTTCCTCCCCTGTGTGACTTCTTTGGCCAAGACAAACCATGTGAAGCACTGTGTGACACCTCCGTGCCCTGCACACATGGTAGACTGGAGGGGCACTGAGACTTGAGCCTACAGTGGAGGGTGAGGAGATGGCGGAGGATGAGGAGGCCGAGTCGCACAGTGTCACAGGCCCAATGGGCAGGGAACACGGGGGCTGAAGCGGCGTGACCTGTCCAAGTTGCTGCTGCAAAGGGACCACATTCACCCAGTGGGCCGTAAGCGACATGTACTGTCCCTGACCGTAGTTACAGCTCCAGACGTCGGCGCTGCCATGCACTTTGCTACACACCGACAGGCTCAAGGACTGGCCCACCTTCTGTTCAACAAAAGTGTGCAGCGCTGGTACTGCCTTCTTGGCAAAGAAATGACGGCTTGGGACTCTCCACCTCAGCTCGGCACAAACCATCAGTTCTCTGAAAGGTGCAGAGTCCACCACCTGAAAAGGGAGCGACTGCAGCACCAGCAACTTGGACAGGAGCACATTCAGCTTCTGCGCCGTAGGATGAGTGGGCGCATACTGCTGTTTCTTGGACATGGCTTCGCTGATGGATTGCTGGTGGGATGCATGACTTGGAAGAGGAGGAGCAGGAGCGACAGAGGATGGGTATGACGCACAGCTGCCTTTGGCTGAGGTGCTGGAGCCTTGGCTGGCAGAAATTGGGAGCGGCGTGCCACTTGGTGAGGAAGCAGACTGGACCACCCCTTGGGAGCCTCGGTTCTCCCAGGTCGCTTTATGGTGACGCATCATATGTTGACGCAGGGCCGTGGTGCCAACATTTGGGCCCTGGCCACGCTTCACCTTCTGCCTACATATCTTGCATGTGTCCATGTTACCCTCCTGTGGATGCTTCAGGAAAAACTGCCACACTGCCGAGTAGCTACTTTTCCCACCAACAGGCCTCACTGATTCGCTGCTATTGTCGCCAACTCCAGGAACCCCTGCCCCACTACCTCCTGATAGGGTAGCCTGCCGCGCAGCAGGTGCTCTACCCCGGCCCCGGCCCCGTTTGGCTCCAGGCTTTACAATTGTGCCCCCATGCTGACTGCCAACCATGCTGCTAACACCTTGCTGCCTGAGCTGCTGACTCCGGGGCAACCTGCGCCCCTCTTCTCCTGATGATGACGATGAAGCCCCTTCATCACCCGGCTCCCAAGTGCGATCGGCTTCATCGTCATCATCATTATCACCGAGTTGTGGCTGTATGTCACTGATGTTCGTGGATTCGTCAACAGTGTCTGGCGCAGGAGCTGGAACGCTCGCAGCACCCACGACACTGTCCACATCACTATTTGTCTGCCTAGCTAAAGAAGACACCTCCATTTCTTGGCTAGGCAGTAGCTGCTGACTGTCCTCTATCTGATCGTCCTCTTCACTAAAGAGTGGAGCTGAACCCAAAGCATAGGATACATCGCTGTGGGAGGGAACGGCGTAGGACAGAGGCAATGGGAGGAAAGGGACTGCTCTCGGGGCATGCCAACTCAGGGTTGTGTCAGAGGAACCTACCGACCCTAGACTGGGGGTCTCAGACGTAACTTGTGATGATGTTGTTGATTAGCGCGTTAACCAATCTACCACGGCAGATGCATTACTGGTGGAGACACGACCGCTAGCAGATACTGGCAGACCAGGTCTTTTACCGCGACTCCTGCTGCCACTCGCCCCTAGTCTGCTGCGACCTCTGCCTGCTGAATCTTGGCCTCTGCCACTCCTCTTTGAACATTCTGGCACTTGTCTGCCTGACATTTTTATGTATTTGCTTATTTAGTATAAACAGATAGGGTTCAAGGTGCAGCTTTGGGGTGCCCTGCTGCCTGGTTTATTAAAAGCAGTCAAAAACAAATGGGATGGCCCCACAGCAGACTTGAGATCAGTATATATGCACACAGCAACAATGTCTAAGCAGGCTCATACAGGCCAAATTACTTTAAATAAGTTTGCAGCTTAGAGTAAATACAGAGGCTAATGGTATGTTACAGAATGGGATGCCCCCACAGCAGACTTGAGATCAGTATATATGCACACAGCAACAGTCTCTAAGAAGGCTCATACAGGCCAAATTACTTTAAATAAGTTTGCAGCTTAGAGTAAATACAGAGGCTAATGGTATGTTACAGAATGGGATGCCTCACAGCAGACTTGAGATCAGTATATATGCACACAGCAACTGTGTCTAAGCAGCCTCATACAGGCCAAATTACTTTAAATAAGTTTGCAGCTTAGAGTAAATACAGAGGCTAATGGTATGTTACAGAATGGGATGGCCCCACAGCAGACTTGAGATCAGTATATATGCACACAGCAACAGTGTCTAAGCAGGCTCATACAGGCCAATACAGTTCCCACAGACTTGAGATCAGTTCAGTATATATGCACAGTAAAAGTGTATGAGCAGCCTGAAAACAAACAAAGCCAGTCAGCCAGCCAGTAACACTCAGGCTGGATGAAAAAAAAAAAATCTCCCTGTGACTGCCTCCGATTTTTCCTAACTTTCCCTGCTTCTCGCTGACTTCCTGCCTGTCTCCTGCCTGTCCCTGTCTGTCCCTGGCTCTCTAACTCTCTCTCCCTGACTACAGCAGTGTCCTGTCTCTCACAAATGCAATAGAGAAATGAGGAAAAGCAAGATGTCCGCCGCCTTAAATAGCGCTGTGACGTCACCGGGCTTGCTGGCTGCTGATAGGCTGCATGTGACTGCCCCAGCATGCACTGGAGCAGGGTAGATGTCTGGACATGTCCCGTCCACCATCTGAGAATGCCTGTAATGTAAATGAATGGATGTTAAAGAAAAACTTCGAGCGATCGAAGCACGGGGAAATTCGGATTCGATCCAAATCGAATTTTTCATGAAATTCGGATCGAATCCGGGTTCGTCCGGATCGATCCGCTCATCCCTACTTACTGCTTTAAGTCACGGTAATACATACTAGATCTAAATTCCATTTTGATAGTGCAGCACTGGCTTATTGGGGTACTTTTTGTGTGGGGACACAGTTGTTACTCTTTGGTTGTTTAGTGACTATACCATCCTCAGCTTGCTCATCTGCTAATATTTAGGTGCTGGCAGCACAATAAAGTATAACCTCTAGCTGTAGGGAATGTCTGTGCTAACCATTCAGATTGACCAGCCAAATAAAAAAAGGCTACTCAGCTTTTGTCCTCCAGAGCTGATTGGTCATAATCTAGTGATCATTAATTGCCCTGATCAAAGGATTGCATGAATCAGGGGATCCCTGCAATCCAGGATCATGCCCCTCCACATCAGTCATAGAGTTAGTGCTGTTTTGAGGGAGGGGCGAGCAGGGCGGTAACCCTGGGCATTTATCCTAGTATTCCTGTTTTTGTAGATGGGTCAGGGCCACTGTTAGTGGTTCAGGCCATAAGACAAGCCCCTCATTGCCCATATGGGAATAAATAATATAGGACAAGTCAGGAGGTGGCAGATTTTTTTCTTCCCGATATTTTACCTAGAAACTGCCCTGTCTGCACATGCCCTCTCCAACAGACAGGATGGAGGAAATGTGCCGAGGTATGACACCCATTAATTGGCATTGAATGGACAGGGTGTGGCCATCTGTCGCTCATGGTGATGGCAATGCGATCTAGCGATCTGGTTAGTTGCTAATCATCTGAGTACAACTGATCACCTTTGGGGGACAAAAGGTGAGTACCCTTTTGTATTTTATTTGGCTGGTCACTCCATTTTAAGTGTGGTGAGGTGAGTTTGAAGTGTTGCCGATACTCTTAAAGTAGAATGATTTTGGCTTTTCATGGTGCAATTTTTTCAATTGTTTCCACTTACCACTGTGTAGCCATAGCTCTGGAGTAATTGTGCCATTGCAGTATCATCAACAATAAAACCAATGACTTCACCATAATTTCTGCAGTTATAATTCAGAGTAGTCTTTGTGTATCCAGATAGGACTTGAAAGATATTATAGACACTGTGAATGGAATCTCCACAAGAGTCACATGAATATGTTCCCAGAGTGTGGTTGGGTAAAATGTTGGTATTCCGATTAATGTTTTTAACAGTATGATAAAATGCCCAAAGGTCTACATAGTTCTTCACATTCGGACTGTGACATGTTTGAAGCAAATGAACAGTTAGGATACATAGGATCACATTTCAGATATCCTGAATTTCATTTTTTATCAGAAAAATTACAAAGGTTTTCAAAAAATCCACAGGCAAACCTCTGCTTACATAAAACATGATTATTTTATTTGTACATTACAAGTGTTCAACTGTTTTGGGACAGCAGCCTGGCCCTACAGCCAACCAACAGGGTCCCATATTAGCCTGGTACCGCAGCAGTCTGGCCCCACAACCAACCAAAAATGGCCCAATAGCAGTCTGGTTCAACAGCCACCACCCCATGGCCACAGAGCAGACAAGCCCCAGAACCAGATTCTGACAACAGGATCCCAACCTGGCTCCACAGCTAACCAACACGGCCCTATAGCAGCCTGGCCCCATAGCAAACCAACAGGACACCAATAGCCGAGTGGTGCCGCAGCCAGCTAACAGGATTTCTAAGCAGCATGAACCGAAAGCAATCAACAGTGTCTCATAGCATCCTAACATGCCCCCATAGCAGCACTTAAGAAGTTTGGGCCTACAAACACTCAACAGAGTGCCATATCACGCTGGTCCCCCGTGCGTTTGGTTCCAGGGCAAGCAGGTCCCCAATAGCAGCTTGGTCCAAAACCCTACCAACATGGCTATCTAGCCGTCTGGCCCAACAGCCAACTAACAGGATCAATCAGCAAATTAAACCTACAAACAACCAATGGATTATATTAGCCTGGTCCTGCAGCATTCCGCCCCCACAGACAAGTAACAGGGTCCATAAGCAGCATGGACCCAAAGCAATCAACAGTGTCCCATAGCATCCTGACCCAACAGCTAACCAACAGGGCCCATAGCAGCCTGTCACCAATAACAGTCTGGTCCCAAACAAGCTAGGCCCCATAGCCAACAAACAGGGACCCATAGCAGCGTGGCTCAACAGACAACCAAGCGAGCCCCCGTAGCAACCTGGCCAGTCCCACAGCAGAATAACAGTATGAGATAGAAGCATGGCCCTACATACAACTATCAGGACCTACAAAGAGAACCATCATGGCCCCATAGCAGCCTAGCCCCACAACCAACCAACCAACCAAGAACAATAGATGCATGGCCTGATAGCAACCAACAGGGCCCCATGGCAGCCAGGTCCCACAGGCAACCAACAAGGCACCATAAAAGCATGAATCTACAGAAGACCAACAGGGTCCCATATCAGTCTGGCCCTGCAGAAGTCTGGCTCTTTACCTGGCTAACAGATCCCCAATAGCAGCCTTGCCCCACCACCAACCAACAGGGCCCTCCAGCAGTCTGGACCAAAAAATAACCAAGAGGGCTCTGAAGCAGCCTTGTCCAATAGCCAACCAACATAGTACTATAAAAGCATGGGAATAAACCCAACTGGGTCTTATATAGGCCTGGTCCTGCAGCAGACTAGTCCCATGGCGACCTAATCACTTACCAATCAGCCTGGCCTGGCTAACCTGCCAGCTAATTAGTAGGCCCCCATTACAGCCTAGCCTAACAGCCAACCAACAGTGCACCATAGAAGCATGATCCCACAGACAACAGGCAGCTTGGCCCCAAAGCCAGCTAAGGGAGACCCAAATACAGCCTGGCTCTACAGACAGCCAACAGAGCCCCATAGAAGTCTGGCCTGGTAGTCCCCAATAACAGCCTGGGCCCTGTAGAATCCTGCTCCAGCAGAACCCCGGCCCAAAAGCCAACCAAAAGGACACTCCAGCAGTCTGGACCAAAAAATAACCAAGAGGGCTGAAGCAGCCTGGTCAAATAGCCAATCCACAAGCACCATAGAAGCATGGCTCTAGAGAAACCCAACCGGGACCTATATTGGCCTGGTCAGCTAATTAATAGGCCCCTATTGCAGCCTAGCCTAACAGCCAACCAACAGTGCACCATAGAAGCATGAATCCACAGACAGCAGGCAGCTTTGCACCACAGCCAGCTAAGGGAGACCCAAATACAGCATGGCCCTATAGCCAGCCCACAGAGCCCCATAGAAGTCTGGCCTGGTAGAAGCCTGGCCCAACAGCTAACAGGGCAACATAGCAGCCCAACGGCCAACCAACAGGGTCTCATAACAGCTTGTCCCTACAGCCAACTGACAGGGCACAATAGAAGCCTGGCCCTACAGAGACCCAACAAAGTAAAATAGTAGCCTGGCCCCACAGCCAACCGAAAGAGACCCATAGCAGCCTAGATCAACAGAAAACCAAGAGAGACCCTGTAGCAGCCAGGCCAGCCCCACAGCATGCCATAGCAGCATGGCCCTACATGCAACCAAAAGGGCCCATATCAGCCTCCCCCTGCAGAAATCTGGCCCCAAATCCAACCAACTGGCCACCATAGAAGCATGGTTTTACTGAAAACCAATGCAGACCCATATTAGCTTGATCCCACGGCAGTCTGGTCTACACAGCCAATCAAAAAGGCCCCTTAGCAGCCTTACAAATCAAAAGCCTTGCCCAGCAGCCAACTAACAGGATCCCATAGCAGTCTGGCTCCACAGCCAACTAACAGGGTGCCAGAGCAGCTTTCCCCTAGGGCAAATTAGCAATAGCAGTCTTTGTCCTGCAGTAGCCTGGCCCCACAGCCAACTAACAAGGCCCCAGCTGCAGCCTGGCTATGCAGAAGTCTAACACAACACAATTGCAGCCTCTCTAATGTAGAACTCACTGATAGCTTGAGGGGTTAGATTAGGGTGGTTTCCTGTCCCCCGGCAGATGGAGCTTTGCTAATACCATTTGGGGGGAGGGGATAGGAAACAGCTGTAGACCACAGTAAAACATGCATTCTTTTGGAGGAGATAAAGCTGCTTGTTTCCTGTCCCCGATAGCATAAAAGCTTACTAAAGGTAAGTATCTCTTTAATGCTAGCTTCATTGATGGCATAAGGCGTTAGGTATAGGATGGCAAGAGGTGTTTCTGGTCTCGCTTCAGATGGCAGTCTGCTAGAAAAAGCCAGGGTACTGGAACTCAAATGCAGTTAAGCCTCGTGAATAGGGATTAGTGAGCCTTTGGATGTTTGGGTTTGCTAGGTTCAACCCGAACTTTAATGAAAAGTTTAGTTTGGAACCCGAACTTCACACCTAAACCCAAGCCCCATAGAAGTCAATGGAGACCCGAACCTTGCTGGTACACCCCTCCCAACCAGGAACACAGCATGTCACCGGACACTGATCACACCCCCTCAGTAAAACGGGGGCCCCACAGCATCCGACCTGAAGGCAGGGCCAGCTCCAGGTTTATGTGGGCCCTTGGGCGGGATGTTCTCAGTGGGCCCCTTTGTGGTGAAGAATCACATCACGTCACCCAAATCTGGATGCCGGCCCTGTCAGTGGGCCCCCCTGGCAGCTGCCCCGCCTTGCCGGGTGCTGACGCCGGCCCTGCATGAAGGACAGCCTGCTGAAAACAGGGCCCCATGGTATCCCTGTGGAACCTTGGTGTAGCCCACCAGCCCCTGGTAACCCGCCCTGGACTGGGACCACCAAGATCAGAATGGAGACTGCATGTTCTCTGCCAAGCTAAGCAGACACCTTGCCTAACCCTTCTAGTCCTGAGATCCCCCTATGCAAGCAGGGGGTATGTGAGTGCATGTAACCCCTCACACACTGGCCTACAGTGGACCAAAATCATACCTACGTATGGCGCATCCCACTGTGCGAAACTTCGTTGGTGGCCCCATTTACATAACTCGCCAGCGATCCCTTAGTACATGTATGGCTGGTGCCATCATCTCCTGCATCCCTCGACATCTTCTCAATTTCAAACAGCCGGGCAACCTAAATCATGGTTTAGGTGCAAAAGTATTAAAGTGGACCAAAACCCAGGATTTTGACTATCCTGGGTTTTGGTCCATTCCCCCGGGGCACCTCGATTGAAACCCCCCAGATCTCCCACATCAACTTACCTCACTGTGGTCCTACGGCATCTCGCGCTCCCCCCCCCCCCCCCCCCCAGTCCCTGGGCAATGCCTTTTTTTTTATTTTTGCAAATGTGCAGCCAAAGCCACCACAGGCAGAAGATTCTAGAGCAGTAAAGCTACAGTGATGGGTGCAGAGCTGTCACTGCACATAAGCCACCAAACACAGCCGCTGGCAGCTCAATGCAGGGAACTGTTTTCTGCTGGACCAGACGGGCGACTACACTACCCCCCACCCAGAATGGCAAAGCAGGAGTTCCCGAGCAGCACGCACCCACACAAGGGGGGCACAAGGGACTCCATCTGATGTTCCAGGAAGTAGGCGAGTGCCAGACAACCACCAATCAGTTACTTGGCTGGACTATAATTTAAAGGGGAAAAAAATAACTGTATTTGGGGCCTCCACCAGATTTTGTGCCCAGGGCCCTCCACCACGGTTAATCCAGCCCTGATTGTGACACTGCGGGTCTACCAAACTGTTGGCTATAACCTAACCACATAGCGGTACAGCTGAGCTGCCATTCGCTGAGGTGAGTAAGACTAGAGAAGGTTCTAGAAGCCAGCCAGAGGGAATCTATATAAGGAGGTCATGAGTAGAGTTACCTCAGAAAGAGAGAGTGGAGAAAGCGATAAGATGTTTTTCTTTATTGCATGGCACGGCCCACTTCGGTATTCATAACAGTTGGGGTTATTCTGCCACGAGGTGGCGCAGTGGTACTGCAGAAAGCTGTGGCAGCTCCCGGCTCCCTATAAAAACGGGATTAACCATAGAGCTCCCAGTGTTTTCTCTGCAGTGCTACTGCGAAGTTAGAAGATGGCTATCTCTCTTGCGCAGGGGGGGTCAACCAAGCCTGCGGCCCTGCATGTCTATTTCTATCCGTTTCTGGACCCTCCGTGCCTCCCAACCTTGGCTGACAGATCGGGAGAAGGTAGAAGAGCACTAGGGTCAAGTGCTCCTGGAGCGCAGCTCCAAGCCGCAGACCCTGTACCACAAAGGGTAGCCGGCCATGGGCTTTATGGTGAGCCCATTGCCGGATTTCTGTCTCTGAGCCTAGGACAGCTTCTGAGCGTGTGAGTTGTTTGGGGTCTATGTCCCCTTATTTTCCTTTTGGGGTCCTTCCTCTCCCCCCTCCCCTCCCTGCCATGGCTGCTTGCCGCTGTCTTGTCGTCTCTCTCTCTTCCCCCCCTCTCCGACTCTGTTCGGGGAGGGGGGTGGTGGCGAGTGGTTATTTCTATGGTGTTGTTGAAGTTTTTTGGGTGTTTTTAGCGGTCGCTTAGTCATGGCGCCTGCTTGGTCACGTGAGCGCTGTTTTTCGCGCTCTTCGGGGGGGGGGGGGCGGTTGATGACTCGTATTGCGTCGTCTCCCTGTGGCCCGCCCCTCGAGGTACCTCTGCCGCCGCCATTTTGATTGAGCGGCGCGTCTGGTTTTCTCGCTTCCTGCAGCGCTGCTTACTCCGGTGTGTCGCCTTGTCCTGTGGTCTGTGTCTGAGTGACCCCGCGGTGTCTTTGGTCCATGAGTCCCCCTTTGTTTTTTTTTTATTACATTAGGGGTGTATGCGCTGCGGGATGCTCATGTGTCTTTTTTACTTATGTCTTTCAGGCGGGATACCATTGGGTTGTTGCTTCTCCCGGCTCCACTTCTTCCTCCCTCTCATTCCCCCCCTTCACTGTCTTCTGGGGGCATCCCGGGTGGCTCTTGTATAGCCTTTACCCGCTGCTGGCCTTCTGCGCCTGTGTTAATCACCATATGGAGGCTTCTGGGGATAGTGTGCTTGGGGGCCCTTCGGGGCAAGCCCGTCTGTGTTCCATGTGTGGGGTATCCCCGGTGAGCAACAGTGTAAGGGTGTGCGTGCTGTGCGCTGAAAGTGTCCTTGCGCTCCAGGTTGGTTTGCCTGCTTCGCTGCCTAGCTCTGCACATCCCTCGGCTTCACCTACTCCCCCGCTCCGACAATTGGGCCCTAGTGCGGGGGATATTAGTAGAGAGTCACACTCTGAATTGGCTCTGCGGGTAGCCAGCATTGAGAGGTAGCTTGCCAGGTCTATTCCTAGGAAGGCCTCTGGCAAAAAGCAGCACCTGACTTCTACTCCCTCACGCTCTACAGAGGAGTATGAAGAATTTGATGTCACTGCTGGACGTTATTCCCTAGAGGAAGGGGAACTGCCTCCGGACTCTGACTCCTCTGGGGACCAACAGGAGGTTTGTGACAGTGACCCTGAATCAGGGGATTCATGGTATCCTGATGACACTGGTAATTTACTGTCTCACATTTTTGACATTTTTCACATTGCCCCCCTGTGGAGGCTAAAAGGAAACGGGGAGCTTTTTCATCCTGTTAAACAGCGTCTGGAGTTCCCTGAGCAAGAACATTTCATTTCCTTGGTGCTTAAAGCATGGGCACGTCCTAACATGATGCCTGCTATGCCCAAGGGTTTGGATAAAAGGTATCCCTTTCCTGCTGATCTTGTTAGAAGATGGTCAGTTCCCCCGGCAGTGGAGGCTCCCGTGCTAGGCTTGTCCAATACTTCGGTCATGCCTTCCCCGGACACTACCACTCTGTGGGATGGTGAGGACAGGAGCATGGATCAGCTGGCCTGCCGTGCCTTTACCTGTGTGAGGGCTGGCTTACGCCCGGTCTGCACTGTGGCTATTACGTCTATTGCCCTTAAGTCACTGCTCAAGCGCCTCCTTGATGGCACTTCAGCTTGTAGAGGAGATGAGGTGAGGTGGAGGTGAGTTTAGGACTCTCTTGGTTTGCTCTGATTTTGTGGCCTTTATCCTCCATGCTATGGATGATGCTGTGCGGTTGAGCGGCAGGGCCTCTGCGCTCTTAGTGCCTATGCGCCGCTCTGTCTGGTTGCGCCAGTGAGCAGCTGACGCTGCTGCTAAGAAGGCTCTCACTGGTCTTCCTTTCGTGGGGCTGCGGCTCTTTGGGGAGCGTCTTGATGTTCTAGCCCCAAAGAGCCGGGGGCTCTCTGCCCCCCTCTCCTCCTTTCGTGCTCCCAGAGGAGGCCGGGACTCCCTCCTCCCCAGTGGTCGTAGAGATTATTGGGGCCATGGCGTCCCGGTCTCTCCTGGAACTCCAAGCCCAAACCCTCTCCCAAGCTCCCTCAGGCATGAAGAGGTGCCCTCACCCATCCGGGTGGGGGGATGGCTACGGCTCTTTGCTCACGTCTGGAGGCTTCACGTCTCAGACCGTTGGATACAGGAGGTGGTGTCCTCCGGTTACAAGATAGCGTTTGCAGCCTGGCCTCCCCCAAGATTCCTCTGGTCCCGGATATCTTTTGACCCCCTATCTGCCCAGGGGTTGCGTCTGGCGGTTCAATGCCTGTTAGAGTCAGGAGTCATTTGTTTGGTGCCCCATCAAGAATGGTGTCAGGGGTACTATTCCAATCTTTTCACGGTCCCCAAAAAGGACGGCTCTCTGAGGCCCATTCTGGACATAAAGGGCCTCAACAAATTTGTCAGATTCAAGCATTTTCGTATGGAAACACTGCGCTCTGCTGTCGGCACCCTTCGCCCAGGCGACTTCATGACCACTGTGGACATCAAGGATGCTTATCTTCATGTGCCTATCTTCCCAGGTCATCAGAGATTTCTAAGGTTCACGCTGGAGGATCAGCATTACCAGTTTGTGGCCTTACCCTTCGGTATCACCTCGGCACCTCGAATGTTCACCAAGGTACTGGCTGGAGTGATGGCTCTGCTAAGGAACCAGGGCATCTGCATCATTCCTTAACTGGATGACATCCTGATCGTGGCTAACTCCTTGCCTCAGGCCGAGCAGGACACTCAGATGGTGACCTCCACTCTAGAGTCCTTCGGCTGGGTGATCAACTATCCCAAGTCCTCTCTGTCCCCGTCCTTGGTGAGGTCCTTTCTGGGCATGACTCTGGATACATCTCAGGCCAGGGTGTTCCTTCCTCAGCAGAAGGTGGAGGGTCTTCAGATGCAGGCTCGGGCTCTGCTATCGTGCCCTCATCCTTAAATTCGTCAGGGGATGCAGTTGGTGGGCCTCATGGTGTCCTGCTTCGAGGCAGTCCCCTTTGCTCAGTTTCACATGAGACATCTTCAGTTGTACCTCTTATCAGTTTGGGATCGGGACCCTGTGTCTTTAGATCAGGTATTTGCTCTGTCCCCTCTGGCCAGTCGGTCCCTCTCGTGGTGGCTGGACTCCAGGAACCTTCTGGGGGGGCAGGACCTTTCTGCCCCCGTGCTGGGAAACGGTCACCACAGATGCCAGTCTGACTGGTTGGGGAGGTTGGGGAAGTCCCTGAGGTTCCAGGGTCGGTGGGGCCCACAAGAGGCCCATGCTTCCATCAACGTCCTGGAACTGAGGGCGATCAGGTTGGTTCTCTCTCGCCTGACCACTCACCTTCGGGGTTGGGCTGTTCAGATCTGCTCAGACAATCAGACGGCGGTTGCCTACATCAATCATCAGGGAGGAACTCGGAGCAAGCGGGCCTTCAAGGAAGTGTCCCTGATACTGTCCTGGGCGGAACAGCATGTTCCCTGCATCTCAGCGGTCTACATTCCGGGGGTAGAGAACCAGGAGGCGGACTCCCTGAGCAGGTGGCCGCCTCTTCTGGGGGAATGGTCCCTCAACAACCAAGTGTTTCTCTCCCTGTGTCACCGCTGGGGTCAGCCGGATGTGGACCTGTTTGCGTCCGCGTCACAAACTTCCCAGATTTGTCTCTCTGTCTCAGGATCCTCTAGCCTTCACCATGGATGCCTTGGCAAGTCCTTGGACGGCGTTTCAGCTTCTCTATGTGTTCCCTCCGTTCCCTCTCCTGGGCAGGGTCATGCGCAAGATAGTCCAAAGGCGGGTACCAGCCATCCAGGTGGCCCCTTGTTGGCTAAGAAGGATTTGGTTCGCAGACGTCGTGCAGTTGGCAGTAGACCGGTACAACTTGCCCAAGGATCCAGATCTCCTCACTCAGGGGCAGCTATGCCATCCCAATTTACAAACGCTGGCTTTAATGACTTGGCTGCTGAAACCTCCATCTTGAAGGAAAAGGGGTTACCTGCTTCTGTTGTTGATACCATGATTAGGGCTAGGAAGAAGTCCCCGTCCTTTATCTATTACAGGGTCTGGCATGCTTACATTGCCTGGTGTGAGTCCAAGTCTCTTCCCTGTCGGATGTTTTCTATTCCTAGGATTTTGGAATTCTTGCAACATGGTTTGGATTTGGGCCTTCAACTTAGTACCCTTAAAGGCCATGTGTCAGCTCTGGCAATTTTTTCCAAAGATCTTTTGCCAATCACAGGCTGGTCAAAACTTTTTTCCAAGGTGTTTCTCATGTGCGTCCACCTCGTAAGCCTTTGCTTCCAGTCTGGGATCTGAATCTGGTGTTGTCTGCTATGCAGGGGCCTCCCTTTGAACCTATCCATGAGGCCGCCTTGCCTATCTTGACTCTTAAGGTAGCCTTTTTGGTGGCTATCACTTCGGTAAGGTGAGTTTCTGAGCTAGCAGCGCTTTCCATCAAACCTCCTTATTTTGAGAGGCATCAGGATAAGGTGGTGTTTCGGCTTAAGCCAGACTTCTTGCCAAAGGTTGTGTCTGCCTTTCATCTCAATCAGGACATTGTCTTGCCTTCATTGTGCCCTAATCCTGCTAATTCCAAGGAGCGGAATAGCCTCCGGCTAAATCCACTATCAGCAAGTGGATCCGTCAGGCGGTGGTTCAAGCCTATTCTGCTAAGGGGAATAATCCTCACTTCAGAATTACTGCTCATTCCACTCGTGCTATTGGTGCCTCTTGGGATTTTCAGCACCAGGCTTCTGTTGAACAAGTTTGCAAGGCCGCTACTTGGTCTTCTGTTCATACTTTTTCCAAGTTTTACAAAGTTGATGTTAAGGCCTCAGCAGATGCTGCTTTTGGCCGCAAGGTGCTTCAGGCGGTAGTGACTTGAACTACTGGCCGTTGCTCTTTGGGGATCCCACCCTACTTTGGGACACTGCTTTGGGTGTCCCAACTGTTATGAATACCGAAGCGGGCCGTGCCATGCATTAAAGAAAAAGCTATTCTGTGAGTACTCACCTGTAGATTTGTTTTTGTTCTTGCATGGCGTGACCCGCTTCGCCCCACCCTCGTTATTGTTGTTCTTGGTTGACTCTTTATGGTGAGTGTTCCAAGTTAAATTGTTTTTTTTTTACCTTTTTTACATTATTTCTCGGCTTCTTGTCTCACTGCTCGTCTACGCTGAGAACTCTATGGTTAATCCCATTTTTATAGGGAGCCGGGAGCTGCCACAGCTTTCTGCAGTACCACTGCGCCATCTTGTGGTGGAATAACCCCAACTGTTATGAATACCGAAGCGGGCCGTGCCATGCAAGAACAAAAACAATTCTACAAGTGAGTACTCACAGAATTGCTTTATTGTAGTAACAGGGAGTGAGGAAGGTACCAGCAGAGTCAACTGGTAGCAGTCAACAGTCACTGGTGTAAGAGAGAGCAGAGGAGCCACATTCATGATAAACATGTGACCACAGGAAAGGTGAACCATTCCATCGGAGATGCTGATGGAGGAAGCTAAGGCCTCAGTATTCTGCTATGGGACCAGGATGAGGGCCCACCAGCTGTACAAGTCCACCTGGATGTAATGCTGTGCTATGGAAACTGCTAATGGAACTGATGTGGATAATGGCTGTATGACCTGCTGTGAAGCATCAAGCGTACCTAAACTCCTGCTAATAATGTAAGTGCCCTTTTTTTAAAGTCGGTCTCATTTGGAGTTATTGGATACAAGCCCACATCGGGAGGTCCCCCAAGCCGTTAACAAAGAACCCACTCCCCACACACCTGAGGAGCTAAACCCCCATGTGCTACAATTGGCGGCCAATGGCAGGGCTTGAATTTGGGACAACCAGTGAGAGGGATAACCTGGATCCCCAACTAGTGACTGTGAAAGTTTTGAAAAATGTCTCCCTGGTGAAGATAAGTTTGATTTGTGTGAGACTGTGCCTAAACTAGATAGCAAAGGCCTGTGGATTTAGTTATGCTTTGTTGGAAGTTTTGAAGTTTGCTTGTGTGTGGAAACAGAGGATCTCTATAAGAAATTGAATCTTGCTGCATATATTTGGACTGTGCTTAGTTGTCATCGTTGCCAAAGATCAGCTTGATGACAGAAAAGTTGCGCTGTGTTAGAGAAAAAGAGGTGAAAGACGCTTCTGGTTGACAGAGCCTGGAAGAGAAAGCTGACTGACTGAAAGCTGATAGCTGAAATGCTGTGATAATGGCTTCTACAGAGTTGCCTGGAACCGTTTGTGTTGGCAGAAGTGTTGTGAGACCCCTGAGAGAGTTTTTGGAGACGCCGCCGCCGCGCATTGGGAACCGCTAAGTGTCAGTAATTCAAAGTGCGTGTAGGGACCTGGTAATAACTAGACACACTTAAATCAACTAATAAGAATCCTTTAAATAGAGTTAACCATACATTAATTTACTTTTATGGTTTCTACCCATTTAAGTACATTGGAAGTGCCATAACCTAAACAGACACTAGATGGCAGTAGGGTTTAGGCCATAGACTAACATAGTTCATAGACTAGAATGGGGAACATTCTAGAAGGAGAGATCAGAAGGGTTGTTAGTCATAACAGGAGATAGACTAGTAACATAGTTACAACTGAAAGCTAGTGATTGGTCAGAGGGTTTACCAACCAGATGTTGGACATGAGGCCGAACATGTGATAGAAGGTTCTGGAAGGTAGTCAGAAGGGATAAAGGGAAGCCCCCAACCCAAACTCAGTGTTAGGTTAGGTTCGTGATTATCCATTTGAATTGTAAGGAGCAGGAGCACAGACTCTAAAAGAGAGAGAAAGGAGAGGTTCCAACCTAGGACATTATTCTCTATGGGAAGCAATGCTTTATGATTGTACCTGATATTGGACAGAACCAGAGATGTAACTGGAAGACATGTACTTGTTCCGTGTTTTGCCGTTTGCTTGTGGAATAAATAAAGAGGAACTCTGCTTTCAACAGTTGGACTGATGTACATCTTTCCAAGCTGCACCAGTGAGTACTTACCTTTCCCTGAAACCCTAACCCTTACCTACTCACAACACACACATCGGACACCTGGGCCCAGAAGAACCTGCCCCCGATACGTGAGGGCTACATGCGCAAGTCGTTCCTGTGAGGCCGAGGAAGGGTTAACTGCGCCCTCACTCTCCTCACAGTGGGAACGCCCCAGCACTGAAGTGGGGGAAGAGCAGAGAACGCTGGGGTGGGAAGTAGTGCATTGTGGGAAGAAGAAGGCGGAGCTAGCACCATTTGTGAGGAGACAGCATGAGCAGAACGGTTGCTCGGGAGTCTAGTGAGAGTGGGAGCAGCGGGGACGCTACCCCTGCCCCAGTCAGTGATGCTGAGGAGCCCCCACCACCCTGGGAAACTATGGGGGTTATTCATCAAGGGATAGCGCCAGGTAGTGCCTCATAGCGGCAGGAAGCGTCTGGTGAACGCTGGACGTTGTACGCAATACCACATTTATGAAAGCAAATCTGGTGAGCAACTCTAACACATCACATGTATTATTACAAACGGCTCAGTGTATAGGGCCGGCGCTCTAGCTTCCAGAGAGCCAGGTATTACTTGTCGCTACCTGTCGCTCTCCCATGCATTTCAATGGGTGTTCCTTTTTTTCAGTTTAAACAGGGTTTTTTTTTTCTCTCAAATAATTGTGTGACCTTTCCTGGCATTTTTGAAAACTTTTTAGATTTTTTTGTTTTTTTTATGCAGAATTGTCATTACAGGTCTGGCATTAAAGTATTAATGTCACAATGTTACAACAATGTCATTCCATGTGTTTTCGCTTAGTTATTGATGAATATGTGTTCAAAAACGGACTTTAATCACACAGTGTCTGGCGCTCTGTGCTACAGCGCCGAAGCTCTGTGGGTCTTTTTGTTGAATGTGGTGTGGGTTGCTGAGAGTTGGCGCACTGAGATGGTGCTACCTCTCAACTGAGGCGCTCTGTTACAGCGTCCGATACTAATTTGGGAGTACTCACCCCATCGCCCACCATTTCACCCCTCAACCATTAAGGCGATTGCCACAGTAATCTCTGAGGTGGCTATACCTTGTAAAGTTGCTATGGAATGCTGACAGAAGCCCTGCAAGCAGTGCAGGAGGAAATGAACCTAAAGCCCAGTATACCTCATATAGCTGCGACAACTTTAACAAATGTTATACTTGTTGATCCAGCAGTTTCGTGCCCTGATACAAAGACTGTGTTGAAGGGAGAAGCCGCGCCGAGCCCTAGCACTGGAGGCGCAGCCACACTTAAAGATGGAGAAGCGGTGCCAAGCTCCGCCACTGGAGGCGCAGCTACGCTCAGCCCATCTCCTGCTGTGAGTCTGGTACTCATAGAGCCAGCAAAGGCTTTTACCTACTGGTTAACCAAACGGGTCTGCCGTCCCCATGTCAAACCTGGGAGAGGCAATATTGAAGAACTCTCTGAATTTGCCCGCTGGCAGCACATTGTCCAAAAACAGTGTGCCCGTTAACTGCAGATGGAGTACCCGCATTTGAATAAAACAGGGATGGAGTTTATTGAAAGACAGCGAGGTCAGTGGATTGAAGATGCTATTAAGGAGTACTTGCTGATCCCTGAGAATATGACTATTAACTAAACAAAGAAAGGGAAAGCCCCAATTCCCCTATGAAATATCTAACCAAAGATTTTGCTTTTGCACACACAAATAATATTAAAAGAGTAATATTTTAATAATTTGATTCCAATATACAATTACAAAACAGACATATACCTTTTAAAAAAACATATAAGACAACTGTATGTTTTTTAAAAAGTTATATGTCTGTTTTGTAATTGTATATTGGAATCAAATTATTAAAATATTACTCTTTTAATATTATTTGTGTGTGCAAAAGTAAAATCTTTGGTTAGATATTTCATAGGGGAATTGGGGCTTTCCCTTTCTTTGTTTAGTTAATAGTTTATGGAATACCAAAGTAGTGCACCACAGTATTAGGGGTTGTGGGTGCCACCTCATTCACACTTTGTGGGTGGTCTTTTTTGCTGAGAATAGGACTATTGAGGAGTTGCCCCCAGCCATGCGCCAAGGTTATCAGTCTTGCTATGAAACATGGTGCTGGGAAAGACATATCCATATGGACCATGTTGTGATTTGTGGTTCTCATCACTTGGACATTATCAAGCAAATTGACACAGAAGGTCCGGACGGTCGCGCCATCAAGCTGCCTGATCCAGACTACTACGGTGTCTGAAACTTAAAGAGGATTTAAATTGGCCACAGCCCAACATATAAAGTTACAAGCAAATAAAAGGCCCCCCTTTCTAGTTCCAGGTCTGAGAAGCCTAGGATAAGACAACCATGGGAAGGGGAGAGACAAGCACGACCATAAGGGCAGAAGGCCAAAAGTTACCTCCCGACCCTCCACAAAGCGGAAGCCAACATATGCTCGGCCGCGTCCCTCCTAGGCCTGGAAGCTTAACTGGGCTAACCACCAGTGGTCAAAGTTCCCCCTGACCATCCACCCCCTTCCTAGTTGATCCCCTAAATTCCTTATCTTGCCACCCAGAACTTTCCTGGCCGGTTTCCGCTGGAAACAGCCGCATACCTACCAAATTGAACCTGATGCCTCAGACCTGAAACCCGAGAGGAGACCCACCACAGCCAGGCAGCGCTGACACCTTAGCGCTGCTGCCACAACTCCCACGTGGCCAAACCTCCCATGGCAAGAGGCCAAGCCACCGAGCAAGAAGCCCAAGGTCGCCATCACCACCCCCACATGGGGAAAAATCCCATGGCAAGAGCCTAAGCCACCAGGCAAGAAGCCCAAGGTCGCCATCACCACCCCCACATGGGGAAAAATACCAATGCAAGAGCCTAAGCCACCGGGCAAGAAGCCCAAGAAGCCCAAGGTCGCCCTCACCCCAGGCACGTCCCACAACCTCCCAGGGGCATGCAACTCTGAAGGGGCCACAGAGGCACAGGCCAAGAAGCCCTACTTAATCCAGCACACCCTCTCCTCCTCGGCCAAATTTGCCACCGGCACAGGTGGGAAGGCACTCTCCACATCTATGCCTGCTAGTTCAGTGGCCACCCAGCCACAAACACAAACACCCAGTCCCTATCCAAGTCCAGTTCAATCTGAAGCCAGCCGGCTGCCAGCAGAATGTCCCCCTGATTTGCAGGCAAACAATGAGGAGCCAGAACCTCAAGCAACAG
Organism: Gastrophryne carolinensis; assembly: GCA_027917425.1. Taxonomy (NCBI): domain Eukaryota; kingdom Metazoa; phylum Chordata; class Amphibia; order Anura; family Microhylidae; genus Gastrophryne; species Gastrophryne carolinensis. The sequence goes on along the minus strand of CM051234.1, from coordinate 644,068,389 downwards.
GGCGCACATTGCGCCGAGGCCAGCTGAGTGGCAGGTTTGGGGAGGCCCAAACTCTGGCATTGGCTAGTGGGCTCACCTTACATTATGATGAACTATATGGGCGTAGATCCAAAGCAACCAGCAAAATGCGGAAAGCAGAAATTTTAGAGGCACTCACCAGACAGGTCAATGCAGCGGGGGATGAGCTCAAAGATGTGGAGCAGATTCAACGCAAAATATCGGACCTGAAGTATGCAGCATGGAAGAAAGAAAATAAACGGCGAAATTACAGGTACATATCTACTTTGTGTCATTTTCTGCTTCTTGTATTGTCAACATTTTGCTACATTTAACAAACTATCTTTTTCAGCTTACAAACTGGCGGAGGCTTCCCCACTAAACTTCAATTTTCCCAAGCTGAGGAGATGGTGCTGGGCCTGATACATCCCGTGGCCTTAGAGGGACACTCGACGGGACATGGACATCCCTACTATTCCTGCAGGTTAGTAATGTTAGTGTGTATGTGAAATGTTTGCAACGTGTAAAATTAGGCTCAAAGGCATATATGAACACATGCCCCTAGGGAGTGCCTTGTAGTGGAGGTTACAGTTTTATCAGGGTGTGTAATGTCTGTGGAATGTTAATTTGCTAATTTCCTTGCCCATACATGACCTTGGAGAGTATTTATGGACACTATTAAAGTCCTTACATTAGCAAAGGACTGCCTGTTATGTGATTCTAGTCAATCATATCCAACACTTCCATCTTTGTCTTTAGGCCACTTGGGTTTGAGCTGTGCTTTGGTCTCAAATACTTGATCTGGGCTCAGGGAAAGGTCTACCTAGAAAGAATGTTAACCAGCATATTCTGTGGGCCCCTAATGGCCCTTTAGGGATGTGTGAAGCCTCATAACAGCCAGTACATGCATGCTGACTTTATTGAGGGTGACCAATGTGTATGTACATGATGATTAATACATCTAACAGATAATGACATTCATAGTGAAGGACAACTTGGACCGTTGGGGGAGTTGCCATTCCTGCTTGCCCACGTGTTTTAGTGAAGCATATGTAGTAATACAGATCACCAATGCATAGTTGTGTGTTTACATGCCTTTTTTAAACAATGCAGCCCAGCATCATCCCTCAGCAAGTGTGGAAGCCTCAGCCAGTTTGTCCACGGCGTCAACTTCCGTGCTGCCTAGGACCCAGGATCCGATATATACGGTAAGTGTCTTTTTCTGAATTTGCTGATGCATGTGAATTTCCATGTTTTTTTTGCAGAATTACATATATAGTGCCCAAACTGAACCTTTTTTTTTTTTACATGTCCCAACAGACCCACACAGGAAATCCAGGAGCTGGAGGAGGATGGTACCTTGATAGGACCTTCACTACAGCCCCCCCCCCCCCCCCGGAACATAATCTGCAACTATCCCAACATGTTTCTACACCAAATCCTCAGCAGCAGAGTGAAGCTGGCTGCATGCTGCCAGCCCATCGTGGGCAGCATGCAGAGACTGAGCCTACAGTCCCCAGTGTTAGCTCTGCTGCAGAGGATTTGGCAAGCAGATCTGTGGCTGTTGGTCGAGCCAGAGGACCATCATCTGCACGCGCCCCAACCCGGGGAATTGGGAGGCGTAGTCAGCTACATCACCCAGTTTCCCAGGGGAGGAGCGTGCCGATCATGGAGTCAGAATGGCACCATGAGAGGCGTTTATTTCACCTACAAAATCAAAGAAACAATGAGCAGCATCATGCACAATTAGAGACCTTAAATAATACCTTAAACACCATGCTGACAGAATTTAGGTCGACCAACAGCCACACGGCCACCTTATCTAATAATTTCAGTGCCATGCTTGAGGAAGTTTGAAATAGCAACAGTCACATGGCCACCTTAACTGCCAATTTCAGTGCCATGCTGGCTGAATTTCGAACAACCAATAGAAACATATTGGAACAGTTGCAGATTATGAATGCCACACATGTCCAGGTGATGGGCCACCTCCAAGGCCCACCACCAGGGTTTAATGGGCATCCACCATTTTAAGGCCTATTTGGCCTGTATCTGCTCCACATCTTTGCTCTACATCCCCTCTGTATTGACCTGTCTGGTGAGCCCTACCAATATACCCTTTTGGTATGGCTTTGCTTGTATGCTTTGGATTTGCGCCCATATAGCTCATTAGAATACGGAGGTAGCCCACTAGCCAATGCCTGAGCTCAAGCCTCACTGAACCTGCCACTCAAACTGTTGCGCTGCAGGCTTTGGCCTAATTACATTGGTTCTGGCTCCTCCTGTTTGTAGACATGATTGGGGGACATTCTGGCTTGGCAAACTACTACCTTGAACCCTGGCAGAGATTGAACTGGACTTGGATTTGAGCTGGGGCTTCTTGTTTGGTTGGGCCACTGACTAACAGGCATAGATGTGGCATAGGTATGGCTGCTTTCCACCTGTGCCTGTGGCAAATGTGACCAAGCAGGAGAGGGTGTGTATGTGGCCCAATTTCTTTGATCAAAAATATTGACATGCCAATGCTTGCTCCATATGTGTGTGTATTTTATTTTTGATGTAAACTTCGGCCTGGAGTGCATTACTTAAAAACTCCTGCCTGTGGCCAATTGCTATGTGCCATGATTTGTCACAAATGACATTTGTTGTTTTACCATGTATTAACATGAACTATGGGAGTGACCATCAACTCCAATTTTTACTTTTAAAAGAAAATAAAAAAAATGTGACTTGACCTGTTGTTCACTAAGTTGATGCCTTAATGTTTTTGTTTTTTAGATTACTTAAAGTTTTCCCAAACAAATTGGGCCCCAAAAAAGAGTCTCAGATCATGTGTGAATTGTTTAGTAATTACATCATTACTATTTGGTAGAGTACAAAACATAAATGCAAAAACAAAGCAAAATTAGATTAATTAACAATAAATACAGAGGCAAAACAAACACAGGCACAACAAATTAAGAAAAATGTGTAGAAATCAAATTTGCACGAACTGCTTGCCCAGAGGCACTAGTTGGGCCATGGTAGTGGTCTTCGGGGTCCTGTCTGGGTGGAGAGGGGGGCAGATCCAAATACCGGGGGACACGCTGCATGATGGTAAAGTTATGTAACACAGCACTGGCCAGAATGATATCAATGACCTTCTTGGGGTCATACTGTAGTGCCCCCCCCGGTATGGTCCAAGCAACAAAAGCGGGTTTTTAATAGCCCAAACGCCCTCTCCACCACGGCCCTGGTCTTCCGGTGGGCCCGATTGTAGGCATCCTGTGCGGCATTCTGTGGCCGAAGGACGGGCGTCAGCAGCCAGGGAAGCAGTGGATAGCCGGAATCCCCTGAAAAAATTAGATAAAAATATCATAAATTACACATTACTCCCTAAATTGAATCCAAAAAATGGTCCTTCATCATGACTAAGAGGCTATGTAACATTTGAGCCACACCCTGAGCATACAGATTGCGCAGCCAAAAAAAACGCCTAACAACATCTAATGGATGTTGGGACAATTTAAACATCAAAGATGGAGGATGATGGCAAATCAGGCAGACTGCTAAGAGGTATTGGTTTAGGACTGTGCTGCTCAGCATTCTTGGATGTCTTAACTTTTCAGGACCCCGAATCTGCTTTGTCTGAGGCAAAAACAGCTCTAACCCTGCCCCTGCACTTTATCCCGCTCTCCTCTACTCAGTAAGTGTAATGCAAAGATGGCGCAGACCCTATCATATAGTCAAGAACATAATTGCTGCCGAGTGTGGGGAAGAATAATAATGAATTTACTATAAAGTAGACATTTCTTATTTGGAAATGCTGGACAAACATTTGACAAGGGTTTGTTTGATAAATATAATGGTTAAGGTCGTGTTTCACATGTAATGAACGGGGAAAAATAGGCATAGTTTCATACATGGGTCCCAAACTATATTCATGGGCATACATTGAAAAGTGAATGACGTTATTGGCGTCAACTTACCAAGGAGCCATCCACCTGAGAATTCTTCAGACTCAAACCGAACGTACAATCCAGATCTTCTAGGAATGTAGGCGTCATGGAATGAGCCTGGAAACCCGGCGAGGACACTAAGGAACTGCATGTCCGGGGCCACCACTGCTTGGACATTCAGTGAGTGGCCCATTTTGCGGTTCCTGGGATAAAAGAAAAAAAAAACATTAGCAAGGCAAGGAAAACTAGTGAAACACTAACTAATCACACCCTACCAAAAACCTGTGGCCCAATACAAATAACACTAACAAAGTACATAAGGATTTTTTGCAAAAAAAAGGATATGTATGTTGGATCAAGTAAATATTAACTTTAAAATGCCTATTTAAGGTCCACATTAAAATGTTTCCCTTTGGAGAAGCTAAATACGGTCCATTGTTACACAGGGACTATTTACAAGGAGAGATTTTACAAGGAGGGATTAACAGATATACAATGTCCACTATTTCACAGGGACGATTTACAAGGAGGGATTTTACAAGGAGGGATTAACAGATATACAATGTCCACTATTTCACAGGGACAATTTACAAGGAGGGATTACCAGATATACAATGTCCACTATTTCACAGGGATGATTTACAAGGAGGGATTTTACAAGGAGGGATTAACAGATATACAATGTCCACTATTTCACAGGGACAATTTACAAGGAGGGATTAACAGATATACAATGTCCACTATTTCACAGGAGCGATTTACAAGGAGGGATTTTACAAGGGGGGATTAACATATATACAATGTCAACTATTTCACAGGGACTATTTACAAGGAGGGATTAAGCGATATTTCAAATAACATTTAGGTAAACTATATTTAAAAATGACAGATTGTACTTGCCTATAGATATACTCGTCGGCTGCCGGAGGCACCAGGGCAACGTGGGTGAAATCGATGGCACCCATGATGTTGGGCATGTCGGCTATTAGAGATGAGCGAACTTTTGAAAAATTCGATTCGACTGATTCGCCGAATTTTCCGACAAAAATCGTTTCGACCCGAATAAATTCGCAATGAATCGCTATTAAAAACGGCTATTTCTGAGCCTCCTAGAGCCTCATTAGGGTTGTAAACCATTCTGCCTTGCTGTAACACGCACAGGATGCGTGCTGGGTTAGTTAAATAATACTTTGAAGAAATATCACATGCAGATCAGAGGCATCGCTAATAGAATCGCAGAGCGGCACAATTGCAGAGAGTTGAAGTGGCATCACTATGAGGGGCAGAAGGAGCCCAAATATTGCTTTAAAGAGACACTGGAGTTGGCAGCAGCAGGAGCCCAAAAATTGGATGAATCACACCCTGGAGTTGGCAGCAGCAGGAGCCCAAACATTACTTTAAAGAGACACTGGGGTTGGCTTCAGGAGCCCAAAAATTGGATGAATCACACCCTGGAGTTGCCAGCAGCAGGAGCCCAAATATTACTTTAAAGAGACACTGGGGTTGGCTTCAGGAGCCCAAAAATTGGATGAATCACACCCTGGAGTTGGCAGCAGCAGCAGCAGGAGCCCAAATATACACTGGAGTTGGCTTCAGGAGCCAAAAAATTGGATGAATCACACTCTGGAGTTGGCAGAAGTTGGCAGCAGCAGCAGCAGGAGCCCAAATATTACTTTAAAGAGACCCTGGGGTTGGCTTCAGGAGCCCAAAAATTGGATGAATCACACCCTGGAGTTGGCAGCAACAGCAGCAGGAGCCCAAATATTACTTTAAAGAGACCCTGGGGTTGGCTTCAGGAGCCCAAAAATTGGATGAATCACACCCTGGAGTTGGCAGCAACAGCAGCAGGAGCCCAAATATTACTTTAAAGAGACCCTGGGGTTGGCTTCAGGAGCCCAAAAATTGGATGAATCACACCCTGGAGTTGGCAGCAGCAGCAGCAGGAGCCCAAATATACACTGGAGTTGGCTTCAGGAGCCCAAAAATTGGATGAATCACACCCTGGAGTTGGCAGAAGTTGGCAGCAGCAGGAGCCCAAATATGACTTTAAAGAGACCCTGGAGTTGGCTTCAGGAGCCCAAAGATTGGATGAATCACACCCTGGAGTTGGCAGAAGTTGGCAGCAGCAGCAGCAGGAGCCCAAATATTACTTTAAAGAGACCCTGGAGTTGGCTTCAGGAGCCCAAAAATTGGATGAATCACACCCTGGAGTTGGCAGAAGTTGGCAGCAGCAGCAGCAGCAGGAGCCCAAATATTACTTTAAAGAGACCCTGGGGTTGGCTTCAGGAGCCCAAAAATTGGATGAATCACACCCTGGAGTTGGCAGCAGCAGCAGCAGGAGCCCAAATATACACTGGAGTTGGCTTCAGGAGCCCAAAAATTGGATGAATCACACCCTGGAGTTGGCAGCAGCAGCAGGAGCCCAAATATACACTGGAGTTGGCTTCAGGAGCCCAAAAATTGGATGAATCACACCCTGGAGTTGGCAGCAGCAGCAGCAGGAGCCCAAATATTACTTTAAAGAGACACTGGAGTTGGCTTCAGGAGCCCAAAAATTGGATGAATCACACCCTGGAGTTGGCAGAAGTTGGCAGCAGCAGGAGCCCAAAAAATGGCCTAAAGACATAAATATGTTTTGCACCATTTGGAAAGTGTAAAACGTGGCACCATGCTGAATCTAGTTGCATGCATCAGGCATTGGTGGGTGGAAATCCTGGCTGATCCATCCCTGATTCATTTTGACAAAGGTGAGTCTCTCCACATTTTTAGTTGACAGACGAGTTCTCCTCGCCGTAACTATGGCCCCCGCCGCACTAAACACCCGCTCAGATGGCACGCTACTTGCCGGGCAGGACAGCTTTTCCAGGGCAAACTCTGCTAGTTGCGGCCACAAATCAAGTTTGGCTGCCCAGAAGTCCAGCGGATCCTCAAGGTGTGTTGGCATGGTCATGTCAAAGTATGACATGACCTGCTGGTTGAGGTCCTGCTCCAGGTCTTCCTGCTGCTCATGAGTAGCCTCACTATGCGGGTGTAGAAAGCTACTCATTAGCGACTGAAGACTGAGGCTGCTGCTGCTGATGGAGCTGCTGCTGCTGCTCCTGCCAACCCCCCCAGCGGCCATGGCAGTGGAAGGTGAGCGCAGAGGTCCCCTCGAGTCAGACCTGCGAGAGTATGGACCATGGCGCAGATAGGCATCGGCCAACTGCCTACGTAGAATGTCTTTGTAGTAGTTGAGTTTGTCCTCCCTCTCGGTGGGTTTAAAAAATGCCCCCATTTTGTGCCGGAAGCGAGGGTCCAATAAGGTGGACAGCCAGAAGTCATCCCGCCGACAGATGGAAACAATTCTGGGGTCACTACGCAAGCACGTGAGCATGCTTCGTGCCATTTGCGCAAGTGACTCGGATGGACTACCTGTCTCCATCTCCACTGCATACTGCCATGGTGTGCCCGGGTCCTCTGTCTCGCCTTCATCAAAAACCTCTAGCTCCTCTGGCTGCTCCTGCTCCTCCTCTCCTGTCCGCTGACTAGATAAACCAGCCATTTCGCCAAGCCTAAACTGTGTTTCGCTGGGCAACTCCTCCTCCTCCTCCTCTTCCTCCTCCTCCTCCAGTTCAGCTCCAACGGGGTTCATGTGGCCGTAAGATGTAAACGCCATGTCTCCAGTGCCCTGACCAGCCATGGTTTCCAACATGTGCTGTAGTACATGAAGCAGTGGAATCATGTCGTTCATCCCGTAATCCTGCCGACTGACAAATAAAGTGGCTTCCTCAAAGGGCCTGAGCAAACGGCAGGTGTCACGTATGAGCTGCCACTGGTTGACATTGAAGTTACACAGGGGAGTCCCCCTATCTGCTTGGATCATCAGGAAATCCGTGATGGCTTTTCTCTGTTCATATAATCGGTCCAACATGTGAAGGGTGGAATTCCAACGGGTGGAAACATCGCAAATCAGACTATGTTGGGGGATACCATTCTGACGCTGTAGCTCAAGAAGGGTGTGTTTGGCGGTGTAGGAGTGGCTGAAGTGCATGCAAAGTTTCCTTGAAGTTGTTAGGATGTCTTGCAGATGGGGGGAACACTTCAGCTTGACAACCGCTTGACAACCAGATTGAAGACGTGAGCCATGCAGGGGGCATGGGTCAGGCTTCCTTGGCGCAGCGCAGACAAAATGTTCTTCCCATTGTCGGTAACCATGATTCCCATTTTAAGTTTTCTCGGAGTAAGCCATGTTGGGATTTCCTGATGAATACATTTAAGCAGTTCCTCCCCTGTGTGACTCCGTTCGCCAAGACAAACCATGTGAAGCACTGCGTGACACCTCCGTGCCCTGCACACATGGTAGACTGGAGGGGCACTGAGACTTGAGCCTACAGTGGAGGGTGAGGAGATGGCGGAGGATGAGGAGGCCGAGTCGCACGGTGTCACAGGTCCAATGGGCAGAGAGCGCGGAGGCCGAAGCGGCGTGACCTGTCCAAGTTGCTGCTGCTACTGCAAAGGGACCACATTCACCCAGTGGGCCGTAAACAACATGTACTGCCCCTGACCATAGTTACAGCTCCAGATGTCGGCGCTGCCATGTGTTTTGCTACACACCGACAGGCTCAAGGACTGGCCCACCTTCTGTTCAACAAAAGTGTGCAGCGCTGGTACTGCCTTCTTGGCAAAGAAATGACGGCTTGGGACTCTCCACCTCGGCTCAGCACAAGCCATCAGTTCTCTGAAAGGTGCAGATTCCACCACCTGAAAAGGGAGCGACTGCAGCACCAGCAACTTGGACAGGAGCACATTCAGCTTCTGCGCCGTAGGATGAGTGGGCGCATACTGCTGTCTCTTTGACATGGCTTCGCTGATGGATTGCTGGCGGGATGCATGACTTGGAGGAGGAGGAGCAGGAGCGACAGAGGATGGGTATGACGCACAGCTGCCTTCGGCTGAGGTGCTGGAGCCTTGGCTGGCAGAAATTGGGAGCTCACTTGGTGAGGAAGCAGACTGGACCACCCCTTGGGAGCCTCGGTTCTCCCAGGTCGTTTTATGGTGACGCATCATATGTTGACGCAGGGCCGTGGTGCCAACATTTGGACCCTGGCCACGCTTCACCTTTTGCCTACATATCTTGCATGTGGCCATGTTACCCTCCTGCGGATGCCTCAGGAAAAACTGCCACACTGCCGAGTAGCTACTTTTCCCACCCCCTGGCCTCACTGATTCACTGCTGCTGTTGCCAACTCCAGGAACCCCTGCTCCACTACCTCCCGATAAGGTAGACTGCCGCACAGCAGGTGCTCTACCCCGGCCCCGGCCCCGGCCCCGGCCGGCTCCAGCCTTTGGAATTGTGCCCCCATGCTGACTGCTACCACCTTGCTGCCTCAGCTGCTGACTCCGGGGCAACCTGCGCCCCTCTTTTCCTGATGATGACGATGAAGCCCCTTCATCACCCGGCTCCCAAGTGCGATCGGCTTCATCGTCATCATCATCATCACCGAGTTGTGGCTGTACGTCACTGATGTTCGTGGATTCGTCAGCAGTGTCTGGCGCAGGAGCTGGAACGCTCGCAGCACCCACGACACTGTCCACATCACTATTTGTCTGCCTAGCTAGAGAAGCCACCTCCATTTCTTGGCTGGGCAGTAGCTGCTGACTGTCCTCTATCTGATGGTCCTCCTCACTAAAGAGTGGAGCTGAACCCAAAGCATAGGATACGTCGCTGGGGGAGGGAACGGCATAGGACAGAGGCAATGGGAGGACAGGGACTGCTCTCGGGGCATGCCAACTCAGGGTTGTGTCAGAGGAACCTACCGACCCTAGACTGGGGGTCTCAGACGTAAGTTGTGATGATGTTGTTGATGAGCGCGTCAACCAATCTACCACGGCAGATGCGTTACTGGTGGAGACCCGACCGCTAGCAGATACTGGCAGATTAGGTCTCTCAGCGTGACTCCTGCTGCTACTGGCCCCCAGTCTGATGCGAGCTCTGCCTGCGGAATCTTGGCCTCTGCCACTCCTCTTTTCACTTCCAGGCACTTGTCTGCCCGACATAGTCTAACTGGCATGGTAGTAGGTGATATTTAAAGAACCCCCGGGCAGCGGTGGGTCTATATGAAACAGAATATAATGCACACCAAAAGTGAGCAGTAACACTCAGCCTCCAACAGGCCTGCTTAGTGTAAATAAGAGAGCTGCTTAGTGTAAATAAAGAGGGGTATGCTATGTTACAGAATGGGATGCCCCAACAGAAGTGCACCTGGCAGGCAGCAGTTAGTCTATGCCCAGCAAAAGTGTCTTTATCAGGCTAATTTCAATTATAATAAGTGCAAATGGTTATATGGTCTTAAACAGAGGCTGCTGTAGTCACAGAATGGGATGCCACAACAGAAGTGGACCTGGCAGGGTCCAGAAGTACTATGCCCAGCAAAAGTGTCTTTATCAGGCTAATTTCAATTATAATAAGTGCAAATGGTTATATGGTCTTAAACAGAGGCTGCTGTAGTCACAGAATGGGATGCCACAACAGAAGTGGACCTGGCAGGGTCCAGAAGTACTATGCCCAGCAAAAGTGTCTTTATCAGGCTAATTTCAATTATAATAAGTGCAAATGGTTATATGGTCTTAAACAGAGGCTGCTGTAGTCACAGAATGGGATGCCACAGCCGAAGTGGACCTGGCAGGGTCCAGAAGTACTATGCCCAGCAAGTGTCTTTATCAGGCTAATTTCAATTATAATAAGTGCAAATGGTTATATGGTCTTAAACAGAGGCTGCTGTAGTCACAGAATGGGATGCCACAACAGAAGTGGACCTGGCAGGGTCCAGAAGTACTATGCCCAGCAAAAGTGTCTTTATCAGGCTAATTTCAATTATAATAAGTGCAAATGGTTATATGGTCTTAAACAGAGGCTGCTGTAGTCACAGAATGGGATGCCACAACAGAAGTGGACCTGGCAGGGTCCAGAAGTACTATGCCCAGCAAAAGTGTCTTTATCAGGCTAATTTCAATTATAATAAGAGCAAATGGTTATATGGTCTTAAACATAGGCTGCTGTAGTCACAGAATGGGATGCCACAACAGAAGTGGACCTGGCAGGGTCCAGAAGTACTATGCCCAGCAAGTGTCTTTATCAGGCTAATTTCAATTATAATAAGTGCAAATGGTTATATGGTCTTAAACAGAGGCTGCTGTAGTCACAGAATGGGATGCCACAACAGAAGTGGACCTGGCAGGGTCCAGAAGTACTATGCCCAGCAAGTGTCTTTATCAGGCTAATTTCAATTATAATAAGTGCAAATGGTTATATGGTCTTAAACAGAGGCTGCTGTAGTCACAGAATGGGATGCCACAACAGAAGTGGACCTGGCAGGGTCCAGAAGTACTATGCCCAGCAAGTGTCTTTATCAGGCTAATTTCAATTATAATAAGAGCAAATGGTTATATGGTCTTAAACAGAGGCTGCTGTAGTCACAGAATGGGATGCCACAACAGAAGTGGACCTGGCAGCGTCCAGAAGTACTATGCCCAGCAAAAGTGTATTTATCAGGCTAATTTCAATTATAATAAGAGCAAATGGTTATATGGTCTTAAACAGAGGCTGCTGTAGTCACAGAATGGGATGCCACAACAGAAGTGGACCTGGCAGGGTCCAGAAGTACTATGCCCAGCAAGTGTCTTTATCAGGCTAATTTCAATTATAATAAGTGCAAATGGTTATATGGTCTTAAACAGAGGCTGCTGTAGTCACAGAATGGGATGCCACAACAGAAGTGGACCTGGCAGGGTCCAGAAGTACTATGCCCAGCAAGTGTCTTTATCAGGCTAATTTCAATTATAATAAGTGCAAATGGTTATATGGTCTTAAACAGAGGCTGCTGTAGTCACAGAATGGGATGCCACAACAGAAGTGGACCTGGCAGGGTCCAGAAGTACTATGCCCAGCAAAAGTGTCTTTATCAGGCTAATTTCAATTATAATAAGTGCAAATGGTTATATGGTCTTAAACAGAGGCTGCTGTAGTCACAGAATGGGATGCCACAACAGAAGTGGACCTGGCAGGGTCCAGAAGTACTATGCCCAGCAAAAGTGTCTTTATCAGGCTAATTTCAATTATAATAAGAGCAAATGGTTATATGGTCTTAAACAGAGGCTGCTGTAGTCACAGAATGGGATGCCACAACAGAAGTGGACCTGGCAGGGTCCAGAAGTACTATGCCCAGCAAGTGTCTTTATCAGGCTAATTTCAATTATAATAAGTGCAAATGGTTATATGGTCTTAAACAGAGGCTGCTGTAGTCACAGAATGGGATGCCACAACAGAAGTGGACCTGGCAGGGTCCAGAAGTACTATGCCCAGCAAGTGTCTTTATCAGGCTAGTTTCAATTATAATAAGAGCAAATGGTTATATGGTCTTAAACAGAGGCTGCTGTAGTCACAGAATGGGATGCCACAACAGAAGTGGACCTGGCAGGGTCCAGAAGTACTATGCCCAGCAAGTGTCTTTATCAGGCTAATTTCAATTATAATAAGTGCAAATGGTTATATGGTCTTAAACAGAGGCTGCTGTAGTCACAGAATGGGATGCCACAACAGAAGTGGACCTGGCAGGGTCCAGAAGTACTATGCCCAGCAAAAGTGTCTTTATCAGGCTAATTTCAATTATAATAAGTGCAAATGGTTATATGGTCTTAAACAGAGGCTGCTGTAGTCACAGAATGGGATGCCACAACAGAAGTGGACCTGGCAGGGTCCAGAAGTACTATGCCCAGCAAGTGTCTTTATCAGGCTAATTTCAATTATAATAAGAGCAAATGGTTATATGGTCTTAAACAGAGGCTGCTGTAGTCACAGAATGGGATGCCACAACAGAAGTGGACCTGGCAGGGTCCAGAAGTACTGTGCCCAGCAAAAGTGTCTTTATCAGGCTAATTTCAATTATAATAAGAGCAAATGGTTATATGGTCTTAAACAGAGGCTGCTGTAGTCACAGAATGGGATGCCACAACAGAAGTGGACCTGGCAGGGTCCAGAAGTACTATGCCCAGTAAAAGTGTCTTTATCAGGCTAATTTCAATTATAATAAGTGCAAATGGTTATATGGTCTTAAACAGAGGCTGCTGTAGTCACAGAATGGGATGCCACAACAGAAGTGGACCTGGCAGGGTCCAGAAGTACTATGCCCAGCAAGTGTCTTTATCAGGCTAATTTCAATTATAATAAGAGCAAATGGTTATATGGTCTTAAACAGAGGCTGCTGTAGTCACAGAATGGGATGCCACAACAGAAGTGGACCTGGCAGGGTCCAGAAGTACTGTGCCCAGCAAAAGTGTCTTTATCAGGCTAATTTCAATTATAATAAGAGCAAATGGTTATATGGTCTTAAACAGAGGCTGCTGTAGTCACAGAATGGGATGCCCCAAAAAAAGATCCAGTAGTGCTATGCCCAGCAAAAGTGTCTTTATCAGGGCTAATTTCAATTATAATAAGTGCAAATGGTTATATGGTCTTAAACAGAGGCTGCTGTAGTCACAGAATGGGATGCCACAACAGAAGTGGACCTGGCAGGGTCCAGAAGTACTATGCCCAGCAAAAGTGTCTTTATCAGGGCTAATTTCAATTATAATAAGTGCAAATGGTTATATGGTCTTAAACAGAGGCTGCTGTAGTCACAGAATGGGATGCCTCACAGCAGACTTAAGATCAGTTCAGTATATATGCACAGTTAGTTAGTATAAGCAGCCTGAAAACGCTAACAAAGCCTGTCAGGCTGGATGAAAAAAAAAAAAAAAAAACTCCCTGTGACAGCCTCCGATTTTTCTACCTTTCCCTGTTTTTCGCTGACTTTCTGTCTGTCTCCTATCTGTCTCCGGCCTGTCTCCAGCCTGTCCCTGTCTGTCCCTGCCTGTCTAACTGCCTCTCTCCCTCAGCTACACAGCGTTCTGTCTCTCACGAATGCAATAGAGAAATGAGGCAGGAAAAGCAAGATGGCCGCCTTAAATAGCGCTGTGACGTCACCGGGCTTGCTGGCTGCTGATAGGCTGCATGTGACTGTCCCAGCTTGCACTGGCGCGGGGTTGATGTCTGGACATGTCCCGTCCGCCATCTTAGAATGCCTGTAATGTAAATGAATGGATGTTAAAGGAAAACTTCGAGCGATTGAATCGCGGGGAAATTCGGATTCGATCCGAATCGAATTTTTCCTGAAATTCGGATCGAATCCGGGTTCGTCCGGATCGATTCGCTCATCCCTATCGGCTATATTATAAAATGCCAGCTTAATCGCGTTCCAGGCTACCATGTCATCAGGAAAACAAATATATATTCTGACTAATGGTAGCCATGCCTTCCAAAAACTTGGATAGCGCGCGGCACAGCGTAGGCTGGGAGATCCCCTGGGCTGCCAGAAAATGTCAGATTGCAAATATGGGGTTGGTGCGGCCTGATGTGGTCGGTTTCTTCTTGGAGAAGCTTGTTTTCTCAAGTGCCCAAAACACTAAGGGGCAGGGGTGCAATTTAGTTCTCCCCCACATAACCTATGGTGCTCCTTGTAGATATTGCTGAGCTCCTAGTCTGATGCTGTTGCCACAAGTGCTGCTCAGTGGAAGGTCAGCTTGCATGGGGCCCCATTCAGCCATAGGCTCAATAGCAGTTGCCTCCACTGTCTCTACAGTATGGACTGCCATGGAAAGAAATATGGTATAGCCCTGAGACTGGGGAAAATTCTGCAGTGGGAGAATGCTGATTACCTCCCGCACAAGGATATTATGCATTATGTCGGCACATTCTTCAGGAAGACTTGAGAAAGCCTCCACATGGGAAATGCCATAACGTCTGTTGCCCAGGGGTTTTTAATACACTGGCCCAACAGCAGCATCCAGGAGAAGTCAGTATATCACTGACGATCTTAGAAGGCCAGGCCAATGTTCACCCCTAGGCACTTCATAGCCAAGATGCAAACAAAAGTCCAAGTATCCTAATCAGCATTAAGCCTGAAGTATTTGGTTGTATGGGGGAGTGGGACTAGGTGAGTAACGAAGCAGAGCCACCTTGTGGAGAGACCCAGGTTAGGCTTAATATAGGGGGTTATATCCCCACACACATTCTTTAGCTCTGTGTAGGAAAAACCTTTCAATATATACACACACACTGGCAGTGCATTGATTTTTGTAGTTATAATTCTGTCTGTAGTCTGTTAGGGGCACTCTGCCCCTAACGGCCAGGTGGAGGATAGCCCCCCCCCCCCCCAATGGAGAGGAAAAGTAATACAGTTATACATTCATTGATGATTCAGGCACCAACTTCCTGGAACCAGGGGTAGGAGCAGGGCCACTGAATCACCAATTAATTTTTAAGCACAGGAGCACCCCTGAAACCACTGAACTACTGAACAGCCAATTTAAAAAATAATAAGAGGGTCCAGCATTGGCCAATGCCAACCCCACACTCTCCACTAGATGGTGCCGCCAAAGACGATCACTACAGTTGGGCTCATTACAGGTGCTGCACTGAAAAGCAACCTATGGAATATGTATTTATATATGTATTTATATACCTATGTATTTGCTTAACTGTTCTAAATAGCCCATAGGATGTTGTTTCCAAACTTTGAAAACAATTTTAGAACAGAAATGTTTTATATAATTTCTTTTGAGTTCAAGTAAAATAGTTCACATCAGAGCACACTCAAAGGTAAACTCGCTTCACCAGACCTCAAATGCTAGAATTTTCATTTGTTTGTGCATAGCCCGTAGGGTGCTGTTTTTATAAAACTTTAATTGTATTTACCTTATTTGAAAAAATTATGTACCTAACTAAAAAAATGTTCCATCGCATGAGCAGGTGACTTAAAAAAAAAATACTTATTTTTATTTGTTTTATAAAGCATATTTTAATTTTTTCGCAGATTGCAATTCTAACCCAAATGTGCACCCAGAGTTAAACTTACTTGATCAATTAAATATCATGACCCACATTGACAGAGTGGAGGGTCTTGGCAGCCACTCTCTTCAAGGTACTGTAATACAGGCAGTGTGCCGAAAGAGGGGCAACAAACAGTGATCCACTAATGACATATTCATTTATACAATAAGATGAGGGTAAATAAATAAATAAATACATATTGTATTAGTTTATATAAATAAGCTAATATACACACAACTGTTAAAATCTAAAAAAAGACCATCACAAAAGTGCTAAGATATCTGAATTGAATGAATCTTCACAATAAATATATTTCTAATCTTACTCATCCTACTTTATGTAATAGCAGTAAGTGATAAATCAACTGCTATATACCATATTTTTCTCACTTTAAGACTCATCTTGGGGTTTAGAGGAGAAAAATAAGAAAAAAAAATTCTGAACGAAATGTGGGGCTAAAATCCCCCAACAATCCCTGTAACATATTTACATTACATTGCTTTAAATGAGTTGTGTAACACAGGAGGTATTCTATAGTACTACAATGCAACAGATATCACATGATGGATGGAAATAAGCATGTTACAGCATCAACTGCAGGGCCCACCTACAGGCCAGGATTTGCTCATCTCCACACAGATAGACAGTTAAAGTAATTAATGCTGCAGCAGAGCTATAGAGGCAGCTATGTGGATATGACTTGTTGGTGGGCCTTGTAAGAAAGGGTTGGGGACCAGTCTTGTAAACGAACAACATCCAAGATTTTCGCACTTAGAAACATAGAAGGTTGACGGCAGAAGGAGACCATACGGTCCATCTAGTCTGCCCTTATGTGTATACTGTATGTACTCTTTATCTTAGGATAGATGTGTGCTTATCCCAGGCATGTTTAAATTCAGTGACTGTTGATTTTTCAACTACCTCTGCTGGAAGTTTGTTCCAAGCATCTACTACTCTTACTGTAAAATAATATTTTCTAACATTGCTCCTGATCTTCCCCCCGACTAGCTTCAGGTTGTGCCCCCTTGTTCTATCGTTAAAGCGGACCTTCACTCTGAATAAGAGTCTATCTTATATGTTTCCCCCACACTGTACATACAGATTGCTCACATTAAAAATCATCCTACCTGCACCTACTGCATGTTATGAGCCTTTAAACATCCAAGATGGCGGCTTATGGAAGCCGCCATTTTATCAGGCAGCCTGCAAACAGGAAGTGCCTGCAAACAGGAAGTGACTGTGCTGCTCTGCATTCTGGGACTGCTGACCTTTCCCTGACCCCAGCTCTGCTCTGTCTGAGCAAAGCACAGCTATAACCTGCCCCCCTGTACCTTATCCCACTCTCCTCTCCTCAGTAAGTGTGATGCTTCTGAGTCAAGATGGCGGCGCCCGTATCCTAAATTCCTGAACAGAGTTGCAGCCCAGTGGGGGAAATAATTATAAGTTAGTGACTAAAAATGTAAAATATATTAATTTTTGATGCTGGGGAATCGTTTTTTAAGAGTTTGGGCTTTTCATTAAATCATGGTGAAGGTCCGGTTTAAGTTTCTTCTTAAAAACACTTCCCTCCTGAACCTTATTCAATCCTTTCACATATTTAAAGGTCTCAATCATGTCCCCCCTCTCCCTTCTTTCCTCCAGACTGTACAAATTAAGTTCTTTAAGTCTCTCCTGATAAGTTTTAAGTTTAAGTCCTTCCACCATTTTCGTTGCCCGCCTTTGGACACGTTCTATTTGAATAATGTCTTTTTGCAGGTAAGGTCTCCAGAACTGCACACAGTATTCTAGCTGTGGCCTTACCAGGGCTCTATACAGCGGCATCACAACATCCCTCTTCCTACTGGTGATGCCTCGAGCTATGCAGCCGAGCATCCTGCTTGCTTTTCCCACTGCCTGGCTACACTGTCCACTCATCTTGCAGCTATCAGTAATCAGTACCCCTAAATCTCTCTCCTCCGAGGTCCTGGCTAACACAGTGCTGCCCATACGGTACTCAGAGCAGGGATTCCTTCTACCCAAGTGCATGATTTTACATTTAGAGACATTAAACTCTAGTTTCCACAGTTTTGACCATCTATCCAGTAAAGCTAAATCATTTTCCATGTTGCAGACACCTCCAGGAATATCCACCCTATTACTAACCTTTGTATCATCAGCAAACAGACAAACTTTTCCTACCAAGCCTTCTCCTATGTCACTTACAAATATATTAAAAAGAATGGGGCCCAGGACAGAGCCTTGCGGCACACCACTTGTAACTCGCCTTTGTTCAGATTGCACACCATTTACAACAACGCTCTGATACAGATCCCTCAGCAAACTGGAAATCCAGGTATTGAGTCCTACCTTCAATAACTTAGCTATGAGCTCCTTATGTGGTACAGTGTCAAAGGCTTTGCTAAAATCCAGATAGGCGATATCCACAGCACCACCTTCATCTAAAACTTTAGTGACATTGTCAAAGAAATCAATAAGATTGGTCTGACATGATCTGCCCTCAGTAAAGCCGTGCTGTTTTGGGTCCAATAGGTCATTCATTTTTAGATGGGAAATTATCTGTTTTTTTAAGAGTGTTTCCATTAACCTGCTATGTAAACCCCCTGTGATCACCATAGAAATAGAAATGCCCTCCAGGTACATTTTATAATAAAGAACCACAATTGCTCCGCTCTTATCCACGGGTTTATTGATAATGGAGTTCTCATCCCGCAAAGATCTAAGAGCCACTGATTTCCCTCGGTGAAGATTGTTATAATGGTTTCCAGTTTGAGGACACTTATTATAAACAGTTACTCGGGATAGAGATGAGTAGTGCATTAGCACCCGCATTTGCAAATCTATTTGTTGGCTTTCTGGAAGAGAGATATATCCAGCTTGTACACTCAACACGTAACCTTTTGGGGGTGCTACATCGATGATGTGGCAATGACTTGGCAAGGAGATGAAACTAATCTCCATACATTCATTGATTTCATCAATTCCATTTTCCTGACTATTGTTTTCAATCCAGAAATACCAGACACGTATATCACCTTCCTTGATGTAGCCATTGAAAAAAGCCCAGATGGGACAGTTACCACTGGACTATTTTCTAAACCCACGGACATTACTAAGATATGACAGTGCACACCCAAAACAGTGAGAGCCTCCCGATCACCCAATTTCTTAGGGTGCTTTGGATAAATTCCAACCCACAGAAAAGGGAATTATAACTGTAACATGGTTTCTTACCTATAACCAGGTCTCACCGATGATTGATCGTATCACTAGAAAACATGGACAAATCTTACAAGCAGATAATAGCTTATGTCCTACAATCAAAAGACCATTTCTTAAAATTAACTAGAGAAACAAGAATCTGAGAGATTGCCTACTGAAAGCCGACCCAACTGAGAAGTACCATAAGAAACCCATAAAACTGTCTGATCGCACTGGTTGCTTTAGATGCAATAGTTGTAATGTGTGTAACTCGATAATCTCAGGATCAGAATTCTCTTTTTCTGTACTTGGGCAAAACAATTGGACCACTTAAAAAAAGCGATTTCAGCAGCATCAGAATGATGTTAAAACGTGTATTGAGAAACATAGAAAAGGGGAACATTTTGACTACGAGAAGCCTGTGTGGGACACAAACACCAAACCCGTGAGCTAAGAGGGATGGTGATCGAACATATCGAGAAACTTCGGCAGGGTGGGGGGGATCGTCACCTACGTCTTTTACAGCGATAGACATTCTAGATACATAAGCTGGACACTGTGTGAACATCTTATTTATTCTCACCTACTCCTCTTTCTTCTGGTTTTTCTACTATCCCCTTCTCCTCTGTCCCTCCTCCCCTACCTATCCCTCTTCTCAGTACCCTTCCCCCCAAATTTTTTCCCTTCCTCTTTCAGTTATTTTTCCCCTATTTTCTATTCACCACTGGTCTGTACCTTCTCTGTTTTGTTTCCTTCTTTATTGTCCCTATCTTCAATGTCCCTTCCCTTCCCCCCTACCTCCCATCGGTCTTTACCCTCTCTTTTTTGTCTTTCTGCTGTCCCTCTCTTTATTGTTCTTCCCTTTTTCACCAATTTCTTTTCTCCCTCTCTAGGTTATTTTTCCTGATTCACCTTTATCTAAGACTGCTATCTATCTTTGCCGTCACTTCTGTTGTCCCTCTCTTTATCACCCCCTTTCTTTCTTTCCTGATTTCTCCTCTCCCTCTCCATATTATTTGTTCCCCATTCTCTCTCTTTCCCCCCTTCTGTTAGCTCATTGCCCTCTTTTCCTATCACTTTCCTCCTTCATACCTTTTCCTTAATGGGTCCCCCACCCCACTTTCCTCTCCTTTCCCACTGTGTCCCTTTTTTTACATTTTTACTGTCTCCCTTTTTAGTCCTTTTGGGGCCTTTTTCTCCCCACTCCCCTACCTTTTCCGCTACACCCCTCTCTTCACTGCCCCCCTTTTCTGCTCTATCTCACTTTCTCTATTAGTATTTGTATAAATGTGTTATTCTAAGTATGTCACACACCCCGCTTCAAGAAATTCATAACGCGTGGGTAATACTGACCTGTAGAGGGCGATATGCAGAGATGCCAGGAAAAAAGAGAGCCCCTCCCGGTCCATAAATACCTGGGACCTCCCACTCATTACCTCAGACTAATTAGTCTTCATCTCTGCAGACGGCGAGCAAGTCAGAAGATGTGGTCTCCTCCTTGCACAGGGGGATTTCAGGTAGCCGGGATGACTCCCGGCCCTTTAGTTTTCTATTTCCACCTGGATCTTTTTTTTCTGTTACCTCATGCCTCCCAGCCTAGGCTGACGGTCCGGGTGAGAGTAGAAAAGCACCCTTGGTGCTTAAGAGCAAATGCTCTCCCGTGAGACCCTATATAACAGGTTAGGCGGTCATTCGGGACGGTGACCCCGGTTTGGGATGCCCCGTCCCTTGGCCTTACACTTTGGGTGGTCCCCCCCTTTGGGTAAGGCCCCTCTCTCTAGCGGGATAGCGGAGGGTAGGAGCAGGGCCCCTTATTCGGTGTTAGGTCCAAATTTTGTAATCATTAATTCTTAATAATGTTTTAATGCATTAATTTATTAAATTATCCTCCCAATAGTTATTAACTTATTTATTACTTCATAACAGTGTGTATTTCTCTGTCAAAATGGCGCTGTGGCCGCCATTTTTATGCAGGCTTTCTCCCTGAGGTAAAAGGGGCAGGGCCGGGCTTTAGGCACGAGCCGCAGCCCCCACCCTTCTATTTGGCACTGATGCGGCTTGGATTCTGAGCGAGGAGCGGGGCCGGGCGTCAGGGTTAAAGCCATGGCCCGCTCCCCTCCTGCTGTCTCTTCTGAGACCGGCGCCGCGGCCGCACATTGTCATGGCGGAGGGGAGCTTCTCCCCTTACGCTTTCACTCTTGTCACAGGCACCGCTGAGGTGCTTTTCTCTGTGCCTGTTTCCTCAGAAGGAGCTGGCCACGCCCCCCTTCTCTCCTCAGAGCTGCTCTTTACCTCACGGAGAGAGGAAGCTGTCTTCAGGACCACAGTGAGTGGCCCGGTGGGCCCCCCTTCTGTCCCATCACCTATAATTATATATTTTTATGTCATATATATATATATATATATATATTTTATACTCCGCTTTTCTTATTAGCCTTTTTTATTATGTCTTTCAGATATAACCTACATGGTGTTAGGGGGTTTCTCCCGGTCCTAGGGTCCCTGGGTTCTTAATTGGCTTATTGCAAATCCTCCCACTTGGGACATTAAAGGGGCATCCCGGGTTGCTTATATGCGTAATTCCCTCAGTCATTGCGACCAACTATAAGTTCACCTTATGGAGGCATCCCCGGATACTGGGCTTGGGCTCCCCTCGGGGCAATCCCGGAAGTGTATGGGGTGTGGGGCATCCCTTACTGGCGATGATGTATATCTGTGTATACCATGCGCACAGCAGACTATTATGCGGCAGTCCGGACCCCAGGCGCCTGGTTCAGCGCCGCCGGTCTCTCCTCCCCCCCCCTCTCCCAGTTTGATCCGTGCCCAGTCTGACGATGTCATGGGCGGGCAGTTACAATCAGAGATGTGTGCCCGATTGGCCAATCTTGAAAAATTATTCTCCAGCACGGTCACCAGAAAGGCTCCTGCTAAGAGAAAGCACTTGTCGCCGTCTTCACCAGCGGCCGACTTGGATGATCTTGATAATCTGGACTGGTCTGATTACTCCCAACTTGAGGAAGGGGAGGTATATGAAGAATCAGATCATTCAGACGATCAGCAGTTTGTGAGTGCTGATACCGAGCGGGGCTTGGGGAGGTCTTCGGATACTCCTAATGTTCTGGCTCAGATGTTTGAGGTTTTGGCTATTTCTCCTCCTGAGGTGGTTCCACAGCAAAAGGGGGAATTTTTCAAAGAATCCAGGCCACGCTTCGAATTTCCTAACCAAAAGCATTTTGATGGGATTATTGCTAAGGAATGGGAGAGGCCTGCCCGGCTCCCAGGTGTCCCTCAGGGTTGGGACAAAAAATATCCCTTTCCCTTGGATACGGTTAAGCGTTGGGCGTCCCCTCCCGAGGTGGATGCACAGATTCTGGGTTTATCCAACACTACTGTTTTAAATTCTCCTGATTGCTCCACGCTTAAAGATGGTGAGGATAAACGCATTGACCAAATGGCTTGTCATGGTTTTGCCAGTGTTGGGTCAGCCATGAGGCCGGTTTGTGCTTCAGCGCTGCTGGTGGTGGCTACCAGGTCGGTGGTCAGGGACCTGTTGACTTCTTCCGTGTTAGATCCGGATAGTGAAGAGTTCCTTGGCCTTAAAAGGTATGAATTGTTTTTGTCATTTGTACTAGTCACCTTGGATGACACACTGATGATGTGTGGCAGAACGTCGGCTCTATTGGTGACTATTCGGCGTTCGGTTTGGTTGCGCCAGTGGGCGGCTGATTTTGTGTCTAAAAAGTCGCTGACCGCTCTTCCCTTTGTGGGATTACGGCTCTTTGGTGAGAAGTTGTATTCAGTTGCCAAGGGTGGTAAGTTACCTCAACGCAAAAAACAGCGTCGTCCCTTTCGGGGGGCGGGTTCCTTTGCTCCTTCCTTTCGTGGGGCTAGAGCTGGCAGAGGAATTGTTTTCCCCGCAGTCAGAGGAGAACAGGGGCAGAGGACGTGCCCGCCCAGGATACAGCTGGGGCTCTAAGCCCAAACCCGCTGCCAAGCCAGCTCAGCAATGAGGGGGCGCCCTCACCCATGTGGGTGGGGGGACGGCTGCAACACTTCTCCCAGGTCTGGGACCGGGAGGTCTCGGACTGATGGATCCGGGAAGTGGTGACTTCCGGCTACTAGCTGGAGTTCAAGCTCCGGCCCCCTCCCAGATTCCTCAGGTCTCGGGTGCCTTCGGACCTTCTGGCCGTGCAGGAGCTCCAGGCGGCAGTAAAGAGTCTGTTGGATATGGCAGTTATTTGCCCAGTGCCCCCCTCAGACAGGGGTCGGGGCTTTTATTCCAATCTGTTCACGGTGCCCAAGAAGGACGGCTCGGTTCGACCCATTCTGGATCTAAAGATCGTCAACAGGTTCGTCCGTCCGCAGAAATTTCGCATGGAAATGCTGCGTTCAGCTATCCATTCTCTTCGTCAGGGGGACTTTCTGACGTCCGTAGACATCAAGGACGCCTATCTGCATGTGACGATTTTTCCAGCGCACCAGAGATTTCTCAGGTTCGTGGTGGAGGATTGCCATTTTCAGTTTGTGGCACTTCCTTATGGTCTTACCTCGGCTCCAAGGGTTTTCACCAAGGTGCTGGCCGGGGTGATGGCTCTCCTCAGAGCCCAGGGTATTCGCATTGTCCCTTATCTGGACAACCTTCTCATTATGGCATCTTCCTTCAGCCAAGCGGTATTGGACACCAGAATTGTGGTGTCCATTCTGGAGAGATTCGGGTGGGTGATCAACTACCCCAAGTCCTCCCTTTCTCCGTTCAGGTTAGTGTCTTTTCTGGGAATGTCCCTGGATACTTCCCAGGCCAGGGTGTTTCTTTCTCAGTCCAAGGTTCTCTTGATTCAGGAGTTGGTTCGACTCCTCCTGTCTATCCCTCGTCCGGCCATCAGACTGGGGATGAGGCTGGTGGGATTGATGGTAGCCTCCTTCGAAGCGGTTCCCTTTGCTCAATTCCACACAAGGAC
This sequence comes from Gastrophryne carolinensis, assembly GCA_027917425.1. Taxonomy (NCBI): domain Eukaryota; kingdom Metazoa; phylum Chordata; class Amphibia; order Anura; family Microhylidae; genus Gastrophryne; species Gastrophryne carolinensis. The sequence goes on along the minus strand of CM051234.1, from coordinate 644,044,393 downwards.
ACTCCAGCTCCATCTGTTGGCGGCCTGGGACGGGTCACCACTGTCGTTGGATCAGTCCTTCCTGATGACCCCCCGAGTTCGGTGCTTCCTTCAGTGGTGGCTGGATTCAATCAATCTGTCGAGGGGCAGATCCTTCCTGGCCCCTTGTTCGGAGACGGTCACCACGGATGCCAGTCTATCAGGATGGGGGTGTCCTGGAAGGATCGTCAGTTTCAGGGACTGTGGGGGCCTCAGGAGGCTCACGAGTCCATCAATGTTCTGGAATTGAGGGCCATCAGGATGGTTCTGTTTCGCTTGACTCATCAGTTGCAAGGATTGCCGGTTCAAGTCCGGTCGGACAATCGGACGGCGGTCGCCTACATCAATAACCAGGGAGGGACTCGCAGCAGGAGTGCCCTCAAGGAAGTGTCTTTGATTCTGTCCTGGGCGGAGACCTACGTCCCGTGCATTTCAGCAGTTTACATTCCGGGAGCGGAGAACACGGAGGATGACTCTCTGAGCAGGTTCTCAGCTCGCCGGGGGGAATGGTCTCTCAGCCCCAAAGTGTTTCACTTGATTTGTCTCAGGTGGGGGTCCCCGGTGGTGGACCTCTTTGCCTCTCGTCACAATCACAAACTTCCGACATTTGTGTCTCTCTCACGGGATCCACTGGCTCTGGCAGTGGATGCCATGTCTCTGAACTGGAGGGATCTGGGGTTTCTGTATCTGTTCCCTCTGTTTCCCTTGGTGGCCAGAGTGGTGCGCAAGCTGGCCCTGGAGGGTGCGTAAGCAATTCTGGTGGCTCCAAGGTGGCCAAGACAGGTTTGGTTCGCAGATGTGGTAAGGTTAGCAGAGGATCAGTTCGTTCTGCCCCTGCTGCCGGATCTGCTCACCCAGGGTCAACTACGTTATCCCAATTTACCAACGCTGGCTTTGACGGCGTGGCTGCTGAAACCTCCATCTTGAAGGAGGAAGGTCTTTCCGATGCTGTGATTCGAACTCTCATTAGTGCTAGGAAGCGGTCTTCCTCTAATATCTACTATAGGACTTGGAGGTCTTATATTGATTGGTGTGAGATCAGGGCGTTGCCTTGTAAGGAATTTTCCATCTCCAGAATCCTGGAGTTTCTTCAACATGGTCTGGACCTGGGGCTCCAGCTTAGTACTCTGAAGGGGCAGGTTTCTGCCCTGGCGGTGTTCTTTCAAAGGTCATTTGCCCTACATCCTTTGGTTAAGACTTTTTTCCAGGGAGTCACGCACGTGCGGCCTCCTAGAAAACCTTTGCTCCCTGTTTGGGATTTGAATTTGGTTCTTTCTGCTCTTCAGGATTCTCCTTTTGAGCCCTTGAATGATATTGCCTTGTCTTCACTTACGCAGAAGGTGGCCTTTTTGGTAGCCATCACTTCGGTTAGGCGTGTCTCTGAGTTGGCGGCTTTGTCCATTCAAGCCCCGTACTTTGAGGGGCATCAGGACAAGGTGGTTTTTCGTTTCAAGTCCGATTTCCTTCCTAAGGTTGTTTCTGCCTTTCACCTAAACCAAGACATTGTTCTGCCCTCTCTGTGTCCTAATCCCAGCAATGACAAGGAGAGGGCCCTGCATTCTTTGGATGTGGTTCGTGTTGTGAAGTATTATTTGGAGGTAACGTCTTCCTTTCGTAAGACGGATGCCTTTTTTGTGGTGCCCTCCGGGCCCCGAAAAGGCTTGGTGCCTGCCAAGTCTTCCATTAGTAAATGGATCCGTCAGACCATAGTTGGGGCCTATTCTGCCAAAGGGAAGGTACCCCCTTTTCGTGTTACTGCTCATTCTACTCGTGCGGTTGGGGCGTCCTGGGCTTTTCAGCACCAGGCCTCTGTTGAGCAAGTTTGTAAGGCTGCTACTTCTGTTCACACTTTTTCCAAGTTTTACAAGGTTGATGATCGGGCCTCAGCGGATGCTGTGTTTGGCCGCAAAGTTCTGCAAGCTGCAGTGGTTTAAGTTGTGCCTTGTTGCCTTGTTTTGGATCCCCGCCCTTTATGGACACTGCTGTTGGATGTCCCACACGTTATGAATTTCTTAAAGCGGGGTGTGTGACATACTTAGAATAATACCATTTTGTGAATACTCACCTGTAAAATGGGTATTATAAGTATGTCACACACCCCGCTTCACCCTGCCCTTTTGTATTCTGGATCCTTTATATGGTGAACTTTGCGTTGTTATGCTTTGTGTTGGGATCTTCCTGGTCCCTTACCTTACTGCTGTTCTTATACTGGGTAATGAGTGGGAGGTCCCAGGTATTTATGGACCAGGAGGGGCTCTCTTTTTTCCTGGCATCTCTGCATATCGCCCTCTACAGGTCAGTATTACCCACACGTTATGAATTTCTTGAAGGAGGGTGTGTGACATACTTACAATACCCATTTTACAGGTGAGTATTCACAAAATGGTATTTTTTTTATTACTGTATCCCTTATGTCCTCCTGAGCAGTGGTGCACTCCCACTGCCACCCAAGGAGCAATGCCATATGATATGCGCTGCCATATGCTATGCACTGCCTGTTATCAGCCACGGGTGCTATGAATATAGGAAAAGAACTGCCTGTCCAGTGTTGTGATGAGTGAGGGGACTCGCTGTCCAATCCATACGTGCGCTCCACACTAATCACTTGTTACCAGGCAGTTTTAGACGCCTGGATGGCATCCCACTCCTCTGTCTCTGTGACAGGCAGGGACTGCACCACACGCCGACCCGACGGGGGGGGAGGGGGGTTAGTGACTTGTGGATTCCCCAGCAAGGAACCCCCGGAGGATAGGTCAGTAGTTGTTTTGTTTTATACTTTCAGTTATTCAGTTACATGTGTTTGCTAATCATGCATCACTATACATTCCTCACTTCATTTGCATGCCCTGCTGATGTAATTATGATGTCAGACAGGAATCTGCAGCCAAGGATATATAGTGGGCAATACTTGGGGATTTTACACAGTGGGGCATTCCAAATTGGGATGCCCTATGGATGGGGACAATGGCCTCCCTAGATTCTTTTAGACTTTATTAGTTAAGTAAGCTTTTTGTTACTTTTTAATACAGAGCACACTGTTGGTGTCAGGTCTGGGTAGCAGACCTTACCGTAGTTTATGCCAAGGCGCACCCTGGATTTAGAAGGGAAAAATTAAAAAAAAATATTCAGAACCAAATGATGTGCTAAAATACCCCCTACCAATCACCCCATTATAGACAGTGTGCAGAATTCCCCCCAATCACACCATTACAGACCCCACATTACAGGCAGGTAAGCAGAATTCCACATTAAAGGAAGGATGGGGCATCCCACATTACAGGCAATGAGCAGTATTCCACATTACAGACAGTGAGGGTCATCCCAAATTACAGGCAGTGTGCGGGCATCCCCAATACAGGCAGTGTGCGGGCATCCCAATTACAGACAGTGTGCTGGCATCCCCAATACAGGCAGTGTGCAGGCATCTCCAATACAGGCAGTGTGCAGGCATCCCCAATACAGGTAGTGTGTGGGCATCCCCAATACAGGCAGTGTGTGGGCATCCCCAAAACAAGCAATGTGCGGGCATCCCCAAGAGAAGCAGTGTGCAATCATCCCCAATACAGGCAGTGTGCTGGCATCCCCAATACAAGCAGTGTGCGGGCATCCTAAATACAGTGTGTGGGCGTCCCCCAATACAGACAGTGTGCGGGCATCCCCAAAACAGGCAATGTGTGGGCATCCCCAAGAGAGGCAGTGTGCGGGCATCCCCAAGAGAGGCAGTATGCTGGCATCCCCATTGCAGGCAGTGTGCGAGCATCTCCAGTACAGTGTGCTGGCATCCCCAATACAGGCAGTGTGCTGGCATCCCCAATACAGGCAGTGTGCAGGCATCCCCAATACAGCCAGAGTGCGGGCATCCCCAATACAGCCAGAGTGCGGGAATGCCCAATAAGGGCAGTGTGCGGGCATCCCCAATATAGGCAGTGTGCTGGCATCCCCAATACAGGCAGTGTGCTGGCATCCCCAATACAGGCCGTGTGCTGGCATCCCCAATACAGGCTGTGTGCTGGCATCCCCAATACAGGCAGTGTGCGGGCATCCCCAATACAGGCAGTGTGCGGGCATCCCCAATACAGGCAGTGTGCTGGCATCCCAATATAGGCAGTGTGCAGCATCCCCAATACAGAGAGTGTGCTGGCATCCCCAATACAGGCCGTGTGCTGGCATCCCCAATACAGGCTGTGTGCTGGCATCCCCAATACAGGCAGTGTGCAGCATCCCCAATACAGGCAGTGTGCGGGCATCCCCAATGCAGACAGTGTGCTGGCATCCTCAATACAGGCAGTGTGCTGGCATCCCCAATACAGGCAGTGTGCGGTCATCCCCAATACAGGCAGTGTGCGGGCATCGCCAATACAGGCAGTGTGCTGGCATCCCCAATACAGGCAGTGTGCGGGCATCCCCAATACGGGCAGTGTGCAGGCATCCCCATTACAGGCAGTGTACTGGCATCTCCAATACAGACAGTGTGCTGGCATCCCCAATACAGGCAGTGTGCTGGCATCCCCAATACAGACAGTGTGCTGGGATCCCCAACACAGGCAGTGTGCAGCATCCCCAATACAGGCAGTGTGCGGGCATCTCCAATACAGACAGTGTGCTGGCATCCCCAATACAGGCAGTGTGCTGGTATCCCCAATACAGACAGTGTTCTGGGATCCCCAACACAGGCAGTGTGCGGGCATCCCCAATACAGGCAGTGTGCTGGCATCCACAATACAGGCAGTGTGCGGGCATCCCCAATACAGGCAGTGTGCGGGCATCCCCAATACAGGCAGTGTGCGCGCATCGCCAATACAGGCAGTGTGCAGGCATCCCCAATACAGGCAGTGTGCGGGCATCCCCAATACGGGCAGTGTGCAGGCATCCCCATTACAGGCAGTGTACTGGCATCTCCAATACAGACAGTGTGCTGGCATCCCCAATACAGGCAGTGTGCAGGCATCCCCAATACAGGAAGTGTGCGGGCATCCCCAATACAGACAGTGTGCTGGCATCCCCAATACAGGCAGTGTGCTGGCATCCCCAATACAGGCCGTGTGCTGGTATCCCCTATACAGGCATTGTGCTGGCATCCCCAATACAGGCAGTGTGCTGGGATCCCCAATACAGACAGTGTGCTGGCATCCCCAATACAGGCAGTGTGCTGGCATCCCCAATACAGGCAGTGTGCGGGCATCCCAAATACAGTGTGTGGGCATCCCCAAAACAGGCAGTGTGCAGGCATCCCCAATACAGGCAGTGTGCAGGCATCCCCAATACAGGCAGTGTGCTGGCATCCCCAATACAGGCAGTGTGCTGGCATCCCCAATACATGCAGTGTGCAGGCATCCCCAATACAGGCAGTGTGCAGGCATCCCCGATACAGGCAGTGTGCGGGCATCCCCAATACAGGCAGTGTGCTGGCATCCCCAATACAGGCAGTGTGCTGGCATCCCCAATACATGCAGTGTGTGGGAAACCCCGATACAGGCAGTGTGCGGGCATCCCCAATACAGGCAGTGTGCGGGCATCCCCGATACAGGCAGTGTGCGGGCATCCCCAATACAGGCAGTGTGCGGGCATCCCTGATACAGGCAGTGTGCTGGCATCCCTGATACAGGCAGTGTGCTGGCATCCCCAATACAGGCAGTGTGCGGGCATCCCCGATACAGGCAGTGTGCGGGCATCCCCGATACAGGCAGTGTGCGGGCATCCCCAATACAGGCAGTGTGCTGACATCCCCAATACAGGCAGTGTGCGGGCATCCCCAATACAGGCAGTGTGCAGCATCCCCAATACAGGCAGTGTGCTGGCATCCCCAATACAGGCATTGTGCGGGCATCCCCAATACAGGCAGTGTGCTGGCATCCCCAATACAGGCAGTGTGCTGGCATTACAAATACAGTGTGTGGGCGTCCCCAATACAGACAGTGTGCTGGGATCCCCAATACAGACAGTGTGCTGGCATCCCCAATACAGGCAGTGTGCGGGCATTACAAATACAGTGTGTGGGCGTCCCCAATACAGACAGTGTGCGGGCATCCCCAAAACAGGCAGTGTGCGGGCATCCCCAATACAGGCAGTGTGCAGGCATCCCCAATACAAGCAGTGTGCTGGCATCCCCAATACAGGCAGTGTGCTGGCATCCCCAATACAGGCAGCGTGCTGGCATCCCCAATACAGGCAGTGTGCTGGCATCCCCAATACAGGCAGTGTGCAGCATCCCCAATACAGACAGTGTGCTGGCATCCCCAATACAGGCAGTGTGCAGCATCCCCAATACAGGCAGCGTGCTGGCATCCCCAATACAGGCAGTGTGCTGGCATCCCCAAAACAGGCAGTGTGCGGGCATCCCCAATACAGGCAGTGTGCAGGCATCCCCAATACAAGCAGTGTGCTGGCATCCCCAATACAGGCAGTGTGCTGGCATCCCCAATACAGGCAGCGTGCTGGCATCCCCAATACAGGCAGTGTGCTGGCATCCCCAATACAGGCAGTGTGCAGCATCCCCAATACAGACAGTGTGCTGGCATCCCCAATATAGGCAGTGTGCTGGCATCCCCAATACAGGCAGTGTGCTGGCATCCCCAATATAGGCAGTGTGCTGGCATCCCCAATACAGGCAGTGTGCTGGCATCCCCGATACAGGCAGTGTGCGGCATCCCCAATACAGGCAGTGTGCTGGCATCCCCAATACAGGCAGTGTGTGGGCATCCCCAATACAGGCAGTGTGCGGGCATCCCCAATACAGGCAGTGTGCGGGCATCCCCAATTCAGGCAGTGTGCGGGCATCCCCAATACAGGCAGTGTTCGGGCATCCCCAATGCAGACAGTGTGCTGGCATCCCAATACAGGCAGTGTGCGGGCATCCCCAATACAGGCAGTGTGCGGGCATCCCCAATACAGACAGTGTGCGGGCATCTCCAATACAGGCAGTGTGCTGGCATCTCCAATACAGGCAGTGTGCTGGCATCCCCAATACAGGCAGTGTGCTGGCATCCCCAATACAGGCAGTGTGCTGGCATCCCCAATACAGGCAGTGTGCTGGCATCCCCAATACAGGCAGTGTGCTGGCATCCCCAATACAGGCAGTGTGCTGGCATCCCCAATACAGGCAGTGTGCTGGCATCCCCAATACAGGCAGTGTGCTGGCATCCCCAATACAGGCAGTGTGCTGGCATCCCCAATACAGGCAGTGTGCTGGCATCCCCAATACAGGCAGTGTGCTGGCATCCCCAATACAGGCAGTGTGCTGGCATCCCCAATACAGGCAGTGTGCTGGCATCCCCAATACAGGCAGTGTGCTGGCATCCCCAATACAGGCAGTGTGCAGCATCCCCAATACAGGCAGTGTGCTGGCATCTCCAATACAGGCAGTGTGCTGGCATCCCCAATACAGGCAGTGTGCTGGCATCCCCAATACAGGCAGTGTGCTGGCATCCCCAATACAGGCAGTGTGCAGCATCCCCAATACAGGCAGTGTGCTGGCATCCCCAATACAGGCAGTGTGCTGGCATCTCCAATACAGGCAGTGTGCTGGCATCCCCAATACAGGCAGTGTGCTGGCATCCCCAATACAGGCAGTGTGCTGGCATCCCCAATACAGGCAGTGTGCAGCATCCCCAATACAGGCAGTGTGCTGGCATCCCCAATACAGGCAGTGTGCTGGCATCCCCAATACAGGCATTGTGCTGGCATCCCCAATACAGGCAGTGTGCTGGCATCTCCAATACAGGCAGTGTGCTGGCATCCCCAATACAGGCAGTGTGCGGGCATCCCCAATACAGGCAGTGTGCTGGCATCCCCAATACAGGCAGTGTGCTGGCATCCCCAATACAGGCAGTGTGCAGCATCCCCAATACAGGCAGTGTGCTGGCATCCCCAATACAGGCAGTGTGCTGGCATCCCCAATACAGGCATTGTGCGGGCATCCCCAATACAGGCAGTGTGCTGGCATCTCCAATACAGGCAGTGTGCTGGCATCCCCAATACAGGCAGTGTGCGGGCATCCCCAATACAGGCAGTGTGTGGGCATCCCCAATACAGACAGTGTGCTGGCATCCCCAATACAGGCAGTGTGCAGCATCCCCAATACAGAGAGTGTGCTGGCATCCCCAATACAGGCAGTGTGCTGGCATCCCCAATACAGGCAGTGTGCAGGCATCCCCAATACAGGCAGTGTGCGGGCATCCCCAATACAGGCAGTGTGTGGGCATCCCCAATACAGGCAGTGTGCGGGCATCCCCAATACAGGCAGTGTGCTGGCATCCTCAATACAGGCCGTGTGCTGGCATCCCCAATACAGGCCGTGTGCTGGCATCCCCAATACAGGCCATGTGCTGGCATCCCCAATACAGGCAGTGTGCGGGCATCCCAATATAGGCAGTGTGCTGGCATCCCCAATACAGGCAGTGTGCAGCATCCCCAATACAGAGAGTGTGCTGGCATCCCCAATATAGACAGTGTGCAGCATCCCCAATACAGGCAGTGTGCGGGCATCTCCAATACAGGCAGTGTGCGGGCATCCCCAATATAGGCAGTGTGCTGGCATCCCCAATACAGGCAGTGTGCTGGCATCCCCAATACACGCAGTGTGCTGGCATCCCCAATACAGGCAGTGTGCAGCATCCCCAATACAGACAGTGTGCTGGCATCCCCAATACAGGCAGTGTGCAGCATCCCCAATACAGGCAGTGTGCTGGCATCCCCAATACAGGCAGTGTGCTGGCATCCCCAATACAGGCAGTGTGCTGGCATCCCCAATACAGGCAGTGTGCTGGCATCCCCAATACAGGCAGTGTGCAGCATCCCCAATACAGGCAGTGTGCTGGCAGGTATGCGATCAGGAATCATTCAAATCAGGATGCCCCAAGGTTGTTTAATAAGCCTGCCCTGGAGTCACTTACACTGTAGTTGAGCCACAGTATACATAATACATATATGTATTGATGACATATTAATGCTCTCTCTCATCTGGTGTTATGATGAATACATATGAAACATAGAAAAGCTTTTTATTTACTAAGAAAGTTTATTGAATCAAGGCCATGGCATCAATAAAAATTAATGCAGTTAAAACTGGGATTTTAGGAGAATTCTAACAGAAAAATTACTTACATCATACACATTAACCGGCACTGGAAAGATCGATAGTCAGGAATTGAGCGCATGTGCCAGTTTATAGAAAACAATCCCCCGATCATCAGATCTTTTTCATATAAATAAAAATATTGAAATAAAGGATGGGCTGCAGTGAGTTTGCACTGTGTGGCAGGGTTGTGGATGACTGCGCAGGAGGACACACACAGGAGGATGAGACAGAGAACAGAGAGCATAGCTGAGGACATGACTACTGACCAATCTGTGTCCAGTTATTCCGTGATGAATGTGCAGGTCCTCCAGCCTCCAGTGTCAGTGGGTTCCTCAGCACAGTTACTGTCAGTTTATAAAGCCAAGCTGTAAAAAAAATAGCACTAGAATTCACATCATAAATAATTATAATATTCTATTTTTCTCTATTTGCAGCAGAAACAAAAAAAGGAATAAAAAAAATAGAAAAAAGTTTGCTTACACTGCTAGCCCTGCAGAAGTGGTGCATGCACCTGGGTTATTGATGGTATGTTGAGTTGCAGGTATTATTTAGACCTAGGGAGCCCAGTGTCAGGTTTTAAGGAGGTATAAATGTTGTAGCAGTCCTCAAATATTCCACCACTAGCACCAACACAAAGACAGGTACATTTTTTACTGATTCACTGAATTCAACTGAGGGCATCAGGTGATTCACACTCTTTTCCCTGGGCTGAAGCTGGCCACAGCTGAACATAATCCTGTCTGCAGGTTCCCCAGGTCTTATTCCAACCGGAGGCCCACTAGGCTGCCACTGGTCTTCCAGTCGCTAAGTGCTAACTCACTGTGCCTCAACCATCTCCTTGAGAGCCACCATCAGGTCATGTTTTGCACTAATTACTTCACCTGTGCATCAACAGGAGAGGGTTGGGAAACACTGTGTTAGCTCTTCTACCTCAAGACATAGGTCTAGATTCAGAGTTGGCTGAGATTGCAATCTCAGACATTCTTTTGAGAAAAAGTCCCTTTCTTGACACGTTTTCACACTAATTCAACATCAACATTCAAGATCTTTTTGGAAAAAATTTAGTATTTTTGCGAGAACAAAAATTATCTCCAAAAGTTTTAACTCCTGTGATTTAGAGAGTGTGTTTTTGCATGACATTTTGGGGAGACCCTTAGACCAGTTCAAATTACCAGTTCCAATTACCTGTACCCCCATTTGGGACACCAGGGGTGGGGAAGAGCCCGGTGCCCATTGGTAAGCCTCAGACCCATACCAAAGGGCATAAGGGCCGTGAACTGGCAGGGAGAAGCTGCCCAGTGCAGTCTCAGAGAGATGAATTGCCAGCCCTTATGTAAGTTGACTTTTTGTAGGGCATGCTTTTTTTAAAACATAGAATACTAAAAAATGCAATTGCCACCTGTTATTTTCATTGATAAAAATTATGCCGGCAATAGTGGCATCCTCCGATGTTACACGTTTTCAACCCAAATTTCAGGAAAAGTTCAGTTCACCTTGAACCCAAACTTCACATGGTTTTCGGCAAAACATGGGAAATGAACCTGGCAGGTTTTCACATGCACCACCCCACAGGTCACAGCCAGCCAAGGAGAAGAAGGGCCAAAGGGGGTCACATGGTCAGAGTTTAAGAGGTCAGGGTAGCTGGGCCAATCAGGAAGCACTATTGCAGGAGATAGGCACGTGATGTGCCACCTATCTACCGTTATCAAGCTGGCTGTTGCAGAGAGAGCATTTTGAACCACAGCATAGGAGAAAAGAAGGGGCAGGAAAGGAAGTGGGCACAGTGGGATGCTGAGAGTGTGTGTGCGTGTTGCACATCAAAACTGTATCTGTCTGCACTGGGATCTTCTGGCTATTGTAGTTCACCCTGTAAAGTCTGAAATCTTCAGTGAGTACGCTCTCCAAAGGTGGGGTTTTGGGAACAATTTCCTCACATGGATACACTCTATATACTCCTCCCCTTCGTCCAGGCTGCAGTATGGTGGCTAGCTCTCTGACCACTTCTCAATCAGCAGGGGAACTCGACAAGTTTGCCCACTTTCCCCAGTGCTATTTGTGAGCCTTTGGTAATCGTCATTTGGACAAACTCAAACATAAAGGGTATTTAGCTGGATGGATGCCACCATGAAGCATGCCTTTTGCCAATGGCATTTTGCTAATTCTATCGCAACCCCACACTCCACTACCCAACGTACTCCAACTCTTAGATGATTTTTCCAAGATTTCAGGCGTCAAGGTTAATAAGGAGAAGTCGATGGGGCTCAACTTAAACATCCCCTCCCCAATCTAACTTCCTGTTCCAGTGTGCCTCATGGACTCTATAATACCTAGGAGTTAAAATCACGCCACGTTACCACTCTCTATACCAGGCTAACTACCCCCCTTCCTGTCTTTGAAATCTATGTTGGGCTCTTGGCAAGGGCACGGGATTTCATGGATAGAGATAATAAACTGTGAAGATGAAAATGACCTTGTTGTCCAAGATGCTATACCACTTTAGAACACGGTATATATCCCTCCATATAAAATCAAAAGTATGCAAAATAGCATTATTAAATTTATTTGGGGGAATACTAGGCCAGGAGTAGCCAAAACAACCATGTTTAGCCATAGGAGAGAGGGGGGATTGGGAATCCAGTGTATCAATAGATACTTTCAGGCAGCACGCATAGCGCAACTCGATAATTTGCATAACCAGGTGGAAATCCCACTGTGGGTGTCGCTAGAGGCCCCTGCATGAGATTCTATCCCCTTAGACAGATAATATGGATACCACCATAACATAGACTTCACATCCCATGCCCAATCCTGAACCATTCCCTTCGAACCTGGCATAAAGTCAAGTAATCTGGGAACCTGCTCTCACTGAACCTCTCCTTAAAGGAGCAGTATCGCAAATTTTTCTTGGTGACTTATATTTAAATGGTACTTTGAATGTAGGTAGGTGTTGAAGTAAGAATTGCAAATTTAGAAAAAATGATGTGTGTGTTGTGCAGCTGGAGACTAATAGCTCATGTTTATGTCTTATGTCGGGTCTCGACACTCTGGCCTGTTCCATGCTGAGGAGAGGGTGAAACAATGTATCAGAATTCTCAGCTGTTCAGTGCTGGCAGCCGTCCAGCATAAGATAACAACATTGCAACATTGCCTGGCCAGAACTTATATATCTAAAACAGAGAGAAAAGCTCTAGAAGTCATTTAGCTGATTTTAACTAGAGATGAGCGAACTTTTGAAAAATTTGATTCGACTGATTCGCCAAATTTTCCGACAAAAATCGTTTCGACCCGAATAAATTCGCGACGAATCGCTATTAAAAACGGCTATTTCTGAGCCTCCTACAGCCTCAATAGGGTTGTAAACCATTCAGCCTTGCTGTAACACGCACAGGATGCGTGCTGGGTTAGTTAAATAATACTTTGAAGAAATATCACATGCAGATCAGAGGCATCGCTAATAGAATCGCAGAGCGGCACAATTGCAGAGAGTTGAAGTGGCATCACTATGAGGGGCAGAAGGAGCCCAAATATACACTGGAGTTGGCCTCAGGAGCCCAAAAATTGGATGAATCACACCCTGGAGTTGGCAGAAGTTGGCAGCAGCAGCAGCAGGAGCCCAAATATACACTGGAGTTGGCTTCAGGAGCCCAAAAATTGGATGAATCACACCCTGGAGTTGGCAGGAGTTGACACCAGCAGCAGCAGGAGCCCAAATATACACTGGAGTTGGCTTCAGGAGCCCAAAAATTGGATGAATCACACCCTGGAGTTGGCAGAAGTTGGCAGCAGCAGCAGCAGGAGCCCAAATATACACTGGAGTTGGCCTCAGGAGCCCAAAAATTGGATGAATCACACCCTGGAGTTGGCAGAAGTTGGCAGCAGCAGGAGCCCAAATATACACTGGAGTTGGCCTCAGGAGCCCAAAAATTGGATGAATCACACCCTGGAGTTGGCAGGAGTTGACAGTAGCAGCAGCAGGAGCCCAAATATACACTGGAGTTGGCCTCAGGAGCCCAAAAATTGGATGAATCACACCCTGGAGTTGGCAGAAGTTGGCAGCAGCAGCAGCAGGAGCCCAAATATACACTGGAGTTGGCTTCAGGAGCCCAAAAATTGGATGAATCACACCCTGGAGTTGGCAGGAGTTGACACCAGCAGCAGCAGGAGCCCAAATATACACTGGAGTTGGCTTCAGGAGCCCAAAAATTGGATGAATCACACCCTGGAGTTGGCAGAAGTTGGCAGCAGCAGCAGCAGGAGCCCAAATATACACTGGAGTTGGCCTCAGGAGCCCAAAAATTGGATGAATCACACCCTGGAGTTGGCAGAAGTTGGCAGCAGCAGCAGCAGGAGCCCAAATATACACTGGAGTTGGCCTCAGGAGCCCAAAAATTGGATGAATCACACCCTGGAGTTGGCAGAAGTTGGCAGCAGCAGCAGCAGGAGCCCAAATATACACTGGAGTTGGCTTCAGGAGCCCAAAAATTGGATGAATCACACCCTGGAGTTGGCAGGAGTTGACACCAGCAGCAGCAGGAGCCCAAATATACACTGGAGTTGGCTTCAGGAGCCCAAAAATTGGATGAATCACACCCTGGAGTTGGCAGAAGTTGGCAGCAGCAGCAGCAGGAGCCCAAATATACACTGGAGTTGGCCTCAGGAGCCCAAAAATTGGATGAATCACACCCTGGAGTTGGCAGAAGTTGGCAGCAGCAGCAGCAGGAGCCCAAATATACACTGGAGTTGGCCTCAGGAGCCCAAAAATTGGATGAATCACACCCTGGAGTTGGCAGAAGTTGGCAGCAGCAGCAGCAGGAGCCCAAATATACACTGGAGTTGGCCTCAGGAGCCCAAAAATTGGATGAATCACACCCTGGAGTTGGCAGAAGTTGGCAGCAGCAGCAGCAGGAGCCCAAATATACACTGGAGTTGGCCTCAGGAGCCCAAAAATTGGATGAATCACACCCTGGAGTTGGCAGAAGTTGGCAGCAGCAGCAGCAGGAGCCCAAATATACACTGGAGTTGGCCTCAGGAGCCCAAAAATTGGATGAATCACACCCTGGAGTTGGCAGGAGTTGACAGTAGCAGCAGCAGGAGCCCAAATATACACTGGAGTTGGCCTCAGGAGCCCAAAAATTGGATGAATCACACCCTGGAGTTGGCAGAAGTTGGCAGCAGCAGCAGCAGGAGCCCAAATATACACTGGAGTTGGCTTCAGGAGCCCAAAAATTGGATGAATCACACCCTGGAGTTGGCAGGAGTTGACACCAGCAGCAGCAGGAGCCCAAATATACACTGGAGTTGGCTTCAGGAGCCCAAAAATTGGATGAATCACACCCTGGAGTTGGCAGAAGTTGGCAGCAGCAGCAGCAGGAGCCCAAATATACACTGGAGTTGGCCTCAGGAGCCCAAAAATTGGATGAATCACACCCTGGAGTTGGCAGAAGTTGGCAGCAGCAGCAGCAGGAGCCCAAATATACACTGGAGTTGGCCTCAGGAGCCCAAAAATTGGATGAATCACACCCTGGAGTTGGCAGAAGTTGGCAGCAGCAGCAGCAGGAGCCCAAATATACACTGGAGTTGGCCTCAGGAGCCCAAAAATTGGATGAATCACACCCTGGAGTTGGCAGGAGTTGACAGTAGCAGCAGCAGGAGCCCAAATATACACTGGAGTTGGCCTCAGGAGCCCAAAAATTGGATGAATCACACCCTGGAGTTGGCAGAAGTTGGCAGCAGCAGCAGCAGGAGCCCAAATATACACTGGAGTTGGCCTCAGGAGCCCAAAAATTGGATGAATCACACCCTGGAGTTGGCAGGAGTTGACAGTAGCAGCAGCAGGAGCCCAAATATACACTGGAGTTGGCCTCAGGAGCCCAAAAATTGGATGAATCACACCCTGGAGTTGGCAGAAGTTGGCAGCAGCAGCAGCAGGAGCCCAAATATACACTGGAGTTGGCCTCAGGAGCCCAAAAATTGGATGAATCACACCCTGGAGTTGGCAGAAGTTGGCAGCAGCAGCAGCAGGAGCCCAAATATACACTGGAGTTGGCCTCAGGAGCCCAAAAATTGGATGAATCACACCCTGGAGTTGGCAGGAGTTGACAGTAGCAGCAGCAGGAGCCCAAATATACACTGGAGTTGGCCTCAGGAGCCCAAAAATTGGATGAATCACACCCTGGAGTTGGCAGAAGTTGGCAGCAGCAGCAGCAGGAGCCCAAATATACACTGGAGTTGGCCTCAGGAGCCCAAAAATTGGATGAATCACACCCTGGAGTTGGCAGGAGTTGACAGTAGCAGCAGCAGGAGCCCAAATATACACTGGATTTGGCTTCAGGAGCCCAAAAATTGGATGAATCACACCCTGGAGTTGGCAGGAGTTGACACCAGCAGCAGCAGGAGCCCAAATATACACTGGAGTTGGCTTCAGGAGCCCAAAAATTGGATGAATCACACCCTGGAGTTGGCAGAAGTTGGCAGCAGCAGCAGCAGGAGCCCAAATATACACTGGAGTTGGCCTCAGGAGCCCAAAAATTGGATGAATCACACCCTGGAGTTGGCAGAAGTTGGCAGCAGCAGCAGCAGGAGCCCAAATATACACTGGAGTTGGCCTCAGGAGCCCAAAAATTGGATGAATCACACCCTGGAGTTGGCAGGAGTTGACAGTAGCAGCAGCAGGAGCCCAAATATACACTGGAGTTGGCCTCAGGAGCCCAAAAATTGGATGAATCACACCCTGGAGTTGGCAGGAGTTGACAGTAGCAGCAGCAGGAGCCCAAATATACACTGGAGTTGGCTTCAGGAGCCCAAAAATTGGATGAATCACACCCTGGAGTTGGCAGGAGTTGACACCAGCAGCAGCAGGAGCCCAAATATACACTGGAGTTGGCTTCAGGAGCCCAAAAATTGGATGAATCACACCCTGGAGTTGGCAGAAGTTGGCAGCAGCAGCAGCAGGAGCCCAAATATACACTGGAGTTGGCCTCAGGAGCCCAAAAATTGGATGAATCACACCCTGGAGTTGGCAGAAGTTGGCAGCAGCAGCAGCAGGAGCCCAAATATACACTGGAGTTGGCTTCAGGAGCCCAAAAATTGGATGAATCACACCCTGGAGTTGGCAGGAGTTGACACCAGCAGCAGCAGGAGCCTAAATATACACTGGAGTTGGCTTCAGGAGCCCAAAAATTGTATGAATCACACCCTGGAGTTGGCAGAAGTTGGCAGCAGCAGCAGCAGGAGCCCAAATATACACTGGAGTTGGCCTCAGGAGCCCAAAAATTGGATGAATCACACCCTGGAGTTGGCAGGAGTTGACAGTAGCAGCAGCAGGAGCCCAAATATACACTGGATTTGGCTTCAGGAGCCCAAAAATTGGATGAATCACACCCTGGAGTTGGCAGGAGTTGACACCAGCAGCAGCAGGAGCCCAAATATACACTGGAGTTGGCTTCAGGAGCCCAAAAATTGGATGAATCACACCCTGGAGTTGGCAGAAGTTGGCAGCAGCAGCAGCAGGAGCCCAAATATACACTGGAGTTGGCCTCAGGAGCCCAAAAATTGGATGAATCACACCCTGGAGTTGGCAGAAGTTGGCAGCAGCAGCAGCAGGAGCCCAAATATACACTGGAGTTGGCCTCAGGAGCCCAAAAATTGGATGAATCACACCCTGGAGTTGGCAGGAGTTGACAGTAGCAGCAGCAGGAGCCCAAATATACACTGGAGTTGGCCTCAGGAGCCCAAAAATTGGATGAATCACACCCTGGAGTTGGCAGAAGTTGGCAGCAGCAGCAGCAGGAGCCCAAATATACACTGGAGTTGGCCTCAGGAGCCCAAAAATTGGATGAATCACACCCTGGAGTTGGCAGAAGTTGGCAGCAGCAGCAGCAGGAGCCCAAATATACACTGGAGTTGGCCTCAGGAGCCCAAAAATTGGATGAATCACACCCTGGAGTTGGCAGGAGTTGGCAGCAGCAGCAGCAGGAGCCCAAAAAATGGCCTAAAGACATAAATATGTTTTGCACCATTTGGAAAGTGTAAAACGTGGCACCATGCTGAATCTAGTCGCATGCATCAGGCATTGGTGGGTGGAAATCCTGGCTGATCCATCCCTGATTCATTTTGACAAAGGTGAGTCTCTCCACATTTTTAGTTGACAGACGAGTTCTCCTCGCCGTAACTATGGCCCCCGCCGCACTAAACACCCGCTCAGATGGCACGCTACTTGCCGGGCAGGACAGCTTTTCCAGGGCAAACTCTGCTAGTTGCGGCCACAAATCAAGTTTGGCTGCCCAGAAGTCCAGCGGATCCTCAAGGTGTGTTGGCATGGTCATGTCAAAGTATGACATGACCTGCTGGTTCAGGTCCTGCTCCAGGTCTTCCTGCTGCTCATGAGTAGCCTCACTATGCGGGTGTAGAAAGCTACTCATTAGCGACTGAAGACTGAGGCTGCTGCTGCTGATGGAGCTTCTGCTGCTGCTGCTGCCAACCCCCCCAGCGGCCATGGCAGTGGAAGGTGAGCGCAGAGGTCCCCTCGAGTCAGACCTGCGAGAGTATGGACCATGGCGCAGATAGGCATCGGCCAACTGCCTACGTAGAATGTCTTTGTAGTAGTTGAGTTTGTCCTCCCTCTCGGTGGGTTTAAAAAATGCCCCCATTTTGTGCCGGAAGCGAGGGTCCAATAAGGTGGACAGCCAGAAGTCATCCCGCCGACAGATGGAAACAATTCTGGGGTCACTACGCAAGCATGTGAGCATGCTTCGTGCCATTTGCGCAAGTGACTCGGATGGACTACCTGTCTCCATCTCCACTGCATACTGCCACGGTGTGCCCGGGTCCTCTGTCTCTCCTTCCTCAAAAACCTCTAGCTCCTCTGGCTGCTCCTGCTCCTCCTCTCCTGTCCGCTGACTAGATAAACCAGCCATTTCGCCAAGCCTAAACTGTGTTTCGCTGGGCAACTCCTCCTCCTCCTCTTCCTCCTCCTCCTCCTCCAGTTCAGCTCCAACGGGGTTCATGTGGCCGTAAGATGTAAACGCCATGTCTCCAGTGCCCTGACCAGCCATGGTTTCCAACATGTGCTGTAGTACATGAAGCAGTGGAATCACGTCGTTCATCCCGTAATCCTGCCGACTGACAAATAAAGTGGCTTCCTCAAAGGGCCTGAGCAAACGGCAGGTGTCACGTATGAGCTGCCACTGGTTGACATTGAAGTTACACAGGGGAGTCCCCCTATCTGCTTGGATCATCAGGAAATCCGTGATGGCTTTTCTCTGTTCATATAATCGGTCCAACATGTGAAGGGTGGAATTCCAACGGGTGGAAACATCGCAAATCAGACTATGTTGGGGGATACCATTCTGACGCTGTAGCTCAAGAAGGGTGTGTTTGGCGGTGTAGGAGTGGCTGAAGTGCATGCAAAGTTTCCGTGAAGTTGTTAGGATGTCCTGCAGATGGGGGGAACACTTCAGAAACCGCTTGACAACCAGATTGAAGACGTGAGCCATGCAGGGGGCATGGGTCAGGCTTCCTTGGCGCAGCGCAGACAAAATGTTCTTCCCATTGTCGGTAACCATGATTCCCATTTTAAGTTTTCTCGGAGTAAGCCATGTTTGGATTTCCTGATGAATACATTTAAGCAGTTCCTCCCCTGTGTGACTCCGTTCGCCAAGACAAACCATGTGAAGCACTGCGTGACACCTCCGTGCCCTGCACACATGGTAGACTGGAGGGGCACTGAGACTTGAGCCTACAGTGGAGGGTGAGGAGATGGCGGAGGATGAGGAGGCCGAGTCGCACGGTGTCACAGGCCCAATGGGCAGAGAGCGCGGAGGCCGAAGCGGCGTGACCTGTCCAAGTTGCTGCTGCAAAGGGACCACATTCACCCAGTGGGCCGTAAACGACATGTACTGTCCCTGACCGTAGTTACAGCTCCAGATGTCGGCGCTGCCATGTATTTTGCTACACACCGACAGGCTCAAGGACTGGCCCACCTTCTGTTCAACAAAAGTGTGCAGCGCTGGTACTGCCTTCTTGGCAAAGAAATGACGGCTTGGGACTCTCCACCTCGGCTCGGCACAAGCCATCAGTTCTCTGAAAGGTGCAGATTCCACCACCTGAAAAGGGAGCGACTGCAGCACCAGCAACTTGGACAGGAGCACATTCAGCTTCTGCGCCGTAGGATGAGTGGGCGCATACTGCTGTCTCTTGGACATGGCTTCGCTGATGGATTGCTGGCGGGATGCATGACTTGGAGGAGGAGGAGCAGGAGCGACAGAGGATGGGTATGACGCACAGCTGCCTTCGGCTGAGGTGCTGGAGCCTTGGCTGGCAGAAATTGGGAGCTCACTTGGTGAGGAAGCAGACTGGACCACCCCTTGGGAGCCTCGGTTCTCCCAGGTCGTTTTATGGTGACGCATCATATGTTGACGCAGGGCCGTGGTGCCAACATTTGGACCCTGGCCACGCTTCACCTTTTGCCTACATATCTTGCATGTGGCCATGTTACCCTCCTGCGGATGCCTCAGGAAAAACTGCCACACTGCCGAGTAGCTACTTTTCCCACCCCCTGGCCTCACTGATTCACTGCTGCTGTTGCCAACTCCAGGAACCCCTGCTCCACTACCTCCCGATAAGGTAGACTGCCGCACAGCAGGTGCTCTACCCCGGCCCCGGCCCCGGCCGGCTCCAGCCTTTGGAATTGTGCCCCCATGCTGACTGCTACCACCTTGCTGCCTCAGCTGCTGACTCCGGGGCAACCTGCACCCCTCTTCTCCTGATGATGACGATGAAGCCCCTTCATCACCCGGCTCCCAAGTGCGATCGGCTTCATCGTCATCATCATCATCATCACCGAGTTGTGGCTGTACGTCACTGATGTTCGTGGATTCGTCAACAGTGTCTGGCGCAGGAGCTGGAACGCTCGCAGCACCCACGACACTGTCCACATCACTATTTGTCTGCCTAGCTAAAGAAGCCACCTCCATTTCTTGGCTGGGCAGTAGCTGCTGACTGTCCTCTATCTGATGGTCCTCCTCACTAAAGAGTGGAGCTGAACCCAAAGCATAGGATACGTCGCTGGGGGAGGGAACGGCGTAGGCCAGAGGCAATGGGAGGACAGGGACTGCCTGAGGGCATGCCAACTCAGGGTTGTGTCAGAGGAACCTACCGACCCTAGACTGGGGGTCTCAGACGTAAGTTGTGATGATGTTGTTGATGAGCGCGTCAACCAATCTACCACGGCAGATGCGTTACTGGTGGAGACCCGACCGCTAGCAGATACTGGCAGATTAGGTCTCTCAGCGTGACTCCTGCTGCTACTGGCCCCCAGTCTGATGCGAGCTCTGCCTGCGGAATCTTGGCCTCTGCCACTCCTCTTTTCACTTCCAGGCACTTGTCTGCCCGACATAGTCTAACTGGCGTGGTAGTAGGTGATATTTAAAAAAACCCCGGGCAGCGGTGGGTCTATATGAAACAGAATATAATGCACACCAAAAGTGAGCAGTAACACTCAGCCTCCAACAGGCCTGCTTAGTGTAAATAAGAGAGCTGCTTAGTGTAAATAAAGAGGGGTATGCTATGTTACAGAATGGGATGCCTCAACAGAAGTGCACCTGGCAGGCAGCAGTAAGCCTATGCCCAGCAAAAGTGTCTTATAATATAAATATAATAAGAGCAAATGCTTATATGGTCTTAAACAGAGGCTGCTTTAGTCACAGAATGGGATGCCCTGGGCAGGAATGGACCTGGCAGGGTCCAGTAGTGCTTTGGCCAGCAAAAGTGTCTTTATCAGGCTAATTTCAAATATGATAAGAGCAAATGCTTATATGGTCTTAAACAGAGGCTGCTGTAGTCACAGAATGGGATGCCCCGGGCAGGAATCGACCTGGCAGGGTCCAGTAGTGCTTTGGCCAGCAAAAGTGTCTTTATCAGGCCTAATTTCAAATATGATAAGAGCAAATGCTTATATGGTCTTAAACAGAGGCTGCTTTAGTCACAGAATGGGATGCCCTGGGCAGGAATGGACCTGGCAGGGTCCAGTAGTGCTTTGGCCAGCAAAAGTGTCTTTATCAGGCTAATTTCAAATATGATAAGAGCAAATGCTTATATGGTCTTAAACAGAGGCTGCTGTAGTCACAGAATGGGATGCCCTGGGCAGGAATGGACCTGGCAGGGTCCAGTAGTGCTTTGGCCAGCAAAAGTGTCTTTATCAGGCCTAATTTCAAATATGATAAGAGCAAATGCTTATATGGTCTTAAACAGAGGCTGCTGTAGTCACAGAATGGGATGCCCTGGGCAGGAATGGACCTGGCAGGGTCCAGTAGTGCTTTGGCCAGCAAAAGTGTCTTTATCAGGCTAATTTCAAATATGATAAGAGCAAATGCTTATATGGTCTTAAACAGAGGCTGCTGTAGTCACAGAATGGGATGCCCCGGGCAGGAATGGACCTGGCAGGGTCCAGTAGTGCTTTGGCCAGCAAAAGTGTCTTTATCAGGCCTAATTTCAAATATGATAAGAGCAAATGCTTATATGGTCTTAAACAGAGGCTGCTTTAGTCACAGAATGGGATGCCCTGGGCAGGAATGGACCTGGCAGGGTCCAGTAGTGCTTTGGCCAGCAAAAGTGTCTTTATCAGGCTAATTTCAAATATGATAAGAGCAAATGCTTATATGGTCTTAAACAGAGGCTGCTGTAGTCACAGAATGGGATGCCCCGGGCAGGAATGGACCTGGCAGGGTCCAGTAGTGCTTTGGCCAGCAAAAGTGTCTTTATCAGGCCTAATTTCAAATATGATAAGAGCAAATGCTTATATGGTCTTAAACAGAGGCTGCTTTAGTCACAGAATGGGATGCCCTGGGCAGGAATGGACCTGGCAGGGTCCAGTAGTGCTTTGGCCAGCAAAAGTGTCTTTATCAGGCTAATTTCAAATATGATAAGAGCAAATGCTTATATGGTCTTAAACAGAGGCTGCTTTAGTCACAGAATGGGATGCCCTGGGCAGGAATGGACCTGGCAGGGTCCAGTAGTGCTTTGGCCAGCAAAAGTGTCTTTATCAGGCTAATTTCAAATATGATAAGAGCAAATGCTTATATGGTCTTAAACAGAGGCTGCTGTAGTCACAGAATGGGATGCCCCGGGCAGGAATCGACCTGGCAGGGTCCAGTAGTGCTTTGGCCAGCAAAAGTGTCTTTATCAGGCCTAATTTCAAATATGATAAGAGCAAATGCTTATATGGTCTTAAACAGAGGCTGCTTTAGTCACAGAATGGGATGCCCTGGGCAGGAATGGACCTGGCAGGGTCCAGTAGTGCTTTGGCCAGCAAAAGTGTCTTTATCAGGCTAATTTCAAATATGATAAGAGCAAATGCTTATATGGTCTTAAACAGAGGCTGCTGTAGTCACAGAATGGGATGCCCCGGGCAGGAATGGACCTGGCAGGGTCCAGTAGTGCTTTGGCCAGCAAAAGTGTCTTTATCAGGCCTAATTTCAAATATGATAAGAGCAAATGCTTATATGGTCTTAAACAGAGGCTGCTGTAGTCACAGAATGGGATGCCCTGGGCAGGAATGGACCTGGCAGGGTCCAGTAGTGCTTTGGCCAGCAAAAGTGTCTTTATCAGGCCTAATTTCAAATATGATAAGAGCAAATGCTTATATGGTCTTAAACAGAGGCTGCTTTAGTCACAGAATGGGATGCCCTGGGCAGGAATGGACCTGGCAGGGTCCAGTAGTGCTTTGGCCAGCAAAAGTGTCTTTATCAGGCTAATTTCAAATATGATAAGAGCAAATGCTTATATGGTCTTAAACAGAGGCTGCTGTAGTCACAGAATGGGATGCCCCGGGCAGGAATGGACCTGGCAGGGTCCAGTAGTGCTTTGGCCAGCAAAAGTGTCTTTATCAGGCCTAATTTCAAATATGATAAGAGCAAATGCTTATATGGTCTTAAACAGAGGCTGCTTTAGTCACAGAATGGGATGCCCTGGGCAGGAATGGACCTGGCAGGGTCCAGTAGTGCTTTGGCCAGCAAAAGTGTCTTTATCAGGCTAATTTCAAATATGATAAGAGCAAATGCTTATATGGTCTTAAACAGAGGCTGCTGTAGTCACAGAATGGGATGCCCTGGGCAGGAATGGACCTGGCAGGGTCCAGTAGTGCTTTGGCCAGCAAAAGTGTCTTTATCAGGCCTAATTTCAAATATGATAAGAGCAAATGCTTATATGGTCTTAAACAGAGGCTGCTTTAGTCACAGAATGGGATGCCCTGGGCAGGAATGGACCTGGCAGGGTCCAGTAGTGCTTTGGCCAGCAAAAGTGTCTTTATCAGGCTAATTTCAAATATGATAAGAGCAAATGCTTATATGGTCTTAAACAGAGGCTGCTGTAGTCACAGAATGGGATGCCCCGGGCAGGAATGGACCTGGCAGGGTCCAGTAGTGCTTTGGCCAGCAAAAGTGTCTTTATCAGGCCTAATTTCAAATATGATAAGAGCAAATGCTTATATGGTCTTAAACAGAGGCTGCTTTAGTCACAGAATGGGATGCCCTGGGCAGGAATGGACCTGGCAGGGTCCAGTAGTGCTTTGGCCAGCAAAAGTGTCTTTATCAGGCTAATTTCAAATATGATAAGAGCAAATGCTTATATGGTCTTAAACAGAGGCTGCTGTAGTCACAGAATGGGATGCCCTGGGCAGGAATGGACCTGGCAGGGTCCAGTAGTGCTTTGGCCAGCAAAAGTGTCTTTATCAGGCCTAATTTCAAATATGATAAGAGCAAATGCTTATATGGTCTTAAACAGAGGCTGCTTTAGTCACAGAATGGGATGCCCCAACAGGAATCGACCTGGCAGGGTCCAGTAGTGCTTTGGCCAGCAAAAGTGTCTTTATCAGGCCTAATTTCAAATATGATAAGAGCAAATGCTTATATGGTCTTAAACAGAGGCTGCTGTAGTCACAGAATGGGATGCCCTGGGCAGGAATGGACCTGGCAGGGTCCAGTAGTGCTTTGGCCAGCAAAAGTGTCTTTATCAGGCCTAATTTCAAATATGATAAGAGCAAATGCTTATATGGTCTTAAACAGAGGCTGCTGTAGTCACAGAATGGGATGCCCCGGGCAGGAATGGACCTGGCAGGGTCCAGTAGTGCTTTGGCCAGCAAAAGTGTCTTTATCAGGCCTAATTTCAAATATGATAAGAGCAAATGCTTATATGGTCTTAAACAGAGGCTGCTGTAGTCACAGAATGGGATGCCCTGGGCAGGAATGGACCTGGCAGGGTCCAGTAGTGCTTTGGCCAGCAAAAGTGTCTTTATCAGGCTAATTTCAAATATGATAAGAGCAAATGCTTATATGGTCTTAAACAGAGGCTGCTGTAGTCACAGAATGGGATGCCCCAACAGGAATCGACCTGGCAGGGTCCAGTAGTGCTTTGGCCAGCAAAAGTGTCTTTATCAGGCCTAATTTCAAATATGATAAGAGCAAATGCTTATATGGTCTTAAACAGAGGCTGCTTTAGTCACAGAATGGGATGCCCCAACAGGAATCGACCTGGCAGGGTCCAGTAGTGCTTTGGCCAGCAAAAGTGTCTTTATCAGGCCTAATTTCAAATATGATAAGAGCAAATGCTTATATGGTCTTAAACAGAGGCTGCTGTAGTCACAGAATGGGATGCCCTGGGCAGGAATGGACCTGGCAGGGTCCAGTAGTGCTTTGGCCAGCAAAAGTGTCTTTATCAGGCCTAATTTCAAATATGATAAGAGCAAATGCTTATATGGTCTTAAACAGAGGCTGCTGTAGTCACAGAATGGGATGCCCCGGGCAGGAATGGACCTGGCAGGGTCCAGTAGTGCTTTGGCCAGCAAAAGTGTCTTTATCAGGCCTAATTTCAAATATGATAAGAGCAAATGCTTATATGGTCTTAAACAGAGGCTGCTGTAGTCACAGAATGGGATGCCCTGGGCAGGAATGGACCTGGCAGGGTCCAGTAGTGCTTTGGCCAGCAAAAGTGTCTTTATCAGGCCTAATTTCAAATATGATAAGAGCAAATGCTTATATGGTCTTAAACAGAGGCTGCTTTAGTCACAGAATGGGATGCCCTGGGCAGGAATGGACCTGGCAGGGTCCAGTAGTGCTTTGGCCAGCAAAAGTGTCTTTATCAGGCTAATTTCAAATATGATAAGAGCAAATGCTTATATGGTCTTAAACAGAGGCTGCTTTAGTCACAGAATGGGATGCCCTGGGCAGGAATGGACCTGGCAGGGTCCAGTAGTGCTTTGGCCAGCAAAAGTGTCTTTATCAGGCTAATTTCAAATATGATAAGAGCAAATGCTTATATGGTCTTAAACAGAGGCTGCTGTAGTCACAGAATGGGATGCCCCGGGCAGGAATGGACCTGGCAGGGTCCAGTAGTGCTTTGGCCAGCAAAAGTGTCTTTATCAGGCCTAATTTCAAATATGATAAGAGCAAATGCTTATATGGTCTTAAACAGAGGCTGCTTTAGTCACAGAATGGGATGCCCTGGGCAGGAATGGACCTGGCAGGGTCCAGTAGTGCTTTGGCCAGCAAAAGTGTCTTTATCAGGCTAATTTCAAATATGATAAGAGCAAATGCTTATATGGTCTTAAACAGAGGCTGCTGTAGTCACAGAATGGGATGCCCTGGGCAGGAATGGACCTGGCAGGGTCCAGTAGTGCTTTGGCCAGCAAAAGTGTCTTTATCAGGCCTAATTTCAAATATGATAAGAGCAAATGCTTATATGGTCTTAAACAGAGGCTGCTTTAGTCACAGAATGGGATGCCCTGGGCAGGAATGGACCTGGCAGGGTCCAGTAGTGCTTTGGCCAGCAAAAGTGTCTTTATCAGGCTAATTTCAAATATGATAAGAGCAAATGCTTATATGGTCTTAAACAGAGGCTGCTTTAGTCACAGAATGGGATGCCCTGGGCAGGAATGGACCTGGCAGGGTCCAGTAGTGCTTTGGCCAGCAAAAGTGTCTTTATCAGGCTAATTTCAAATATGATAAGAGCAAATGCTTATATGGTCTTAAACAGAGGCTGCTGTAGTCACAGAATGGGATGCCCCGGGCAGGAATGGACCTGGCAGGGTCCAGTAGTGCTTTGGCCAGCAAAAGTGTCTTTATCAGGCCTAATTTCAAATATGATAAGAGCAAATGCTTATATGGTCTTAAACAGAGGCTGCTTTAGTCACAGAATGGGATGCCCTGGGCAGGAATGGACCTGGCAGGGTCCAGTAGTGCTTTGGCCAGCAAAAGTGTCTTTATCAGGCTAATTTCAAATATGATAAGAGCAAATGCTTATATGGTCTTAAACAGAGGCTGCTGTAGTCACAGAATGGGATGCCCTGGGCAGGAATGGACCTGGCAGGGTCCAGTAGTGCTTTGGCCAGCAAAAGTGTCTTTATCAGGCCTAATTTCAAATATGATAAGAGCAAATGCTTATATGGTCTTAAACAGAGGCTGCTTTAGTCACAGAATGGGATGCCTCACAGCAGACTTAAGATCAGTTCAGTATATATGCACAGTTAGTTACTATAAGCAGCCTGAAAACGCTAACAAAGGCTGGATGAAAAAAAAAAAATCTCCCTGTCAGCCAGCTCCGTTTTTCCTACCTTTCCCTGGCTTTCTGTCTGTCTCCTGTCTGTCTCCTGCCTGTCTCCTGCCTGTCCCTGTCTGTCCCTGTCTCCAGCCTGTCTAACTGCCTCAGCTACACAGCGTTCTGTCTGTCTGTCACGAATGCAATAGAGAAATGAGGAAAAGCAAGATGGCCGCCGTTAAATACCGCTGTGTGACGTCACCGGGCTTGCTGGCTGCTGATAGGCTGCATGTGACTGCCCCAGCTTGCACTGGCGCGGGATACATGTCCAGACATGTCCCGTCCGCCATCTTAGAATGCCTGTAAATGTAAATGAATGGATGTTAAAGGAAAACTTCGAGTGATCGAATCGCGGGGAAATTCGGATTCGATCCGAATCGAATTTTTCCTGAAATTCGGATCGAATCCGGGTTCGTCCGGATCGATTCGCTCATCCCTAATTTTAACAATTTTCCCTTCATGTTGGCTTTGCTGCAGAATCTTTCAGTTTACCATTTTCTCTCTTTTTTCCATATGATCTTTCTTTCAGCTTTGTGTGTTTTGAGCAAAGCCCAACCCAGGATTTTCACTATCTGGAGTTTTGTTTTGTGCCCCAGGGGCATCCTGACTTGGGATGCCCTGATATGTGAAATCCCCAAGTTCGCCTGTGAAAACGTACCTTTCCCTGTCCCACAGCGCATGCGCGGGCTCTCATCCAATCAGCTCTGTTTGCACGCAGATGGGGAGCCTGAGCAGTAACCTTCCTGGCGCCCGGCCTGTCTAAATGACTATCTGCGTGAGTGCGCCAGAAAAATGGGGGGATCTGTGGTTATCCAGGGGTCGTTTCACACAGTGGGCATCCTGATTTAGAATGCCCAAGGGGGAAGGTCAATGGCTGGGTCTTATAGACTTCAGGGTCGGCAACTCAGGGTTTTGTTCCACTTTAATTCCTTTAGATTTTCCTGCACAGTTATTCAAAGAAGAATTTCAGTTATTTTCAGTCAGTTTAGTTTATTTTGTATAGATTTTACACATTTGAGTCACCTGGTCTCATAACAAAAGCAGCACCTCACACACACACAGCCGTTACCACTGATTACAGTGTCAGCCTCTGAGGTAAAGTGTTGCTAGGAGACCAGTGGGCTAAATGAAGCAGCTCACTAAATACAAGCCAGCAGATCCCCCTATTCAGCAAATGGACTGAGCCATTGGCATTATACAATTTAAAAGAAAGGCATACATTTTTTTCTTTTTTCTATCGCCAGATTATTTATACACATGTTAGAAGCTATTGTGTGGCTATTTAATTATTTATCTTTGTTAATGCAAATTTCGCTATACTGCTCCTTTAATGTGACTATTTAGAAACCCAATGTTGCCTCTAGGAATGGAGAACCTGGGAGTATTTGGCTGGTGGAAGCGAATGGGTATCAGTAAGCTATATCACTTGGTAGTTAGAGATGAGATGATTTCCTATCCCGCATTGGTTGAGAAGGAAAACGCTCCTATAACTGAGCAATTCAGCTACCTTCATCTGTCATTGGCTTATCCCCCCTACTCAAAAATAAAACAACTAGAGCCAATATGACTGCCTTTGAAAATATCTGCGCACGGGGGAAACCTACATCGGGCCTTATATCCTTATATCCAAAATCTACTCGCACCTCATTGCACTCTCCCTTGAATCAAAACCATCTGGCCCCCATGACTTTCCTTTTATTCTTAGTATACAGTACGTCCTGCTCCAGATAAGATTAATTACACATGGGATTACCTCCGCCAGATGGCGCTGGACTGCAGAGACAGCGAAATTGGCTCCTCTCGGCCCCTCAAATACCCAGGACCGCCCACAATCCCCAGTTCTTCTCTGCAGTCTGGACCGCGAAGGACAAGAAGATGGCTCTCTCTTCCCGCAGGTGAGCGGGGCTATTAGCCTGTGGCCCTGTAGGACTATTCCCACCCGTTCCATTATTAATGTGCCTCCCAGCCTTGGCTGCGCTGGTCGGTAGGCAGCACCGCTGTCAGGTGCTTAGGAGTGCTGCTCCACTGCAATCCCCCACCTAAGGGTAGGCGGTATAGGCATATGGTGAGCCTCTATGAGATGCCCCTCCCGCCCTATTGCCCCTTGCCCCTGTCTATCGGTGGGTCCTATGTTAAGTGGCCGCTGTCCTCCCTCGCTCTCCCTTGTAGCTCTCGGGGGGGGGGTGTGAATTTGCCTTGGTGCTTTACTGTATTATGTGCTTCTGGTTGGTGTTGGTTGCACTGGTTGCCTTTTTAAATCTGCCGCCGCGCGCGTTGCCACTGCGATCCGCGCTTGGCGGCGACGTTACCTCAGGCTCTGGTGCACCGTTATTGGCTGCTTGTCACGTGTGCGGCTTCGCGCTCTTCGGGGGGGGCGGGGCCCGCGGTTGGCGCGTCACTGTCCCCGCGGCCCGCCCCTCGAGGTATACCTGCCACCATTTTCTCTGGTTCCGGCTGCTGCGTGTCTGGCATCTATCTACCACGGTCCGTGAGTGCCCTCGCGGGCGGCTTTATTTACCATTTGTCTTTTCATATGTCCCTTACGGTTCCCCTTTGCTTATGTCTTTCAGCTGGGCCGACCTCTATTGGTTTCTCCCGGCCCTACTCCCTCTATTTAGTTATTTAACTTGTGAGGCCTAGTGTATAATTTACTCCCACTTCCCTAGCAGGCTATTGGGGCATCCCGGGTTGCTTTTATAGCTTGAATCCCTATGGGCCTATTGTGCCGCTATAATCACCATATGGAGGCGTCTCAGGATAACGTGCTCGGGGTTCCTTCGGGACAAGCCCGGCTGTGTGTAGCTTGTGGGGTGTCCCCTACTAGTGCTGACAATGTGCGGGTCTGTGTACCTTGTATCCAGCAGGTGATTGTGCTGCAGCCTGGTTTACCTGCAGCCATTGTTATAGAGCTAGCACTTATCCTTTAACAGTACCTGCCTCCTAACCTTTTGCCTTTTGTATAAAAAAAGTCTGGTTTACATGTTTAAAGCACCCATTGCCTTTCACCTGGGGTCATTGTCAGTGCTAGCACTTATCCTTTAAGAGTACCTCCCTCCTAACCTTTTGCCTTTTGTATAAAAAAGTATTTTTTACAAGTTTAAGACACCAATTGCCTTTCACCGGAGGCCATTGTCAGTGCTAGCACTTATCTTTTAAGAGTACCTGCCTACTAACCTTTTGCCTTTTGTATAAAAAAGTCTGGTTTACAAGTTTAAAGCACCCATTGCCTTTCACTGGGGGCCATTGTCAGTGCTAGCACTTATCTTTTAAGAGTACCTGCCTACTAACCTTTTGCCTTTTGTATAAAAAAGTCTGGTTTACAAGTTTAAAGCACCCATTGCCTTTCACCGGGGGCCATTATCAGTGCTAGCACTAATCTTTTAAGAGTACCTGCCTACTAACCTTTTGCCTTTTGTATAAAACAAGTCTGGTTTACAAGTTTAAAGCACCCATTGTCTTTCACTGGAGGCCATTGTCAGTGCTAGCACTTATCTTTTAAGAGTACCTGCCTACTAACCTTATGCCTTTTGTATAAAACAAGTCTGGTTTACAAGTTTAAAGCACCCATTGCCTTTCACCGGGGGCCATTGTCAGTGCTAGCACTTATCCTTTAAGAGTACCTGCCTCCTAACCTTTTGCCTTTTGTATAAAAAAAAGTCTTGATTACAA
The DNA here is from genome assembly GCA_027917425.1 of Gastrophryne carolinensis. NCBI lineage: Eukaryota > Metazoa > Chordata > Amphibia > Anura > Microhylidae > Gastrophryne > Gastrophryne carolinensis. Next base: position 644,014,044 of record CM051234.1, on the reverse strand, counting down.
GTTTAAAGCACCCATTGCCTTTCACCAGGGGCCATTGTCAGTGCTAGCACTTATCTTTTAAGAGTACCTGCCTCCTAACCTTTTGCCTTTTGTATAAAAAAAAGTCTGGTTTACATTTTTAAAGCACCCATTGCCTTTCACCGGGGGCCATTGTCAGTGCTAGCACTTATCCTTTAAGAGTAACCGCCTACTATCCTTTTGCCTTTTGCATAAAAAAAGTCTGGTTTACAAGTTTAAAGCACCTTTTGCCTTACACCGGGGGGCCATTGTCAGTGCTAGCACTTATCTTTTAAGAGTACCTGCCTCCTAACCTTTTGCCTTTTGTATAAAAAAGTCTGGTTTACATGTTTAAAGCACCCATTGCCTTTCACCGGGGGCCATTGTCAGTGCTAGCACTTATCCTCTAAGAGTACCTGCCTCCTAACCTTTTGCCTTTTGTATAAAAAAGTCTGGTTTACAAGTTTAAAGCACCCATTGCCTTTTACCGGGGGCCATTGTCAGTGCTAGCACTTATCTTTTAAGAGTACCTGCCTACTAACCTTTTGCCTTTTGTATAAAAAAAGTCTGGTTTACAAGGTCAAATAACCCATTGCCTTTCACCAGGGGCCATTGTCAGTGCTAGCACTTATCCTTTAGGAGTACCTGCCTCCTAACCTTTTGCCTTTTGTTTAAAAAAAGTCTGGCTTACATGTTTAAAGCATTCATTGCCTTTCACCGGGGGCCATTGTCAGTGCTAGCACTTATCCTTTAACAGTACCTGCCTCCTAACGTTTTGCCTTTTGTCTAAAAATGTCTGGTTTACAAGTTTTTTTTTTTAATCTTTTTTAAGAGGAAAGAAGAAAGGCTTCATAAGAAAGGGATAGAGATAAGGGAGAGAGAAAAAAAGAAACCAAGTAAAAGAAGAAGAAAGAACGAAGTGGCGTCAGCGGCCTAGTACCGCTAACGCTATCCCTACCCTCCCTCACCCCTCCCTCCCTCCCGTATAGAGCATTATATAGGTGAAGGAAAAAAAGAAGAAATTCTACAATTGAGCTAACTGGGTAGGAGTAGTATTTCGGGGTTTCAGGGCCGCTAGAAAAACTAGAATTTGTCTTTTAATTATACCGGGTTTTAATAGGGATAGTTCGTCCAGTACATTTTTTATTTTAGTCTTCCAGGGTCTGAAAGTAGGAGGGTTAGTTTTTCCCCAATAGTGGCTAATGAATTGCTTGGTGCCGATTATTATAAGATGTGTTAGGTAGTCTTTTGCCTGCTCTTGGTCTGTCACTTGTGGAATTAGTAATATTTTATCGGTGTTAAAAGAAATAGTAATCCCTTCCGAGTTTGATAGATGTATTTCTTCTTCCCAAACATTTTTAATGTGTACACAGTTCATTCAAATGTGGCTTACAGTTGCTGGTTGATCCGTGCACCACCAGCAGGTGAAGGGGGTCACATTTCTGTTATGGTCAGATGTTAAATAAAACCTTGTTAAGTATTTAAAGTTAAAAATCCTTAGTGATGTTGATCTTATGCCTCTGTTGGATTTGTATATATTTGCCCAATCTGTTTTCTCTAATGATTTGCCCAAGTCCCATTTCTTTTTATAAGAGTTGGGTTGATTATTTCTATTATTGATATATTCTTTAAGTATGTTGTAATATGCGGATAGTTTTTTGGGGGGAGCTTCTGGTGCAAAAAACAGTTTTTGAAAGTTTGTGAGGGGGTCGAGTGGAGCTGGCTTAGTAGAGGAATCAATAATCTTTCCAGCCTTGCTATATTTTAAAAGGGTATTCAAGTCCTTTTCTATCTTTTCTTTAGGGTAGATCTTAGATAGTTCAGATTCTTCAGTCCAGATATCTTGTACTCAGATATATTTCCTTTTAAGGACCTGGGCGCTGATTACCCTACGTAGTTCGTCACTTTTTGCCAGTATTTTGAGTCGTTGTGGGTGAGGAGATATTTCGGGATTGGTTAGCAGATTTATTAGCGTGTTGATTGTTGAGCGGATAATTGGGTGTGTTGAACCTCCAACTATTTCTCTTAGTTTGTCTGCTTCTAAGGAGAAAACCTTGTCTATTTTTATAAGTCCTTTTTCCATACGATTCCAGTTTCTATTATGTAACTGGTAATTCCAACTGAAAATTCTTTGCAAGTGTATCGAATGATAGTATGATCTATAATCTGGTGCATTCAGGCCTCCAAGGTCAAATGGGCGATTTACATAGCTGTATTTAGATCTATGTTTCCTACCTCTCCAGATGAACATTGATGTTAATCTTGAAATTTCCTGGAAGAAATTTTCAGGTAGTGTGATTGGCAAAGCTTGCATCACGAATAGGGATGAGCGAATCGATCCGGACGAACCCGGATTCGTTCCGAATTTCAGGAAAAATTCGATTCGGATCGAATCCGAATTTCCCCGCGATTCGATCGCTCAAAGTTTTCCTTTAACATCCATTCATTTACATTTACAGGCATTCTAAGATGGCGGACGGGACATGTCTGGACATCTATCCCGCGCCAGTGCAAGCTGGGGCAGTCACATGCAGCCTATCAGCAGCCAGCAAGCCCGGTGACGTCACAGCGCTATTTAAGTCGGCCATCTTGCTTTTCCTTCCTCATTTCTCTATTGCATTCGTGAGAGACAAAACGTTGTAGTGAGGGAGAGAGGCAGTTAGACAGGCAGGGATAGACAGGGACAGGCTGGAGACAGGCAGGAGACAGACAGGAGACAGACAGAAAGTCAGCGAAAAACAGGGAAAGGTAGGAAAAATCGGAGGCTGTCACAGGGAGATTTTTTTTTTTTTCATCCAGCCTGAGTGTTACTAGCTGGCTGACTGGCTTTGTTAGCGTTTTCAGGCTGCTTATACTAACTAACTGTGCATATATACTGAACTGATCTTAAGTCTGCTGTGAGGCATCCCATTCTGTGACTACACCAGCCTCTGTTTAAGACCATATAACCATTTGCACTTATTCTAATTGAAATTAGGCCTGATAAAGACACTTTTGCTGTTCATAGCACTACTGGACCCTGCCAGGTGTACTTACTGCTGGTTTTTAGGGCATCCCATTCTGTGACTACAGCAGCCTCTGTTTAAGACCATATAACCATTTGCACTTATTATAATTGAAATTAGGCCTGATAAAGACACTTTTGCTGTTCATAGCACTACTTGTCCCTGGTTCACTGCTGGGTTTTTAGGGCATCCCATTCTGTGACTACAGCAGCCTCTGTTTAACACCATATAACCATTTGCACTTATTCTAATTGAAATTAGGCCTGATAAAGACACTTTTGCTGTGCATAGCACTACTTGTCCCAGGTTCACTGCTGGGTTTTTAGGGCATCCCATTCTGTGACTACAGCAGCCTCTGTTTAAGACCATATAACCATTTGCACTTATTATAATTGAAATTAGGCCTGATAAAGACACTTTTGCTGTTCATAGCACTACTTGTCCCAGGTTCACTGCTGGGTTTTTAGGGCATCCCATTCTGTGACTACAGCAGCCTCTGTTTAACACCATATAACCATTTGCACTTATTCTAATTGAAATTAGGCCTGATAAAGACACTTTTGCTGTTGATAGCACTACTGGACCCTGCCAGGTGTACTTACTGCTGGTTTTTAGGGGCATCCCATTCTGTGACTACAGCAGCCTCTGTTTAACACCATATAACCATTTGCACTTATTCTAATTGACATTAGGCCTGATAAAGACACTTTTGCTGTTCATAGCACTACTTGTCCCAGGTTCACTGCTGGGTTTTTAGGGCATCCCATTCTGTGACTACAGCAGCCTCTGTTTAACACCATATAACCATTTGCACTTATTATAATTGAAATTTGGCCTGATAAAGACACTTTTGCTGTTCATAGCACTACTGGACCCTGCCAGGTGTACTTACTGCTGGTTTTTAGGGCATCCCATTCTGTGACTACAGCAGCCTCTGTTTAAGACCATATAACCATTTGCACTTATTATAATTGAAATTAGGCCTGATAAAGACACTTTTGCTGTGCATAGCACTACTTGTCCCAGGTTCACTGCTGGGTTTTTAGGGCATCCCATTCTGTGACTACAGCAGCCTCTGTTTAACACCATATAACCATTTGCACTTATTCTAATTGAAATTAGGCCTGATAAAGACACTTTTGCTGTTCATAGCACTACTTGTCCCAGGTTCACTGCTGGGTTTTTAAGGCATCCCATTCTGTGACTACAACAGCCTCTGTTTAACACCATATAACCATTTGCACTTATTATAATTGAAATTAGGCCTGATAAAGACACTTTTGCTGTTCATAGCACTACTGGACCCTGCCAGGTGCACTTACTGCTGGTTTTTAGGGCATCCCATTCTGTGACTACAGCAGCCTCTGTTTAACACCATATAACCATTTGCACTTATTCTATTTGAAATTAGGCCTGATAAAGACACTTTTGCTGTTCATAGCACTACTTGTCCCAGGTTCACTGCTGGGTTTTTAGGGCATCCCATTCTGTGACTACAGCAGCCTCTGTTTAACACCATATAACCATTTGCACTTATTATAATTGAAATTAGGCCTGATAAAGACACTTTTGCTGTTCATTGCACTACTGGACCCTGCCAGGTGTACTTACTGCTGGTTTTTAGGGCATCCCATTCTGTGACTACAGCAGCCTCTGTTTAAGACCATATAACCATTTGCACTTATTATAATTGAAATTAGGCCTGATAAAGACACTTTTGCTGTTCATAGCACTACTTGTCCCAGGTTCACTGCTGGGTTTTTAGGGCATCCCATTCTGTGACTACAGCAGCCTCTGTTTAACACCATATAACCATTTGCACTTATTATAATTGAAATTAGGCCTGATAAAGACACTTTTGCTGTGCATAGCACTACTTGTCCCAGGTTCACTGCTGGGTTTTTAGGGCATCCCATTCTGTGCCTACAGCAGCCTCTGTTTAACACCATATAACCATTTGCACTTATTATAATTGAAATTAGGCCTGATAAAGACACTTTTGCTGTTCATAGCACTACTTGTCCCAGGTTCACTGCTGGGTTTTTAGGGCATCCCATTCTGTGACTACAGCAGCCTCTGTTTAACACCATATAACCATTTGCACTTATTATAATTGAAATTAGGCCTGATAAAGACACTTTTGCTGTTCATAGCACTACTTGTCCCAGGTTCACTGCTGGGTTTTAGGGCATCCCATTCTGTGACTACAGCAGCCTCTGTTTAACACCATATAACCATTTGCACTTATTATAATTGAAATTAGGCCTGATAAAGACACTTTTGCTGTGCATAGCACTACTGGACCCTGCCAGGTGTACTTACTGCTGGTTTTTAGGGCATCCCATTCTGTGACTACAGCAGCCTCTGTTTAAAGACCATATAACCATTTGCACTTATTATAATTGAAATTAGGCCTGATAAAGACACTTTTGCTGTGCATAGCACTACTTGTCCCAGGTTCACTGCTGGGTTTTTAGGGCATCCCATTCTGTGACTACAGCAGCCTCTGTTTAACACCATATAACCATTTGCACTTATTATAATTGAAATTAGGCCTGATAAAGACACTTTTGCTGTGCATAGCACTACTTGTCCCAGGTTCACTGCTGGGTTTTTAGGACATCCCATTCTGTTACTACAGCAGCCTCTGTTTAAGACCATATAACCATTTGCACTTATTATAATTGAAATTAGGCCTGATAAAGACACTTTTGCTGTGCATAGCACTACTTGTCCCAGGTTCACTGCTGGGTTTTTAGGGCATCCCATTCTGTGACTACAGCAGCCTCTGTTTAACACCATATAACCATTTGCACTTATTATAATTGAAATTAGGCCTGATAAAGACACTTTTGCTGTGCATAGCACTACTTGTCCAAGGTTCACTGCTGGGTTTTTAGGGCATCCCATTCTGTGACTACAGCAGCCTCTGTTTAACACCATATAACCATTTGCACTTATTCTAATTGAAATTAGGCCTGATAAAGACACTTTTGCTGTTCATAGCACTACTTGTCCCAGGTTCACTGCTGGGTTTTTAGGGCATCCCATTCTGTGACTAAAGCAGCCTCTATTTAAGACCATATAACCATTTGCACTTATTATAATTGATATTAGGCCTGATAAAGACACTTTTGCTGTGCATAGTCTTACTGCTGCCTGCCAGGTGCACTGCTGGTTTTTGGGGCATCCCATTCTGTAACATAGCATACCCCTCTTTATTTACACTAAGCAGCTCTCTTATTTACACTAGGCAGGCCTGTTGGAGGCTGAGTGTTACTGCTCACTTTTGGTGTGCATTATATTCTGTTTCATATAGACCCACCGCTGCCTGGGGGTTCTTAAAATATCACCTACTACCACGCCAGTTAGACTATGTCGGGCAGACAAGTGCCTGGAAGTGAAAAGAGGAGTGGCAGAGGCCAAGATTCCGCAGGCAGAGCTCGCAGCAGACTGGGGGCCAGTAGCAGCAAGAGTCATGCTGAGAGACCTAATCTGCCAGTATCTGCTAGCGGTCGGGTCTCCACCAGTAACGCATCTGCCGTGGTTGAATGGTTGACGCGCTCATCAACAACATCATCACAACTTACGTCTGAGACCCCCAGTCTAGGGTCGGTAGGTTCCTCTGACACAACCCTGAGTTGGCATGCCCCAAGAGCAGTCCCTGTCCTCCCATTGCCTCTGTCCTACGCCGTTCCCTCCCCCAGCGACGTATCCTATGCTTTGGGTTCAGCTCCTCTCTTTAGTGAGGAGGACGATCAGATAGAGGACAGTCAGCAGCTACTGCCCAGCCAAAAAATGGAGGTGGCTTCTTTAGCTAGGCAGACAAGTAGTGAAGTGGACAGTGTCGTGGGTGCTGCGAGCGTTCCAGCTCCTGCGCCAGACACTGTTGACGAATCCACGAACATCAGTGACGTACAGCCACAACTCAGCGATAATGATGATGACGATGAAGCCGATCGCACTTGGGAGCCGGGTGATGAAGGGGCTTCATCGTCATCATCAGGAGAAGAGGGGCGCAGGTTGCCCCGGAGTCAGCAGCTCAGGCAGCAAGGTGGCAGCAGCATGGCTGGCAGGCAGCATGGGGGCACAATTGTAAAGCCTGGAGCCAAACGGGGCCGGGGTAGAGCACCTGCTGCGCGGCAGGCTACCTTATCGGGAGGTAGTGGGGCAGGGGTTCCTGGAGTTGGCAACAGCAGCAGCGAATCAGTGAGGCCTGTTGGTGGAAAAAGTAGCTACTCGGCAGTGTGGCAGTTTTTCCTGAAGCATCCGCAGGAGGGTAACATGGCCACATGCAAGATATGTAGGCAGAAGGTGAAGCGTGGCCAGGGCCCAAATGTTGGCACCACGGCCCTGCGTCAACATATGCAGCATCACCATAAAGCGGCCTGGGAGAACCTAGGCTCCGGAGAGGTGGGCCAGACTGCTTCCTCACCGAGTGGCACGCCGCTCCCAATTTCTGCCACCCAAGGCTCCAGCACCTCAGCCGAAGGCAGCTGTGCGTCATACCCATCCTCTGTCGCTCCTGCTCCTCCTCCTCCTCCAAGTCATGCATCCCGCCAGCAATCCATCAGCGAAGCCATGTCCAAGAGACAGCAGTATGCGCCCACTCATCCTACGGCGCTGAAGCTGAATGTGCTCCTGTCCAAGTTGCTGGTGCTGCAGTCGCTCCCTTTTCAGGTGGTGGAATCTGCACCTTTCAGAGAACTGATGGCTTGTGCCGAGCCGAGGTGGAGAGTCCCAAGCCGTCATTTCTTTGCCAAGAAGGCAGTACCAGCGCTGCACACTTTTGTTGAACAGAAGGTGGGCCAGTCCTTGAGCCTGTCGGTGTGTAGCAAAGTGCATGGCAGCGCCGACATCTGGAGCTGTAACTGCGGTCAGGGACAGTACATGTTGTTTACGGCCCACTGGGTGAATGTGGTCCCTTTGCAGCAGCAGCAGCAACTTGGACAGGTCACGCCGCTTCGGCCTCCGCGCTCCCTGCCCGTTGGGCCTGTGACACCGTGCGACTCGGCCTCCTCATCCTCCGCCATCTCCTCACCCTCCACTGTAGGCTCAAGTCTCAGTGCCCCTCCAGTCTACCATGTGTGCAGGGCACGGAGGTGTCACACAGTGCTTCACATGGTTTGTCTTGGCCAAAGGAGTCACACAGGGGAGGAACTGCTTAAATGTATTCATCAGGAAATCCAAACATGGCTTACTCCGAGAAAACTTAAAATGGGAATCATGGTTACCGACAATGGGAAGAACATTTTGTCTGCGCTGCGCCAAGGAAGCCTGACCCATGCCCCCTGCATGGCTCACGTCTTAAATCTGGTTGTCAAGCGGTTTCTGAAGTGTTCCCCCCATCTGCAAGACATCCTAACAACTTCAAGGAAACTTTGCATGCACTTCAGCTACTCCTACATCGCCAAACACACCCTTCTTGAGCTACAGCGTCAGAATGGTATCCCCCAACATAGTCTGATTTGCGATGTTTCCACCCGTTGGAATTCCACCCTTCACATGTTGGACCGATTATATGAACAGAGAAAAGCCATCACGGATTTCCTGATGATCCAAGCAGATAGGGGGACTCCCCTGTGTAACTTCAATGTCAACCAGTGGCAGCTCATACGTGACACCTGCCGTTTGCTCAGGCCCTTTGAGGAAGCCACTTTATTTGTCAGTCGGCAGGATTACTGGATGAACGACGTGATTCCACTGCTTCATGTACTACAGCACATGTTGGAAACCATGGCTGGTCAGGGCACTGGAGACATGGCATTTACATCTTACGGCCACATGAACCCCATTGGAACTGAACTGGAGGAGGAGGAGGAAGAGGAGGAGGAGTTGCCCAGCGAAACACAGTTTAGGCTTGGCAAAATGGCTGGTTTATCTAGTCAGCGGACAGGAGAGGAGGAGCAGGAGCAGCCAGAGGAGCTAGAGGTTGTTGAGGAAGGCGAGACAGAGGACCCGGGCACACCGTGGCAGTATGCAGTGGAGATGGAGACAGGTAGTCCATCCGAGTCACTTGCGCAAATGGCACGAAGCATGCTCACGTGCTTGCGTAGTGACCCCAGAATTGTTTCCATCTGTCGGCGGGATGACTTCTGGCTGTCCACCTTATTGGACCCTCGCTTCCGGCACAAAATGGGGGCATTTTTTAAACCCACCGAGAGGGAGGACAAACTCAACTACTACAAAGACATTCTACGTAGGCAGTTGGCCGATGCCTATCTGCGCCATGGTCCATACTCTCGCAGGTCTGACTCGAGGAGACCTCTGCGCTCAACTTCCACTGCCATGGCCGCTGGGGGGGTTGGCAGGAGCAGCAGCAGCAGCTCCATCAGCAGCAGCAGCCTCAGTCTTCAGTCGCTAATGAGTAGCTTTCTACACCCGCATAGTGAGGCTACTCATGAGCAGCAGGAAGACCTGGAGCAGGACCTCAACCAGCAGGTCATGTCATACTTTGACATGACCATGCCAACACACCTTGAGGATCCGCTGGACTTCTGGGCAGCCAAACTTGATTTGTGGCCGCAACTAGCAGAGTTTGCCCTGGAAAAGCTGTCCTGCCCTGCAAGTAGCGTGCCATCTGAGCGGGTGTTTAGTGTGGCGGGGGCCATAGTTACGGCGAGGAGAACTCGTCTGTCAAGTAAAAATGTGGAGAGACTCACCTTTGTCAAAATGAATCAGGGATGGATCAGCCAGGATTTCCACCCACCAATGCCTGATGCATGCGACTAGATTCAGCATGGTGCTACGTTTTACACTTTCCAAATGGTGCAAAACATATTTATGTCTTTAGGCCAATTTTTGGGCTCCTGCTGCTGCTGCTGCCAACTCCAGGGTGTGAATCATCCAATTCTTGGGCTCCTGAAGCCAACCCCAGTGTCTCTTTAAAGTAATATTTGGGCTCCTGCTGCTGCTGCTGCTGCCAACTCCAGGGTGTGAATCATCCAATTTTTGGGCTCCTGAAGCCAACTCCATTGTCTCTTTCAAGTAATATTTGGCCTCCTGCTGCTGCTGCCAACTCCAGGGTGTGATTCATCCAATTTTTGGCCTCCTGAAGCCAACCCCAGTGTCTCTTTAAAGTAATATTTGGGCTCCTGCTGCTGCTGCTGCCAACTTCAGGGTGTGAATCATCCAATTTTTGGGCTCCTGAAGCCAACTCCAGTGTCTCTTTAAAGTAATATTTGGGCTCCTGCTGCTGCTGCTGCCAACTCCAGGGTGTGATTCATCCAATTTTTGGGCTCCTGAAGCCAACTCCAGTGTATATTTGGGCTCCTGCTGCTGCTGCTGCCAACTCCAGGGTGTGAATCATCCAATTTTTGGGCTCCTGAAGCCAACCCCAGTGTCTCTTTAAAGTAATATTTGGGCTCCTGCTGCTGCCAACTCCAGGGTGTGATTCATCCAATTATTGGGCTCCTGAAGCCAACCCCAGTGTCTCTTTATAGTAATGTTTGGGCTCCTGCTGCTGCTGCTGCCAACTTCTGCCAACTCCAGGGTGTGATTCATCCAATTGTTGGGCTCCTGAAGCCAACCCCAGTGTCTCTTTAAAGTAATGTTTGGGCTCCTGCTGCTGCTGCTGCCAACTGCTGCCAACACCAGGGTGTGATTCATCCAATTTTTGGGCTCCTGAAGCCAACTCCAGTGTATATTTGGGCTCCTGCTGCTGCTGCTGCCAACTCCAGGGTGTGATTCATCCAATTTTTGGGCTCCTGAAGCCAACCCCAGGGTCTCTTTAAAGTAATGTTTGGGCTCCTGCTGCTGCTGCTGCCAACTTCTGCCAACTCCAGGGTGTGATTCATCCAATTTTTGGGCTCCTGAAGCCAACCCCAGGGTCTCTTTAAAGTAATGTTTGGGCTCCTGCTGCTGCCAACTTCTGCCAACTCCAGGGTGTGATTCATCCAATTTTTGGGCTCCTGAAGCCAACTCCAGTGTATATTTGGGCTCCTGCTGCTGCTGCTGCCAACTCCAGGGTGTGAATCATCCAATTTTTGGGCTCCTGAAGCCAACCCCAGTGTCTCTTTAAAGTAATGTTTGGGCTCCTGCTGCTGCTGCTGCCAACTTCTGCCAACTCCAGGGTGTGATTCATCCAATTTTTGGGCTCCTGAAGCCAACTCCAGTGTATATTTGGGCTCCTGCTGCTGCTGCTGACAACTCCAGGGTGTGATTCATCCAATTTTTGGGCTCCTGAAGCCAACCCCAGTGTCTCTTTAAAGTAATATTTGGGCTCCTGCTGCTGCCAACTCCAGGGTGTGATTCATCCAATTTTTGGGCTCCTGAAGCCAACCCCAGGGTCTCTTTAAAGTAATGTTTGGGCTCCTGCTACTGCTGCTGCCAACTCCAGGGTGTGATTCATCCAATTTTTGGGCTCCTGAAGCCAACTCCAGTGTATATTTGGGCTCCTGCTGCTGCTGCTGCTGCCAACTCCAGGGTGTGAATCATCCAATTGTTGGGCTCCTGAAGCCAACCCCAGTGTCTCTTTAAAGTAATATTTGGGCTCCTGCTGCTGCCAACTCCAGGGTGTGATTCATCCAATTTTTGGGCTCCTGAAGCCAACCCCAGTGTCTCTTTAAAGTAATGTTTGGGCTCCTGCTGCTGCTGCTGCTGCCAACTTCTGCCAACTCCAGGGTGTGATTCATCCAATTTTTGGGCTCCTGAAGCCAACTCCAGTGTATATTTGGGCTCCTGCTGCTGCTGCTGCCAACTCCAGGGTGTGAATCATCCAATTTTTGGGCTCCTGAAGCCAACCCCAGTGTCTCTTTAAAGTAATATTTGGGCTCCTGCTGCTGCCAACTCCAGGGTGTGATTCATCCAATTTTGGGCTCCTGAAGCCAACCCCAGTGTCTCTTTAAAGTAATATTTGGGCTCCTGCTGCTGCCAACTCCAGGGTGTGATTCATCCAATTTTTGGGCTCCTGAAGCCAACCCCAGTGTCTCTTTAAAGTAATATTTGGGCTCCTGCTGCTGCTGCTGCCAACTCCAGGGTGTGATTCATCCAATTTTTGGGCTCCTGAAGCCAACCCCAGGGTCTCTTTAAAGTAATATTTGGGCTCCTGCTGCTGCTGCTGTCAACTCCTGCCAACTCCAGGGTGTGATTCATCCAATTTTTGGGCTCCTGAAGCCAACTCCAGTGTCTCTATAAAGTAATCTTTGGGCTCCTGCTGCTGCTGCTGCTGCCAACTCCAGGGTGTGATTCATCCAATTTTTGGGCTCCTGAAGCCAACTCCAGTGTCTCTTTAAAGTACTATTTGGGCTCCTGCTGCTGCTTGCAACTCCAGGGTGTGATTCATCCAATTTTTGGGCTCCTGAAGCCAACCCCAGTGTCTCTTTCAGCCAATGTCTGGGCTCCTGCTGCTGCTGCTGCCAACTCCAGGGTGTGATTCATCCAATTTTTGGGCTCCTGCTGCTGCCAACTCCCGTGTCTCTTTAAAGCAATGTTTGGGCTCCTGCCCCTCATAGTGATGCCACTTCAACTCTCTTGAATTCAATTGTGCCGCTCTGCGATTCTATTAGCGATGCCTCTGATCTGCATGTGATATTTATTCAAAGTATTATTTAACCCTTTCGCTGCCAGCCTACCTGCAGCATTTGCCACTCCCTGTTGCCAGACGATGTTTCACTATTTTGCGCTACACATGTTCAACTGTCATTTTTGAAAGGATTTCCAGGGATTTCCCAGGAAAATTTATATATTGTTTTTTTCAACAGAGTCTGGGCTTTAACATGAAATGTCTTGTTTGTATTTTTTAGGTGTATTCTCAATATTTTTGGGTGAAATGTGTGAAAAAAAATTAAAAAAAAATATTTTTTTACAATTTGTAGAGTTTTTTTGTAATAAAAAATGTAAGTTTTTCAATAAAATCTTATTGCGTGAGAAACCCCAATTTCTCCCGGTTACAGCGATACCACATATGTATAGGTAGACACCCTTTCCTGCCTTTTATAGCTGCTGGATGACAAATGGTTAATTAAAAAAAAAAATGACATAGGGTCCCCCTTCCCGGGGAGGGGGACCCCATTTTTTTTGGGATTTTTAAGGGTTAAAAACCCTTAAAAATCCAAAAAAAAAATGACGTGGGGTCCCCCTTACCCAAAGTAACCAGCCCGGTACCAGCTATGGGGGCTTGTAGGCACAGAGTGGGGGGGCCAGCTTTGGTGGCCCCCCCACCCTGCAGCCTACGAGCCCACATAGCCTATGTGGGCCCGGGCTCTTCTGCCCCCCACTGGCCTTTGGGGAGGCAGGTAATGGGGGTGCGGGGGTTAATGGCAAGCCACCCGCTAGGGCAGGTGACTTGCCACCCCCCCAGCCTTGTGAACTGGTATAAGGGGTCTCATGGACCCCTTACCAGCTCACAAAGGGTTAACTTTTAAAAAAAAACACCACACAATAATAAAAAGTATTTTATTAGAAAAAAAAAAAGTTTTTTTTTTACTGTACTTACCTTCGATTGCAAGCTCTTGTCCCTCGCCGCTCAGCTGACAGATGCCGGTGATCGGCATCCAGAGAAGGAGAAGGCAGGAGATCAGAGGATCTCCTGTCACCTCCTTCCCCAGCGCCGATCACCGGCATCTGAGAAGCTGAGAAAGCTGAAGCCCGTTCGGGGCCGGGATGACTTCATAAGCCCCGCCCCCAAGGGGGTGGGGCTTAGAGGCAAGATGGCGGCCGCCATCGAGAAGAAGAGAGGAGAGAGCCTCCCAGGCTCTCTCCTGAAGATCGGTAAGTCCAGGGGGGGATCGGAGGCCCCCCAGGTGAAGAGGAGGGACAGCGGGAGCCAGCGCACACACAGGTAAGTGAATGTCATTTTTATTTATTTATTTTTTTTACAGTTAGCAGCTGCTGCTGCAGAAGCGGGGGGGGGGCGGCCTATTCCGGGGGCTCTCCTGGAGCCATCCGACCCCCCACGGGGGATCGGATGGCACCAAATTAAAGAGGAGACCCGGCCGGATCCAACAAGGGGTCAGGTGAGTATTTTTTATTTTTATTTTTTAAACTAGAAGCGAGGAAAGTCAAGCACGTAACACCTACGGGCTTGGCACTTAAGGCCCAGCCAAGCCAGCACGTAGGTGTTACGTGCTTGGCAACAAAAGGGTTAACTAACCCAGCACGCATCCTGTGCGTGTTACAGCAAGGCAGAATGGTTTACAACCCTATTGAGGCTCTAGGAGGCTCAGAAATAACCGTTTTTAATAGCGATTCGTCGCAAATTTATTAGGGTCGAAACGATTTTTGTCGGAAAATTCGGCGAATCAGTCGAATCGAATTTTTCAAAAGTTCGCTCATCTCTAATCACGAACATCAGTTTGAGGAGAAAGGAAATTTTGATTAGTGTAATTCTACCTATGATATTTATGGGGATTTTATTCCATTTTTTGTTGTCTCTCTAAGCCATGGAAGTAAAGGATTGTAATTGAGTTCAAAGAGAGCTCCGGGATTTCCCGCTATTTTGATTCCTAGATATTTAATGTGATCCCTTTCAATCTTGAAGTTTGTCAGTTGGTTGAGTTCTTTATATTCATTTTCGGTTAGATTGAAGGGTAGTATGATGGATTTTCTTATATTTAGCTTAAAGTTAGAGTAATGACTAATTAGTTTGATAGTTTCTAGGCTGTGTTGGAGAGATTCTATAGCCTTTTCTAAGATCAGGAGTATGTCATCGGCGTATGCTAATAGTTTTGGGGTTACCTTATCATTTCCGATTCCTTTAATCTGTGGGTTGTTGTTAATCATCCTTATAAGGGTTTCTAGTTGGAGATTGAATAGTGTAGGCGAAAGGGGGCAACCTTGTCTGGTACCGTTCTTTAGGAGTATTGTGTCTGTTAGTGCTCCATTAATGTTTAGTGGCGCATTTTGGTTTTTATACAGACTTATTGGCTTGATGCAGAGCCTCCCCGTTCAGCTCCCCCGTGCGTTTTCCCGTTGGTTTTGGGCTTTGATCGGGTCAGGAAAGGGTGCTACGTTGATTTTTTGTGTGCGCTTATGCGCTCAGGTGTGCGCTCAGCCGCCTTTCCGATTGTCGGCTCGCACGAGGCTGTTTCCCGGGAAACAGACGCCTCGTTCATTGGTCCGTTTTTTTCAGTGATGCAGAGCCTTGATTTCCGATTGAAAACACCCTAATAAAACGGGGCCGCCGAGCGTTCACTTACGGCAAGTCAGAGCAGCCGTATTTGCACTCGGGCAATAATATGCAGTCCTCTGTTGGAGCACATCAGCGGCGCCAGCTCCGCGGTCTTGTCCTGCTGAGTATGGCAGAAACCAGGCTGCACCGCACGCCTTTGGACATCGATGGCATGAGTATTTGATATTTTTTATGGTTTTTTTGGGGGGATCCTTTTTACAGGGTCTCCATAATTTTTATTTTATTGTTTGTGTGCAGGCATTTGAAGATGGGACATAGGATAAATGTGCAGGCACTGGCTGGCCCTGATTTGGTTTTTGGGAGTCGTTTTTCTGGCTTTCCCTGCCTAGGAATTCCTGCCTACATGAGCGATTCAAATCAGCCGATCTGTTTGGTGGCTGGCTACTGGGTATGTGTCTGAAACTTGTATTGGTTGCCCACCCTCTCTGACTGTGTTTGTTCCCGTAACACACTATTTGGTAACTTTTTTCGTAGTATATTTGGAGCCCAAATATTGATCTACAAATTAAATGGGTTAAGTGATTGTACCCTATTGCGTCATGTTCTTGCCCTCTTATGTAAGTAGTATTCCCCAGACTTTTTTAATCAGAGTACAGGTTGGATGTGCATGTAGTCTCATTACAAATGTCCTTTCCTCCCACCCTACCCCGCTCACCTATTTGTCCCTCTTTTCTATTGTTGCAATGCACACCTTTTTTTAATTATTTTTTTGGGGGGGTTTTAGGGCAGGAGACTCTGCCTATCCTTTGGTCCCCTGGATGAAGACCCCCATCCTGCACCGATCTTCACAGGCAGAGGAGTGCTACAATACTGCCCCCAGGAGGACTCGCTCTGTGTTGGAGCCAGGCTTTGTTCTCTTGAAGATGAGGTTCCGTTGTCTTGATGAGACTGGGGGGGGGGCACTACAATAGACGCCTGCAACGGTCCTAAACCTAATCATGGCTTGTGGGCTACTCCACCACCTTTAGTTTCAGCCCTCCCCACCCCTCCTTTTTCTTGCACCCAAAGTCGCACCGCGCAAACCATACGTGCACAACTAGTGTTTAGTGTTTTTTCAGAGACCACAATTTTTTTTTTTTTTTTTTCAAGCAAATTTGGTTTTGTCATTTGTTTTTTTGGGCCCAAAAGAAAAATTACACGTGGGCACAGAAAAAAGTATTCCACACAAATTAGTGGTATGTTGGGTTGCATGGTGACGAGGAATGATGTTGTGCCTGCAAATTGGCTGCAATGTGGGCCAGGCTTTGATTAATCTCACCCATATGGCTGGTTAGGGCAGAGATATTTCTGTTTAATACCTCTACTTGGGCGTTGAGGTTTGTGAGTTGGGTGCACACAGTCTCATTGAATTGCTGTGTTGTCGCAGCAAAGGCAATATTTTCCTGCCACCATGTTTCCTCCAAAATTTGAAGTTGCCTTCTTTGGGAAATATGGCGTCTAGACTGGGTAGGAGCAGTGGGACGGGTGGTTGGTTCTGGTTCCGAAGGTGGTTGTGGATGTGGTGGCTGTGCCGGGGTTGCCTGCGTTGCTGCCACTGGTGCAGTAGTGGTTAGTGACATATGTGGGGTGTCCTCCTCCAAATCTCGTATATGGTCGATGATGGGTGGGCTTCCTGTGGTCTGTAAAGAAATATAGCATCCTTTTAGTTTATTTATGTCCACAAAAGCTCGCAAATATCAATGTTAAAAGTACACATCAAGGCCCATTGACTTGCTTCATCGCAATCCACAATTTGGGTTTGTGGTGTAGAAGCCTGGTGTGCCCTTGGCCTCGGTGCTAACGCAGGGGTTTGGGGGCCTGGTGTGTCCTGTTGACTTGGTCCTTAGAATGTAGATAGGAAGATTAGGTAAATTGCCAAGTACAGTGTGTTGGCTAGCATAACACTGCCTTCTTGAACTTTTTGTACTAGGTCATGGCAAAATCAGACTCACCTTGGGACCTTACATTCCGGTCTGTGTCTTGTGCCTCTGCCAGTCACTGGATGCTGGCCGGGTGTATGAATGTATATACATGTTCCTCGGCGGGCGTAAGGATAATTTTAGTGGGTAAGCCACCCCCTGTCTGTTGGCTGGGGAAGATTAAATCACACCTAATAAGTGTTACATCCTTTTAACAATGTGACTAAAAATTGTCCCTTACCTCTGCTGACGGCGCATGTCCATTTTTTTTTTTGCTGTAGTATTTCAGGTCCCCAAATTTCCTTTTTATTTGTTGAATATCTCTCCGGACTGATCCCACACTATTGACCTGCCTGCAAATATTAGTCCAGATCTCCATCTTAGCCTGCTTATTGGTTGTTTTTGAGGTGCGGCCAAATAGGGCATCATAATGCTCGCAAACTGCATTTGCCACCGCCATGCTTTGAGCATCGCAAAATCGGGCAGTTAGTGAGCCACGCCGTAGTTGTCTGCCACATGGGTGTGTGGTCTCCCCTGCCTCTGAGGAAATTGATGGTTGGGTATCTGGGGAGTCGTGTGTGCTTCTTTGGCTTATGGGGGAGGGGGATGTTGTGTGTGTGCTTCTCTGGTTTAATGTCTGGGTTCCTGTTGAGCTATCAGATGTGGAGCTGCATGTGGAATGTGAGGTACTGGAATTGGGGGAACCAGAGGGTGGAGGTGGAGGGGTGGGTGACCTGGGTGGGGTGGTGGTTTTTGCAATGCGCTTACCCTTGCTTATGTGTTTGGATTTGTGGGTATGCTTGGTGTGTGGAGGTGGAGGATGCTGCATGGTTTGACTAGATGGGGCACCCTTGTGTGTGCGTGGTTTTTTTGCAGGTGGTGGTGAATGGGTTAATGTACCCTTGGTCCTGCGTTTTTTTGAATGTGCCTGTTTGTGTGGAGTATCCACCGTTTTAGTGGGGGCATGTTCGGCATGTGTCTGGTGCCTGCTCTTCTGTCTTGTGGAGGATGAGGCATGTGTGCAGCTGCTATGTGCCTCGGCCCTTGGTTGGCTCTTTTTGCTCCCTTTAGGTCTGCCCATATTGATATGGTATCCAACACAGAGCTGAGTGCCTTGTGCTTTAAATATGTTTTCCGTGTGGCCGTGGTCAACAGCGGGTGCGCGCCTGCGCACACGCACGCATGCACCTACGTCTCCGCGGGGGAACGTCAGAGCTATACCTTGCAAACCCAGAAAAGCTGTCGGCCGCAATCTTTACCCCGGAGCAGGACGACATCATCATGGATGTGAGTATGCGCGCGTGCGTTTATGTGCGTGCACACATTCCTTGTAATAAAAAAATAAACAAAGCGCCAGAATAGTCTGAAACAACTTAGTTTTTCACGTTACATACAAGCCCACCTTAGTTTAACACATGTACGCAGCTCAAAACTAGGCTACATGCAGATAGCAGAACTAGGGCAATGTGAGGCAGCAAGAGGTTCAAAAAGTGACTTTAGTTAGGCCAGGAAACTTGTTAATGCTTTTTGTGTACATGAGACAACAACAGTCTCTAATATCTGTGTCTTTGTCATGCAAACAGATTCACAGCAGCAAGCAAGGGAGCAAGAATGGAGACTCCGCCCCTGACGCAATATGCGCCTAAAACATGGTAAGTGGCGTTTTTGGTTACCAAAGTAAATGAACCAACAATTCCATTGGCCACAAAATGTAAAAACCAAAAAAAACAACCAAAGACTTTGTCTAAAAAGCCCTTAAAGTGGACCTTCACTCAGAATAAGAGTCTATCTTATATGTTTCCCACACCCTGTACATAAAGTTTGCCCACCTTCAAAATCATCCTACCTGCACCTAGTGCATGTTATGAGGCTTTCAACATCCAAGATGGCGGATTATGGAAGCCGCCATCTTTTCAGGCAGCCTTCTAACTGTGCTGCTCTGCATTCTGGGATTGCTGACCTTTTCAAGAGGTCTCTGCTCTGTGTGAGCAAAGCACAGCTATAACCCACCCCCTGTACCTTATCCCACTCTCCTCTCCTCAGTAAGTGTGATGCTTCTGAGTCAAGATAGCGGCGGCCGTATACTAAATTCCAGAACTGAGTTGCAGCCCAGTGGTGGAAAGAATAATTATTGATTGACTAAAAAATTACTATCTATTATTTTGAGATGCTGCGGAATCTTTTGTTAAGAGTTTAGGCTTTTCAGTAAATAACGCAGAAGGTCCGGTTTAAAAAGGGCCCCAAAAAAACCACGCACAACCAAACCAAATAAACAATGCTAAACTAATGTTGTTTTTCATTCACAGATACAAGAAAATCACAGGCACAAGACACCGAGGCCTAAAGAATTTTAGTTTGGCTTAAAATGAAAATAGTTTATTTGTTAAAACATTTAGATTCAATTATTTTTAAAAAACTTTGGTTAAAAAATTCAATTTCAAACGCTGGAATAAAAAAAAAAAAATAAAAAAATGAAAGTTGTGTTTCCTGCAAATGTACAATCACACAACATCATCACACATTTCCATGACACACAAAGTTTAGATATGGTACAATAAATCCAAAACAATCAGAAAGAATTAAGGTATGCATTAATGGCAAGGAAAAAGGAACAACCCAAATTTATTGTTTCCAAAAAAATATGTGTCAAATTGGCAGTGGTTGCCATATGTATATTCCAATGGAGTTTGAGGGATGTGCGCTTGCGTGTAGCCAGATTGGCAACTGAAGAGCCATGGAGATGTAAGTATACTTGCTAAAACCACCAAAATGGAAGGTCAAATACGACGGAAACCAAGCAGGTACGTTCAAAAAGGCAGGAAAAATCAGGGAAAAACGGGCCGCCCGTGTGAACGTGAACGGGAGCCCCGATCAAATTGAAGGCACCCGAGAGAGCAAAAAAAGCTTCCCGAGTAAAGTGAAATTGACGGATCAGTTAGGGAGCCATTCCGACGGAGGCTCTGCATCACATTTGAGCCACGATTCAAACGGGAGACCCGGACAATCGGAAGGTTTTAAGGGCAGTTCAGAGGAGGCTCTGCATCAGGCCCCATGATCTTATTTGTTATTATTGGTCCCAACATTACAAAAAAAGTGGAAGAATGCACACCAACCACGGTATTTCTAGTTATGCCAAGAAATGTATTGATACAAAAAGACAACAATCATACAAATCAGTGCTATACAATAAAGTGCAAAATGGTCTCAAGATTACAATAATAATTTCAAGTACTAGAGTGTGACACTACAGAAGGATATATGAAGAGGTTTCTCTGTATGGCAATGCATCAGTCATCAGGATTGGCATGGCACCTCAAAAAAAGGAAAAGGCAGGTTTGAAAAGATAAATCTAATTGTATCTACACAAGCGACTAAAGGAAGGTAAAAAAGCTTTACCATATAAGACTAAGAGGTGCATGGGTGTCACTCCTGACGATTTGTGTAGCCATAAGGATCAGTCAATGTATACCAAGGGTTAAGGATAATAGTAATAACAAAATAGAAGATAAAGTGTCTGACCATAAAACCCTGGTCAGTTCAGATAATGAACATCCTACCAGAGATTACAGAGATTACCAGAGAACAGTATAACTGCTCAATAATCACGACGTGACACATCATACATACAGCAAGTACATAATAAAGAATGATTACAAAGATGTTACCAGGCAGATAAGCAAAAATGGTGATCGCTAAATAGCAAGCCGACGTTGTGGAGCGCACGGCTCCTTTATCAAGGCAGCGATACAAATGAATACCTGAGCAATGTTTAAATAGACCTGCATCTCTCCCCTGGCCGGCCAGTAATGACACTTCCAGGCGCGCTCGTCGAGTGCGATCCGGCGTGTCATATCCGGATTGAAGGTCCCGGCCCGCGTCACTTCCGCTGCAGGATGGCACGGTTTCCAGTGTATAATTCCCTTACTTGCTCTGACGCAACAAGACATCAAAATTATGGAGGTAATACTCACCAGTTCCTACTGGATCCTAATTTGACTGAGTGGGGGCCCCACTTTATGGACAGAAGCGGTTATGCTAATACTATTGGCTTCCACTTTCCCTGACTGTTTAATTCTGCTTATAATAGGGTACATTACCATGGTAACTAAGCATTATGCTGGATTAATGTTCGTTTTTGCCTTCCAGACATCTAATATTGGCCAGCTGCGGTGGCAGTTTTATTCCCTTATTTTCAAGTTTGAACATTCACAGGACAGTTTGTCTTTGATGCCATTTCACATAAGCATAGGTAATTGTGCCTTTATTATGTCCCTATATAGAATTAATTGAATGCCTCCCCCATACATTAGTATCTTAAGACTTGGGGCCTTATTTATCAAGGGATAGCGCCAGGTAGCGAATGGTGAGCGAGCGGTAATGACGCTCACCGCCACGAGAACGCCGGCTCCCCTCCGCAATCACACATTTATCAAGCCGATCCTGCTTAGCGAATGACAGAGCGCCAGATAGCGAAGCATTCATCATTATTCCAGCCTCACCCCACAGCGCCAGCGAGCGAACTGGAACAGCGACAGGTATGACCTCTCGCTACCTGGCGCTCTCCAATGCATTTCAATGGAGCAATCTTTAAATATTCATAATTAATTGATATTAATGTTTTTTTTTTTTTTTTTTTAAATGTCAAAAATTCTGTGACCACTTCTGCAATGTTAGATATTTTTTTAAGGTAAAAAAGAAAAAAAAAAAAAATTGTGCAGAATTGATATTACAGGTCTGATATTAATGTATTCATATTACAAAATGTTTATAAAAACTTGTTTATTTTTTTTTACAAAAATATGGTTGTTTGGGGGTTAAAAAACTACTTTTAACCCATCGCCGCCAGCGCTCTGGGGTTTAAACAAGCATTTCACAGTGCGAGAATTTTTTGAGCGTGACTTGTTAATGAATATGCTGGGAGCCGTTCGCTATGGCCATTCGCTGTCATGCACTCCCATACAGCGCGGAACCTGTCAAACAGCGACTCCTAACCCCGTATTCCACATTACCGCACACCGACTGAGTCGCTGTCAACAAGCGGCCAAGCACAGCGAATACTAGCGGGCGCTGTGAAAATAACGCTACTGCCGCTCATCTGTCGCTACCTGGCGCTATTAATGAATCGGCCTCTAAGTCTATACATAAGTAGGCTGTGCACTGGGTTCCATTTAGGATCTGGATGGTAGTGTTCTCACACTCTTTATATGCCCTCATGAATCCTTATACTTGCCATATAAATAATTCATACTTAATGGTGATTGTTGTTTTTAAATAGTTTTTAATATGTATGTTTCCTTCACAGTGCAAACTGGCTAGAAATGCATACACAGACAAGACGTCTCTCCCATGAAGAAAGAATCCCCCCTGCATCTCTGCATATCGCGTCATTTTTAGCATATTGCTTACCTGTTAATAAAGCTTGTTGAGATTTTTTTCTGAGACGCTGATGTTCCGAGGACAATGGCCCCGTGCGCCTGCGCCGCACGCCGCTGGTTGGCAACTTTTATATTGCCATCCTGCCTCGGGCCGGGACCTTCAACGCGGATATGACACGCCGGATCGCGCTCGACGAGCGCGCCCGGAAGTGTCATTACTGGCCGGCCAGGGGAGAGATGCAGGTCTATTTAAACATTGCTCAGGTATTCATTTGTATCGCTGCCTTGATAAAGGAGCCGTGCGCTCCGCAACGTCGGCTTGCTATTTAGCGATCACCATTTTTGCATATCTGCCTGGTAACATCTTTGTAATCATTCTTTATTATGTATCTGCTGTATGTATGATGTGTCACGTCATGATTATTGAGCAGTTATACTGTTATATACTCTATGAGGCTATCTCTGGTAGCATGATCATTATCTGAACTGACCAGGGTTTTATGGTCAGACACTTTAAATTCCATGTTGTTATTACTATTATCCTTAACCCTTGGTATACATTGACTGATCCTTATGGCTACACAAATCGTCAGGAGTGCACCTCTTAGTCTTATATGGTAAAGCTTTTTTACCTTCCTTTAGTCGCTTGTGTAGATACAATTAGATTTATCTTTTCAACCCTGCCTTTTCCTTTTTTTGAGGTGCCATGCCAATCCTGATGACTGATGCATTGCCATACAGAGAAACCTCTTCATATATCCTTCTGTAGTGTCACACTCTAGTACTTGAAATTATTATTGTAATCTTGAGACCATTTTGCACTTTATTGTATAGCACTGTTTTGTATGATTGTTGTCTTTTTGTATCAATACATTTCTTGGCATAACTAGAAATACCGTGGTCAGTGTGCATTTTTCCACTTTTTTTGTAATTGAGGTATGGTGTGGTGAGGTACCTTGGCTAGTCTGCACCCGGTAAACAATATCCTCTAACTGTTTAAACTATAGACATGGTGTGCTCTATACCCTAATATTTATCTAAGTTATTATTGGTCCCAAACCAATCCTTTTTAGGACAGCGTTGATTAAGCCCCAAGAGACTCTATCGAACGCCTTCTTGGCGTCTAAAGCAACAATAGCCGCCTTGCTTTTCCTTGCCCTTATTCTGTCAATTTGTGAAATTTTCATTGAGATAATTTCAAAGATACCTCTGGATGGTTGAACGCCTGTCTGGTTTAGAGAAATGACGTATGGTAATACTTTTTCTAGTCTGCTGCTGATTATAGCTGCAAAGATTTTTAAATCTAGGTTAGTTAAGGAAATCGGTCTGTAGTGGGTGCAGTCACTCAAATTTTTGTCCTGTTTGGGGATCAATTTTATGATGGCGGTATTCATGTTAGGGCTTAAAGGGTGGGCATTATCAACTGAGTTGTGGGGTCAGTTCAGAAACGAAGGCTTTGTAATATTCCGCTGGGAATCCATCACCAGCTGATTTCCCGGGTCATAGTTTATCTATTGCTACCTTGATTTCCTTGACATCGAAGGGTTATTCTTAGTATGCAGTACGTCCTGCTCCAGAATAGATTACTTACACTTGGGTATTACTCCGCCAGATGGCGCTGGACTGCAGAGACATCGAAAACAGGCTCCTCCCGGCCCCTCAAATACCCAGGGACCTCCCACAATCCCCAGATCTTCTCTGCAGTCTGGACTGTGAAGGACAAAAAGATGGCTCTCTCTTCTCGCAGGTGAGCGAGGCTATTAGCCTGCGGCCCTGTAGGACTTTTCCCACCCGTTCCATTTGTAATGTGCCTCCCAGCCTTGGCTGCGCTGGTCGGATGATGGTAGGCAACACCGTTGTCAGGTGTTTAGGAGCGTTGCTCCACCGCAATCCCCCACCAAAGGGTAGGCGGTATAGGCATATGGTGAGCCTCTATGGGATGCCCCTCCCGCCCTATTGCCCCTGTCTATCAGTGGGTCCTGTTAAGTGGCCGCTGTCCTCCCTCGCTCTCCCTTGTAGCCCTCGGGGGAGGGGGGATGTGTGTGTGTATATGCCTTGGTGCTTCACTGTATTATGTTCTTATGGTTGGGGTCAGTCTCTGCGCTGACTTGGTTGCACTGGTTGCCTTTTTAAAATTGCCGTCGCGCGCTCTTCCACTGTGTTCCCACCTTGGCGGCGGCGTTACCTCAGGCGCTGGTGCACCGTTATTGGCTGCTTGTCACGTGTACGGCTTTGCACTCCTCGGTGGGGCGGGGCCCGCGGTTGGCGCATTTCGCGTCACTGTCCTTGCGGCCCGCCCCTCGAGGTATAACCGGCGCCATTTTCTCTTGGATCGGGCTGCTACGTGACTGGCATCTACCTACCGCGG
The DNA here is from genome assembly GCA_027917425.1 of Gastrophryne carolinensis. NCBI lineage: Eukaryota > Metazoa > Chordata > Amphibia > Anura > Microhylidae > Gastrophryne > Gastrophryne carolinensis. The sequence continues at coordinate 643,989,271 of CM051234.1, read as the reverse complement.
TCTGTGAGTGCCCTCGCGAGCGGTTTTATTTACCATTTGTCATTCACATGTCACTTACGGTTCCCCTTTGCTTATGTCTTTCAGACGGGCCGAACCCTATTGGCTTCTCCGGGCCCTACTCCCTCTATTTAGTTATTTAACTTGTGAGGCCTAGTGTGTAATTACTCCCACTTCCCTAGCGGGTTATTGGGGCATCCCGGGTTGCTTTTATAGCGTGAATCCCTATCGGCCTATTGTGCCGCTATAATCACCATATGGAGGCGTCTCAGGATAATGTGCTCGGGGTTCCTTCGGGACAAGCCCGGCTGTGTGTGGCTTGTGGGGTGTCCCCTATTAGCGCTGACAATGTGCGGGTCTGTGTACCTTGTGCCGAGCAGGTGCTTGCGCTGCAGCCTGGTTTACCAGTGGCTGGGCCTGCGCCTCGTATGGCTTCACCTATTCCCCCAAGCTTAAATCTCACTCCCATTGAGTTGCATACAAATGGGGATTCTCAGCCTGATGTGTCTTCCAGACTGGCTAGAGTTGAGGAGTTGCTTGCTAATAAATTGGTGCGTAAGGTCTCTGCAAAAAAGCGTCACTTAACGCCTGATGTCACTCTTTTCCCTATGGAAGCTGATGAGTTTTTGGAACTGTCTGACTATACCCCTTTGAAAGAAGGGGAGTTATTCTCTGACTCAGAGTCATCTGATGAGAGGCCCAGAGGTCATGACGATTCTGGCTCTGACCCCTGGGCCCCAGATGATACTGATAGGCTGTTGGCTCAGATTTTTGAAGTCCTGTCTATTTCTCCCCCGGTTGCAGCTCCCAGGCAACAGGAGGAATTGTTTCATACTGCTAAGCCACGATTGGAATTTCCTGAGCAAGCCCATTTTAATAATCTTGTGCTCAAGAAATGGGAGCGCCCCAGCAGGCTTCCCGGTGTACCTAAGAGTTGGGATAAGAGGTATCCCTTTCCTGCTGATGTGGTGAAGTGTTGGTCATCCCCTCCTGAAGTGGATGCCCCGGTCCTAGGGTTATCTAACACCTCTGTCATGCACTCCCCTGACTCTACTATGCTGCGGGATGCTGAGGACCGGTGCATTGATCAGCTGGCGTCCCATGCCTTTGCATGTGTGGGGATGGCGCTGCGCCTGGTCTGTGCCTCTGCCATTACGGCTGTGGCTATCAGGACCCTGCTCAGAAGTATCCTTGATGGTGCCCCTGATGATGTGTTTAATGCACTCTCTCGTTGTGAGGTTTTTGTGACTTATGTCCTCTCTGCCTTGGATGATACCATTAGGATGTGTGGCAGAGCCTCTGCCCTTGTGGTGGCTATACGCCGCTCGGTTTGGCTGCACCAGTGGGCTGCTGACAACGCTGCCAAGAAAGCCCTCACTGGTTTTCCCTTCAAAGGACTATGCCTGTTTGGGGACCACCTGGACCTGTTTGCTAAGGGAGGCAGGTTACCCCAGCGCAGGCGGCAGTCTCGGCCCTTTCGGGGTCAGGGCTCCTTTTCCTCCCCCTACCGTAGTGCTAGACAAGGGAGAGGGGTTTTCCTTACTGGGGCCCGAGGAGACTTCTGGGGTAGGGTCAGAGGACGTGGACGCCCTGGCTCCTCCTGGGGCTCCAAGCTTAAGTCCTCTCCCAAACCCCCTCAGGCATGAAGGGGCGCCCTCCCCCATCCGGGTGGGGGGACGGCTTCAGCACTTTGCTCACATCTGGAGGCTTCATATCTCAGACCGGTGGATTCAGGAGGTAGTGTCCTCCGGTTACAAAATAGAGTTTGCTGCCTGCCCCCTCCAAGATTCATCAGATCCCGGATTTCTTAGGACCCTGTGTCAGCTCAGGCTCTAGTGCAGGCGGTGCAAAGCCTTCTGGAGCTTGGGGTCATCTGCCAGGTCCCTTTAAGAGAAAGGGGCAAGGGCTTCTATTCCAACCTCTTCACCGTGCCCAAAAAGATGGGTCAGTCAGGCCCATCCTGGACTTAAAGATCCTCAACAAATTTGTCAGGTGCAGGCGCTTTCGCATGGAAACTCTGCACTCTGCCATTAGTACCCTGCGTCCAAGGGACTTCATGACGTCTGTGGACATCAAAGATGCTTATCTTCATATTCCTGTGTTTCCAGGTCATCAAAGGTTCCTCAGGTTCGCTCTAGAGGATCAGCACTACCAATTTGTGGCATTGCCCTTTGGTCTCACTTCTGCTCCCAGAGTGTTCACCAAGGTGCTGGCAGGAGTGATGTCTCTGCTCAGGTCTCAGGGCATCCGCGTGCTGCCCTACCTGGACGACATTCTCATCACTTCCCAGTCCCTACATCAGGCAGAGTTGGATACTCAGCTGGTAGTGTCCACTCTGGAGTCATTTGGCTGGGTGATCAACCATCCCAAGTCTTCTCTGTCTCCCTCCTTGGTGACTTCCTTCCTGGGAATGACTCTGGATACATTTCAGGCAAGGATTTTTCTTCCTCAGCAGAAGGTGTACAGTCTGATTGCGCAGGTCCAGTTCCTGCTATCTTGTCATCATCCCTCCATCAGGCAGGGAATGCAGCTAGTGGGCCTGATGGTGGTGTGCTTCGAGGCGGTCACTTATGCTCAGTTCTACTTAAGGCCTCTGCAAATACACCTCTTGTCATGGGATGGGACAAGGGACAAGGATCCTGCGTCCCTGGACCAGGTCTTTGTGCTTTCCCCCCTTGTCAGGCGGTCCCTCTCGTGGTGGCTGGACTCCAGGAACCTGTTGGGGGGCAGATCCTTTCTGGTCCCCTCCTGGGAGACGGTCACCACGGATGCCAGTCTGACAGGTTGGGGGGGGGGGGGTTTCTGGAATTCCTGCAGTTCCAAGGGAGGTGGGGCCCTCAGGAGGCCCACACACCTATCAATGTTCTGGAACTGCGGGCGATCAGGTTGGTTCTGACTCATCACCTTCGGGGCCTGTCCTCTGGCCTTGGCCACGGATGCGCTAGCAATGTAATGGCAGGGCTTTCAGCTCCTGTATGTCTTTCCTCCGTTCCTCCTGTTGGGCAGGGTTCTGCGCAAGATTGCTCTGGAGGGGGTGCCAGCAATACTGGTGGCCCCCAGGTGGCCAAGAAGAGTGTGGTTCGCAGACGTGGTGCAGCTGGCAGTAGATCAGTATGCTCTGCCCAGGGTGCCAGACCTGCTCACTCAGGGTCACTTACGCCATCTCAATTTACAAACTCTGGCTTTGACAGCCTGGCTGCTGAAACCTCCATCTTGATAGAGAAGGGGCTGTCTACCTCTGTTGTTGATACCATGATAAAGGCTAGGAAGAAGTCTTTTTCTTCCATTTACTATAGGGTTTGGCATGCCTACATTGACTGGTGTGAGTCTAGGTCTCTTCCCTGTCGTGTGTTTTCTATTCCCAGGATCCTGGAGTTCCTGCAGCATGGGTTGGAGATGGGGCTCCAACTCAGTACAAGGATCATGTTTCTGCCCTGGCTGTTTTCTTCCAGAAGTCCTTTGCCCAGCATTCTCTGATCAGGACTTTTTTCCAGGGGGTTACTCATGTGCGTCCCCCACGTAAGCCTATGGTGCATGTTTGGGATTTGAACTTGGTCTTGTCAGCCTTGCAGGGTGCTCACTTTGAACCTGTGCAGGAGGCTGCCCTGGCCATTCTTACTCTCAAGGTTGTCTTTTTGGTTGCTATCACCTCTGTTAGGCGTGTGTCTGAGTTGGCGGCGCTTTTCATCCAGCCCCCCTACTTTGAGCGACTCCAGGACAAGGTGGTGTTCAAGCCAGACTTTCTGCCTAAGGTAGTGTCTGCCTTTCATTTGAATCAGGACATTGTTCTTCCTTCATTGTGCCCTAATCCTAATAATGCTGAGAGGGTCTTGCATTCTTTGGTGGTTAGGTGTCTGAAGTACTATCTGGTGGCTACTGCACCTTTCAGAAAAACTGATGCTTTTTTGTGGTCCCTTCTGGTCCTAGGAAGGGTTTGGCTCCTGCCAAGTCTACTATCAGCAAATTGATCCGTCAGGCTGTGATTTAGGCCTATTCTGCTAAGGGGAAGAATCCTCCCTTCCACCTTACTGCTCATTCTACTCGTGCTATTGGTGCCTCTTGGGCTTTTCAGCACCAGGCTTCTGTTGAACAAGTTTGCAAGGCCGCTACTTGGTCTTCTGTTCATACCTTTTCAAAGTTTTACAAGGTTGATGTTAGGGCCTCAGCTGATGCTGCTTTTGGCCCTAAAGGTTATGCAGGTGGCAGTGGTATGACCTGTCTGCTGTTACCTTTGGGGATCCCACCCTACTTTAGGAACACTGCTATTGGATGTCCCAAGTGTAAGTAATCTATTCTGGAGCAGGACGTACTGTATACTAAGAATAATACAATTCTGTGATTACTCACCTGTAGAATTGGTACTATGAGTATACAGTACGTCCTGCTCCACCCCACCCTTGGTTTTGCATTATCTTGGATCCTCTGTATGGTGATTGTTATCATTGTTATAGTTACCAGTTTGGTTCTGTTTTAATTTTACCGGCTTCTCGTTAATTGCTTTTCAATGCTGGGGATTGTGGGAGGTCCCTGGGTATTTGAGGGGCCGGAAGGAGCCCGTTTTCGATAGCTCTGCAGTCCAGCGCAATCTGTCGGAGTAATACCCAAGTGTAAGTAATCTATTCTGGAGCAGGACGTACTGTATACTCATAATACCAATTCTACAGGTGAGTAATCACAGAATTGTATTTTTCAAGTGTTAAAATGAGGTATTTTGGTATCTTGGGAGTATCTATGTTTTCTAGGATCAGGTCAAAGTTCTCTATGCTTGGTTAAGGAATAGAATATAGATATAGATAGTATTTTTAATTTCCTCCAAAGTAAATTTTTCGATCCCCTTCTCATCTTTATTTTTTTCTATAAAATTTGCGGCTCGTCTATCAGTTATCATAGAAGCGATATGTTTTCCACTGTTATTTTGCGCATTACTATTTTTTAGTATTTTTCTCTATTTTCTACCGGGGTTAAAGTCTCTTTCAGAGCCCTCCTGACTTCACATAACTCGGCGTATATAATTTCGTCATTTTTTTTATTTTATGTCTCTTTTCCAACCTTTCTATTGTTTCCATTAGCGTTTTAATCTTTTGTTGGCACTCCTTATGTTTTGCTGATATCGCTATAAATGAGCCTCTAATAAAGCATTTGTGTGTTTCCCAAATAGCCCCGGCTGTTACGTCATGCGTGTTGTTTATACGAAAGAATTCTTCTAGGTCTTTAGTTATTTTTGTTTTGTGTTCTTGCTTCTTTAGTAGTGATCTATTTAGCTGCCAGGCATAGGAGATTATAGGTGTATCTCCCCATTCTAGGGTCATAGTAATTGGGGCGTGGTCCGAGGTGGTTATACTATGGAACATTTATTTATCATATGAAGAGTTTGTTGTCTAATAAAAAAGTAGTCCAATCTAGAGTATCATTTTTGGCCCCTAATATAGCATGTAAAGTCTTTTTCATTTAGGTGCAAGATGCGCCAGGTGTCGACCAGATTCAGTTTTCTGAAATGTTCCCATATGAATTGGTTAGAAATTATTTAGAAAGGCCTTCTTTTTGTACTGGTTGTATCTTTTTCGAGGTCATTAATCATATTAAAGTCACCTGCCCGTATTACAGTGCCCTTTTTTAGATTATCTATTTTCCTCACTGTAGTTGCGACTAGGGATGAGTGAATCGATCCGGACGAACCCGGATTCGTTCCAAATTTCATGAAAAATTTGATTCTGAACGAATCCGAATTTCCCCGCGATTCGATCGATCGAAGTTTTCCTTTTATTTATTTATTATTTATTTATTTCCATTTATTTCAATTACAGGCATTCTAAAATGGTGGATGAACATGTCCGGACATATCCCCTGGGGCAAGGTATCATGGGTAAGTCACATGCAGCCTATCAGCAGCCAGGAAGCCCGGTGACGTCGCCGTGCTATATAAAGCAGCGGCCATCTTACTTGTGCGCATTTCAGCCTTGCATTGCGGCCAGAGCACAGCTTGTTACAGACAGGGACAGAGAGTTAGAGATAGGTAGGGAGAGTCAGAGAGGCAGACAGAGAGGTAGACAGAGCCAGGGAAAGATAGGGAAAAACCGGAACTATCCAGCCAGGGACAGCTTAGAAGCGACAGTGAATTTTTTTTTTTTTTTCATTAGCCAGATCAGTTTTCAATTCAATTTCAGTTCTTTGTGCTGTAAATCTGCCTTGCCACTGTGCATGCCATCTATGCAGTGGCTTATTTAACCCTATCTGTTACATACAAGCATTTATCATAATATAACTGGATTAGTTTTAATATTTTTTGGTCTGCCTTTAACCAGAAAAACACCAGCCCACCTGGGTATCCCAAACCTGCACTTAGCAGCCTATCTGTTATACAAAATACGCTTGTTGATCCTCCTCAGCTTAATCAAAGTATTGCATTTTGTATTGGTTTTTGGTCTGCCTTTAAGAAAAAAAAAAACAGGCCTCAGGGCATCCCAAACCTGCACTTAGCAGCCTATCTGTTATACTAAATACGCTTGTTCATCCTTCCTCAGCTTAATCAAAGTATTGCATTTTTCAATTGGTTTTTGGTCTGCCTTTAACAAAAAAACACCAGCCCACCTGGGTATCCCAAACCTGCACTTAGCAGCCTATCTGTTATACTAAACACGCTTGTTCATCCTTCCTCAGCTTAATCAAAGTATTGCATTTTGAATTGGTTTTTGGTCTGCCTTTAACAAAAAAAACACCAGGCCGTTGGGCATCCCAAACCTGCACTTAGCAGCCTGTTATACTAAATACACTTGTTCATCCTTCCTCAGCTTAATCAAAGTATTGCATTTTGAATTTGTTTTTAGTCTGCCTATAAAAAAAAAAACACCAGGCCGCAGGGCATCCCAAACCTGCACTTAGCAGCCTATCTGTTATACTAAATACGCTTGTTCATCCTTCCTCAGCTTAATCAAAGTATTGCATTTTGAATTGGCTTTTGTCCTGTTGCCAAAACACTAGGCCACAGGACATCCCAAACCTGCACTTAGCAGCCTATCTGTTCTACTAAATACGCTTGTTCATCCTTCCTCAGCTTAATCAAAGTATTGCATTTTGAATTGGTTTTTGTCCTGCTGCCAAAACACTAGGCTGCAGGGCATCCCAAGCCTGCACTTAGCAACCTATCTGTTATACTAAATACGCTTGTTCATCCTTCCTCAGCTTAATCAAAGTATTGCATTTTGAATTGGTTTTTGGTCTGCCTTTAACAAAAAAAACACAAGGCCGCAGGGCATCCCAAACCTGCACTTAGCAGCCTATCTGTTATACTAAATACTCTTATTCATCCTTCCTCAGCTTAACCCTTTAACCGCCAGCCTACCTTGAGATTTTGTCACCCTTTGTTGCCAGACCATTTTGCACTATTTTGCGCTCCCCTTGTTCAACTGTGATTTTTGAGGGGATTTCCAGGGATTTCCCAGGAAAATGATATATTGTTTTTTTCAGCATAGTCTGGGCTTTAACATGAAATGTCTTGTTTGTCATTTGTTAGGTGTATTCTTAATATTTTTGGGTGAAATATGTGCAAAAAAAAAAAAAAAAAAAAAAATTTTTACATATTGTAGTTTTTTTTGGAATAAAAAATGTAAGTTTGTCAATAAAATCTTATTGCGTGTGAAATCCCAATTTCTCCCGGTTACAGCGGTACCACATATGTATAGGTAGACACCCTTTCCTGCCCAGGAGACTCCCCCAAACTGAAACAGCGCTTTAGGAGATTTTCAGATAAAATACAACTATGCTATGCAATATGCGCACCTTGCGGTTTTTCCAGAAAAACAACCCTTTACATTTAAAATACCCCCAACAAACTATATATTCTCTGGAAGTACACACCTCAGGCTTTCTAGGCGTACCAGGCTTGTGGATGTGGCCATAGTTTTCTGGAAGTAATCCCTCAACGTAATCTTTGGTTGCAAAGAGTTTCCCTAAAAAAAGGATAAAAAAGCAGAATCAAAGCCACATTTTCCTAGAAAAACTATATACAAACAAGAAAAATCAAGTTTAATCTGAAAAAGCAACATCTCCCGAACAGAACGATACCCAACATACATAGCTTCTGTCAAGGGAAGAGTTGCCAAACACCCCAAAGTAAAGCATGTGCGTAACGGTAATTTTACTTGAAAATTTCAGCTCTGCAGACAAAGTGCGCACCTTGCGATTTTTCAACCAAAACAACCCTTTACATTTGGAATATCCCCCATAAACCATATATTCCCTGAAAGTACACACGTTAAGCTTTCTAAGGGTACCCAGCTTGCTGTAGTGTGCTTATCTTTCTGGAATTAATTCCTCAAAGAATTCTTTGGTTGCGCAGGGTTTCCCTAAAAAATTTATAAAAAAGCTGAATAAAAAACACCTTTTCCTAAAATATAAATATGCAAACCAGAAAAAACAAGCTAAGTCTGAAAGCGCAAGGTCCCCCGAACAGAACAATACCCAACATGCATAGGTACTATTAACCCTTTTAATTGCCAGCCTACTTGAGATTTTGTCACCCTCTGTTGACAGGCCATTTTTCCCCATTTTGCGTCATGTTTTGCGACATGTTTTGCGCCATTTTTGCTGGAACTTTCAGAAAAATTATATATTTTTTTTTTTGCAGCAGAGTTTAGACTTTAACATGAAATGTCTTGTTTGTAATTTTTTTTTTTTTTTTTACAATATTATTAAGTGAAAAAAAAAATAAATAAATAAAATTTTTTTTTTAGAAAATTGACTCCTTTATTTTAAATAAAAAATGTATTTTATTAAGGAAAATCATATTGCATGTGAAAGCCCCATTTCTACCGATTAGAACGGTACCACATATTTATCGGTAGCCCCCCGTTCCTGCCCAGGAGACCCCCCCTAACTGAAACAAGTATTTTTTTTTAACATTCACAAAAAAAAACACAAAAACCATCCACACTACAAAGGGTTAAATCGAGAAAAAAAATGACATAGGGTCCCCCCTCCCAGGGGAGGGAGACCCCATTTTTTTTTTTGATTTTTAAGGGTTAAAAACCCTTAAAAATCAAAAAAAAAAATGACGTGGGGTCCCCCTTACCCAAAGTAACCAGCCCGGGACCAGCTATGGGGGCTTGTAGGCACAGAGTGGGGGGGCCAGCTTTTGTGGCCCCCCCACCCTGCAGCCTACGAGCCCACATAGCCCATGTGGGCCCGGGCTCTTCTGCCCCCCCCTGGCCTTTGGGGAGGCAGGTAATGGGGGTGCCGGGGGTTAATGGCAAGCCACCCGCTAGCGCAGGTGGCTTGCCATCCCCCCAGCCTTGTGAACTGGTATAGGGGTCATGGACCCCTTACCAGTTCACAAGGGGTTAAATGTAAATAATTACACAGACACAAGCAGAGAAAAAAAAATTTTATTAATTTTTATTTTTTTTTACACTGTACTCACCTCCCATCCATCCTGGAGCACTGTGTCCCTCGGCGATCACTGGCTTCTGCTCACTTGCTAGAAGCCTTTTATAGCTGCTGGATGACAGAACACAAAGGGTTAATCAAAAAAAAAATGACATAGGGTCCCCCCTCCCAGGGGGGGCGGACCCCATTTTTTTTTTGATTTTTAAGGGTTAAAAACCCTTAAAAATCAAAAAAAAAATTGACGTGGGGTCCCCCTTACCCACAGTAACCAGCCCGGGACCAGCTATGGGGGCTTGTAGGCACAGAGTGGGGGGGCCAGCTTTTGTGCCCCCCCCACCCTGCAGCCTACGAGCCCACATAGCCTATGTGGGCCCGGGCTCTTCTGCCCCCCCCTGGCCTTTGGGGAGGCAGGTAATGGGGGTGCCAGGGGTTAATGGCAAGCCACCCGCTAGCGCAGGTGGCTTGCCATCCCCCCAGCCTTGTGAACTGGTATAGGGGTCATGGACCCCTTACCAGTTCACAAGGGGTTAAATGTAAATAATTACACAGACACAAGCAGAGAAAAAAATTTTTTATTAATTTTTATTTTTTTTTACACTGTACTCACCTCCCATCCATCCTGGAGCACTGTGTCCCTCGGCGATCACTGGCTTCTGCTCACTTGCTAGAAGCCTTTTATAGCTGCTGGATGACAGAACACAAAGGGTTAATCAAAAAAAAAAATGACATAGGGTCCCCCCTCCCAGGGGGGGCGGACCCCATTTTTTTTTGATTTTTAAGGGTTAAAAACCCTTAAAAATCAAAAAAAAAATTGACGTGGGGTCCCCCTTACCCACAGTAACCAGCCCGGGACCAGCTATGGGGGCTTGTAGGCACAGAGTGGGGGGGCCAGCTTATGTGGCCCCCCCACCCTGCAGCCTACGAGCCCACATAGCCCATGTGGGCCCGGGCTCTTCTGCCCCCCCCTGGCCTTTGGGGAGGCAGGTAATGGGGGTGCCAGGGGTTAATGGCAAGCCACCCGCTAGTGCAGGTGACTTGCCACCCCCCAAGCCTTGTGAACTGGTATAGGGGTCATGGACCCCTTACCAGTTCACAAGGGGTTAAAAGTATAAATAAAAACAAACACACATGTTTTCAAATATATTTATTAAAAAAAAAAAAAACATTTTACCTTTACTCACCTCCGATCTTCAGAAGCAATGTCCCGCGGCGATCTGATGCAGGTGACAGCTGGGCAGAGAAGGGGGGAGGCAGGCGATCGGAGGATCGCCTACCTCCCTCCTTCTCCGCCCAGCCGTCACCGGCATCTGAGAGGAGAACTGCCGGGTGCCCCGATGACACCCGGCGGTGACGTCATTAGCCCCGCCCCCGAAGGGGCGGGGCTAAAATCCAAGATGGCGGCCGCCATCGGAAGATGCGACGGAGGGAGGGCTGTTATGCCCCCCTCCAGAAGACAGAAGACCCGGGGGGGGTAATCGGAGCCCCCCCCCATGAAGAGGAGAGGCGGCGGGAGTCGGCGGGAGCGGAGGTGAGTAACTGTCATTTTTTTTTTTTTTTTTTTTAACAGGGAATCCGGCGGCTGCTGAAACGGGGGGGGGCACCCTATTCCGGGCCCTCCCCTGCAGCCGGAGAAGCCCCGATCGGCGATCGGAGCCCCGCTGGCTGAAGAGGAGACCCGGCCGGACCAAACAAGGGGTCAGGTAAGTGATTTTTTTTTATACTTTTTATTTTATTAATGGGGAAAGTCAGGCACGTAAATTTTACGTGGCTGGCGTTTAACGGTTGGAGAGGCAGCCACGTAAAATTTACGTGGCTGGCGTTTAAAGGGTTAATCAAAGTATTTAATTTTGAATTGGTTTTTGGTCTGCCTTTAACAAAAAAAACACCAGCCCACCTGGGTCTTCCAAACCTGCACTTAGCAGCCTATCTGTTATACTAAATACGCTTGTTCATCCTTCTTCACCTGAATCAAAGTATTGCATTTTGAATTGTTTTTTGTCCTGCTGCAAAAACACTAGGCCGCAGGGCATCCCAAACCTGCACTTAGCAACATATCTGTTATACTAAATACGCTTGTTCATCCTTCCTCAGCTTAATCAAAGTATTGCATTTTGAATTGGTTTCTGGTCTGCCTTTAACAAAAAAAACACCAGCCCACCTGGGTATCCTAAACCTGCACTTAGAAGCCTATCTATTATACTAAATACGCTTGTTCATCCTTCCTCAGCTTAATCAAAGTATTGCATTTTGAATTGGTTTTTGGTCTGCCTTTAAAAAAAAACACCAGCCCACCTGGGTATCCCAAACCTGCACTTAGCAGCCTATCTGTTATACTAAATACGCTTGTTCATCCTTCTTCAGCTGAATCAAAGTATTGCATTTTGAATTGTTTTTTGCCCTGCTGCCAAAACACCAGGCCGCAGGGTATCTCATATTGCCAATGTTCATAGTATCTGGCGCAGAGAAGTAGTCCCTCACTTTATTTAGCTTCTTCTTTTTAAAGTAAACACATTTTTTATCGTACCTATTGCGCATTTCAAATTCATAAAAATGTCAGGCAGACAAGTGCAAGAATGTTTTAAAGAGGAGTGGCAGAGGCCAAGATTCAGCAGGCAGAGGTCGCAGCAGACTAGCAGTGAGTGGCAGCAGGAGTCACGGTGGGAGACCTGAACTGCCAGTATCTGCTAGCGGTCGTGTCTCCACCAGTAACGCATCTGCCGTGGTAGATTGGTTAACGCGCTCATCAACATCATCACAAGTTACATCTGACACCCCCAGTCTAGGGTCGGTAGGTTCCTCTGACACAACCCTGAGTTGGCATGCCCCGAGAGCAGTCCTTGTCCTCCCATTGCCTCTGTCCTACGCCGTTCCCTCCCCCAGCGACGTATCCTATGCTTTGGGTTCAGCTTCACTCTTTAGTGAGGAGGACGATCAGATAGAGGACAGTCAGCAGCTACTGCCCAGCCAAGAAATGGAGGTGGCTTCTTTAGCTAGGCAGACAAATAGTGATGTGGACAGTGTCATGGGTGTTGCGAGCGTTCCAGCTCCTGTGCCAGACACTGTTGAGGAAACCGAGAACATGAGTGACGTGCAGCCACAATTCGGTTGTGATGATGATGACGAAGCCGATCGCACTTCGGAGCCGGGTGATGAAGGGGCTTCATCGTCATCATCAGGAGAAGAGGGGCGCAGGTTGCCCCGGAGTCAGCAGCTGAGGCAGCAAGGTGTTAGCAGCATGGTTGGCAGTCAGCATGGGAGCACAGTTGTAAAGCCTGGAGCCAAACGGGGCCGGGGTAGAGCACCTGCTGCGTGGCAGGCTACCTTATCGGGAGGTAGTGGAGCAGGGGTTCCTGGAGTTGGCAACAGTAGGAGTGAATCATTGAGGCCTGTTGGTGGGAAAAGTAGCTACTCGGCAGTGTGGCAGTTTTTCCTGAAGCATCCTCAGGAGGGTAACATGGCCACATGCAAGATATGTAGGCAGAAGGTGAAGCGTGGCCAGGGCCCAAATGTTGGCACTACGGCCCTGCGTCAACATATGATGCGTCACCATACAGCGGCCTGGGAGAACCGAGGCTCCGAAGAGGTGGTCCAGCCTGCTTCCTCACCAAGTGGCACGCCGCTTCCAATTTCTGCCAGCCAAGGCTCCAGAAACTCAGCCGAAGGCAGCTGTGAGTCATACCCATCCTCTGTCGCTCCTGCTCCTCCTCCAAGTCATGCATCCCGCCAGCAATCCATCAGCGAAGCCATGTCCAAGAGACAGCAGTATGCGCCCACTCATCCTACGGCGCAGAAGCTGAATGTGCTCCTGTCTAAGTTGCTGGTGCTGCAGTCGCTCCCTTTTCAGGTGGTGGACTCTGCACCTTTCAGAGAACTGATGGCTTGTGCCGAGCCGAGGTGGAGAGTCCCAAGCCGTCATATCTTTGCCAAGAAGGCAGTACCAGCGCTGCACACTTTTCTTGAACAGAAGGTGGGCCAGTCCTTGAGTCTGTCCGTGTGTAGCAAAGTGCATGGCAGCGCCGACGTCTGGAGCTGTAACTACGGTCAGGGACAGTACATGTCGTTCACGGCCCACTGGGTGAATGTGGTCCCTTTGCAGCAGCAGCAGCAACTTGGACAGGTCACGTCGCTTCGGCCTCCGTGCTCCATTTGGGCATGTGACACCGTGCGACTCGTGCCTCCTCATCCTCCACCATCTCCTCACCCTCCACTGTAAGCTCAAGTCTCAGTGCCCCTCCAGTCTACCATGTGTGCAGGGCACGGAGGTGTCACGCTGTGCTTCACATGGTTTGTCTTGGCGAACTGAGTCACACAGGGGAGGAACTGCTTACATTTATTCATCAGGAAATCCAAACATGGCTTACTCCAAGAAAACTTAAAATGGGAATCATGGTTACCGACAATGGGAAAAACATTTTGTCTGCGCTGTGCCAAGGAAGCCTGACCGATGCCCCCTGCATGGCTCACGTCTTCAACCTGGTTGTCAAGCGTTTTCTGAAGTCTTCCCCCCATCTGCAAGACTTTCTAACAACTTCAAGGAAACTTTGCATGCACTTCAGCCACTCATACACCGCCAAACACACCCTTCTTGTGCTACAGCGTCAGAAAGATAGCCCCCAACATAGTCTGATTTGCGATGTTTCCACCCGTTGGAATTCCACCCTTCACATGTTGGAACAGAGAAAAGCCATCACGGATTTCCTGATGATCCAAGTGGATAGGGGGACTCCCCTATGTAACTTCACTGTCAACCAGTGGCAGCTCATACGTGACACCTGCCATTTGCTCAGGCCCTTTGAGGAAGCCACTTTATTTGTCAGTCGGCAGGATTACGGGATGAACGACGTGATTCCACTGCTTCATGTATAACAGCACATGTTGGAAACCATGGCTGGTCAGGGCACTGGAGACATGCCGTCTACATCTTACGGCCACATGAACCCCATTGGAGCTGAACTGGAGGAGGAGGAGTGGCCCAGTGAAGCACAGTTTAGGCTTGGTGAAATGGCTGGTTTATCTAGTCAGCAGACAGGAGAGGAGGAGCAGGAGCAGCCAGAGGAGCTAGAGGGTTTTGAGGAAGGCGAGACAGAGAATCCGGACACACCGTGGCAGTATGCAGTGGAGATGGAGACAGGTAGTCCCTCCGAGTCACTTGCGCAAATGGCAGGAAGCATGCACACGTGCTTGCGTAGTGACCCCAGAATTGTTTCCATTTGTCGGCGGGATGACTTCTGGCTGTCCACCTTATTGAACCCTCGCTTCGGCCACAAAATGGGGGCATTTTTTAAACCCGCCGAGAGGGAGGACAAACTGAACTACTACAAAGACATTCTGCGTAGTCAGTTGGCCGATGTCTATCTGCGCCATGTTCCATACTCTCGCAGGTCTGACTCGGGGGGAACTCTGCGCTCACCTTCCACTGCCATGGCTGCTGGGGGGGTTGGCAGGAGCAGCAGCAGCAGCTCCATCAGCAGCAGCCTCAGTCCTCAGTCCCTAATGAGTAGCTTTCTACACCCGCATAGTGAGGCTACGCATGAGCAGCAGGAAGACCTGGAGCAGGACCTCAACCAGCAGGTCATGTCATACCTTGACATGACCATGCCAACACACCTTGAGGATCCGCTGGACTTCTGGGCAGCCAAACTTGGCTTGTGGCCGCATCTAGCAGAGTTTGCCCTGGAAAAGCTGTCCTACCCGGCAAGTAGCGTGCCATCTGAGTGGGTGTTTAGTGCGGCGGGGGCCATAGTTATGGTGAGGAGAACTCGTCTGTCAACTAAAAATGTGGAGAGACTCACCTTTGTCAAAATGAATCAGGGATGGATCAGCCAGGATTTCTACCCACCAATGGCTGATGCATGCGACTAGATTCAGCATGGTGCCACGTTTTACACTTTCCAAATGGTGCAAAACATATTTATGTCTTTAGACCAATTTTTGGGCTCCTGCTGATGCCAACTTCAGGGTGTGCCTTCCAGCCAATTTTTGGGCTCCTGCTGATGCCAACTTCAGAGTGTGCCTTTCAGACAATTTTTGGCCTCCTGCTGCTGCTGCTGCCAACTCCAGGGTGTCTTTCAAGCAATGTTTGGGCTCGTGCTTATGCTGCTGCCAACTCCAGGGTGTGCCTTCCAGCTAATGTTTGTGCTCCTGGTGCTGCCAACTTCAGGGTGCCTTCCAGCCAATTTCTGGGTTCCTGCTGCTGCTGCCAACGACAGGGTGTGTCAGTCAATTTTTGGGCTCCTGCTGCGGCTGCTGCCAACTCCAGTGTCTCTTTAAAGTAATGTTTGGGCTCCTGCTGCTGCTTGCCACTCCAGGGTGTGATTCATCCAATTTTTGGCCTTCTGCAGCCAACTCCAGTGTCTCTTTCAAGCTATGTTTGGGCTCCTGCTGCTGCTGTTTGCAACTACAGGGTGTGATTCATCCAATTTTTGGGCTCCTCCAGCCAACTCCAGTGTCTCTTTAAATTAATGTTTGTGCTCCTGCTGCTGCTTGCAACTCCAGGGTGTGATTAATCCAATTTTTGGACTCCTGCTGCCAACTCCAGTGTCTCTTTAAATCAATGTTTGGGCTCCTGCTGCTGCTTGCAACTCCAGGGTGTGATTCAGCCAATGTTTGGGCTCCTGCTGCCAACTCCAGTGTCTCTTTCAAGCTATGTCTGGGCTGCTGCTGCTGCTGCTTGCGACTCCAGGGTGTCATTCAGCCAATTTTTGGGCTCCTGCTGCCAACTCCAGTGTCTCTTTCAAGCTATGTTTGGGCACCTGCTGCTGCTTGCAACTCCATGGTGTGATTCATCCAATTTTTGGGCTCCTGCTGCCAACTCCAGTGTCTCTTTCAAGCTATGTTTGGGCTGCTGCTGCTGCTTGCAACTCCAGGGTGTGATTCATCCAATTATTGGCCTCCTGCAGCCAACTCCAGTGTCTCTTTCAAGCAATGTTTGGGTTGCTGCTGCTGCTACTGCTTGCAACTCCAGGGTGTGATTCATCCAATTTTTGGGCTCCTGCTGCCAACTCCAGTGTCTTTTCAAGCTACGTTTGGGCTCCTGCTGCTGCTGCTTGCAGCTCCAGGGTGTCATTCAGCCAATGTTTGTGCTCCTGCTGCTGCTTGCCAACTCCATGGTGTGATTCATCCAATTTTTGGGCTCCTGCTGCCAACTCCAGTGTCTCCTTCCAGCTATGTTTGGGCTACTGCTTGCAACTCCAGGGTGTGATTCATCCAATTTTTGGCCTCCTGCAGCCAACTCCAGTGTCTCTTTCAAGCTATGCTTGGGCTGCTGCTGCTGCTTGCAACTCCAGGGTGTGATTCATCCAATTATTGGCCTCCTGCAGCCAACTCCAGTGTCTCTTTCAAGCAATGTTTGGGCTGCTGCTGCTGCTACTGCTTGCAACTCCAGGGTGTGATTCATCCAATTTTTGGGCTCCTGCTGCCAACTCCAGTGTCTTTTCAAGCTACGTTTGGGCTCCTGCTGCTGCTGCTTGCAGCTCCAGGGTGTCATTCAGCCAATGTTTGTGCTCCTGCTGCTGCTTGCCAACTCCAGGGTGTGATTCATCCAATTTTTGGGCTCCTGCTGCCAACTCCAGTGTCTCCTTCCAGCTATGTTTGGGCTGCTGCTTGCAACTCCAGGGTGTGATTCATCCAATTTTTGGCCTCCTGCAGCCAACTCCAGTGTCTCTTTCAAGCTATGCTTGGGCTGCTGCTGCTGCTTGCAACTCCAGGGTGTGATTCATCCAATTTTTGGGCTACTACTGCCAACACCAGTGTCTCTTTCAAGCTATGTTTGCGCTCCTGCTGCTGCTGCTGCTTGCGACTCCAGGGTGTCATTCAGCCAATTTTTGGGCTCCTGCTGCCAACTCCAGTGTCTCTTTCAAGCTATGTTTGGGCTGCTGCTGCTGCTGCTGCTGCTGCTTGCAATTTCAGGGTGGGATTCATCCAATTTTTGGGCTCCTGCTGCCAACTCCAGTGTCTCTTTCAAGCTATGTTTGGGCTGCTGTTGCTTGCCACTCCAGGGTGTGATTAATCCAATTTTTGGGCTCCTGCAGCCAACTCCAGTGTCTCTTTAAAGTAATGTTTGTGCTCCTGCTGCTGCTGTTTGCAACTACAGGGTGTGATTCATCCAATTTTTGGGCTCCTCCAGCCAACTCCAGTGTCTCTTTAAATTAATGTTTGTGCTCCTGCTGCTGCTTGCAACTCCAGGGTGTGATTAATCCAATTTTTGGACTCCTGCTGCCAACTCCAGTGTCTCTTTAAATCAATGTTTGGGCTCCTGCTGCTGCTTGCAACTCCAGGGTGTGATTCAGCCAATGTTTGGGCTCCTGCTGCCAACTCCAGTGTCTCTTTCAAGCTATGTCTGGGCTGCTGCTGCTGCTGCTTGCGACTCCAGGGTGTCATTCAGACAATTTTTGGGCTCCTGCTGCCAACTCCAGTGTCTCTTTCAAGCTATGTTTGGGCACCTGCTGCTGCTTGCAACTCCATGGTGTGATTCATCCAATTTTTGGGCTCCTGCTGCCAACTCCAGTGTCTCTTTCAAGCTATGTTTGGGCTGCTGCTGCTGCTTGCAACTCCAGGGTGTGATTCGTCCAATTATTGGCCTCCTGCAGCCAACTCCAGTGTCTCTTTCAAGCAATGTTTGGGCTGCTGCTGCTGCTACTGCTTGCAACTCCAGGGTGTGATTCATCCAATTTTTGGGCTCCTGCTGCCAGCTCCAGTGTCTTTTCAAGCTACGTTTGGGCTCCTGCTGCTGCTGCTTGCAGCTTCAAGGTGTCATTCAGCCAATGTTTGTGCTCCTGCTGCTGCTTGCAACTCCAGGGTGTGATTCATCCAATTTTTGGGCTCCTGCTGCCAACTCCAGTGTCTCTTTCAAGCTAAGCTTGGGCTGCTGCTGCTGCTTGCAACTCCAGGGTGTGATTCATCCAATTTTTGGGCTACTGCTGCCAACACCAGTGTCTCTTTCAAGCTATGTTTGGGCTCCTGCTGCTGCTGCTTGCGACTCCAGGGTGTCATTCAGCCAATTTTTGGGCTCCTGCTGCCAACTCCAGTGTCTCTTTCAAGCTATGTTTGGGCTGCTGCTGCTGCTTGCAACTCCAGGGTGGGATTCGTCCAATTTTTGGGCTCCTGCTGCCAACTCCAGTGTCTCTTTCAAGCTATGTTTGGGCTGCTGTTGCTTGCCACTCCAGGGTGTGATTAATCCAATTTTTGCTCTCCTGCAGCCAACTCCAGTGTCTCTTTAAAGTAATGTTTGTGCTCCTGCTGCTGCTTGCAACTCCATGGTGTGATTCATCCAATTTTTGGGCTCCTGCTGCCAACTCCAGTGTCTCTTTTAAGCTATGTTTGGGCTGCTGCTGCTGCTGCTTGCAACTCCAGGGTGTGATTCATCCAATTATTGGCCTCCTGCAGCCAACTCCAGTGTCTCTTTCAAGCTATGTCTGGGCTGCTTCTGCTGCTGCTACTGCTTTCAACTCCAGGGTGTGATTCATGCAATTTTTGGGCTCCTGCTGCCAACTCCAGTGTCTTTTCAAGCTATGTTTGGGCTCCTGCTGCTGCTGCTTGCAGCTCCAAGGTGTCATTCAGCCAATTTTTTGGCTCCTGCAGCCAACTCCAGTGTCTCTTTAAAGTAATGTTTGTGCTCCTGCTGCTGCTTGCAACTCCAGGGTATGATTCATCCAATTTTTGGGCTCCTGCTGCCAACTCCAGTGTCTCCTTCAAGCTATGTTTGAGCTGCTGCTGCTGCTTGCAACTCCAGGGTGTGATTCATCCAATTTTTGGCCTCCTGCAGCCAACTCCAGTGTCTCTTTCAAGCTATGTTTGGGCTGCTGCTGCTGCTGCTTGCAACTCCAGGGTGTGATTCATCCAATTTTTGGGCTCCTGCTGCCAACTCCAGTGTGTCTTTCAAGCTATGTTTGGGCTCCTGCTGCTGCTGCTTGCGACTCCAGGGTGTCATTCAGCCAATTTTTGGGCTCCTGCTGCCAACTCCAGTGTCTCTTTCAAGCTATGTTTGGGCTGCTGCTGCTGCTTGCAACTCCAGGGTGGGATTCGTCCAATTTTTAGGCTCCTGCTGCCAACTCCAGTGTCTCTTTCAAGCTATGTTTGGGCTGCTGTTGCTTGCAACTCCAGAGTGTGATTCATCCAATTTTTGGGCTCCAGCTGCCAACTCCAGTGTCTCTTTCAGGCTATTTTGGGCTCCTGCTGCTGCTGCTTGCGACTCAAGGGTGTGATTCATCCAATTTTTGGGCTCCTGCTGCCAACTCCAGTGTCTCTTTCAAGCTATGTTTGGGCGGCTGCTGCTGCTTGCAACTCCAGGGCGTGATTCAGCTAATTTTTGGGCTCCTGCTGCTGCCAGCTCCAGGGTGTGTTTTTCAGGCACTATAGGGGCCCCTCATAGTGATGCCACCTCAACTCTCTGCAATTGTGCCGCTTTGCGATTCTATTAGCGATGCCTCCGATCTGCATGTGATAACTATTTACAGTATTATTTCACTAACCCAGCACATGTCCTATGCGTGTTACAGCAAGGCAGAATGGTTTACAACCCTATTGAGGCTCTAGGAGGCTCAGAAATAGCCGTTTTAAATTCGGGACCAAACGATATTTGTCGGAAAATTCTGCGTATCAGCCGATTCGAATTTTTCAAAAGTTCGCTCATCTATAGTTGCGACATACTTCGATTGGCCTTGGTTAGGTGCATAAGTGTTAACCAGAGTGCAAACTTGGCCCCAGATTTTAGCGATTATAATCGTTCGCGCTTGTTTGTCTAGATACTGGTTAATTATTTCAAATTGACAACTCTTATTAATCAATATTGCCACCCCTCTTGCCTTCTTTTCCTTAAATGGGTTTGATATCATATGTCCAAATTCTCTAAACGCATTATAGGGTTCCTTGTTTGTCTTGAAGTGCGTTTCTTGTAATAGTGCTATGTCTATCTGTAGTCTGTCTAGCTCTTTCGTTATCCATTTCCTTTTTTGTGGACAGTTTGCTCCTCTCACATTGAAGGAGCACAGTTTTATGGTTCTATTCTGCATAGTTCTTTTTGACAGTTGGTTTGCCCATTATATATATATATATATATATATATATATATACACACACACCTCTAGGCTTAATTTTTTTTGTGTGTGTACATGCATTTTTTTTTCCCCTCTTCCTCAAGTCGGCCCCCTCTCATATCTACAACTAAGTATGTTTTAAATTAGTGGTATCCTTTTCCTCCTTCTAGATATCATGGTTTTGACTAATCTCCCATCAGCAGTGTAGCGGGGAGACTGCTCTTTTCCGTGATTATGTCCCATTCTGGGATTTCCAGTGGTGGTAAAGACAGGTCTTTTAGAAGGGGTTCAATTCAGTCACCGTTCTTTAGTAGATACGTTCGACCCGATTTGGAGATAGAAAGTTTTAGTGGACCAATACATTTAAATTTGATCTGGGCTGAGTCCAGTAAAGCTAGCAAAGGTTTGAATTAGAAACGTCGGTATCTAGTGCACTTGTAAAGATCTTGCTTTCCGCGCCTTACCTAGAATTTTTTCTTTTTCCATAAAATCTGGAAAGTAGCATAACACATGCTGGGTCAAGCTGTTTGCAGTGTGTCTTCTAGTGCCATCGCGGTGACATCTATCTATTTTTACTTTTTTGTCTGCGTTAGTCAGGGTATTAATTGTCTTAGCAATAAAGGTTTGTAGTTCCTCATGTCTGAGGTCTATCGGTATACCCCGGAATCTGAGATTGTTTCTCCTGGATCTGTTTTCTAGATCATCAGTTTTAATTTACATTTCTTTCATAGCTTGATTTAGGGCAGTTAAGGCCTGGCTGTTTCGCTTCCTCTCTTTTGCCAAGATTAACAGGTCTGCCTCTAGTGAGTATATGCATTCCGTTATCTCATGGATTGCATATTTGAATTCTGCTAATTCTATTGCGATTGTTTCTCTAACCACAGTAGTGATTTCTGAGGAAACAAAATATTTAAAATCTGTGAGTATTTCTGACATATTAGTTTTTAATTCAGTAAGGTCTTTTTCTTTAATAGTTTCTTTCAACTGAGTAGGTGTGAAACTTTTGAGGTCTGTTATCATTTCCATGACTGATGTTTTAAATTGGGCTAACTCGGATGAGAAGCCTTGTCTTAAATCTTGTAGCCCTTCTCAAAATTCTGCTTTTAGAAGTTTTCCTCTATCAGCATCACCTATGGTAGGGGTCTGTTTACCAGCTTGTTCCTGTTGGGTTGTAGCATAGATTATTTGGGCATCACTTAGATCTGTCTGAGTCTCACGACCACCAGCTGCCTCACTATTATGTTGTACATTGTCTTTTTTGTTGGCAAATAATTCTTTTTGGATGTAGTTTGCGTGGGCTTTTGTTATCTGATGGTAATATTTAGAGAGAACGGCAGGGGTTGGAGTACCTGGACCTATGTGTGTCATACTGCTCTTTGCTACTGGGGTAGAAGGGTGATCCGGATATAGGTCAGATATATCTGTTTGGCTTCCCCCCTTTGAGCGTGTCATGAGGCCAATATTATAGCTGGGGATTGTAGTTTGTTTACGCATGTATTTCTTTGGCTCTAATGCCATTTTTTTTTTTTTTTTATATGTGAAATTTCGTAATAAGGTCACTAAGTATCAAAAGTGGATAATATATGTAGTGACAAATACCTCTGTTGCGCCTCAAGACTATAGCCTGAGGCGGCGTGCCCGCGAAGAGATACCTTAGAGATGGCAGATTGTCACAGAAGGAGAAAGAATTCCTGGTAGTGTGTCACGGTTGCCATGGACGAGCCTAATCAGTTTAGCAGTTAATGCCGTCCTGCTGATAGTTGCATAGGCGAGGCTGCAAAGAATCCCTCAGTAGCCTACATTGACGGAGCAGTATGCTGTCCTCTGGTTGTCGGGGACGCGGGTGCCAGAAATAGTAGACGGCGCCGACCAGCGGGGGTGCTGAAGACAACGTAGTACCCAGTTAGTGGGAGGAACCTGGAGCTGACGTCGCCATGCTGTGTTCACCCGCGTGGGGGCCAGTCTATACAAGGCAGTGCCTAGACAGGAGGCAGGAAAACAGAGCCGAGGGGAGCCGAGGGTGAGGAATGGAGGAGCAGTCACCTCAGGTATGGGAGCAGCGTGGTGGAGAGAGAGCGGGCGGCCGGAGCGCGACACATCCTATCCTATCCGGTCATGTACAGTGCTATTCAAATTCGGCAGTTTAAAGTTTAAAGCACCCATTGCCTTTCACCGGGGGCCATTGTCAGTGCTAGCACTTATCTTTTAAGAGTACCTGCCTACTAACCTTTTGCCTTTTGTATAAAACAAGTCTGGTTTACATGTTTAAAGCACCCATTGTCTTTCACCGGGGGCCATTGTCAGTGCTACCACTTATCTTTTAAGAGTACCTGCCTCCTAACCTTTTGCCTTTTGTATATAAAACGTCTGGTTTACATGTTTAAAGCACCCATTGCCTTTCACCGGGGGCCATTGTCAGTGCTAGCACTTATCCTTTAAGAGTACCTGCCTCCTAACCTTTTGCCTTTTGTACAAAAAAAGTCTGGTTTACAAGTTTAAAGCACCCATTGCCTTTCACCGGGGGCCATTGTCAGTGCTAGCACTTATCTTTTAAGAGTACCTGCCTACTAACCTTTTGCCTTTTGTATAAAACAAGTCTGGTTTACAAGTTTAAAGCACCCATTGCCTTTTACCGGGGGCCATTGTCAGTGCTAGCACTTATCTTTTAAGAGTACCTGCCTACTAACCTTTTGCCTTTTATATGAAAAAAGTCTGGTTTTAAAGTTTAAAGCATCCATTGCCTTTGAACAAAAACCACATTTTAAAACTGCCTGTGGTGCATTTAACTCTGACCAGGGGCATCCTGTGTAAGACCATCTGACAGTGTCTTTTTGCATTAGCTTTTAGCTACAGTGTGTGCCTATTTTGATCTAACTTTTCTACACACCTGCTGTTACAAAAATACTGTTGTAGGTGTAGTGTAGTCTATTGTTTTCCCCTCCTAAACGCAGTAAAAATGTCAGGCAGAGATGTGCCAGGATGTGCACCGAGGAGAGGCCTAGATTCATCAGGCAGAGGTCGCAGCAGACTAGGGGCGAGTGGCAGCAGGAGTCACAGTGAGAGGCTTGATCTCCCGGTATCTGCTAGCGGTCGTGTCTCGACCAGCAATGCATCTGCCGTCATCCATTGGTTAACGCGGTCATCGACCTCATCACAAGTGACATCTGACACCCCCAGTCAACCGTAGGTCCGTAGGTTCCTCGGACACAACTCTGAGTTAACATGGCCCAAGAGCAGCCCCTGTCCTTCCATTGCCTATGTCCTACGCCTCCCACCTCCAGCCGCCTTATGCTTTGGGTTCAGCTCCACTATTCAGTGAGGACGATGTGTTAGAGGACAGTCAGCAGGTACTGCCCAGCCAAGAAATGGAGGAGACATCCGCCTCTTCTTTTGCTAGGCAGACAAACACTGAGGAAGAGAGTGCCATGGGAGGTGGGGTGGGAGGTGGTGTGGTGAGCATTCCGTCTCATGCAGCACACACTCTTGTGGAAACCGAGGAGGACATCAGTCATGTGCAGACACAACTCGATGATGATGATGAAGCCGATCGCACTTGGGAGCCCGGTGCAGAAGGGGCTTCATCATCATCAGGAGAACAGGGTCCCAGGTTGTCCCAGAGTCAGCAGCTGAGGCAGCAAGATGGCAGTAGGTTTGGCAGTCAGCATGGTGGCAGTAGGGTTGCAGTCAGCATGGTGGCAGAATTGGGATGTCTGGAGCCACACGTGGCCAGGGGCGGGGTAGACCACCTGCTGCGTGGCAGGCTGCCTTCCCGGGAGATAGTGGAGCAGGGGTTCCTGGAGTTGGCAGCAGTAGCAGTGAATTAGTGCGGATTGTTGGAGGGAAAATTAGCTACTCGGCAGTGTGGCACTTTTTCCTCAAGCATCCGCAGGAGGGTAACCTGGCCACATGCAAGATGTGTAGACAGAAGGTGAAGCGTGGCCAGGGCCCCAATGTTGGTACCACGGCTCTGCGGCAAAACATGCAGCGTCACCATAAAGCGGCCTGGGAGAATCGAGGCTCCGAAGTGGGAGTCCAGCCTGCTGCGTCAGCCAGTGCCACGCCGCTTCCAATTTCACCCAGCCAGCACCTCAGCCGAAGCTAGCTGTTCATCATACCCATCCTCTGCCGCTCCAGATGCTCCTGCTCCTCCTATTAAAAGTCACTCATCCCACCAGCAATCCATCAGCGAAGCCATGTCCAAGAGAGTGCGCCCACTCATCCTACGGCGCAGAAGCTAAATGTGCTCCTGTCCAAGTTGCTAGTGCTGCAGTCCCTCCCTTTTCAGGTGGTGGACTCTGCACCTTTCAGAGGGCTGATGGCTTGTACCGAGCCGAGGTGGAGAGTCCCAAGCCGTCATTTATTTGCAAAGAAGGCAGTACCAGCCCTGCACAAATTTGTTGAGCAGAAGGTGGGCCAGTCCTTGAACCTGTCGGTGTGCACCAAAGTGCACGGCAGCGCTGACATCTGGAGCTGTAAATACGGTCAGGGACAATACATGTCCTTTATGGCCCACTGGGTGAATGTGGTTCCTGCACACCAACTTGGACAGGTCACACCGCTTTAGCCTCCACACTGCCAGGCCGTTGTGCCTGTCACAGTGTGCGATTCTGCCTCCTCATCCTCTGCCATCTTCTCAGCCTCCACTGTACGGTCAATTCTCAATGCCCCTTCAGCCTACCATGTGTGCAGGGCACGGCGGTGTCACGCTGTGCTTCACATGGTTTGCCTTGGCGAACGGAGTCACACAGGGGAGGAGCTCCTGAAATTCATTCATCAAGAAATCAAAACATGGCTTTCTCTGCGAAAATTGGAAATGGGTACCATGGAGACTGACAATGGGAGTAACATCTTGTCTGCGCTGAGACAAGGAAGCCTGAGCCATGCGCCCTGTATGGCACACGTGTCCAACCTAGTTGTCAAGAGTTTTCTGAAGTCTTCCCCCCATCTGCAAGACATCCTAACAACGGGAAGGAAACTTTGTATGAACTTCAGACACTCCTACACTGCCAAGCACACCTTCTTGAGCTACAGCATCAGAACGGTATCCCCCAACATAGTCTGATTTGCGATGTTCCCACCGGTTAGACTTCCACCCTACATATGTTAGATCGACTATACGAATAGAGAAAAGCCATCACTGATTTTTTGATGATCCAAGCAGATAGGGGGACTCCCCTGTGTAATTGTAATGTGAACCAGTGGCAGCTCATACGTGACACCTGCCGTTTGCTCAGGCCCTTTGAGGAAGCCACTTTATTTGTCAGTCACCAGGATTACGGCATGAACAACGCGATTCCGCTGCTTCATGTAATACAACACATGTTGGAAACCATGGCTGGTCAGGGCACTGGAGACATGTCGCATACATTTCAAGGCCACATAAACCCCGTGGGAGCTGAAGAGGAGGAGGAGGAGCACAGTGAAGAGCAGTTTAGTTTTTGCGAAATGGGTGGTTTATCTAGTCATCTGACAGGAGAGGAGGAGCAGGAGCAGCCAGTGGAGCTAGAGGAAGCTTGTGAGAAAGGCGAAACAGAGGACCCAGACACACCATGGCAGTATGCAGTGGAGATGGAGACAGGTAGTCCCTCCGAGTCACTTGCACAAATGGCAAGATGCATGCTCACGTGCTTGCGTAGTGACCCCATAATTGTCTCCATTTTTCTGCGGGATGAATACTGGCTCTTCACCTTATTGGACCCTCGCTTCCGGCACAAAATGGGGGCATTTTTTAAACCCGCCGAGAGGGAGGACGAACTGACCTACTACAAAGACATTCTACGTAGTCAGTTTGCCAATGCCTATCTGCGCCATGGTCCATACTCTCGCAGGTCTGACTCGGGGGGACCTCTGCGCTCACCTTCCACTGCCATGGCTGCCGGGGGGGTGGCAGAAGCAGCAGCTCCGTCAGCAGCAGCCTCAGTCTTCAGTCGCTAATGAGTAGCTTTCTGCTACCGCATAGTGAGGCTACTCATGAGCAGCAGGAAGACCTGGAGCAGGGCCTGAACCAGCAGGTGGTGTCATACCTTGAAATGACCATGCCAATGCACCTTGAGGATCCACTGGACTTTTGGGAAGCCAAACTTGACTTGAGGTCGCAACTGGCAGAGTTTTCCCTGGGAAAGCTGTCCTGCCTGGCCAGTAGTGTGCCATCTAAGTGGTTCTTTAGTTCTGCGGGGGCCATATTAACGCCAAGGAGAACTCGTCTGTCCACGAAAAATGTGGAGAGACTCACCTTTATGAAGATGAATCAGGCATGGATCAGCCAGGATTTTCACCCACCAATAACTGATGCATGCGAGTAGCTGATGCATGGTAGCTCCTTCTGCTGCTGCCATCTCCTGGGTGTGTCTTTCAGGCAATATATGAGCTCCTTCTGCTGCTGACAACTCCTGGGTGTGTCTGTCAGGCAATATATGAGCTCCCTGTGCTTCTGCCAACTCCAATGTGTTTTTCAGGCAATATATGGGCTCCTAATGCTGCTGCCAACTCCTGGGTGTGTCTTTCAGGCAATATATGGGCTCCCTATACTGCTGGCAACTCCAATGTGTTTTTCAGGCAATTTATGGGCTCCTAATGCTGCTGTCAACTCCTGGGTGTGTCTTTCAGGCAATATATGGGCTGCTAATGCTGCTGCCAACTCCAATGTGCTTTTCAGGCAATATATGGGCTCCTAATGCTGCTGCCAACTCCTGGGTGTGTCTTTCAGGCAATATATGGGCTCCCTATACTGCTGCCAACTCCAATGTGTTTTTCAGGCAATTTATGGGCTCCTAATGCTGCTGCCAACTCCTGGGTGTGTCTTTCAGGCAATATATGGGCTGCTAATGCTGCTGTAAACTCCAATGTGTTTTTCAGGCAATATATGAGCTCCCTATGCTGCCAACTCCTGGGTGTGTCTTTCAGGCAATATATGGGCTCCTAATGCTGCTGCCAACTCCTGGGTGTGTCTTTCAGGCAATATATGGGCTCCTAATGCTTCTGCCAACTCCTGGGTGTGTCTTTCAGGCAATATATGGGCTCCTAATGCTGCTGCCAACTCCAATGTGTTTTTCAGGCAACATATGAGCTCCCTACGCTGCTGCCAACTCCTGGGTGTGTCTTTCAGGCAATATATGAGCTCCCTATGCTGCTGCCAACTCCAATGTGTTTTTCAGGCAATATATGGGCTTCCTATGCTGCTGCCAACTCCTGGGTGTGTCTTTCTGGCAATATATGGGCTCCTAATGCTGCTGCTGCTGTTGCTGCTGCTGCCAACTGCTGGGTGTGTCTTTCAGGCAATTTATGGGCTCCTAATGCTGAGGCCAACTCCAATGTGTTTTTCAGGCAATATATGAGCTCCCTATGCTGCTGCCAAGTCCAGATTGTGTCTTTCAGGCAATATATGGGCCCCTAATGCTGCTGCTGCTAACTCCTGGGTGTGTCTTTTAAGTGTTATGAAGGAATTTTAGGGCCATCAGGCATTTTTATAAATGCTTTTAGATGAAAGTTCTTCCCAAACCAAACTTTTGAGAATTTCGCTAATTTCTAGTTACTTACTACTAAGTTCTTCCCAAACCGCCAAACCAAATGATTCTCACGGGTGTACATGGTGGGTGCCATGTTGGTCCTTTGGATGTCGACTGTTTGATGCACCCCTGCATCGAGCCGCAACAGTGCCTATGTGGCTCAACGGAAGTGTGATTGTTTTCATACGCACATGTAGCCTATAGGTTGCTGGTGCCTGTGCTTGTAACCTGTTACTTGTCCCCATTTTTTATGTGCTTTAAATGATCAAAGACAGTTGCTGCCTACTGAAATGCTATTTAGGTCACAGGCGATTTATATGCTAATTAGTCATGGCCAATTCAAATGCTACTTAGTCCACAAAAACGTGTTTTTATACAGCCTTCGGTGACTTCAAAATGTTATAAAGGTCTTTTAGGGCCGTCAGGCATTGTTCTCCATGTGTTTTAGACGAAAGTTCTTCCCAAACCGCCGAACCAAACTTTTGAGAATTTTACTAATTTCTAGTTACTAATTACTGGAGAAAGGGGGCATGGAGAGGAATTTCCTGTGTAATCTCCTTCCATGTCTTTCAGGTGTCAGCTGACAATAACTGCCATGTTAGCTGACGTTAACATCAAATCAAGGCACACCTAGGCTTTTATAAGGAAATCCTCTACAGCAAGATGGTGCCAGGAGGTTCATTTCAGTACTGTACTTGAGTGAGTTGGACTGCGCTTTGTCAGCTGGCGTCACAGCTGGGGAACTGCATCCATAGGCCTGATTCAGAGCCTTCCTGTGAATGTTCATTACAGGTTTCCTAATCTAGCTCTCCCAACCCACAGCAGTGGAGGACTGCAAGTGCAGACACACTTAGGCCAAGTGGCATGACTAACTCTCCACTACTGTCAGATACAAATGTAATACATAAGTGACTTAGGCACCCCAGCATCAAATACAAACATGGCAGAGCGGTACATGTGACAGTGGCAGCACAGTACTGTTGGTCTGTAACGTTGGAAGATACCGCATCCACCATTACTGTGGTGCCATGTGCCTTCACTCATATTTCGTGGCCACTGTGTCACCTGTTTGCACCTTGGTTGGAGGGTAATGCGGCACACATGTGTAAGTGAATGGCATGAAAGGGTAACTTACCCTCATGATGTGCTCCTGATGCTCACGGGTGTACATGGTGGGTGCCCAGGAGGGACCAACCAACAGTCGAGACACCAGAGACCTGTGCGGGCCCAAATGAGGAATCAAAAGCGGAGCCCCCTGCAGGGCGAACAGTAGAGCCAAAGGGTGAGCAGCGCTGCTGCAACCAGGTCTCCTTTTTCCACAGGCAGTAGTCTGGAATCCATCCATTTCTAGCATGCGAGTGGGCATAGTGCCTCCCCCTTCAGACAAGCCAACACCCAGCAGACCCCTGCATTGGCCACTCACCCTGGGTGCAAACTAACAAGGGCAAGTTAAGTGGCCAATTTAATGAAGCCTAGGTGGAGGTTCTGCCTGATATTGTGGCCCAAAATTATTGGCTGGCTCCTGATTAACCCCTAAAGTGTAAAGGGAAGAGTTATGTGTGGAGATTGCCTGCAACATTACGAGGTAGGGCGGAAACCCAAGAATGGTGCCCAGGCCAAGAAAAAGGATGACCTGAAGGTGGTGGTTTGGCGCAAAATCAGTGCCAGACGGGTTGAGGGGTGGTGATCAACCAGAACGATGTTTGTGCCTGAAACATTGGCCAACTCTCTAAAGCCAAACTTTCCTATGTTTGAATCTAGGTTAAAAACTGGTGGGGGCCTCCCTAAGACTGCAATTTACCCATGCTGAGGAGTGGGTGGAGTGGCTGCTCCACCCCAACACCTACCAGGGGGTGTCAAGCACCATAGGTGGAATGTGCCCACCAGTGGTAAGACTTGGTGCTACTTTAAGCTTGGCACAGGGGAAGCAGTCCAACCAAACCCACCAACCCAGTGGGGCCCACATGCACCCCCAAATTTGAGGGCTTGCTTCCCCCCCTTCCCCACTTTTCCCATCTAGCCATTGACCTCAATATCTTTAGTCAGCTTTTCGTTTAAGATTAAGGTTTCTAGGTTTATGTAAATTTCTAGTTCTCCTCACAGTCCTAGATATGTTGATGTATACTTATGTATTACATATACACATATACAGTACTATGAGGTGTTTGGAAACTCTTCCCTTGACAGTACCTATGCATGTTGGGTATTGTTCTGTTCGGCAGGCCTTGCTTTTTTTTTGCTTGAATATTGTTCTTTTAGGGAAATGTGGCTTTGGTTTTGCTTTTTTATTATTTTTAGGGAAACCCTGTGCAACTAAAGAATTCATCATGGGATTACTTCCAAAAAATTCCCCCTACGAGCACAAAAACACTGGTGACACTCTAGTGGATTAAACCTATTGTTGCAAAACCTGGTGGGTAAAAATACAATAACTGTAAAGCATAAGAGCCACCCCTGCCGAAAAGAGCCGAAAAATATATCCACACACACACACAGGCTGCACAAAAAGTATGTAAAAATAATATTACTTTATTGCATACCAAAGCGCAAGTGCATATCACAGTGCCAAATCTACTATCAGAGTACCTAAAAACAGTATCCTAATGAACCCCAGAATACAGAAAGAATGATAATGGATTAGTGTCAAAAAGATAGATAGCAGCAATACTTAAGACATAAGCCCAAATATCTAGGTAGACTGGCACTTAAAGGTTTAATAGTCTAAATTGATTCTCTTTTGATAGGTGATAAAAATTCTCCAGGGCTTACCTCAAATCTGAAAGTGATTTTAACACTGTATCCTTTTTTCTTTTGTTGTATTTTTTATTATTCTGTTATTCTATTTTAATTGTGCAATATTGACCTAATACACATTGAAGCATTAGACAAGTTACCATTTGGTGTGTGTTACTAGTTATTCTGGGGATCACAGCTTTACACCTGGGGAATGGCGACAGATGCAGTATGTGTGTGCCACCTTATCGCCCTTTGAGGAAGAATTGGCTCAGTGATAGGAAAAAGAGGGTGGTTATCAATGGTATATAGTCAAAATGGATCACCATTACTAGTGGAGTATTTAACACAAAACAACATTATAAACAGATCATTTGGGAGTATGAGCAGGAAATTAAGTTTAATACAGTGAAATGTAAGGTTATATGTGAAGGAGCAATGTGTGCCAGGATTACAGATTAAGGAGGAAAATGCAGAATAAAACTTCAACAGGAAAGGGCCTAGGGGTTTTAGACTTAATTATATTGATCAATGCCAGGCAGCAGCTGTGAAGGCAAGCAGTATGATGGGATGGGGTGCATCAAGAGGGGTATTATGTAGGTGCCCATGACTAGAGCATCAATGGTCAGATTAGTCAATGGAATATTGTGTAAAGTTTTGGGGACCAGTGCAAAAAAAGGAAATGTGAGAACTTGAGCATGTTCAAAGACTGGCAACTAAACTATTAAATGGAATGGGAGGACTAGAATACCCTGAAAGTTTGTAAAAAATAACTCTATTTAAAAGTTTAGAGAAGAGACACCTGAGGGATCTAATAACTAAATATGCTTCTTGCACCGGCATAGGAGGGGATTCTTTAGGAACAGTGAGACTTTAGAACTCTCTGCCAGAGGAGGCAATCATGAGAAGTACACTGTATTTCTTTAGGGCCCTCCAAACTTTTTTCATTACATTTAAAATCTATAAGACCCTAAGTGGGCAATATAATTGCTGCTGTGGCCTTCTGCCTTTGCTTGGACAGGAGGTGGGCAAATTCTTGGAAGGGGGAACCCTAACAGGGCCCTCATCATTCTGAATTTTATAAAAACCTTTTGAGGGCAATGTGATGGCTACCTCTTGCTGTACTCATGAGTAGGTGGTTCAATTTTGGACTGGGTAAGGGCCCTCTGCTTTTGTAAACTGGCTTTATTGTAGTGTCTGGCTAATTGATGTAAAAGGGAAGCTCATTTAAAAACTTTCAAAATATCTGGTAGCCTTTTGGGGGGTGTTGCATTTTTGGAGTATTTGGCAGCAGATCTGTGTCTTTCAGAGGCTAGGATACGCGTCAGGATTCTCCCTCCATAGACTACAATAATAGGATGCGATTCGGGGGTACATGATTCCAGGATTTAGCATCCGGATTGATGGATAAACTGAATAGGTTTTGGCTCATAAATAGTCATTAGCCACAGGGGGGATAACACAGAAGCTCCTCATATGTGGTATAATAGCTTCCCTACTCTGGTGGGCAAGGATTAGCTTGGCAGGACACCAAAGAAGCAGGGGGTACCTGTAATCAATGCTCAGACCAGGAGGGAGCTGGTGGACCTGTAGAAAGGCCTCCAACAGATGAAAGAAGATGTGGTGACAGTGAGTTCTTCATTTTATTTTTAAACTGTATTTTTCACCTTTTAACTGTTTGGGAATTGGTAATAGGTGAAAACCTATACCAGTTTAGAGGGTTATGTTGGGCATGTCACCTTCCAGCATCAGTAGGTGGCATGCTGGATAGTTTGACCCGGATCTTCCCAGTATCCAGGCTGGGACAAACTAAAGTGAATTGTCAAGATCCAAGTTGAATCTAGCTTTGGACCATCACTAGTTATAGTATATATGTAGCTGGAAGCTAAATAAACTGAAATATCTAGTCCGATTTTACTTCTTACTGCAGCTTTGACTATTGTTTTCCTGTAACATAAAGTTTGGTGTTCATCTCTGGTTTTATGAGAATAGTGTAAAATTTAGGGAAAAATATACAGCCCAGTAATCCAGCACTAGATGTCAGTATGGCAAATATCTCCACGGCCACCATGTATTTTCCTCTGGTGCTCAGATAGGCCGGGATCATGGCAATCCAGACACTGCAGAACACCAGCATGCTGAACGTGATGTACTTGGCCTCATTAAAACTGTCCGGTAATGTCCTCACCATAAAAGCCAGAACAAAGCTCACAGCTGCCAGAAACCCCATATAACCCAACACTAAGTAGAAGCCAATAACTGACCCTTCATTACACTGAATGATGATCCTCTCAGCATACGAGGATATGTCATACTCTTGATAAGGTGGAGAAACTGACAACCAAATTACACAAATCAGGGCTTGGACAGAGGAACATATTAGTACAGCATAATTAGCCAGTTTTACGCCAACCCACTTTTTCCAGTAGCTGCCTGGTTTGGTGACTTTGAAAGCAACCCAGACGGTGATAGTCTTGGCCAGAACAGAAGAAACAGAAATGGTGAAGAAGATTCCAAATGCTGCTTGTCTCAGCATGCAGGTTATATCTACAGGAGGACCGAGGAACATGAAGACACAGAGGAAGCTCAGCAAGATGGAGGTCAGGAGAAGGGTGCTCAAAGTCCGGTTATTGGCTTTAACTACTGGAGTGTCCCAAAAGGAGGTAAATACTTTTAGTCCAATTGCACAGATCACAAAGCCCAAAAATGAGATGATGCAAATTGCGTGAGTCAAAACATCTTCATATGAGAGGTAATCAAAGGTTTTTGGAATGCAGATTACTTTTTTCTCATCTGGCCACTCTTCATTAGGACACTTCTCACAGTTTTCACTATCTGTATGAAGTAAATAAATACTTGATAAAGTGCATTTAACTCAATATGCCCATTCTGGTCAAAGGCAGTTAAAGGGATACAGAAGGCAAAGGAATTTGTTAGACCATTGTATTGGGCTGGTTTTGGCACTGTGTTAAACTGTTTTCCATTTTTTAATTAGAGAATAAATGGCCAAGATATGGAGGTTTAGAGTTTCATCTTATGATTTCTCTTCTAAAGAGATGTAATGCCACTTAATAACCATCATAATTGGTGGGGTGCCTTGTTTCTACTTTCAGAAGCATCTGTGTTCTGACAGGAAGAGGGAGGGCAGCCATGATGAGGTGAGCTGCTAAATGACTCTGCCTACAGAGTCCCTTTAAGTATGCAGTGCTTTAATATAAAAAACATTGTTACATTCAAGGACAAGAAACAACTATATTTGTTGGCAGTGCATAGAGCATTCTCCTGTTTACACTAATTTCCATAAAAAAAGTTATTCACAATAACCCTCTGTGAACCTCAAAACCTTAAGGTTTCTTAAAACCAACATGTTATTACTGTAATTCTGCTCCAAAAGTGCAGCCTTCCCTTACCTAAAAATAGGCCAAAGCATATATTTCCACCACCACTAGTGAGTGGAAAGAAAGTCTACAATTCTTATATCTTGGAACCTCCTCTCCTGAAAACCTAGGAAGAGGTTTCCTAAGGTTACTGTCCACCTCCAATGATTATGCTCTGCTGTGTAAAACCGTCCAGATGCAATGTCAATGAAAATTGACCACCTTTATTTTCCTTGAGGGAAGTTCTGTTGGCACCTGCAGAGCCAAAGTGAGGGTGCTTCAAAAGGCTCCTGCTGATGATTTAGGGGAACTTCTTTTGAGAGAAGAGGGTACTCTTTCTGCCTGTGATCTCCTTGATGATATTCTTAAAGTGGACCAAAACCCAGGATTTTGACTATCCTGGGTTTTGGTCCTTTCTGGGGGTGGCCCACTGTGTGAAACTAAATTTTTGTGAAACTAAATTTAAATTTAAACTTCTAAAAAAGTACTTCTATAAAGCTCTGCAAGATGGATAATCTGATATATGCTGACACAGCCTGTAAGATTCTGCTGGGGGCTTTTTAATTCCAAGAATTGTATTTTGTTTGATTCCCTCTGAGTTTTATCTGGTCAATCTCAGTTGGTTGGGATATCCCCATAACATAGTATGTAAGGCTGATGAAAGACTTAAGTCTATCCAGTTCAGCCTGTATATCTCCTTCCAGTGGTCTAGTAGCCATAGCTAGAACTGTTATTACTTGCATTAAGACATCCAGATTGTGGGACAGATCTTTGTATTGACGCCGAATATATTTATACATAGTTATTAGATCACTTCTTAAGCGTCTCTTTCCCAAACTAAATAAACCTAACTTTGACAATATTTCAGGGTACTTTAGTCCCCACTCTCCATTTATTACCTTTGTTGCCCTCCAATGAACATGCTCCAGTTCTGATATGTCCTTCTTATGCACTGGTGCCCAGAGCTGTACACAGTTTTCCATATGGGGTCTGACCAGTGACTTGTATGGGAGTAAAATTATACTTTGGTCATGGGAACCTGTGCCCCTCTTGATGCACCCTATGGTTCTGCTTGCTTTGGCAGCTGCTGCCCGATTACTACAGTTGAGTTTATTGTTAACTAAATCCCTTAGGTTCTTTTCCATTGTAGTTTTACCAGGCATTTCTTTATTTAGTGTGTAACTGTGCCACAAATTTCTATTTCCCATGTGCATAAACTTACATTTATCTGTGATAAACTTAATTTATCATGTATGCCCATGCTTCCAATTTATTTAAATCTGTTTGTAGCTGCCTGCTGTCCTCTTTTGTATTTTTTACTTTACACAGCTTAGTATCATCTGCAAAGGCTCTTTACTGTTTAATTCATAGCCTATGTCACTAATGTCACTATGTCACTATGTCAAAAATACATTTGCTAAGCGGCAATCCCTCAGAGCTGCGTAATATTTGGAACTACAAATATTATAAATAATGTCTATTACTGTACATAACTCCCTTAAAACATGGGGATGTATGCCATCTGGTCCCGGGGATTTATCTGCTTGATATGGTGCTGCACTTTTTCCTTGGTTAGAGAACCCCATTTACTGCCCATGCGGAGCCTTAGTGACTGTTAAGTGGAAATTAATAATATCATCCTTGAAGATTTCGTGTCAATTTGCAACTCTGAGCTGATAACAGTAATTATTTTACAGGTGCTGAAGTGGCATGATAATGAACCCAGTAGGATACAGATCAGTCATCAAGTATTTTTACTTGAAAGGCTGCACACAGAGGGAGAGAGGCATTTTTTGATAATGTGCCATTAAAACCAGGAGGGATTTTGCAACAGGCTGATCTTGGTCCATGACTATGATCTGTAGACTAAAGTCCAGTCGATGCAATAGAAGCATCATGACTCACTTGCTCCAAAGAAGGCACATGCCCAACGGTCATCAAGAAAGGGCATGCTCACAGTCTTTTGAGTCTTGGATTTGCTATCAAGGGGCACCACGATTATTGGGGCGTACTATGATTCATTGCTGCAGAAATTGCAGAATCCCAAGATGTGTGGCATGCTCACCAAAGGTGAAAAACAATGCCCCAGTTCACACATTGACCAAATGGAGGCACACTGCTGCGGCTTTGAAATTCTACTGCTTCCTCCCACCATGAGACGTCAGCTTCTTTCCAATAATAAGGTAATTTTTGAAGGACAAGCATTTTCCAGATGATGAGACCTGCTTGATATAAGCTGAGCCTTTTGTATGTCAAGACTGAGCATATTCAAGTAGCATTTTCAGCATCTACATATCTAATTGACAAAATATATACCCATGTCTAAATTACTCGGCCTTACATAGGAAAAATACTTAATAGAGAATGCTAAATTGCAGGTAGTTTTTATTACCCTACTTCTAACCTCTTAAAACTTAGAAAAGAACACAGACACTATCTCACCTGTTACATTGGATATTTCTCCCTCTGAACATGGCACACAGTCATAGCAGCAGACTTGGGAACCTTTTTGGGGAGCTTTTCTGTGTCCGGGCTCACATCTTTTAGAACATCGTGATTGAGGGACCTCAAAAGAAATAAAAAAAATGTAATAATTCACTAAGGGAACAGTGCTAACTTAGAGATCATTGACACAACCAACTAAAGTTAAAAAACACTGTAGGACTTTTTTGGGTTAGTGAATGGTGCTTTTTCCCTAAATGATATACCCTCCCAACAGTTACATTAATAAAGCTGGCCATCAAGTGGATGATTTAAAGCCTTAGTTGCTGAAAGTGTGCCAAATGAATTATGCTAATGACTGTATCTTAAATGTGAGTAGCATAATACTATGTAGGGTAAACAAACAAAAGAAGGCTCATATTCCACAGTAAGGTCTAATGTTCCAATTTGGTATAAAATATTTACAAATGGTTAGAGCAGCTCACCAAGCCGTATATTTATGAAAAATCCCAATCTCACCCCAATCTCAGGTGCAGAAAATTGAAAAATGTATCTATACATTATATTGCTCACAGTTGATTGTGGGTTAAATAGAAACAACACCCACTACTTTACATAGAATGGTGTTGCTAACACAGATTAAATCAAGTGAAAAACATAATAAAATCAGAAGCAATATATACAAAATGATAAAATTGAGGCCTCAGGGGAAGGCCAGTGGCTGGCACTGGAGTCTGGAGACTTTAGGGTCGGACACTCAGGGTTCTGTTCCACCTTAATGCCTTTTATATATATCTGCACAGACATTCAAAGTAAAATTTTTGTATAGTTTTTATATATTGAACAGTAATACAGCATCCATAGTATATAACATGATTAAGATACCTGCACCCAAGGTAAACACTCAGGGCGTAGTAAACCATGGAGGAAGTAGATAATCCGCACTCCTTCAGCAATAAAATCATAACATTTATTTAGGTCCAATTAAAATAATATCCATAGAAAGCAAACCTTTAAAAGTCCATGTAGATGAAAGTCTTGGCACAGTTGGTATCAATATAGCCTCTAACGTGCACCGTGATTGCACGGTAGAGCATTTGCAAATAATTTCGTGGTAGACCATGGATTGTCTTAGCATGACTTATTCCCGAGCCATGGATAAAGTACAGTCTAAACTATAATAAAGCATGATATTGTACTAAATAATTGTAGTTAATTAGGGAGTCATGTGGCCTATTGTAACTGAGCTGGAAGTATTAATAGAAGGTATGTAGATCATGTTCCTCATTTAACTTTTAATATATTTTAATACAATCTTTTGGTTTTAATACTTTCACTTTGTATATCACCACAGTTCCCATTGTAGAATCTTCTTATCTAGGTCTCCACCCCTTTTGTGTTAGTACACTAGTTCAATGACTGTAAATTGCAACTGTGAGATATGGTGGTTAGCTACTACAAAGAGATACGTGATGGTCCACATATGACTCTCGACAATACGAGATGCGCAGTCTCATGTCCCAGCAACAATAGTCATCAACCTTTCCTCAACGCCATTGACAACCACTCTCAAACACAGGTACTTGAGAAAGTACTAGGTTTGTTCCCACATGTTTTTTGGATCATTTAAATAGACATTAGCCCACAGAGATTATTCAGGATACTTAGACTTTTTTGTCTTTTTTGCCACCCAACATCCTGGACCTCAAACTGAGACCCATAGTGTATTAGGCTACCACAAAATGTAAGAAAAAGAGCACATAGCGCCATTCACTTGTGTCACATGCTGTAGAGTCATTCAACAAACTAGCACAAAGAGGTGTATCTAGAATGCAAACTACAGTGTAACTCTAAACATTTGCATAATTTTATTAAGCAGGAGAAAGAGGCACTACTACAAGAATGACCCCCCTTCGTATTGTGAAGCCAGCTGACAAGGGTGGAGCCACTGTCATCATTGACAATTGTAAGTATGTGGCCAAAATACTCAGACAGCTTAGCTATTCATAGATGCATTTGATGAACAAATAATTGATAAAACCTCTAGGGACTTCCTCAAAACTGATCTTTTACTGCCTTCTAAAATGTATAAGACCCTAGATAACCCTCTGGTTAAATCCATAGTGGCAGGTAGTGACTAAAATTTTCAACCCTATTCCATACTCATAGATCAAGTCCTCCACCCTTTTGTCATCAAAATAGTGTTCTACATACTTGACACCACAGGCTTCTTGAACTGCATCTCAGGTCTATCAAATCTGCCCCAGGACACACTTTTGGTCACAATGTATGTGACCAGCTTGTATACATTCACTCTGCATCAGGATAGGATTAGGGTGGTCAAAGGGGAACTCTCTATTCAAATTTAACACCTTTCATGACTACCATTATCATGGATTTACTAGCTGTGACATTGCACAAAAACTAGACACATATATACGGTAGATACTGATCTATATAGAGAACCTACAGACTGCAATACATTTTTACATGCCACAAGCTGTAATCCAAATTCCCTTGATGGCTTCGCCTATAGTAAGTTCATCAGAGTAAGAAAAACTACCAACTCAGATGACACACTCTTATGAACTCAAAAGGGACCTTATCTCTAGGGGATACAATCCTGTGACGGTCCCAAGGGCACAACATAAGGCCCAGGGGAAGGAGAGATTTGATCTTCGTCTGCCCAGTAACTGATGACGTGATGCTCACCACTGACACAGGCAGACCCAGCCAGGCTTAGTCGCAGCAAGAGCCCGCATCAGACTGCAGCAGGTAGCAGTGCGCCGGAAGCTGCGCCTTCATTTCATCAACAATGTGAAACCTAATGCAAACCATAATACACCTCATAACAGCGTATCGGGAAGGGGGATAATCATGGGGAGGGAGCAGTCAGGGAAAGGGTAGAAGGGATCACACTACAAGGGATCCTGAAGTAGAAGATGAGAGAAGGAAAGCGGGGAAGAGGATTGGGGCAGAGGGACATAAGAGGTATCAAATAGAAGGGCTGCCAAGGATGAGAAGGAAAAAGAGGAAGAAAAGAGAGAGAGAGGAAGGGAAAAAGGGGGCACTTATAAGCCTACAGGGAAAAGAAATCCTAGTGAGAGGGATCCTGATGAGAAGGCTATTAATAGGAGGGATCATATTAAGAGGGATCCTAATAAGAGGGAAAGCATGGAAAGAAAGAGGGAAAGTCCAAAAGGAGAAAGAAAGACACAGGGAAGAATACCAGATCTATTAGGTAGGGAAACAGAGTGTAACAAGAGGGATCAAGAAGGAGGATGTCTACCAAAATGAATCGGGAAGGACATGAAACATAGGGGGAAGGGAGGGGGGAAAAAGGGACAAGAGGAAGAAGGAGGAGCATGGAGGTGCCTGAAAAGAAAGAAAGGAATTAAATCATTATTGTCCTAACATGGTTAATACAGAGAACATTCAGTGCTTATCCAAGAAACAAGAGAACCCAAATGTCGTATTGAGGCTACTGTACAGGCTGTACATTGCCGAGTCTGTGTATCCAATATGTCTCCCTTTGCAGTAACCGGAAGTGACGGTCACCCCCTTTAGGAGGCTTGTTTACGTGTTCTATCACCATGCTTCTCAGCTCATGTGTTTGGTGTCCCAGCCGTACAAAATGTGCAGCCACTGGTTTCTCATAGTCTATTAGTTCTCCCTTACTGTGTCTATTTAAATTAGTCCCAATATCACTCCGGTGCTGCTGGAACCTCTTTTTAAATGGGCCGATGGTCTTTCCAACATAAGCTAGGTCACACAGGCACTTTAACAAATGTACACAGTACTCCATTAAACAGTTGCAAAGTTTTTATCTTCTGTCCGATATGTGGGTGAAGAAGATCAGATCCTACTATCCAGGGCTGGCTCCAGGGTTTGTGGGCCCCTGGGCGATAGAGTCTGAGTGGGCCCCTTGTGACAAACAGAGCCATTTGACGAACATTAAATATGCACGGCAAATGGCTCTGATTGGATGAGAGCCCACACATGCGCCATAGAACCAGGGAAGGGTGAGTTTTTACAGACGAAATAAAACCCAAGTTAAAAGTGCCAGCATTCAACGCTATGCAGAACTTCTATCGGGCAGGCTGATTCATTACTAACGCCAGGTAGCGACAGATGAGTGTCTGTAGCAGGCATTTCAGAGCGCCCGCTAGTAGTCACTGCGCTCGGCCGTGGTTTGCTAGTTCAGAGCGCCTCAGTCGCTGTGCAGCATTGATGAATGAAGTCGCTATATGAGCAGTACATAGCTGTATAGGAGCGAATAATAGAGACTGGTTAGTGCGACCGACTCACACCATATTCATAAAAAAAACTGCCTCACACACCGACGGCGCTCAAAAATGCTTCGCTGTAGCCGGAGTGTCGGAGGCTGTGTGATTAAAGGCTGTTTTTAACATGTATCCACCAGTAACAAAGCGAAAACATATGGAATTACATTGTTATAACATTGTGACATAAACTCCAGACCTGTAATGTCAATTCTGCATAAATATATAAAAAAATGGAAAAAGTTTTCAAAAATGGCTTTTTCTAGGTCAGGAGAGGTCACATTATTTGAGATAAAAAAAAAAAAAATATATATATATATATATATATATATATATATATATAACCCCCTGTTTAACCCTTTAAGTGCCTGCCTACCTGCAGCTTTTGTCACCCTCTGTTGCCAGACCATGTTTCACTATTTTGCGCTACACATGTTCAACTGTGATTTTTTAAAGGATTTCCAGGGATTTCCCAGGAAAATTATATATTGTTTTTTTCAACAGAGTGTGGGCTTCAACATGAAATGTCTTGTTTGGCCTTTGTGTATGCTCAATACTTTTTGGTGAAATGTGTGCAAAAAAAAAAAATCTATTTTTTGCAATTTGTAGTGTTTTTTTTGTAATAAAAAATGTAAGTTTGTCAATAAAATTTTATTGCGTGTGAAATCCCAATTTTTCCCGGTCACAGCGGTACCACATATGTATTGGTAGACACCCTTTCCTGCCCAGGAGACTCCCCCAAACTGAAACAGCACTTTAGGAGATTTGCAGATAAAATACAACTGCGCTACGCGCTATGCCCACCTTGCAGTTTTCCAGAAAAACAACCCTTTACATTTGAAATACCCCCACAAACTATATATTCCCTGGAAGTACACACCTCAAGCTTTCAAGGTGTACCAAGCTTGTTTATGTGGGCTTAGTTTTCTGGAAGTAATCCCTCAATGTATTCTTTGGTTGCACAAAGTTTCCCTAAAAAAGAATAAAAAGGAAGAATCAAGCCACATTTTCCTAAAAAAAACTATATGCAAACAAGAAAAAACAAGTAAAATCTCAAAAAGCAACATGCCTCGAATAGAACGATACCCAACATGCATAGGTACGGTCAAGGGAAGAGTTGGCAAACACCACAAAGTAAAGCATGCGCCTAACAGTAATTTTACTTGAAAATTTGAGCTCCGCAGACAAAATGGGCACCTTGCAATTTTTCAACCAAAACAACCCTTTACCCCCAATAAACTATATATTCCCTGAAAGTACACATGTTAAGCTTTCTATGAGTACCCAGCTTGTTGTAGTAGGCTCACCTTTCTGGAAGTAATCCCTCGAAGAATTCTTAGGTTGCACAGGGTTTCCCTAAAAAATAAATGAATTAAAAAACTGAATAAATAACATGTTTTCCTAAAAATACCATTTTGTGAGTACTCACCTGTAAAATGGTTATTACGAGTATGTCACACACCCCGCTTCCAACATTCATGGCACTTGGGATACCGGCCTGTAGAGGGCGATCTTGCACAGATGACATGAGAAAAAGGAGCCCCTCCTGGTCCATAAATACCCGGGACCTCCCACTACTCCTCAATCTTTTAAAAAAGCAGTGAAGAACCAGGAAAAGCAAATTATATAGTGAAAAATAATAAGAAACACCATATAAAGAATCCCAGAACAAAAAAGGGCGGGGGAAGCGGGGTGTGTGACATACTCGTAATACCCATTTTACAGGTGAGTACTCACAAAATGGTATTATTCCTAGTATGTCACACACCCCGCTTCCAACATTCATGACACTTGGGACATCCAATAGCAGTGTCTATAATGGGCAGGGATCCCACAAGGTGAATAAGGGATAACTTAAATGACTGCAGCTTGCAGAACCTTGCGACCAAAAGCAGCAACCACTGAGGCCCGCACATCAACCTTGTAAAACTTAGAAAAAGTGTGAACCGAAAACCAAGTAGCAGCCTTGCAAATTTGTTCAACAGAAGCCTGGTGCTGAAAAGCCCAGGACGCACCAACAGCACGAGTAGAATGAGCAGTAACACGAAAAGGGGGAACCTTTGCCTTAGCAGAATAGGCCCCAACAATGGCCTGACGAATCCATTTACTAATGGAAGATTTGGCGGGTGCCAAACCCTTTCTAGGCCCAGAAGGCACAACACAACGAACAACATCCAAAGAATGTAAAACCCTTTCCTTGTTATTACTAGAATTAGGGAACAATGAAGGAAGAACTATATCCTGATTTAAGTGGAAGGCAGACACCACTTTAGGAAGAAAATCTGGTTTAAAACGGAAACCACCTTATCCTGATGCCTCTCATAGTAAGGAGCCTGTATTGACAGGGCCGCCAATTCAGAAACCCGACGGACAGAGGTAATAGCAAAAAAAGGCAACTTTCTGAGTGAGAATATGAAGAGGAACCTCCTGTAAAGGTTCAAAAGGAGCCGCCTGCATAGCAGAGAGCACCAGACTAAGTTCCCGGTGGGCACCCCAACTGCGAGTCCCTCCCTGGTGATTGATGTATGCAACTGCTGTTCGGTTGTCTGACCGAATCTGAACCGGCAAACCCCGCAAAAGATGAGTCAGTCGGAGCAGCACAAGACGAATGGCCCGAAGTTCCAATAAATTGATTGGGGAATGAGCCTCCAGAGGCCCCCACAACCCCTGAAACCGATGTCTCCTCCAGACGCCCCCTCCAGCCCGTAAGGCTGGCATCTGTGGTGACCAACTCCCAACAAGGGGTCAGAAATGATTTGCCGTCCCTGAGATTGCTCGAAATCAGCCACCACTGGAGGGACTGCAGGACGAGGGGAGACAACAGACAAGTCCGATTCAAAGACAACGGGCGATTGTCCCACTTCGCCAGGAGAAAGAGCTGAAGCGTCCTCATGTGGAACTGAGCAAAAGGAACCGCTTCGAGCGTGGCCACCATCAACCCCACTAATCTCATCCCCAAGCGGATAGGCTGATGAGGATTGGACAGGAACAGATTAATTAAATCCTGAATCAGAACCATCTTGGACTGAGGAAGAAATACCCTGGCCTAAAGGGTATCCAGAATCAAGCCCAGAAAGGGAATCTCCCTTACGGGACAAAGAGAGGATTTGGCATGGTTTATCACCCAACCAAACCTCTCTAGTGTAGTCACCACTGTTCTGTTCTGGTGTCCAGTTCCGTCTGATTGAAAGATGACGCTGTGATGAGCAAGTCGTCCAGCAATGGCACGATGCGAATGCCCTGGACCCTGAGAATAGCCATTACTCCTGCCAGGACCCTGGTAAACACTCTTGGGGATGGAGTGAGACCGAATGGAAGAGCCACAAACTGAAAATGGTGGTCTTCTAATGTGAATCTGAGAAACCTTTGGTGAGCGGCAAAAATAGGAATGTCCAAATAAGCATCCTTGATGTCTATGGACGTCATAAAGTCCCCCTAGCGGATAGCGTCGATCGTTGAACGCAACGACTCCATGCGGAACCTTCAGAAACGCATAAACTGATTGAGTTGTCTCAAATCTAGAATAGGCCGAACAGAGCCGTCCTTTTTTGGGAACTGTAAATAGGTTGGAGTAAAACCCCAGACCTCTTTCCGCTGGAGGAACCTGGCGGATAACATCCATGTTTAAAAAGTTCGCCACAGCTGCCCGGAGCCCCTGTGCGATCACCGGATCTGCGGGCATCCGAGACCTGAAAAATATGGGAGCAGGCCGAACCTCGAATTCCAGCTTGTAACCGGAGGATACAACTTCCAGGATCCATCTGTCTGATACCTCTTGACCCAAGCCTGGAAAAAAGAATCGCAGCCGTCCCCCCACCCGTATGGGTGAGGGCGCCTCCTCATTGCTGGGCAGGCTTGGAAGTGGACTTGGGCTTAGATCCCCAACTCTGACCTGGACGGCCACGTCCTCTTCCTCTCTTCCATGCAGTCCTCCTCTGGGCTGAAAAGGGCTGATCCTCTGCCCGTTCTGGAACCATGAAAG
Source organism: Gastrophryne carolinensis (assembly GCA_027917425.1). Classification (NCBI taxonomy): domain Eukaryota; kingdom Metazoa; phylum Chordata; class Amphibia; order Anura; family Microhylidae; genus Gastrophryne; species Gastrophryne carolinensis. The sequence continues at coordinate 643,944,538 of CM051234.1, read as the reverse complement.
GAAGGGTCAAAAGGAAGCCGATCCTCGCAAGGAATGACGTTGCTTCTTACGCTGAGGCAATTTGCCTCCTTTAATGACAGAATCCAACTTCTCACCAAAGAGGGGTAATCCCCCAAAGGGAAGCGCTGTAAGCGACTTCTTTGCCACCGTGTCAGCCGCCCACTGGCGTAGCCAAATAGACCGCAGAATCGCAACAAGCAAGGCAGAAGTTCTGCTACACAAGACCATGGAGTCATCTAAAGCAGAAAGTACAAAAGACACAAATAAATCACATCGCTTGAGAGCGGAAAACTCATCAGAGGCTAGATCAAGCCCTGAGGTATTCAATAGGTCTCTAATAACAGACCTAATAGCGACTTCCATAAGTGCCGAGGCACCCACAGGCCGCAAGGCCGAGCCAACGCTAGCAAAAGCATGGCAAGCCATTTGTTCAATACGTTTGTCCTCCCCATCCTTCCTAAGGGAAGTAGATTCCGGAAAATGCAAAACAGAGGAATTGGACAAACTGAGCACAGGTGAATCCACCACAGGGGGGATGACCAACGCTTACAGTGTCTGCAGGAAAGGGATATTTTTTTTTCTTTTATATCCCAGCCCAAAGGAATGCCAGGAAGCCGCGCAGGCTTTTCCCATTCCTTAAGAATGATATCTTCAAAATGTTTCTGATTAGGAAATTCAAAACGAGGCTTGGAGGCTCCAAAGAACTCCCCTTTCTGAGGAGGGACTGCTTCTGGAAAATCGATAGCCAAGACCTCATATAATTGAGCAAGAGCTTTAGGGGTGTCAAAATTCTCCCCTTCACCTTGTTCAGCGTCAATACCCACAGTTGCTGAACATCTGAAACATCAGATTCTTCAAAGAATTCTCCTTCTTCAAACGGAGAACAATCAAAATGCTCGCTACAATCAAGCTCATTTGCCTCAAGGGCCAGAGCTAAATGTTTTCTTTTAGCTGAGGCCCTCTTGGCCACAGAGCTAGACATTTATTTTTTCAATCTGAGCCAATCAGGCACATACATCAGAAAGCAACTCTCTACCCATGACAACATCACTGGGGGTATGAACAAGACAAGGTGGTGTGGGGGAAAAGGCAGGAGCCGCCTACCCTGAGGCTTGGGTCCCTTACTGCTGCATTATAACCAATTGAACACAAGATACACAAAAAAAAATGCATTATCCCCGCAGCGGCCAGGACCAGTGGAGGCCAGCACCAGAACAGGAACCAGCAAACCACATGTCAAACAGGAAGAGGAAGCTGAAATGTGACGCAGACTCGAAGCCCCGCCCACCACCTAGCACTGCTCAGAGAGCAGAGGGCGGGTCAGCCAAAGACAATAGCATGACATCATAGAACGGGGCCGAACGAAAAAAACAGAGGGACATTTTAAAAACCCAAAACAGGTATGTCACTCTTATCTTTTCCTTTTTTTAAAAAAAAAAAAACAAATGCATAGGCCAAAAGATACTCCCTAAATAAAGATCCCCCCCCCTTTTACCCCAGCAGGGTCCAGGAGGGCCAAAAAGGGGGAAAACAATAAGCACCCAATAGGCACAAGGAGATTTAAAGGGACGGGGCATCCCATGGGGGACACCAACCCGGATTCCGCCTACCCCTTATTTGAGGTCTCACGGAGGGAGCAAGCTCCCATATACACCCAAGGGTGTATCTACCTTTGCTCGAGCCCATCAGCCAAGGCTGGGAGGCATAACATACATATCACAATACAAAAATGTGGCTTCAGGCAGAAATAGAGAAAGGCCGGGCGTAACCCGGCTACCTGCAGGAAGGAGAGTCATCTTCTGAATGCTTCGCCGACTGCAGAGATGAAAAGACTGAGGAGTAGTGGGAGGTCCCGGGTATTTATGGACCAGGAGGGGCTCCTTTTTCTCATGTAATCTCTGCAAGATCGCCCTCTACAGGCCGGTATCCCAAGTGTCATGAATGTTGGAAGCGGGGTGTGTGACATACTAGGAATATATAAATATGCAAACAAGAAAAAACAAGCTAAATCTAAAAGAGCAAGGGCCCCCGAGCAGAACAATACCCAACATGCATAGGTACTATTAAAGCGGACCTTCACTCTGAACAAGAGTCTATCTTATATGTTTCCCACACCCTGTACATACAGATTGGCCACATTAAAAATCATCCTACCTGCATCTACTGCATGTTATGAGCCTTTAAACATCCAAGATGGTGGCTTATGGAAGCCGCCATCTTATCAGGCAGCCTGCAAACAGGAAGTGCCTCCTGACTGTGCTGCTCTGCATTCTGGGACTGCTGACCTTTACCTGACCCCAGCTCTGCTCTGTCTGGGCAAAGCACAGCTATAACCCACCCCCTGTACCTTATCCCACTTTCCTCTCCTCAGTAAGTGTGATGCTTCTGAGTCAAGATGGCGGCGCCCGTATCCTAAATTCCTGAACAGAGTTGCAGCCCAGTGGGGGAAAGAATAATAAGTTAGTGACTAAAAACTTAAAATATATTCATTTTAGATGCTGGGGAACCGTTTTTTAAGAGTTTGGGCTTTTCATTAAATCACGCTGAAGGTCCGGTTTAAGCCTTTTTATTGCCAGCCTACTTGAAGTTTTGTCACCCTCTGTTGACAAGCCATTTTTCCCCATTCTGCTCCATGTTTAACCGTGATTTTTGCCGGAATTTCCAGGAAAATTATAGATATATATTTTGCAGCAGAGTTTAGGTTTTAACATGAAATGTCTTGTTTGTAATTTTTCTACTGTTTTTTTTAATATATTTTTGTGTAAAAAAAAAAAAAAAATAAATAAATAAATATTTTTTAGACAATTGTCTCCTTTATTTTAAATAAAACATTTACTTTATTAGAGAAAATTATATTGCATGTGAAAGCCCAATTTCTCTCCATTACAAAGGTACCACATATGTATCGGTAGCCCCCCATTCTTGCCCAGGAGACCCCCCCAAGCTGAAAATAGCACTTTATAACATTTACAAATAAAATACTACTACTATCCACAGTATAAACATAAGAGGTTAATTTAACCCTTTAAGTGCCAGCCTACCTGGAGTTTTTGTCACACTCTGTTGCCAGACCATTTTGCACTATTTTGCGCTCCCCATGTTCAAATGTGATTTTTGAAGGGATTTCCAGGGATTTCCCAGGAAAATGATATATTGTTTTTTTCAGCAGAGTCTGGGCTTTAACATGAAATGTCTTGTTTGTCATTTGTTAGGTGTATTCTTAATATTTTTGGGTGAAATATGTGCAAAAAAAAAAAAAAAAAAAATTTTTTACATATTGTAGTTTTTTTTGGAATAAAAAATGTAAGTTTGTCAATAAAATCTTATTGCGTGTGAAATCCCAATTTCTCCCGGTTACAGTGATACCACATATGTATTGGTAGACACCCTTTCCTGCCCGGGAGACTCCCCCAAACTGAAACAGCGCTTTAGGAGATTTTCAGATAAAATACAACTATGCTATGCAATATGCGCACCTTGCGGTTTGTCCAGAAAAACAACCCTTTACATTTGAAATACCCCCAACAAACTATATATTCTCTGGAAGTACACACCTCAGGCTTTCTAGGCGTACCAAGCTTGTGGATGTGGCCATAGTTTTCTGGAAGTAATCCCTCAACGTAATCTTTGGTTGCAAAGAGTTTCCCTAAAAAAAGGATAAAAAAGCAGAATCAAAGCCACATTTTCCTAAAAAAACTATATACAAACAAGAAAAAACAAGTTTAATCTGAAAACGCAACATCCCCCGAACAGAACAACACCCAACATGCATAGGTTCTGTCAAGGGAAGAGTTGCCAAACACCCCAAAGTAAAGCATGCGCATAACGGTAATTTTACTTGAAAATTTCAGCTCTGCAGACAAAGTGCGCACCTTGCGATTTTTCAACCAAAACAACCCTTTACATTTGGAATATCCCCCATAAACCATATATTCCCTGAAAGTACACACGTTAAGCTTTTTAAGGGTACCCAGCTTGTTGTAGTGGGCTCATCTTTCTGGAATTAATTCCTCAAAGAATTCTTTGGTTGCGCAGGGTTTCCCTAAAAAATTTATAAAAAAGCTGAATAAAAAACACCTTTTCCTAAAATATAAATATGCAAACCAGAAAAAACAAGCTAAGTCTGAAAGCGCAAGGTCCCCCGAACAGAACAATACCCAACATGCATAGGTACTATTAACCCTTTTAATTGCCAGCCTACTTGAGATTTTGTCACCCTCTGTTGACAGGCCATTTTCCCCATTTTGCGTCATGTTTTGCGACATGTTTTGCGCCATTTTTGCTGTAACTTTCAGAAAAATTATATATATATTTTTTGCAGCAGAGTTTAGACTTTAACATGAAATGTCTTGTTTGTAATTTTTTTTTTTTTTTTACAATATTATTAAGTGAAAAAAAAAAATAAATAAATAAAAATTTTTTTTTAGAAAATTGACTCCTTTATTTTAAATAAAAAATGTATTTTATTAAGGAAAATCATATTGCATGTGAAAGCCCCATTTCTACCGATTAGAACGGTACCACATATTTATCGGTAGCCCCCCGTTCCTGCCCAGGAGACCCCCCTAACTGAAACAAGTATTTTATAACATTCACAAAAAAAATACAAAAACCATCCACACTAAAAAGGGTTAAATCGGGAAAAAAAATGACATAGGGTCCCCCCTCCCAGGGGAGGGAGACCCCATTTTTTTTTTGATTTTTAAGGGTTGAAAACCCTTAAAAATCAAAAAAAAAATTGAAGTGGGGTCCCCCTTACCCAAAGTAACCAGCCCGGGACCAGCTATGGGGGCTTGTAGGCACAGAGTGGGGGGGCCAGCTTTTGTGGCCCCCCCACCCTGCAGCCTACGAGCCCACATAGCCCATGTGGGCCCGGGCTCTTCTGCCCCCCCCTGGCCTTTGGGGAGGCAGGTAATGGGGGTGCCAGGGGTTAATGGCAAGCCACCCGCTAGCGCAGGTGGCTTGCCATCCCCCCAGCCTTGTGAACTGGTATAGGGGTCATGGACCCCTTACCAGTTCACAAGGGGTTAAAAGGAAATAATGACACAGACACACACTGAGAAAAAAATATTTTATTAATTTTTATTTTTTTTTTTTTACACTGTACTCACCTCCCATCCATCCTGGAGCACTCTGTCCCTCGGCGATCACTGGCTTCTGCTCACTTGCTAGAAGCCTTTTATAGCTGCTGGATGACAGAACACAAAGGGTTAATCAAAAAAAAAAATGACATAGGGTCCCCCCTCCCAGGGGGGGGACCCCATTTTTTTTTTGATTTTTAAGGGTTAAAAACCCTTAAAAATCAAAAAAAAAATTGACGTGGGGTCCCCCTTACCCGAAGTAACCAGCCCGGGACCAGCTATGGGGGCTTGTAGGCACAGAGTGGGGGGGCCAGCTTTTGTGGCCCCCCCACCCTGCAGCCTACAAGCCCACATAGCCCATGTGGGCCCGGGCTCTTCTGCCCCCCCCTGGCCTTTGGGGAGGCAGGTAATGGGGGTGCCGGGGGTTAATGGCAAGCCACCCGCTAGCGCAGGTGGCTTGCCATCCCCCCAGCCTTGTGAACTGGTATAGGGGTCATGGACCCCTTACCAGTTCACAAGGGGTTAAAAGTAAATAATGACACAGACACACATAAAGAAAAAAATATTTTATTAATTTTTTTTTTTTTTTTTACACTGTACTCACCTCCCATCCATCCTGGAGCACTCTGTCCCTCGGCGATCACTGGCTTCTGCTCACTTGCTAGAAGCCTTTTATAGCTGCTGGATGACAGATTACAAAGGGTTAATCAAAAAAAAAAATGACATAGGGTCCCCCCTCCCAGGGGGGGCGGACCCCATTTTTTTTTGATTTTTAAGGGTTAAAAACCCTTAAAAATCAAAAAAAAAATTGACGTGGGGTCCCCCTTACCCACAGTAACCAGCCCGGGACCAGCTATGGGGGCTTGTAGGCACAGAGTGGGGGGGCCAGCTTATGTGGCCCCCCCACCCTGCAGCCTACGAGCCCACATAGCCCATGTGGGCCCGGGCTCTTCTGCCCCCCCCTGGCCTTTGGGGAGGCAGGTAATGGGGGTGCCAGGGGTTAATGGCAAGCCACCCGCTAGCGCAGGTGGCTTGCCATCTCCCCAGCCTTGTGAACTGGTATAGGGGTCATGGACCCCTTACCAGTTCACAAGGGGTTAATAGTAAAAAAAATAACACACACACAGAGAAAAAAAAATCTTTATTTTTCTTTTTTTACACTATACTCACCTCCGATCCGACGTCCCTCGCCGCTGTTTGTCCCGCGCCGCTGTCACTGACAGATGCCGGTAGTGATCGGCGCAGGGCGGGTGACAGGCGAGGGGGCTCCGATCGGAGCCTCCTCACCTGACACCCGCCCTGCTCCGATCACCACCGGCATCTGACAGATGCCGGAGCTCGGAGGGGGTATAGGAGGAGCGGGATGACGTCATCCCGCTCCTCCCACAATGGGCGGGGCCAAGCGGCGGCGGCCATCGCCGCCATTACAAGAGGTGAGGACCCGGAAGAGGGTCCTCACCTGAAGACTGCGCAGCCCAGGGGGGGGATCGGACCCCCCCCTGGTGAAGAGGAGACCCGGACAGAAGGCTCGGGTGCGGAGGTGAGTAAATGACAGTTTTATTTATTTTTTTTTTTTACAGCGGCGATCAGCGCTGGAAACGGGGGGGGGGGGGCGGCTGGTTTCGGGCCCCCCCCTGAAGACGGAGGACGACGGGGGGGCGATCGGATGCCCCCCCAAGGAAGAGGGGACCCCAGGCTTCACAGGGATACCGGAGGTAAGTGATTTTTTTTTTCTATTTTTTAACTGTTTGGGGGAAATGCCAGGCACGTAGTTTCTACGTGCTTGGCACTTAACGGTAGGAGAAGCAACCACGTAGAAACTACGTGCTTGGCATTTAAAGGGTTAAAACAAAAAAAATCCCAAAAAAATAAAATGGGGTCCCCCTTACCCAGCATTACCAGCCCGGGACCAGCTATGGGGGCTTGTAGGAACATAGTGGAGGGTCCAGCTTTTGTGGCCCCCCACCCAACATCAAAATGATGTCACCTGGGGCAGGGCTAGCAGACGCAATCCAGGAAGTGGGGGGGAGGGCAATTTCTGCCCTCTCCTCGCCGCGGAAGAGCCTGGGGGGGTGATCGGAGGCCCCCCCAGTGAAGAGGAGACCCGTCAGGAGACAGCGCGGCCACGGGTAAGTAAATGTCATTTTTATTTTTTTTTTATTTTTTACAGTTAGCAGCTGCTGCTGCCGAAGCGGGGGGGTCTATTCCGGGGGCTCTCCTGGAGCCATCCGAGCCCACACGGGGGATCGGATGGCACCAAATTAAAGAGGAGACCCGGCCGGATCCGACTAGGAAAGTTGATTTTACATGCTTGGCACTTAAGTGGAGTAGAAGCGAGCGCGTAGAATCTAAGTGCTTGGCACTGAAATGGTTAACGAGAAGTAAAAGGACATCCATTGAAATGTATGGGAGAGCGCCAAGTAGCGAGAGGTAAGACGTGGCGCTCTGCAAGAATGAACGCCGGCGCTGTACGCTGAGCCTGGGATTAGAGATGAGCGAACATTTGAAAAATTCGATTTGGCCGATTCGCCGAATTTTCCGGGAAAAATTGTTTCGGTCCGAATTTATTCACGACAAATCGCTATTAAAAATGGCTATTTCTGGGCGTCCAAGAGCCTCCATAGGGTTGCAGAACGTTTTGCTTGGCTGTAACATGTATAGGATGCATGCTGGGTTAGCGAAATTGTCACGGACCGGGTGGAGCGGACACGGGTGTGGATCCGCTTTATCTGTGGGACCGATGGCGGGTACCGTGTCAGGGGAGCGGAGTCTAAGGGGCCACCGGTATTCACCAGAGCCCACCGCAAGGCAGGTTGGTCTTGTGCGGCGAGTGACCCCCAGGTCGCTACCCCCAAACAGCGGCCCAGTCCCACAGTCAGCCGAGGTTCAGCGAGGTACACAAGTGGCAGGCAAAAGGCGTAGTAAGTACAGGCAGAGATCGGGGCTGGCAGCACAGGTTCGCGGTAAAGGTGAGTAGCCGAGGTCGGGGCAGGCAGCAAAGGTTCAGAGTCGGGGACAGGCAGAGGTTGGTACACGGGTGAGCAATCCAAGAATGTCTGATTTTCAACAAGCATGGAGTGACCAAGATCCGGCAGTGAAGGAAAGGAAGTGCCTCTTTAAATAGGGGAAGTAGATGCAGGATTGGATGAGCAGGCACCAATCAGTGCTGTACAGGCCCTTTAAATCTCAGGGATCTAGTGCGCTCGCCCTCTAGTGGATGGAGACGTGTGCACACCTGAGCATGTGAGAAGGAAGCATTGGGGGAAGGGAGAGAGCTGCAAAATGGATGACGGCTGGATGCAGCCATGGAGGTAAGTGAAGTGCTGCTAGAAACAGAACAGAAATACTATTGTAAAGAAGTATGACATGCAGATCAGAGGTGTTGTTATTAGATTCGCTGTCGCAGAGCGGCACAATTACAAAGCCTTGAGGTGGCATCAGCATGATGAGCCCATATATTGCCTGAAAAACTCACCCAGGAGTTGGCAGCAGCATTATGAGCTTATATATTGCCTGAAAGACACACTCTGGGCTTGTCAGCAGCATAGGGAGCCCATATATTGCCTGAAAGAAACACCCAGAAGTTGGCAGCAGCATTAGGAGCCCACATATATCGCCTGAAAAACACATTGGAGTTGGCAGCAGCATAGGGAGCTCATATATTGCCTGAAAGACACACCCAGGAGTTGGCAGCAGCATTAGGAGCCCATATATTGCCTGAAAGACACATTGGAGTTGGCAGAAGCATAGGAAGCCCATATATTGCCTGAAAGACACACTCTGGACTTGGCAGCAGCATAGGGAGCCCATATATTGCCTGAAAGAGACACTGGATTTGGCAGCAGCATAGAGAGCCCATATATTGCCTGAAAAACACATTGCAGTTGGCAGCAGCATAGGGAGCCCATATATTGCCTGAAAGACACATCCAGGAGTTGGCAGCAGCATTAGGAGCCCATATATTGCCTGAAAGACACATCCAGGAGTTGGCAGCAGCTTTAGGAGCCCATATATTGCCTGAAAGACAAACCAAGGAGTTGGCAGCAGCATAGGGAGCTCATATATTGCCTGAAACACACACCCAGGAGTTGGACGCAGCATTAGGAGTCCATATATTGCCTGAAAAACACATTGGAGTTGGCCGCAGCATAGGGAGCCCATATATTGCCTGAAAGACACACCCAGGAGTTGGCAGCAGCATAGGAAGCCCATATATTGCCTGAAAGACACACCCAGGACTAGGCAGAAGCATAGGGAGCCCATATATTGCCTGAAAGACACAGTCTGGAAAAACCCATTGGAGTTGGCAGCAGCATAGGGAGTTCATATATTGCCTGAAAAACACATTGGAGTTGGCAGCAGCATAGGGAGCTCATATATTGCCTGAAAGACACACCCAGGAGTTGGCAGCAGCAGAAGGAGCTACCATGCATCAGCTACTCACATGCATCAGCTATTGGTGGGTGAAAATCCTGGCTGATCCATGCCTGATTCATATTCACAAAGGTGAGTCTCTCCACATTTTTCATTGACAGCCAAGTTCTCCTTGGCGTTACTATGGCCCCCGCAGCACTAAAGACCCACTCAGATGGCACACTACTGGCCGGGCAGGACAGCTTTCCCAGGGCAAACTCTGCCAGTTGCGGCCACAAGTCAAGTTTGGCTGCCCAGAAGTCCAGCGGATCCTCAAGGTGCGTTGGCATGGGCATTTCAAGGTATGACACCACCTGCTGGTTCAGGCCCTGCTCCAGTTCTTCCTGCTGCTCATGAGTAGCCTCAATATGCGGGTGCAGAAACCTACTCATTAGCGACTAAAGACTGAGGCTGCTGCTGGTAGCTGCTGCTCCTGCCAACCCCCCCCCCCCGGCAGCAATGGCAGTGGAAGGTGAACGCAGAGGTCCCCCCAAGTCAGACCTGCGAGAGTATGGACCATGGCGCAGAAAGGTATCGGCCAACTGACTATGTAGAGGGTCTTTGTAGTAGGTCAGTTTCTCCTCCCTCTCAGCGGGTGTAAAAAATGCCCCCATTTTGTGCCTGAAGCAAGGGTCCAATAAGGTGGAGAGCCAGAAGTCATACCGCTGACAAATGGAGACAATTCTGCGGTCACTACGCAAGCACTTGAGCATGCATCGTGCCATTTGTGACAAGTGACTCGGAGGGACTACCTGTCTCCATCTCCACTGCATACTGCCACGGTGTGTCTGGGTCCTCTGTCTCGCCTTCCTCACAACCCTCTAGCTCCACTGGCTGCTCCTGCTCCTGCTCTCCTGTCAGATGACTAGATAAACCGCCCATTTCGCCAAAACTAAACTGTGCTTCACTGTGCTGCTCCTCCTCTGCTCCCACAGGGTTTATGTGGCTGTGAAATGTATGCACCATGTCTCCAGTGCCCTGACCAGCCATGGTTTCCAACATGTGTTGTAGTACATGAAGCAGTGGAATCACGTCGTTCATGCTGTAATCCTGGTGACTGACAAATAAAGTGGCTTCCTCAAAGGGCCTGAGCAAACAGCAGGTGTCACGTATGAGCTGCCACTGGTTCACATTAAAGTTACACAGGGGAGTTCCGCTATCTGCTTGGATCATCAAGAAATCAGTGATGGCTTTCCTCTGTTCGTATATGCGATCTAACATATGTTGGGTGGAATTCCAACGGGTGGAAACATCGCAAATCAGACTATGTTGGGGGATACCGTTCTGACGCTGTAGCTCAAGAAGGGTGTGCTTGGCGGTGTAGGAGTGGCTGAAGTGCATACAAAGTTTCCTTCCCGTTGTTAGGATGTCTTGCAGATGGGGGGAAGACTTCAGAAAACGCTTGACAACTAGGTTGAACACGTGTGCCATACAGGGCGCATGGCTTCCTTGTCGCTGCGCAGACAAGATGTTACTGCCATTGTCAGTCACCATGGTACCCATTTCCAATTTTCACGGAGTGAGCCATGTTTTGATTTCTTGATGAATGAATTTCAGGAGCTCCTCCCCTGTGTGTGACGCCAAGGCAAACCATGTGAAACACAGCGTGACACCGCCGTGCCCTGCACACATGGTAGGCTGAAGGGGCATTGAGAATTGACCTTACAGTGAAGGCTGAGAGAAAACGGCGGAGGATGAGGAGGCAGAGTCGCACACTGTGACAGGCAAAACAGCCTGGGAGCATGGAGGCCGAAGCGGTGTGACCTGTCCAAGTTGCTGTGCAGGAACCACATTCACCCAGTGGGCCGTAAAGGACATGCATTTTCCCTGACAGTAGTTACAGCTGTCGGCGCTGCCATGCCCTTTGGAGCACACTGACAGGCTCAAGGACTGGCCCACCATCTGCTCAACAAATTTGTGCAGGGTTGGTACTGCCTGCTTTGCAAATAAATGACGTATTGGGACTCTCCACCTCGGCTCGGCACTAACCATCAGCTCTCTGAAAGGTGCAGAGTCCACCAGCGTAAAAGGGAGGGACTGCAGCACCAGCAACTTGGACAGGAGCACATTTAGCTTCTGCGCCGTAGGATGAGTGGGCGCATACTGTTGTCTCTTGGACATGGCTTTACTGATGGATTGCTGGTGGGATGAGTGACTTTTAGTAGGAGGAGAAGCAGGAACAACTGGAGTGGCAGAGGATGGGTATGATGCACAGCCACCTTTGGCTGAGGTGCCGGAGCCTTGGCTGGGTGAAATTGGAAGCGGCGTGGCACTTGCTGATGCAACAGGCTGGACCCCCACTTCGGAGCCTCGGTTCTCCCAGGCCGCTTTATGGTGACACTGCATGTGTTGCCGCAGGGCCGTGGTACCAACATTGGGGTCCTGGCCATGCTTGACCTTCTGTCTACACATCTTGCATGTGACCAGGTTACCCTCCTGCGGCTGCTTGATGAAAAAGTGCCACACTGCCGAGTAGCTAATTTTCCCTCCAACAGTCCGCACTAATTCACTGCTACTGCTGCCAACTCCAGGAACCCCTGCTCCACTACCTCCCGGAAAGGCAGCCTGCCGCGCAGCAGGTGGTCTACCCCGCCCCTGGCCACGTGTGGCTCCAGACATCCCAATTCTGCCACCATGCTGACTGCCAACCCTACTGCCACCATGCTGACTGCCAACCCTACTGCCACCTTGCTGCCTCAGCTGCTGACTCTGGGGCAACCTGGGACCCTCTTCTCCTGATGATGATGAAGCCCCTTCTGCACCGGGCTCCCAAGTGCGATCGGCTTCATCATCATCATCATCATCGAGTTGTGCCTGTACATCACTGATGTCCTCCTCAGTTTCCACAAAAGCGTGTGCTGCAGGAGACGGAACGCTCACCACCCCACCTCCCACGCCACTCTCCTCCTCAGTGTTTGTCTGCCTAGCGGAAGAAGCGGTGGATGTCTCCTCCATTTCTTGGCTGGGCAGTAGCTGCTGACCGTCCTCTAACACATCATCCTCACTGAATAGTGGAGCTGAACCCAAAGCATAAGTGCCTGGTGGTGGGGGGCGTAGGACAGAGGCAATGGAAGGACAGGGGCTGCTCACGGGCCATACCAACTCAGGGTTGTGTCCCAGGAACCTACGGACTGTTGACTGGGGGTGTCAGATGAGGTCGATGACCGGGAGATCAGGCCTCTCACCGTGACTTCTGCTGCCACTCGCCCCTAGTCTGCTGCGACCTCTGCCTGATTAATCTAGGCCTCTCCTCGGTGCACATCATGGCACATCTCTGCCTGACATTTTTACTGCTTTTAGGCGGGGAAAACAATATACTACACTACACCTACAACAGTATTTTTGTAACAGCAGGTGTGTAGAAAAGTTACATCAAAATAGGCAGACACTGTAGCTAAAAGCTAATGCAAAAAGACACTGTTAGATGGTCTTACACCAGGATGCCCCTGGTCAGAGTTAAATGCACCACAGGCAGTTTTAAAACGTGATTTTTGTTCAAAAAGTAAAAAACGTAAAGATGCAGGTACTGTAAACTTGTAAACCAGACTTTTTTATACAAAAAGCAAAAAATTAGTAGGCAGGTACTCTTAAAAGATAAGTGGTAGCACTGACAATGGCCCCCAGTGAAAGGCAATGGGTGCTTTAAACTTGTAAACCAGACTTTTTTATAAAAAAAACTAAATATTAGTAGGCAGGTACTCCTAAAAGATAAGTGGTAGCACTGCCAATGGCCCCCTGGTGAAAGGCAATGGGTGCTTTAAACTTGTAAACCAGATTTATTTATACAAAAGGCAAAATATTAGTAGGCAGGTACTCTTAAAAGATAAGTGGTAGCACTGCCAATGCCCCCCGGTGAAAGGCAATGGGTGCTTTAAACTTATAAACCAGTCTTTTTTATACAAAAGGCAAAAGATTAGTAGGCAGGTACTCTTAAAAGATAAGTGCTAGCACTGACGATGGCCCCCGGTGAAAGGCAATGGGTGCTTTAAACTTGAAAACCAGACTTGTTTATACAAAAGGCAAAAGGTTAGTAGGCAGGTACTCTTAAAAGACAAGTGGTAGCACTGACAATGGCCCCCGGTGAAAGGCAAAGGGTGCTTTAAACTTGAAAACCAGACTTTTTTATATAAAAGGCAAAAGATTAGTAGGCAGGTACTCTTAAAAGATAAGTGGTAGCATTGACAATGGCCCCAGGTGAAAGCCAATGGGTGCTTTAAACTTGAAAACCAGACTTTTTTATATAAAAGGCAAATGGTTAGTAGGCAGGTACTCTTAAAAGACACGTGCTAGTTACTTTGCTTAGAAAATGCAACCAGTTAGTACACAGGTAGTCTTGAAATATTTATGCTAGTGTTTGGGATGCCCCCTCCTCGCATACAGAGGTGGGCTCCTTTGATTGTGGAAACGTGACGTTGATTATAAAATGCAAGCAGTTATTAGACAGGTAGTCTTAAATATTTATGCTAGTGTTTGGGATGCCCCCTCCTCACATACAGAGGTGGCCTCCTTTGATTGTGGAAAAGTTACTTTGCTTACAAAATGCAACCAGTTAGTACACAGGTAGTCTTGAAATATTTATGCTAGTATTTGGGATGCCCCCTGCTCACATACAGAGGTGGCCTCCTTTGATTGTGGAAAAGTGACTTTGCTTACAAAATATAACCAGTAAGTACACAGGTAGTCTTGAAATATTTATGCTAGTGTTTGGGATGCCCCCTCCTCACATACAGAGGTGGCCTCCTTTGATTGTGGAAAAGTTACTTTGCTTAGAAAATGCAACCAGTTAGTACACAGGTAGTCTTGAAATATTAATGCTAGTGTTTGGGATGCCCCTCCTCCCCATCACATACAGAGGTGGCCTTCTTTGATTGTGGAAAAGTGACGTTGATTATAAAATGCAAGCAGTTATTACACAGGTAGTCTTGAAATATTAATGCTAGTGTTTGGGATGCCCCCTCCTCACATAAAGAGGTGGGCTCCTTTGATTGTGGAAAAGTGACATTGATTATAAAATGCAAGCAGTTATTACACAGGTAGTCTTAAAATATTAATCCTAGCACTATCTATCTATCTATCTATCTATCTATCTATCTATCTATCTATCTCTCGCTCTCTCCCTACCTGATCTGCTCTGGCCGCAATACAGTGATCTTCCGCAAGAAGGCCGCTGTTTATATGGGGCTGTGACATCATCAGTAAGCCTGTCTGCTGATAGGTAGCATGTGACACCTACCCAGGATTCCTTGCCCCATGGGACATGTCTTGACATGTGGATTCACCATTTTAGATGGGCTGTATGGCAGTAAATGGAGTTTTAAGGAAGCGATTTGAGCGATCGAATCACGGCGATATTCGGAATCTTAACAAATCGAATATTTCATGACATTCGTAACGAATTCGGGATCGTCAGAATTGATTCGCTCATCTCTACTTGGGATAATGATGAATCATATGCTACATGGCGTTATATCAGTTGCTCAACAGAATCGGCTTCATAAATGTGTAATTGCTGCTGTGGCTGGCGTTCACCAGCCCTAAGTTAATTTGTCTGTATGACTTTTCTTCATTAATTTGTCTCTTTCTCTTCTTCCTTTCCACTCTCTTTGTTCTTTTATTCTTTTATTCCATCCATTTTCCTACATTCTTTCCTTTCTCTTGTCTTCTTTTTTTCCTTTCCATCCATCACAACCACCTTCTCTTTCCTCCTTCCATCTATTCCTTCCTCCCCTACTTTCGTTCCTTCTTTTCTCCCTTCCTTCCTTCTCTTCCATTCCATCTACCGTGCTTATCTTTCCTTCCTTCCTTCTTTCTTCTTTTTTCCTTCCTTTTTTTTCTTTTCCTTTCACCCTTCCTTCCTTCCTTCCTTTCCTCCCCCTTCTTTACACCCTTCTTTCCATCACTCTTTCTTTCTTTCCTTCCTACCGTCTTTCGCTTGCTCTTTTCTTCTACTTTTTTTCCTTTTCTTACTCCTTTTCCATCTCTTCACTTTTGTTTTATCCTTTCTGCCTACCTTCTCTTTTTTGATGCTTTGTACTGCAGCCCCAAAACTGCTGCGTAGCAACCAGGCCCCCTTGGTTGCTGAACAGGGGACCCCATAGTAGCCTGGCCCCCATTGCCACATAACAGTGGTGGGCCCACAGCAGTCTGCCATAGGGCCCCTCCTTCAAGGTAGCCGTATTGTCTTGCAGCCCACCATTTCAAAGCCACAGGTGCCAGGCTGCTATAGGGCCCCCCTGTGCAGAAGCCACAACAGGCCCCATAGCAGCCTGTCCCCATGGCTGCTGCACTGGAAGGAGAGGCTGTATTGTAGGTTGCTGAGGGCCCCACTGTTACATAGCAACAAGGGCCAGGCTGCTATGGGGCAACCTGTGCAGCAGCCATAGGCCCATGGCTGCTGCTGCTTGGGGGGGGGGAGCATCCTGCCCCCTGTGGCTATGTAACAGCTGGGCCCACAGCAACCTGCAATATGGCTTCCCTTTCCAGTGCCTGGCGGGGCCCCGCTCCCCCGGGAGCCGCAATACATACCTGTTGCAGGGGTTGCAGGAGCCCGGGACACTGGGACTTGCTTGCCGGAACTATTTATTTTCGCCGCACTAGAGCAGCTCCTGCCCCCCTCCCCATGGAGAGCCTGCGGGCGAAGTGAGAAGAAGACTGCCCCGCCCCCTCACATCACCCCAGGGCCACCCAGAGCCGCCTCGCCATTGGACAGGCCATCAGGCGAAGCGACCAATCAGACGATGGAGGAGCAGGTGCACAGGCAAGCAGCCTGCAACCCGCCCCCACCACGTACCACAGGGCCCAGCAAGACTGGGCAGTCACTGGAGCAGCGATGGAACAAGGAAGGTAAGTATTAGGGATAGGCGAACTGGTTCATCAGAAACCAAGTTCGTTCCGAATTTCAGGAAAAATTTGATTCAGCACGAAACTGAATTTTTGGGAATTCCTGCTGACCGAATCTTTCCTGAAATTAAAAAAAAAAAACTCACCACCATCCTCGTTCCAGCACCTTGCAGAGTCAGCGGGTGGCGGCTTGCACAGCTTACAGTGCAGCAGGCTTTTGTGCATTACTTGCCTCAAACAGGTAGCTTCACAGGTTAAATGTAAAGTTATGTTTGCAGTGTAACACCTGTTACTTTGTTTATAATATGTAGGTTTTTATGTAACTTTTCCTTTTTAACTCATAATATTTATCCATGTTGCTATGACTTCCTCTGTGTCAGCCCAGACACAGGGATGTTGTTAACATTCAGAGGCAGGTGACTTGACAGGCTAGGACAGGCAGGCTTTAACATTAGGAAGCCCTGATTGGTCTTCAGTCTGTGATGTTTACACAGTGAAGTGAATATCAATTAGCCATGTGCTTGTGTGTTTTCCAATGTGGCTGGTGATGATTGGAGCCTGCCCCACAGTGCAGTGAATATTAATTAGCCATGTGTGTACAGTGTCTTCTAGCAAGATTAGCTGCAGCCATCCAGCGTTTTATGCCCCAGCTGACAGTGCAGGTAAGCTTGTGCTACACACAGCATGGTGGGAGTGGGAGGCTGACCCCACAGCTGACAGTGCAGCCATCCTCCCCGCTCCCAC
The DNA here is from genome assembly GCA_027917425.1 of Gastrophryne carolinensis. NCBI lineage: Eukaryota > Metazoa > Chordata > Amphibia > Anura > Microhylidae > Gastrophryne > Gastrophryne carolinensis. The sequence continues at coordinate 643,927,460 of CM051234.1, read as the reverse complement.
CATGCTGTGTGTAGCACACATTAGAGATGAGCAAAAGATTTGATTCGGACGAACCCCAATCGTCCGAATCCAATAAGAAGTTCGCTCATCCATTGGGGCCCCCACTGCTCCACCAGTGGGCCCCCCACTGGCCCGGACCCTCGGCAGGTGCCCGGGTTTGCCAGGTGCTGGAGCCGGCCTTGCTACTATCATTGAGTTGCATACATTACAATTATTACAATGGAAATTGACCTCTCTTAGTGGTCAAAGTCACCGGGGATCTCTGATATTTCTCACAGTGGTCAGCCTGTACACACATATCCCTAAGGCTTTTATTCTTGAAATACATTTTTCTAACTGATTGTTTAAGTGGCTGGAAAAGGTCCAAATCTGACTGTAAGATATTGTGGTGCCTCCTAATAATGCGCTCAATCGCGGATGATGCATTGTTGTATGTCTGCAAGAAGGGGATGCCCTCCTCATTCCTCTTCACTATTTTGGTTTCTTTGGTACCATGATATATATTCAAGGCTGTCATATGCCATGGATAGGATGTGTTCGGGATACCCCTGACCCTAAATTTCTTGTACATGCCACAAAACTGGTCCTCATTTTGCTGGATCAGAATTGATCCTAAGGACTCTCAAAAACTGAGAAATCGGTAAGCTATCCACCAATTGTCTAGGGTGTGCACTCTCATAGTGTAACAGAGTCTTACGATCGATTGGCTTGGAAAAGAGGCCGGTCGTGAACTTCCCCTCCGGGTCTTTCTCAATAGCAATGTCGAAAAACGTGACATAATGGTTGGATACTTTAGGGTTAAAGATGATTTTGGGGAAGATGGAATTGATAAATTCCACAAACATCGTGAATTCCTCCTTTCCTTTACACCATAGAACTATAACATCATCTATATAGCACCCCCAAAAAATGACATTTTCAGTAAACATGGGGGACTGATAAATGTACCTCTCTTCTAGGTAGCCCACAAAAAATTAGCAAAGGATGGTGCAGCCACACTTCCCATCGCTGTCCTGACTATCTGCTTATAGTAGTCCTTTTCAAACCTAGAGAAATTATTATATAGCACCAGTTCAAGTCCAGTTAGGATATATTTGGTTGGTATGGGAGATGGATCCCGTATTAGAAAATGTCTTACGGCTTTTATCCCATGTTCATTTGGGATATTGGTGCATAATGAAGAGACGTCCATAGTGGCCATCCATGTGCCCTTCTCATTGGGGATCTCCCATAGTTTTTGCAAAAAGTCGCCTGAATTTCTCAAGTAAGGTGGTAATTTTCTTGCGTAGCGCTGTAAGTAGTAATCTAGCCACTGAGCCAATGGTTGAGTGCCAGAGTCTGTGCCAGCAAAGATTGGTCTGTATTTCAGGGGGTTTAGTCCCTTATGGACTTTTGGTAGTTGACCGGTACAACAGGCTACTCAATATCGATAAAGCGAGCCATGTCCTCGTTAATCCAACCATTAGCCAGGCCCAGTGCGACAAACTATTTAATGTTATTGTGAATGTCATTCATTGGGTTACTGTGAATGCCCTCGTTACTATGTAGTTCACTCAATATGTTGAAAATCCCCTAACGATAGTCACAATAATCAAGAACCACGATTGCTCCGCCCTTATCCACGGGTTTAAGAATTATACTATTATCCATCTGCAGGGCTTTGAGTGCTGTGAATTCACCCTTACTAAGATTGTAATGCTGTTTTTTGCTGTTAGCAAGCCTCATTGCATCTGCGTGAATTGTTTTAAAATAGGCCTCTATAGTTCCAAAATGGCCAGGAGGTACAAACTGGCTTTTCAATTTGAAATGATGAGTGCCCCCCAGGGGTCATCTATCCTGTCAGGTTTGTCTGAGAAAAATACACCCTGAAAAAAGACACACCCTGGAGTTGGCAGCAGCATTAGGATACCATATATTGACTGAAAAATACACCCTGGATTGGCATCATCATAAAGAGGCCTTATATTGCCTAAAAGACACCCTGAAGTTATCAGCAGCATAAGGAGACCATATATTACCTAAAAAACAAACCCTGCAGTTAGAAGAAGCATGAGGAGACCACATAGTGGCTGAAAGGCATACCCTGGAGTTGGCAGCAGCATTAGGAGATAATATATTGCCTGAAAGACACACCCCGAAGCTGGCATATATTGCTGGAAAAAGACACCCTTGAGTTGGCAGCAGCATGAGGAGACCATATATTGCCTGAAAGACACATCCTGGAGTTGGCAGCAGCATGAGGAGACCACATAGTGCCTGAAAGACACACCCTGGAGTAGGCAGCGGCATGAGGTAGCTATATCTTGCATGAAAGACACACTCTGGGGTTGGCAGCAGCATTTGAAAACCATATATTGCCTGAAAAACACACCCTGGAGTTGGCAGCAGCATTTGAAAACCATATATTGCCTGAAAAACACACCCTGGAATTGACAACAGCATAAGGAGGCCATACATTGCCTGAAATACACACTATGGAGCTGGCACCCGCATAAGCAGACTATTTATTGCCAAAAGACACACCCTGAAGTTGGCAGCAGCATGAGGAGACCAAATAGTGCCTGAAAAATACACCCTGGTGCTGGCCGCAGCATGAGGAGACCAAATAGTACCCAATAAATAGACCCTGATGTTGGCAGCAGCATGAAAAGACCATATATTGTCTGAAAACAAATCCTGGAGTTGGCAGCAGCATGATGAGACCATATAGTGCCTGAAAGACACACCCTAGGAAGCAGTAGCATGAGGAGACCATATATTGCATAAAGAAGAAACCCTGGAGTTTGCAGCAGCATGAGGAGGCAAAATATTGCCTAAAATACACACCCTGGCATTGGCAGCAGCATGAAGAGACAATATATTGTCTGAAAGACACACCCTGGAGTTGGCAGCAGCATAAGCAGACCATTAATTGTCTGAAAGACATGCCCTGGAGTAGGCAGCAGCATACACAGACTATTTATTGCCTGAAAGACATGCTCTGGATTTGGCAGCTGCATAAGCAGATCATTTATTGTCTTAAAGACACACCCTGGAGTGGGCAGCAGCATAAGCAGACCATTTATTGCCTGAAAGCAAGCATGAGGAGACCATATATCGCATAAAATATACACTCTGGAATTGGCAGCACCATGAGGAGGTCATATATTGCCTAAAAGACACACCCTGGCGTTGGCAACAGCATGAAGAGACCATATTTTTCTGAAAGACATACCCTGGAGTTGGCAGCAGCATAAACAGATCATTTATTGCCTTAAAGACACAAACTGGAGTTGGAAGTAGAATGAGGAGACCACATAGTGCCTGAAAGACACAGTCTGGATTTGGCAGCAGCATAAGCAGACCATATATTGCCTGAAATTACACCCTGGAAGGCACCAGCATGATGAGACCATCTATTGCATGAAAGATACACCCTGGAGTTGGCAGAAACATGAGGAGGCCATATATTGCCCAAAAGACACACCCTGGAGTTGGCAGCAGCATATGCAGACCACTTTTTGCCTGAAAGACACACCATGGAGTTGGCACCACCATGAGGAGACCACATAATGCCTAAAAGACACACCCCGGAGTTGGCATCAGCATAAGCATACCATTTATTGGCTGAAGGACACACCCTGTTGGCAACAGCATGAGGAAACCATATATTGCCTGAAACATCAGCTGTTGTTAATGTGACTGGGAAAGGAGAGGAGGGGGGTATGTGGGGCGGGGTTTTGTATATATAAACAGGGGGTTTGGAGACCTCATGTCATGATTAAGGTCTAAAACGCATAGACAGAGGATCCTCCAGCCCCCCTTTTTTTATTAGGATTACCTGTACTTTGAATTTTAACGATGGATCAATAAAGATTGGATTTTTATTGCAAACGCTGGCCGGTTTTTGTATCCACTGCATGGAAATTGCGAGAGGAGCGCACGCAGCTGCCCTGCTACAAGGCTTGGACTATGGCTTCTGATACTAAGGTAGAACTGACAATATTTTTTTAACATCTGATATATTGCCTGAAAGACACACTTTGGAGTTGGCACCAGCATATGCAAACTATTTATTGCCTGAAAGACACCCTGGAGTTGGTAGCAGCCTGAGGAGACCATATATTGCCTGAAAGCCACTCCCTGGATTTGGCAGCAGCATGAGAAGACCATATGTTGCCTGAAATACATACTCTGAAGTTGGCAGCAGCATGAGAAGACCACCTAGAAAGACACACCCTTAAGGCAGCAGCATGAGGAGACCATATATTGCCTGAAAGACACACTCTGGAGTTGACAGCAGCATGAGGAGGCCATATATTGCCTGAAAGATTCAATCTGGAGTTGGCAACAGGCAGCATCACTCACATCCTTCTCGGGCTGTGCATAGCCATGCCCACCATATGCAAATGGCTTGTGTGGCCACACACAGCTGAGAGACACCAGTGATAGCGCACACAAATCATGCGGATAAGGTTCCAATCAACTTATCCAGTCACACATTAATATGCACTGCCAGAGAAGCTGATTGGGGGAGAGCCATACCTGTGTCTTGGGATTGGGGAAAGGTAGGTAAGATTGGCAAATGAAGGGGTTTCAATTAGCAGGGCATCCACAGAGGACAGAAAAAAACCTGAAATACTAAAAAAACAGGGCTTTGGTCCTCTTTAAAGTGGAATAAAACCCAGGATGGCTTTTAAATTTCAGGCCTGGCTACTGACCTTCTCCTGGGGCCTCCCAAATTAGGGTGCCCTGCTGTGTGACAGTGTGAAGTCATTGGTATTCACTCATCTTTTCTTGGTTCAACAATGCATGCGCAAATAGCTCTGGTTTTTCACAATGGGGAGTGAGAGAGTCTGCATCCCCTGCATCTTCTAGCTGTGCTAAGGCCCAAGCCTATCTCATGTGCGCAGCTGGGGATGTTGGCGCTTGTGTTCCTCATTAAAGCAAATCAAATGCATGCGGCATTGAACCTGAGTAAGGCAAGTTTGTATGGGCGACCTGGGGAGTTTCAGATAGCTGGGCATCCCCAAGGGCAAGAACCAAAACCTGGGATAGTTAAAATTGCGTGGTTTCAGACATTTTAAGCATACCCCCTCCACACATAATCTCATACAAAGCAACAGTACACTAACTTCTGCATTTCCTCGACACTATCCCTTAGCTTGCAGCTCCATGCAGTTGGCCTCATGGGATGGCCAAGCAGGGTCTGAGAGCAAGGGTACGAGTATCAGGATTGCTGCTATGTTATACATGGGGAGGCTCGCAATGCCCCTGTGTAAAAAACGGGGATTATTTTTTTCCTCACCTCCATACAGAGGTGGGTGCAGAGCGGAGCTGTGCAGTATGGGAAAGATATGGGGTGATGAGTGGTGCCGTGCAATATGGGGCAGGGATGAGGGTGCAGCATGGAGTATCAGGGCATGTGATGTGACACAAGGGGCCTCTGAGACTCCTGGAGTCAGCCCTGTGTCCTGCAATGGGCAGCTGGCCACGTTCTAATCCTCCAACAGAAGTTGTTGAGCATCTGGGAACCCTAGGTCTGCAAATGAGAGAGTGGCAGGTGGGTGATCCACCATATCCCAGCTAGGAGTGACATCATAGAGTGACTCTAGTGACTCCATGAAAAGTGGAGTGGGTGATAGGCAAACTAATGGAACTGGTGCTATATAAACTATGACTGCCTCAACTTGTTCTGGCCTCACCACTTTGGCAGCAGTATTGGGGCCTACAACTATGCACTCCAAACCCTGGTGCCTGCTTACATCAGAGGAAGGTGAAGCAGGCAAGCATGAAAAATGTAATCTCCATGTAGCACAAGCTCCATCACCAGCAGCAGCAAGCACCACCACCACTACTATACTGCCTGTTCCTTATTTGCTGCTTTTTGCATTGTTAGACACCTGCCGTTACAGTGGCCTGAAATTGACTCCAAAGTGACCTAAGCAAGTGTCAACTGCTCTAATTATTGTTAATAACAATTTACCCCTAAGTGGCATGAACAAGTGGACACTTCACTAATATTTGTTATTAAACACAAATGACCCCCAAGTGGCCAAAGGCAGGTGAACTCTCCACTAATATAAGTTATTAAATACGTATGACACTAACATGGCCTGAAAAAATGTTTTCTGTTTTAAAACAACTCCCTCACTGTCTCTCACTCCAGCCGCTGTCCCTAACTAAATGCCCTAAAAAGGACATATTTTTTAAACAAATCCCTATCTGTCCCTCACTTCAGCCACTGTCCCTTACTAATTGCCCTGACAAAGATCATTTTTTATACAATGCCAAATGTTCTATCTGGCCAATCATGGCAGGGGTTGCTAGGACTATGTCAGATTATAGACTTTAGGGCTTGGCCCCTGTGCCCTCATCTTCAAGCCCACATTACTTGTGTCTGGGCTGGTTTTACTAAAATCCATGGGACTCCTTTCCCTGCTCACATGTGGTGTCCAGCATGCCACCTGCTGGCACTGGTGGGAAGCATGCTGGATGATTTAACCCAGATGTTGCCAGTATCCAGAATGGGGGCAAACCAGACAGAATCTAGTTTCAGCTTTGATCTCACTAGTTCTCGTAGAAGTAAGGGGGGGGGGGTAAAATAGGTGTCCAGCACTCTTTACTGGTTGTGCTACCCATCTGTGCCCACCTCTCCTGGCCAGGCTCCACTCCTCCACCCCTAGGACACCCCCAGCTCTAACAGTCTTTGCCATGGTATGAGCAAGGGTGTGGGGCCATAACATTGTGATGTGAGTTGAGCACCTGATAGCACTACTGTGCTTTCTAGTATTTCTGAGCACCAGACCATCCAGGAGCCTTGGGGGATAGAAACAGCAAGTACCTTTCATTTTTTACTTTTGTGTTTACAGACCCTTTAAAATGGAAAATCTTACTCTGCCCTTTTTCCAAGTGATTTTTTCTTGATGCACTTCAAATGTATTTCCTTTCGAGTGATTGAAGGAGCCAACAACTTTTTTTTCAAATGAATTGCCTTTTTCTCTATTATCAAATATCAAGTTTGTCAAGACAAATGAATAACTCAGTTCTTCTGGCAAGTTGTAAAGTATTTTTTGTCTACTGTCAGCTATCAATTTCATTTTTCTTAAGGATTTTCCCAACTGTATATAAAAAACATATTGTTATCATGGCAAGGACACATTTAATTTCAAATTTTTTTGCAGTTTGTAGCTTTTTGTTTTGCTCATTCCTCCCTGATATAGTGGTACCACATATGTATCGGTAGACACCCTTTCCTGCCCAGGAGACACCAGAAACTGAAACAGGAGATTTTCAGATCAAATACAACTACTATGCGCACCTTGCAATTTTTTAGAGAAAAACAACCTATTCATTTGAAATACCCCCCACAAACTATATATTCTCTCGCAGAACACGCCTCAAGCTTTCTAGACATACCAGTTGTGTTGCCATATGTCAATTTTTTCAGAAGTTATCCCTCAAAGAATTATTTGGTTGCACAGGGTTTCCATTAAAAAAAAAAATAAAAAAGCAGAAACAAAACCACATTTTCCTGAAAAAAAAAAAGAAAAAAACAAGGTAAATCCATAACGGCACAATACAGAACAAAACCCAACATGCATAAGTACATTCTAAGGTAGGGTTGCCAAACACCCTAAAGTAAAGCATGCGCGTAACTGTAATTTTACTTAAGAATGACAGCTGCAGCCAAATGTGCACATTGCACCTTTTCAACCAAAGCAACTCTTTACATCTCTTTGTATAAAAAAGCAAAATAAAAAACATTTTTACCAAAAATGTCACTATGCAAATAAAAAAAAACAAGCTAAATAGGAAAGTGCAAGGTCTCCCTAACAGAACAATACCCAACATGTATAGGTACTTTTAACCATTTTAACTGCCAGCCTACGATTTCTCTTCCATTTTACTTCAGGCCATCAGAAGATTTTAAACAAATGGTTAACCTTTCCCGAAGGGTGTGGTCTGCAAAAACAAAGGTGTGTCTCCACCTCCCGGGCCTATAACCACCTGGCTGACTTGATGCACTTCAGTTTTCTTTCTTGCAGTGGAACTGCAAGGACATATCTGAACTCCTCTCCCATTTACTTTTTGTTTTAAAGGAATTATGCCTTGGAAGCTGGGGTAATGGAAACCTGACTGTTCCTTGGCCCTTATTCTCCTTGGATCTGAATGGACCCACTTTGCCTCCGCAGCTAAGCTGCATTCGGATCAGGATGGTAAGGTAAGCGCCAGGGTTTTTTGTTTTTTAAAAAGAGTGACACTCCTGGCTGAGAATTCCGCCACAGGAAAAAGCAGCCATAAAGCTTTTGTCTGGTGAGCCTGATTGAGGGGAACCAGGGGAATCAATTTCCTCTTTATTGCTCTTCCCATGTGTTTTTTACTGGTTGAAAAATTGAAAATTTGAGTCCCGCCGCTATGGAAACATTTTCTGCTTAGCATAGCAGCGGGCACTGGTGTGCGGCTCTTTTCTTACCCCGCTCTCACTGGAAGATTTTCGGCCGAACGGGCAAGTACCGCTAACATCGCGGTTCTCCTCCGGCCGCTCGCACTGCAACATTTTTGGCTAGGGCTAAGCGGCAAGTACCGCTAACATCACGACCTCCTCCGGCCGCTCACACTGCAATATTTTTTGGGCCGGGACTAAGCGGCAAGTACCGCTAACATCGCGGTTCTCCTCCAGCCGCTCACACTGCAACATTATCGCCCGGGGCTAAGAGGCAAGTACCGCTAACATCGCGATTCTCTTCCGGCCACTCGCACTGCAACATTTTCGGCCGGGACTAAGCGGCAAGTATCACTAACATCCAGGTTCTCCTCTGGCCGCTTTCACTAGAAGATTTTCGGCCGGACGTAGTGGCAAGTACCGCTAACATCGCGGTTCTCTTCCGCCCGTTCGCACTGCAACATTTTCGGCTAGGGCTAAGCGGCAAGTACCGCTAACATCACGATTCTCCTTCGGCCGCTCACACTGCAAAATTTTTGGCAGGGACTAAGCGGCAAGTATCGCTAACATCCACGTTCTCCTCCGGCCGCTCTCACTGGAAGATTTTCGGCCGGACAAAGTGGCAAGTACCGCTAACATCGCGGGTCCCCATCCGGCCGCTCGCACTGCAACATATTCGGCTAGGGCTAAGCCGCAAGTACCGCTAACATCACGATTCTCCTCCGGCCGCTCACACTGCTATATTTTCGTCCGGGACTAAGCGGCAAGTACCGCTAACATCGCTGTTCTCCTCCAGACACTCACACTGCAACATTATCGCCCGGGGCTAAGCGGCAAGTACCGCTAACATCGCGGTTCTCCTCTGGCCACTCGCACTGCAACATTTTCGGCCGGGAATAAGCGGCAAGTATCGCAAACATTCAGGTTCTCCTCCGGCCGCTCTCACTGGAAGATTTTCGGCCGGACGTAGTGGCAAGTACCGCTAACATTGCGGTTCTCTTCCGCCCGTTCGCACTGCAACATTTTCGGCTAGGGCTAAGCGGCAAGTACCGCTAACATCACGATTCTCCTTCGGCCGCTCACACTGCAAAATTTTTGGCAGGGACTAAGCGGCAAGTATCGCTAACATCCACGTTCTCCTCCGGCCGCTCTCACTGGAAGATTTTCGGCCGGACAAAGTGGCAAGTACCGCTAACATCGCGGTTCTCCTCCGGCCGCTCGCACTGCAACATATTCGGCTAGGGCTAAGCCGCAAGTACCGCTAACATCGCGATTCTCCTCCGGCCGCTCACACTGCTATATTTTCATCCGGGACTAAGTGGCAAGTACCGCTAACATCGCGGTTCTCCTCCAGACACTCACACTGCAACATTATCGCCCGGGGCTAAGCGGCAAGTACCGCTAACATCGCGGTTCTCCTCCGGCCACTCGCACTGCAACATTTTCGGCCGGGAATAAGCGGCAAGTATCGCAAACATCCAGGTTCTCCTCCGGCCGCTCTCACTGGAAGATTTTCGGCCAGACGTAGTGGCAAGTACCACTAACATCGCGGTTCTCCTCCGGCCGCTCGCACTGCAACATTTTCGACTAGGGCTCAGCCGCAAGTACAGCTAACATCAGGATTCTCCTTTGGCCGCTCACACTGCAATATTTTCGGCCGGGTCTAATCGGCAAGTACCGCTAACATCGCGGTTCTCCTCCGGCAGTTCACACTGCAATATTTTCGGCTGGGGCTAAGCGGCAAGTACCGCTAACATCACGGTTCTCCTCCAGCCGCTCACACTGCAACATTATCGCCTGGGGCTAAGAGGCAAGTACCTCTAAATGGTAAGTCAACAATAAAGCCAATAATAGTGTGCACACTAATCCCAGCACTCAAAACTCAATACACTGCAAGAAAAGAGGGACACCCACAGTACCCTCTAAAAAGTGCCAAGGATGAAACAGTTGCACCACTTTAAGGGTCTAAAAAATATTCAAATTTATTGACTAATTACATATATTTACAATCACAATGAACATTAAGACTATACAATAACAACTACATGACATAAACATTTAAAACCACAAGGGGGCGCTGGAGGTCTGTCTCAGTGCCAAAAGTAAAATACTCTCCATTAAAAGTGTGTATCAAATCCTATATACTATAACTAGTATGCTCTCAGATGCAAAAGTGCAAAAATACAACAAAAAATGTGCTAAACCCACCTATTAATCAATTCAGGTCCACATGAGTGTACAAAAATAAAGCAGAATAACATACCATTGAGCAGGAAAACACGCCGTGGTGATGGAAGTGAAAGAGAAAGAAATGAACAAAAGTGCATACAGACCAACCAGACGTGGACCCCCCACAGGTAACAACGCCGAGCGCGTTCGTAGTGTCTCCTGCACTACTTCAAGGGCGAGTGAGTGCAGACACCTACCCCACCTGCAATAAATGTATATGGATGGATATGGTATCCAACACAGAGCTGAGTGCATTGACCTTTAAATATTTTTACCGTGTGGGCGTGTTCAGCAGCCTGTGTGCACGCACGTCACCGTGGGGGAACGTCATAGCCATACCCGGAAGAGCATCCAAGATGTCGCCAGCAATATATACACAGGAGCAGGACGACATCATCATGGATGTGAGTAGGCGAGCGTGCGTTTATGTGCGCGCATACACTACATGTAATAAAAAAAAAACAAAGCGCAAGATTAGTGAGGAACAACTTACTTTGTTACGTAAAATACAAGCCCACCTTAGTTTAAGACATGTACGCAGCGACAAACTAGCCTACATGCAGATAGTCGAACTAGGCCAATGTGAGTAAGAAAGAGGTTCAGAAAGTGACTTTAGGTAGGGCAAGAAACTTGGACATGTATTTTGTGGAGTAATGCTGGGTCATTGTGTATTTTACAAACAGATGATGCTGAGGAATCACTACGACTTCCTGCCGTCCGATTTTGAGAAGAGGACGTTGTCGCTGGCGGTGGTGGACGCGATAGCCCGAAGAACCCAAACCACCTATACCTTCACCCAGATCGCCCAACACTGGTCCGATTTAAAGAGGAGGCATAGGCCCCGGGTGAGGCGGTACTTCGCCAAACATTTTCCAGGTAAGTGTGTATACTTGACATGCAAGAATCACACTGGCCTTGGCTCGGCGTGTTTTTATGATTGTGTTTCTATTTCAGCGCATTAATGGAAGATGCGGTTCCACCCCACCCGGACAAGAGCACGCAGCCCAGTGTTGGGCGAATCAGGTGAAGGGATAGGTGGTCCACCGCCAGTGACAACGGCCACCCCCTCCTCTGCCAGCGAGTATGAAGAACTGCTGGACCTCAGCATGCAGGGGAGGGGGGAATCGGACGGCAGGGAGTCGAGCCTCACAGACCCACAACCTGACTCCGGTAAGACTAAGAAAATTACATATGTGCTAATACATGCAAGAAATACATATACTCATGTGCACTATTGTTATTTGTAGATTCTGACGTCGCAGGACCATCCCAAGGGAGAGGCCAGGAAGGGGGCCAAGATGAAGTGGTGGCTGCGGAAGGTGAGTGATTTGATGCCTCGAAGCATAACCTAATCTGACATTCAGGAGGCACAAAGAGTAACTAATATACTTGTGTTTGGGATCCAAACAGCTTCAGAGCCAGACGTACTGGTTGACCCAGGGAGGAGCCTGCGCACCAGACGCCCTGTTGGCCAAAAGCAATGTAAGTTTAAGTTTAATTTTGGACAACTAGTTTAAACTCATGTCCCCACAACTAACAAAAATCACATAAAAAAACTAAAAATGATGATGTTTTTCTTTCACAGATCAAAGAAAACGGCCCCGCTAATAAAGGAGACACCCATTTATGCTAAAATTTTACAGTTTTTACATTTTTACAGTTTTTAAAAAATTTTACAGTTACACAAAAAAAAACCTAACAGTAAAAAACAAAAAACTACAAAGAAGTGTGGTGTGTTTTATTTCGTGACAATGTACGTTATCACAACAACATCATACATTTACATGTCCCAAAGAGTAAGTATATGGGACAATGAATAGCAAGAGGAAGGAGGAGAAAACACAGAATCAGAAAAGAGATTAAGGTAAGCATTAGAGACAAGGCAGAAGGAGATACAGAGATTCAGGTAAGCATTAAAGGCAAGGAAGACAAACAAAAAGAGATTCAGGTAAGCATTAAAGGCAAGGAAGACAAACAAAAAGAGATTCAGGTAAGCATTAAAGGCAAGGAAGAAAAACAAAAAGAGATTCAGGTAAGCATTAAAGGCAAGGAAGAAAAACAAAAAGAGATTCAGGTAAGCATTAAAGGCAAGGAAGAAAAACAAAAAGAGATTCAGGTAAGCATTAAAGGCAAGGAAGAAAAACAAAAAGAGATTCAGGTAAGCATTAAAGGCAAGGAAGAAAAACAAAAAGAGATTCAGGTAAGCATTAAAGGCAAGGAAGAAAAACAAAAAGAGATTCAGGTAAGCATTCAAGGCAAGGAAGAAAAACAAAAAGAGATTCAGGTAAGCATTAAAGGCAAGGAAGAAAAACAAAAAGAGATTCAGGTAAGCATTCAAGGCAAGGAAGAAAAACAAAAAGAGATTCAGGTAAGCATTCAAGGCAAGGAAGAAAAACAAAAAGAGATTCAGGTAAGCATTCAAGGCAAGGAAGAAAAACAAAAAGAGATTCAGGTAAGCATTCAAGGCAAGGAAGAAAAACAAAAAGAGATTCAGGTAAGCATTAAAGGCAAGGAAGAAAAACAAAAAGAGATTCAGGTAAGCATTCAAGGCAAGGAAGAAAAACAAAAAGAGATTCAGGTAAGCATTCAAGGCAAGGAAAAAAAAAACAAAAATAATTTATGCTTAAATTTAGGTATGTGTCAAAGTGCCAGTTTGTGGCATATGTACATTTACATGGAGGATTAGAGATGTGTGCTGGCGTGGACCCAGATTGACAACAGGAAATCCATGGAGATGTAAGTATACTTGTCAAAAACTACAAAATTGGTGTGAAAAATGAGACGGAAGGCAAGCAGGTACGTTAAAAAACAAAGGAAAAAGGAGGAAAAAACGGAACGCCCGTGTGAACATGAACGGAAGCCACGATCAAATTGCATGCTCCCGAGAGAGAAAAAAAAACTTCCCGAGTGAAGACAAATTAACAGATCAGTTAGGGACCCATTCCGACGGAGGCTCTGCATCACATTTGAGCCATGATTCTAACGGGACCCCCGGACAATCGGAAGGTTTTAAGGTCAGTTCAGGGGAGGCTCTGCATCAGGCCAACAGTGCCTGAAAGACACACCCTGGAGTTGGCAGCAGCATGATGAGACCATATATTGCCTGAAAGACACACCCTGGATTTGGCAGCAGCATGAGGAGCACATTTATCACGTAAAAGACACACTTGAGTTGGCAGCAGCATGAGGAGCCCATATATCGCCTTAAATGCACACCCTGGAGTTGGCAGCATCATAAGGAGACCATAGAAATCCTGAAACACACACCTTGGAGTTGGCAGCAGCAAGATAAGCCCATATATCGCCTGAAATACACACTGTGGTGTTGGCAGCAGCATGAGGAGCCCATATATTGCCTGAAAGACACCCTGGAGTTGGCAGCAGCATGCGTAGACCATATAAAGCCATAAACACACACCCTGGAGTTGGCAGCAGCATACAGAGACCATATAAAGCCTGAAACATACACCATGGAATTGGCAGCAACATGAGAAGCTCATATATCACCTGAAATACACACCCTGGTGTTGGCAGCAGCATAAGGAGCCCATGTATTGCCTGAAAGACATCCTGAAGTTGCCAGCAGCATGCATAGACCATATAAAGCCTGAAACACACACCCTGGAGTTGGTAGCAGCATGTAAAGACCATATAAAGCCTGAAACACACACCCTGAAGTTGGCAGCAGCATGAGAAGCCCATATATCACCTGAGATACACACTCTGGAGTTGGCAGCAGCTTATAGAGACCATATAAAGCCAAAAAAACACACCCTGAAGTTGGCAGCAGCATGAGGAGCCCATATATTGCCTGAAAGACACCCTGGAGTTGGCAAGAGCATGATGAAACCACATAGTGCCTTAAAGACACACCCTGGAGTTGGCAGCAGCATGAGGAGACCATACATTGGTTGAAACACACCCTGGAGTTAGCAGCAGTATGATGAGACCATGTATTGCCTGAAAGACGCACTGGAGTTGGCAGCAGCATGAGGACCCCATATATCACATTCAATACACACAATGGAGTTGACAGCAGCATGAGGAGACCATAAAAAACCTAAAACACTAACCCTGAAGTTGGCATCAGCATGATGAGACCATAGAAAGCCTGAAATGAAAACCCTGGAGTTGGCAGCAGCATGATGAGACCATAGAAAGCCTGAAACACACACCCTGGAGTTGGCCGTAGCATGAGGAGCCCATATATTGCCCGGAAGACACCCTGGAGTTGAAAGCAGCATGAGGAGCCTATATATAGCCTGAAAGACACCCTGGAATTGGCAGTAGCATGGGGAGCTCATATATGACCTAAGAAACACACTCTGCAGTTGGCCTCAGCATGAGGACCCCATATATTGTCTGAAAGTCACCCTGGAGCTGGCAGCAGCATGAGGAGACCATATATATAGCCTGAAACACAAACCCTGGAGTTGGCAGCAGCATGATGAGCCAATTTATTGCCTGAAAAACACCCTGAAGTTCACAGCAGCATGAGGAGACCATATATTGTCTGAAAGACAGCCTGGAAAAGGCAGCAGCATGAGGAGACCATATATTGCCTGAAACGCAGACCCTGAGGCCCACCTTCTGTTCAACAAAATTGTGCAGGGCTGGTACTTCCTTCTTTGCAAAGTAATGACAGCTTGGGACTCTCCACCTCAGCTCAGCACAAGCCATCAGTTTTTCTGAGTCCACCACCTGAGAAGGGAGAGATTGCAGCACCAGCAACTTGAACAGGATGACATTTAGCTTCTGCGCCGTTGGATGAGTGTGTGCATACTGTTGTCTCTTGGACGTGGCTTCGCTGATGGATTGTTGGTGGAATTTTAGTAAGAGGAGCAGGAGCATCTGGAGTGATAGAGAATGGGTATGACACACAACTACCTTTGGGCAAAGACCAAAACCCAAGATAGTCAAAATGTTGGGTTTTGTTTCACTTCAATATTTTTTGGGTCAGGGGACAGGATCCGGTGCCACTCTGCATAATAATTATTATAATATTATATATAATTATAGTGGGTGTGGGGGATGCTTACTCTTCATTTTGCGGTCTGGGGAATCTACTTACACACTTGGGCACTCTTTCCAAGATAATATGATTAACATGGGCAAAAAACAGGGCCTAAGCTTACACTAACATGTTACACCCAACAGTGCTGGCATCTATATGTGAGTGGTGATACTGGTATACATGGCCATCTGTATGTGAGTGGTGATACTGGTATACATGGCCATCTGTATGTGAGTGGTGATACTGGTAGACATGGGCACCATATTGCAGCAGTCACGTATCAACATGCCCCCATGCAGCTAGTTTTATATTTGTGGCATAACATTTTTTAAAATTATTATAGGTACTACTGCACCGTGTCTGAATTTAAGTCTACAAACTGCCCTATCTGCATACCTTCCAAGTGTCCCTAATTTAGGGATCGAATCGGCCGTCAGCATGCTCGGATCGGCTCACCATAGGCTTAGGCGCGCTGATGTGAGCAAATCCGAGCGCACTGATTAGACGAGTGACCATGCAGGTCCAGGAAGAGGTGAGTTTGTTGAGGTTCCACAGAGTGGGGCACCCCGATCAGGGTGCCTTGGGGACAAGGATCAAATACCCAGTATAGTCTAAATTCTGGGTTTTGGTCCACTTTAAAAAATGACAAACAAGACATTTCATGTTAAAGCCCAGACTCTTCTGAAAAAACAATATATGATTTTCCTGGGAAATCCCTTCAAAAATCACAGCTGGCGGGGAAAAGGGGGGTCTCTAAGACATTTTCTGACAGCTGTGAGGATGGTGATTCCGAGCTACTGGGAGAACACGACGGCTCCCTCTTTGCTGGAGTGGTACGAAGGATGGAGGAGCTAACGGCGGACCTGAGGGGGGAGAGTGAGACATTCTTGCACACGTGGGTAGCCTGGATAATGTTCAAGGGTTCGGATGTTGGTCTAAAGAGGATATTGGAACTACAGTAGGGAGTGAAGTGGCGAGGGGGAGGTGTAGGGAAGGAGAAAGGAACATGACCCAGAGAATGAAAGGACTCGGTTTATGGTGGGGGGTTTCTTCTCCTTTTCTGGTTTGCGCGCATGCACTCACCCACCTTATTTTTTCTCCTGCTCTCTGTGACAAATCTTAATGTTTCAGTGTATGTGTGGTGTGTATATGTGTGTGTATTCCCTTTCATGTTGTGAGTTTTTGTTTTTATTTCTGGCGGAAGAGTAGATAAATGTAACAAGGCGGAGGGCTCCGGACATTTGCAGACCTTTGCTAGGTGGCCCTGCAGGGATCACTCCGGGGCACTCCTCTGGGTCTCCCGTCATATGATATGCCATGCAGGTAGGCCAGCTCTCCTTGCCCCTTGGGAGACAGACAGCAGGGGAACAGACAGCAGGGGAAGTGCACTGTCTGGCCAAACGGTAGTTGCCACCAGGTTGGCAGGGTTGTCTATGAGAGAAGAGGCTGAGATTGCCAGGACGTGAGTTATTCGGTAACACAGGTGGCTGATGTGATTTTTCGGAGGCTTTGATATGTTATTTGTACTGTATTTTGTTTTATGTCATGTATATTTGTGATAATTTAATGTGCTTACAATTCTCTTAGAAAACCTTCAAACATCTTGCCCACCACAGATAGCCACCATCCTTATTGAATCTACAAATGTTAAAAACGGTGGTGTGTCTATTACTGTATATCATTCCCTTAAATCATGGGGATGAATGCCATCTACCAGCATTTTTTTTAATGTGGGAGTGTAATGTGTCAGACATATAGACTGGTAGCCCTGGGCTTAGAGGCCGCCCCCTTGTCCTGCCAGTTACCCAACACCTATGTCTTTTGGCACAGGTCCAGTCCTTGGGGCATTGGCTCTTCCATTCACTCAGTGCCTAAGAAAGGGTGTGGGTAATTTGGAGGCGATACCTGCATACCACCCTCTGGTGCCAGTAGGTGCATGTTGAACCCCATTCCCTGTGAACAAAAAGATGCAAAGAAAAAACTTTTAGCATATAAATGTAACAGTACACACCCATCTGAGTCTCCTTTTCTCTGTCCCCCACTGGGTGGCGTCCTCTTCCCTGGCAGGGGTCTTTGGATGCCAGTGGCTGAGGTTTTAGCAGCTGCCCTGATGGCACCTTTTGTTAAGGGGACAAAGGTCCCCCTTTCCTTCCATCCTGGCATCCAGCCATGTTTAATACCGGCTACCTGGAGGAAAGCTTTTATAGCACACAAAGGGAGCCTGTGTGGTATCCCCAATTTATGTCACAGGAGGGACTGCTGTCTTGCACAGGTGTAAAATGTGCGAGTGTTTTTTTGCCAAACACCTATACATATTCCGCATGCAAGTGGATGCAATTTTTTTAAACAAGATTATTCAACTGATGCTGAATCAAGCATCAACCCTTATAACATGTTTATGTTTATTTATGTGCACCTATTCACTAATATAATAAAAAAGATGGAGGGGTAGCATACCTTCGGCTGCTGCCTCTCCACGTAGACGCAGCTGCCTGCCACTTAAAGGCTGGGATTGTGTGCATGCGTATTTTGCATGCACACATGCATACTCATGCATAGTCAGGGAGTGTGCACATGAGCTTTTGGGAGTGTGTGCATGTGCATCAGAGGGTGCACACATGCGCTTTTGGGAATGTACATGCGTGTTTGGGATAGCATGCATATGCATCTGGGAGTAAGCGCATGTGCATTTGGGAGTTCGGGTATTGTGCCTGTGGGTGTCTGAGGGTGCTGATGTAGGCGCCAATGTCACCTAGCAACAGGAAAAGTGGAAAAGAGCACTGCCAGGGTATCTGAAGCAAGTTCTCAAGCTCTTACAGACCCTACCTATTATGCTGATCATTATCCAGATTATTACGCAGCATTAAAGATATAAGGCCCATGCGCACTTGCTGCAGAAGAGAAACCAGGAGGAAAAACGGTAAACCTTGAAATCTTGCCCATTTCTTCTTCAATTTAAAAATGGAAATTTTAGAACAGTGCCAAACATAGCCAACACAATGGTCTAACAAATGCCTTTGCCTAAAATATTACTTTAATTCGTGTCTCAATAAAAATATTTAAAAGTCCCTTTTGTGCCCCCACCCATCAGTCTCCCTTCTTCTGTCTGGTTCCCTTCCTCACCTACTGCCCATTGCATCCCCCTTCTCCTTTGCCTTTTTCCCCTTCTGTTTCCAGTTCCTGTATACCTTGTCCTTCCGCCCCCCTTCCTCTCCCAATTCTGCCTTGTCTGCTTGGTACCCTTGCTCAAACTATTCTGCGCTGTGGGTGGGGGCGGGTGGATAATGGCCGAACTGACAATCAGCTCCTTTAATGTGAAGGGGATGAATATCCCAGAGAAGCGAACGCAGGTGCTATATAACATGCATAAGCAGAAAGTAGTCATTTTACTCCTTCAGGAGACTCACTTTAAGGCAGGACATATACCAGCTATGAAGAATCGATATTACCCCGTGTGGTACCATGCCCCCAACCCCAACATAAAGGCGACTGGGGTCTCAATAGCCATTCATAAATCTCTCCCCCATAAAGTAATAGACACTAAAGTTGACCCGAATGGGCTGTTCATATTTCTTAAGATTGAACTGTTCTCTAGGATATACACTATAGCTAACATCTATGCTCCTAACACCGACCAAATTAGCTTTTGCGCAGGGGTGTTGAGAACGCTAGCGGAATTTCTAGAGGGTACACTTGTTGTGGGGGGCGACTTCAACATTCCCATACATCTGGAATTGGACACCTTCTCTGGCGGGTCGGCAGTGCCCCTGAGCAGGAGGAATCGGCTGAAAAAAATGCTCTTTGATCTGCAGCTGGTGGATTCCTGACGGGTACTTCATAGGCGAGACAAGGACTTTTCGTTCTACTCGGCCGTCCAGGAGTTCATACAGCAGAATTGACTACCTCTTACTTCACCACCATGCTATGGAGTGGGCTCCGCGGGCATGGATTGGTCAGATTTTGTGGTCGTTTTTCTGTCAGTGGTATTGCCTGGACTTTACCCTAAAAGCTGGAGTTGGAGAGTCAAAAATAATTTGCTCGGGGATGCTGCGTGCCTGTCCGGGGGAAGGAAGGTCGTCTCATTCATATCAGTGGGAGGCGCTGAAATGCGTGGTCAGAGGTGAATTTATCAAACATGGGGCTAGATTAAAGAGGGAACAAGCCTCTCAGATATCCCAGACTTTGCAGCAAATTCAGACCTTGGAATTGGATCATAATAGAGATTCATCTTGGACTATACTTGTGGACCTGATGAAGGCTAGGGATAAACTTTGGGGGTTGTACAATCAGGCATATATGAGATTCAGAGAAAGGCAGAAGGTAACATACTACCATCATTCTGACGTGGGCGCCTGCTCGCTAGGGCATTACATCCAAGGACCGCAGCCACTTACATTCCCAGAATCCGGGGCCACAGGGTCAAACTGCAGTCACACCCTCCCAGATAGTGGATAGCTTCAGGGACTATTGCCACTCGCTGAATAATTTGGGGCAAAAAGGCTACTCCTTGGTTGACGCAGAGCCACCGGAAGCCGTTGTGACCTATGTAAATAGCACGCCCCTTCCAGTGATGTCAGAGGAGGAGGCGGTGGCTCTGGAGGTACCTCACAAGAGGTGGCCAAGGCAATCAAGGAGACGCCGCAGGGTAAAAGCTCTGGGGCTGATGGCTTTAACCCTAAATTTTACAAGCAGCTCGGAGCTGAGCTAGTGCCATTTCTGACTAGGGTCTTTAATTCTGTTGGGCCTGAGTGCGGGTTCCCTAAACAGTCGTTGGAGACAATTACATAGGTCCTTCCCAAGCCTGGGAAGGATCCTTCGGTGTGCAGCAGATATAGGCCGATCTCCCTGATCAACATTGATATCAAGTTATATGCCAAGATTTTGTCTTCCAGGCTTGGGCCACTTCTCCCAGGCCTGATAGACTTGGATCAGGTTGGATTCGTGCCTGGGCGGGAGGCTCGGGACAACACCAATAAACTCTTTGACCTCCTAGCGTACGCCAAGGCTGAGGGGACTGAGGCATGCCTTCTCTCGTGTGATGCGGAGAAGGCATTTGATAGGGTGGACTGGTTGTTTCTCAAGGCGTCCCTTCAGCAGATTGGTGTTGGCCCGATACTCCTGTCCAGGATCTTGGCTTTGTACTTTGAACCTACGGCAAAGGTGAGGGTGAACGGCCTCCTATCCTCCTCCCTTAGGATCAGCAATGGCACTCGGCAAGGTTGCCCTTTGTCTCCGTTGCTGTATGTAATCACTATGGAGCATCTTGCTGTGGCCATTAGACAGAACCTGGATATTAGAGGGATAACAGTAGGGGAACGGGAGTATAAAGCATCTTTATATGCTGATGACTTACTTCTACACTTAACTTCTCCATTAACTTAGTTTCCAGCGGCTCTTAAGGAGTTTCAGACCTTTGGTCAGGTCGGCAACTTCAAAATCAACTATGCTAAGTCAGAGGCCCTTAACATATCTCTCCCCAGACAGACCGTAGAGCAGCTTAAATTTAATTTTGCTTTTAAGTGGCAACCCCACTCAATAAAATATCTCGGGGTACAGATCCCCTTGGACCTTTCGCGGCTATATGAATTAAATTGCTCTCTTTTGCTTCTAAGGATGGTGTGCTGCCTTTTCAGGCTAGTTCAGTTATAATTGCTCTTAGGAGTGTATTACTTATAGTTGTGTAGTGCACCACTGCCATCTACTGGCAGAAGGTATAACAGTTCTACCTTTCAGTGAATTCCTTAGACAGGAAGTAACCTTTGCTACAGGAAGTTCTCTTCAGCCATTTTAGATTTTCATTCTCTATGGATGCAGCAGATATTTTCCTCTCCCAGAAGGTTTGAGACATCATCACCTGTAAGTGCCTTTCTGTTATGTCATTATCATCTATGCTGACTAGTGTTTCATGTGTACTGATATGCTGTTATTGGATTGTATTGCAGTTTCACAATTAAAGAATATATACTGAAGAAAATATATATATACTAATAAAACAGTATAAAGTTGGATTCCTTTGGTGAACAATACAAGCATGGGCTTCTGTTTACTGAGATCTCCGACAAGTGTTTAGCTGTCCGTTTAGAATCACACACAGTCATTGCTTTGAGAGCGGAACAGACGGTAAATGACCTGACCCCCTATGATAAGCGATTCTTCACTTGGTTTGGAAGGATCAATGTGCTGAAGATGGACATCCTTCCCAAATTTTTGTATACCTTCCAAACGGTACCTATTCACTTGCCTAGTAGTTTCTTTAGGAAACTGAAGACGGATTTTCTAAGATTTGTATGGGGGACAGGGAAGCCTCGTATAAGATTTAGCACATTGACAAGGCTCAAATCTGATGGTGGAGCCGGCCTTTCGGACCTTCAGACATATCATAAAGTGGTTATGGTGCTCCGTATACTGGATTGGGCCCTAAGGGACGGAGGGAAGCAGTGGGTAAAGATGGAAAAGGCTATTTCTCCTGTGAATATGATCTCACTACCCTAGGGGGGCGTACTTCCCAGGCAAACAAGGGAATCTCTTCCATTTCTGGCAGGACAGTTCCTGCTGGTCTGGGATAAAATGTCTAGACGGAGCTCCATAATCAATAGACCGGGGCCCCTGACTCCTCTCTTTGACAACTACTCTTTTACACCTGGCGTGCGGGTTAGGAGCTTCTTAGTTTGAGAGGCCTCATCTAATGTAACTATGGGACACATTTTGGTATGAGACGGACTTCCCACACTCGATGAGTTAAGGGAAAGGGCCCCGGGACAATATGTCACATGGTTTCTCCATAGGCAATTGAATGCTTTTGTGGCAGCTCACAATCTGGTGGAGCGGGGTAGACGGCCACTGACGCAGTTGGAACATGTCCTCACACAAGCTCCTCCCGAAGATCACGCAATCGCTGTTCTGTATCGAACCTTGCTGCCTGCTATGCATGATTCCCCACGCCGGGATTCATACGGAGATGGGAGGAGGATTTGGGGATGTTCATTTCCGAAGAGGAGCTTACTAAAATATATTTGTTTACCCATAAACTAGCGGTCCCAAGCATAGCTCAGGAAAGGAACTTTAAGGTCCCAGCTGATTTGACCAAGTTTGACCCTTCATGCTCTGATAGATATTGGAGATGCCTAGAGGGGCGGGGTAACATGGTCCATATTTGGTGGGGCTGTCTGTCAATCAAGGCCCCCTGGGAGAAGGTTTTGGCTATATACATCTCAGGGGAGTCGGTGCAGAACTCCCCGCAGGTGGCCCTGCTGTCCTTGCTTCCCGGCTCACTCTCCCGTGGCAAAAAGGGGGTACTGCAGCATTTCCTGACAGCAGTGAGAGCAGTCATCCTGAGACGATGGAAATCAACAGCCTCGCCATCTCTTGTTGAATGGGTTCGGGAGTTGGAGGCCATTCGTCGAATGGAGGAGTTGATTTCAGACTCTGAAGGCTCCTGGGAGAGCTATGGGATGAGGTGGGTCGGATGGCTGGACTACAGGGACACTCATCTAGCGCAGGAGACATCATAGGTGGTCATGCGTCGGCACGCCCCTGCCCACGGTAGTACTTGCAGTGTTCCTGCATATGCTTCGGTACGTGTCCCTACTCCTGCCCTTGCCCTGGGAACTACTCATCCCCAATCCTTCCACTGCTTCCGCAATCCTGTCCCTCAATCTTCCTACTTCCTTCTTCCTCCTCCCTTCCCCCCCTTTCCCCTTCCCTCCTTTTTTCCCCTTCTCGTTTCCTTCCTTCCTTGCATGTCCTTGCTGTTCTGCGTCTTCCGGGCCGTCCGGCTCCCTCCCTCTGCCCTCTGGATCCCCGCCTCTCCTAGGAAAGGAAACGTGTGTTGGGTCTTGGTGTGAGCGGACAGCCTCTATATCCTTTTGGTCGGCAGGTTTGGAATAAAGGAGACTGTGAAATCTGGGGCGTTGTACCCACGACCGAAATATCATATAAAAGGTTAACCGGAGTGTAAGCTGGATCATATTTATAGGGGTTGGGTGGGGTTCTGCTGGGTGGGTGGGAGGGATGTGCCCATTGCTTATGATATGTCATTGTACTGTATGTACATGTGGACGTAGAGGGCGACATGTCCTTGATCTTCTGTCCTTTTGTATTAATGTTCTGTACTGTTTCCTTTATATGATGTAAACTGAATAAAAAGATATTGAACTAAAAATATTTAAAAGTGAAAACTCTGGACAAAATTTCTGTAAAAGAAATAACACCAAATAACCCAAAAAAAAATACAGCCCCCACCCAAAAATACCACTCAAGGTTGTGACGTCTTTCCTAACTTATTTCTCAATGGGCAGTGTATTCTCTGCAGGTCCGTTGGGTCGGGGGCACATATCTGGTCTGGCGGTTATTACAGCTGCCACACCAGCATGTAAAGTGAAGCATTTATACTACAGAGGCAGAGGAGAGGGGCATGGAGGGGAATTTTTTGGGGAATCCCCTTCCATGACCCTCCCCTCCAGTGAGTCACATGGGAGAGATTTTACAGAGGCTCCACCTCTGTAGTATAAATGCACCTGTCATTAGGCTTGGCTGGATGGCAAGGAGGGAGATGTCAGTAGATGTCAAATGTTGACAGCAGTGGCTATATGGGGCAGGGGGGCCCGCAAGCCAGTTGCCTGACATGTCAAGATTGATGACTTGATGAAACTGCTGCCCCATTACCCACACTCCCACCAGCCAAAGGAGCTGAGCCTATTGCCACTTATCATGGGCTCTGTGTATTTCCAGGGTGGCCCCAGAAGAGCAATGCAACTATGCTGCTTCAGTGAAGTTTCTTTTTTAGGATGGCTCCCTCAACAAAAAAAAACATGCCCTTCCCCAAAAGCTTTACCAACCCAATGTACCAAGAATAGGGGCTGTCAAGTCAGGGCTTAAGGACCAAACAGCCAGTCCCTGGCCCTACTATTTACCAGTCCAGTTTCCCTTCTGCACAGGTATGGTGCTCTTCCAGGTGTGCTGGGGATCTACCTTCAGGTCCCGCTAGAATCTGAAATGAAAAGGGACATACATCCCTCCACCAATGTGATATAAAAGCGTCTCTTCCTGGTGGCTCACTATTAGTCTTGATGGAACACCAAGGAAGGCAGTGCCCCCCACTACAGACGCTGAAGGTTGGCTGCAATAGCCTTTCTCCGGCAGCAGAAAATCACAGCCATCGTATCAACCAAAAAGACCTTCATGGAGGATGTTGTTCATTGGGGGATGCGATGGCAGTGAGTTGTTTCTTTTATTTGTAACTGTTTGTCAATTGATAAGGGGTCCAGGACACCCCTGTACCAGTTCACAGCATAGTGATGGCCGGCAGGCGGCATACCAGATAATTTAACCAAGATTTGGGTCAAAACTAACTTTGGCCCAGATCTAAAGCCCACCACTAAAGGACCTTTGATATTTTAGTTATATTTACCCCAGCATTTTAGCTCTTCCTATTCAGTAGAACTGAACTAAAACAGAAAAGAGGCAAATTTAGCTCATCACTCATTTCACTCCTATAAAGTATAATTTATGAATATTAATAATCATAATTGCAGCAGTAACCTTATTTTTCTCTTTGTAAATCCCAAGTCTGTTCATCTTCAAAATCATGTGTGCTGCAAAAGCCAAACTATAGACTGCCATATGCATGGAGTAAAAACTTGGATAATTCAAATCAGGTAAGAGAAAATTGTTTAAGTGGCTTAATTTCATGGAGCAGTGTTTTTCAGGTAGGTTGAAGTATGACTGGAATATGGCTTTTCTTGAAGGATTTATATTAGTACACCCTGAATAAAAGTAGCGGATATCCTCAAGTATAGGATTATAACCAATATTGTAATTATCAAAGCTCCTTCTTAGTCCTGGGACTTCCTTTTCAGGCCGCATAACAATCAAACTACAATTAATCACTGGTAAGAATTCAGACCCCAAATGAAAGCTGTCAATCCATGATTCGTGGAGGATCAAAGTAATGTTTTGCAAAACAACTTCTAATCCAGACAAAATGTTATAATGAACAAAATATTTTCCGCAAATGATGATCACCCTGGCTGTTGATTTTTGAATGATTTTAACTTTCTCTTTATTTGCCTTGGTATCGCTGGAAAGTTTGATGACGTAGGCAATACAGATACTGTTCCTAGTCATCTCTTTTGTCAGTTCCCGTAGTTCCGATTCTGCACTGTCATCATACGGGGTGATAATTCCCACCCAGTTCCAGTCAAATTTCTTCAGGCAATAAATAATGGCTTCACTGCGAAGGTGATCGGTTGAGACAACTTTAAGACCAGTACTAGTTACCATAGAAGCACTGGTCTCGTAATTGATCTAAAAAAAATTATCAGTTATAGTTATTATTTTTGGTATAGATGAGCGAACTGAACCCCCCGAACTGAAATTCGTTCCAAACTTTGTGCTGTATTTTATGCCGCACGAACGCAAGTTTCCCATAGGTTCAGTGAATGATGAAGAGCCTACTACATGTGTATTAGAGCACCCAAAATGTCAAAGACACATGAACAGTAAGCAGGAACCATACATTAGAAAACCACCCTGTGATGTCACAAAGGCCCTGCCAATATAAAATATAGAGCACAAGTACACAGCCGCTATTGCTGCTTCCTGAGTCCTGATTACAACATTGAGCAGAGATGAAGCTGCCATTAGGTAGAGACAGGGAAAGAATATGTGCAAAAAAATATAAAAATAAAACAGTTTTTTACAATTTGTAGTGTTTTTTTGTAATTGAAATGTAAATGTAAGTTTGTCAAAAAATCTTCATACATGTATTGGCAGACACCCTTTCCTTCGCAGGAGACTCCCCCAAACTGAAACAGCGCTTTAGGAGATAAAATACAACTGCTATGGTGCCTTGCAGTTTTTCAAGAAAACAGCTCTTTACATTTAAAATACTACCAAAAGTACACACCTCAATATTTCTAGGCATACCAGGATTGTTGATGTGGGCACAGTTTTCTGGAAGTAATCCCTTAATGAATTATTTGGTTGCACAGAGTTTCCCTAGCAGAATCAAAGACACAAGGTCAATCTGAAAAAGCAAGGTCCCCTGAACAGAACAATAACCAACATGCATAGGTACTGTGAAGGGAAGAGTTGCCAAACTCCCCAAAGTAAAGCATGTGTGTAAGGGTAATTT
This sequence comes from Gastrophryne carolinensis, assembly GCA_027917425.1. Classification (NCBI taxonomy): domain Eukaryota; kingdom Metazoa; phylum Chordata; class Amphibia; order Anura; family Microhylidae; genus Gastrophryne; species Gastrophryne carolinensis. The sequence goes on along the minus strand of CM051234.1, from coordinate 643,900,658 downwards.
TACTTGAAAATTTCAGCTCTGCACTTTTCTACCAAAGCAACCACTTACATTTGGAATATCCTCCACAAATCATATATTCTCTAAAAGTACACACGTTACACATTAAGCTTTCTAATTGGACCCAGCTTGTTGTAGTGGGCTCAATTTCTTTAGAATTAATTCCTCAAAGAATCCTTAGGTTGCACAGGATTTCCTAAAGCAGAATAAAAAACACATTTCTTAAAAAATCAATATGCAAACAAAGAAAAAAACAAGCTAAATCTGAAAGCACAAGTTTCCCCGAGCAGTCCCTAGAACAGTAACCAACCTGCATAGGTAATTTTAACCCTTTTATTTGTCAGCCTAATTGAAATTTTGTCACCCTCTGTTGACAGGTCATTTTTTCACCATTTTGTGCTGTGATTTTTACAGGAATTTCCAGGAAAAATATATATTATTTTTTGCAGAAGAGTTTAGGCTTTAGCATTTTAAGGCTTAAAAATTTGCAAAATTATGTGGGGTCCCCCCTACCCAGCATAACCAGCCTGGGGACCAGCTATGCAGGGCTTGTAGAACAGGGTGCAAAGGCCAGCCTCTGTGGCCCCCCGCCTTGCAGGGTACAAGCCCCACAGGCTAAATGGTCCCTGGACCCTTCTGCCCCCCTGGGTTATGGGGAGGCAGGTAATAGGGATCCTTACCAGTTCAAAAAGGGTTACATGTAAAAAAAAAAACAGACAGAAAAAAAATACTTTATTATTATTTTTATTTTCATACTTATCTCCCATCTATCCCAGAGCACTGTGTCCCATGCTGATCACTTGGCTTCTGCTCTCCTGCTGCTATAAAAGCCTTTTATACCTGCTGGGTGACAGGTAGCAAAGGGTTAATTTGAAAAAAAATGACATAGTGCCCCTCTCCAGGGGTGGGGGACCCCACTTTTTCCGATTGTAAGGGTTAAAAACCCCTAATAATAAAAAAGAAAATGGCGTGAGGCCCTCCCTACCCAGCATAACCAGCCCGAGGATCAGCTATGGAGGCTTGTAGAACAGAGCACAGGGGCCAGCTGACTACAAGCCCCAAAGTCTAATATCCCCGGTCTCTTTTGCCTGCCCAGAGGCCCCCCCCCCCCGGTGAAGAGGAGATATGGCATCCAAAGCGTGGGTGGGTTTTTTGCCCCCTCCTAAAGCCAGAAGAGCCCTGCAGGGTGAAGAGAAAACCCGGCCAGTGTGAACGAGGGGTCAGGTGAGTGTTTTTTTACATTTTATTTTATACTAGCAGGGGCAAGAACCAGGCCCATAGGCCCTACGGGCTTGGCACTTAACAGTAGTAGAAGAAAAACCATAGGGCTTACAGGCTTGGCACTTAAAGAATCTGTGCAGGTTATTATACAGGAACAGGGTATATATATATATATATATATATATATATATATATATACTGTATGAACACATATATATTATACCATATTAGCTACGCAATATAACAGACCCCCAAAGTCACAGGGACAGCCGAATGTCGAGGGGACACATATAGAACAGTATTGCAAATGCTGTACTGGGACATTGCAATTAGTCCTCTGTGTACTTCAGTTTTGAGGGTGTAATTAGCTTTTTGTTAGTCTTATTGTAGTGTGAATAACACAAGGGCAGCCGAATGCCACTTCTATCCTGAATTTGCCACTCTCCTTCAATCCTTCTCTCCTTGTTCCCAAAAGGTATTGACAGGCTTCTCCTCTTACTCTCAACTGCTGTTCAGTGATGAAGAAGGTTGGGAGGATAATCAGTGGGTGGAGGCTAGCAGTGATGTTGAGGAGCTCTTTAGCCACAAAGCAATCCTCATGAGAGCCAAGGAGGGGCACATTCAGGTGGAGCCAAAGGGACACTGTGCCAGGCAATTGAGGGAGAAAGCAGTTGTAGTGAAACCTGCATAAATGACGATGTAGCTTTCTGCACGTTGCAGCCGGGTTATGAGGTAGCATTATCACCATCAGTGGACAATGGCTAAGGGCTGCAGCATGCCCCCAACCCAGCATGATGGCGGCCACTGGAGATCTCAAGAAATAATGTGGAAGGGGTTCACTGGTACCCCTGAGCAGCAGAAGCAAACATCCACTAATATGTGCTAGTGGCTTCAGTTTTTCTTTCACAATTTAGAGGCTGTGTATACACTTCTAATATAGGCAATAGTTCTCTTTGTGCACCCTTGGAAGGACACAACAGTGCTGCTTGGGAGAATTGTGGGATGTTATGCAGCAGGTTCCCCCAACCACTGCATCTCACAGCATGCAGCACAATATCAGTGCTCCTCAGTCTCTGCTGCAAGTAGCAGCCTGTTTGTCCCATCCAACTCCATCTCCTCTATTGCTCCTAATCCTTCTCAATCAAGAAAGCAATCATTGCTTGAGGCAATTGCAGGAAGACAGCAGTATGCCTGCATTCATCCAATGCCAAGGTGCTAGTGCTACAGGTAGTAGTCTCCTCACAAGACCTGATGGCTTGTGCCCACACAAAGTGGAGAGTCCCTAGCAGGCATTAGGCATTATTTCTAAAAAAAACAGCACCATTCCTGCACTGCATCATGCAGAATAAGGTATGCCAGTCATTGGGTCTCTTGGTCTCAAACCATGTGCACTTCAGCGCCGACATGTGGAGCTTTAACTATGGGCATAGGCAGTATATATGTGTCATGGCAGTGGTGTCTCCGCAGTGCAATTGTGGGCTTTCTGCATCTTCTTCCTCCACCCTTCACCCTCTTCACTCTCTCAACTGAGCTCAGAGCTGGATGAAGTGGTGGTGGTGGAGCTGGAGGAGCTCAATGCTCCACATCACTAGGTGCTTATCTGGCAGCGAGGAGCATAAGGAGCAGGAGAATGAGGTGGTGGATGAGAAGGACCCCAGGACCCTTTGGCAGTATTCTATGGAGAGAACAGGTGCTCAAGTCCCTCATGCAAATGGCTGTTTGCCTGCTTGTGTGCTTTCATAGTGACATATGCATTTAAGGCATTCACCAGAGGGATGACTTCTGGCTGGCAACATTGGTACTCCCTTGGTACTGCAGCAACATTTGTCTTGATCGTTCACCTTCATAGAGAGATGCCAACATGGAGTACTACTGTGAGTTACTGTGTAGTTGCTTGGTCGAGGACTAGTAGCGTAAACAGGCATCATCGTTAAGAGGTCCAGGACCCTAAGGAATTCTGGACAGGGAAACTGGATATCTGGCCATTGCTGGCAGGGTTAGCCATGTCCATGCTATAATGCCCAGTCAGCAGTGGGGCATCCAATATTGTATTTTGTGTAGCAGGGGCTAGCATTCATACAGATGAAACAGACCTAATTCTCCTCACTAGAGCATTGATCACCAAGGATTGGAGTACATTGGGGTTGATTCAGAGCCTGTCGGGAAAACTCAATTATTTTTTAGGAGAGCAAACTGCCACTCATTTCATTGTTACCAGGTAGACAATGAATAGCAGTTTTATCTCCTACAAAAGAAGTGAGTTTTCTCATCAGGCTCTGCATCTACCCCAGGGACTAATTTGCCTGGTGCCAAACCTCACTATATTACAAAAGTTCATTAGAGATTTCTCTCGTCTTCCATTCCGGGATACAAAAGTTCATTAGAGTAATTGATGTTAAGTCTGCTTCCATTCTCAAATGGCTGTATACTTGGGGTCACAGAGAGTTCCTCTGTTTACCCTCCTCCACTGGCTTTCAGAGGGCTAATAGAAACTGTTGCTGGTGCTTCATTTACCTTCCTATACTGGCTGAAAGAGGCCTAAGGGGTTTAGAGAGACTGCTACTGTATTTAGCCTCCGCCACTGACTTTTACTGTTTTTAGGGATTTAGAGAGAATGATACTGGTGCTACCCACCTCCACTGGCTGTCACAGGTCTAGAGGACTCAGACTGCTGCTGATACCCTGCTCCGAGGACTGTCACAGGATTTAGGGGCTCAGTAAGAATACTACTGCTGCTGTTACCCACCTCCACTAGCTTTAACATGCCTAAGGGTCTCAGAGAGACTGCAGAAGTCTCAATGATTTTCTAAAGCCTTTGACAGCCAATGGAGAGGAGTAGTATCAGCAGCAGTTTCATTGAGTCTCTAAGGCCTGTGACAGCCAGTGGAGAAGGGTAGCAGCAGCCATCACTTTCTCTTAGTCTCCAAAGCCTGGGCGATGACAGCCAGTGGAGGAGCTAGCAACTGCAACAGCCTCATAGAGCCCCTAAGACCTTTGAAAGTCAGTGAAGGAGGGTAGCATCTACAGGAAACAGTCTCATTGTTTCCCCCTAAGGCCTGACAAAGCAAATGTAGGATTGTGACAGCAGCAGCTGTCCCATTGAGTCTTTAAGCCCTGTGACAGCCATTGGAGGAGGGTGACAGCAGCGGCAGTCTCATTAAGTCTCTAAGGTCTGTGACAGTCAGTGAAGAAAGGTAGCAGCAGCAGAAGTCTTATTAAGCCAAAATGGCTCGTGACAGCCAGTGGAGGATGGTAAAAGCAGCAGAAGTCTCATAGATTCCCTAATGCCTGTGACAGAGCGGGGGTAGCATCAGCGGCAGTCTCATTGCATTCCAAATGCATGTAAAAGTCAGTGGAGGGGGCTTGCAGCATCAGTAGCCTCCCTGGCTCCCTTAGGCTTGCAACAGCGATTGGAGGGTGATAGCAGCAGCAGCAGTCTCTCTAAGTCTCTAAGGCTTCTGACAGACTGCAGGAAGGTGACAGCAGAAGTCTCTCTACCTTTCTAAGGCCTGTGAAAGCCAGTGGAGGGGGAGGCAGCAGCAGCAGTCTCTCTGAGTATCTTAATCTTGTGACAACCAGTGGAGGAAAGTGACAGCAGCAGAAGTTTCATGGAGTCTCTGAGGCCTATGTCTAGGGATGGGCAGATACCTTGCGGGTTCCTGCCCCCGAAGCCATCCAAAGCCATATTAATTGAAATCTGTGCGAGGGTTTAGCATTCAGGCCAGACCCAGAAGAAGGATGAACAGCTGCCAAGCCCTCCCTCCATTGGCCAGATAAGACACGATAACTAGCTACGTGTCCCAGCGCCATTGCTGCACTGATTTAGAGAGGGAGAAGTTCCTGAGAACTGCCCTTTTCATGGCAGACTATAGACAGATAGAGCAGCTGCAGTGAGGGCTAGAGTAGGGTTGGACTCACTACTACTGCACAAATACCACTAGCTTGTTAATGATTTGGGTGCCCCCTTATCCCACATTTACCTTTAACCCTTTCAGTACCAAGCACATAGATTCTGTCAGGAATCGCTTACCTGGGCCCCGTTCCAGCGCTGTCCCCGGGCGGCAGGCCGCAGCAGCAGCTCCCGCTCGGCGGCCATGGCGGCTGGCGCGTCCTCGAGCACGGCCGTCCTCCCTCCTTGTCCCCGCCTCTCTCTGCCTCATGCTCCCGCGCCCGTTCTTCATATGCCCTCCAGCGGCGCTGCTCTCAGCACGTCCGCCGGAGGCAGCTGTGTTAGAGCCTGCGGGCTCAGCCAGGGGAGGAATTCCTCCCTCTACCTTCTGAGTGGGCCAATGAGCCCTAGTGTTGTTCTTTGGGCCAATGAGCCCAGGTAGGGATAGTTACACTCCCCTATTGTTTCTGGCCAATCCTGGCTGGTATCCTACGTTGCACCAATCATGTCCCTGTCCCTCTTTCCTCAGTCATGTCTGTCCCTATAAAACTGTAGTCCAGCATTCACTCAGTGCCTGTGATAGCGCCTCGTACCTAGTTTTGACCTCTGTGTATTCGTTATTGATTCCTGTTGCCGACCCCCGCCTGAACCGACCAATCTTGATCTGAACCTCTGTTGCCGACCACCGCCTGAACCGACCATTCTTGATCTGAACCTTGACCACGAGTTGCCTAATCCTTTGTACTGCCACGATCTCTGTCTTCTTGTTGTCGACCTCTGGCCTGTCTCTGGACTTCCACTACTAAAGCTCTAGCCATTAGGTTCTCCAGACCTCCTACCAATAAGCTCTCATCCTTTGAGCCATTGAAGTCCTGGGGGCAACCGATCCCGGGCAGGCATATTCTGCGTCCCGGCAAGCGGGGGCTCCTACAGGTGAAGCTGGCTGCGGAGATTGGGGGTTGAGGGCTTATCTGGAGGGCTGGAGTTACCCCGAGCGTGACATTATCACAGGCCCCACAAAAATGGATGACCTGGTACAGCAGGTGCAGGCTATGGCCACTGCGATTAATCAACTCGCTCAAAGAGTGGCCACTCAGGAATCCCGTCAATCACCTGCCTCCTCAGTACCACCTCACGTCTCTGAGCCGAAGATCCCGCTACCTGAAAAATTTTTTGGAGATCGTGTCAAGTTTTCCAATTTCAAGAATGCCTGCGAACTTTATTTCAAGTTGAGACCCGTCTCTTCAGGCACCGAGACCCAGCGAGTGGGCTTGGTTATTTCTTTACTTCAAGGAGACCCTCAGTCCTGGGCTTTTAGTCTGCCTCCCAATGATGCAGCCTTACATTCTGTCACAGCCTTCTTTATTGCCATGGGCATCTTGTATGCTGACCCTGACCAGCAATCCACGGCCGAGAATAGGCTTCGGGCCTTAAAGCAAGGGCGAAACTCGGCCGAGGACTACAGTGCGGAATTCCGCCGCTGGGCCGTAGAATCTAGATGGAATGACCTGTGCAGCCAATTCCGGGTGGGGCTGTCGGAAAGCATCAAGAATGCGTTGGTGAATTTCCCCCCACCGACGGACTTGGACCAATTGATGCAGGTCTCCATTAAAATTGACCAGCGTCTTAGAGAGAGGGCTAGGGAGAGAGCCAGGGCTCCCACATCCCTCAGGTCCTTCCCGAACCCTAATTCCCCGGTTGCCCGTGGAGAGAGTACACCATCACAGGAGGAGCCTGCCTATCCCAGGGTGAAAAGCAGCGTAGGCGTTCCTTGGGGTTATGCCTTTAATGGGGGGAACCCGGGACATTTTGCTGGGTCTTGCCCAAACAAGGGGAAACTGGCGGAAAACTCCCACACCTAGATCAGGGAGAGAGTGCTGATCTAGGTGAGTCAGTTTGTTACTCTCGCCTGAATAAGATGCTAGTGCCTGTAGACCTTTATTGGGGCTCCTCCAAGCAGACTGTGTCTGCCTTTATCGACAGTGGAGCTGCGGGTAACTTTCTCGATAGTGGCTCTTCCCACTCCGAGTTCATAGAATTCTTTATTTTTGACTGTCCAGAAACTCCCGTGGTCTTGGGATACCCCTGGTTGCAACTCCACAACCCCATGTTAGATTGGCAAGCTGGGGAATTGATTAAGTGGAGTAACCACTGCAAGGGACATTGTTTCTCTACGGTCCTCAGAAGTGTTCAGATGTTGCCCCAGGGGTTGCCTCAGCCATATGCGGACTGGGCTGATGTTTTCTCGGAACGATCAGCAGATACTCTTCCTCCGCATCGGGCCTACGACTGCCCCATTGACTTGCTCCCCGGAACGATTCCCCCTAGAGGGAAGATTTACAATCTCACCAGGCCTGAGGAGCAAGCAATGAGGGAGTACATTGCCGAGAATTTGAGTAAGGGGTTTATCCGCCCCTCTACTTCACCTGCGGGGGCCGGATTCTTTTTCGTGGAGAAAATGGATGGTGGTCTGAGACCTTGTATTGATTACCGAGCCTTGAATAAAATCACGGTTAAAAACAGATATCCTTTACCGTTGATTGGGGATTTGTTCAATCAAATTGTAGGAGCCCGAATCTTTTCCAAGTTGGATTTAAAGTGGACCAACACCCAGGATTTTGACTATCCTGGGTCTTGGTCCACTTCGGTGGGGCACCCCCGATCGGGGTGCCCCGCTGTGTGAAACCCCCCCGATCACCCTAAAAACTCACCTCTCCCCGCTCCCAGCGCCGACGGACAAGCGATTTGACAGCCGCTTGTCCGTGGCTCCTCCACCGCCGCCTCCCGCACGTCCCTCTTGACGCGCGCGCCCCCGCTCCGGCCATTCACAGACGGCCGGCGCGAGGGCGCGCACGCCTAGAGGGGCGCGAGGGAGGTAAGGGGGTTTGGGGGTTTTGGGGGGGTTTCACCCCACGGGACATCCCGATCTCGGATGTCCCGCGGGGAGGGAGGTGATCGGCCCGGGAATCTTATAGATCACCCGAGGGTGATGGTCCACTTTAAGAGGGGCTTACAATTTGATTCGTATCCGGCAGGGGGTTGAGTAGAAAACGGCATTTAATGTGAAAGACGGCCATTGTGAGTATCTAGTCATGCCCTTTGGCCTTTGTAATGCACCAGCCGTCTTCCAAGATTTTGTAAATGACATATTCCGAGAGTATCTAGGTAGATTCGTAGTCATCTACCTGGATGATATTCTAATTTTTTTGAATTCTTTGTTGGAGCATAGACGTCATGTCAAGTTGGTACTGCAGAAACTAAGGGAGAACAATTTATATGCTAAACTTTCCAAATGCATGTTTGAGGTCACCACTGTTCCCTTCCTGGGGTATGTAATTTCCAACCAGGGTTTAGAGATGGATACGGAGAAGGTTTCAGCGGTGCAGGATTGGGTTCAACCTAAAACTCTGAAAGAATTGCAACGTTTTCTTGGGTTTTTTTTATTTTTATCGGCGTTTTATCAAGGGCTTTTCCCATGTTGTAGCACCTCTTACCAACCTTACTCGTAAGGGCGCCTTTACTGTCAACTGGTCTTCCTCTGCCTGCGAGGCCTTCTTGACTTTAAAACGGGCCTTTACTTCGGCACCTGTGTTAGCTCATCCAGATGTTAATAAACCTTTTATTATTGAGGTTGATGCTTCTGAGTTGGGTGTGGGGGCAGTTTTGTCACAATACTCCAGTCATCCTGAGCGTCTACATCCTTGCGCCTACTTTTCGTGAACATTTAGTACAGCGGAGCAAAACTACGATGTAGGAAACAGAGAATTATTGGCGGTTAAACTGGCCTTTGATGAGTGGCGTCACTGGTTGGAGGGTTCTTTACATCCGATAACCGTCTATACAGATCACAAAAATCTCAAGTACATCGGCTCAGCTAAGAGACTGAACTCTCGTCAGGCACGTTGGGCATTGTTTTTCTCGCGCTTTAATTTTATAATTACATTCAAGCCAGGAGTTAAAAATTCTAAGGCGGATGCCCTATCCCGCATGTTCGGGGAATGTAAAGATCGGGGTGATATGGGTGGACCAATTTTGCCTGTTGGCTGTGTGGTAGGGGCATTGCTTCCTGATCTTTCTAATTCCCTGGCGCCATTCCAAAATTAATCTCCTGTAGATGTACCTTTGGGATGTCAGTTTGTACCGCCGCACCTGTGCCCTGATGTAATTCGCAAATTTCATGATGCAAAAACTGCTGGTCACCTGGGAAATCGTAAGACATTCATTTTAGCCCGACGCCATGTGTGGTGGCCTACTATGCGACGTGATATTTCTACCTTTATCAGCGCATGTTCTGTTTGTGCGCGAAGTAAAGGGGTACACAAGGCCCCTAGTGGGGGTTTGGTTCCACTTGAGGTTCCTAAAGAACCATGGACTCATATCTCTATGGATTTCATTGTAGATTTGCCTCCCTCCCATGGGAACACAGTGATTTGGGTGGTCGTTGACCGTTTCAGTAAGATGGCACATTTTATTCCACTTTCAAAACTACCGTCGGCTCCTGAGCTTTTGCGATTATTCATCTCGCACATTTTCCGTATCCATGGCATACCGTCTAATGTCGTTTCTGATCGGGGTGTGCAATTTACTTTGCATTTTAGGAGGAATTTCTGTTCGCGCTTGGGGATCCAGATATCTTTGTCATCTGCGTACCATCCTCAGACTAATGGGCAGACTGAGAGAACTAATCAAAGTCTGGAACAATACTTAAGATGTTACATTTCTGATGCTCAAGAGCAATGGTCAGACTTCATTGATTTTGCAGAGTTTGCGTACAATAATGCGCCGAGTGAAAGCACTAAAATGTCCCCATTTTTCTGCAACTTGGGAAAAAATCCCAGAGCTTCTTCTCTCTCAGGGTCACCTTCTGATTTACCAGCATTGGAAGAGTGGCTTCAAGAGCGGAAAGACATCTGGGTGCGCGTCCAGGAGACTTTAAAAACTACTGTTTTGAGATATAAGAAATTCGCCAATCGCCGCAGGTCTCAGGAACCCGTCCTTCAGGTGGGGGACCTCGTTTGGGTTTCCATTAAGAACATTGCTCTCCGGCAGCCTTCCAGTAAATTGGGCCCCAAGTTTATTGGTCCTTTCCCCATTATTAGGAAGCTGAACAATGTAACCTTTAACCCTTTCGCTGCCAGCCTACCTGAAGTTTTCGTCACCCTTGGTGCCAGACCATTTTGCACTATTTTGCGCTCCCCATGTTCATATGATTTTTGAAGGGATTTCCAGGGATTTCCCAGGAAAATGATATATTGTTTTTTTCAGCATAGTCTGGGCTTTAACATGAAATGTCTTGTTTGTCATTTTTTAGGTGTATTTTCAATATTCTTGGGTGAAATATGTGCAAAAAAATAAAAAATCTATTTTTTACAATTTGTAGTGTTTTTTTGTAATAAAAAATGTAAGTTTGTCAATAAAATCTTATTGCGTGTGAAACCCCAATTTCTCCCGGTTACAGCGATACCACATATATATAGGTAGACACCCTTTCCTGCCCAGGAGACTCCCCCAAACTGAAACAGCGCTTTAGGGGATTTTCAGAAAAAAATACAACTGTGATATGCGCTATGCGCACCTTGCAGTTTTTCCAGAAAAACAACCCTTTATATTTGAAATACCCCCAACAAACTATATATTCTCTGGAAGTACACACCTCAAGCTTTCTAGGTGTACCAGGCTTGTTGATGTGGCCACAGTTTTCTGGAAGTAATCCCTCAATGTATTCTTTGGTTGCAAAGAGTTTCCCTAAAAAAAGGATAAAAAAGCAGAATCAAAGCCACATTTTCCTAAAAAAAACTATTTACAAACAAGAAAAAACAAGTATAATCTGAAAAAACAACATCCCCCGAACAGAACAATATCCAACATGCATAGCTACTGTCAAGGGAAGAGTTGCCAAACACCCCAAAGTAAAGCGTGCGCATAACGGTAATTTTTCTTGAAAATTTCAGCTCTGCAGACAAAGTGCGCACCTTGCGATTTTTCAACCAAAACAACCCTTTACATTTGGAATATCCCCCATAAACCATATATTCCCTAAAAGTACACATGTTAAGCTTTCTAAGCGTACCCAGCTTGTTGTAGTGGGCTCATCTTTCTGGAATTAATCCCTCAAAGAATTCTTTGGTTGCACAGGGTTTCCCTAAAAAAATTATAAAAAAGCTGAATAAAAAACACCTTTTCCTAAAATATAAATATGCAAACCAGAAAAAACAAGCTAAGTCTGAAAGCGCAAAGTCCCCCGAACAGAACAATACCCAACATGCATAGGTACTATTAACCCTTTTAATTGCCAGCCTACTTGAGATTTTGTCACCCTCTGTTGACAGGTCATTTTTTCCCCATTTTGCGCCATGTTTTGCGACATTTTTGCTGGAATTTTCAGGAAAATTATATAAATATATTTTTTGGAGCAGAGTTTAGGCTTTAACATGAAATGTATTGTTTGTAAATTTTATTCTGTTTTTTACAATATTAAGTAAAAAAAAAAAAAAAAAAAAAGAACGGTACCACATATTTATCGGTAGCCCCCCCCATTCTTGCCCAGGAGACCCCCCTAACTGAAACAAGTAATTTTTAACATTTACAAATAAAATACAACTACCATCCACACTACAAAGGGTTAAATCAGGAAAAAAAATGACATAGGGTCCCCCCTCCCGGGGACCCCATTTTTGGGGGGATTTTTAAGGGTTAAAAACCCTTAAAAATCCAAAAAAAAAACGACATGGGGTCCCCCTTACCCGAAGTAACCAGCCCGGGACCAGCTATGCAGGGCTTGTAGAAACAGGGCGCAGGGGCCAGCTTTTGTGGCCCCTGGCCCTGCAGGCTACAAAGCCCGCATAGCCCGTGGGCCCAGGCTCTTCTGCCCCCCCCTGGCCTTTGGGGAGGCAGGTCATGGGGGTGCCGGGGGTTAATGGCAAGCCACCCACTAGCGCAGGTGACTTGCCATCCCCCCAGCCTTGTGAACTGGTATAGGGGTCATGGACCCCTTACCAGTTCACAAGGGGTTAAAAGTAAAAAATAAAAACACAGACACATATTTAAAAAAATGACATTTATTATTTTTTTTTTTACACTATACTCACCTCCAATCCTGGGTCCCACGTCGCTGTCCCGCGCCGCTCTCTCAGCGCCGGCATCTGTCAGATGCCGATAGTGATCGGCGCAGGGCGGATGAGAGGAGAGGAGGCTCCGATCGTAGCCTCCTCTCCTCTCACCCGCTCTGCACCGATCACCACCGGCATCTGACAGATGCCGGTGCTTGGGGAGGGTATAGGAGGAGCGGGATGACGTCATCCCGCTCCTCCCACAAAAGGCGGCGGCCATCGCCGCCATTACGAGCGGTGAGGACCCGGAAGAGGGTCCTCACCGAAGCCTGCGGAGCCCAGGGCGGGGATCGGACCCCCCCCGGTGAAGAGAACCCCGTAGTTTCTACGTGCTTGGCACTTAAGTGGAGTGGAAGCAAGCACATAGAAACTATGGGCTTGGCACTGAAAGGGTTAAAGTCCAACTACCTCCGACTATGAAAATTCCTAACTCTTTTCATGTGTCGCTGCTAAAACCAGCTAAGAATAACCCTCCTGCTTGCCCGTCACCAATCTTAGTGGATAATGAGCCGGAATACGAAGTAAACAATATCTTAGATTCATGTAAAGTCCGTAATTCGCTACAGTATCTGGTTGACTGGGTTGGCTACGGTCCTGAGGAGAGGTGCTGGATTGCTGCAAGGGATGTTCAGGCTAGGGCTCTTGTGAAAAAGTTCCATCGGGACAATCCTGGAAAGCCTGTTAAGGGTCCGGAGGCCCCTCGTGAAGGGGGGGGTAGTGTCATGAATCGCTTACCTGGGCCCCGTTCCAGCGCTGTCCCCGGGCGGCCAGCCGCAGCAGCAGCTCCCGCGCCGAGAGGCGGTGGCGTCTGGCGCGTCCTCCCTCCTTGTCCCTGCCTCTCTCTGCCTCGTATGCCCTCCGGCGGTGCTGCTCTCAGCAGGAGATGACAATCGGAAGTGAGTAAAGTAAAAAAAAAAAATTTAATAAAGTCATGTGTTTGGTGTTTTTTTTACTGTTAACCCTTTGTGAACTTTTAAGGGGTCCATGAGACCCCTATACCAGTTCACAAGGCAGGGGACTAGCAAGTCATCTGCGGCTAGTGGGTGACTTGCCATTAACCCCAAGCCCCCCTATTACCTGCCTCCCCAAAGCCCAGGGGCGCAGAAGAGCCCGTGGCCATAGGCTATAGCCTGCCGGCTTGTAGCCAGCAGGGCAGGGGGGCCACCAAGGCTGTCCCCGGGGCCCTGTTCTACAAGCCCCCATAGCTGGTCACAGGCTGGTTATGCTCAGTAGGGGGGACCTCATGCAATTTTCAAACCCTTAAAATCCCCCCCAAAAATGGGGTCACCCTCCTCGGGAGAGGGGGCCCTATGTCATTTTTTTATAATTAACCCCATGTTACCTGTCACCCACCAGGTATAAAAGGCTTTCAACAGCAGCAGGAGAGCAGAAGCCAAAGTGATTAGCGTGGGACACAGTGCTCTAGGATGGAGGGGAGGTAAGTATTAAAAAAAAAACAAATAAATAAAATATTTTTATTCTGTGTCTGTGTGTTTTCTTTTACATTTAACCCTTTGTGAACTGTTAAGGGATCTATGAGAGCCTTATACCAGTTCACAAGGCTCTGGGTCTGGCAAGTCACCTGTGGCTAGCGGGTGACTTGCCATTAACCCTGAGCCCCCCAATTACCTGCCTCCCCAAAGGCCAGGGGGGCAGAAGAGCCCAGGGATATTAGGCTTTGGGGCTTGTAGCTGGCGGGGGATTTTTAGGGGTTTTTAAGCCCCTGGAAAGGGGGACCCCACACCAATTTTTTTAAATTAACTCTTTATAGTGTGGATAGTAGTATTTTATTTGTGAATGTTATAAAGTGCTCTTTTCAGTTTGGGGGGTCTCCTGGACTGGAACAGGGGGGTTACCGATACATATGCGGTACCGTTCTAATCGGGAGAAATGGGGCTATCACATGCAATATGATTATTTTATTTACATTTTTTAGGGAAACCCTGTGCAACCAAAGAATTCTTCAAGGGATTACTTCCAGAAAAATAAGCCCACTACAACAAGCTGGGTACACTTAGAAAGCTTAATGTGTGTACTTTCAGGGAATATATGGTTTATGGGTAGTATTTCAAATGTAAATGGTTGTTTTGGTAGAAAAAGCCCAAGGCGCGCACTTTGTCTGCAGAGCTAAAATTTTCAAGTTAAATTTTTCTTACGCACATGCTTTACTTGTTCTGTTTGGGGGATGTTGATTTTTTTTTAGGAAAATGTAGCTTTGATTCTGCTTTTTTTATTTTTTTTTGGGGAAACCCTGTGCAACCAAAGAATTCATTGAGGGATTACTTCCAGAAAACTGCACCCATGCCAACAAGCCTGGTACACTTGGAAAGCTTGAGGTGTCTACTTCCAGAGAATATATAGTTTGTGGGAGGTATTTCAAATGTAAAAGGTTGTTTTTCTGAAAAACAGTAAGGTGTACAGAGCGCATAGCATAGTTGTTTTTTATCTGAAAATCTCCTAAAGCGCTGATTCAGTTTGGGGGAGTCTCCTGGGCAGAAAAGGGTGTCTTACATATGTGATACCAATGTAACCAGAAAAAATTGGGCTTTTACACGCAATAAGATTTTATTGAGAGACTTGGATTTTTTATTACAAAAAACACTACAAATTGTAAAAATTGATTTTTTATTATTTCTTTGCACATATTTCACCCTAAAAAATGACAAGCAAGACAATTCATGCTAAAGCCCAGACTCTCCTGAAAAAAAAAAAATAATTTCCCTGGGAAATCCCTTCAAAAATCACAGATGAACATGTGGAGCGCAAAATAGTGCAAAATAGTCTGGCAACAAGGGTGACAAGGGTTATGCAGTGGGGGTTTTCATTTAACCACTGCAGTTGTGTGCCCCTTTAACCCATCGTTTCATGTAAGCACTGGGATTTGCTTGCCTCCTTAACCCACATTTTTCTTTTAAGCACTGGTATTTGGGTGCCCACCTAACCCACCTTTTTATTTAAGAATTGGCATTTGTGTGTGGCCTTAAAGTGGACCAACACCCAGGGGGGATCGGCCCGGAAATCTATAAGATTCCCGGACCGATCAGATCCCTCCCCGCGGGGCATCCGAAATCGGGATGTCCCGCGGGGAGGAACCCCCCAGGAGACCCACAAACCTTACCTCAGCCCCGTTCCACCGGCGCATGCGCGAGCCGCGTCTCGCGCTTCCCTCTAGCAGGGCGCGCACCCGCGCCGGCCGTTTGTGAATGGCCGGTGCAGGCGCGCTCCCTGTTAGAGGGAAGCACGAGACGCGGCCTCCAGTGCTCAGAGCCAGCTGAGCTGGTATGCGCGTCCAGGCGGCCTTGGACGCGCATACCACAGCGGCTCTGAGCGCTGTGATTGGCTGGCGCGGTCACGTGGGAGCGGGGAGAGGTGAGTTTTTTGGGGCTTTCTGGGGGGTTTCAGACAGCGGGGCACCCCCGATCGGGGTGCCCCACCGAAGTGGACCAAAACCCAGGATAGTCAAAATCCTGGGTGTTGGTCCACTTTAACCCACCTTTTTATTTAAACACTGGCTTTTGTGTCCCACGCTTAACATCGGCCTTTAAGCACTAGGGGGATATCCCGTTATCATACAAGTAGCTATAAGCACTGGATTTTGTGTGCCCCTTAACACAGATCTTCCTTTATGCACTTGGGTGTATCCCCTCATCATACAATAAGCTGTACGCAATGGGGTTTGTGTGTACTGCTATCACACAACATCCTCTAAGCACTGGGGTGCATCCCCTTATTCTACAAGAAGCTGTAAGCACTGGGTATTGTGTGCCCCCTTAACCCACATCTTTCTTAAAGCACTGGGATGTATCCCCTTATTCTATAAGAAGCTATAAGCACTGGGTTTTGTGTGCCCCCCTAACCTGCATCTTCCTTTAAGCACTGGGGATTGTGTACCCTGTTATGTTACAACTTGTTCTATGCACTGGGGGGATTGTATGCCCTGTTATCACACGACTTATTAACACCTATGCATTTGTGCTGAGGAGTTGCTGTCATGCATGCATGAGGAAATCTCCCACTGGCTGTATACACATCAACTTAGATTGGGCAATGTGGTTGCAGATACAGGGAAAAACATTGTGGCTGCTCTGTGTCTAGGTCGCATGACACGTGTCCCATGCCTGGCGCATGTGATCAATTTGGTTGTCGAACTAAAAACACATGTTGGTCTGGTGGATGTTCTGGCCATGTCCAAGAGGGTATGTGTTTGACCCTATGCCCTCACACACACTCTCCTAGACTTGCAGCGCCGGAATGGTGTTCCTGAACACCGCTTAATCCACGCACTGGAATTCCACCCTACATATGCTGGACTGCCTCTACCAGAAGCGCAAAACAAGTATGCAGCAAATGGTAGGCTTTTGAATCCAATGTGATTTTCAGCTTTGGCATTGGCAGATACATGTGTCGCATGCTAAGGCCTTTTGAAGAGGTGACAAGACTTATCAGCAGGGACAACAGTGGAATGAATGATGTTATATCGCTGATATTTATTTTGAAGCAAATGCTCACGGTCATGATTCAGCAAGGGACAGAGGAAGGTTACCATCTGTCTCCTGGTTCTTTGGATCTACAAGAAGAGGTGGACCCCTGTTCCTGATGTTACTAATTAACATGGCACTACTACCACCAGTGCTGCCTCTGCCAGCCCGCCACCCTCTACTACTGCCAGGCCAACATACACGCAGTTCAACCCTGTGATGTCCAAAATAGCCACCTTTTTCAAAGCTTGTAAAAAGCCTTTGCTTCTTCTTCAGCTAAATTGCCAAACAAACCCACTGCCACCCCCCTTTACAAGGGGGGCAATATTTTGAGGGCTTGCCCGCTACTGCCAGACCTATACAACCACCACAGGTTTTCTGGCCACGGCCTAGTCTGTCTTCAACTGCTGCAGCCTAATTCTAATGCTGCTACTACTACTACTACCACCAACACGAACTCCACTGCCAGCCTGCCACCCTCTGCTACTGCCAGGCCAACACAACCACAGTTTAACACTGTGATTCCCAAAATGATCAAATTTTTCAGCACTTGTAAAAAGCCACTGCTTCTTCTTCAGCTACAATTTAAGGGTGCCAATATGGCTGCTACCTCTCATTACAAATGGGACTATTGCAGGTCTACCCCTATTACTGAAATTTTTCAATTTTAGTAACCTGTTATTTCTCCCCATTTTGTTTAATGTGCTTTAAACAATAACTGTGGACAATTAAAATGCGAATTAGGCGACAGGTTATCGGTATGCTAATTAGCCATGGCCAATTCAAATGCTCAACTGCAATATGTTTTTACACAGTGTTGGGTTACCTCAGAGTGTTATAAAGGACTGTTTTCCATGTGTTTTAGACAAAAGTTTGTGCCAAACTAGTTCAGACCAAACTGAACTTTTCAGAAAATTTTGGTGGGCCACCGAAAATAACTTTTTTTGAAAAGTTCGCTAATTTCAAGTGTCTGCTATAAAGATGAGGGGGGGGGATTCTGCCACAGTGACAGTAGGGATCTTATTTTTTTAATGTTTCTTACATTTAAAAAAAAAGTGGGGTCCCCCCAAAGGCTACCAGCCCGGGCACCAAGCATGAAGGATTGTAACTAGGGATGAGCGAATCGATCCGGACGAACCCGGATTCGATCCGAATTTCATGAAAAATTTGATTCGGATCGAATCCGAATTTCCCCGCGCTTCGATCGCTCGAAGTTTTCCTTTAACATCCATTCATTTACATTACAGGCATTCTAAGATGGCGGACGGGACATGTCCAGACATCTACCCCGCTCCAGTGCATGCTGGGGCAGTCACATGCAGCCTATCAGCAGCCAGCAAGCCCGGTGACGTCACAGCGCTGTTTAAGGCGGCGGACATCTTGCTTTTCCTCATTTCTCTATTGCATTCATGAGAGACAGGACGCTGCTGTAGTCAGGGAGAGACAGGGACAGACAGGGACAGGCAGGAGACAGGCAGGAGACAGGTAGGAAGTCAGCGAGAAGCAGGGAAAGTTAGGAAAAATCGGAGGCAGTCACAGGGAGATTTTTTTTTTTTTTCATCCAGCCTGAGTGTTACTGGCTGGCTGACTGGCTTTGTTAGCGTTTTCAGGCTGCTTATACACTTAGTGTGCATATATACTGAACTGATCTCAAGTCTGCTGTGGGAACATTGCCATTTTGTAAGATCTCATTTGCCTCTCTATTTACTGTAAGCTGCACACTCATTTCAACTAATTTGGCCTGTATGAGGCTGATTACACACTGCTGCTGTGTGCATATATACTGATCTCAAGTCTGCTGTGAGGCATCCCATTCTGTAACATACCATTAGCCTCTGTCTTTACTCTAAGCTGCACAGTTATTTCAAGTGACTTGGCCTGTTGCAGCCTGCTTACACACTGCTGCTGTGTGCATATATACTGATCTCAAGTCTGCTTGGGGCATCCCATTTTGTAACATACCATTAGCCTCTGTCTTTACTCTAAGCTGCACACTTATTTCAAGTGATTTGGCCTATATGAGGCTGCTTACACACTGCTGCTCTGCGCATATATACTGATCTCAAGTCTGCTTGGGGCATCCCATTCTGTAACATACCATTAGCCTCTGTCTTTACTCTAAGCTGCACAGTTATTTCAAGTGATTTGGCCTGTTGCAGCCTGCTTACACACTGCTGCTGTGTGCATATATACTGATCTCTAATCTGCTTGGGGCATCCCATTCTGTAACATACCATTAGCCTATGTCTTTACTCTAAGCTGCACAGTTATTTCAAGTGATTTGGCCTGTTGCAGCCTGCTTACACACTGCTGCTGTGTGCATATATACTGATCTCAAGTCTGCTTGGGGCATCCCATTCTGTAACATACCATTAGCATCTGTCTTTACTCTAAGCTGCACACTTATTTCAAGTAATTTGGCCTGTATGAGGCTGCTTACACACTGCTGCTGTGTGCATATATACTGATCTCAAGTCTGCTTGGGGCATCCCATTCTGTAACATACCATTAGCCTCTGTATTTACTGTAGGCTGCACAAGTTATTTAAAGTAAATTTGGCCTGTATGAGCCTGCTTACACACTGTTGCTGTGTTCACTGATCTCAAGTCTGCTTGGGGCATCCCATTCTGTAACATACTATTAGCCTCTGTCTTTACTCTAAGCTGCACAGTTATTTCAAGTGATTTGGCCTGTTGCAGCCTGCTTACACACTGCTGCTGTGTGCATATATACTGATCTCAAGTCTGCTTTGGGCATCCCATTCTGTAACATACCATTAGCCTCTGTCTTTACTCTAAGCTGCACACGTATTTCAAGTAATTTGGCCTGTATGAGGCTGCTTACACACTGCTGCTGTGTGCATATATACTGATCTCAAGTCTGCTTGGGGCATCCCATTCTGTAACATACCATTAGCCTCTGTCTTTACTCTAAGCTGCACAGTTATTTCAAGTGATTTGGCCTGTTGCAGCCTGCTTACACACTGCTGCTGTGTGCATATATACTGATCTCAAGTCTGCTTGGGGCATCCCATTCTGTAACATACTATTAGCCTCTGTCTTTACTCTAAGCTGCACAGTTATTTCAAGTGATTTGGCCTGTTGCAGCCTGCTTACACACTGCTGCTGTGTGCATATATACTGATCTCAAGTCAGCTTTGGGGCATCCTATTCTGTAACATACCGTTAGCCTCTGCATTCACTGTAAGCTGCACAGTTATTTCAAGTAATTTGGCCTGTTGGAGCCTGCTTAGACACTTTTGCTGTGCATATATACTGATCTCAGGTTTGCTGTGGGGGCATCCCATTTGTTTTTGACTGCTTTTAATAAACCAGGCCGCAGGGCACCGCAAAACTGCACATTGAACCCTATCTGTTTATACTAAATAAGGAAATACATAAAAATGTCAGGCAGACAAGTGCTAGGATGTTCAAAGAGGAGTGGCAGAGGCCAAGATTCAGCAGGCAGAGGTCGCAGCAGACTAGGGGCGAGTGGCAGCAGGAGTCACGGTGAGAGACCTGGTCTGCCAGTATCTGCTAGCGGTCGTGTCTCCACCAGTAAGGCATCTGCCGTGGTAGATTGGTTAACGCGCTCATCAACAACATCATCACAACTTACGTCTGAAACCCCCAGTCTAGGGTCGGTAGGTTCCTCTGACACAACCCTGAGTTCGCATGCCCCGAGAGCAGTCCCTGTCCTCCCATTGCCTCTGTCCTATGCCGTTCCATCCCCCAGCGACGTATCCTATGCTTTGGGTTCAGCTCCACTCTTTAGTGAGGAGGACGATCAGATAGAGGACAGTCAGCAGCTACTGCCCAGCCAAGAAATGGAGGTGGCTTCTTTAGCTAGGCAGACAAATAGTGATGTGGACAGTGTCGTGGGTGCTGCGAGCGTTCCAGCTCCTGCGCCAGACACTGTTGACGAATCCACGAACATCAGTGACGTACAGCCACAACTCGGTGATAATGATGATGACGATGAAGCCGATCGCCCTTGGGAGCAGGGTGATGAAGGGGCTTCATCGTCATCATCAGGAGAAGAGGGGCGCAGGTTGCCCCGGAGTCAGCAGCTCAGGTAGCAAGGTGTTAGCAGCATGGTTGGTAGGCAGCATGGGGGCACAATTGTAAAGCCTGGAGCCAAACAGGGCCGGGGCCGGGGTAGAGCACCTGCTGCGCGGCAGCCTACCTTATCGGGAGGTAGTGGGGCAGGGGTTCCTGGAGTTGACGACAATAGCAGCGAATCAGTGAGGCCTGTTGGTGGGAAAAGTAGCTACTCGGCAGTGTGGCAGTTTTTCCTGAAGCATCCGCAGGAGGGTAACATGGCCACATGCAAGATATGTAGGCAGAAGGTGAAGCGTGGCCAGGGTCCAAATGTTGGCACCACGGCCCTGCGTCAACATATGCAGCGTCACCATAAAGCGGCCTGGGAGAACCTAGGCTCCGGAGAGGTGGGCCAGACTGCTTCCTCACCGAGTGGCACGCCGCTCCCAATTTCTGCCAGCCAAGGCTTCAGCACCTCAGCCGAAGGCAGCTGTGCGTCATACCCATCCTCTGTCGCTCCTGCTCCTCCTCCTCCTCCTCCAAGTCATGCATCCCGCCAGCAATCCATCAGCGAAGCCATGTCCAAGAGACAGCAGTATGCGCCCACTGATCCTACGGCGCAGAAGCTGAATGTGCTCCTGTCCAAGTTGCTGGTGCTGCAGTCGCTCCCTTTTCAGGTGGTGGACTCTGCACTGATGGCTTGTGCCGAGCCGAGGTGGAGAGTCCCAAGCCGTCATTTCTTTGCCAAGAAGGCAGTACCGGCGCTGCACACTTTTGTTGAACAGAAGGTGGGCCAGTCCTTGAGCCTGTCGGTGTGTAGCAAAGTGCATGGCAGCGCCGACGTCTGGAGCTGTAACTACGGTCAGGGACAGTACATGTCGTTTACGGCCCACTGGGTGAATGTGATCCCTTTGCAGCAGCAACTTGGACAGGTCACGCCGCTTCGGCCTCCGCGTTCCCTGCCCGTTGGGCCTGTGACACTGTGCGACTCATCCTCCGCCATCTCCTCACCCTCCACTGTAGGCTCAAGTCTCAGTGCCCCTCCAGTCTACCATGTGTGCAGGGCACGGAGGTGTCACGCAGTGCTTCGCATGGTTTGTCTTGGTGAACGGAGTCACACAGGGGAGGAACTGCTTAAATGTATTCATCAGGAAATCCAAACATGGCTTACTCCAAGAAAACTTAAAATGGGAATCATGGTTACCGACAATGGGAAGAACATTTTGTCTGCGCAGCGCCAAGGAAGCCTGACCCATGCCCCCTGCATGGCTCACGTCTTCAATCTGGTTGTCAAGCGGTTTCTGAAGTGTTCCCCCCATCTGCAAGACATCCTAACAACTTCAAGGAAACTTTGCATGCACTTCAGCCACTCATACACTGCCAAACACACCCTTCTTGAGCTACAGCGTCAGAACGGTATCCCCCAACATAGTCTGATTTGCGATGTTTCCACCCGTTGGAATTCCACCCTTCACATGTTGGGCCGATTATATGAACAGAGAAAAGCCATCACGGATTTCCTGATGATCCAAGCAGATAGGGGGACTCCCCTGTGTAACTTCAATGTCAACCAGTGGCAGCTCATACGTGACACCTGCCGTTTGCTCAGGCCCTTTGAGGAAGCCACTTTATTTGTCAGTCGGCAGGATTACGGGATGAACGACGTGATTCCACTGCTTCATGTACTACAGCACATGTTGGAAACCATGGCTGGTCAGGGCACTGGAGACATGGCGTTTACATCTTACGGCCACATGAACCCCGTTGGAGCTGAACTGGAGGAGGAGTTGCCCAGCGAAACACAGTTTAGGCTTGGCGAAATGGCTGGTTTATCTAGTCAGCGGACAGGAGAGGAGGAGCAGGAGCAGCCAGAGGAGCTAGAGGTTTTTGAGGAAGGCGAGACAGAGGACCCGGGCACACCAGCACACCATGGCAGTATGCAGTGGAGATGGAGACAGGTAGTCCATCCGAGTCACTTGCGCAAATGGCAGGAAGCATGCTCACGTGCTTGCGTAGTGACCCCAGAATTGTTTCCATCTGTCGGCGGGATGACTTCTGGCTGTCCACCTTATTGGACCCTCGCTTCTGGCACAAAATGGGGGCATTTTTTAAACCCACCGAGAGGGAGAACAGACTGAACGACTACAAAGACATTCTACGTAGGCAGTTGGCCGATGCTTATCTGCGCCATGGTCCATACTCTCGCAGGTCTGACTCGAGGGGACCTCTGCGCTCACCTTCCACTGTCACGCTCACCTTCCACTGTCATGGCTGCTGGGGGGGTTGGCAGGAGCAGCAGTAGCAGCCTCAGTCTTCAGTCGCTAATGAGTAGCTTTCTACACCCACATAGTGAGGCTACTCATGAGCAGCAGGAAGACCTGGAGCAGGGCCTGAACCAGCAGGTCATGTCATACTTTGATATGACCATGCCAACACACCTTGAGGATCCGCTGGACTTCTGGGCAGCCAAACTTGATTTGTGGCCGCAACTAGCAGAGTTTGCCCTGGAAAAGCTGTCCTGCCCGGCAAGTAGCGTGCCATCTGAGCGGGTGTTTAGTGCGGCGGGGGCCATAGTTACGGCGAGGAGAACTCGTCTGTCAACTAAAAATGTGGAGAGACTCACCTTTGTCAAAATGAATCAGGGATGGATCAGCCAGGATTTCCACCCACCAATGCCTGATGCATGCGACTAGATTCAGCATGGTGCCACGTTTTACACTTTCCGAATGGTGCAAAACATATTTATGTCTTTAGGCCAATTTTTGGGCTCCTGCTGATGCCAACTCCAGGGTGTGATTCATCCAATTTTTGGGCTCCTGAAGCCAACCCCAGTGTCTCTTTAAAGTAATGTTTGGGCTCCTGCTGCTGCTGCCAACTCCAGGGTGTGAATCATCCAATTTTTGGGCTCCTGCTGCCAACCCCAGTGTCTCTTTAAAGTAATGTTTGGGCTCCTGCTGCTGCTGCCAACTCCATAGTGTGAATCATCCAATTTTTGGGCTCCTGAAGCCAACCCCAGTGTCTCTTTAAAGTAATGTTTGGGCTCCTGCTGCTGCTGCTGCTGCCGACTCCAGGGTGTGATTCATCCAATTTTTGGGCTCCTGAAGCCAACCCCAGTGTCTCTTTAAAGTAATGTTTGGGCTCCTGCTGCTGCTGCTGCTGCTGCCAACTCCAGGGTGTGAATCATCCAATTTTTGGGCTCCTGCTGCCAACCCCAGTGTCTCTTTAAAGTAATGTTTGGGCTCCTGCTGCTGCTGCCAACTCCATGGTGTGAATCATCCAATTTTTGGGCTCCTGAAGCCAACCCCAGTGTCTCTTTAAAGTAATGTTTGGGCTCCTGCTGCTGCTGCCGACTCCAGGGTGTGATTCATCCAATTTTTGGGCTCCTGAAGCCAACCCCAGTGTCTCTTTAAAGTAATGTTTGGGCTCCTGCTGCTGCTGCCAACTCCAGGGTGTGAATCATCCAATTTTTGAGCTCCTGAAGCCAACTCCAGTGTCTCTTTAAAGTAATGTTTGGGCTCCTGCTGCTGCTGCTGCCAACTCCAGAGTGTGATTCATCCAATTTTTGGGCTCCTGAAGCCAACCCCAGTGTCTCTTTAAAGTAATGTTTGGGCTCCTGCTGCTGCTGCTGCCAACTCCAGGGTGTGAATCATCCAATTTTTGGGCTCCTGAAGCCAACTCCAGTGTCTCTTTAAAGTAATGTTTGGGCTCCTGCTGCTGCTGCCAACTCCAGGGTGTGATTTATCCAATTTTTGGGCTCCTGAAGCCAACCCCAGTGTCTCTTTAAAGTAATGTTTGGGCTCCTGCTGCTGCTGCTGCTGCTGCCAACTCCAGGGTGTGATTCATCCAATCTCTGGGCTCCTGCTGCCAACCCCAGTGTCTCTTTAAAGTAATGTTTGGGCTCCTGCTGCTGCTGCTGCTGCTGCTAACTCCAGGGTGTGATTCATCCAATTTTTGGGCTCCTGCTGATGCCAACTCCAGGGTGTGATTCATCCAATTTTTGGGCTCCTGAAGCCAACCCCAGTGTCTCTTTAAAGTAATGTTTGGGCTCCTGCTGCTGCTGCCAACTCCCGGGTGTGATTCATCCAATTTTTGGGCTCCTGCTGCCAACCCCAGTGTCTCTTTAAAGTAATGTTTGGGCTCCTGCTGCTGCTGCCAACTCCATGGTGTGAATCATCCAATTTTTGGGCTCCTGAAGCCAACCCCAGTGTCTCTTTAAAGTAATGTTTGGGCTCCTGCTGCTGCTGCTGCTGCCAACTCCAGGGTGTGATTCATCCAATTTTTGGGCTCCTGAAGCCAACCCCAGTGTCTCTTTAAAGTAATGTTTGGGCTCCTGCTGCTGCTGCTGCTGCCAACTCCAGGGTGTGAATCATCCAATTTTTGGGCTCCTGAAGCCAACTCCAGTGTCTCTTTAAAGTAATGTTTGGGCTCCTGCTGCTGCTGCCAACTCCAGGGTGTGATTCATCCAATTTTTGGGCTCCTGAAGCCAACTCCAGTGTCTCTTTAAAGTAATGTTTGGGCTCCTGCTGCTGCTGCCAACTCCATGGTGTGAATCATCCAATTTTTGGGCTCCTGAAGCCAACCCCAATGTCTCTTTAAAGTAATGTTTGGGCTCCTGCTGCTGCTGCCAACTCCAGGGTGTGATTCATCCAATTTTTGGGCTCCTGAAGCCAACCCCAGTGTCTCTTTAAAGTAATGTTTGGGCTCCTGCTGCTGCTGCCAACTCCAGGGTGTGATTCATCCAATTTTGGGGCTCCTGCTGCCAACCCCAGTGTCTCTTTAAAGTAATGTTTGGGCTCCTGCTGCTGCTGCCAACTCCATGGTGTGAATCATCCAATTTTTTGGCTCCTGAAGCCAACCCCAGTGTCTCTTTAAAGTAATGTTTGGGCTCCTGCTGCTGCTGCTGCTGCTGCCAACTCCAGGGTGTGATTCATCCAATTTTTGGGCTCCTGAAGCCAACCCCAGTGTCTCTTTAAAGTAATGTTTGGGCTCCTGCTGCTGCTGCTGCCAACTCCAGGGTGTGAATCATCCAATTTTTGGGCTCCTGAAGCCAACTCCAGTGTCTCTTTAAAGTAATGTTTGGGTTCCTGCTGCTGCTGCCAACTCCAGGGTGTGAATCATCCAATTTTTGGGCTCCTGAAGCCAACTCCAGTGTCTCTTTAAAGTAATGTTTGGGCTCCTGCTGCTGCTGCTGCTGCCAACTCCAAGGTGTGATTCATCCAATTTTTGGGCTCCTGAAGCCAACCCCAGTGTCTCTTTAAAGTAATGTTTGGGCTCCTGCTGCTGCTGCTGCCAACTCCAGGGTGTGATTCATCCAATTTTTGGGCTCCTGAAGCCAACCCCAGTGTCTCTTTAAAGTAATGTTTGGGCTCCTGCTGCTGCTGCTGCCAACTCCAGGGTGTGAATCATCCAATTTTTGGGCTCCTGAAGCCAACCCCAGTGTCTCTTTAAAGTAATGTTTGGGCTCCTGCTGCTGCTGCCAACTCCAGGGTGTGATTCATCCAATTTTTGGGCTCCTGCTGCCAACCCCAGTGTCTCTTTAAAGTAATGTTTGGGCTCCTGCTGCTGCTGCCAACTCCATGGTGTGAATCCTCCAATTTTTGGACTCCTGAAGCCAACCCCAGTGTCTCTTTAAAGTAATGTTTGGGCTCCTGCTGCTGCTGCTGCTGCCAACTCCAGGGTGTGATTCATCCAATTTTTGGGCTCCTGAAGCCAACCCCAGTGTCTCTTTAAAGTAATGTTTGGGCTCCTGCTGCTGCTGCCAACTCCAGGGTGTGATTCATCCAATTTTTGGGCTCCTGAAGCCAACCCCAGTGTCTCTTTAAAGTAATGTTTGGGCTCCTGCTGCTGCTGCTGCCAACTCCAGTGTGTGATTCATCCAATTTTTGGGCTCCTGAAGCCAACCCCAGTGTCTCTTTAAAGTAATGTTTGGGCTCCTGCTGCTGATGCTGCTGCCAACTCCAGGGTGTGATTCATCCAATCTTTGGGCTCCTGCTGCCAACCCCAGTGTCTCTTTAAAGTAATGTTTGGGCTCCTGCTGCTGCTGCCAACTCCAGGGTGTGATTCATCCAATTTTTGGGCTCCTGAAGCCAACCCCAGTGTCTCTTTAAAGTAATGTTTGGGCTCCTGCTGCTGCTGCCAACTCCAGGGTGTGATTCATCCAATCTTTGGGCTCCTGCTGCCAACCCCAGTGTCTCTTTAAAGTAATGTTTGGGCTCCTGCTGCTGCTGCCAACTCCAGGGTGTGATTCATCCAATTTTTGGGCTCCAAAAGCCAGCCCCAGTGTCTCTTTAAAGTAATGTTTGGGCTCCTGCTGCTGCTGCCAACTCCAGGGTGTGATTCATCAAATCTTTGGGCTCCTGCTGCCAACCCCAGTGTCTCTTTAAAGTAATGTTTGGGCTGCTGCTGCTGCTGCCAACTCCAGGGTGTGATTTATCCAATCTTTGGGCTCCTGCTGCCAACCCCAGTGTCTCTTTAAAGTAATTTTTGGGCTCCTGAAGCCAACCCCAGTGTCTCTTTAAAGTAATGTTTGGGCTCCTGCTGCTGCTGCCAACTCCAGGGTGTGATTCATCCAATCTTTGGGCTCCTGCTGCCAACCCCAGTGTCTCTTTAAAGTAATGTTTGGGCTCCTGCTGCTGCTGCTGCCAACTCCAGGGTGTGATTCATCCAATTTTTGGGCTCCTGAAGCCAACCCCAGTGTCTCTTTAAAGTAATGTTTGGGCTCCTCCTGCTGCTGCTGCTGCTGCCAACTCCAGGGTGTGATTCATCCAATTTTTGGGCTCCTGCTGCCAACCCCAGTGTCTCTTTAAAGTAATGTTTGGGCTCCTGCCGCTGCTGCTGCTGCCAACTCCAGGGTGTGAATCATCCAATTTTTGGGCTCCTGAAGCCAACTCCAGTGTCTCTTTAATGTAATGTTTGGGCTCCTGCTGCTGCTGCAGCCAACTCCAGGGTGTGATTCATCCAATTTTTGGGCTCCTGAAGCCAACCCCAGTGTCTCTTTAAAGTAATGTTTGGGCTCCTGCTGCTGCTGCTGCATCTGCCAACTCCAGGGTGTGATTTATCCAATTTTTGGGCTCCTGAAGCCAACCCCAGTGTCTCTTTAAAGTAATGTTTGGGCTCCTGCTGCTGTTGCTGCCAACTCCAGGGTGTGATTCATCCAATTTTTGGGCTCCTAAAGCCAGCCCCAGTGTCTCTTTAAAGTAATGTTTGGGCTCCCGCTGCTGCTGCCAACTCCAGGGTATGATTCATCCAATCTTTGGGCTCCTGAAGCCAACCCCAGTGTCTCTTTAAAGTAATGTTTGGGCTCCTGCTGCTGCTGCTGCCAACTCCAGGGTGTGATTCATCCAATTTTTGTGCTCCTGAAGGCAACCCCAGTGTCTCTTTAAAGTAATATTTGGGCTCCTGCTGCTGCTGCTGCCAACTCCAGGATGTGATTCATCCAATTTTTGGGCTCCTGAAGCCAACCCCAGTGTCTCTTTAAAGTAATGTTTGGGCTCCTGCTGCTGCTGCTGCTGCTGCCGCCAACTCCAGGGTGTGAATCATCCAATTTTTAGGCTCCTGACGCTAACTCCAGTGTCTCTTTAAAGTAATGTTTGGGCTCCTGCTGCTGCTGCTGCCAACTCCAGGGTGTGATTCATCCAATTTTTGGGCTCCTGAAGCCAACCCCAGTGTCTCTTTAAAGTAATGTTTGGGCTACTGCTGCTGCTGCCAACTCCAGGGTGTGATTCATCCAATTTTTGGGCTCCTGAAGCCAACCCCAGTGTCTCTTTAAAGTAATGTTTGGGCTCCTGCTGCTGCTGCTGCTGCCAACTCCAGGGTGTGATTCATCCAATCTTTGGGCTCCTGCTGCCAACCCCAGTGTCTCTTTAAAGTAATGTTTGGGCTCCTGCTGCTGCTGCTGCCAACTCCAGGGTGTGATTCATCCAATTTTTGTGCTCCTGAAGGCAACCCCAGTGTCTCTTTAAAGTAATATTTGGGCTCCTGCTGCTGCTGCTGCCAACTCCAGGATGTGATTCATCCAATTTTTGGGCTCCTGAAGCCAACCCCAGTGTCTCTTTAAAGTAATGTTTGGGCTCCTGCTGCTGCTGCTGCTGCTGCCGCCAACTCCAGGGTGTGAATCATCCAATTTTTAGGCTCCTGACGCTAACTCCAGTGTCTCTTTAAAGTAATGTTTGGGCTCCTGCTGCTGCTGCTGCCAACTCCAGGGTGTGATTCATCCAATTTTTGGGCTCCTGAAGCCAACCCCAGTGTCTCTTTAAAGTAATGTTTGGGCTCCTGCTGCTGCTGCCAACTCCAGGGTGTGATTCATCCAATTTTTGGGCTCCTGAAGCCAACCCCAGTGTCTCTTTAAAGTAATGTTTGGGCTCCTGCTGCTGCTGCTGCTGCCAACTCCAGGGTGTGATTCATCCAATCTTTGGGCTCCTGCTGCCAACCCCAGTGTCTCTTTAAAGTAATGTTTGGGCTCCTGCTGCTGCTGCTGCTGCTGCTGCCAACTCCAGGGTGTGATTTATCCAATTTTTGGGCTCCTGAAGCCAACCCCAGTGTCTCTTTAAAGTAATGTTTGGGCTCCTGCTGCTGTTGCTGCCAACTCCAGGGTGTGATTCATCCAATTTTTGGGCTCCTGAAGCCAACCCCAGTGTCTCTTTAAAGTAATGTTTGGGCTCCTGCTGCTGCTGCTGCCAACTTCAGGGTGTGATTCATCCAATTTTTGGGCTCCTGCTGCCAACCCCAGTGTCTCTTTAAAGTAATGTTTGGGCTCCTGCTGCTGCTGCTGCCAACTCCAGGGTGTGATTCATCCAATCTTTGGGCTCCTGCTGCCAACCCCAGTGTCTCTTTAAAGTAATGTTTGGGCTCCTGCTGCTGCCAACTCCAGGGTGTGATTCATCCAATTTTTGGGCTCCTGAAGCCAACCCCAGTGTCTCTTTAAAGTAATGTTTGGGCTGCTGCTGCTGCTGCCAACTCCAGGGTGTGAATCATCCAATTTTTGGGCTCCTGAATCCAACTCCAGTGTCTCTTTAAAGTAATGTTTGGGCTCCTGCTGCTGCTGCTGCTGCCGCCAACTCCAGGGTGTGATTCATCCAATTTTTGGGCTCCTGAAGCCAACCCCAGTGTCTCTTTAAAGTAATGTTTGGGCTCCTGCTGCTGCTGCTGCTGCTGCCAACTCCAGGGTGTTATTTATCCAATTTTTGGGCTCCTGAAGCCAACCCCAGTGTCTCTTTAAAGTAATGTTTGGGCTCCTGCTGCTGTTGCTGCCAACTCCAGGGTGTGATTCATCCAATTTTTGGGCTCCTGAAGCCAACCCCAGTGTCTCTTTAAAGTAATGTTTGGGCTCCTGCTGCTGCTGCTGCCAACTCCAGGGTGTGATTCATCCAATCTTTGGGCTCCTGCTGCCAACCCCAGTGTCTCTTTAAAGTAATGTTTGGGCTCCTGCTGCTGCCAACTCCAGGGTGTGATTCATCCAAATTTTGGGCTCCTGAAGCCAACCCCAGTGTCTCTTTAAAGTAATGTTTGGGCTGCTGCTGCTGCTGCCAACTCCAGGGTGTGATTTATCCAATCTTTGGGCTCCTGCTGCCAACCCCAGTGTCTCTTTAAAGTAATGTTTGGGCTCCTGCTGCTGCTGCTGCCAACTCCAGGGTGTGATTCATCCAATCTTTGGGCTCCTGCTGCCAACCCCAGTGTCTCTTTAAAGTAATGTTTGGGCTCCTGCTGCTGCTGCCAACTCCAGGGTGTGATTCATCCAATTTTTGGGCTCCTGCTGATGCCAACTCCAGGGTGTGATTCATCCAATTTTTGGGCTCCTGAAGCCAACCCCAGTGTCTCTTTAAAGTAATGTTTGGGCTCCTGCTGCTGCTGCCAACTCCAGGGTGTGATTCATCCAATTTTTGGGCTCCTGCTCCCAACCCCAGTGTCTCTTTAAAGTAATGTTTGGGCTCCTGCTGCTGCTGCCAACTCCATGGTGTGAATCCTCCAATTTTTGGGCTCCTGAAGCCAACCCCAGTGTCTCTTTAAAGTAATGTTTGGGCTCCTGCTGCTGCTGCCAACTCCAGGGTGTGATTCATCCAATTTTTGGGCTCCTGAAGCCAACCCCAGTGTCTCTTTAAAGTAATGTTTGGGCTCCTGCTGCTGCTGCTGCCAACTCCAGGGTGTGATTCATCCAATTTTTGGGCTCCTGAAGCCAACCCCAGTGTCTCTTTAAAGTAATGTTTGGGCTCCTGCTGCTGCTGCCAACTCCAGGGTGTGATTCATCCAATTTTTGGGCTCCTGAAGCCAACCCCAGTGTCTCTTTAAAGTAATGTTTGGGCTCCTGCTGCTGATGCTGCTGCCAACTCCAGGGTGTGATTCATCCAATCTTTGGGCTCCTGCTGCCAACCCCAGTGTCTCTTTAAAGTAATGTTTGGGCTCATGCTGCTGCTGCCAACTCCAGGGTGTGATTCATCCAATTTTTGGGCTCCTGAAGCCAACCCCAGTGTCTCTTTAAAGTAATGTTTGGGCTCCTGCTGCTGCTGCCAACTCCAGGGTGTGATTCATCCAATCTTTGGGCTCCTGCTGCCAACCCCAGTGTCTCTTTAAAGTAATGTTTGGGCTCCTGCTGCTGCTGCCAACTCCAGGGTGTGATTCATCCAATTTTTGGGCTCCTGAAGCCAGCCCCAGTGTCTCTTTAAAGTAATGTTTGGGCTCCTGCTGCTGCTGCCAACTCCAGGGTGTGATTCATCCAATCTTTGGGCTCCTGCTGCCAACCCCAGTGTCTCTTTAAAGTAATGTTTGGGCTGCTGCTGCTGCTGCCAACTCCAGGGTGTGATTTATCCAATCTTTGGGCTCCTGCTGCCAACCCCAGTGTCTCTTTAAAGTAATGTTTGGGCTCCTGAAGCCAACCGCAGTGTCTCTTTAAAGTAATGTTTGGGCTCCTGCTGCTGCTGCCAACTCCAGGGTGTGATTCATCCAATCTTTGGGCTCTTGCTGCCAACCCCAGTGTCTCTTTAAAGTAATGTTTGGGCTCCTGCTGCTGCTGCTGCCAACTCCAGGGTGTGATTCATCCAATTTTTGGGCTCCTGAAGCCCACCCCAGTGTCTCTTTAAAGTAATATTTGGGCTCCTCCTGCTGCTGCTGCTGCTGCTGCCAACTCCAGGGTGTGATTCATCCAATTTTTGGGCTCCTGCTGCCAACCCCAGTGTCTCTTTAAAGTAATGTTTGGGCTCCTGCCGCTGCTGCTGCTGCCAACTCCAGGGTGTGAATCATCCAATTTTTGGGCTCCTGAAGCCAACTCCAGTGTCTCTTTAAAGTAATGTTTGGGCTCCTGCTGCTGCTGCTGCTGCCGCCAACTCCAGGGTGTGATTCATCCAATTTTTGGGCTCCTGAAGCCAACCCCAGTGTCTCTTTAAAGTAATGTTTGGGCTCCTGCTGCTGCTGCTGCCAACTCCAGGGTGTGATTTATCCAATTTTTGGGCTCCTGAAGCCAACCCCAGTGTCTCTTTAAAGTAATGTTTGGGCTCCTGCTGCTGTTGCTGCCAACTCCAGGGTGTGATTCATCCAATTTTTGGGCTCCTGAAGCCAGCCCCAGTGTCTCTTTAAAGTAATGTTTGGGCTCCTGCTGCTGCTGCCAACTCCAGGGTGTGATTTATCCAATCTTTGGGCTCCTGCTGCCAACCCCAGTGTCTCTTTAAAGTAATTTTTGGGCTCCTGAAGCCAACCCCAGTGTCTATTTAAAGTAATGTTTGGGCTCCTGCTGCTGCTGCCAACTCCAGGGTGTGATTCATCCAATCTTTGGGCTCCTGCTGCCAACCCCAGTGTCTCTTTAAAGTAATGTTTGGGCTCCTGCTGCTGCTGCTGCCAACTCCAGGGTGTGATTCATCCAATTTTTGGGCTCCTGAAGCCAACCCCAGTGTCTATTTAAAGTAATGTTTGGGCTCCTCCTGCTGCTGCTGCTGCTGCCAACTCCAGGGTGTGATTCATCCAATTTTTGGACTCCTGCTGCCAACCCCAGTGTCTCTTTAAAGTAATGTTTGGGCTCCTGCCGCTGCTGCTGCTGCCAACTCCAGGGTGTGAATCATCCACTTTTTGGGCTCCTGAAGCCAACTCCAGTCTCTCTTTAAAGTAATGTTTGGGCTCCTGCTGCTGCTGCTGCCGCCAACTCCAGGGTGTGATTCATCCAATTTTTGGGCTCCTGAAGCCAACCCCAGTGTCTCTTTAAAGTAATGTTTGGGCTCCTGCTGCTGCTGCTGCTGCTGCTGCCAACTCCAGGGTGTGAATCATCCAATTTTTGGGCTCCTGAAGCCAACTCCAGTGTCTCTTTAAAGTAATGTTTGGGCTCCTGCTGCTGCTGCTGCCAACTCCAGGGTGTGATTCATCCAATTTTTGGGCTCCTGCTGCCAACCCCAGTGCCTCTTTAAAGTAATGTTTGGGCTCCTGCTGCTGCTGCTGCCAACTCCAGGGTGTGATTCATCCAATCTTTGGGCTCCTGCTGCCAACCCCAGTGTCTCTTTAAAGTAATGTTTGGGCTCCTGCTGCTGCTGCCAACTCCAGGGTGTGATTCATCCAATTTGTGGGCTCCTGCTGCCAACCCCAGTATCTTTTTAAAGTAATGTTTGGGCTCCTGATGCGGCTGCTGCTGCCAACTCCAGGGTGTGATTCATCCTATCTTTGGGCTCCTGCTGCCAACCCCAGTGTCTCTTTAAAGTAATGTTTGGGCTCCTGCTGCTGCTGCCAACTCCAAGGTGTGATTAATCCAATCTTTGGGCTCCTGCTGCCAACCCCAGTGTCTCTTTAAAGTAATGTCTGGGCTCCTGCTGCTGCTGCTGCTGCCAACTCCAGGGTGTGAATCATCCAATTTTTGGGCTCCTGAAGTCAACTCCAGTGTCTCTTTAAATTAATGTTTGGGCTCCTGCTGCTGCCAACTCCAGGGTTTGATTCATCCAATTTTTGGGCTCCTGAAGCCAACCCCAGTGTCTCTTTAAAGTAATGTTTGGGCTCCTGCTGCTGCTGCTGCCAACTCCAGGGTGCGATTTATCCAATTTTTGGGCTCCTGAAGCCAACCCCAGTGTCTCTTTAAAGTAATGTTTGGGCTCCTGCTGCTGCTGCTGCTGCCAACTCCAGGGTGTGATTCATCCAATCTATGGGCTCCTGCTGCCAACCCCAGTGTCTCTTTAAAGTAATGTTTGGGCTCCTGCTGCTGCTGCCAACTCCAGGGTGTGATTCATCCAATCTTTGGGCTCCTGCTGCCAACCCCAGTGTCTCTTTAAAGTAATGTCTGGGCTCCTGCTGCTGCTGCTGCTGCCAACTCCAGGGTGTGATTCATCCAATTTTTGGGCTCCTGAAGCCAGCCCCAGTGTCTCTTTAAAGTACTGTTTGGGCTCCTGTTGCTGCTGCCAACTCCAGGGTGTGATTCATCCAATCTTTGGGCTCCTGCTGCCAACCCCAGTGTCTCTTTAAAGTAATGTTTGGGCTCCTGCTGCTGCTGCTGCCAACTCCAGGGTGTGATTCATCCAATTTTTGTGCTCCTGAAGGCAACCCCAGTGTCTCTTTAAAGTAATATTTGGGCTCCTGCTGCTGCTGCTGCCAACTCCAGGATGTGATTCATCCAATTTTTGGGCTCCTGAAGCCAACCCCAGTGTCTCTTTAAAGTAATGTTTGGGCTCCTGCTGCTGCTGCTGCTGCTGCTGCCAACTCCAGGGTGTGAATCATCCAATTTTTAGGCACCTGACCCTAAGTCCAGTGTCTCTTTAAAGTAATGTTTGGGCTCCTGCTGCTGATGCCAACTCCAGGGTGTGATTCATCCAATTTTTGGGCTCCTGAAGCCAACCCCAGTGTCTCTTTAAAGTAATGTTTGGGCTCCTGCTGCTGCTGCTGCCAACTCCAGGGTGTGATTCATCCAATTTTTGGGCTCCTGTAGCCAACCCCAGTGTCTCTTTAAAGTAATGTTTGGGCTCCTGCTGCTGCTGCCAACTCCAGGGTGTGATTCATCCAATCTTTGGGCTCCTGCTGCCAACCCCAGTGTCTCTTTAAAGTAATGTTTGGGCTCCTGCTGCTGCTGCTGCTGCCAACTCCAGGGTGTGATTCATCCAATTTTTGTGCTCCTGAAGGCAACCCCAGTGTCTCTTTAAAGTAATATTTGGGCTCCTGCTGCTGCTGCTGCCAACTCCAGGATGTGATTCATCCAATTTTTGGGCTCCTGAAGCCAACCCCAGTGTCTCTTTAAAGTAATGTCTGGGCTCCTGCTGCTGCTGCTGTTGCTGCTGCCAACCCCAGGGTGGGAATCATCCAATTTTTGGGCTCCTGAAGCCAACTCCAGTGTCTCTTTAAAGTAATGTTTGGGCTGCTGCTGCTGCTGCTGCCAACTCCAGGGTGTGATTCATCCAATTTTTGGGCTCCTGCTGCCAACCCCAGTGTCTCTTTAAAATAATGTTTGGGCTCCTGCTGCTGCTGCTGCCAACTCCAGGGTGTGATTCATCCAATCTTTGGGCTCCTGCTGCCAACTCCAGTGTCTCTTTAAAGTAATGTATGGGCTCCTGCTGCTGCTGCTGCCAACTCCAGGGTGTGATTCATCCAATTTTTGGGCTCCTGAAGCCAACCCCAGTGTCTCCTTAAAGTAATGTTTGGGCTCCTGCTGCTGCTGCTGCTGCCAACTCCAGGGTGTGAATCATTCAATTTTTGGGCTCCTAAAGCCAACTCCAGTGTCTCTTTAAAGTAATGTTTGGGCTCCTGCTGCTGCTGCTGCCAACTCCAGGGTGTGATTCATCCAATTTTTGGGCTCCTGAAGCCAACCCCAGTGTCTCTTTAAAGTAATATTTGGGCTCCTGCTGCTGCTGCTGCTGCCAACTCCAGGGTGTGAATCATCCAATTTTTGGGCTCCTGCTGCCAACTCCAGTGTCTCTTTAATGTAATGTATGGGCTCCTGCTGCTGCTGCTGCTGCCAACTCCAGGGTGTGATTCATCCAATTTTTGGGCTCCTGAAGCCAACCCCAGTGTCTCTTTAAAGTAATATTTGGGCTCCTGCTGCTGCTGCTGCTGCCAACTCCAGGGTGTGATTCATCCAATTTTTGGGCTCCTGAAGCCAACCCCAGTGTCTCTTTAAAGTAATGTTTGGGCTCCTGCCGCTGCTGCTGCTGCTGCTGCCAACTCCAGGGTGTGAATCATCCAATTTTTGGGCCCCTGAAGCCAACTCCAGTGTCTCTTTAAAGGAATATTTGGGCTCCTGCTGCTGCTGCTGCTGCTGCCAACTCCAGGGTGTGAATCATCCAATTTTTGGGCTCCTGAAGCCAACTCCAGTGTCTCTTTAAAGTAATGTTTGGGCTCCTGCTGCTGCTGCCAACTCCAGGGTGTGATTCATCCAATTTTTGGGCTCCTGAAGCCAACCCCAGTGTCTCTTTAAAGTAATGTTTGGGCTCCTGCCGCTGCTGCTGCTGCCAACTCCAGGGTGTGAATCATCCAATTTTTGGGCTCCTGAAGCCAACCCCAGTGTCTCTTTAAAGTAATATTTGGGCTCCTGCTGCTGCTGCTGCTGCTGCTGCTGCTGCCAACTCCAGGGTGTGATTCATCCAATTTTTGGGCTCCTGAAGCCAACCCCAGTGTCTCTTTAAAGTAATGTTTGGGCTCCTGCCGCTGCTGCTGCTGCTGCTGCTGCTGCTGCTGCCAACTCCAGGGTGTGAATCATCCAATTTTTGGGCTCCTGAAGCCAACTCCAGTGTCTCTTTAAAGTAATGTTTGGGCTCCTGCTGCTGCTGCTGCCGCCAACTCCAGGGTGTGATTCATCCAATTTTTGGGCTCCTGAAGCCAACCCCAGTGTCTCTTTAAAGTAATGTTTGGGCTGCTGCTGCTGCTGCTGCCAACTCCAGGGTGTGAATCATCCAATTTTTGGGCTCCTGAAGCCAACTCCAGTGTCTCTTTAAAGTAATGTTTGGGCTCCTGCTGCTGCTGCTGCCAACTCCAGGGTGTGATTCATCCAATTTTTGGGCTCCTGAAGCCAACCCCAGTGTCTCTTTAAACTAATGTTTGGGCTCCTGCTGCTGCTGCTGCTGCCAACTCCAGGGTGTGATTCATCCAATCTTTGGGCTAATGCTGCCAACCCCAGTGTCTCTTTAAAGTAATGTTTGGGCTCCTGCTGCTGCTGCTGTCTGCTGCTGCTGCTGCTGCTGCCTATTCCAGGGTGTGATTCATCCAATTTTTGGGCTCCTGAAGCCAACCCCAGTGTCTCTTTAAAGTAATGTTTGGGCTCCTGCTGCTGCTGCTGCCAACCCCAGGGTGTGATTCATCCAATCTTTGGGCTCCTGCTGCCAACCCCAGTGTCTCTTTAAAGTAATGTTTGGGCTCCTGCTGCTGCTGCCAACTCCAATGTGTGATTCATCCAATCTTTGGGCTCCTGCTGCCAACCCCAGTGTCTCTTTAAAGTAATGTTTGGGCTCCTGCTGCTGCTACCAACTCCAGGGTGTGAATCATCCAATGTTTGGGCTCCTGAAGACAACTCCAGTGTCTGTTTAAATTAATGTTTGGGCTCCTGCTGCTGCCAACTCCAGGGTTTGATTCATCCAATTTTTGGGCTCCTGAAGCCAACCCCAGTGTCTCTTTAAAGTAATGTTTGGGCTCCTGCTGCTGCTGCCAACTCCAGGGTGCGATTTATCCAATTTTTGGGCTCCTGAAGCCAACCCCAGTGTCTCTTTAAAGTAATGTTTGGGCTCCTGCTGCTGCTGCTGCTGCCAACTCCAGGGTGTGAATCATCCATTTTTTGGGCTCCTGAAGCCAACCCCAGTGTCTCTTTAAAGTAATGTTTGGGCTCCTGCTGCTGCTGCTGCTGCTGCCAACTCCAGGGTGTGATTCATCCAATTTTTGGGCTCCTGAAGCCAACCCCAGTGTCTCTTTAAAGTAATGTTTGGGCTCCTGCTGCTGCTGCTGCAAACTCCAGGGTGTGAATCATCCAATTTTTGGGCTCCTGAAGCCAACCCCAGTGTCTCTTTAAAGTAATGTTTGGGCTCCTGCTGCTGCTAACTCCAGGGTGTGATTCATCCAATTTTTGGGCTCCTGAAGCCAACCCCAGTGTCTCTTTAAAGTAATGTTTGGGCTCCTGCTGCTGCTGCTAACTCCAGGTTGTTATTCATCCAATCTTTGGGCTCCTGCTGCCAACCCCAGTGTCTCTTTAAAGTAATGTTTGGGCTCCTGCTGCTGCTGCTGCTGCTGCTAACTCCAGGGTGTGAATCATCCAATTTTTGGGCTCCTGAAGCCAACCCCAGTGTCTCTTTAAAGTAATGTTTGGGCTCCTGCTGCTGCTGCTAACTCCAAGGTGTGATTCATCCAATTTTTGGGCTCCTGAAGCCAACCCCAGTGTCTCTTTAAAGTAATGTTTGGGCTCCTGCTGCTGCTGCTGCTAACTCCAGGTTGTTATTCATCCAATCTTTGGGCTCCTGCTGCCAACCCCAGTGTCTCTTTAAAGTAATGTTTGGGCTCCTGCTGCTGCTGCTGCCAACTCCAGGGTGTGAATCATCCAATTTTTGGGCTCCTGAAGCCAACTCCAGTGTCTCTTTAAAGTAATGTTTGGGCTCCTGCTGCTGCTGCCAACTCCAGGGTGTGATTCATCCAATCTTTGGGCTCCTGCTGCCAACCCCAGTGTCTCTTTAAAGTAATGTTTGGGCTCCTGCTGCTGCTGCTGCTGCCAACTCCAGGGTGTGATTCATCCAATTTTTGGGCTCCTGAAGCCAACCCCAGTGTCTCTTTAAAGTAATATTTGGGCTCCTGCTGCTGCCAACTCCAGGGTGTGATTCATCCAATTTTTGGACTCCTGAAGCCAACTCCAGTGTCTCTTTAAAGTAATGTTTGGGCTCCTGCTGCTGCTGCTGCTGCCAACTCCAGGGGGTGAATCATCCAATTTTTGGGCTCCTGAAGCCAACCCCAGTGTCTCTTTAAAGTAATGTTTGGGCTCCTGCTGCTGCTGCTGCTGCCAACTCCAGGGTGTGATTCATCCAATCTTTGGGCTCCTGCTGCCAACCCCAGTGTCTCTTTAAAGTAATGTTTGGGCTCCTGCTGCTGCTGCTGCCAACTCCAGGGTGTGATTCATCCAATTTTTGGGCTCCTGAAGCCAACCCCAGTGTCTCTTTAAAGTAATATTTGGGCTCCTGCTGCTGCTGCTGCCAACTCCAGGGTGAGATTCATCCAATTTTTGGGCTCCTGAAGCCAACCCCAGTGTCTCTTTAAAGTAATGTTTGGGCTCCTGCTGCTGCTGCTGCTGCCAACTCCAGGGTGTGATTCATCCAACTTTTGGGCTCCTGAAGCCAACCCCAGTGTCACTTTAAAGTAATGTTTGGGCTCCTGCTGCTGCTGCTGCCAACTCCAGGGTGTGATTCATCCAATGTTTGGGCTCCTGAAGCCAACTCCAGTGTCTCTTTAAAGTAATGTTTGTGCTCCTGCTGCTGCTGCTGCCAACTCCAGGGTGTGATTCATCCAATTTTTGGGCTCCTGCTGCCAACCCCAGTGTCTCTTTAAAGTAATTTTTGGGCTCCTGCTGCTGCTGCCAACTCCAGGGTGTGATTCATCCAATCTTTGGGCTCCTGCTGCCAACCCAAGTGTCTCTTTAAAGTAATGTTTGGGCTCCTGCTGTTGCTGCTGCTGCCAACTACAGGGTGTGATTCATCCAATTTTTGGGCTCCTGAAGCCAACCCCAGTGTCTCTTTAAAGTAATATTTGGGCTCCTGCTGCTGCTGCCAACTCCAGGGTGTGAATCATCCAATTTTTGGGCTCCTGAAGCCAACTCCAGTGTCTCTTTAAAGTAATGTTTGGGCTCCTGCTGCTGCTGCTGCTCCCAACTCCAGGGTGTGATTCATCCAATTTTTGGGCTCCTGAAGCCAACCCCAGTGTCTCTTTAAAGTAATGTTTGGGCTCCTGCTGCTGCTGCTGCCAACTCCAGGGTGTGATTTATCCAATTTTTGGGCTCCTGAAGCCAACCCCAGTGTCTCTTTAAAGTAATGTTTCGGTTCCTGCTGCTGCTGCTGCTGCTGCCAACTCCAGGGTGTGAATCATCCAATTTTTGGGCTCCTGAAGCCAACTCCAGTGTCTCTTTAAAGTAATGATTGGGCTCCTGCTGCTGCTGCTGCTGCTAACTCCAGGGTGTGATTCATCCAATTTTTGGGCTCCTGAAGCCAACCCCAGTGTCTCTTTAAAGTAATGTTTGGGCTCCTGCTGCTGCCAACTCCAGGGTGTGATTCATCCAATCTTTGGGCTCCTGCTGCCAACCCCAGTGTCTCTTTAAAGTAATGTTTGGGCTCCTGCTGCTGCTGCTGCTGCCAACTCCAGGGTGTGATTCATCCAATTTTTGGGCTCCTGAAGCCAACCCCAGTGTCTCTTTAAAATAATGTTTGGGCTCCTGCTGCTGCTGCTGCTGCTGCTGCCGACTCCAGGGTGTGATTCATCCAATCTTTGGGCTCCTGCTGCCAACCCCAGTGTCTCTTTAAAGTAATATTTGGGCTCCTGCTGCTACTGCTGCTGCCAACTCCAGTGTGTGGTTCATCCAACTTTTGGGCTCCTGAAGCCAACCCCAGTGTCTCTTAAAAGTAATGTTTGGGCTCCTGCTGCTGCTGCTGCTGCTGCCAACTCCAGGGTGTGAATCATCCAATTTTTTGGCTCCTGAAGTTAACTCCAGTGTCTCTTTAAAGTAATGTTTGGGCTCCTGTTGCTGCTGCTGCCGCCAACTCCAGGGTGTGATTCATCCAATTTTTGGGCTCCTGAAGCCAACCCCAGTGTCTCTTTAAAGTAATGTTTGGGTTCCTGCTGCTGCTCCTGCTGCTGCCAACTCCAGGGTGTGAATCATCCAATTTTTGGGCTCCTGAAGCCAACTCCAGTGTCTCTTTAAAGTAATGTTTGGGCTCCTGCTGCTGCTGCTGCTAACTCCAGGGTGTGATTCATCCAATTTTTGGGCTACTGAAGCCAACCCCAGTGTCTCTTTAAAGTAATGTTTGGGCTCCTGCTGCTGCTGCTGCTGCTGCTGCTAACTCCAGGTTGTGATTCATCTTTGGGCTCCTGCTGCCAACCCCAGTGTCTCTTTAAAGTAATGTTTGGGCTCCTGCTGCTGCTGCTGCTGCCAACTCCAGGGTGTGAATCATCCAATTTTTGGGCTCCTGAAGCCAACTCCAGTGTCTCTTTAAAGTAATGTTTGGGCTCCTGCTGCTGCTGCTGCCAACTCCAGGGTGTGATTCATCCAATCTTTGGGCTCCTGCTGCCAACCCCAGTGTCTCTTTAAAGTAATGTTTGGGCTCCTGCTGCTGCTGCTGCTGCCAACTCCAGGTTGTGATTCATCCAATTTTTGGGCTCCTAAAGCCAACCCCAGTGTCTCTTTAAAATAATGTTTGGGCTCCTGCTGCTGCTGCTGCCGACTCCAGGGTGTGATTCATCCAATCTTTGGGCTCCTGCTGCCAACCCCAGTGTCTCTTTAAAGTAATATTTGGGCTCCTGCTGCTGCTGCTGCTGCTGCCAACTCCAGTGTGTGGTTCATCCAATTTTTTGGCTCCTGAAGCCAACCCCAGTGTCTCTTTAAAGTAATGTTTGGGCTCCTGCTGCTGCTGCTGCCAACTCCAGGGTGTGAATCATCCAATTTTTGGGCTCCTGAAGTTAACTCCAGTGTCTCTTTAAAGTAATGTTTGGGCTCATGCTGCTGCTGCTGCTGCCAACTCCAGGGTGTGATTCATCCAATTTTTGGGCTCCTGAAGCCAACCCCAGTGTCTCTTTAAAGTAATGTTTGGGCTGCTGCTGCTGCTGCTGCTGCCAACTCCAGGGTGTGAATCATCCAATTTCTGGGCTCCTGAAGCCAACTCCAGTGTCTCTTTAAAGTAATGTTTGGGCTCCTGCTGCTGCTGCTGCCAACTCTAGGGTGTGATTCATCCAATTGTTGGGCTCCTGAAGCCAACCCCAGTGTCTCTTTAAAGTAATGTTTGGGCTGCTGCTGCTGCTGCTGCTGCCAACTCCAGGGTGTGAATCATCCAATTTCTGGGCTCCTGAAGCCAACTCCAGTGTCTCTTTAAAGTAATGTTTGGGCTCCTGCTGCTGCTGCTGCCAACTCTAGGGTGTGATTCATCCAATTGTTGGGCTCCTGAAGCCAACCCCAGTGTCTCTTTAAAGTAATGTTTGGGCTCCTGCTGCTGCTGCTGCTGCTGCCAACTCCAGGGTGTGATTCATTCAATTTTTGGGCTCCTGAAGCCAACCCCAGTGTCTCTTTAAAGTAATGTTTGGGCTCCTGCTGCTGCTGCTGCCAACTCCAGGGTGTGATTCATCCAATTGTTGGGCTCCTGCTGCCAACCCCAGTGTCTGTTTAAAGTAATGTTTGGGCTCCTGCTGCTGCTGCTGCTGCCAACTCCAGGGTGTGATTCATCCAATCTTTGGGCTCCTGCTGCCAACCCCAGTGTCTCTTTAAATTGATGTTTGGGCTCCTGCTGCTGCTGCTGCTGCCAACTCCCGGGTGTGATTCATCCAATCTTTGGGCTCCTGCTGCCAACCCCAGTGTCTCTTTAAAGTAATGTTTGGGCTCCTGCTGCTGCTGCAGCTGCCAACTCCAGGGTGTGATTCATCCAATTTTTGGGCTCCTGAAGCCAACCCCAGTGTCTCTTTAAAGTAATGTTTGGGCTCCTGCTGCTGCTGCCAACTCCAGGGTGGGATTCATCCAATTTTGGGCTCCTGCTGCCAAATCCAGTGTCTCTTTAAAGTAATATTTGGGCTCCTGCTTCTGCTGCTTGCAACTCCAGGGTGTGATTCATCCAATCTTTGGGCTCCTGCAGCCAACTCCAGTGTCTCTTTCAAGCTATGTTTGGGCTCCTGCTGCTGCTGCTGCTTGAAACTCCAGGGTGTGTCAGTCAATTTTTGGGCTCCTGCTGCTGCCAAATCCAGTGTCTCTTTCAGCCAATTTTTGGGCGCCTGATGCTGCTTGCAACTCCAGGGTGTGATTCATACAATTTTTGGGCTCCTTCTGCTGCCAACTCCAGTGTCTCTGTAAAGCAATGTTTGGGCTCCTGCCCCTCATAGTGATGCCACTTCAATTCTCTGCAATTGTGCCGCTCTGCGATTCTATTAGCGATGCCTCTGATCTGCATGTGATATTTATTTACAGTATTATTTAACTAACCCAGCACGCATCCTATGCGTGTTACAGCAAGGCAAAATGGTTTACAACCCTATTGAGGCTCTAGGAGGCTCAGAAATAGCCGTTTTTAATAGCGATTCGTCGCGAATAAATTCGGGTCGAATCGATTTTTGTCGGAAAATTCTGCGAATCAGTCGAATCAAATTTTTCAAAAGTTCGCTCATCTCTAATTGTAACCCAGGGCTCAGAGGCCACACTATTTGTGGCTCATGTCCTGGGAAGTTACAAACCCTTATGCCCATTGGTATGGGCTTGGTTCTCTGCCTACACCAAATGGCCCAAAGAAGGGTGCGAGTAATGTTTATCAGTTCACCCCAAGTGAAAAAGAAATAAGACACCACACAATTTTTTTTTTTTTGAAATGTAACTTATCCCAGTCTTCCATCCTCTGTCCCCCGCCAGATTCCATCTTCCTCCAGTCCAGTAGGTCTTCTTTGTCCCACGCCATCTCCTCTTCCTTCTTTGTGCCTCATCGGGGCCCCCTCCAGCATGTGGATGTGGCAGCACCGGCCATCATAAGCTGGCAGCTGTGCTACCATTTGGATGAAGGGAGAAGATAAGTTCCCCCTTCTTTCATCCTTGCTACCCTGCCAGGGACTGAAGTGAGGGTGGGGGGAGCCAGCTATTATACTTGGAGGTGTGGCCTCCATGGAATCTCCCTG
Source organism: Gastrophryne carolinensis (assembly GCA_027917425.1). Lineage (NCBI taxonomy): Eukaryota > Metazoa > Chordata > Amphibia > Anura > Microhylidae > Gastrophryne > Gastrophryne carolinensis. The sequence goes on along the minus strand of CM051234.1, from coordinate 643,857,163 downwards.
ATGTAATTTCTGATGTCACAGAAGAGGAAGGGCCTAATTGGGGTGGCACAGGAAAATTCCATCTTCTTTGTGATCTCTGACTACCATCCTACCTGTGCCATGTGCTCTGCTAATGATATACAACTTACTTCTACCTTAATTTGAACCTCTCACTCCCACCTACAACACTTTTCCTGAAGAGCGCCCACGCGGTGAGGGAGGAACTGTTCCATAGGAGAAATCAGCAGCATGGCTGGGTAGGAAAGGTTTAAGCTGGGAGGGGGAGTATATTTTGGATTGGATTTTGCATTGGTGCAGGTAGCTTGTGCCAGCCCCCCTGGTCCCACCAAAGTGAAGATTTACTGGATGTGCCAGAGCTAGTAGTATTATTATTGAGGCCCACGAGTGTGCTTGAGTGGTAGGTGGGTGAGTAAGAACAGTGCAAAACCAGAACCAACTACTGTATAATGTTCAGGGTTCTGTTTATACAGAGGGGTGGCTAGGGATGGCTAGCAGCAGATTAAGTAGGCAGAATCTGTGACCCCTGCTTCCTGAAACTTTGTCAATGTAACTTTCTTGTGGCCAAATCCACATATAATAGCCAATGAAAACAACAAGTTTGTTTGAACGATCTTGAAGAAAACCTGGGTTCATGCCGAACCAAATTTTTCCCAAAGTTCGGTCCAAATGCTTGAATAGTTCAGTACGCTAATCTCTAGTCAGCGAACTTTGGGGCTCAATGAGACTCATGCCATTACCCACGCCATTGGCTTTCACAGACTTAAAGCGGACCTTCACCCAGAATAAGAGCATATCTTATATCCTGCACCATGTACATACAGATTGCTCACATTAAAAATCATCCTAACTGCATCTACAGCATGTTATGAGCCTTTAAACATCCAAGATGGCGGCTCATGGAGCATCAGGCAGCCTGCAAACAGGAAGTGTCTTCTGATTTTGTTGCTCTGCATTCTGGGATTGCTGTCCTTTTTCTGACCCCAGCTCTGCTCTTTCTGTTCAAAGCACAACTATAACCTGCCCCCTGCACTTAATCCCACTCTCCTCTCCTCCGTATCTGTGGTGCTGCTGAGGCAAGATGGCGGCGCCCGTACCCTAGAGTCCTGAACAGAGTTAAAGCCCAGTGGGGAAATGAATAATAAGTAAGTGACTAAAAACTTAGAATATATTAATTTTAGATGCTGGGGAATAGTTTTTTAAGGATTTGGGCTTTTCATAAAATCATGCTGAAGGTCCGGTTTAAGGAACTAAATGAGACTGGTGCAACTGTTGTTATTCTCTGCCACTGGCTTTCACAGGCTTTAGGGACCCAGAGCATTGGGTAATGGGTATCCACAGTAGTAGCAAAATCTGGGGGATCCACAGGAAATAGTTTTGTCACCCTAGCATGGTCTTTTCCAGATCAAACATGAGATGATATGGGTTAAACTTAGTGGAATGGACCCTATGGTTATTCAGAAGCAACATAGCTCAGAGAGCCATATTTTGGGATGGGAGGTTAAACTATTGGGATGGGCTATCTCTCCCGCTTGCTGTGACTATAACAAACAAACAAGATAAGTCATTATAAAGTCTCTGCTGCTCATTAATTCTTTTACCAGGCACATCTAGCTGTTCAGAATCACCTCTGCCCTCCCGGCCAGAACAGAGTTTTTTATTTCTTGGCTATCCAAAGGGCCTCCTTCCACTACATGGCCACTGAAAACCTGGATCTCAGCCAGGATGGTAGCAGTACACACCCACACCCCTCATGGACCAGTATTCGGAAAACGGACAGGGAACCCAAACAGTTTTCACTTTAGCAAGGACTTTGATAATTTGTACATTCCACCTATCTGTCTGAGGTTTTACCATGAGGCCTTGCAGAAATTGGTGCATCCCAGCCTTCATAGCTACAGGTAAAAAGGGGGAAAAAAGGGGAAAAAAGGGGGAAAAACCAAAGTGGTGCACCACAAATGGAAATAGGGTTGTGCTACACTGCAACACTAGGACTACAAAAAACAATTAGGCACATGGAGTATAACCCCATGAGACTAAGGACAGGAGCACCAAACAATATTCAAAAATCATATTATGTATTAATAGAGAATGAACAAACAACATACTCTACATAACACACTATACAAGACAAACAAATTCAAAACACTGCTAAATCCCCCAAAATGACATCCAGTGCTGTAAATACAGCATAAATACCTGGGCAAACTCCTAATGTAAACACGTATACAACCCCTCAATAAAACTACCTAATGTGCCGGCACAAATAATCCCTACATACTATACTAATACCAATATATATATAATTGTAAAGTGACAGTGCATAACCATAAAACAGTAAATATTACATAAAACATCCATAACACTACAATTCTATCCAATAAAGTGAGAATGCTAAGTGCATACACATATATATAATCACTTAGAGAAAATGATCATGAACACCTATAAGTAAGTGAGCACAAAATAAGTGACAATAACCTGAGCCAAAATACAAAACGCACATATAATAACAAGCAATACAGGCAAAGATTGTTAAGGGGTGAAAGAAAGTCACGTGAATCACGGAGTGGGGTCTAGCAGCGGGGCCACCTACGTTCGCGGCCGCCCGTGCCGCTTCGCTGGGTTCATAGCTACAGGTCATACAGATAATTCTGGATAGTCAACATGACTGTGTAGTTGGGAGAACCTTAATGGGAGTTCTTCCAGTACTGAGACCTAGCCAGCATTTAAATTGATTATGACATTAATCCCAAACTTGGTGGTATTTTGGGGGGGCTGTGTCTGGAACACAATCACAATCCCCCTGGAAGGTCCCTCCTTCACTGCTCCCCCACCACAATCTGGGACTAATCAATATCCACCACATTCATTGGGGATTGGCTTGCTGTTATCAATGACAACTAGGGCACATCTGCTTTCAACTGATGACCCTGAAAGTTCTGCTTGTATTGTTCTTCCATCATGATCATTTGTTACCCAGTGTCAACAAGAGCAAGTAACCTTTGCCTAGCTTCACCTCCACTGGGAACTATCCTGGACACACACCCTCCCCTGCACTGAAACAAGTTGATAAAGAGAGCAACAACCTGGCATCTGCTCTGTGAGTACTTACCTCTTCAGCCTCCATTAGCAGCACGAAATATTTTTTCTCCGTGTGCCTCTTTTATTTTTACACTTAACCCTTTGTAAACTGGAAAGGGATCCATGAGATCCCTATACCAGTTCACAAGGCTGGGGGCTGGCAAGCCAGCTGCTGCTAGCGGGTAACTTGCCATTACCCCCGGAACCCCAAATTACCTGCCTCCCTAAAGGCCAGGGGGGGCAAAAGAGCCTGGGCCCACGGAAGCTATGTGGACTTGTAGCTGGCAGGGCGGGGGGCCACCAAAGCTGGCTCCTGCATACCCTATTCTACAAGCTCTACATAGCTGGTCCCGGACTGGGAATGCTGGGTAAGGGGGACCACATGTCATTTTTTTGTAGTTTTTTTAAGGGTTTTTACCCCTTAAAATTTGATAAAAAGGAGTCCCCCGTGGGAGGGGGGAACCCTATGTGTTTTTTTTTTTAATTAACCCCTTATGTTCTGTTGTCCAGCAACTATAAAATGCTTCCAGCAGCAGCAGGAAAGCAGGACCCAGAGTGATTGGTGAGGGATGGGAGGTAAGAAAAAAAAAAAGATTAACCCTTTAACTGCCAGCCTACCTTGAGATTTTGTTACCCTTTGTTGCCAGACCATTTTGCACTATTTTGCGCTCCCCTTGTTGAACTGTGATTTTTGAAGGGATTTCCCAGGAAAGTGATATATTGTTTTTTTCATCAGAGTCTGGGCTTTAACATGAAATGTCTTGTTTGTCATTTTTTAGGTGTATTCTCAATATTTTTGGATGAAATATGTGCAAAAAACCCCCAAAAAACTATTTTTTACAATTTGTAGTGTTTTTTTTGTAATAAAAAATGTCAATAAAATCTTATTGCTCGTGAAACCCCAATTTCTCCCGGTTACAGTGATACCACATATGTATAGGTAGACACCCTTCCCTGCCCAGGAGACTCCCCCAAACTGAAACAACGCTTTAGGAGATTTTCAGATAAAATACAACTATGCTACGCGCTAAGCGCACCTTGCAGTTTTTCAAGAAAGACAACCGTTTACATTTGAAATACTCCCGACAAACTATATATTCTCGGGAAGTACACACCTCAGGCTTTCTAGGCGTACCAGGCTTGTTGACATGGGTGCAGTTTTCTGGAAGTAATCCCTCAATATATTCTTTGGTTGCACAGGGTTTCCCTAAAAAAAGTATAAAAAAGCAGAATCAAAACCACATTTTCCTAAAAAAAACTATATGCAAACAAGAAAAAAACTGAAAATCTGAAAAAGCAACATGCCCCGAATAGAACAATACCCAGCATGCATAGCTACCGTCAAGGGAAGAGTTGCCAAACACCCCAAAGTAAAGCATGTGCGTAAAGGTAATTTTACTTCAAAATTTCAGCTCTGCAGACTAAGTGCGCACCTTGTGCTTTTTCTACCAAAACAACCCTTTACATTTGGAATATCCCCCATAAACCATATATTCCCTGAAAGTACACATTTTATGCTTTCTAAGCGTACCCAGCTTGTTGTCGTGGGCTCATCTTTCTGGAAGTAATCCCTTGAAGAATTCTTAGGTTGCACAGGGTTTCACAAAAAAATGTATAAAAAAGCTGAATAAAAAACACCTTTTCCTAAAATATCAATATGCAAATAAGAAAAAACAAGCTAAATCTGAAAGCGCAAGGTCCCCCGAGCAGAACAATACCCAACATGCATAGGTACTATTAACCCTTTTAATTGCCAGCCTACTTGAACTTTTGTCACCCTCAGTTGGTCATTTTTCCCCATTTTGCGGCATGTTTAACCGATTTTTTTGATTTTTGTTGGAATTTCTTGGAAAATATATATATATATTTTTTTGCAGCAGAATTTAGGCTTTAACATTAAATGCCTTGTTTGTAATTTTTCTACTGTTTTTTAAATATTTTTGCGTAAAAAAAACAAAAAAATAAATGAAATAATATTTTTTAAACAATTGTCTCCTTTATTTTAAATAAAACATTTTTTTAGTAATAAAAACCATATTGCATGTGAAAGCCCCATTTCTCCTGATTACAACGGTACCACATATGTATCGATAGCCCCCCCATTCTTGCCCAGGAGACCCCCCAAACTGAAAAGAGCATTTTATAACATTTACAAATAAAATACTACTATCCACACTATAAACATAAGGGGTTAATTTAAAAAGAAAATGACATAGGGACCCCCCTCCCAGGGGGGGACCCCAATTTTTTGGGGGAATTTTAAGGGTTAGGGTTAGGCTAAGCCTAACCCTAACCCTTAAAATTAAAAAAAAAATAGTGCCCCCCCCCCCACCCTGGGAGGGGGGGTCCCTATGTCGTTTTCTTTTTAATTTTAATTCTTTAAAAAAAAAAAAAATTATTTTTATTTTTAATCCCAGGGGGTGGGGGGACCCCATTTTTTGGGGGGAATTTTAAGGGTCAGGGTTAGCCTAACCCTAACCCTAACCCGTAAAGTGGACCAACACCCAGGATTTTCACTATCCTGGGTTTTGATCCACTTCCGTGAGGGGTGCCCCGCTGCATAAAACCCCCGAGAAAGGTATAAAAAACTCACCTCAGCCCGCTCTTACGGCGCATGCGCGAGCGCTCGTCCAATCAGAGCGCTCAGAGCCGCTGTGGTATGCACAGACAAGGGACGGACAACCACAGCGGCTCTGAGCACGCTGGCGGCCGCATCTCGCGCTTCCCTCTAACAGGGAGCGCGCCCGCGTCGGCCATTCACAAACGACCGGCGCGTGTGCGCGCCCTGATAGAGAGAAGCGAAAGATGCGGCCCGCGCATGCACCGTTGGAACGGGGATAAGGTAAGGCGAATGGGGAATGGGGGTTTCACACAGTGGGGCATCCCGATTTCGGATGCCCCGCGGGGAGGGATCTGATCCGGGCCTATCAGCCTGGGTGTTGGTCCACTTAAAAAAAAAAAAAAACATTTTTGGGGGGAATTTTAAGGGTTAGGGTTAGGCTAACCATAACCGTTAAACATTTTTTAAAAAATGACGTAGGGTCCCCGGGAGGGGGGGCTCATATTTTTTTTGAATTTTAAGGGTTAGGGTTAGGCTAACCCTAACCCTAACCCTTAAAATTAAAAAAAAAAGACTTAGGGTCCCCCTACCCGTCATAACCAGACCGGAACCAGCTATGGGGGCTTGTAGGAACAGAGTGGGGAGGCCAGCTTTTGTGGCCCCCCCACCCTGCAGCCTACGAGCCCACATAGCCTATGTGGGCCCGGGCTCTTCTGCCTCCCCCCCTGGGCTTTGGGGAGGCAGGTCATTGGGGGTGCAGGGGTTAATGGCAAGTCACCCGCTAGGGCAGGTGACTTGCCAGACCCCAGCCTTGTGAACTGGTACAGGGGTCTCATGGACCCCTCACCAGTTCACAAAGGGTTAACAGTTAAATAAAACACACACACAGTAAAAATTATTTTATTAAAAAATAAAAATTTACTCTTTACTCACCTCCGATCGTCAGCTCCTGTGTCCCTCGCTGATCTGCTGTCAGATGCCGGTGATCGGTAGCCAGCATCTGACAGCTGAGAGGCCTGGAGCTGTCAAGACGCCGGCTGAGTGACGTCATAAGCCCAGCCCCCAAAAGGGGCGGGGCTTCGCGGCAAAATGGCGGCGCCCGTCGGTGGAAGAGGGGAGAGAGCCTGAAGATAGAAAGCCCTGGGGGGGGGGGGATCGGAGCCCCCCGGGTGAAGAGGAGGGCCGGCGAGATCGAGCGCACATGGAGGTGAGTAAATGTCATTTTTATTTATTTTTTTTTTACAGGAAAAGCCAGCGGCTGCAAAAATGGGGGGGGGGGGGGTCTACTCCGGGCTCTCTCCTTCCTCCGGAGGAGCTCCGACTGGGAATAGGAGCCCCCCAGGGTGAAGAGGAGACCCGGCCGGTTCAAATGAGGTGTCAGGTAAGTGTTTTTTTTTTACATTTTGCAGGCGCTAGCAGGGGGAAAAGCCAGGCACGTAAATTTTACGTGGCTGGCGTTTAACGGTTGGAGAGGCAGCCACGTAAAATGTACGTGGCTGGCAATAGAAGGGTTAAACTATTTTTTTCTCAGTGTATTTTTTTTTATATTTAGCCCATTGTTAACTGGTAAGGGGGCCATGAGAACCCTATACCAGGTCACAATGCTTAGGGGCTGGCAAGTCACCTGCTGCTAGCGGGTGACTTACCACTAACCCCCAGCCCCCCATTGCCTGCCCACCCCAAAGTCAAGGAAGGGCTAGAATGGCCTGGGGCCAATTTAAGTGGTGCAGGCTTGTAGCCATTTTTTTGTAACCCTTTATAGTTTGGATAGTAGTTGTATTGTATTTGTACATTTAATAAAGTGCTCTTTTCAGTTTGGGGGGTCTCCTGGACAAGAATATAGGGGCTAGCGATACATATGTGGTACCATTGTAATCGGGAGAAATAGGGCTTTCACATGCAATATGGTTTATTTAAAATAAAGAGACCATTTTCTAAAAAATATTTTTTGGTTTTTTTTTTTACGCAAAAATATTTAAAGAACAGTAGAAAGATTACAAACAAAACAATTCATTTTAAAGCGTAAACTCTGCTGCAATATATATATATATATATATATATATATATATATATATATATCATTTTTCAGGAAAATCCTGCAAAAATCACGCTTAATCATGGTGCAAAATGGTGAAAAATGACCTGTCAATAGAGGGTGACAAAACTTCAAGCAGGTGGGCAATTAAAAGGGTTAAAAGAATCTATGCATGTGGGGTATTGTCCTGCTCGGGGGACCTTGCACTTTCAGATTTAGCTTGTTTTTTCTTGTTTGCATTTTTTAAAGAAAATGTGTTTTTTTATTCTGCTTTTTTTATCATTTTTTTTAGGAAAACCCTGTGAAACCTAAGAATTCTTCAAGGGATTACTTCTAAAATGATGAGCCCACTACAACAAGCTGGGTACTTTTAGAAAGCTTAATATGTGTTCTTTCAGGGAATGTATGGTTTGTTGTGGGTATTCCAAATGTACAGTAGCTATGCATGTGTGGTATTGTTCTGTTCGGGGGACCTTTCTTTTTCAGATTGATCTTTTTGTTTGCATATTATTTTTAGGAAAATATGAGTTTGATTTTGCTCTTTTATAGTGAAACTCTGTGCAACTAAAGGATTCATTGAGGGATTACTTCCAGAAAACTGCACCCATGTCAACAAGCTTGGTAAACCAAGAAAGCTTGAGGTGTGTTCTTCCAGCGAATATGTAGTTTGTGGAGGGGTATTTCAAATGTAAAGGTGCGCATAGCACATAGCATAGTTGTATTTTATCTGAAAATCTCCTAAAGCGCTGTTTCAGTTTGGGGGAGTTTCCTGGGCAGGAAAGGGCGTCTACCAATACACATGTGGTACCACTATAACGGGGAGAAATTACAAACATACTTTTTTTATTACAAAAAACTAGAAATTGTTTTTATATTCAGAATACACTTAAAAATGACAAGACATTTCATGTTAAAGCTCAGACTTTGTTAAAAAAAAATAATCATTTTCCTGGGAAATCCATGGAAATCACTTCAAAATTCACAGTTGAACATGTGTAGCACAAAATTGTGAAAAGTGGTCTGGCAACAAAGGGTGACAAAATCTCCAGGTAGGCTGACACTTAAAGGGTTAAGTTGTACTATATCTGGAATGGTTACTTGCTAATATTGTTGGTTACTTAGCAAGGTGCAGGGTCGAAGAAATAGGTCCTCAGATTTTGCCCTCCTTTTAATTTAATTTCTCCAGGACCACTCAAAAAGTGGTCTAACACGTTTTACTCTTTTAACTGATAAGGAGATAAGGCGGAGCTGTTAAATGGATTCTAGCTCTGTGTATACAAGAGAGGAGCAAGGAGACAAGAAAGGATATGCCACTGATAGCAATAGTCCAAGTATAATAACTAACAAGCTAAACGTGGAAATCATCCATGGAAAACTAAATAATTTAAATGTGAATAAGACGCAGGACCAGATGGACTTCACCCAAAGAACTCAGTTCCGTTATCTCATCAGCCCGGTTGTTGATCTTTAAAGACTCACTAGCAACTGGTATAGTGCCAAGGGATTGGCGCAAGGCAAATGTGGTTTCTATTTTTAAAAAGGGCTCTAGTTCTTCTCCGGGCAATTATAGACCTGTTAGCTTAACATCCATTGTGGGGAAATAGCTTGAGGGGCTTTTAAGGGACTACATACACGAATATGTAACTATCCATAAAATAAGTGACAACCGTCACGGTTTTACTAGGGACAGAAGCTGCCAGACTAACCTGATTGGCTTCTATGAGGTGGTGAGTAGAAGCCTGGACAGATGGGCGGCTGTGGATATAGTTTTTTGGGGATTTTGCAAAAGCATTTGACACTGTCCCCCATAGACGCTTATTGGGGAAATTGAGATCTGCAGGATTAGAAAACACAGTTTGTAACTGGATTGAAAACTGGCTGAAGGATCGTGTGCAGAGAGTTGTGGTTAATGATGCCTACTCTGAATGGTTACCGGTTGTAAGTGGTGTACACCAGGGTTCAGTGCTGGGCCCACTATTATTCAACTTGTTTATAACGACAGAGAAGATGGAATTAGAAGCACTGTCTCTATTTTTGCAGATGACACAAAGATCTGTAGCACAGTGCAGTCTATTGAAGATGTTCACAAGCTTCAGGCTGACTTGGACACATTGGGCATTCACTTGGCAAATGAAATTCAATGTGGAAAAATGTAAATTCATGCGCTTGGGGTCTAACAACCTGAGGGCCACATATATCCTCGGGGGGAATAAAACTGGGAGAGTCACTTGTTGAGAAGGATCTGGGTGTACTGGTAGACCACGGGCTAAATAACAGCATGCAATGCCAAGCAGCTGCTTCCAAGGCCACCAAGATACTATCATGCATTAAAAGAGGCCTGGAATCACGGGATAGGTGAGTAATATTGCCTCTTTACAAGGCACTGGTGCGCCCTCACCTGAAATATGCCGTCCAGTTCTGGGCACCCATTCATTGAAAGGACGCTCTATGGAAAGGGTGCAGAGGAGAGCCACCAAACTAATAAGGGGATTGAAAGATCTTAGTTATGAGGAAAGATTACGAGAATTAAATCTGTTTTGAGAGGAGACAGCTGAGGGAGGACATGATTAACTTGTATAAATATATAAATGGCCAATACAAAAAATATGGGGGAACACTATTTCAGGTAAAATCTTCTCTAAAAACAAGGGGGCACTGCCTTCCACTGGAAAAAAAGAAATTTAGTCTCCGGAGGAGGCAATAGTTTTTTACCACAAGAACTATAAATCTATGGAATAGCCTCCCACAGAAGCTTGTTACAGCATTAACCGCTGACAGCTTCAAAAAAGGATTAGCTGCTTATTTAGAAAAAAATAACATTAACAGTTACTATTATCGGTTATCAGTAAAACAATAAATAAATAAAATACATAACTTCCCCTATAAAATAAAATAAAAAATAACTTCCCCTACCTCAACACCCTTGGTTGAACTTGATGGACATATGTCTTTTTTCAATCGTATTAGCTATGTAACTATGTAACTGTCCTTTTATAGCACTTAGCATGAGCGAACCTGGCAAGCCACAGTGGTCCCACGCTGTCTCTGACCACAGCAGAGCAAGCTCAAGACTCATAAAGCTGCATCATGATACACCCTTTCCAACTCAGCCACATCCCTTAAATTGGGGCAAAGAAAGTGTCATCTCTTATAATACATATGGTATTTACATATACATGGAGATTGTTACTCTTTGGTTGTTTAGTGACTATACCATCCCCAGCTTGCACATCTGCTAATATTTAGGCACTGGCAGCACAGTATAGTATAACCTCTAGCTATGGGGAACGCCTGCAACAGCCATTCAGAAATGCCTGGCCCAGGTACCTGCCTAAGCTAAAGGTATAGCGACAGAGGGGCCTGCGAGCCAGGGATGTGAAGTGGGATTCCTGGTGAAATGAGTGTACCCAGTGATATACGGGGATACAAACAGTCGTGCATTGCAATTTTGGTTGCCCCATAAACAGGGAGACCACTGATACTAGATTCTTATTGACTTTAGTAAGTTAGTTGTTCCTTTCTAAGTGATTGACCAGCCAATTAAAAAAAAGGTTTCTCGGCTTTTATCCCCCACTGCTGATTAGTCCTAATCTATCAATCAGTAACTGCCCTGAGCACTGGGTTGCAGGGATCAGGTGATGGCTGCAATGGAGGGGATGTGCCAAGGCATGACACCTGCTCCATTGCATTGAATAGACAGGGTGTGGAGGGGTTCGATCACGACACAGAGACGGCCAAGGACTAGGACTCCCCTTTGGGGGACAAAAGGTAAGTACTCTTTTTTATTTGGCTGGTCAATCCATTTCAGTGTGGTGGGATGAGTTTGAAGTGTTGCCGATACTCTTAAAGTAGAATGATTCCAGCTTATTTGTTTCTACTTACCACTGTGTAGCCATAGCTCTGGAGTAATTGTGCCATTGCAGTATCATCAACAATAAAACCAATGACTTCACCATGATCTCTGCAGTCATAATTCAGAGTAGTCTTTGTATATCCAGATAGGACTTGAAAGATATTATAGACACTGTGAATGGAATCTCCACAAGAGTCAAATGAATACATTCCCAGAGTATGGTTGGGTAAAAGGTTGGTATTGTGAGTAATGTCTAATAAAGTATAAGAAAATGCCAGAAGGTCTGCATAGTTCCTCACATTTGGACTGTGACATATTTGAAGTAAGTGAACAGTTAGGATACATCGGATCACATTTCAGATATCTTGAGTTTAATATATTACCAGAATAATTACAAAGGTTTAGAAAAAATCCACAGGCAAACCTCTGCTTACATAAAACATGATTCTTTTATTTGTACGTCATAAGTGTTCAACGGTTTTGGGACACCAGGACAGTAACGGATCATCAGTACAACACAGTCAAAGTCAAGTACCTCAGACTGCGGTTGTAGCGACGTAGCAGTGGTAGTCAGAGCTTGGAGGTGGCATCTGAGTGTCTGAGACTAGAGAGGTCAAGGGCTAAGCAGTGGGGTCAACCAGGAGCAACAGCCAGTATGGACGGTGTGGGTGATCCAACAGGACTTAGCGGCAGACATGGCAGGGTTGGCAAACAGGGCTTGGCAAAAGATGTGTTCAGATGGGGCATGTGCTGCAACAGGACATAGAATCAGACCGGTCCGATGTGTCAGGGTAGTCATCGTTTTTTTAGCAGATATGGTCATACCTGGCAGGGTTGGCAACTCGGCTTGGCAGCAAAATGTGGTCATAAGTGCCGGTGTGGGGCTTGGCATCAGACAAGGTCAGAAGTGGAATGGTTGGCAACAGGTCTTGGCAAGAAGAAGTGATTGATGTGGCAGTGCCAACAACAGAGCTTGGCAGTAAGATGTGGTTAGACAAGGCAGGGTTGGCAACAGCACTAGGAAGCAAGACGTGGTCAGACATGGCAGGGTTACATAGTTACATAGTTAATACGGTTGAAAAAAGACATATGTCCATCAAATTCAACCAAAGGGTGTTGGGGTAGGGGAAGTTAATTTTTATTTTATTTTATACGTGGAAGTTATTTATTTTATTTTTAGTTTTTTTTACTGATAACCGCTAATAGTAACTGTTAATGTTATTTTCTTCTAAATAAGCATCTAATCCTTTTTTGAAGCTGTCAGCGGTTGATGCTGTAACAAGCTTCTGTGGGAGGCTATTTAATAGATTAATAGTTCTTATGGAAAAAAATGATTGTCGCATCCGGAGACTAAATTTCTTTTTTTCCAGGGTGTGCCCCCTTGTCTTTAGAGAGGATTTTACCTTAAATGGTGTTCCCCTATATTTTTTGAATGGGCCATTTATATATTTATACAAGTTAATCATGTCCCCCCCTCAGTTGGCAACAAAGCTTGCAGCAGGTGTGGTAGGGCCAGCAAAAGGGCCCGGAGATAGTTCCTGATGCCCCGAGGGGGAACAAACAGAAGAAGAGTAAACGTCAGTTGCCATTGCCTACCACCTCTTCATTTCCTAGCCTTGGCCCAATAACCAACTAACATTGTCTGAGTGGAAGCCCGGACACAGAGCTGTCTAGCTCCATAGCCAACCAGCAGGTCCTCAGTAGGACACTGTCCCCACAAATAACCCACATGGAAGCCTGGTCCTAAAGCCAAAGCACCCCACAGCAGCACCGCAAAAGCACGTCTCTACAGACAACCAACAAGTTCCTATAGCAGCCTGGCCCCACAGCCAACTAACATGGTCTCATAGCAGCCTGGCCCTACAGCTAACCAACAAGGTGGCCCCACAGACAACCAGAGGGCACTAAAGAATCATGTCTCTACAGACAACCAACAAGTTCCTATAGCAGCCTGGCCCCACAGCCAAGTAACATGGTCCCATATCAGCCTGGTCCTGCAGCAGTCTCGCCCCACAACCAACAAAAATGTCCCAATAGCAGTCTGGCCACCACCCCACCTGACAATTAACAGGATCCCATATCAGCCTGCCCCAAAAGAAGTCAGGCAAACATTTAAATCAAAAGCATCTATTAGCAGCCTGGCTCCACAGCTAACCAACAGGGCCCCATAGCAGCCTGACCCCATAGCTAACCAACAGGGCCCCAATAGCTGCCTGGTGCCACAGCCAACTAATAGGATCCATAAGCAGCATGGACCCAAATCAATCAACAGTGTCTCATAGCATTCTAACACACTCCCATAGCAGCTTTGTCCCAAAGCCAACCAACAGGGCACCTAAGAGGCCTGGCCTCACAGCCACCCAGGCAAACATTATCAGCCTGGTCCCCCAGCAGTCTGGTCTCAGGAGAAGCTAACAGGTCCCCAATAGCAGCTTGGCCCAAAACCCTAACAACATGGCTATCTAGCAGCCTGGCCCAACATCCAACCAACAGGATCAATTAACAGCCTAACCCTACAGCCAACCAACAGGGTCCCATATTAGCTTGGTCCTGCAGCATTCTGCCCCCACAGCCAAGTAGCAGGGTCCATAAGCAGCATGGACCCACAGCAGCTTTGTCCCAAAGCCAACCAACAGGGCACCTAAGAGGCCTGGATTCACAGCCACCCAGGCAAACATTATCAGCCTGGTCCCCGGAGAAGCTAACAGGTCCCCAATAGCAGCTTGGCCCAAAACCCTAACAACATGGCTATCTAGCAGCCTGGCCCAACATCCAACCAACAGGATCAATTAGCAGCCTAACCCTACAGCCAACCAACAGAGTCCCATATTAGCTTGGTCCTGCAGCATTCTGCCCCCACAGCCAAGTAGCAGAGTCCATAAGCAGCATGGACCCAAAGCAATCAACAGTTACCCATAGCATCCTGGTCCAACAGCTAACTAACAGGGCCACATAGCAGCCTGGCACCAATAACAGCCTGGACCTAAAGAAAGCAGGCCCCATAGCCAACCAACAGGGACCCATAGCAGCCTGGCCCCACAGGCAACCAAGAGAGCCTAAGTTATGCCACAGCATAACAACAGGATGTGAAAGAGGCATGGCCCTACATACAACCAGCAGGCCTACCAAGACAACTGTAATGGCCCCACAACCAACCAACAAAGAACAATAGACGCATGGCTCGATAGACAACCAACAGGGCCCCATGGCAGCTGGGTCCCACAGGCAGCCAGCAGGGCACCTTAAAACCATAACTCTACAAAAGACCAACAAGGTCCCATATCAGCCCGGTCCTGCGGCAGTCTGGCTGCTCACCTGGCTAACAGGTCCCTAATAGCAGCCTTGCCCCACCACCAACCAACAGGGCCCTCCAGCAGTCTGGACCAAAAAATAACCAAAAGGGCTCTAAAGCAGCCTGGTCCAATAGCCAACCAACATGGTACTATGAAAGCATGGCCCTAGAAAAACCCAACTGTGTTCTATATTGGCCTGGTCCTGCAGCCACCTAATCACTTAACAATCAGCCTGGCCTGCCTAACCTGGCAGCTAATTAGTAGGCCCCCATTGCAGCCTAGCCTAAGAGCCAACCAACAGTGCACCATGGAAGCATGACCTCACGACGACAGGCCCGAATACAGCCTGGCCCTACAGACAGCCAACAGAGCTCCATAGAAGTCTGGCCTGGTAGAAGCCTGGCCCAACAGCTAACAGGGCGATAAAGCAGCCTAGCCCAACAACCAACCAACAGGGTCCCATAGCAACTTGGCCCCACAGTCAACCGACAGGGCACCATAGAAGCCTGGCCCTACAGAGACACAACAAGGTAAAATAGTAGCCTGGCCCCACAGCCACCCGACAGGGACCCATAGCAGCCTGGCTCAACAGACAACCAAGAGCAGCCTGGCTAGCCCAACAGTAGAGCAACAGAATACCATAGCAGCATGGCCCTACATGCAACCAACAGGGCCCCATATCAGCCTGGCCCCTGCAGAAATCTGGCTCCACAGAGTGCTAACAGCACTACCATGGGCCCATAGCAGCCTGGCCCCACATCCAACCAACTGGCCACAATAGAGGCATGGTTTTACTGAAAACCAATGCGGACAACAACAATGTAAACTTCTAGATACAATGTGATTCTATCAATTCTATCAATTCTAATTACACAACAGAACATGTTATCCTCTGGAAACAGTTGCTTCCTACTAGACCACCGCCTCTTCAAAGTCAGTATCTATTCCTTCTATAATCTCCTCAAATATTTCATAGCTTTTCAAATTGAGCTTTATATTCAATAATTTACTTGACATTTTTTAATTTAGTAATTTCCAATTTATTTTTTGCATCAGTAAGAAGATCTCCTCCTTTCTCCAGGACCTGACAATTATCACCTTAGCCTCAGGCTTAACTCAGTCAATCTGCCCTTAACTATTTTGTCCTAGGCTACAAGTCACTAATAATGTGACTTTAGGGTGACATTGAATATTAGAATGTGTGGCCTTCCTGAACTGGCTGAACTATCTTGCGATACTTTGGCTATCCTAGCCGACACCAAGTGCAAATCACATTTTATCAAATTTCACCTGGGAGTCCTTGGGGGTGGGGGGGGGGTCATACTATTTAATGAAGCCACTTTAACCCTGTGTGTACATTTGGGTGTGAATCACACGCTCGGTGAGCCTTTTAATTTTAACACACAAAAAAGTGGCGTCAATTTTTTAGATTTTTTTTTCCCAAAAAATCACCTGTATCTGCAATGGGGCATTTTTATGGCTGAGATCCATTATTTTTGCAATAACATAAGGACATTTTTTGGTGGTTTGGATACAACAGCTCCCTTATCAGGGTCACGCTAAAGATCTGGTTATGCAAGCTTTTTGCTTGCACATAGAAAAAAATAAATAAATGTGTGGTGGGGCATTTTGATGTTTGGTTTGGTAGATCATTTTTCCCATAAGGTAGGGAGATAGTAAGGAAACACAGCACCAGGGGTGAACCTGGCCTCTCTACTGCCTGAGGCAAACTATAGAAAGTTGCCTCGTGCCCACATACCTGTCTGCAAGCCTAGATTTCCTTTCCTTACTCCTTGCCCAGGGCAAGCAGGGGGTATGCGTGTGCATGTAACCCCTCACACACTGGGCTACAGTGGACCAAAACCAGAATCAAATACCCACTTATGGGACATCCCACTGTGTGAAACATCATTGGTGGCCCCATTTACATAACTCGCAAGTGATCCCTTAGTGCACATGTGGCTGGTGCCATCATCTCCTGCATCCCTCAATGTCTTCTCAATTTCAAACAGCCGGGCAACCTAAATCCATGGTTTTGTTCCTCTTTAGGTGCGTCAGTATTAAACTAAGCAAAAAGTCTGCACACCGTACTATTTGACTGCACACACACTATCACTCTTTCTATGTTTTCCAAGCTGACTGTCTTTTTCTGTGATAGGAACCAAAACAGAGTTGCAAGCCACCATGTGGAGTGACCCATGTTAGGCTTAATATAAAGGAGGGGGGCTAAAGAGACCAAAAGAACTTCAACTCAGAGGTAAAATAAAAGAGGTACTTTCCTAGAATGGAAAGTATTTGCTCAATACATTTAATAATAGAATTACAATATTTTTCACCTTATAAGAAGAAAACATTTTGCCCAAAAAGTGTGTGTGTGTGTGTGTGTGTGTGTGTGTGTGGGGGGGGGGGGGGGGGGGGAGTGTGTCTTATCGGGCGAATGTAAAACGGAAAAAACTTACATTCCATGGCTCCCCTGCTGCCTGCCGCCTCCGTAGCCACTGCAAGTTCAGAACGATCTGGTCCCGGAAACCGGGTAGAGCGTGGCCTGTGACTTGTGCCAGCATCCAATGAAGCTGGCAAGAGTCATAGGCCACGCCACCCAGAAGCCAGAATCGGCTCGCTCTGAACTTGCAGCTGCTGACCGCCGCTTCTGTAGCCACCGGTCCCCCGCCACCACTCCTACAGCCACCCGCCGCCTCTGTAGCCATTCATTGCAAATCAGAGAGAGCTGGATCCGGCTTCTAGGTGGGCAGAGGCAGGAGCAGCAGCTACTGAGGCAGCGGGGAGTGGTGGCTATGGAAGCGGTAGTCAGCAGCCGCAAGTTCAAAGTGAGCCGGTGGGTGGGCATGGCCTGTGACTCTTGCCAGTGTCATTGGATGTTGGCAGGAGTCACAGGCCACTCTGAACTTGCAGCGGGCAGCGGCAGGAGTGCTAGGGTATGTACGTTTTTTTTGCTTGTTATGTTGCACACTGCCTGTATTTGGGATGCCCGCACACTGCCTGTATTGGGAATGCCCGCACACTGCCGGTATTCGGGATGCCCGCACACTGCCGGTATTGGAGATGCCCGCACACTGCCTGTATTTGGGATTCCCACACACTGCCTGTATTTATTATGCCCGCACACTGCCTGTTTTTGGGATGCCCACACACTGCCTATATTTAGGATGCTCGTACACTGCCTGTATTGGGGATGCCCGCACACTGCCTGTAATTGGAATGCCCGTACACTGCCTGTATTTGGGATGTTGGCACACTGTCTGTAAGGTGGGCTCTGTTATGGGGTGATGGGGAGTATTTTAGCACACCGTTTGGTTCAGAATATTTTTTTTTTTCTTATTTTTCTCCTCCACATCCTGGGTGCGTCTTATAGGGCAAAAATACTGTAACCACAACTCCTTGCAGTCAGCAATGCTATGCAAATCATCTCTTTACATCTCAAAGCCATCCGAGGCACTCAGAAGCCATGCTAAGGATTTGCTTTAAATTTGCACAGCCATGTGTTTCTATTTTCTTTATTAAAGGTGGTTTATCAAAAAATTATGTACTGTATTTTTCACCATATAAGACGCACCTGCCCATAAGACGCACCTAGAATTTGAAGGAGGGAAAAATACAATTCTGCGATTACTCACCTGTAGAATTGGTATTATAAGTATACAGCACGTCCTGTACCAGAAGATTCCTTACACATGGGTTATACATCCACAAGATGGCGCTGGACTGCAGAAAACAGCTTGTGGCTCCTCCCGGCCCTATATAAGTCAGGGACCTCCCACAAATTCCCCAGTATTGACAAGCAGTTACACAAGAAGCCGGGAGAATGATAATAACTGAAATCCTAAATGAACAATCACCATACAGAGGTAACTAAGAACAATGATAACAAGGGTGGGATGGAATTCTACAGGTGAGTAATCACAGAATTGTATTATTCCAAGTATACAGCACGTCCTGTTCCAGAAGATTCCTTACATATGGGACTACCAAGTGTCCGTAAGGTAGGGTGGGATCCCAAAAGTAACAGCGGGCAGATTAGACCACTGCTGCCTGCAGAACTTTGCGGCCAAAAGCAGCATCAGCTGAGGCCCTAACATCAACCTTGTAAAACTTAGAAAAAGTATGAGCAGAAGACCAATTAGCGGCCTTGGAAACGTGTTTAACAGAAGCTTGGTGCTGAAAAGCCCAAGAGGCACCAATAGCACGAGTAGAATGAGCAGTAAGACGGAAGGGAGGCTCCTTCCCCTTAGCAGAATGGGCTTGAACCACAGCCTATATAAGTCAGGGACCTCCCACAAATTCCCCAGTATTGACAAGCAGTTACACAAGAAGCCGGGAGAATGATAATAACTGAAATCCTAAATGAACAATCACCATACAGAGGTAACTAAGAACAATGATAACAAGGGTGGGATGGAATTCTACAGGTGAGTAATCACAGAATTGTATTATTCCAAGTATACAGCACGTCCTGTTCCAGAAGATTCCTTACATATGGGACTACCAAGTGTCCGTAAGGTAGGGTGGGATCCCAAAAGTAACAGCGGGCAGATTAGACCACTGCTGCCTGCAGAACTTTGCGGCCAAAAGCAGCATCAGCTGAGGCCCTAACATCAACCTTGTAAAACTTAGAAAAAGTATGAGCAGAAGACCAATTAGCGGCCTTGGAAACGTGTTTAACAGAAGCTTGGTGCTGAAAAGCCCAAGAGGCACCAATAGCACGAGTAGAATGAGCAGTAAGACGGAAGGGAGGCTCCTTCCCCTTAGCAGAATGGGCTTGAACCACAGCCTGACGGATCCACTTGCTGATGGTGGACTTAGCTGGAGCTAAGCCCTTCTTAGGCCCAGAAGGGAGAACAAAAAGAGCATCAGTCTTCCTGAAGGATTCAGTAGCCACCAAATAGGACTTCAAGTTCCTAACCACATCCAGAGGATGTAAGACCCTCTCCTTAGGGTTAGTAGCATTAGGGCACAGAGAAGGCAACACAATGTCCTGATTGAGATAAAAGGCAGACACAACCTTAGGCAGAAAATCTGGCTTAAAACGAAACACCACCTTGTCCCGGTGTCTCTCAAAGTAAGGAGGTTTGATGGAAAGCGCCGCCAACTCAGAAACATGCCTAACAGAAGTGATAGCCACCAAAAAGGCTACCTTAAGCGTCAAAATGAACAAAGGGGCCGCACGCAAGAGCTCAAAGGGAGACCCCTGCAGGGCAGATAAGACCAAGTTCAAATCCCAGACTGGTAACATAGGCTTACGTGGAGGGTGCACGTGAGTAACCCCCTGAAAAAAGTTCTTAACCAGACGATGGTTGGCAAAGGATCTTTGGAAGAAAATAGCCAAGGCTGAAACATGACCTTTGAGGGTACTAAGTTGAAGACCCAGATCCAAACCATGTTGCAGGAATTCCAGAATCCTGGGGATAGTAAAAACCCGACAGGGAAGCAACCTAGACTCACACCAGGCAATGTAAGCATGCCATACCCTATAGTAGATGGATGACGAGGTCTTCTTCTTAGCCTGAATCATAGTACTAACAGCAGATGCAGGTAGCCCCTTTTCCATCAAGATGGAGGTTTCAGCAGCCAGGCCGTTAAAGCCAGCGTTCATAAATTGGGATGGCGTAGCTGCCCCTGAGTGAGCAGATCTGGAACCTTGGGCAGGGCGTACTGATCCACTGCCAGCTGCACTATGTCTGCGAACCACACTCTTCTTGGCCAACAGGGGGCCACCAGGATGGTTGGCACCCCTTCCTGGAAAATATTGCACAGCACCCTGCCCAGCAGAGGAAACGGAGGAAACACATAAAGGAGCTGAAAGCACTTCCAAGACATTGCTAGTGCATCCATGGCCAAGGCCAGAGGGTCCTGGGACAGAGAGACAAAGACTGGAAGCTTGTGATTGTGACGGGACGCTAACAGGTCCACATCCGGCTGCCCCCAGCGACGGCACAGGTAGTGAAACACCCTGTTGCTGAGGGACCACTCCCCAAGCCGAGACATCCCCCTGCTCAAGGAGTCTGCCTCCAGGTTTTCCACTCCTGGGATGTAAACTGCCGATATGCAGAGGACATTCTCCTCCGCCCAGGACAGTATCAGGGACACCTCCTTCAGGGCCCTCTTTCTCCGGGTCCCTCCCTGATGATTGATGTAGGCAACCGCCGTCTGGTTGTCCGAGCGGATCTGAACCGCCCGACCCCGAAGGTGTGGAGTCAACTGGGCGAGGACCAGCCTTATCGCCCTCAGTTCCAGAATGTTGATAGGTGTATGGGCCTCCTGAGGGCCCACTGACCCTGGAACTTCAGGGATTTCCAGAAGCCCCCCCAACCTGTCAGACTGGCATCCGTGGTGACTGTGTCCCAGCAAGGGGCCAGAAAGGATCTGCCCATTAACAGGTTCCTTGAGTCCAGCCACCACAAAAGAGACCGCCTGGCCAGAGGGGACAGAACAAACACCTGATCCAGGGACACAGGATCCCGATCCCATACTGACAAGAGGTGAAGTTGAAGAGGTCTCATGTGAAACTGAGCATATGGGACCGCCTCGAAGCAAGACACCATCAGACCCACCAGCTGCATCCCCTGCTGGATGGAGGGATGGGGGCAAGACAGAAGAAACCTTGATTGAGCTTGAAGACTCTCCACCTTCTGCTGAGGAAAAAGAATCTTGACCTGAGATGTATCCATAGTCATGCCCAGGAAGGACCTCACCAAAGACGGGGACAGGGCAGACTTGGGGTGGTTGATCACCCAGCCGAAGGACTCCAGTGTGGACACCCCCATCTGGGTATCCAGCTCTGCCTGCTGGAAGGGCTGAGACATGATGAGAATGTCATCCAAGTAAGGAAGGATGCGAATGCCCCGAGATCTCAGCAGAGCCATTACTCCCGCCAGCACCTTGGTGAATACCCTGGGAGCCGAGATGATACCGAAGGGCAAGGCCACAAACTGGTAGTGTTGATCTTCCAGAGCGAACCTGAGGAATCTCTGATGACCTGGAAAGATTGGTACATGAAGGTAAGCATCCTTGATGTCTACAGAGGTCATGAAGTCGCCCGGACGCAGAGAATTGACCGCAGAGCGCAGGGTTTCCATGCGAAAATGCTTGAATCTGACAAACTTGTTGAGAAGCTTTAAATCCAGGATGGGCCTGAGGGACCCATCCTTTTCGGGGACAGTGAAAAGATTGGAATAGAAGCCTCTGCCCCTTTCCCTTAAAGGCACCGGGCAGATGACTCCCAACTCCAGAAGGTTTTGGACAGCAATGCAAAGACCCTGTGCTGACAAGGGGTTTTGAGCCATCCGGGATTTGACAAATCTTGGGGGTGGCCAGGCTGCAAACTCTATTTTGTAACCGGAGGATACTACCTCCTGAATCCACCGGTCTGAGACATGAAGCCTCCAGACGTAAGCATAGAGCCGAAGCCGTCCCCCCACCCGGATGGGTGAGGGAGCCCCTTCATGCCTGAGGGGGCTTGGGGCAGGACTTAGGCTTGGGACCCCTGCCCCAATAGTCTCCGCGGGCCACAGCAAAGGAGACTCCTCGACCAATTCTGGAACCACGGAAGGAAGGGAGAAAGACACCTGTCCCCCGAAAGGACCATGACGGCCTCCTACGTTGAGGTAGTCTGCCACCCCTGGCAAACAAGTCCAAGCATTCACCAAAGAGGCGCAGCCCCTTAAAGGGAAAGCCAGTGAGAGCCTTCTTAGCAGCATTAGCAGCTACCCACTGACGCAGCCAAACAGAGTGGCGTATAGCCACCAAAAGGGCAGAAGTCTTCCGACTCATTCTAATGGCATCATCCATAGCAGACAGAACATAAGCAACAAATTCATAGCAAAGCAGGAGAGTTCTATACTCTTCTCCTCCCGCGTCATCAGAGGCCCCATCTATGAGACTCTTAAGCAAACCTTTAATAGCAATAGCTGTAATGGCAGAGGCAAAAACCGGGCGCAGCGCGGTCCCCACACAGGCAAAAGCATGGCAGGCCAGCTGGTCCATGTGCCGGTCCTCACCATCCCTCAGGGTAGTAGTGTCAGGGGATGACGGATGATGCATGACGGATGTATTGGACAGCCCCAGAACGGGCGCGTCCACTTCGGGAGGACATGACCATCGCTTAATCACATCAGCAGGAAAGGGATACCTCTTGTCCCAACTCTTTGGCACCCCAGGGAGCTTGCTAGGCCGTTCCCATTCCTTGAGCACCAGATTATTAAAGTGAGACTGCTCAGGAAACGCCAAGCGTGGTTTAACCGTATGAAAAAGCTCACCCTGCTGCTGCGGAGCCACAGCAGGAGGGGAGATACAGAGCACTTATTATTAGCCAAAATCCTGTCAGTATCATCTGAGGACCATGGGTCTGCCCCAAGAGGGGACCCGGTACCACCATAACCTGTAGGCTGTTCCTCAGATGATTCTGAATCAGAGAATAACTCCCCCTCCTTCAGGGGAGTATTACCGGTAATGTCAAAAAATTCCTCAGCCTCCATAGGAAAGAGAGAAACAGCTGGTGATAAATGCCGCTTCTTAGCAGAAGCCTTACGCGGAGCAGACCCAGCAATATGTTTTTCAATGCTGGCCACCCCTGCAACTAAATCACTGGTATGCACCTCACTGGGGGTTAGATGCAAGCGTGGGGGGGTAGGCGAAGCCAGAGGTGCAGGCCCAGCAACAGGTAACCCAGACTGCAGGGCAAGTACATGCTGGGCGCAGGATACACATACCCTGACATCATCACCGATTGGGGATACCCCACACGCAACACATAGCCGAGCTTGTCCTGAAGGAACCCCAGGCCCATTATCCCCAGAAGCCTCCATATGGTGATTTGAATGGCACAACCGGAAGGTAGGGAAGTGGGAGGTAATGACGGGAGATGGCCGGGAGAAAGCACAGTGCTTGAAAGACATAATAAACATTCCCATGAGAAACCACATGAAGAATATGGAATATGACCCCACCGGGGTTACTCACGGACCGCGGGAGCAGCAGAACACACACAGCAAGAGAATCAAAATGGCGGCCGCAGACCTCGAGGGGCGGGCCTCCGATGAGATATGATGTAAAAAACATCATTCCCAGAGCCCCCCCCCTCCCCATCACAGCCCGGTAGCGCTGAGGAGAATGACGCCGCCGCCTGCGGAGCGCAGTACATGCGCGCGGCGGCATTTTACAATGAAACATACACATAATAATGAGTAAAAAACACAGGCATTTTCTGCGGACCCCCCCCCCCAAGATCACCCAGAGGAAGAACAAGAGGATTCCCGGGGAGCCAGGCGCCCAGGGGACAATGGGAGAAGAGGAAGTAGGAGAACCTATGGGAAGGATTAAGGCACAGGTGGAGCCTGGCCAACCCGAGAAGTAGTGGGGGCATCCCAAAAGGCTCACCATCAGCCTAAACCACCTACCCTGTTGGAGCAGGGACTGCGGTAGGACATAGCTCTTCAGCACCTTTTATTCTGGTGCTTGCTAACCTACCTTCCCCTTCTTGCAGGGCCGCAGGCCATAAGCCCCGCTCACCTGCGCCACAGAGAGAAAGCTATCTTCGCAGTCTAGACTGAAGAAAAGAACTGGGGATTTTGTGGGAGGTCCCTGACTTATATAGGGCTGGGAGGAGCCACAAGCTCTTTTCTGCAGACCAGCGCCATCTTGTGGATGTATAACCCATGTGTAAGGAATCTTCTGGAACAGGACGTGCTGTGTACTTGGAATAAAAAAATAAATATGCTAAGCCAAATGTGTGCTAAAACACCCCATTACAGGCATTTTGGCAAATCCCAGAGGCAGTGTGGCATTCCCCCTCCCATTCCCCATATAGGCAGTGTGGCATTCCCCCCATCCCATAGGCAGAGTGGCATGCCCCTTATCCCATCCCCATAGGTAGTGTGGCACCCCCCCATCCCATTCCCCATATGCAGTGTGGCAATCCTGCTTCCATTGGCAGTGTGGCACCCCCCATCCTATTACCCGTATGCAGTGTGGCAATCCCCCTCCCATTCCCCATATAGGCAGTGTGGCATTCCCCCCATCCCATAGGCAATGTGGCATTCCCCCATCCCATAGGCAGCGTGGCATTCCCCCCATCCCATAGGCAGTGTGGCATTCCCCCCATCCCATAGGCAGTGTGGCATGCCCCTTATCCCATCCCCATAGGTAGTGTGGCACCCCCCATCCCATTCCCCATATGAAGTGTGGCTGAATAAAAAAAAAAAAAAAACGTATACTTACATGAGCCTCACGCTGCGGCCACCAGCCAATGACGGAGCGGTGGGAGGGGAGAGGGCAGGGTAACTGAACCCCGCCCACTGTCCCCGCTGCGGCCGTTGCTAGCACCGCCAGTATCTTGTGGGCCGGTCTTCACAACCGATCCATGCAGCCAGTGGGCGTGGCCTGTGCCTGCGCCTCGGCTGCATGGACAGGGTGTGTGCGCACACTGGCCTGTGAAAAAACGGCAGTGCTAGCAGCGGCCAGAGCAGGGACAGGGGGCGGGGTTCAGTTACCCTGCCCTCTCCCCGTCCACCGCTCCTTCATCAGCCTCGTGCTGCCGCCCCCGGGACTCCAGCTGATGAGGGTGCGGCGGGCAGGGAGAGAGAAGGGTAACTAAACCCCGCCCACTGTCCCCACTCCGGCCTCTGCTATCACCGCAGTTTTTTCACGGGCAGGCGTGCACACACACACCTGGTCCATGGGATGCGGGCACAGGCCACGCCCACTGGCTGCATGGATCGGTTGTGTACACGCCGGCCCACAAAATACCGGCGGTGCTAGCAGCGGCCGGAGCGGGGACAGTGGGCAAGGTTTCGTTAGCCTGCCCTCTCCCTGCCCACCGCTCTTTCATCAGCTGGTGTCCCGGGGGCGGCAGCGTGAGGTTTAATGTAAGTATGTTTTTTTTTGTTTTGTTTTGTTTTTGCATTTGCCCCATAAGACGCACTGACATTTTACCCCCACTTTTGGGGAAAATTGAGTGCGTCTTATAGGGCGAAAAATACAGTAATCTTAAAAATCTATATAAACACATCGTCTAATAAGAGAAGGGATCACTTATACACCCAAACTGAATACAACTTCTCCCAAACTTGTAGTTCTCTTTACCTGGTAGAAATTAAATCCAGGGGTGACAGGTTTAAGTGTATCAGGGGTGACAGACCCTGTCACCCCTGATTTCCGTTCACTTCCATTAAAAGAAAGAAACAAGCCTGGCTGGATATTTCTTGATGCACTTATGTATAATTGACCCCTCTTCCTGCCATCCAGCATATTTATATGAATTTTTTAGATTTTTTTGTGATAGTGCTTTAAGATTGGAATTTTTAAAGAAAAAAATGCTACACCAACACTTCAAAACAGAATCATAAACAAAAAATCGATTTCAACAACAATACAAAAAAATAAATAAATAAATATATCCAACCCCAAAAAAGGCAAACCACATTTTATTTACCTGCTGTATCCAGAGTGGAAAAGGCAGGAAAATGAGGCCAAGATACAAAATCAAGGGGAATATCATCGGGAGATCCTGCAACCTCCAACTCGCCAACTTTTGTGATATCTTCCCCATCACCTGGTCATAGCGGACAGTACCCTTCAGATGCATTTAAAAAACCATGGCAAGAATTTCCACCTCCGGGACACCCTCCAATTCCTGCTTCCACCTTCCACTTACAAAACTGGCATGTCTGCCAGTTTACTGCCATGCCTGCACTTCTGCAAAAAATTTGCAACTACAACATGGGGTGAGTCACTGACCAAGACCACGTCATCCATGTATGCCATGACCTTGACCCGCTCCCCCCCACCTGGCACTGTAATCCCCTAATTTATACTTACAAATGTTCCAAATTAACAGCTCCTTGACATAGATGAAAGCCAACGGGGACAGCGGACATTCCCGCCGGACTCCAGAGCAGAAACATAGTCCTCACCAAAGTGTTCTGGCCCTTAAAGGCCTTCTTAAAGAAAAACCTGGTACACTTTTCAACCTGCAGATTCTGGACCATCCACAGTTCCTCCTCCACTTCCCAACCTGACTAAAAGTTTTAGCAGAGTCTAGAGCCTCAACCCAATTTCCAAGTCATTCTGGCTCCTCTGGCAACTCTATAGCTTTCTATCCTAAAAAATGTTTTTTAATTTTACCCTTAACCCACTCCCACCAAGACAAAACTGAACTAAATAGACACCTCTTCCTAAACCACTTAATGTAGATAGATAGCCACATTACTCACCTCCCCAGAGTGTAACTTTCATGTGTTCATATTGCCCAGACAGGAGAAATACAAGGCCAAGAGATCAAATGGAAGGCACAGATTTGCCCTCAATGAGGCATTTTTGCTCCAGTGCAGATATCCTGCACTGGGAAGTGCTTCCAAAAGAGCACCAGAGCCCTGCCCCTACCTCAACAAGTGGACCTCTTGAGGTAATGTCAAACTTGGTCAACATGGTTCTGCTATAAAAAGCCAATAACCTTCTGGCCTAATGGACAATTGCAGGGGAGACTTTCCTCTCTGCATGCTGCCCAGTTAGACTCAGGGATCCTCACCTCTTGCATCATGGTATTGGGATTAACTGGGGCAGGGAAAGCAGAGCCCAGCTCTTCCCCGCCCTGAGCTCCAGAACTTAGAAAGCCCCACATCTTGAGGGCAGCCATCCCTAGGTTTCCCGATGTCTCCAGCAAAACAGCTGCAATCATGGCCAGACCTGCTCTCACCACCTCAGGTAGTGATACAGGACCAGCATACGATCACACCATGAAGGCAGCAGGGGAACCTGGTAGGGGGACCATCACAGACCCTTTGCATCTGACTCGGAGGATTCATCACTTTCATATTGATCATACATCCTCATTCCCCCACTCCAAGAGTGGAAGACACACCGAAACGTCTGGTGGGAGCACAGCCTTTGCTGGCCCTGCCTCTACCATAGCAGCTATTGCATCAGCATTCCTTCTTGCCTTTGCATTCATGTTAACTTCTCCTGCACAATCACTTCAGCACCGTTCTCCTCCACTCTCTGCTCAACCCTCACCTCATCCAACTCCTGTTTTCTTTCTTTTTTGAACAAGGGCTGGTTGAGGTTGAAAGGTGTCCCGTGCAAGACTGCAGTATGGCACTCACCCCATGGGGACCAGAACTTCAGTGTGCGTCCGTCGGGGGGGGGGGTTCTGGTAGCAAAATATAGTGGACAAGAAAGGACCCCAGAAAAATAAATAAATAATACAGATACTAATACAGATATTCACTTGGTGAAACAGCTTCCTGTGGGGCCAGGGGTAGGAGGGCCACGGAATCATCAATTAATTCTTAAAAAAACAACACAGGGGTGTTAAACAGCCAATTAATAAAAATCATTAAAACTTATTAAACTAGAGGTTCCAGCAATTGCCACCCCCACACTCTCCACTAGATGGTGCCACACAAGACGATCACCTCAATCAGCCTCATAACAGGTGCTACATCAAAAAGCACCCTATGGGATATGCTAAAGCATATGCCCGACTGTTCTAAATAGCCCATAGGGTACTGCTGTTATCAAACTTTGAAAACAATAGCCTTACCCATTGGAACGTGATGTACCTCACCTGTAAAAATGTCAGGGGTAGGTGAGTTTTTAGAAAATTTTAGAAAAGAAATGTTTTATAGAATTTTTTTTATGTTCAGGTAACAAAAGGTCACACCAGAAAGCAGTAAAGATAAAAAGCAAAAAAGGTAAATCTGCTTCACCAGACCTCAAATGCTAGAATTTGCATTTGTTTGTGCATAGCCCAAATGGCTGTTTTTACCTCATTTGGAAAAATGATGTACTTAACTAAAAAATGTCCCTTTGCATATGCAGGAACAAAATACAATTAACTTCTTTTCATTTGTTTTATAAAGCATATTTTAGTGTTTTTTGTGCACCTAGAGTTAAACTTACTTGATCAAATAATCATGACAGAGTGGGGGGGGGGGGGGGGGGGGGTTGGCAGCCACTCTATTCAAGGTACTGTAATACAGGCTGTGCGCCAAAGGAGGGGCAACAACCAGTGATCCACCAATGACATATTCAATGATAAAATAATATGAGTGTAAATAAATATTTTATTAGTCTATATAAATAAGCTAATATACACACAATTGTTAAAATCTAAAAAAAAAAAAATTACAAAAAGTGCTAATAAGATATCTGAATTGAATGGTGATCGTCACAATTAATATATTTGTAATTGTACCCATCCTACTTTATGCAATAGCAGTATGTCTAAGTAATTAATCAATTGCTATCTACCATATTTTTCTCACTTTGAGATGCATCTTGGCAATTTAGAGGAGAAAAATAAAAAAAAAAACATTCTGAACCAAATGTGGTGCTAAAATCCTCCCACCCCCCTCACCACAAGAAACTTATAACAGGGAGTGACAGAACCCCCATCACTAAATCAAGCAGAAACCTCCAATCCCCTATAACATGCAGTGTGCAGAACCCCCCAATCCCCTATAACAAGGGGTGTGCAGAACCCCCCAATCCCCTATAACAAGGGGTGTGCAGAACCCCCCAATCCCTTATAACAAGGGGTGTGCAGAACCCCCCAATCCCTTATAACAAGGGGTGTGCAGAACCTCCCAATCCCCTATAACAAGGGGTGTGCAGAACCCCCCAATCCCCTATAACAAGCAGTGTTCAGAACCCCCCAATCCCCTATAACAAGGGGTGTGCAGAATCCCTCCATCCCCTATAACAAGCAGTGTGCACAATCCCCCTATTCTCATTTTAATAGAATAATCCCTACAACATATTTACATCACAGTGCTTCAAATGAGTTGTGTAAGAGCTTTTCTATAATACTACAATGCAACAGATATCACATGATGGATAAAAACAAGCCTGATCAAGCATCAACTACATCTCTAAGGTTAACCCATTGAGGAGAGCAGAAATGAGTGCTGTGTAGAGCAGGGGTCCCCAACCCTCTCCTACAGGGTCCGCCAACAGGCCAGGATTTTCTGATCTACACACAGATACACAGGTGAAGTTATTAGTGCAGCAGCAGAGCTATGGAGTCGGCTATGTGTACATGACTTGTTGGTGGGACTTGTAGGAATGGTTTGGGTACCAGTCTTGCAGAGGAACAACAGCCAAGATTTTCACACTTCTGGGTGTCCTGCTATGTGAACCCCCTGTGATCACCATAGAAATCTTACATTCTGTCTGTCCAGCTGCGCATGTGCAAGTTGCTGACCAGCCATTGTGCTCCATTCATATTGCCCTTTGCTGACCTGAGAGCAGATTTGTGAATGCAGCGTGTGCTGCTGGCTCCAATCCCCTCCTGTGCATACTCGCACCAGCCCTTCACTAATGCCTGACACAGGTAAGAGCTAGAGGGATAGCGGGGTCACAGCCGAGGACAGCTGCATCCTCAGTGTCCCTGTGCACGGTGCCCTCCTGCTAAAGGGAGCCTGGGAATGCAGCCACAGATGGCGAGCGAGGCATGCGAGCCCCCAAAAAGGTGAGTGAAATGTGGAGCGACCCCATCCCTCATAACTTTTTAGGAGTGACAACTGTTAAATTAAGCCGCACCCCCTAATTAAGGGATGGATAGTTTTTAACAGTTGCAGCAATATAAACTTTTTGAATAGGCAAATGAATCATTTATTGCTGCAGGTCTGCATGTTACACCTCAGAGGGACTAATGACAACAAGGAGTGACAGGGGGACATGGACTCAAAAGAGGGACAGTCCCTCCAAATCAGGGACAGTTAGGAGGTATGCAATCAAGAATCATGCAAATCAGGATGCCCTAAGAATGTTTAATCAGCCGGCCCTGGAGTCTTTTACACTGTGGTTTAGAGGTGGGTGGTCCTCTTTTTATTGATGACATATATTAATGCTCTCTCTCATCTGGTGTTTGGATGCATACATATAAAACATAGGAACACTTTTTATTTACTAAGTTTTTGAAATCATGGTTTTTGGGGGAATTGTAACAGAAAAAAGACTTACATCATACACAATAACCGGCAGTGGAAAGATCTATAGTCAGGAATTGAGCGCATGTGCCAGTTTATAGAAAACAATCCCCCGATCATCAGATCTGCTTCACATGGATAAAAATATTGAAATAAAGGATGGGCTGCAGTGAGTTTGCACTGTGTGGCCGGGTTGTGGATGACTGCGCAGGAGGACACACACAGGAGGATGAGATAGAGAACAGAGAGCATAGCTGAGGACATGACTACTGACCAATCTGTGTCCAGTTATTCCATGATGAATGTGCAGGTCCTCCAGCCTCCAGTGTCAGTGGGTTCCTCAGCTCAGTTACTGTCAGTTTTTAAAGCCAAGCTGTAAAAAAAATAGCACTAGAAATCACATCATAGATAATTCTAAGATTCTAATTTTCTCAGCAGAAACAAAAAAAAGAAATAAAAAAATAGAAAAAAGTTTGCTTACACTGCTAGCCCTGCAGTAATAGCCCACATGCACCTGGGTTAGGGATGATATGTTGAGGTGCAGGTATTATTTAGAAGGGCGCCGGCCCTTTTAGGGCTGGCAGCCCCATGACTGGTCTGCGCTTCCTGTTGGAAGCTGACCAGCCATGGGATTGGGGGAAGAGATCGGGGGAAGTGACCTCAGGGGAGGGGGGGGGGGGAGTATATAGGGGCAGGTCCCCCGCTCCTCTTCCTCTTTGGCCCCTGATCTCTTCACTGGAACGTGCGTCAGTCCTGACGCCCGTCCAGCCCCCATGGAAGCTTTGATGGCTTTGCTGCGCCGGGAGGTGGAGCGGCGGGGCGAGGACTGGGTAAGGTCTCTGTTGCCCCCGGCCCCCGCCGCACCGCCCCCTCCTCCCGGGCGGTCCCGACGGGTGAGGCGGGCAGTTGCCTGCCTCAGCCCTTCCCCCCCTCGCCGCACCATGCGGCGGGGGAGCCCCCTTTCAGCTGTGGGCTCGCCTGCTGGCCCCTCCAGGCAGGCGAGCTCGGCCCCCTCCCGCTCCCGGCGGGCTGCGGGGGCCCGAGTCCCCCCCTTCTCCCACGGTCCCGGAGTGGCCGCGCGCGCCGGGTTCCTGGGCCGCCGTCTGGGGAGCTGTCCTCGGCCGAGCTGCGGGGAGAGGCTCTGCCCCCTCCATTGCAGCGAGAGAGAGGCGGGGGGCGGAGCTCTGCCCCAGCCGGGACAGTGAAGCGAGCAGGCGGCCGGCGCGGTGACGCCTGCTCTAGTGCTGGAGCCCCGGGCGTCTGTGCTGACGCTGCCGGGGCTCAGAGTGTACTAGGAAGGGGGGGACACGGTGGGGGAGCCCCCGGCATCCTTGTGGATGCCGGCCGGGCTCCCCCGGATGTATGTACAGGGGCCCCAGGCATCTTGAGTGACGCCTCCGGGGCCCCTAATGCAGGACATGTCAGGGGCCAAAGATGGGGATCCCCCAGCGTCCTCTTGGATGCTGGGCAGCCCCCCTTTTCGGCAAGTGCGGGAGCCCTGGGTATTTTTTGTGATGCCACAGGGCCCCCTAATATTCATGGGGTGGGACAAAGTGGGGGGGCCCCAGCGTCCTCGCGGGCGCTGGCCGGGCCCCCTCAAGGTAAAGTACAGGGGCCCCCAGCGCCTGGAGTGATGCGTGGGGGGCCCCTTAAAGCGGCACACCCCCTGGCCTCTTCGGGTATCCCGGTTTGGGATGCCCGTCTTTTCGCGCGTGCGCCACCCCCCCATCCACGACGGCTCGCGCGCAACCACCCCACCCCTCTTTGGAGTCGCTGGGTGGGCGGGGGGGTCAGCGACCCCTCCCCCCAATCAGCTGCAGGCTTGGCCGTTTGAGCTGGCGTCGCCACTCCCGGGCATAGCACGGCTGGCGTCCACCCCGCTTAGCGCGCCCCTCGCCACGGATTATTCAGCGCCGCGTCCCAGCTCACGGGGAGTGGATTGCATGGAACGGACGGGTTCCTCTCCTCTTCTTTTTTCCCAACAGGCGATGTCCGATCAGGAAGGGATCCGGAGGGGAATGGCGGTCGGAGCATCAGGACGACAGACCGGAGAGCTCCGCGCTGAGTCAGCCAGGCTTGCGGCGTCCAGCGCGGGTGGGACGCGATCTGCAGTTGGAGCTCCAGCGGCGGCACCGGGGTCGGCGGGTGCGTCAGGACATTCGGCAGGAGGCGGGATCCGGGGTCAGTCGGGCTCCGGATCTCTGGACGTCGGTCATGGGGAGGGCATCCCGAGCGACAGGGCCATTCATCAAGGTGAGCCTCTACCGATCGGCGTATCCAGCAACGTGTCGCACTCAGGGTTTGAGGGGCTCGTCGGGGGGGGGGGGGGCTCCGGCGGGCTGGGGGGTTTTATAACAGGTATGCGGGAGTTATTGGATCGATGGGAGGCTGCGGGTTCGCAGTCGGTGGTAAACCCGCGGGGGGTGTGGGACCTGGCATCGGCAAGGGGGGGAGTACCCAGGGAGATGGTTGTAGGTTGTAGAACGGCGGTGGTGCAGACAGGGGTAGGGCCGGGGGATCGTGACGCGGTGGTGGATAAGGGACCCAGTCCAGAGGTAGAAAAAAGGGGGGCACCAGTTTCGGATCAGGCTAAGGGGCACTCTTACATTTGCTTTGAGGGCCCGTTGGGGGGCCACCTGAAGTGGGAAGTTAAGGAAAAGATTTGGAGGCGGGAGTACGTAGATATTTTTTCACTGCTCCCTCTGGAACGTTTTGGGTCCGACCGATGGGGGAGGGGAAGGGAGCACTTAAAAGAGGAGGATGAGGACAGGAGGGTTTGTAGGTTGATCCCGAGGACGTTCGGAAACTGGCTACAGGCTTTTGCAATTTTGGCGAGTGTAGTGGGGGAAAAGAACCCGGAGAATTGTTCTCCGCTGTTTTGTTACCTAGATAACATCTGGGAGGCACATCGGGTTTATGGGGGGATGGCGTGGCTGAGGTATGATGAGCAATTCCGGCAGCGGATGTCGGTGTGTGCTGAGCTAGGTTGGGACCATAGGGACATCGGGCTGTGGTTGCGGGTTATGAACTCTCGGGGGGGGGGGGTGTATTCTGCTGCGGCCAGCTCGTCGCCCTTTCAGGGGGGCGCCACCTCGTCCACTCCAGGGGTGGCGGAGGCAACAAGGAAAGGAGTGTGCTGGGCGTTTAATGATTCCCAGTGTAAATTTGGTGCAGGATGTAAATTCCGGCACGAATGCTCAGCCTGCGGGGGTAATCACTCCGTTGGGCGCTGTTTCAGGAAAGGACGGGGGGGGGGTTCAGGAGGTTCCCAGAAGGTCCTGCCAAGAGGGATAACGCCAGTGAAAGGAGAAGTGATGCTCCTGTGGCTAAATAGGTATCCGGATCGGCGGGCCGCACAGTTGCTGGCAGAGGGTTTTCAGGAAGGTTTTAGGATCCCATGTCAGGCACCTCCCGGGGAAAGGGGGGCGGTAAAAAATTTGAAGTCAGCTAGGCTACATCCGGATGTGGTGAGGCAGAAGCTGGGAAAGGAAGTATTATTGGGGCGGATGTCGGGGCCGTTTACCTATCCACCGGTGGAGGGATTGGTGGTGTCCCCATTGGGCGTAGTGCCAAAAAAGGAAAAGGGGAAGTTTCGCCTGATTCACCATTTGTCCTTTCCAAAGGGGGGATCTGTCAACGATGGTATTGACCGGGAGTTGTCGTCAGTGGCGTACACGTCATTCGACTTTGCATTGGCAATGGTGCGGGAAGCGGGTCCGGGGGCACTCATGGCCAAAACAGATATTGAAGCGGCGTTTAGGTTGTTGCCGGTACACCCGGAGAGTGTGTACTTATTGGGGTGTTTCTTTGAGGGAGGGTATTATGTGGACCGCTGTCTCCCGATGGGATGTTCAATTTCATGTT
The DNA here is from genome assembly GCA_027917425.1 of Gastrophryne carolinensis. Taxonomy (NCBI): domain Eukaryota; kingdom Metazoa; phylum Chordata; class Amphibia; order Anura; family Microhylidae; genus Gastrophryne; species Gastrophryne carolinensis. Next base: position 643,822,533 of record CM051234.1, on the reverse strand, counting down.
CATACTTCGAGGCATTCAGCTCGTTTTTTGAGTGGGTGGTGAAGGAAAAGGCCGGAGGGGCGTCCATAACGCATTACTTGGATGATTTTCTTTGCGTGGGGGCGGCGGAATCGAGGGAGTGCAAGCTCATCCTGGCATGCATGCTGGAGGTGTTTCGAGCGTTTGGAGTGCCGGTGCCGCACGACAAAACTGAGGGCCCGGCGACGTCCATCAAGTTTCTCGGGATCGAGATCGACACGGTGGAAGGGGCTTGCAGGTTGCCGGCGGACAAGGTGCGGGATTTGGAAACAGGGCTGGAAGGGATTCTTGGGCTTAGAAAGAATCGGCTGAAGCAGCTACAGTCAGTGCTGGGTAAGCTGAATTTTGCCTGCAGGGTGTTGCCGATGGGGCGGGTTTTTATGCGCCGGTTGTCGTTGGCGACAGTTGGGATCAAGGAGACGCATCACTTTATTCATCTAAGGGCGGATCTAAAGGAGGATGTGAGGATGTGGGTTTCCTTCCTGAAATCGTTCAATGGCCTAGGGTACTGGTTGGACCCCATGAGATCGAACGATGAGGTGGAATTATTTACGGATGCGGCAGGTTCGGCAGGTTTTGGAGCTTATTTGAAGGGGAGATGGTGTGCTGGATCGTGGCCGAGAAGGTGGGCGGAGTCGGAGCTGATCAGGAACCTGGCCTTTTTGGAGTTGTTCCCGTTGGTGGTGGCGATGGTTTTATGGGGGGAGTCTTTAAGGAACAAGGCAGTGTGTTTCGGACAACTCGGCCAACTCGGCGGTAGTGGCGGCGGTTAATTCTCAAACGCCATCGTCCCCCCCAGTCGTCGTATTGTTGCACCAGCTGGTACTGGCATGCCTGCGGTGTAACGTATGGTTCAGGGCGGTTCATGTGCCGGGGGTTGAGAACGGGGTGGCTGATGCTCTTTCTCGTTTGCAGTGGGATCGGTTTGGAGCTTGGCACCCAAGGCGAACGCGGTTGGCGAAGTGTGCCCGGAGTGGTTGAGGGAGATCGTTTGAGCCGGTGGTTCGAGCTAATTCAGAGGTCGGTTGCGCCTTCTACGTGGGGGGCTACTCGAAGGTGTAGCGACGCTGGTTCGAGCTGGAAAGGGAGTTTGGTGTTCCGCTCGTGGAAGGAGAGAGGCAGGACCTGTTTGTTTGGTATGTGGGGGAGCTATTAGCAGGGGGGGAATCCCCGTCTGTAATAGACAAAAATCTGGCGGCTCTTGCCTTTTTGTGTAAGTTGGCGGGATGGAAAGATTTCACAAAAATGTTTTGGGTGAGGCAGGCTCTGAAGGGGTGGCGCAGGGAGCATAAAACAAGGCGTCCGGTTTCCTGGGAGATTCTACAAGGGGTCATGGGTCGGCTTACTCAGGTTTGTTCGTCGGAATTTGAGGTACGCCTTTTTCGAGCAGCATTTTCGGTGGCGTTTTTCGGGGCATTACGGGTGGGGGAATTAGTTAGCCGGAACAAGTGAGAGCCAGGCGGCCTCCAGGTGTATGTTTTTTGCGGGGGAAGGGGTTTGGATTCGGATTCGCGTGTCGAAGACTGACCAGGAAGGTAGAGGGGTGAGTATATTGTTTGGGTCCAAATGTGTCATGCTCGGTTCTCGCGTTGTTCATACACGAGGATGGGACTTTTTTGTCGCGCTTCCAGTTTTTGGCTGTGTTTTGGAAATGCTTAGCGGTGATGGGGCTGTCTAGCAGGGAGTATGGCACTCACTCTTTTCGCATAGGAGCGGCGACGGAGGCGGCGAGATTGGGGTTGCCGGTAGACCTGGTTAAAAAGCTGGGGAGATGGGAGTCGAAAAGGTTTATGTCATATATTCGTCCAGGGAGAATTGAGCGGGTGTAACAGCATGGTGGGGGGGGGGGGGGGAGTGTCGGTACCGTTACTAATGTTATTTTCTTTTAGACTCGGCGTGCTCGGTGTTGTTGGTTGGCCACTCATTTGTTTTTTGGGCGGCGCAGAGAGCGGCGGTGAGAAGGAGCGGCGAGCAGCTCTGCTTTTCGGGGGATCGAGCGCAGCTGGTGTGGGCCGGCATCAGGGGATTAAAGTGGCGGGATATGAGAGAGCACGTCTTGAAGTCGGCAATGAAGTGGGGTCCTCCTGGGGTGTTGGTGTGACACGCGGGGGGGAACGATTTGGGCCGGGTGTTAAGGTGAATCTTGGCAGTTAGCCCGTTGAGCTACCAGGCCTAGGAGGGATGCGGCCGGGCTCACAAATTGGCTTCTGTTTCAGATTCCGGGAGGTTGGTGAGCCTTCGGGCCGCCTCCCCTCCCCTTCTGTTGGTAGGTTGGGTGTGTTGGAATCTCAGACCTGGATCGGGGAGATCGGGAGTGCATAGTTAATTGTTATTTGTTATTGTTTTATGTTGAGGCTGTGGCCAATTAAAATTCCATCAATTCCGAAGAAGTGATTGTTTGACTCCTTTATTTTGGGAGTGTGGGTGGGTTGGTGTTAGCTGAAGACGTATGGAACGCTAGCACAGTCAAGAAGGGCGCCGGCCCTTTTAGGGCTGGCAGCCCCATGACTGGCCTGCGCTTCCTGTTGGAAGCTGACTAGCCATGGGATTGGGGGAAGAGATCGGGGGAAACGACCTCAGGGGAGGGGGGGAGTATATAGGGGCAGGTCCCCCCCTCCTCTTCCTCTTTGGCCCCTGATCTCTTCGCTGGAACGTGCTTTCCCACCCGCCCGCCCTTTATTGGAGGTGATGGAATGGTCGATTGGTCGCAGCAGTAGCTGGTTGGTTTTTGGGGCAGTTTGGTCGAGATAGGTTGTATTTTGTTTTATGTATGTACATATATATATATATTTATTAAAAAAAATATATATATATATATATATGCAATATAATTATTATAAAAAAAAAAAAAAAATATTAAAAAAAAAAAAAAGAAGATAAAAATAAAGAAGATTTATATATATTTATTGACATTTGTTCAGTTAACAGGGTACAAGTAGTGGGATTGTATGTATAATTTGTGGGGAATTTATCGGGCATATGTGTCAATGCGTTTGTATCGGGGGATTGTTGTAAATTCATTGTTACTGTTTTATTTATTTGTCACAGCTTTGGCGGTCTCCTCTGCTCGGTTCGGGTCTGAGATGGCACGGAAATTGGGGGTAGGTTACAAGAAAGCGGCTGTTTCAGCGGAAACGGGCCAGGAGGATAGATGACTGAGTTTAAGGGGAGGGGAGGGACTAAGGGAAGGGGTTAAGGTGGATCTTGGCAGTTAGCCCGTTGAGCTACCAGGCCTAGGAGGGATGCAGCCGGGCTCACGAATTGGCTTCTGTTTCAGATTCCGGGAGGTTGGTGAGCCTTCGGGCCGCCTCCCCTCCCCTTCTGTTGGTAGGTAGGGTGTGTTGGAATCTCAGACCTGGATCGGGGAGATCGGGAGTGCATCGTTAATTGTTATTTGTTATTGTTTTATGTTGAGGCTGTAGCCAATTAAAATTCCATCAATTCCGAAGAAGTGGTTGTTTGACTCCTTTATTTTGGGAGTGTGGGTGGGTTGGTGTTAGCTGAAGACGTATGGAACGCTAGCACAGTCAAGACCAAGGGAGCCCAGTGTCAGGATTTGAGGAGATATAAATGTTGTAGAGCCCTCAATTAATCCACCACTAGCACCAACACAAAGGGTAAATGTTTTACTGAGATGAATACAACTGCAGGCTTCAAGTGATTCACACTCTTTTCCCTGGGCTGAAGCTGGCCATGTCACGCCCAAGCAAATAACATCGCTGGGCATTCAAGGTGGAAATTCCTGACAGGTTAATTCCTGGGACAGGTTAATTCCTAAGCAGTTAATTCCTCTTTGGAGGCCATAATCAGGGGTCACTGTCTGTGGACAAAGTAAGATAAGCTGACTGGGAAATGAAGGACATAGGACAGACAACCCACCTGCATTGCCAAAGAGGCAACCTTCCGATCATCCAGGGTGTGGGTGGTCTGGTACTTGGAGAGCCCGTAATCTACCCAGTTCTTCAGCAGGGCCTCTGAAGGTGAGGATGTTCAGGCCCCAGGTAGTCCCTTGGAGGTTGCAGACTTGGAAAGGGAAAACACAGGGCAGACATACACAAAACATGAAAAAATGATCTAGGCCCCAGAGCAGGCTGTGACAGAGCCGGGTCCCAGAGCAGGCTGTGGCAGAGCTGGGCCCCAGAGCAGGCTGTGGCAGAGCCGGGCCCCAGAGCAGGCTGTGGCAGAGCCGGGCCCCAGAGCAGGCTGTGGCAGAGCCGGCCAAAGAGCAGGCTAACCTACAACAAAGGGTCGTAGGCCCAAGACACACAGCTAGACACTGGAAGGGCTGCAGGCCCCAATACAGAGAAGGACAAAACTGTGGTGAACCACAAGATCTAGCACAGTCAGCAAAGACAGAAACTATGAAAGGCAGTAAGCCACAGTACAGATGGAGACACAAACTATGAAGGGCTGTGAGCCCCAGCACAGATAAGACATGAACTAAGGAAGGCTGACAAGCCTTGGAGAGCACGGCTAGGCTTTGAATATACAATATACAATGCAATGATCCAACATAGGGGGGCAAGCACATGCATTTAGAAGGACCTCAACAGCATGATTAATGCCAGGTAAGGTCAAACCATAAGGCCCTCTAGGAAACCCTTTAAGGTCTCTTTGAGCCAGCAGGAAACTGGAGCAATTCCCACGTGCAAACCAAGGTGTTTTAGAACCAAGGAAAAGTAGAGGATCTTCAAGGCCTTCCTTAAGATTACCAGAGAGAAGGCGATCGGGTTCAGGCTTAGGGCAGGTTGTAATAGAGCCCACAGCAGGGCAGGCAAGGACAGAATTACTAGGCAAACAGGATCAGAGGCAAGAATTGGGCATGCAGGATTGGAGGCAACAACTGGGTATGCACGATCAGAGGCAACAACTAGGCACTCCAGGGCAAAAGCAACAACTGACTTGGATGAGCTTGGATGAGGTGGGCACTGGCATTAGAAGCTCGGGCAAGGCAAGTACTGGCATTAGAGGCTCAGGCAAGCCGAACTCAGGCACTTCTATCTCAGGCGAACCAAGCTCAGACTTGGAGTCAGACTCGACAGAGGGCTCGACAGCAGATTTGGGAGGACATACAGACATTGGAGCAGGCTCACAAACAGTCGCAGGGTCAAGGTCACAGGCAGACAATGAGTCAGGCTCAAAGATTGACATTGGATCAGGGTCACAGGCAGACATTGAGTCAGGTTTATAAATAGACATTGGGTCAGGATCGCAGACAGGCAAGCTCAAAGACAAACATTAGGTCGGGGTCACAAACTGACACTGGGTCACAGGCAGACTTGTAAACAGGCTAACAGACAGGTTAAAGCCTGAGCTCACAGTGAGATTCAGGTGGACTAGAGCACCCCAATGGACTGGACAGAGGACAGAGAAGATGATGGTTGTCATGCTCTGAATCAGATATATCAGTCTAGGCATCTGATCCACTGTCATCCTCATCCTCTTAATTAGACACAGAAGCAATAGGCTTGGCTAGAGTTTCTGATCCCTGGGCTGAAAAAAACTGCAGTCAGCAAACACTGACTCTGGAATAGATAGGATGTAGCTATGAATTAAAGGAATTCAACCAAATTCTTGCTAAGGTGCCTGCTGTGATTCAGACATTCTTCCGCCTAGAGATGCAGATTATCTTCAAAAAGAAAATAAATTACCTGATGACTCCAGCTTGTCATGGGTGACTGCTGGATGTAAGGCTCATGCACTTCAAGGAAGCTTGGATAAACTAGGGTAGGTAGCCCTGGTAAGTTTATAATGAGGAGACTGTTAGATTCTATAGCAACAGATGTCCTTGTGGACATCTTGGACTTGTGCACACCAAAAATCCCAATATGGATAGGTTGGATCATTCTGTCACACCCAGGCAAATAACAACACTGGGCATTCAAGGTGTATTGGGAAATTCCTGGTTTAGGAATCGGAACCTGGGACAGGGAAGCAACTCTCAGCCAAGCAGTTAATTCCTCTTTGGAGGCCATAATCAGGGATCACTGTCTGGGGGCGAAGGAAGCTATGAAGCTGGCTGGGAACTGAAGGACATAGGACAGGCAACCCATCTGTGTCACCAAAGAGGTAAGCTGCCGACCACCCAGAGCGTGGGTGGGTGGTCTGGTACTCGGAGAGCCCATAATCCAACCAGTTTTCAGCAGGGCCTCTAAAGGTGAGGATGCGAAGGCCCCAGGTAGTCCCTTGGTAGTCGCAGACTTGGGAAGGGGAAACACAGGACAGATGTATACAAGACACAAACAAAATAATCTAGACACCAGAGCAGGCTGTGGTGGAGCTGAGCCCCAGAGCAGGCTGTGGTGGAGCTGAGCCCCAGAGCAGACTAACCTACAACAAAGGACCGTAGGCCCAAGACACACACGGCTAGACACTGGAAGGGTCACAGGCCCCAATACAGACAAGGACAAAATTGTGGTGAGCCACAAGACCAAGCACAGACAGCAAAGACAGAAACTATGAAGCCCCAGTACAGGCAGAGACACAAACTATGAAGGTCAGTGAACCCCAGTACAGATGAAGACAGAAACTATGAAGGGCTGTGAACCCCAGTACAGATGAAGACACAAACTATGAAGTTCTGTGAACCTCAGTACAGACGGAGACAGAAACTATGAAGGGCTGTGAACCACAATACAGACGGGGACACAAACTATGAAGGGCTGCACAAACAAGACCTGATCTAAGGTAGGCCCGAAGACCCACAAGGACACGGAGGTACATAGGGAGGTTAGAGAGCTTGGCTAGGCTTTGAATAGACAATGTAATGATCCAACACAGGGGCAGGGTCAAGCACATGCATTTATAGGAACCTCCACAGCATGAGTAATGCCAGGTGAGGTCAAACCATACGGCTCTAGGATCCAGGGAAGAACCACACCACTCCAGCAGACACACAGCAACACCACAGCATATGGCACAGTGGTGAGAGCAGCAGACTTGGAGCGATGATGAATGGCAGACTGCTGGTTTAAGACTCCATCTAAGCCAGTTCTGACAGGCCACAGCTAAACATAATCCTGTCTGCAGGTTCCCCACTAAGCTGCCACTGGTCTTCCAGTCATTAAGTGCTAGCTCAGTGTGCCTCAACCCTCTCCTTAAGAGCCACCAACAGGTCATGTTTTGTGGATCTCAAAATTGTTGATTCGATATCTATCTCTGAGCACCTGTGCGTCACGATGAGAGGGTTGTGCTACACTATGTTAACTCTTCTACCTCCAGACAAAGGCCTATATTCAGAGTTGGCCGAGATTGCATTCTCGGGTGATTTTTGGAGAGAAAGACACTTTTTTGCACTGATTCAGCATTTGTACAGAGATTTTTTTTGAGAAAGTATTTTGCATTTTTGCAAGAAAAAAAATTCCCTCCGAAATTTTAACTTTAGGGATTTAGGGGGTGTGTTTTTGCAGGACTTTTTGGCGAGACCCCTAGACCTGTTCAAATTACCAGTTCCAATTACCCGTACCCCCATTTGGGACAACAGGGGTGGGTAAGAACTTGATGCCCATCGGTAAGACTCAGACCCATACCAAAGGGCATAAGGGCTGGGAAATGGCTGGGCCAGGAGCTGTCCCGTGCACCCTCAGAGACCTGAATTACCGGCCCTCAGGCCTGGTTCTCAGGCAAGTTGGCTTCTGGGGGGGGGGCACGCTTTATTTTAAACTAAATACTAAAAAACATAATACTAAAAAATAAAAAATACAATTGCCACCTGTTATCTTTATTGATAAAAATTATGCCGGCAATAGTGGCATTCCCAATGAGATGAGCAAACTGAAATGGTAGAACCATGGTAGAAACATTTGGTTTTTCACCTGCCAAGCAATTTTTTTGGGAGGGGGCAGCTCTGTTTTAAGTGTGCACGCACCGCACCGCCTCTCTCTAAGTTGAGGAAGGCAGTGCCTCAGTGTTTTAATACAGTTTAAAAAAACAATCTTTTTTTCTCCTGCCAAGGAATATTTTAGGAAACATCTATCTGTTTTAGAAAATACTAAGTAAAATGTGTGGAAAAGGAAGGGGTTGGAAAGGACATGATAGAGGAAGACATTCCTGCAATTCCTTCAACCACTAAGGATAAGAACTAGTAAATGTTGTACAAGCCATTTGTCCAGGCCCAGCCATAGTAGTGGCAGCATCCATTTGCCCAGGCCCACCACTGCTAGTAGTAGCAGCAGCAATATACATGGTAACGGTAGTAGCAGCAGTAAGCCAGATTTGTCCATTTCCTGCAGTGGGCGTGATATCATCTCATCTCAGGAGGAGGAAGACTCTGACGCAATGATTTTGAGACAGGTTTCAGTGGATTCTTCCTCCACTACAGATACACGTAAAAAAGAAGCCTTTCTCTTCTGTCATCTGTCTATATACTGTCCCCTCCTAGTGAGGTGCCAGCTTTTCTCAGGAGCCTGTTTGCTCTGGATAGTGATGAGGAGAATTTGTTTGATGACAGTCAGCCTTTGAAGTGTGTAGTGGAGGTGATGGAGGTACACCCAAACTGAAAAAAAACTTCCTCCAAGCTTGTAGTTCTCTTTTCCTGGTAGGAATAAAATCCAGGGGTGACAGAGCCAGAGGTGAAGATTCCCTATCCCAGGGACACATAATTGAAGCCTTCTTTGGACCAACACAAAAGATTCTATACTCGAGAAAATCTGCTGCTATCATTTTGGTTGCACTAATATTGACGAATATTTCAAAATGTTTTTGTCAAAAATACTGTCATAAATACCAAAAAGATCTGCCTTTTTAAAAGCCGCAGAAATGCATCAAAAGTATTTTTTCAGAAAAGGCATAGTAGGCAATGCCTACTATAAGGAGAACTATTTTTCTCCCTTCATGATCCCTAAAGAAATTGACTTTTCCCGAAGGACCTTTAAAAGTTGCGGAACTGTTCTTGCCAAATTTAGTAATTCTTCAGCAGGAATAGTACATTTACATTTTTTTCCCAAAAAATTACTCAGAAGGGGGCAAAGTAAAAGATTTTTTTTTGAGCTTCCATCTTTAAAAATCAGAGATATTTTTATACTGATAATAGCAGATAATAGCAGATTTATAATTGTGCCCTGATTTCACTGTTGGAAACTTTTGCTGTTTTTTTTTGCACAGACATTGCCAAGTGAATGAATATCAGTGTGATAGTGTGTGTATATTTTCTATATTTTTCAACCAGTTGCTCAAAATTAGTAATTTGCAAGAAACCTGGGAGCCAATTTAGCTAGACATTTTTGGTGCTTAATATTTAGATGAGATTGATGATGAAAGAGTTAAACTGGGCGGAAAATTGGTTCCCAGGCCCTGAATAATAATAATAATAAAATAGTGATGCAGCTACTCCCAGCCCCTTTAATCAGTTTAAATTGCCATGAGCACACACAGGGAGGTATTCAGTCAATATGGATCTCTCCCTGTGGAGTGTTCTAAAGGGAGGCTCCTGGCGGCTGACTCTGTAAGTGGCTGCTTGGAAGTGGTGAGTTAAAGCAGGATCTCCTGTGGTAAGCTTTGGGAAACTGAGCTCATTTGGTAAGTAAAATATAGCAAACTGTGTTTGTTTTATTTTTGTGAATCAGTGTGTTAATGCTGGCACAAATTTAAACCAAAGAAAAAAAAAGTTTTTTTTTTTTTCCCTTCACTTTCTCTCTCTTGGATTCCTGCTGAGGCCTAATTGAGGCCTTATTGAAGCAGGTGTGTTATAAGGCAGCACACAACTCGTGTGGAGCTTGCTCCTGGAGGCTGACTCTGTAAGTGGCTGCTTGGAAGTGGTGAGTTAAAGCAGAAGTGCTGAAGCTGTAAGTATCTACCTTGATTTCATACTGTTATTTTAAGTGTTGTAAATTCTACACTTGGTGTTCCCACAAATTGATACAATGGGTTCCATGCCTAACAATGCTGTCCAGTGTACATCTTGTGCTATGTATGCTCTTCTTGATCAATCGGTCGATAGTGGATATATATGCCCCGGATGTCTGCGAATCGCTGATTTGGAAGCCGTGATTCACGATCTAAATAAGCAATTGGCAACACTGAGAGACATTGTTATCATGCAAAAGAGTCTGGATCTCACTGATCTGGCACTCCATGGGTCAGGGAGGGTGGTAGTATGGGGGGAGAGGAAAAGCAGGAAAATGAGGCAGCTAGCTGGATAACAGTTAGAAGGCAGGGTAGGGGTAAAAGTTACAGGGAGGCTAGCCCTGAACAGGCACCTCCAAACAAGTTTGCCCGGTTGGCAGATGAGGAGGATGTTAGCTCAGGGATGGCACAGCTGCAGCAAGACACATCTGTCGGCTCCAGTAAGAAAGGGAGGGGAAATGGGAGAACAGGGCAGGCAAGACAAGTGCTGGTAGTGGGTGACTCTATTATTAGGGGAACAGACAGGGCAATCTGTCACAAAGACGGGGATTGCCGAACAGTGTGTTGCCTTCCTGGGGCAAGAGTACGGCATGTAGCGGAGCGGGCTGACAGATTGTTGGGAGGGACTGGCGTGAACCCAGCGGTCATGGTGCATATTGGCACAAATGACATAGAAAGAAGTAGGTGGAAGGTCCTTAAAAATGATTTCAGGGACTTAGGCCGTAAGCTTAACCCTTTCGCTGCCAGCCTACCTGGAGTTTTTGTCACCCTTGGTGCCAAACCATTTTCCACTATTTTGCGCTCCCCATGTTCCAGTGTGATTTTTGAAGGGATTTCCAGGGATTTCCCAGGAAAATGATATATTGTTTTTTTCAGCAGAGTCTGGGCTTTAACATGAAATGTCTTGTTTGCAATTTTTTAGGTGTATTCTCAATATTTTTGGGTGAAATATGTGAAAAAAAAATTAAAAAAAATACATTTTTACAATTTGTAGTTTTTTTTTGTAATAAAAAATGTAAGTTTTTCAATAAAATCTTATTGCGTGTGAAATCCCAATTTCTCCCAGTTACAGCGATACCACATATGTATAGGTAGACAGAGATTATATACTTTATTTTTCCCTGGTTGAGATATACATATATATTATCTATTGACAGATAGAGGGTTTGGATGTGGTTCCAGGGGTGGTGCCAGTGGGGTACCCAACAACAGGGTGGCTTGTCCCCCCAGAGGGTCCCCATTGTACCGGAGACGTTGCCTTCGGGGGGGGGGGGATTTCCCTCGGGAGGTGGGGGGGGGATGTATGCTTGGGCCTCCCGCCCACCGTTGCGTTGCCCGGAGTGGGTTGGGGGCTGGGCGGTGGTGCGCTGCCGGGGGCGAGCGGCCGCGGTGCTGGGTTCGGCGTCCAGCTGCCTGCCCAGGGTGGTTGTTCCCCGGCGTCGGGGGCGGCGGGGAGGCGTTGCCGCTGCCCGCCCAGTTTCCCCGGCTGTCGGGGGATCGAGTGCGCGGTGGGGCGGCGGAGGGGCGTGGCGCCCTTTCGCGGGCGTGGCCCGTCCCCTCCCCTTCCCCCCCCTCGTCCCTGTCTCCGTACGCACGCCCCTGGGTGCTGGGGAGGTGTCATTCCCGGGCCTGGCGGTGACGTCATATCTGGATCCGGCTGCCCCGGAAGTGGCACGTGGCCCCAGCACGCAGCTGACGCAGTGCTTTACAAAGCCCGCCGGCTGCCTTCACACATCCGGGCTGTCCAAGAGGGAGAGAGGTCGGGTGCTGCTACCAAGCACAGGTGCAGCCACCTCCTTCCAGCTGTACGATCTGCTCTTTAGGGAGGCTTTGACGTTGCCCCCTCTTGTTCTACAGCGGCTGAAACCCCATTGTAAGTGTACTTTTACAAATTTATCCTCCTTCATGATGGAAATATGTATATTAGCCAATAGTGATTTTAACAACTTCCGAATGTAGGCTGCTGATCAGGTGGCTGAACACATGGTACTAAGATTGTCTTTGATGCTGATGAGGACACCGGGACTGCAAGGTGTCTCTGAGCCCAGCATTATACTGCCACTTCCTAATGACTACAGGGACATTCAGGTACCCTTATATGACTATTGACATTTTGGTCAAATGGACCACAAGGTGCAGCATAAATAATCTATAATGGCTGTATATTTTTCCTGCTGTTTTCTCCTCACTTTTGTCTCTTGTCTGCTTTCTGGCTGTTTTTTTTTTTTTCCTTATAGAATAAAGATGACATCTTGGCTCTTGTTGCTGACTCTGTAAGTGGCTGCTTGGAAGTGGTGAGTTAAAGCAGGTTCTCCTGTGGTAAGCTTTGGGAAACTGAGCTCATTTGGTAAGTAAAATATAGTAAACTGTGTTTGTTTTATTTTTGTGAATCAGTGTGTTAATGCTGGCACAAATTTAAACCAAAGAAAAAAAAAAAAGTTTTTTTTTTTTTTTCTCTTTCCTGGATTCCTGCTGAGGCCTAATTGAGGCCTAATTGAAGCAGGTGTGTTATAAGGCACCAGGCAGCTCTTGTAGCTCGCTCTTGTTGCTGACTCTGTAAGTGGCTGCTTGGAAGTGGTGAGTTAAAGCAGGTTCTCCTGTGGTAAGCTTTGGGAAACTGAGCTCATTTGGTAAGTAAAATATAGTAAACTGTGTTTGTTTTATTTTTGTGAATCAGTGTGTTAATGCTGGCACAAATTTAAACCAAAGAAAAAAAAAAAAGTTTTTTTTTTTTTTTCTCTTTCCTGGATTCCTGCTGAGGCCTAATTGAGGCCTAATTGAAGCAGGTGTGTTATAAGGCACCAGGCAGCTCTTGTAGCTCGCTCTTGTTGCTGACTCTGTAAGTGGCTGCTTGGAAGTGGTGAGTTAAAGCAGGAGTTAAAAGAAGAAGTTACAAGCAGTTCGGAAGCTGTAAGTATCTGCCTTTGATTTCATATTGTAATTTTAAGTGTTGTAAATTCTACACTTGGTGTTCCCACAAATTCATACAATGGGTTCCATGCCTAACAATGCTGTTCAGTGTACATCTTGTGCTATGTATGCACTTCTTGATCAATCGGTCGATGGTGAATATATATGCCCCGGATGCCTGCGAATCTCTGATTTGGAAGCCGTGATTCACGATCTAAATAAGCGATTGGCAACACTGAGAGAAATTGTTATCATGCAAAAGAGTCTGGATCTCACTGATCTGGCACTACATGGCTCAGGGTCAGGGGAGGGTGGTAGTATGGGGGGAGAGGAAAAGCAGGAAAATGAGGCAGCTAGCTGGATAACAGTTAGAAGGCGGGGTAGGGGTAAAAGTTACAGGGAGGCTAGCCCTGAACAGGCACCTCCAAACAAGTTTGCCCGGTTGGCAGATGAGGAGGATGTTAGCTCAGGAATGGCAGAGCTGCAGCAAGACACATCTGTCGGCTCCAGTAAGGAAGGGAGGGGAAATGGGAGAACAGGGCAGGCAAGACAGGTGCTGGTAGTGGGTGACTCTATTATTAGGGGAACAGACAGGGCAATCTGTCACAAAGACCGGGATTGCCGAACAGTGTGTTGCCTTCCTGGGGCAAGAGTACGGCATGTAGCGGAGCGGGCTGACAGATTGTTGGGAGGGGCTGGCGTGAACCCAGCGGTCATGGTGCATATTGGCACTAATGACATAGGAAGAAGTAGGTGGAAGGTCCTAAAAAATGATTTCAGGGACTTAGGCCGTAAGCTTAAGGCAAGGACCTCAACTGTAGTATTCTCAGAAATACTACCAGTACCAAGAGCCACACCAGAGAGGCAGCGGGAGATTAGAGATGTAAACAGGTGGCTCAAAAATTGGAGTAAAAAGGAGGGGTTTGGGTTCTTAGAGAACTGGGCCGACTTCACAGTGGGCTACAGGTTCTTTGGCAGGGATGGGTTACACCTCAATGGGGAGGGTGCATCTGTTCTGGGGGAGAGGATGGCTAAAAGGTTAGAGGAGTGTTTAAACTGAGCATTGGGGGGGAGGATAAAAGCTATTACAAAGGGGAAGTTAGGAAAGAAAGTGACAGTGGGTGTAGACATGAAACTGGGGGTGGAGAGGGGGGAGGGGTTAGCACATCTAGCAGGAATAAGGGCAATATACAAAATTATCAAAATTCTCATAAGCATTTGAAATGCATGCTTACAAATGCTAGAAGCTTGACTAATAAAATGGATGAACTAGAACTGATAATAACAGAAGAACAATATGATATTGTGGGGGTAACAGAGACCTGGCTGGATGAAAGCTATGACTGGGCAGTAAATTTACAGGGATACTGTGTGTTTAGGAGGGACCGTAACAAACGCAAAGGGGGTGGAGTCTGCTTAATTGTAAAATCCTCTCTACAGCCTGCTCTGCGGGAGGATATATGTGAGGGGAATGACCATGTGGAGTCGGTATGGGTAGAAATACATGGAGGGAGAAACAAAAATAAAATACTGATGGGGGTTTGCTATAAACCTCCAGATATATCCGAATCCATAGAAAATATGATGCTAAGGCAAATAGATATAGCCGCTAAAATAAATGAGGTAGTGATTATGGGGGACTTTAACTACCCAGATATAGACTGGGATGCTGAAACATGTGTTTCGCAGAAAAGTAATAGTTTTTTATCTAAAACAAAAGATGGCTACCTTTCCCAACAAGTACAAGCTCCAACAAGGGGGAAAGCCATATTGGACCTAATACTAACCAATGTACCAGACAAAGTAATAAAGGTACAGGTTGGGGGACACCTTGGAAGCAGTGATCATAATATAATTAATTTCCAATTAGCAGTCACTAGGGTGCCTTATCAAGGAGTCACAAAAACGCGGGACTTCAAAAAGGCAAAGTTTGACCAACTTAGAGATGCCCTACACTGCCTTGACTGGGAAAATGTCCTTAAGAACAAAAGCATGGACGCTAAATGGGATACTTTCAAAGGAATACTTAATTTTCAGTGTGACAGATATATACCTTACAGGAATAAAACTATTAGACACACATGTAAACCGATGTGGCTAAATAAAAAGGTTAAGGGGGCAATAAACAACAAAAAAAAGGCATTTAAACGTTTAAAGCAGGAAGGGACAGCGGAAGCGTTAAAAAACTATAAAGAAGAAAATAAACAATGTAAACAACAGATAAGGGCAGCTAAGCTGGAGACAGAAAGACTGGTCGCGAAAGAGAGTAAAACTAACCCTAAATTATTCTTTAGCTACATAAACCGTAAAAGGTACAAACCTGAGGGTGTGGGCCCCCCTGAAAAGCAAGGATGGGACCCCTATAGAGGGAAATGAGGAGAAAGCTAATTTGCTTAACAACTTCTTTGCTTCTATATTCACAAAAGAATTTGACATGCCGAGTGAAATGCAGGGGAATAACCGAAACCCTCCATTAAATGTCACTGGTCTAACCAAGGAAGAAGTCCGGCACCGTCTCAAGCAGATGAAAATCGATAAATCACCGGGACCAGATGACATACATCCTCGTGTTTTAAGGGAGTTATGTACAGTAATAGACAAGCCGTTATTTCTAATATTTGTGGATTCCATAACTACAGGGTTTGTTCCGATGGATTGGCGCTTGGCAAATGTGGTGCCAATATTCAAAAAGGGATCTAGGGGGGAACCTGGGAACTACAGACCGGTAAGCTTAACATCTGTGGTGGGCAAGCTGTTTGAAGGTTTCTTAAGGGATACTATCCTGGAGCACCTTGGGGAAAATGACCTTATTACTCCATATCAGCATGGATTTATGAGGAATCGCTCCTGCCAGACAAACCTGATCAGCTTTTATGAGGAGGTAAGTTCAAGATTGGATCAGGGGGAGTCATTGGATATCATATATCTTGACTTTTCTAAAGCATTTGATACTGTGCCACATAAAAGGCTGGTACAAAAGATGAGAATGCTTGGACTGGGGGAAAATGTGTGCAGATGGGTGGGAAATTGGCTTAGTGATCGGAAGCAGAGGGTGGTTATCAATGGTACACACTCAGATTGGGTCACTGTTACCAGTGGAGTACCACAAGGGTCAGTTCTGGGACCAATTCTCTTCAATATATATATAAATGACATTGGGTATGGATTAAACAGTAAAGTCTCAATCTTTACAGATGATACTAAGCTGAGTAAAGTAATTAAAACAAAGGAGGACAACAGGCAACTACAAACAGATTTAGATAAATTGGAAGCATGGGCAGTTAAATGGCAAATGAAGTTTAACACAGATAAATGTAAGGTTATGCACATGGGAAGGAGAAATCTGTGTCATGATTACACACTAAATAAAGAAACACTTGGTAAAACAACAATGGAAAAGGACCTAGGGGTTTTAGTTGACAATAAGCTCAACTGTAGTAATCAATGCCAGGCAGCTGCTGCCAAGGCAAACAGGATCATGGGGTGCATCAGGAGGGGCATGGGTGCTCATGACCAGAGCATCATTTTACCCCTGTACAAGTCACTGGTCAGACCCCATATGGAATACTGTGTACAGTTCTGGGCACCTGTGCTTAAAAAGGACATATCAGAACTGGAGCGCGTTCAAAGAAGGGCAACAAAGTTAATAAAAGGAGTGCAGGGGCTAGAGTACCCGGAAAGATTGTCCAAGTTAGGTTTATTTAGTCTAGAAAAAAGACGATTGAGGGGTGATCTAATAACTATGTATAAATATATTCGGGGTCAATACAAGGATCTGTCCCACAATCTATTTATACCCCGGAGTGTAACCATAACCCGGGGGCATCCACTAAGGTTAGAGGAAAGGTGCTTTCTCCACCGACATAGGAGGGGATTCTTCTCTGTAAGAGCAGTGAGACTATGGAACTCGCTGCCAGAGGAGGTAGTAATGAGGGATACATTAAAAATGTTCAAAAGTGGCCTTGATGCCTTCCTGGCATGTAATAACATTTCCGGCTATGGCTACTAGACCACTGGAAGGAGTTAAACAGGCTGAACTGGATGGACTAAAGTCTTTATTCAGCCTTACATACTATGTTACTATGTTACTATCATAGTGGCACCGAAGTGAAGGTGTATACGATTGTATTGATGAATTGAGGTGCAGAGGAAGCCCTGTTTGTGGGCGAAACTAGTCCACCTCGTTTTACTATTGAGGAATCTTGAATGATTTCATACTGACCTTAGTGTGATCAATATTATGCAAACAGTATGTATATGTCATAATACTAATTTGTGTCGCTTGCTGTTCAATACTGATCATGTCCATTGTCTGTGAGGACTGGATCAATCATGTTATAGCCCATTGCATGTATCCTTCTAATCATGGGCCTTTGAAACCCATGTTAACAAATTGATATTATTATATATGTGGTAGTAGGGGTAGGCTATGTTGCCCCTCCTGTTACCTTTTAATCATCTTTTTTAGTAACTGCTACAATAGCAGAAATAAAGCCTTTTTGTATTAAATATTTGAATGGTTGAACTAATTTTGTACTAATGGCGTGGTCACACATGGAGGTCGCAGTTGTGTGGGTTTGACCTATACCCAACTTTTCTTTTCCTGTATAGGTAGACACCCTTTTCTGCCCAGGAGACTCCCCCTAAACTGAAACAGCGCTTTAGGGAATTTTCAGATAAAATACAACTATGCAATGCAATATGCGCACCTTGCAGTTTTTCCAGAAAACAACCCTTTACATTTGAAATACCCCCAACAAACTATATATTCTCTGGAAGTACACACCTCAAGCTTTCTAGGCGTACCAGGCTTGTTGATGTGCCCATAGTTTTCTGAAAGTAATCCCTCAATGTATTCTTTGGTTGCAAAGAGTTTCCCTCAAAAAAGGATAAAAAAGCAGAATCAAAGCCACATTTTCCTAAAAAACTATGTGCAAACAAGAAAAAACAAGTTTAGTATGAAAAAGCAACATCATCCGAACAGAACGATACCCAACATGCATAGCTACTGTCAAGGGAAGAGTTGCCAAACACCCCAAAGTAAAGCATGTGCGTAACAGTGATTTTACTTGAAAATTTCAGCTCTGCAGACAAAGTGCACACCTTGCAATTTTTCAACCAAAACAACCCTTTACATTTGGAATATCCCCCATAAACCATATATTAACTGAAAGTACACATGTTAAGCTTTCTAAGCATACCCAGCTTGTTGTAGTGGGCTCATCTTTCTGGAATTAATCCCTCAAAGAATTCTTTGGTTGCGCAGGGTTTCCCTAAAAAATGTATAAAAAAGCTGAATAAAAAACACCTTTTCCTAAAATATAAATATGCAAACCAGAAAAAAACAAGCTAAATCTGAAAGCGCAAGGTCCCCCGAACAGAACAATACCCAACATGCATAGCTACCTTTAACCATTTTAATTGCCAGTCTACTTGAGATTTTGTCACCCTCTGTTGACAGGTCATTTTTCCCCATTTTGCGCCATGTTTTGCGCCATTTTTGCTGGAATTTTCAGGAAAATTATATATATATATATATTTTCTGCAGCAGAGTTTAGGCTTTAACAAGAAATGTCTTGTTTGTAAATTTTTATTTTGTTTTTTACAATATTATTAAGTAAAAAAAAAAAAAATAAATAAATAAAAATTTTTTTAGAAAATTGACTCCTTTATTTTAAATAAAAAATGTATTTTATTAAGGAAAACCATATTGCATGTGAAAGCCCCATTTCTTCCGATTAGAACGGTACCACATATTTATCGGTAGCCCCCTGTTCCTGCCCAGGAGACCCCCCTAACTGAAACAAGTACTTTATAACATTTGCAAATAAAATACAACTACCATCCACACTACAAAGGGTTAAATCGAGAAAAAAATTGACATGGGGTCCCCCTTACCCAAAGTAACCAGCCCGGGACCAGCTATGCAGGGCTTGTAGAAACAGGGCGCAGGGGCCAGCTTTTGTGGCCCCTGGCCCTGCAGGCTACAAGCCCGCATAGCCAGTGGGCCCGGGCTCTTCTGCCCCCCCCTGGGCTTTGGGGAGGCAGGTAATGGGGGTGCCAGGGGTTAATGGCAAGTCACCCGCTAGTCACAGGTGACTTGCTACCTCCCCCAGCCTTGTGAACTGGTATAGGGGTCATGGACCCCTTACCAGTTCACAAGGGGTTAAATGTAAAAAAAACACAGACACACAAAAGAGAAAAAAATATTTTATTAATTTTTTTTTTTTTTATACTTACCTCCCATCCATCCTGGAGCACTGTGTCCCTCGGCGATCACTGGCTTCTGCTCACCTGCTGGAAGCCTTTTATAGCTGCTGGATGACAGAACACAAAGGGTTTATTAAAAAAAAAATGACATAGGGTCCCCCCTCCCAGGGGGGCGGACCCCATTTTTTTTGGGAATTTTAAGGGTTAAAAACCCTTAAAAATCCAAAAAAAAATGAAATGGGGTCCCCCTTACCCAGCATTACCAGCCCGGGACCAGCTATGGGGGCTTGTAGGCACAGAGTGGGGGGGCCAGCTTTTGTGGCCCCCCACCCTGCAGCCTACGAGCCCACATAGCCTGTGTGGGCCCGGGCTCTTCTGCCCCCCCCTGGGCTTTGGGGAGGCAGGTAATTGGGGGTGCCGGGGGTTAATGGCAAGTCACCCGCTGCGGCAAGCGGGTGACATGCCATCCCCCAGCCTTGTGAACTGGTATAAGGGGTCTCATGTACCCCTTACCAGTTCACAAGGGGTTAAATGTTAAATAAAAAGACACATACGAAATAAAAGATCTTTATTTTTTTTTTTTTTTTACTTTACTCACCTCCGATCCTGTGTCCCCCGGCGATCTCCGCTGACAGCCTGCTAGTGTGTTTGAAGGAGAGAGCCTGGGGAGGAGGGGGGGCGATCTCAGCCCTCTCCTCCTCCCCATCTGCCCTCCTCCAGGCACACGAGCAGACTGATTGTCTGTCTCATGTCCCGGCATTAAGAGGGCTGCTGGTGACATCATAAGATGTCACCCGGCCCCGCCCCCAGGGGGCGGGGCTAGCAGACCCGTTCCAGGAAGTGGGGGGGAGGGCAATTTCTGCCCTCTCCTCGCCACCGAAGAGGCTGGGGGTGCGATCGGAGGCCCCCCCAGTGAAGAGGACACCCATCGGGAGACAGCGCGGCCTCAGGTAAGGAAATGTCATTTTATTTATTTCTTTTTTTTTTTACATTTAGCAGCTGCTGCTGCCGAAGCGGGGGGGGCCCTATTCCGGGGGCTCTCCTGGAGCCATCCGACCCCCCACAGGGGATCGGATGGCACCAAATTAAAGGGGAGACCCGGCCGGATCCAACGAGGGGTCAGGTGAGTATTTTTGATTTATATTTTCTTTACTATCAGGGGGGAAAGTCAAGCACGTAGATTCTACGTGCTTGGCACTTAAGTGGAGTGGAAGCGAGCACGTAGAATCTACGTGCTTGGCACTGAAAGGGTTAAGGCAAGGACCTCCACTGTAGTATTATCAGAAATACTACCAGTACCAAGAGCCACACCAGAGAGGCAGCGGGAGATTAGAGAGGTAAACAGGTGGCTCAAAAATTGGAGTAAAAAGGAGGGGTTTGGATTCTTAGAGAACTGGGCTGACTTCACAGTGGGCTACAGGTTCTTTGGCAGGGATGGGTTGCACCTCAATGGGGAGGGTGCATCTGTTCTGGGGGAGAGGATGGCTAAAAGGTTAGAGGAGTGTTTAAACTGAGCACTGGGGGGGGGGGGAGGGTAAAAGCAGTTACAAAGGGGAAGTTAGGAAAGAAAGTGACAGTGGGTGTAGACATGAAACTGGGGGTGGAGAGGGGGAGGGGTTAGCACATCTAGCAGGAATAAGGGCAATATACAAAATTATCAAAATTGTCATAAGCATTTGAAATGCATGCTTACAAATGCTAGAAGCTTGACTAATAAAATGGATGAACTAGAAATGATAATAACAGAAGAGCAATATGACATAGTGGGGGTAACAGAGACCTGGCTGGATGAAAGCTATGACTGGGCATTAAATTTACAGGGATACTGTGTGTTTAGGAGGGACCGTAACAAACGCAAAGGGGTGGAGTCTGCTTAATTGTAAAATCCTCTCTACAGCCTGCTCTGCGGGAGGATATATGTGAGGGGAATACTGATGGGGGTTTGCTATAAACCTCCAGATATATCCGAATCCATAGAAAATATGATGCTAAGGCAAATAGATATAGCCGCTAAACTAAATGAGGTAGTGATTATGGGGGACTTTAACTACCCAGATATAGACTGGGATGCTGAAACATGTGTTTCACATAAAAGTAATAGTTTTTTATCTAAAACAAAAGATGGCTACCTTTCCCAACAAGTACAAGCTCCAACAAGGGGGAAAGCCATATTGGACCTAATACTAACCAATGTACCAGACAAAGTAATAAAGGTACAGGTTGGGGGACATCTTGGAAGCAGTGATCATAATATCATTAATTTCCAAGTAGCAGTCACTAGGGTGCCTTATCAAGGAGCCACAAAAACGCGGGACTTCAAAAAGGCAAAGTTTGACCAACTTAGAGATGCCCTACACTGCATTGACTGGGAAAATGTCCTTAAAAACAAAAGCATGGACGCTAAATGGGATACTTTCAAAGGAATACTTAATTTTCATTGTGACAGATATATACCTTACAGGAAAAAAACTATTAGACACACATGTAAACCGATGTGGCTAAATAAAAAGGTTAAGGGGGCAATAAACAACAAAAAAAAGGCATTTAAACGTTTAAAGCAGGAAGGGACAGCGGAAGCGTTAAAAAAATATAAAGAAGAATATAAACAATGTAAACAACAGATAAGGGCAGCTAAGCTGGAGACAGAAGGACTGGTTGCGAAACAGAGTAAAACTAACCCCAAATTATTCTTTAGCTACATAAACCGTAAAAGGTACAAACCTGAGGGTGTGGGCCCCCTGAAAAGCAAGGAGGGGACCCCTATAGAGGGAAATGGGGAGAAAGTAAATTTGCTTAACAACTTCTTTGCTTCTATATTCACAAAAGAATTTGACATGCCGAGTGAAATGCAGGGGAATAACCAAAACCCTCCATTAAATGTCACTGGTCTAACCAAGGAAGAAGTCCAGCACCGTCTCAAGTAGGGATGAGTGAATCGATCCGGACGAACCCGGATTCGATCCGATTTTCATGAAAAATTCGATTTGGATCGAATCCGAATTTCCCCGTGCTTCGATCGCTCGAAGTTTTTCTTTAACATCCATTCATTTACATTACAGGCATTCTAAGATGGCGGACGGGACATGTCCAGACATCTACCCCGCTCCAGTGCATGCTGGGGCACTCACATGCAGCCTATCAGCAGCCAGCAAGCCCGGTGACGTCACAGCGCTATATAAGGCGGTGGCCATCTTGCTTTTGTTCATTTCTCTATTGCATTCGTGAGAGACAGGACACTGCTGTATTCAGGGAGAGACAGTTAGAGAGCCAGGGACAGCCAGGGACAGGCAGGAGACAGGCAGGAAGTCAGCGAGAAGCAGGGAAAGTTAGGAAAAATCGGAGGCAGTGACAGGGAGATTTTTTTTTTTTTTCATCCAGCCTGAGTGTTACTGGCTGGCTGACTGGCTTTGTTAGCTGTTTCAGGCTGCTTATACACTTTTGATGTGCATATATACTGAACTGATCTCAAGTCTGCTGTGGGGGCATCCCATTTTGTAACATCCCATTAGCCTCTGTATTTCCTCTAAGCTGCACACTAATTTAAAGTAATTTGGCCTGTTGCAGCCTGCTTAGACACTTTTTCTGTGAATATATACTGATCTCAAGTCTGCTGTGGGGGCATCCCATTTTGTAACATCCCATTAGCCTCTGTATTTCCTCTAAGCTGCACACTTAGTTAAAGAAATTTGGCCTGCTGCAGGCTGCTTATCCACTGTTGCTGTGCATATATACTGTTCTAAAGCCTGCTTGGGGGTATCCCACTCTATAACATACCATGCCCCTCTTGATCTTCACTAAGCTGCACACTTATTTAAAGTAATTTGGCCTGTTGGAGCCTGCTTATCCACTGTTGCTGTGCATATATACTGTTCTAAAGCCTGCTTGGGGGTATCCCATTCTGTAACATCCCATTAGCCTCTGTATTTCCTCTAAGCTGCACACTTATTTAAAGTAATTTGGCCTGTTGCAGCCTGCTTAGACACTTTTTCTGTGCATATATACTGTTCTAAAGCCTGCTTGGGGGTATCCCATTCTCTAACATCCCATTAGCCTCTGTATTTCCTCTAATCTGCACACTAATTTAAAGTAATTTGGCCTGTTGCAGCCTGCTTAGACACGTTTACTGTGCATATATACTGATCTCAAGTCTGCTGTGGGGGCATCCCATTCTGTAACATCCCATTAGCCTCTGTATTTCCTCCAAGCTGCACACTAATTTAAAGTAATTTGGCCTGTTGCAGCCTGCTTAGACACTTTTTCTGTGCATATATACTGATCTCAAGTCTGCTGTGGGGGCATCCTATTTTGTAACATCCCATTAGCCTCTGTATTTCCTCTAAGCTGCACACTTATTTAAAGAAATTTGGCCTGCTGCAGGCTGCTTATCCACTGTTGCTGTGCATATATACTGTTCTAAAGCCTGCTTGGGGGTATCCCACTCTATAACATACCATACCCCTCTTGATCTTCACTAAGCTGCACACTTATTTAAAGTAATGTGGCCTGTTGGAGCCTGCTTATCCACTGTTGCTGTGCATATATACTGTTCTAAAGCCTGCTTGGGGGTATCCCACTCTATAACATACTATACCCCTCTTGATCTTCACTAAGCTGCACACTTATTTAAAGTAATTTGGCCTGTTGGAGCCTGCTTATCCACTGTTGCTGTGCATATATACTGTTCTAAAGCCTGCTTGGGGGTATCCCACTCTATAACATACCATACCCCTTTTGATCTTCACTAAGCTGCACACTTATTTAAAGTAATTTGGCCTGTTGGAGCCTGCTTATCCACTGTTGCTGTGCATATATACTGTTCTAAAGCCTGATTGGGGGTATCCCACTCTATAACATACCATACCCCTTTTGATCTTCACTAAGCTGCACACTTATTTAAAGTAATTTGGCCTGTTGGAGCCTGCTTATCCACTGTTGCTGTGCATATATACTGTTCTAAAGCCTGCTTGGGGGTATCCCACTCTATAACATACCATACCCCTCTTGATCTTCACTAAGCTGCACACTTATTAAAAGTAATTTGGCCTGTTGGAGCCTGCTTATCCACTGTTGCTGTGCATATATACTGTTCTAAAGCCTGCTTGGGGGTATCCCACTCTATAACATACCATACCCCTCTTGATCTTCACTAAGCTGCACACTTATTTAAAGTAATTTGGCCTGTTGGAGCCTGCTTATCCACTGTTGCTGTGCATATATACTGTTCTAAAGCCTGCTTGGAGGTATCCCACTCTATAACATACCATACCCCTCTTGATCTTCACTAAGCTGCACACTTATTTAAAGTAATTTGGCCTGTTGGAGCCTGCTTATCCACTGTTGCTGTGCATATATACTGTTCTAAAGCCTGCTTGGGGGTATCCCACTCTATAACATACCACACCCCTCTTGATCTTCACTAAGCTACACACTTATTTAAAGTAATGTGGCCTGTTGGAGCCTGCTTATCCACTGTTGCTGTGCATATATACTGTTCTAAAGCCGGCTTGGGGGTATCCCACTCTATAACATACCATACCCCTCTTGATCTTCACTAAGCTGCACACTTATTTAAAGTAATTTGGCCTGTTGGAGCCTGCTTATCCACTGTTGCTATGCATATATACTGTTCTAAAGCCTGCTTGGGGGTATCCCACTCTATAACATACCATACCCCTCTTGATCTTCACTAAGCTGCACACTTATTTAAAGTAATTTGGCCTGTTGGAGCCTGCTTATCCACTGTTGCTGTGCTTATATACTGTTCTAAAGCCTGCTTGGGGGTATCCCACTATATAACATACCATACCCCTCTTGATCTTCACTAAGCTGCACACTTATTCAAAGTAATTTGGCCTGTTGGAGCCTGCTTATCCACTATTGCTGTGCATATATACTGTTCTAAAGCCTGCTTGGGGGTATCCCACTCTATAACATACCATACCCCTCTTGATCTTCACTAAGCTGCACACTTATTTAAAGTAATTTGGCCTGTTGGAGCCAGCTTATCCACTATTGATGTGCATATTTACTGTTCTAAAGCCTGCTTGGGGGTATCCCACTCTATAACATACCATACCCCTCTTGATCTTCACTAAGCTGCACATTTATTTAAAGTAATTTAGCCTGTTGGAGCCTGCTTATCCACTGTTGCTGTGCATATATACTGTTCTAAAGCCTGCTTGGGGGTATCCCATTCTGTAACATAACATAACCTACCTCTCTTATTTACACTAAGCAGCTCTCTTACTTAAACTAAGCAGGCCTCTTATTTACACTAAGTAGCTCTCTTATTTAAGCTAAGCAGCTCTCTTATTTAAACTAAGCAGGCCTCTTGGAGGCTGATTGTCCACTTTTGGGTGTGCATTATATTCGGTTTCATATACAGTGGGGTATCCCAATTTGTAAGATAACCTACCCCAACCATGTAAACTAAAGAGGCCTGTTGCAGCCTGAGTTTCTCTGCTTGCGTATGGTCTGCATTACAATCTGTCTCTTTCAATGACACTGATGCCTGGGGTATCCCAATTTGTAATATAACCTACCACAACCATGTAAACTAAAGGTTACGTCCTTCCAGAAGGAAAACTTATGCCGAACACTATTTTTGTTGGGGGCATTGACCTTTGGATTGATCGGCATGAAATTAAGGATTTTTTTTTTTCAAAGTATGGCGCTGTAAAGAATGTCAAAATTATTTCTCATAGTTGGATTAGTGTTAAAAGTTTAAAATACATTACGCCACACTGGCATCCCAAGGCACATGCTATTTAACCCTATCTGTTAAACAAAAGCATTTCTCATACTTGGATTATTGTTACTTTTTGTTCAGCTTAAAATATACCAGGCCACACGGGCATCCCAAGGCACATGCTATTTAACCCTATCTGTTAAGCAAAAGCATTTCTCATACTTGGATTAGTGTCAAAAGTTTCTGTTCAGCTTAAAATATACCAGGCCACACGGGCATCCCAAGGCACATGCTATTTTAACAGAAAAAATATTAAAACACAGGGAGACTCTGGGTAATACCACCATGAGAACTACCATTATATTAAAAGGCGTCCCACTAACCTAGATAAGGATCAACACAAAAAACACAAACATTCTTAGCCGGACCCAGAATTTACCTAGTTGGGATTATCTGGGTTTGGGTCCTTTGAGCCCCATGGTGTGCCACTACCCCCTGGCCCTATACACTGATGCACAGATATGTTTTTATGTCGTTTGAGTCAGTTAGCGGGGATGAGCCCTGGAGGGTTAAATTGAAAGTGGATGTGCTCCGCCTAATTGAGGTGCTGACAAGTAAAAATACTTATCATATTGTGAATGGCTTTGTGCTGAATGGCTGGGGTGATGTGTGTGACACGGTCAGGCAACACATTGTGGAGACAGGGCGGGTGTATTGCATGTATTGGACTCGAAAGTCCCGGTGCCCGCATTGGATGATTTTTAGTACTGTCAAGTTTGTCAGCAGGCCGTGTGTAGCCGCAACCGCAGACGCCCTTCACAAAAATGGAGGATGGAGCTTCCACGGCAATGAGACGAGACTCTGATGCTTGAGTGGGAGGAGTCTAACTCTTCAAAAGTGGAACCCCATTGGCTGTGCGTCACCCTGACGAAGCCCCGGTGGGTGGGGCGAAACGCTCGTCGGAAGGGGAGGCCCCACATCACCTTACGTCCCTCAACCACGTGCTGCCAGTAACCAGCTCACCGGCTTGTTGTTGTTTTGGAGCATCGCCAAGTCAGACAGGATGGATGCACATCCGCGTGGCAGACGGCTTCACCTATGCAGCTATAGAGCTAAGTACTACAAGCGCAAATGAATGGCCGTGACTGCTTACATGCAACTATCTGTGGTTAGCAGCAATTAAGGATCAGGAGACTATGCTGCAGCTAATGTGCCCTGTTGGAATGCCGGTACTGGCCTAGAGTGATGCAACGCAGTACATAATAGCTGTCCAGTTTGGATCTGTTGATTCCAGCTCCTGGAGAGCGATTGGATGCTGCCCAGTGTGCACATATGAGCTGAACTTTGCTATATGATTCCTTATCATTGGAAAAATTAATTTACAAGTATGGCGCCCAACAATACAACTGTGTGAACTTTTGCTAGACCAGCTAGCGGGACGGTGTAGGCATGTAACGTGTGTATGGTAGTGGTTGTGACGAGGTGTTGGTGCATGTGCATGGGGGGCCCCCAAGTCTTAATGTCACAATGTTGTGATTTTTTTATCTTTTGTGCACTTTTTGTGCTTGATGGGCTGGTGCAATAATTTTCTCAATAAAGCTGATTTTGAATTTAGTACTTTCCCCTGTTCCTATTTTTGTTTCCATTGAGACAGTGCCCACCATTAACCAATTGTGTTTGAGTTTTTTGTGTTGACATGCTATTTTAACCCTATCTGTTATGCAAAAGCATTTCTCATACTTGGATTAGTGTCAAAAGTTTTTGTTCAGCTTAAAATATACCAGGCCACACGGGCATCCCAAGGCACATGCTATTTAACCCTATTTGTTAAGCACAGGCATTTCTCATACTTGGATTATTGTTACTTTTTGTTCAGCTTAAAATATACCAGGCCACACGGGCATCCCAAGGCACATGCTATTTTAACCCTATCTGTTAAGCTAAAGCATTTCAGGGCACTCTTATTTAAGCTAAGCAGCTCTCTTATTTAAACAGCTGCTTTATTAAGCTACTTCAGTTTGCACTTGTTTTTGACTGCTTTTAATAAACCAGGCCGCAGGGCACCCCAAAGCTGCACCTTGCACCCTATCTGTTATACAACATAAGCGTTGATCAGCATCAGCTGCTTTATTAAGCTACTTCAGTTTGCACTTGTTTTTGACTGCTTTAAATAAACCAGGCTGCAGGGCACCCCAAAGCTGCACCTTGAACCCTATCTGTTATACAACATAAGCGTTGATCAGCATCAGCTGCTTTATTAAGCTACTTCAGTTTGCACTTGTTTTTGACTGCTTTTAATAAACCAGGCCACAGGGCAGCCCAAAGCTGCACCTTGAACCCTATCTGTTATACAACATAAGCGTTGATCAGCATCAGCTGCTTTATTAAGCTACTTCAGTTTGCACTTGTTTTTGACTGCTTTAAATAAACCAGGCTGCAGGGCACCCCAAAGCTGCACCTTGAACCCTATCTGTTATACAACATAAGCGTTGATCAGCATCAGCTGCTTTATTAAGCTACTTCAGTTTGCACTTGTTTTTGACTGCTTTTAATAAACCAGGCCGCAGGGCACCCCAAAGCTGCACCTTGCACCCTATCTGTTTATACTAAATAAGCAAATACATAAAAATGTCAGGCAGACAAGTGCCAGGATGTTCAAAGAGGAGTGGCAGAGGCCAAGATTCAGCAGGCAGAGGTCGCAGCAGACTAGGGGCGAGTGGCAGCAGGAGTCACGGTGAGAGACCTGATCTGCCAGTATCTGCTAGCGGTCATGTCTCCACCAGTAACGCATCTGCCGTGGTAGATTGGTTAACGCGCTCATCAACATCATCACAAGTTACGTCTGAGACCCCCAGTCTAGGGTCGGTAGGTTCCTCTGACACAACCCTGAGTTGGCATGCCCCGAGAGCAGTCCCCGTCCTCCCATTGCCTCTGTCCTACGCCGTTCCCTCCCCCAGCGACGTATCCTATGCTTTGGGTTCAGCTCCACTCTTTAGTGAGGAGGACGATCAGATAGAGGACAGTCAGCAGCTACTGCCCAGCCATGAAATGGAGGTGGCTTCTTTAGCTCGGCAGACAAAAAGTGATGTGGACAGTGTCGTGGGTGTTGCGAGATTTGCAGCTTCTGCGCCAGATACTGTTGAGGAAACCGAGAACATCAGTGACGTACAGCCACAACTCGGTGATGATGATGATGAAGCCGATCGCACTTGGGAGCCGGGTGATGAAGGGGCTTCATCGTCATCATCAGGAGAAGAGGGGCGCAGGTTGTCCCGGAGTCAGCAGCTCAGGCAGCAAGGTGTTAGCAGCATGGTTGGCAGTCAGAATGGGGGCACAATTGTAAAGCCTGGAGCCAAACGGGGCCCGGGGCCGGGGTAGAGCACCTGCTGCGCGGCAGCCTACCTTATCGGGAGGTAGTGGAGCAGGGGTTCCTGGAGTTGGCGACAATAGCAGCGAATCAGTGAGGCCTGTTGGTGGGAAAAGTAGCTACTCAGCAGTGTGGCAGTTTTTCCTGAAGCATCCGCAGGAGGGTAACATGGCCACATGCAAGATATGTAGGCAGAAGGTGAAGCGTGGCCAGGGCCCAAATGTTGGCACCACGGCCCTGCGTCAACATATGATGCGTCACCATAAAGCGACCTGGGAGAACTGAGGCTCCCAAGGGGTGGTCCAGTCTGCTTCCTCACCAAGTGGCACGCCGCTCCCAATTTCTGCCAGCCAAGGCTCCAGCAACTCAGCCGAAGGCAGCTGTGCGTCATACCCATCCTCTGTCGCTCCTGCTCCTCCTTCTCCTCCTCCAAGTCATGCATCCCGCCAGCAATCCATCAGCGAAGCCATGTCCAAGAGACAGCAGTATGCGCCCACTCATCCTACGGGGCAAAAGCTGAATGTGCTCCTGTCCAAGTTGCTGGGGCTGCAGTCACTCCCTTTTCAGGTGGTGGACTCTGCACCTTTCAGAGAACTGATGGCTTGTGCCGAACCGAGGTGGAGAGTCCCAAGCCGTCATTTCTTTGCCAAGAAGGCAGTACCAGCGCTGCACACTTTTGTTGAACAGAAGGTGGGCCAGTCCTTGAGCCTGTCGGTGTGTAGCAAAGTGCATGGCAGCGCCGACGTCTGGAGCTGTAACTACGGTCAGGGACAGTACATGTCATTTACCGCCCACTGGGTGAATGTGGTCCCTTTGCAGCAGCAGCAGCAGCAACTTGGACAGGTCACGCCGCTTCGGCCTCCGCGTTCCCTGCCCGTTGGGCCTGTGACACCGTGCGACTCGGCCTCCTCATCCTTCGCCATCTCCTCACCCTCCACTGTAGGCTCAAGTCTCAGTGCCCCTCCAGTCTACCATGTGTGCAGGGCACGGAGGTGTCACGCAGTGCTTCACATGGTTTGTCTTGGCGAGTCACACAGGGGAGGAACTGCTTAAATTTATTCATCAGGAAATCCAAACATGGCTTACTCCAAGAAAACTTAAAATGGGAATCATGGTTACCGACAATGGGAAGAACATTTTGTCTGTGCTGCGCCCAGGAAGGCTGACCCATGCCCCCTGCATGGCTCACGTCTTCAATCTGGTTGTCAAGCGGTTTCTGAAGTGTTCCCCGCATATGCAAGACATCCTAACAACTTCAAGGAAACTTTGCATGCACTTCAGCCACTCATACATCGCCAAACACACCCTTCTTGAGCTACAGCGTCAGAACGGTATCCCCTAACATAGTCTGATTTGCGATGTTTCCACCCATTGGAATTCTACCCTTCACATGTTGGACCGATTATATGAACAGAGAAAAGCCATCACAGATTTCCTGATGATCCAAGCGGATAGGGGGACTCCCCTGTGTAACTTCAATGTCAACCAGTGGCAGCTCATACGTGACACCTGCCATTTGCTCAGGCCCTTTGAGGAAGCCACTTTATTTGTCAGTCGGCAGGATTATGGGATGAACGACGTGATTCCACTGCTTCATGTACTACAGAACATGTTGGAAACCATGGCTGGTCAGGGCACTGGAGACATGGCGTCTACATCTTACGGCCACATGAACCCCATTGGAGTTGAACTGGAGGAGGAGGAGGAGGAAGAGGAGGAGGAGGGGCACAGTGAAGCACAGTTTAGGCGGACAGGAGAGGAGGAGCAGGAGCAGCCAGAGGAGCTAAAGGGTTTTGAGGAAGGCGAGACAGAGGACCCGGAAAGACCCTGGCAGTATGCAGTGGAGATGGAGACAGATAGTCCATCCGAGTCACTTGCGCAAATGGCAGGAAGCATGCTCACGTGCTTGCTTAGTGACCCCAGAATTGTTTCCATTTGTCGGCGGGATGACTTCTGGCTGTCCACCTTATTGGACCCTCACTTACGGCACAAAATGGGGGCATTTTTTAAACCCGCCGAGAGGGAGGACAAACTGAACTACTACAAAGACATTCTACGTAGTCCATACTCTCGCAGGTCTGAC
This sequence comes from Gastrophryne carolinensis, assembly GCA_027917425.1. NCBI lineage: Eukaryota > Metazoa > Chordata > Amphibia > Anura > Microhylidae > Gastrophryne > Gastrophryne carolinensis. The sequence goes on along the minus strand of CM051234.1, from coordinate 643,791,414 downwards.
TCGGGACCTCTGCGCTCACCTTCCACTGCCAGGGCTGCTGGGGGGGTTGGCAGGAGCAGCAGCAGCTCCATCAGCAGCAGCCTCAGTCTTCAGTCGCTAATGAGTAGCTTTCTACACCCGCATAGTGAGGCTACTCATGAGCTGCAGGAAGACCTGGAGCAGGACCTCAACCAGCAGGTCATGTCATACCTTGACATGACCATGCCAACACACCTTGAGGATCCGCTGGACTTCTGGGCAGCCAAATTTGATTTGTGGCCGCAACTAGCAGAGTTTGCCCTGGAAAAGCTGTCCTGCCCGGCAAGTAGCGTGCCATCTGAGCGAGTGTTTAGTGCGGCGGGGGCCATAGTTACGGCGAGGAGAACTCGTCTGTCAACTAAAAATGTGGAGAGACTCACCTTTGTCAAAATGAATCAGGGATGGATCGTTCAAAGAAGGGCAACCAAGTTAATAAAAGGAGTGCGGGGGCTAGAGTACCCGGAAAGATTGTCCAAGTTAGGTTTATTTAGTCTAGAAAAAAGACGATTGAGGGGTGATCTAATAACTATGTATTAATATATTCGGGGTCAATACAAAGATCTGTGTTAGGTTCTTACCTTCTCCTGGCGCCCGGTCCCGCGGCGTCTCAGTGCGGCGGCGCACAGCTCCAGTCTTTGGGCGGCCGCGCCGGGCAGCTGCCGCCGCGACTGCGGCGGTCTCGCCCGCCGCCGCTGCTTCTGCCTTGGCGGGGGTGGCCGGCGTCGCGGGGCCTCCCTCCGCCTCTTCTGCTGCCTCCGTCTCCTCTGTGGCCGGCGCGTCTTCCCCTTCCGTCTCGGGGAGCGCGCCCGGCCCTCTGTCACGTGCTCGCACGTGCGCGCGAGCACGATTCCAATATGCCCCTCGGCGGCGCTGCTCCCTGCGCATTCGCAGGGGGCAGATTCAAATGGACCAGTCAGGTCCATAGCCTGGGTGGGAATGAACCCAGGGACTGGACAGCCTGACTGGCCAGGGCGGTCCAGTCCCTGGGGCTGCTCCAATAGGGAGCTACATCCTAAGTTGCACCAAACACTACATTTCCCCCTCAAATCACAGTTGCACCAATCACCAGTTCCCCCTTCCCATTGGCCAGTTCCCCTTTAAATATTGTTCGGTTCCGTCCATTAGTGCCCGTTATAGCCTTTGGTTAATAGGGTGTGCTTGTTAGTCTGCTTTGATAAAGTTACTACTCGGCTTCGTCTCTGACCATCCCTGTCTGCTGCCCGTCCTGACCTTTTTGCTCGTCCTGACTTCGCTTCTGCCCGACCCCTCTGATACCGCGTTTTGGTGCTCACCTGGTTTGACCTCGGCTCGTTTTGACTACTCTTCCCTTGACCCCTTGGATACTGCGCTCTGTGATCACCCGGCTTGACCTCGGCTTGTTTTTGGACCTTCCTGATTGATTCTCCACCTGTTATCCTATCTAAATCCCGGCGTCCATATTCGGGATACCCCGCCAAACATCCATCTCCACCTTAAGCCAGTAATCTTTGCGCCAACTAAGTCCTGGGGGTAACCGAGTCTGGAGAGGCATAATCCGCGTCTCCTGCGAGCGGGGACTTGTCTAAAGGCAGAAGAGGCGGTGGAGATTGGGGATTACCTGGCTTAGGAGAGAAGGGTGTTCGGCGCATGACAGTATAACGGGCCAAAAAAGAATGGACCAGATATTGGAGCAGGTGCAGGCCTTAACCGCGGCCGTGGAGCACCTAGCTCATCGCGTGGCGGCCCAGGAGAACCGTCCAGCTCCTATCAACACCAGCCCTCAAGGGGCTTCGGCCGCATCACCAGTGGAACCCAAAATCCCACTTCCAGATAAGTTTTCTGGAGACAGAACCAAATTTGCTAATTTTCGGGATTCATGCAAGCTCTTCTTTCAACTTCGTCCAGCCTCGTCCGGGTCTCAGGAGCAGCGCGTGGGTCTGGTCATTTCCCTCCTTCAAGGGGATCCACAATAATGGGGCCCCCAGTGCTTTCATTCCGGTCTGGAACTTCCTGTGCGAGCCACTCAATTATCCCCTGAAGAAGTGCCTAGCCCATATCTAGATTTTTCTGATGTATTTTCTGAAAAAGCAGCTGACAAACTTCCCCCCCATAGACCTTGGGATTGCCCCATCGAGCTCCTTCCGGGTTCTATGCCGCCCAGGGGGAAAATCTTCAATTTAACACGAGCTGAAAATCTTGCTATGCGGGAGTATATCGCAGAAAACCTAAAGAAGGGTTTTATACGGGCCTCCTCGTCCCCGGCAGGAGCAGGGTTTTTCTTTGTCGAAAAAAAAGATGGGGGACTCCGTCCTTGTATCGATTACCGGGGTTTGAACAAAATAACGGTTAAAAACAAGTATCCCCTGCCTTTAATTGATGGGCTGTTTACTCAGGTGGTAGGGGCCCAAGTGTTTTCCAAATTAGATCTCCGCGGGGCTTATAATCTTATTAGGATTCGGCAGGGAGATGAATGGAAAACTGCGTTTAATACCCACGAGGGGCATTATGAATACTTGGTAATGCCGTTTGGCTTGTGCAACGCTCCCGCAGTCTTTCAGGATTTTGTGAACGAAATCTTTAGAGAATACCTGGGTCGTTTTGTTGTAGTTTACTTGGATGATATCCTGATTTTTTCCTCCTCACTATCAGAACATCGTAAACATGTTCGTCTAGTTTTACAGAAGCTCAGGGAGAATCATTTATTTGCCAAGCTGAAAAAATGTCAATTTGAGGTTACTGAAGTTCCTTTTTTGGGTTACATTATTTCTAGTACCGGTCTCTCCATGGATCAATCCAAGGTTAAAGCGGTACTAGAGTGGGAACGACCCAAAGATCTAAAGGGGTTACAGAGATTTTTGGGATTCGCCAACTTCTATAGAAGATTTATTAAAAATTTCTCCACCCTGGTAGCCCCCCTCACTAATCTCACCAAGAAAGGGGAGTATCCTGCTGTCTGGCCAGAACAATCCGTCTTGGCTTTTAGGAATTTAAAAGAAGTTTTTAGTTCCGCCCCTGTATTAGTGCACCCGGATTGCCAGTTACCCTTTATTGTGGAAGTTGATGCTTCTGAACTTGGTGTGGGAGCAGTGCTTTCGCAATATAGCGGTTCACCTGAGCGCCTTCATCCCTGTGCCTTCTTCTCCAAAAAATTTACCTCTGCTGAGAGAAATTACGATATTGGGAATCGGGAATTATTGGCAGTTAAATTGGCGTTTCAAGAATGGAGACATTGGCTGGAAGGGGCTCAATTTCCCGTTACTGTCTTTACCGACCATAAGAATTTAGAGTATATTCAATCTGCTAAAAGATTGACTCCAAGGCAGGCTCGCTGGTCTCTGTTTTTCTCTCGGTTCAATTTTTCCATTACTTACAAACCGGGGTCCAAGAATGTGAAAGCTGATGCTTTGTCACGTAGTTTTTCCTCTTCTACTCTACCCGAAGGGAAAAATCTGCCCATTTTGCCCCAGGCTCTGGTAGTAGCTGCTATCCAGCCAGAGCTTCCTGATTTAACCCAGTTCCAGTCGGAAGCTCCGCCTGAAAAACCCAGCTATGCCCAATTTGTGCCAACTGCCTATCGGGCTGCTGTTTTGCATCAGTTTCATGACTCTAAGACGGCGGGTCATCCCGGTTTCAAGAAAACCATCTCCTTGCTGTCTCGCCAGGTCTGGTGGCCGTCTCTCAGAAAAGACGCACAAGAGTACGTGCGAGCCTGTAAAGTTTGTGCCCGGAGTAAATCATTAAGACACTCTCCTGAGGGTTCTCTACTTCCATTGCCCATTCCCTCCCGCCCCTGGACCCATTTGGCCATGGACTTTATCACTGATCTTCCACCTTCCCAAGGGTGCACTGTCATTTGGGTGGTGGTAGATCGGTTTAGTAAAATGGCTCACTTTATTCCATTGAAAAAATTACCTACAGCTCATGTCCTGGCTCAACTTTTTGTGACACACATATTTAAAATCCATGGTATCCCTGAGGATGTTGTGTCGGATAGGGGGGTCCAGTTTGTTTCCCGTTTTTGGAGGGCTTTTTGTACCAAGTTAGGGTTCACTGTCTCCCTATCTTCTGCATTTCATCCTCAGTCCAATGGACAAACGGAAAGAACGAACCAATCCTTGGAGCAATATTTACGCTGTTTCATTTCTGATGTCCAGACGGATTGGGTGTTGTTTCTTCCATTTGCTGAATTTGCCCTTAATAATGCCACACATTCCTCCACCGGGGTATCTCCGTTTCGTTGTGTTTACGGTAAAGATTTGAAATTTTCGGCCTTGTCGGACCAGCCTACTAGAGTGCCTTCTCTTGATGAATGGATGTCCCAGTGGCCGAAGTTATGGGATAAGATTCAGCAACACCTGTCTAAGGCTGTGCTCCAACAAAAAAGTTTTGCCGATCGTAGGCGATATAATAATCCTGATTATTTGGTCGGCGATTTGGTTTGGCTTTCGACCAAAAATCTGGCCTTACGCCAACCCTCTGCTAAGTTGGGTCCGAGATTTATTGGTCCCTTTTCCATTCTGCAGAGAATTAATCGGGTTACCTATCGCCTGGATCTCCCGCCCTCTATGAGGATTTGTAACTCCTTCCATGTGTCCCTATTGAAACCTGCCAGAAGTATTGAGCCTGATAATCTTCCGGAACCCATTTTAGTTGACGGGCAGCAAGAATTTGAGGTTGCCCGGATTTTGGACTCACGATTTTCCCGAAATTCTCTTCAGTATTTGATAGATTGGAAGGGTTACGGGCCGGAAGAAAGGTCTTGGGTTCCAGCCAGAGAGGTTCACGCGGAGGGGTTGATTAGAAGGTTCCACAAGGAAAACCCTCAGAAACCCAGGTTGGAGGGTCCAGTGGCCCCTCCTCAGGGGGGGGGTAATGTTAGGTTCTTACCTTCTCCTGGCGCCCGGTCCCGCGGCGTCTCAGTGCGGCGGCGCGCAGCTCCAGTCTTTGGGCGGCCGCGCCGGGCAGCTGCCGCCGCGACTGCGGCGGTCTCGCCCGCCGCCGCTGCTTCTGCCTTGGCGGGGGTGGCCGGCGTCGCGGGGCCTCCCTCCGCCTCTTCTGCTGCCTCCGTCTCCTCTGTGGCCGGCGCGTCTTCCCCTTCCGTCTCGGGGAGCGCGCCCGGCCCTCTGTCACGTGCTCGCGCGTGCGCGCGAGCACGATTCCAATATGCCCCTCGGCGGCGCTGCTCCCTGCGCATTCGCAGGGGGCAGATTCAAATGGACCAGTCAGGTCCATAGCCTGGGTGGGAATGAACCCAGGGACTGGACAGCCTGACTGGCCAGGGCGGTCCAGTCCCTGGGGCTGCTCCAATAGGGAGCTACATCCTAAGTTGCACCAAACACTACATTTCCCCCTCAAATCACAGTTGCACCAATCACCAGTTCCCCCTTCCCATTGGCCAGTTCCCCTTTAAATATTGTTCGGTTCCGTCCATTAGTGCCCGTTATAGCCTTTGGTTAATAGGGTGTGCTTGTTAGTCTGCTTTGATAAAGTTACTACTCGGCTTCGTCTCTGACCATCCCTGTCTGCTGCCCGTCCTGACCTTTTTGCTCGTCCTGACTTCGCTTCTGCCCGACCCCTCTGATACCGCGTTTTGGTGCTCACCTGGTTTGACCTCGGCTCGTTTTGACTACTCTTCCCTTGACCCCTTGGATACTGCGCTCTGTGATCACCCGGCTTGACCTCGGCTTGTTTTTGGACCTTCCTGATTGATTCTCCACCTGTTATCCTATCTAAATCCCGGCGTCCATATTCGGGATACCCCGCCAAACATCCGTCTCCACCTTAAGCCAGTAATCTTTGCGCCAACTAAGTCCTGGGGGTAACCGAGTCTGGAGAGGCATAATCCGCGTCTCCTGCGAGCGGGGACTTGTCTAAAGGCAGAAGAGGCGGTGGAGATTGGGGATTACCTGGCTTAGGAGAGAAGGGTGTTCGGCGCATGACAATCTGTCCCACAATCTATTTATACCCCGGAGTGTAACTATAACCAGAGGGCATCCACTAAGGTTAAAGTAAAGGTGCTTTCTCCACCGACATAGGAGGGGATTCTTCTCTGTAAGAGCAGTGAGACTATGGAACTCGCTGCCAGAGGAGGTAGTAATGATGGATACAGTAAAAACATTCAAAAGTGGCCTTGATGCCTTCCTGGCATGTAATAACATTTCCAGCTATGGCTACTAGACCACTGGAAGGAATTAAACAGGCTGAACTGGATGGACTAAAGTCTTTATTCAGCCTTACATACTATGTTACTATGAGGCTGGCAGCTTCCCAGGTGAGTAGCTCTGAAATCTATATGAATAAAATGTTTCTTTATTATATCAGAATTTGCAACTTAGATTTTATAACACTAATGGAATTTTGGGGAATAAATGTTTCCAAGTGTATAAACCCTCTTTACTAGAGTGGTACCATACCCCCAGTTAAATAACAAGATGAGATGTAGGACTAGTTCTCATTTGACGAAAAAACATTGGTGCAACAGCAGGGGATCAACCCCCTTGAGGAAAGCCTGAAGACACCAATCAATGAAGAAGCCTGGTGATACCTGGTAAGGCCTGCAATTAAGAAGCCCGCCTTACTTGGACATCAATGCCAGGAATGCAAGTAAAAAGATGCCGGGTGCAAGAAGCAAGACAGGGAGAGATACATTCAATTTTAAATTTGTTGTATGTTTTTAGAGTTTAATGGGGTAAATAGTTTTTTTTTACTTCTAGTTAACTAGTGAGCGGCCTCAAGAAATCTTTTCACTAGTTCAAGGGTTAGGGAGTGGCAAGCCACCTACCCATGAAGTGGAAAATTAAATATTATAATTAGTATTATTTAGTTCTAGCCGCCTGTATGCCATCTCACACATTGTCAGTATTTAGGGGGATTTTCAGCCCTCCCTCCTCATAGGTTTAAACCATTACCAAGAATGGAATGTTGTATCTGCTTGATGAGAAACAGATGTTCTTCATGCCCTGTCATGAACTATAGCTTCTATATATGTGTATCTGTATATGTTTGAAATATCCAGTCGAAGGCTGATATGTGGTCATCCATCCAATCCGAATGGTCATTTAAGCTTCTTTATCTAAAACTGTATTTAATCCGGAACTTCACCATGATTTATTGAAAAGCCCAAACCCTTAAAAAAAATTCCCCAGCATCTAAAATTAATATATTTTAAGTTTTTAATCACTTACTTATTATTCTTTACCCCACTGGGCTGCAACTCTGTTCAGGGACTTAAAGGAGCCGCAGCACTCAACCCTGTTAGCTTGCAGACCAACCTATAATCTGTCTCTAAATCTGGTAAAAACAGAGGCTCGGTCACACACATCTGCAGAAGTATGCTAAGCTGCACCACCGCGTCAAGGTGCCTCTATGGGTGCAGTCCTAACTCTAATCTATGAGAGCCTCATTTGGGACATACAATGCAAGAGATAAAATGGGAGCAGCTTACCTGAGGTTGCCCTAAACCTCATGTGCAAGCCATGGGGTGGAAGGGTCAAGACCTTGCAATACAGCCTAGACCCCACACCCCATGTGCTTGCACAAATTCAAAGTGAACAAAGGGGGAGTGGCAGCTGCTCAGACCATTTTATAACTAACCTGGGAGGTGCAAGTCAGCAGGGCAATTAGGTTACTAAAGACTTAAAGGAGCTGCAGCACTCAACCCTGTTAGCTTGCAGACCAACCTATAATCTGTCTCTAAATCTGGTAAAAACAGAGGCTCGGTCACACACATCTGCAGAAGTTGTCACACACATCTGCAGACGTATGCTAAGCTGCACCACCGTGCCAAGAAGCCTCTATGGGTGCAGTCCTAACTCTAGTCTCTGAGAGCCCCATTTGGGACATACAATGCAAGAGATAAAATGGGAGCAGCTTACCTGAGGTTGCCCTAAACCTCATGTGCAAGCTATGGGGTGGAAGGGTCAAGACCTTGCAATACAGCCTAGACCCCACACCCCATGTGCTCCCCCTTTGTTAACTCTGTTCAGGACTTTAGGATACGGGCGCCGCCATCTTGACCCAGAAGCATCACACTTACTGAGGAGAGGAGAGTGGGATAAATTACAAGGGGGCGGGTTATAGCTGTGCTTTGCTCAGACAGAGCAGAGTTTGGGTCAGGGAAAGGACAGCAATCCCAGAATGCAGAGCAGCACAGTGAAAAGGTACTTCCTATTTGCAGGCTGCCTGATGTTTCATAAGCCGCCATGTTTAAAGGCTCATAAAATGCAGTAGATGCAGGTAGGATGATTTTTATTGCGAGCAATCTGTATGTACAAGGTGTGGGAAACATATAAGATAGACTCTTATTCAGGGTGAAGGACCGCTTTAAGCAAAAAAGAGAGCCAGCAATTCGGGCAGAGGCATATCGGGTTCCCGGTTAACCGAATAAATCTTGCATTTTCTGAAGACCTTTTGCTTCTGGATATTTTTTTCACAACATCCACCATATGGGTAGCCAATAACCCCCTTCGAGACAACGTGCACTAGTGGAATGGCACTACAGCTATGTTGAAGGACACAGGAGCTGGTATGTTGCCATGGCCAGAGGACAGGAGGGGGCAACGGCAAGTTTTTTTAAACTGTTATTAAGAAATCCAAGGTTAAGGTAATACCATTTATTGGCTAACTCAATAAGATTGAAAATACAAGCGTTCGAAGCAATTCAAGCTTCTTCTTCAGGCATAATACAGATCTGTAACTTAGACACAACTTTATACAAAAAACTACAAAGGAATCACAAATGTTTTTTTACTGACACACGTGAGAATTAGCAAGGTCGTAAAATCGTAAGCTGTGAGATAAGAACCAGGGGAGTTATGACAATTAACTGTGGACTGATAAGAAGGAGAGGGGGAGAGAGAGCGAGAGTGTGAAATTTTTATTGCTCTCACAACAGCCAAGTCTGTTTAATATCAGACCTTGTCATGAGTGCAGTCAATTCAATCCCCGTCATAATGACACATAAAATTATTATTCTTGTTTAGCTCACGGTCCATCGATTTAAAGAATTGGGTGCATTTACATTCACACTCCAATCTCTCCTTTTGTGAATGAAAGCCCCCTTTGAGCACTGTAAGTCTGAGGTCACATAGGCCATTGCCTGGTCTACGGAAATGTGCTGCACAGGCACATTGGTTTTTTTTTTTTTAATTGTGAACCTGTGCAGATTAAGTTGCTTTCTTGGCACTTGCCTCGTCTGCCCCATGTAAAATGTTGAGGGGCGCTGCACACACATGAGCAGGTATACTGAGAATTGCATGTGAAACTACCCTGTATTTTGTAATCGTGTTGCATACCTGGTTTCTTTATTCTGTCAGAGGTGTAGATGTGTGTGCAGGTTTCACACCTTTTCTGCAGGCGCTGGGTCACTTAGGGAGCTCCTCAGAATGAGTTTTCTGAGATTAGGAAGTTGCCTGTATGTCAATAGAGAAGGATATGGGAATATCTCAGAAAGTCTCTTCTTCCTGTGTAGAAGGGGTTGGAGCTCCAATTTTCCCTAGAACCTCCAGACATGGATTGTATGTGACAACAAGCGGAACACGGTTCATCTATTGGGATTCTTTATTTTGCAAGAGTCTGCAACAGAACAGATTTTGTTGTACCTGATACCCTGGCTGAATATGTCTTGCTGTGGTTTGGATGGAAGCTGTTAGGATTAAGGTATATGTCATGGATATCTCAACAGAGAAGAGACTGACCAGAAATTGAGGCTGCGAGACCAAGGAAGATATGCGGCAACCATGTTTAATAGTGACAAACAGTGCACACACCAAGCAAACTGCTGTACAGATAACATAACATAACGGTGTACATATAACAAACACATGCAGCAATAACTATACAAGAATAAAGGTGATCAATGGATGCTACAGCTGCTGTGCAGAAATACAGGCAAATATAAACACACTCTGGCTGCTGAATGAATACACAGGAGGAGTCAGGAAACATACATGAATAGAGATCCAATGAAAGTCCAAAGATGGATTCAAGACTGAGACAGGGAAGGAAAACACAATGGCTGTGGCAGGAGTCCTGGGTTCAGGGTTCAGAGTTCTGGGATCTGGGTTAGAGTTTTGGGATCAGGGGTCAAGGTGATCCACTGCTAAATGGGTGGATCAGCTTATATAGAGCAGGAGGTCACACGGGTGCTGGCTGATTACCAACACCTCTGCAGGACAGAGCCATCTGCTGGTGGAGTGGCATATAGCAGGAGAAAGTCCAAGAAAGGGAGCCAGCCAAATGCAGAACTGAAGAGAGGTATGCTCCCAGACTGTGGAGGAACTCCAAACCTAACAGTATGTAGGTCGGTCTGTGGCTTTCCGGTAGATGGATGTTTGTAAGTCCTTCCCCTTAACACATATGGTGGTGTCAAGAAAATTGATTTCTGTTGGTGAATGGGTGAGTTTCAAAAGTATTGTGGGATGGAAGTCTTTAAATTTCATGTGAAAATACATGAGGTCTTCCTGGATTAGGATGTTATCAATGTAGTGAAAATAGGCCATTATTCTAGTGCCACATTGTGATAGGAACTCCTCTTCCAGTTTTGCCATAAATAAATTTGCATATTATGGTGCAAATCTTGAGCCCATTGCCACACCCATCTGCTGCAGGTCTAGGGCTTGGTCAAAACAGAATAGTTGTGGGTCAGGATTAAATGCTTTATTTTGGTGGTCGCATCTCACCCCCAGACCTGGAAAAAACTCTACCCTGAAAAGGTATATAAACACCTTTACCGCAGTCCTGCAGGTAAAGGAGGAACAAGAGGCCATGACAGACGGACGCCATGGTGCCTCTGTGAGGTGCAGTCTTAACTCGGAGAGCCCCCTTTGGGACATACAATGCAATAGATAAATGCCCTGCTTACGTACACCTCCCAAGTTATAAATTGGTCTGAGAGACTGCCACCCCTGGGGGTCTGCAGCTGTACTGCGAGGCTTTTGACCCTTCCACCCCATGTGCTGCACTCGAGGTTACAGGGCAACCTCGGGTAAGCTGCTCCCAATTTATCTATTGCATTGTATGTGCCAAAGGGGGACTGAACCTCACAGAGGCACCGTGGCATTCGGTGGGGTATCTTTAGCATACGTATGCAGATGTGTGTGAACCAGGACTTCTGTTTTTAACCAGATTTGGAGAAATATTATAGCTTTGGCTTCAAGCTAACAGGGTTGAGTGCTGTGTCCCCTTTAAGACTTGTGTATCCTAGATGCAACGTGCTCAATTTTTTTCCCGTTCGCTCCATCACGGATACCAAAAAGACCTGGAGCAAATACTCAAACAGTCAACACGTTGGGCCAGATTTCAGGCCACCACAACGTGTGAACTGCTAACAGGGTCCCTTGGTTAAAACTTGATAGCACAAGGTCCCCCGAACAGAACAATACCCAACATGCATAGGCACTTTTAACCCTTTTAACTGCCAGCCTACTTGAGATTTTGTCACCCTCTGTTGACTGATCATTTTTCACAATTTTTAAGTTAAGTTAACTGATTTATGCAGGAATTTCCAGCAAAAAAAATAATCTCATTTATTTTAAATAAAACATTTTTTTTAAAGAAAATCATAATGCATCTGAAAGCACCATTTTTCAACAGTACCATATGTATTGGTAGCTCCCTATTCCTGTCCAGGAGACCCGCTAAACTGAAAAGAGCACTTTTTAACATTTACAAATAAAATCTTATCCACACTATAAAGGGTTAAATAAAAATTGACATGGGTCCCCCTTCCCAGCATTATTGGCCTGGTATGAGGTTCCCCCTATCCAGCATTACCTCCCCGGGGACCCCCACAACCTTGTAGGCTAAAAACCCTAAAAAATAAAAAAAAAATTGCATGGGGTTTCTGCTACCTAGCACAACTAGCCCGGGGACCAGCTATGCAGCGCTTGTAGAACAGAGCACAAGGGCCAGCTTCCATAGCCCCTGGCCCTGTAATTCAATTCAATTTATTGTTCGCCAATTACATCGTTAGATGAACAAGGAATTCTTTTTGGCATATACACAGTGCAACAGTAAACAGTTATCTTCAGTTCCAGTAACATAGGAAGGGGATCATAGAAACAGAGATACACAGACACAGTTAATCTTCTAAAGTGCAAATGATACAAATTGCAAATGATAAGGTTACAAGCCCCCCACAGCCTAAATGGACCTGGGCTCTTCTACCCTTCCCACTGGGCTTTAAGGAGGCAAATAATGGGGGAGCTCAGGGTTAAAGGTTCTACCCCACTAGCTGCAGATGATTTGCCAAACCCCATACCTTGTGAACTGGTATAGGGGTCTCATGAATGCCTTACAAATTTACAAAGGGTTAACTGGTTAAAAATATGCCACACACAGAAAAAATGAATTTATAATAAAATGCTTTACTCACCTCTGATCATCAACCCCTCTGTCCAGCGATCGCCACATCCGGGAGCAGGATGACGTCAACCGCCCCACCCCAAAGGTGATCGCTATGGCGGAAATGGGGGAAGAGGGACTGGTGGGTCCTCTCCTGAAGCTGGAGAACCCCCCCCCCCCCCCGGGGACGAGGAGACCCAGCTGGAGGGATCACACATGGAGACGAGTAAATGTCATGTTTAATTTTTTTTTTCACAGTAAATGCCAGCGGAAGATGAAGTGGGGGGGTCTATCCTGAAGCTGGAGAATTCCCGGTGGGGGATCAGAGGCCCCTGGGTGAAGAGGAGACCCGGCCGGATTGATTTAGGCATCAGGTCATCCTTTTTTTTTAACGGTCTGAGAGGCAGCCACATACATTTTACGTGGCTGGCAATAGAAGGATTAACCAGTAGGGAGCCTGGCTGTTACAATAGGTTGAACAGCAGGGAGCCTGGCTGGTACAATGTGTTAGACAACAGGGAGCTGGCTTTTACAATGTAAGATGAGGACTCATCCAGCTTGGTAGCTTTCAGTCCCCACCCCGCTGATCTGGTCCATCAATCAACCTTCAGTGGACCAAGAATGGAAACACCCCCACTCCCTGCCCAGATATCCTGATTGACTGCCTCTCTCTGCAGCTCTGAAACTCCACCTCCTCTCTTCTCATCTCACCCACTGCTTTTCATTTTGAAGATTGAAGTTTAGGATGGTGAAACAAGCAGCCCAGGACAATGGGACAATTGGGTTCGCCTTTAGTATAACTCTAAAGCATGACTTTTGTTTATTAAAGTGGCATTACCCAGGATTTTGACTTTTCTGGGTTTTGGTCCTTTCCCCTGGGGCACCCCTGATCACCTTTTCCCAGCCCTACAGGGCATGCACGGCCGTTTATCCAATCAGCACACTTGGAGCCATTGACATCATGTCATCTAAGACTTCGTCTAAGAGCAGCTTCTCCGAGTGTGCCGATGGCCTCATCCTCCTCTCCCCTCTAAAAGGGAGCATGCCGTGCTGCCATTCAAAAATGCCTGGCGTGGGCCTGGTTGAGGGACAACGGGGATGCGGCCGCGGCTCGTGCATGCGCCGTTGTACTGGGAAACAAGGTAAGTGAATGGGGGGTTTCATGAAATGTAGAAAAAGCCAGCCAAAGGTAAAATTTCCAACCCTTTATTCCATCAAAATTTAAAAGTCCATCCACAATACAGCGGTTAAAGACAATACAAAAGCCAAATGTTTCTGTCTGCGCGTCCCAATCAGTGTGGGTTTTGGTCCACTTTAATGCATGGATGAAACCAGGGGCAGACTAGCCATAGGAAGACCTGGAACAATGCCTGGTGGGCCGCATGGCTTTGGGTTAGTTGTGCCTCTGCGGTTTCAAACACCCACATTCAATTCCTGCCCCCTTAGTCTCCCTATCAGCCGCTCCACTCAGCCCCACTCTACCCACAAGCCAAGGGGTTCTATAGCCCTGGCATCATGGTTGGGGGGCCTCAGCAAAGAAGTCACGGGCTGGTCAGGGACTGGTAAAATCCAGGGCTGATTTTTGGCCCCAGTTTGCCACTGGATGAAACATTATATAATACATGATACATGATACAATAGTAATAAAATAATTTATAAACAGCCATATTAGTATTCTTTTATTAAATCATTTTATTTTATATGAACATATTACTAGGTAAAAGTTTTATGCCACAGCTGTGAATCAGTTAACAGAGAAGCTGTGGAGAAGTTCAGTATTATTAATAATGGTGTAACATTGTTCGGTTATTTTTTATTGTTGGATTTACTTTTTCTTAAGCTTAAGTAAGAGTGACAGCAGCTCATCATGTGACTCTTCTAAAGCTAGATTCCCGCAGGATCACCCAGCAATTACCCAGTCACACGTCACCGCTCGAACAGGCAAGGGAGAGATGCTGGGCGAGGAGGAGGAGGGAGCGCACTTGGAATCGCAGCACACTCTTATCCACTCCCTTGGGATGTTTCACTCACAGATAGAAGTCACCAGAGAGTTTAGGAAAAAAGGATTCAAGTTGCTGACGAAGAAAATGTGTTTGTCAAACAACAAGAAAAGTTTATTGATGAAAATAAAGAAATAACTGATGCACAGACATCTAATATTGTATAGAAAACCACAGAAGATTACAATTAAATCACACTGGCAAACTAGTGTAACTAGACGCAGAATTAGCTTTATAAATAAATGCCAATCAAACATAAAAAAATGTGATTTAGATATGGGATGGGTAGCAGTGGCATGGGTAAAAAAATAAATAAAATGTGTTACCTAAACTCTGCTATCGAGTGCACCCCCCCAGTGGTTTTAACCTGTACGCGGCCTCCCCCACTCTGTACGTGTACCCTATAACCCTCCGACTGTCACATAAAAATGGAAGCAGCACTCTAATTTAAGCCTTGAGGATCAGTAAATTTGTGTCCCTCTTTGCATTCCAGCAGTTAGGCAGGCTGGTAGGTAGCTCTTTCAATGTAACACCAAGGTGTGTGGCAGCTGTTACAATGTAACATCATTGGATGCCACCCGGCTTTGTACTACAGATGTATTCAGACTCACCTTATTTCCAAATTGGATAAATTGAGTCCTTTTATTGTGAGTAGAGATGAGCGAACTTTTCAAAAGGTTTGACGGTTCAACTGACCTTTGCAAAACAGTTTGGTTTCGGTCTGAACTTTAACCTAAAACGCCTGGAAAACAATGGCTGATAGCCCTAAAGTTCCTTTATAACAATCTGAAGTTATCCAAGGCTGTATAAAAACATGTGATAGTGGACTAATTAGCATTTCAATAGCCTGTGTCTGTTTTTGATAGTTTAAAGCACATAAAAAATGGGGAGAAGCAACAGGGTTTGCGTTTCTGCAAAGTGACAAAGTGAAAATAAGAAATGGCTTTTTAAAGGGATTAAAACAATTACCCATTTCCCATTTTAGGCATCACAGGGGGTTGACCTTCGGTTGTGTAGGTCTGACAGTAACGAGCTAACCCTCAGAAAATTGTCCCATTTTTAATGGGCGTAGCAGTGGGATTGGCACCCTTAAATTTTAGTTGAAGAAGCAAATTGGGATGCCCCGATTTTGTGAGGCTCTGGGGGTATGTAAGAGAATAAAGCCAATGTCATTAGCTGGAGACTGTTGTGCTGCTGTTTTGCCACAAAGGGCCGCTGTTTCCCCCACGCTGAGTTACAATCAGAGGTAGGAAATGACACTGCTGGTGTGTGTGGAACAAGAATAAAGAAGTGAAGCAACCTCCATCTTGAAAGAGAGCAGAAGGCTGTGTGAGGAATTCTGTGTGTCATGCAGAGACGTGGTATAGCAGGACTGAATCCGGATCTTTCCCTGTAGCAGAGGATTCCTCGATTTCAGCTACCAAGAGCTGTGGAGCCAGTCTGCTATTCTTCATGAATGTGAGAGAGACCTCTCCGGTCGACCCGTTTGAAGAGCGAAGGTGCCAGAGGAGACCCCGGTGAAGATCCCACTGCGACAAGAACAAATATTGATGCTGCCGGTGGGGGTTGGACGACGACTGAATGGATTAGAGGTCCTGATCGAGCCAGCCCATCAAGAGGAACCCCAGGCTCACCCATTGATAGCTCAGGCCCTCGCCATTGTGACGAATGGGTGTGTACTGGTACGCTGCTTGAATGTTGCAGACTGCGAGATAACCGTCCCTGGCAATGCCGTCCTGGCAGACGTTCATGTGTCCGAGGGAGGTATTTCTCGATGAAAAAGCTTCACCCTACAGCCTGATGGAAGAGCAGCCTGGACTTATGCTGTGGAGGTCCAGCAGAAGAAATCCCTGATGGAGGAATGGAATGGTAGAGTGATCATGACCCGGTTGGGGGTGGACTGTAAGGCTCTGACTCCAGGACAACAGAAGTTGCTGGAAGATACCCTCTGGGAGTTTCAGGAGGCGTTCTCAAGGCACGATGAGGACTTCGAGTGTGCTTCTGCTATTGAACACGAAATCCCCATGGGTGATGATGCGCCGATTAGGGAACATTACCGGAAGATCCCACCCAAAATGTATCAGGAGGTGAAGGATATGGTCGCCAGCATGCTGGAAAATCCGGTGATCCAGGAGAGTCAAAGTCTGTGGCCTGCTCCAGTAGTCTTGGTGCAAAAGAAGGATGGGAGTCTCCGGTTCTGCGTGGACTATCGGAAATTGAATGCCCAGACCATCCGGGATGCGTACCCTCTCCTGCGGATTGAAGAGTCGCTATCAGCCTTGTGCCAGGCAAAGTTTTTCTCAACCCTCGATCTGATCAGTGGATATTGGCAGGTACCGGTACCCAAGAAAGACAAAACGAAGACAGCTTTCATCTTACCTATGGGACTGTACAAGTTTAACTGAATGCCCTTTGGCCTCAACAATGCCCCAGGTACATTCCAGCGGTTAATGGAGCACTGTCTGGGGGACCTCAATTTCGAGTCAGTATTGATATACCTGGATAACATAGTAGTGTTTGGGGCCATCTTTGAAGACCACCTTCAGAAGCTGCGACAGATCCTGGGACGACTGCAAGACCACAGGCTCAAGATTAAGCCAAAGAAGTGCCAACTGTTTCACCAACAAATAGCGTATTTGGGACATGTGGTCAACTCCGAGGGGGTAAAAATACAATTCTGTGATTACTCACCTGTAGAATTGGTATTATACGTATACAGCACGTCCTGTTCCAGAAGATATTCCTTACTCTTGGGTTATACATCCAGTAGATGGTGCTGGACTGCAGAGACAAAAAAGTGACTCCTCCCGGCCCCATAAATACCAGGGACCTCCCACAAATTCCCCAGTATTAAAAAGCAGTTAAAATGAGACCGGATGAACTATAACCATGATATAAATTTTTAAACAATCACCATAAAGAGGTAACTAAAAATAATGATAACAAGGGTGGGGTGGAACAGGACGTGCTGTATACGTATAATACCAATTCAACAGGTGAGTAATCACAGAATTGTATTATTCTAAGTATACAGCACGTCCTGTTCCAGAAGATATTCCTTACTCTTGGGACATCCAATAGCAGTGTCCGTAAGGTAGGGTGGGATCCCCAAAAGTAACAGCAGACAGTTTAAACCACTGCCGCCTGCAGAACCTTGCGGCCAAAAGCAGCATCAGCTGAGGCCCTAACATCAACCTTATAAAACTTTGAAAAAGTATGAACAGAAGACCATGTAGTGGCCTTGCAAACTTGTTCAAAAGAAGCTTGGTGCTGAAAAGCCCAAGAGGCACCAATAGCACGAGTAGAATGAGCAGTAAGGCGGAAGGGAGGCTCCTTCCATTTAGCAGAGTAGGCCTGTAGCACAGCCTGATGTATCCACTTGCTGATAGTGGACTTAGCCGGAGCCAGACCTTTCTTAGGTCCAGACAGAAGCACAAATAGAGCATCGGTCTATCTGAAGGATACAGTAGCCACCAAATAGAACTTCAGAGTCCTAACCACATCCAGAGAGTGTAAAACCCTCTCCTTAGAGTTACTAGGATTAGGACTAGAGATGAGCGAACTTTTGAAAAATTCGATTCGACTGATTCGCCGAATTTTCCGACAAAAATCGTTTCGACCCGAATAAATTCGCGACGAATCGCTATTAAAAACGGCTATTTCTGAGCCTCCTACAGCCTCAATAGGGTTGTAAACCATTCAGCCTTGCTGTAACACGCACAGGATGCGTGCTGGGTTAGTTAAATAATACTTTGAAGAAATATCACATGCAGATCAGAGGCATCGCTAATAGAATCGCAGAGCGGCACAATTGCAGAGAGTTGAAGTGGCATCACTATGAGGGGCAGAAGGAGCCCAAATATACACTGGAGTTGGCCTCAGGAGCCCAAAAATTGGATGAATCACACCCTGGAGTTGGCAGGAGTTGGCAGCAGCAGCAGCAGGAGCCCAAATATACACTGGAGTTGGCTTCAGGAGCCCAAAAATTGGATGAATCACACCCTGGAGTTGGCAGGAGTTGGCAGCAGCAGCAGCAGGAGCCCAAATATACACTGGAGTTGGCTTCAGGAGCCCAAAAATTGGATGAATCACACCCTGGAGTTGGCAGGAGTTGACAGCAGCAGCAGCAGGAGCCCAAATATACACTGGAGTTGGCTTCAGGAGCCCAAAAATTGGATGAATCACACCCTGGAGTTGGCAGGAGTTGACAGTAGCAGCAGCAGGAGCCCAAATATACACTGGAGTTGGCCTCAGGAGCCCAAAAATTGGATGAATCACACCCTGGAGTTGGCAGGAGTTGACAGTAGCAGCAGCAGGAGCCCAAATATACACTGGAGTTGGCCTCAGGAGCCCAAAAATTGGATGAATCACACCCTGGAGTTGGCAGGAGTTGACAGTAGCAGCAGCAGGAGCCCAAATATACACTGGAGTTGGCCTCAGGAGCCCAAAAATTGGATGAATCACACCCTGGAGTTGGCAGGAGTTGACAGTAGCAGCAGCAGGAGCCCAAATATACACTGGAGTTGGCCTCAGGAGCCCAAAAATTGGATGAATCACACCCTGGAGTTGGCAGGAGTTGGCAGTAGCAGCAGCAGGAGCCCAAATATACACTGGAGTTGGCCTCAGGAGCCCAAAAATTGGATGAATCACACCCTGGAGTTGGCAGGAGTTGGCAGCAGCAGCAGCAGGAGCCCAAATATACACTGGAGTTGGCTTCAGGAGCCCAAAAATTGGATGAATCACACCCTGGAGTTGGCAGAAGTTGACAGTAGCAGCAGCAGGAGCCCAAATATACACTGGAGTTGGCCTCAGGAGCCCAAAAATTGGATGAATCACACCCTGGAGTTGGCAGGAGTTGACAGTAGCAGCAGCAGGAGCCCAAATATACACTGGAGTTGGCCTCAGGAGCCCAAAAATTGGATGAATCACACCCTGGAGTTGGCAGGAGTTGACAGAAGCAGCAGCAGGAGCCCAAATATACACTGGAGTTGGCTTCAGGAGCCCAAAAATTGGATGAATCACACCCTGGAGTTGGCAGGAGTTGACAGTAGCAGCAGCAGGAGCCCAAATATACACTGGAGTTGGCTTCAGGAGCCCAAAAATTGGATGAATCACACCCTGGAGTTGGCAGGAGTTGACAGTAGCAGCAGCAGGAGCCCAAATATACACTGGAGTTGGCCTCAGGAGCCCAAAAATTGGATGAATCACACCCTGGAGTTGGCAGGAGTTGGCAGTAGCAGCAGCAGGAGCCCAAATATACACTGGAGTTGGCCTCAGGAGCCCAAAAATTGGATGAATCACACCCTGGAGTTGGCAGGAGTTGGCAGCAGCAGCAGCAGGAGCCCAAATATACACTGGAGTTGGCTTCAGGAGCCCAAAAATTGGATGAATCACACCCTGGAGTTGGCAGAAGTTGACAGTAGCAGCAGCAGGAGCCCAAATATACACTGGAGTTGGCCTCAGGAGCCCAAAAATTGGATGAATCACACCCTGGAGTTGGCAGGAGTTGACAGTAGCAGCAGCAGGAGCCCAAATATACACTGGAGTTGGCCTCAGGAGCCCAAAAATTGGATGAATCACACCCTGGAGTTGGCAGGAGTTGACAGTAGCAGCAGCAGGAGCCCAAATATACACTGGAGTTGGCTTCAGGAGCCCAAAAATTGGATGAATCACACCCTGGAGTTGGCAGGAGTTGACAGTAGCAGCAGCAGGAGCCCAAATATACACTGGAGTTGGCTTCAGGAGCCCAAAAATTGGATGAATCACACCCTGGAGTTGGCAGGAGTTGACAGTAGCAGCAGCAGGAGCCCAAATATACACTGGAGTTGGCCTCAGGAGCCCAAAAATTGGATGAATCACACCCTGGAGTTGGCAGGAGTTGGCAGTAGCAGCAGCAGGAGCCCAAATATACACTGGAGTTGGCCTCAGGAGCCCAAAAATTGGATGAATCACACCCTGGAGTTGGCAGGAGTTGGCAGCAGCAGCAGGAGCCCAAATATACACTGGAGTTGGCTTCAGGAGCCCAAAAATTGGATGAATCACACCCTGGAGTTGGCAGAAGTTGACAGTAGCAGCAGCAGGAGCCCAAATATACACTGGAGTTGGCCTCAGGAGCCCAAAAATTGGATGAATCACACCCTGGAGTTGGCAGGAGTTGACAGTAGCAGCAGCAGGAGCCCAAATATACACTGGAGTTGGCCTCAGGAGCCCAAAAATTGGATGAATCACACCCTGGAGTTGGCAGGAGTTGACAGTAGCAGCAGCAGGAGCCCAAATATACACTGGAGTTGGCCTCAGGAGCCCAAAAATTGGATGAATCACACCCTGGAGTTGGCAGAAGTTGGCAGCAGCAGCAGCAGCAGGAGCCCAAATATACACTGGAGTTGGCTTCAGGAGCCCAAAAATTGGATGAATCACACCCTGGAGTTGGCAGAAGTTGGCAGCAGCAGCAGCAGGAGCCCAAATATACACTGGAGTTGGCCTCAGGAGCCCAAAAATTGGATGAATCACACCCTGGAGTTGGCAGAAGTTGGCAGCAGCAGCAGCAGGAGCCCAAATATACACTGGAGTTGGCTTCAGGAGCCCAAAAATTGGATGAATCACACCCTGGAGTTGGCAGAAGTTGGCAGCAGCAGCAGCAGGAGCCCAAATATACACTGGAGTTGGCTTCAGGAGCCCAAAAATTGGATGAATCACACCCTGGAGTTGGCAGGAGTTGACAGTAGCAGCAGCAGGAGCCCAAATATACACTGGAGTTGGCCTCAGGAGCCCAAAAATTGGATGAATCACACCCTGGAGTTGGCAGGAGTTGACAGTAGCAGCAGCAGGAGCCCAAATATACACTGGAGTTGGCTTCAGGAGCCCAAAAATTGGATGAATCACACCCTGGAGTTGGCAGAAGTTGGCAGCAGCAGCAGCAGGAGCCCAAACATTACTTTAAACAGACCCTGGGGTTGGCCTCAGGAGCCCAAAAATTGGATGAATCACACCCTGTGGAGAGTCATGTGGAGAAAAAGTAGCTTAGTTAGTAATATCTACATAAAATTATGAATAAACAAATGCAAAAGTTTGCCAAAGTGAAGTTTTGTTTGAGGGTGTGTTTCCACCTTTTAATTAAATCAGAAACAAGAAGGTGTCATTGCCTCTGACTAATTAGCCCTCAAAAATTCTTGGAATTTTTAATCTGGAATCATGTCTGATCCGTCTTATCCGAAGAATATTAATAAAAAGTAAGAGTAACGTAAAGGATTTTTTATCAATACTTACTTGTGGTCCGATGCGGAGGAATGTCTGTAACTTGAGAGCAGCGCCTTAAATCTGTTTTGCACGATCCATCTTTCTTGGTCTGGCCCCGTCATCAATCTACTGGAATACATCAGGCATTGTTGGGAGGAAAGCTTGGCTGATCCATGCGCCATTCATTTCCACGCAGGGCAGTCTCTGGAAAAAAAAAGTCTGTATAAACCAGGGTCTTTTTCATATAAAAACAAATGGTTATTCTTGCTTTTCAACCATATGTTCCACAGCTTTACCAGTCATTGTGTCAGCCAATGAAGCAACTTTGTCTGGAAGTGCTGCAAAAGCAGTCCACTGCATCACAAGTGGCATCTGACACCCCCAGTCAACTGTCTGCCTGTTATGCTTTGGGTTCAGCTCCACTATCCATTGATCTGATATCCAAGATCTGATAATCATAAAATTCAGCAGCTACTGCCCAGCCAAGAAGTGGAGGAGACACTCGCCTCTTCTTCCACTATCCGGCAACTAGTGATGAGGAGAGTGTCGTGGGAGGAGGTGTTGCAAGCCGAGGTAGTGGAAGAGGGTCCCTGGAGTCTGCGGCGGTGGCGGCGGCAGCAGCAGCGAATTATTGCGGACTGTTGGTAGGAAAAATCAGCTACTCAGCGATGTGGCAGTGTTCCATGCAGCATCCTGTGGAGAAAAAGTAGGTTAGTTAGTGTATATACATAAAATTATGAATAGACAAATGCAATAGTATTGCGAAAGTGAAGTTTTGTTTGAGGGTGTGTTTCCACCTTGCAATTAAATCAGAAACAACTAGCTATCATTTGCCTCTGAATAATTAGCCCTCAAAAATTCTTGGAATTTTTAATCTTGATGTCTGAGGGATTTCTCCTCTCAGACAGCGTCACCATAAGTCCAGCCTGCTGCATTACCCAGTGGTGGACCTTTCAGAGAACTGATGGCTTGTGCCGAGCCGAGGTGGAGAGTCACATGGCATGGTTGTTGAACAGAAGGTGGGCCAGTCCTTTAGCCTGTCAGTGTGTACCAAAGTGCACAGTGTTGTCTACGCCTGGAGCTGTAACTATAGACTCATGGTGGACAATATATATCCTTTTAGGCCCCCTTGGTGATTGTTGTTTCACGCTGTTCTTCACATGGTTTTCCTTGACCATCAGAGTCACACATGGGAGGAACTACTAAAAATGAGAACTCAATCCATGAAAGCATTGCTTAATCCACGAAAACTGCAAATTTGGACCCATGGTGACTGACACTTGGAAGAACATCTTGTTTGCGCTGCGACAAGGAAGCCAGAGTCATGCGTCCTGACATGGCACACGTGTTCAGTCTAGTTTTGAAGTCTTGCCCCCATCTGAAAGACATCCGAACAACAGGAAAGAAAGTTAGCATGCACTTCTGGCACTCCTACACCACCAAGCACAACCTTATTGAGCCTCAGCGTCACAAAGGTGTACCCCACCATAGTCTGATTTGCGATGTTTCCACCCGTTGGAATTCCACCCTCCATATGCAGGATCCACTATAGCAGTGGTCCCCAACCCTGTCCTCAAGGCCCACCAACAGGCCAGGCTTTGCAGATCTCCACAAAGATGCTCAGGTGGAGTAATTAGTGCAGCTGCAGAGCAATAGAGCTGGCTATTTGGAGATCCAAAAAACATGACATGTTGGTGGGCCTTGAGGACAGGGTTGAGGACCACTGCACTATAGGAACAGAGAAAAGCCATCACGGATTTCTGGATGATCCAAACGGATAGGGGGACACCCCTGTGTAAATTCAATGTAAACCATTGGCAGCTCATACGTGACACCGACCGTTTGTTTAGGCCCTTTGAGGAAGCTACATTATTAGTCAGTTGCCAGGACTATGAGATGAACGATGAGATTCCACTGCTTCATGTACTACAACACATGTTGGAAAGCATGGCTGGTCAGGGCACTGGAGACATGGCACATACATTTCACAGCCACATGAAGCCTGTGGGGGCTGAAGTGGAGGAGGAGGAGGGGGTGGGGCACAGCAAACCACAGTTTAGGTTTCACAAAATGACCATTTTATCTAGTCATCTGACAGGAGAGGAGGTGCAGCCACAGGAGCTAGAGGGTTGTGAGTAAGGCGAGACAGAGGACCCAGACACACCATGGCAGTTTACAGTGGAGATGGAGACAGGTAGTCCCTCCGAGTCACTTGCACAAATGGCACGATGCATGCTCACATGCATGCGTACTAGTGAGCGCAGAATTGTCTCCCTTTATTCAGCGGGAAGACTTCTGGCTCTCCAACTTATTGGACCCTCGCTTCCGGCACAAAATGGGGGCATTTTTTACGCCCACTGAGAGGGAGGAAAAACTGACCTACTACAGAGACATCCCACGTAGTCAGTTGGGCGATGTCTATTTGCGCCATGGCCCATACTCCCGCAGGTCTGACTCTAGGGGAACTTTGCGATCACCTTCCACTGCCATGGCTGCTGGGGGGGTGGAAGGAGCAGCAGCAGCTCCATCAGCAGCAACCTCAGTCTTCAGTCGCTAGTGAGTAGCTTTCTACACCCGCATAGTGAGTCTACTCATGAGAAGCAGGAAGACCTGGAGCTGGACCTCAAACAGCAGGTCATGTCATACCTTGACATGACCATGCCAACACACCTTCAAGATCCACTGGATTTGCTGGGAAGCCAAACTTGACTTGTGCCCGCAACTAGCAGAGTTTGCCCTGGAAAAGCTGTACTGGCCGGACAGTAGTTGATTTAGATGGCAACTGGGCTGCTCTATATAACGAAGCAAAATGGCAAATTTACCTCACTATATAAGCTATTGCCCCTCAGATTTACACAGGGGCTGCTCTATATTATGCTGCAAAATGGCAAATTAACCTCACAATATAAGCCATTGCAGCTCTATATAAATAAAAATAAATAAATAAAAAAAGGGCCTGTAGAAGCTTATTTAGTATAACAGATAGGGTGACATGTGCTGGTTTGGGATGCCCATATGGGCTAGTGTTTTGGCAGCAGTACAAAAACCAATGCAAAATGCAATAGCTTAATAAAGCTGATGCTGATCAACGCTTATTTAGTATAACAGATGGGGTGCAACATGCAGGTTTGGGATGCCCTGCGGCCTGGTGTATTTAAAGCAGACCAAAACCAATTCAAAATGCAATAACTTAATAAAGCTGAGGCTGTAGATGCTTATTTAGTATAAACAGGTAGGGTGCAAGGTGCAGCTTTGGGGTGCCCTGCGGCCTGGTTAAATGAAAGCAGTCAAAAAGGAAGTGCAAACTGAAGTAGCTTAATGAAGCTGATGCTGATCAACGCTTATGTTGTATACCAGATAGGGTGCAAGGTGCAGCTTTGGGGTGCCCTGCAGCCTGGTTTATTAAAATCAGTCAAAAACAAGTGCAAACTGAAGTAGCCTGATCAACGCTTATGTTGTATAACAGATAGGTTTAAAATAGCATGTGCCTTGGGATGCCCGTGTGGCCTGTTATATTTCAAGCTGAACAAAAAGTAACAATAATCCAAGTATGAGACATCATTTTGACCTTCTTCACAGCGCCATACTTTGAAAAAAAAAAATTAATTTCATGCCGATCAATCCAAAGGTCAATGCCCCTAACAAAAATAGTGTTCGGTATAAGTTTTCCTTCTGGAAGGACGTAACCTTTAGTTTACATGGTTGGGGTAGGTTATCTTACAAATTGGGATACCCCACTGTATATGAAACCGAATATAAATGCACACCCAAAAGTGGACACTCAGCCTCCAAGAGGCCTGCTTAGTTTAAATAAGAGAGCTGCTTAGTATGGTAGGTAGGTTATGTTATGTTACAGAATGGGATGCCCCAAGCAGACTTGAGATCAGTATATATGCACACAGCAGCAGTGTGTTAGCAGGCTCATACAGGCCAAATTTCTTTAAATAAATGTGCAGCTTACAGTAAATGCAGAGGCTAATGGTATGTTAAAGAATGGGATGTCCCAAAAACCAGAGAGCACCTGGCAGGCAGCAGTAAGACTATGCACAGCAAAAGTGTCTTTATCATGCCTAATTTCAATTAGAATAGGTGCAAATGGTTAGGTTCTTAAATAGAGGCTGGTGTAGTCACAGAATGGGATGCCCTAAAAACCAGCAGTAAGTACACCTGGCAGGGTCCAGTAGTGCTATGCCCAGCAAAAGTGTCTTTATCAGGCTAATTTCAAATATGATAAGAGCAAATGCTTATATGGTCTTAAACAGAGGCTGCTGTAGTCACAGAATGGGATGCCCCGGGCAGGAATCGAGCTGGCAGGGTCCAGTAGGGCTTTGGCCAGCAAAAGTGTCTTTATCAGGCCTAATTTCAAATATGATAAGAGCAAATGCTTATATGGTCTTAAACAGAGGCTGCTGTAGTCACAGAATGGGATGCCCCGGGCAGGAATCGAGCTGGCAGGGTCCAGTAGTGCTTTGGCCAGCAAAAGTGTCTTTATCAGGCTAATTTCAAATATGATAAGAGCAAATGCTTATATGGTCTTAAACAGAGGCTGCTGTAGTCACAGAATGGGATGCCCCGGGCAGGAATCGAGCTGGCAGGGTCCAGTAGGGTTTGGCCAGCAAAAGTGTCTTTATCAGGCCTAATTTCAAATATGATAAGAGCAAATGCTTATATGGTCTTAAACAGAGGCTGCTTTAGTCACAGAATGGGATGCCCTGGGCAGGAATCGACCTGGCAGGGTCCAGTAGGGCTTTGGCCAGCAAAAGTGTCTTTATCAGGCTAATTTCAAATATGATAAGAGCAAATGCTTATATGGTCTTAAACAGAGGCTGCTTTAGTCACAGAATGGGATGCCCCGGGCAGGAATCGAGCTGGCAGGGTCCAGTAGTGCTTTGGCCAGCAAAAGTGTCTTTATCAGGCTAATTTCAAATATGATAAGAGCAAATGCTTATATGGTCTTAAACAGAGGCTGCTGTAGTCACAGAATGGGATGCCCCGGGCAGGAATCGAGCTGGCAGGGTCCAGTAGGGCTTTGGCCAGCAAAAGTGTCTTTATCAGGCCTAATTTCAAATATGATAAGAGCAAATGCTTATATGGTCTTAAACAGAGGCTGCTTTAGTCACAGAATGGGATGCCCTGGGCAGGAATCGACCTGGCAGGGTCCAGTAGGGCTTTGGCCAGCAAAAGTGTCTTTATCAGGCTAATTTCAAATATGATAAGAGCAAATGCTTATATGGTCTTAAACAGAGGCTGCTTTAGTCACAGAATGGGATGCCCCGGGCAGGAATCGAGCTGGCAGGGTCCAGTAGTGCTTTGGCCAGCAAAAGTGTCTTTATCAGGCTAATTTCAAATATGATAAGAGCAAATGCTTATATGGTCTTAAACAGAGGCTGCTGTAGTCACAGAATGGGATGCCCCGGGCAGGAATCGAGCTGGCAGGGTCCAGTAGTGCTTTGGCCAGCAAAAGTGTCTTTATCAGGCCTAATTTCAAATATGATAAGAGCAAATGCTTATATGGTCTTAAACAGAGGCTGCTTTAGTCACAGAATGGGATGCCCCGGGCAGGAATCGAGCTGGCAGGGTCCAGTAGTGCTTTGGCCAGCAAAAGTGTCTTTATCAGGCTAATTTCAAATATGATAAGAGCAAATGCTTATATGGTCTTAAACAGAGGCTGCTGTAGTCACAGAATGGGATGCCCCGGGCAGGAATCGAGCTGGCAGGGTCCAGTAGTGCTTTGGCCAGCAAAAGTGTCTTTATCAGGCCTAATTTCAAATATGATAAGAGCAAATGCTTATATGGTCTTAAACAGAGGCTGCTTTAGTCACAGAATGGGATGCCCCGGGCAGGAATCGAGCTGGCAGGGTCCAGTAGTGCTTTGGCCAGCAAAAGTGTCTTTATCAGGCTAATTTCAAATATGATAAGAGCAAATGCTTATATGGTCTTAAACAGAGGCTGCTGTAGTCACAGAATGGGATGCCCCGGGCAGGAATCGAGCTGGCAGGGTCCAGTAGGGCTTTGGCCAGCAAAAGTGTCTTTATCAGGCCTAATTTCAAATATGATAAGAGCAAATGCTTATATGGTCTTAAACAGAGGCTGCTTTAGTCACAGAATGGGATGCCCTGGGCAGGAATCGAGCTGGCAGGGTCCAGTAGTGCTTTGGCCAGCAAAAGTGTCTTTATCAGGCTAATTTCAAATATGATAAGAGCAAATGCTTATATGGTCTTAAACAGAGGCTGCTGTAGTCACAGAATGGGATGCCCCGGGCAGGAATCGAGCTGGCAGGGTCCAGTAGGGCTTTGGCCAGCAAAAGTGTCTTTATCAGGCCTAATTTCAAATATGATAAGAGCAAATGCTTATATGGTCTTAAACAGAGGCTGCTTTAGTCACAGAATGGGATGCCCCGGGCAGGAATCGAGCTGGCAGGGTCCAGTAGGGCTTTGGCCAGCAAAAGTGTCTTTATCAGGCTAATTTCAAATATGATAAGAGCAAATGCTTATATGGTCTTAAACAGAGGCTGCTTTAGTCACAGAATGGGATGCCCCGGGCAGGAATCGAGCTGGCAGGGTCCAGTAGTGCTTTGGCCAGCAAAAGTGTCTTTATCAGGCTAATTTCAAATATGATAAGAGCAAATGCTTATATGGTCTTAAACAGAGGCTGCTGTAGTCACAGAATGGGATGCCCCGGGCAGGAATCGAGCTGGCAGGGTCCAGTAGTGCTTTGGCCAGCAAAAGTGTCTTTATCAGGCTAATTTCAAATATGATAAGAGCAAATGCTTATATGGTCTTAAACAGAGGCTGCTGTAGTCACAGAATGGGATGCCCCGGGCAGGAATCGAGCTGGCAGGGTCCAGTAGGGCTTTGGCCAGCAAAAGTGTCTTTATCAGGCCTAATTTCAAATATGATAAGAGCAAATGCTTATATGGTCTTAAACAGAGGCTGCTTTAGTCACAGAATGGGATGCCCTGGGCAGGAATCGACCTGGCAGGGTCCAGTAGGGCTTTGGCCAGCAAAAGTGTCTTTATCAGGCTAATTTCAAATATGATAAGAGCAAATGCTTATATGGTCTTAAACAGAGGCTGCTTTAGTCACAGAATGGGATGCCCCGGGCAGGAATCGAGCTGGCAGGGTCCAGTAGTGCTTTGGCCAGCAAAAGTGTCTTTATCAGGCTAATTTCAAATATGATAAGAGCAAATGCTTATATGGTCTTAAACAGAGGCTGCTGTAGTCACAGAATGGGATGCCCCGGGCAGGAATCGAGCTGGCAGGGTCCAGTAGTGCTTTGGCCAGCAAAAGTGTCTTTATCAGGCCTAATTTCAAATATGATAAGAGCAAATGCTTATATGGTCTTAAACAGAGGCTGCTTTAGTCACAGAATGGGATGCCCCGGGCAGGAATCGAGCTGGCAGGGTCCAGTAGTGCTTTGGCCAGCAAAAGTGTCTTTATCAGGCTAATTTCAAATATGATAAGAGCAAATGCTTATATGGTCTTAAACAGAGGCTGCTGTAGTCACAGAATGGGATGCCCCGGGCAGGAATCGAGCTGGCAGGGTCCAGTAGGGCTTTGGCCAGCAAAAGTGTCTTTATCAGGCCTAATTTCAAATATGATAAGAGCAAATGCTTATATGGTCTTAAACAGAGGCTGCTTTAGTCACAGAATGGGATGCCCTGGGCAGGAATCGACCTGGCAGGGTCCAGTAGGGCTTTGGCCAGCAAAAGTGTCTTTATCAGGCTAATTTCAAATATGATAAGAGCAAATGCTTATATGGTCTTAAACAGAGGCTGCTTTAGTCACAGAATGGGATGCCCCGGGCAGGAATCGAGCTGGCAGGGTCCAGTAGTGCTTTGGCCAGCAAAAGTGTCTTTATCAGGCTAATTTCAAATATGATAAGAGCAAATGCTTATATGGTCTTAAACAGAGGCTGCTGTAGTCACAGAATGGGATGCCCCGGGCAGGAATCGAGCTGGCAGGGTCCAGTAGTGCTTTGGCCAGCAAAAGTGTCTTTATCAGGCCTAATTTCAAATATGATAAGAGCAAATGCTTATATGGTCTTAAACAGAGGCTGCTTTAGTCACAGAATGGGATGCCCCGGGCAGGAATCGAGCTGGCAGGGTCCAGTAGTGCTTTGGCCAGCAAAAGTGTCTTTATCAGGCTAATTTCAAATATGATAAGAGCAAATGCTTATATGGTCTTAAACAGAGGCTGCTGTAGTCACAGAATGGGATGCCCCGGGCAGGAATCGAGCTGGCAGGGTCCAGTAGTGCTTTGGCCAGCAAAAGTGTCTTTATCAGGCCTAATTTCAAATATGATAAGAGCAAATGCTTATATGGTCTTAAACAGAGGCTGCTTTAGTCACAGAATGGGATGCCCCGGGCAGGAATCGAGCTGGCAGGGTCCAGTAGTGCTTTGGCCAGCAAAAGTGTCTTTATCAGGCCTAATTTCAAATATGATAAGAGCAAATGCTTATATGGTCTTAAACAGAGGCTGCTTTAGTCACAGAATGGGATGCCCCGGGCAGGAATCGAGCTGGCAGGGTCCAGTAGTGCTTTGGCCAGCAAAAGTGTCTTTATCAGGCTAATTTCAAATATGATAAGAGCAAATGCTTATATGGTCTTAAACAGAGGCTGCTGTAGTCACAGAATGGGATGCCCCGGGCAGGAATCGAGCTGGCAGGGTCCAGTAGGGCTTTGGCCAGCAAAAGTGTCTTTATCAGGCTAATTTCAAATATGATAAGAGCAAATGCTTATATGGTCTTAAACAGAGGCTGCTTTAGTCACAGAATGGGATGCCCTGGGCAGGAATCGAGCTGGCAGGGTCCAGTAGTGCTTTGGCCAGCAAAAGTGTCTTTATCAGGCTAATTTCAAATATGATAAGAGCAAATGCTTATATGGTCTTAAACAGAGGCTGCTGTAGTCACAGAATGGGATGCCCCGGGCAGGAATCGAGCTGGCAGGGTCCAGTAGGGCTTTGGCCAGCAAAAGTGTCTTTATCAGGCCTAATTTCAAATATGATAAGAGCAAATGCTTATATGGTCTTAAACAGAGGCTGCTTTAGTCACAGAATGGGATGCCCTGGGCAGGAATCGACCTGGCAGGGTCCAGTAGGGCTTTGGCCAGCAAAAGTGTCTTTATCAGGCTAATTTCAAATATGATAAGAGCAAATGCTTATATGGTCTTAAACAGAGGCTGCTTTAGTCACAGAATGGGATGCCCCGGGCAGGAATCGAGCTGGCAGGGTCCAGTAGTGCTTTGGCCAGCAAAAGTGTCTTTATCAGGCTAATTTCAAATATGATAAGAGCAAATGCTTATATGGTCTTAAACAGAGGCTGCTGTAGTCACAGAATGGGATGCCCCGGGCAGGAATCGAGCTGGCAGGGTCCAGTAGTGCTTTGGCCAGCAAAAGTGTCTTTATCAGGCCTAATTTCAAATATGATAAGAGCAAATGCTTATATGGTCTTAAACAGAGGCTGCTTTAGTCACAGAATGGGATGCCTCACAGCAGACTTAAGATCAGTTCAGTATATATGCACAGTTAGTTACTATAAGCAGCCTGAAAACGCTAACAAAGGCTGGATGAAAAAAAAAAAATCTCCCTGTCAGCCAGCTCCGTTTTTCCTACCTTTCCCTGGCTTTCTGTCTGTCTCCTGTCTGTCTCCTGCCTGTCTCCTGCCTGTCTCCAGCCTGTCCCTGTCTGTCCCTGTCTCCAGCCTGTCTAACTGCCTCAGCTACACAGCGTTCTGTCTGTCTGTCACGAATGCAATAGAGAAATGAGGAAAAGCAAGATGGCCGCCGTTAAATACCGCTGTGTGACGTCACCGGGCTTGCTGGCTGCTGATAGGCTGCATGTGACTGCCCCAGCTTGCACTGGCGCGGGATACATGTCCAGACATGTCCCGTCCGCCATCTTAGAATGCCTGTAATGTAAATGAATGGATGTTAAAGGAAAACTTCGAGTGATCGAATCGCGGGGAAATTCGGATTCGATCCGAATCGAATTTTTCCTGAAATTCGGATCGAATCCGGGTTCGTCCGGATCGATTCGCTCATCCCTAATTAGGACACGGAGAAGGCAAAACAATGTCCTGATTGAGATGAAAGGCAGAAACAACCTTAGGCAGAAAATCTGGCTTAAAACGAAACACCACCTTGTCCTGGTGTCTCTCAAAGTAAAGGGGCTTGAAGTTATAAGAAGTTATAGCCACCAAAAAGACCACCTTAAGCGTGAGAATGGACAAAGGAGCCCCTTGCGAGGGCTCAAAGGGAGACCCCTGCAGGGCAGATACGACCAAGTTCAAGTCCCAGACTGGTAACATAGGCTTACGTGGGGGACGCACGTGAGCAACCCCCTGGAAAAAAGTCTTGACCAGGGGATGCTGAGCAAAGGATCTTTGGAAAAAAATAGCCAAAGCAGAAACATGGCCTTTCAGAGTACTGAGCTGAAAACCCAGATCCAAACCATGTTGGAGAAACTTCAGAATCATAGGAATAGAAAACACACGACAGGAAAGAGAGTTAGACTCATACCAGTCAATGTAAGTACGCCAAACCCTGTAGTAGATGGAAGAAGAGGACCTTTTCCTAGCCCTGATCATGCTATTTACAACCAAGGCAGGCAGTCTTTTTTCAATCAAGATGGAGGTTTCAACAGCCAGGCCATCAAAGCCAGCGCTTGTAAATTAGGGTGGCGTAGGTGACCCTGAGTGAGCAGATCTGGGACCCGGGGCAGGGCATGCTGATCTACTGCCAACTGCACGATGTCTACGAACCACACTCTTCTTGGCCAACAGAGGGCCACCAGGATGGCTGGCACCCTTTCCTGAACTAACTTTCACAGCGGGGGAAACGCATACAGTAGCTGGAACCTCGTCCAAGGCATTGCCAGGGCATCCGTGGCCAAGGCCAGAGGATCCTGGGACAGAGAGACAAAGACTGGAAGCTTGTGATTGTGACGGGACGCAAACAGACCCACATCCGGCTGACCCCAGCGGTGGCACAGGGAGCGTAACACCCTGCTGCTGAGGGACCATTCTCCCAGACGAGAGGTCCCCCTGCTCAGAGAGTCTGCCTCCAGATTCTCTACCCCCGGGATGTACACAGCTGAGATGCAGGGAACATTCTCCTCCGCCCAGGACAGTATCAGGGACACTTCCTTGAGGGCCCTCTTGCTCCGGGTCCCTCCCTGATGATTGATGTAGGCAACCGCCGTCTGGTTGTCTGAGTGGACCTGAACAGCCCGACCCTTCAGGTGTGGGGTTAAGTGGCCGAGAACCAACCTGATCGCCCTCAATTCCAGAATGTTGATAGGGGCATGGGCCTCCTGAGGGCCCCACCGACCCTGGAATTTGAGGGACTTCCAGAATCCCCCCAACCTGTTAGACTGGCATCCTTGGTGACAGTCTCCCAGCTGGGGGAGAGAAAGGACCTGCCCCCCAGCAGGTTCCTGGAGTCCAGCCACCACGCCAGAGACCGCTTGACCAGAGGGGACAAGACAAACACCTGATCCAAGGACACAGGGTCTCGATCCCATACTGACAAGAGGTGAAGCTGAAGAGGCCTCATGTGGAACTGAGCATACGGAACCGCCTCGAAGCAGGACACCATCGGGCCCACCAGTTGCATTCCCTGCCTGATGGACGAATGAGGACAAGACAGCAGGAGCTGAGCTTTCTCTTGAAGGACCTCGACCTTCTGCTGAGGAAGAAAGATCTTGACCTGAGCTGAATCCAGAATCATGCCCAGAAAAGACTTCACCATGGGAGGAGACAGGGAAGATTTGGGGTGGTTGATCACCCAACCGAATGACTCCAGTGTGGAAACCACCAGCTGAGTGTCCAGCTCTGCCTGATGGACTGAGAGGTGATAAGCATGTTGTCCAAGTAGGGAAGAATGCGGACGCCCTGAGATCTCAGCAGAGTCATAACTCCTGCCAGCACCTTGGTGAACACCCTGGGAGCCGAGGTGAGACCAAAGGGCAAAGCCACAAATTGGTAGTGCTGATCCTCCAGAGCAAACCTGAGGATTCTCTGATGACCTGGAAAGATAGGTACATGAAGGTAAGCATCCTTGATATCTACAGAGGTCATGAAGTCCCCTGGGCGTAGAAAATTCACAGCGGAGCGCAGAGTCTCCATGCGAAAGTGTCTGAATCTGACAAATTTGTTGAGGTGCTTCAAATCCAGAATGGGTCTGATGGACCCGTCTTTTTTGGGGACGACGAAAAGATTGGAGTAATAACCTTTGCCCCTTTCCCTCAAGGGCACTCAGCAGATGACACCAAGTTCCAGAAGGCCTTGGACAGTCAGGGGCAGACCCTGGGCTGACAGGGGGTTTTGAGCTAACCGAGATTTGATGAATCTTGGGGGCGGCCAGGCTGCAAACTCTATCTTGTAACCGGAGGACACTACCTCCTGAATCCACGGGTATGAGACATGACGTCTCCAGACGTGAGCAAAGAGCCAAAGCCGTCCCCCCACCCGGATGGGTGAGGGCGCCCCTTCATGCCTGAGGGGGCTTGGGAGAGGACTTAAGCTTGGGACCCCAGGAGGAGCCAGGGCGGCCACGTCCTCTGCCCCTTCCCCAAAAATCTCCACGGGCTCCAGCAAAGGAAGCTCTTCGTCCAGAGCCAGCAATATGTCTATGAATTCTGGCCACCCGAGCAGCCAAATCAGGTTGAGACTTCCCACTGGTATGCACCTCACTGGAAGTCAGATGTAAGCGTGGGGGGGTAGGCGAAGCCCGAGAGGGCGCAGGCCCAACCACATGTAATCCAGACTGCAATGCAAGCGCCTGCTGGGTGCAGGTAACACACACCCTGACATCATCACTTATAGGGGATACCCAACACGCCACACACAGCCGGGCTTGTCCCAAAGGAACCCCAAGCACATTATCCTGAGAAGCCTCCATATGGTGATTATTGTGGCACAATAGGCCAATTGGAATTGATGCCAATAAGGCTACCCGGGATGCCCCAATAGCCCACTAAGGAAGTGGGAGTTATAAAATACAATAGCCCTCCAATAGGGAGTTAACGCTAAATAAAGGGGATAGGACCGGGAGAAACCACTAAGGTATGACCCGCCTGCAAGACATAAGCAAAAAGATCCCGGAAGCAAAGTTGCAATAGAGAGAATACAAAATAATCAGACCGCAGGGGCACTTACAGACCGCGATAGGGAGACGCCAGACACACGCAGCAGAAAGCTAAAATGGCGCCCGCATATACCTTGAGGATCAGCCGCAGAGACAGTGTTGCATAACGCGTCAGCCACAAAGCCCGCCCCCCCAAAGAGCGTGAAACGCGCCCACATGACAAAGTCAGCCAATGATGGCGCAGCTGCGTCTGAGGTGATGTCGCCGCCAACCGCGGAGCGTAGTACAAGCGCGCGGCGGCAGTGGCAAAGGAAACCAGTGCAACCAATTCAAAAAGGGATCAACACATAAAACATATATACATTGTAAGCGGGCAAACAATCAGCAGTGACGGACAACGGATTTGAACGGAAAAACGGCTTTTATTCAGCAAAGATCAGTAGATAGTCCAAAGATTGCAGCATAAATGCAGTAAGCAAAAAGGGTTACTTCACCAACCAAATAGTCCTGGGCTGGGTACTCCAGCAAGCTGATCAATTCCAGTCCACTTTACAGGGCGTATCAGCCCTCTGCTCAATGTCCAGTGCTATCTTTCACCACGGTGCAGCTAAGCCTGGGCTCACTCCAACAGACTGGTCATCAACCAAGGAAAGGCCGTGTGCTCTCTTCTTATACAGGCTTCCCCTGTAATCAGCATGCACACTTGTGGAGGGCCTTAGAACATGTCACAACCTGTTAGGGAATTGGGGAAGTGACCCGGGTCCTGAAAACCCGGCCCGGATTGTGCTTTATACAGCCAAGCAGTGGAGGAATAGACATTTTGATACAATTTACCACAACATATAAAGACATGCACCCCCCCCCCCCCCCCCCCCGAGATCTACAGAGAAAGCGAGGGGAAAACCCAAGGGAGCCAACTGCGGGGACAGGGGGCGAAGGGCATAAGATGTGGGAGGGGCATCCCATAAGGCTCACCATGGGCCTGTACCGCCTACCCTTTGGTGGGGGACTGCGGTTGGAGCAGCGCTCCTTGGCACCTAGCAGCGGTGATGCCTACCTCTCACACGAACCAGTGCAGCCTAAGCTGGGAGGCAATAAGAGGAAACGGGTGGGAATAGTCCTACAGGGCCGCAGGCTAATAGCCCCGCTCACCTGCGAGTAGAGTCATCTTCTAGTCATCGCAGCCCAGACTGCAGAGAAGAACTGGGGAATTTGTGGGAGGTCCCTGGTATTTAGGTCTGCAGTCCAGCGCCATCTACTGGATGTATAACCCAAGAGTAAGGAATATCTTCTGCAACAGGACGTGCTGTATACTTAGAATACAAACCCCCAGCAAGGTGGATGCCTTCCAGAAATGGCCCCAGCCGAGGACACTATGAGAGGTACGGGCATTCTTGGGACTGGCCGGCTACTACAAGATTTTTATACCCAAATTTGCTCAGTTGGTGAGCCCGTTGAGCGAGTTATCGAGAGGCACCACAGGAGGTCCGAAGAATCGCCCCATCGGCTGGAGGCCCCGGCAACAAGAGGCCTTTGCGGCGGTGAAGGAGGCGCTAACCAGTGCCCTGATTCTGGCTTATGCGGGGTTCGACACCCCATTCCTGCTGTACACTGAGGGAAGCCTCCGCGGGTTGGGAGCCTTCTTATCCCAAGTCCAGGATGGAGAAGAGAGTCATTGCCTATGGGAGCCGGTCTCTGAGGGAATCTGAGCGCAACCCTGACGACTATAGCTCCTTCAAACTGTTCGCGCTGGAATGGGCCATCACTGAAAGGATCGCAGAATATTTGATGGGCACAGAAGTGCAGATCTTCCCCCGATGCCAGTGGCACCGGATCAGGACCAAGCTCAGGGTACGCCTGCGCAAGGTCAGCCTAGCTGTAACGCCATGTCCGCCCCAGTAGGATATATCCCGGTGGGGGCGCTGTTGCGCCATCTGCCGAAATTTGGCGGCAAAAACATGACATTGCAAGACTGGATGGAGAGGGTGCGGAGTGCAGTCAAAATGTGTAACCTAACTCCTGAACTGCAGGCAGAGGTTGCGCTGGGAGCACTTGAGGGCGATTTTGGGCGTACTGTGATGGTGAGGCCCAAATCTGAGAGGGATACCCTAGAGAAAATATTGTCCCTGCTGGAGATAGTGCAAGGGGGCTGTGCTAAAGTGGTACAGCTAACGAGCCGCTTCTTCAACCGCCCGCAACAAGAGGGAGAGACTGTGATGCAGTATTCTAATGCCCTACAAGAAATGCTCAATGAAATCCAGCAGCGAGACCCAGGGGCAATGGGGGCCTTTCGGGAAGTGGACCAACTGCTAAATATTTAGTTCATAGTGGGGCTCTCCAATAAGTTCCTGCAGGATAAGCTGCGCCAAATGACCAGGGTGACAGCTGACATGTCATTCTATAGTGTCTACCAGGCTGCCGTTTAGACAGAGGAAGAGCATCTGCAGGTGGCAGCGAGAGCGGTGAGCAGGAAAAGCCGGGATCCGAAGAATCCAAGTCCCTAAAGTAAGTGGTCCAGGCCCTGCGAACTGAATTAAGGGAACTGCATTTGGAGGTGTCCCAGATGAAGACAGCCCCCAGAAGGGACTCCAGCACGCAACATCACCCCACGCATGAAGAACCAGGTGCAGGGACCTGTCAGAAGAGGCCCCCTCTGTTTGGGTTGTTGGCAGCACGGCCATATAGCCCGAGAATGCCCCGAATGGATGGAATCCGAGCAGCCGTTAAACTTCCGACCGCTGCAGTAACTGAGCGCCCTTCGGCGGTACGCCAAAAGCTAAGCCCCATGCTAAAGGATCATGACCTGTATGCCAGCAGCCCCATCATGGAAGCCGAGTTGGAAGGCCAGAGGGTAAGCTGCCAAGTTGATACAGGGTCAGAGTGCACCCTTATGCCCCTACAGTTCTGTGAAAGACATTTTGGACATATGATGGAGCCAGCATCAGGCTGAAGGCTGCGGACAATAAGGAGATGGATGTCCGAGGGATAGTCTGGGTCTGAGTGCTGGGCAAGATGTGGGCAAGAAGGGGGTCGTGCACAATTTTTCTCGGAGCGGGATGGATGTGACGCTGGGTATGAACGTGCTGAGAGACCTAGACCATCAGCTCTATGCCAGGGAAGGGCCAAAGTATTGGCAATGGGTCACCACCCACCGGCCGACTCAGAAGGTTCTTCAACAGATGGTGAGAAGCTGTAGTCTGCAAAAGAGTAACCTCTCCGGTCGACCCGTCGGAAGAGCGAAGGTGCCAGGGGGGACCCCGGTGAAGATCCCACTGCGACAAGAACAAATATTGATGCTGTTGGTGGGGGCTGGACGGCGACTGAATGGATTAGAGGTCCTGATCGAGCCAGCCCATCAAGAGGAACCCCAGGCTCGCTCATTGATAGCTCAGGCCCTCGCCATTGTGACGATTGGGTGTGTACTGATACGCTGCTTGAATGATGCAGGCTGCGAGATAACCGTCCCTGGCAACGCCGTCCTGGCAGACGTTTATGTGTCCGAGGGGGGTATTTCTCAATGAAAAAGCTTCACCCTACAGCCTGATGGAGCAGCCTGGACTTATGCTGTGGAGGTCCAGCAGAAGAGATCCCTGACGGAGGAATGGAATGGTAGAGTGATCATGACCCAGTTGGGGGTGGACTGTAAGGCTCTGACTCCAGGACAACAGAAGTTGCTGGAAGATACCCTCTGGGAGTTTCAGGAGGTGTTCTCAAGGCACGATGAGTGTGCTTCTGCTATTGAGCACGAAATCCACACGGGCAATGCTGCGCCGATTAGGGAACGTTACCGGCAGATCCCACCCAAAATGTATCAGGAGGTGAAGGTTATGGTCGCCAACCCTGATGACTATAGCTCTGGGAACTGTCGGTGCTGGCATGGGCCATGACTGAAAGGTTCGCAGAATACTTGATGGGTGCAGAAGCGACTGTGATGACAGACAACAACCTGTTAGCCCACTTGAAGAATGCTAAGCTGGGTGCGCTAGAGCAGAGGTGGTTGGCTCACCTTTCCAAGTTCCTGTATCGCATCAGGTTCCGGTCTGGTAGAGAGAACAGTAATGCCGATGCACTCTCCCGAGTCCCTGTGGAGACCCCGCCGCAGAGGGATGACGAGGAGTTAGAGGACATTGAAACTCCTGACCTTGGCCGATTACCCATGCTCCAAGACTTGGTACATTCAAGTGGGGTGGCATCCGTGATGCCCATGGTGTTGGGGAAGACAATGGCTGATTGGGAGAAAGTCCAGAACAGCTGCCCGGACCTGGGGAAATTGAGAGAATGGGTCAAGACCAAGATCTGGCCTCGGCCGAAGAGAGGGCCTGTTTGACTCCAGAGGGCCAAAAGTTACTGAGGCAGTGGGATAAGCTGACTGTCACCCAGAGCCTCTTGTGTCGGACCACATACATACAGACGGAGCTACAGCATTGTAATCCCCATGTCAGTGGGACAGGAGGCTGCCCGGGAAGCTCACGAGAAGGGTGCCCATTTTGGGAGCGAGAAAACGTTTAAGTGGCTCCAACGTATGGTGTACTGCCCAGATCTGGCAGAAATGGTGGCCTAGGCTTGCCTGAAGTGTCGACCTTGCGGGTTGAGCAAAAGTGCTGAGCA
Source organism: Gastrophryne carolinensis (assembly GCA_027917425.1). NCBI lineage: Eukaryota > Metazoa > Chordata > Amphibia > Anura > Microhylidae > Gastrophryne > Gastrophryne carolinensis. Next base: position 643,752,147 of record CM051234.1, on the reverse strand, counting down.
ACGGGCCCCCATCCAGGCCATCCAGTCTTCAGCGCCGTTAGAACTTCTGATGATTGACTGTGCAGATTGGATACTCTACCTTGGGAAACTCGTACTGTCTAGTCATGATGGATCATTTCGTGAAGTATGCGGTGGCTGTACCCACCAGAGACCAGACAGTGGAGTCAGCTGCCGAAGCGGTCTGCAAGCACCACCCCGCATCATCCCCAGGTAAATTGGGCATGTGAACGCTTTAACCGCAATTTGCTTCAGATGTTACGGACTTTGGAGGAAGACCAAAAGGCTTGGTGGCCCGAATATCTACCCAAACTGATGTGGGCCTATAACAGGGGACACAGTACCACCGGATACTCCCCACATATGCTCATGTTTGGGAGAGCCGGACGAGAGGGGGAAGACCTCCACATGCCCAACACGAAGGGACCACCATCGAGAAGTACCACTGCATGGCTGCAAGAGCACCGCCGCTGACTCAGAGTGGTCCACAAAGTTGTAAGGGAGAGCTTGAGGCAAGTGGTGCACTCCGACTCAAGACCGGTGGAGAGCGAGAGGGAAAGCTGGATGGGCGGTGGGAGGCGGTTCCATATGTGGTGAAAGGGAGGGTCAACCCTGCCATTCCAGTCTACGAGGTGGAGCCAGTAGAGACCAGGGGACCCCCACGTAACTTGCACCGTAACATGCTAAGACGTTGTAACTTTGAGTAGCCAGCGAACCTAGGGAAGATGCCTCCGCATGCTCCGAGTACTGGGGAAAGCTCATTACCGGCGTCCCAGGTGGGTCAGCTTTGCCACCCAGAGAGAGGGCTGAACAAATGGTGGCCTCTCCCCTGATAGAGATGCCTGACGTACCCGATACCCCTGAAGCCTCCACTTTAAGAAGGCCAGTGAGGTCCAATGCTGGTGTGCCCCCACAGCACTATGCCCAGGAGGAGTTTGTATGGGGAGGGCTGCCAAGGACGACAACCTCTAGTGGGGTGGCATGTAAGAGAGTAAAGCCAGTGTCATTAGCTGGAGACTGTTGTGCTGCTGTTTTTCCACAAGGGCCACTGTTTCCCCCATGCTAAGTTACAATCAGAGGGAGAAAATGACTGCTGGTGTGTGTGGAACAAGAACAAGGAAGTTAAGCGACCTTAGGAATTGTCGTGCGGAGACGTGGTATAGCAGGACTGAATCTGGATCTTTCCCTGTAGCAGAGGATTCCTCGAGTCCAGCTACCGAGAGCTGTGGAGCCAGCCTGCTATTGTTCATGAATGTGAGAGAGACTTGCTGTGGCCCAGCCGAGACATCATTGTTAGGGATGAGCGAATCGATCCGGACGAACCCGGATTCGATCCGAATTTCAGGAAAAATTTGATTCGGATCGAATCCGAATTTCCCCGCGATTCGATCGCTCGAAGTTTTCCTTTAACATCCATTCATTTACATTACAGGCATTCTAAGATGGCGGACGGGACATGTCCAGACATCAACCCCGCGCCAGTGCAAGCTGGGACAGTCACATGCAGCCTATCAGCAGCCAGCAAGCCCGGTGACGTCACAGCGCTATTTAAGGCCGGCCATCTTGCTTTTCCTCATTTCTCTATTGCATTCGTGAGAGACAGGACGCTGCTGTAGGCAGGGAGAGAGACAGTTAGACAGGCAGGGACAGACAGGGACAGGCTGGAAACAGGCAGGAGACAGACAGAAAGTCAGCGAAAAACAGGGAAAGGTAGAAAAGGCTGTCAGCCTGTCACAGGGAGTTTTTTTTTTTTTTTTCATCCAGCTTTCAGGCTGCTTATACTAACTAACTGTGCAAATATACTGAACTGATCTTAAGTCTGCCGTGAGGCATCCCATTCTGTGACTACAGCAGCCTCTGTTTAAGACCATATAACCATTTGCACTTATTCTCATAGAAATTAGGCCTGATAAAGACACTTTTGCTGTGCATACTCTCTGGTTTTTGTGGCATCCCATTCTGTGACTACACCAGCCTCTATTTAATACCATAATAACCATTTGCACTTATTCTCATAGAAATTAGGCCTGATAAAGACACTTTTGCTGTGCATGCTCTCTGGTTTTTGTGGCATCCCATTCTGTGGCTACACCAGCCTCTATTTAATACCATAATAACCATTTGCCCTTATTCTCATAGAAATTAGGCCTGATAAAGACACTTTTGTTGTGCATGCTCTCTGGTTTTTGTGGCATCCCATTCTGTGACTACACCAGCCTCTATTTAATACCATAACAACCATTTGCACTTATTCTCATAGAAATCAGGCCTGATAAAGACACTTTTGCTGTGCATGCTCTCTGGTTTTTGTGGCATCCCATTCTGTGACTACACCAGCCTCTATTTAATACCATAATAACCATTTGCACTTATTCTCATAGAAATTAGGCCTGATAAAGACACTTTTGCTGTGCATGCTCTCTGGTTTTTGTGGCATCCCATTCTGTGACTACACCAGCCTCTATTTAATACCATAATAACCATTTGCACTTATTCTCATAGAAATTAGGCCTGATAAAGACACTTTTGCTGTGCATGCTCTCTGGTTTTTGTGGCATCCCATTCTGTGACTACACCGCCTCTATTTAATACCATAATAACCATTTGCACTTATTCTCATAGAAATTAGGCCTGATAAAGACACTTTTGCTGTGCATGCTCTCTGGTTTTTGTGGCATCCCATTCTGTGACTACACCAGCCTCTATTTAATACCATAATAACCACTTGAACTTATTCTCATAGAAATTAGGCCTGATAAAGACACTTTTGCTGTGCATGCTCTCTGGTTTTTGTGGCATCCCATTCTGTGACTACACCAGCCTCTATTTAATACCATAATAACCATTTGCACTTATTCTCATAGAAATTAGTCCTGATAAAGACACTTTTGCTGTGCATGCTCTCTGGTTTTTGTGGCATCCCATTCTGTGACTACACCAGCCTCTATTTAATACCATAATAACCATTTGCACTTATTCTCATAGAAATTAGGCCTGATAAAGACACTTTTGCTGTGCATGCTCTCTGGTTTTTGTGGCATCCCATTCTGTGACTACACCGCCTCTATTTAATACCATAATAACCATTTGCACTTATTCTCATAGAAATTAGGCCTGATAAAGACACTTTTGCTGTGCATGCTCTCTGGTTTTTGTGGCATCCCATTCTGTGACAACACCAGCCTCTATTTAATACCATAATAACCATTTGCACTTATTCTCATAGAAATTAGGCCTGATAAAGACACTTTTGCTGTGCATGCTCTCTGGTTTTTGTGGCATCCCATTCTGTGACTACACCAGCCTCTATTTAATACCATAATAACCATTTGCACTTATTCTCATCGAAATTAGGCCTGATAAAGACACTTTTGCCGTGCATGCTCTCTGGTTTTTGTGGCATCCCATTCTGTGACTACACCAGCCTCTATTTAATACCATAATAACCATTTGCACTTATTCTCATAGAAATTAGGCCTGATAAAGACACTTTTGCTGTGCATGCTCTCTGGTTTTTGTGGCATCCCATTCTGTGACAACACCAGCCTCTATCTAATACCATAATAACCATTTGCACTTATTCTCATAGAAATTAGGCCTGATAAAGACACTTTTGCTGTGCATGCTCTCTGGTTTTTGTGGCATCCCATTCTGTGACTACACCAGCCTCTATTTAATACCATAATAACCATTTGCACTTATTCTCATAGAAATTAGGCCTGATAAAGACACTTTTGCTGTGCATGCTCTCTGGTTTTTGTGGCATCCCATTCTGTGACTACACCGCCTCTATTTAATACCATAATAACCATTTGCACTTATTCTCATAGAAATTAGGCCTGATAAAGACACTTTTGCTGTGCATGCTCTCTGGTTTTTGTGGCATCCCATTCTGTGACAACACCAGCCTCTATTTAATACCATAATAACCATTTGCACTTATTCTCATAGAAATTAGGCCTGATAAAGACACTTTTGCTGTGCATGCTCTCTGGTTTTTGTGGCATCCCATTCTGTGACAACACCAGCCTCTATTTAATACCATAATAACCATTTGCACTTATTCTCATAGAAATTAGGCCTGATAAAGACACTTTTGCTGTGCATGCTCTCTGGTTTTTGTGGCATCCCATTCTGTGTCTACACCAGCCTCTATTTAATACCATAATAACCATTTGCACTTATTCTCATAGAAATCAGGCCTGATAAAGACACTTTTGCTGTGCATGCTCTCTGGTTTTTGTGGCATCCCATTCTGTGACTACACCAGCCTCTATTTAATACCATAATAACCATTTGCACTTATTCTCATAGAAATCAGGCCTGATAAAGACACTTTTGCTGTGCATGCTCTCTGGTTTTTGTGGCATCCCATTCTGTGACTACACCAGCCTCTATTTAATACCATAATAACCATTTGCACTTATTCTCATAGAAATTAGGCCTGATAAAGACACTTTTGCTGTGCATGCTCTCTGGTTTTTGTGGCATCCCATTCTGTGACTACACCGCCTCTGTTTAATACCATAATAACCATTTGCACTTATTCTCATAGAAATTAGGCCTGATAAAGACACTTTTGCTGTGCATGCTCTCTGGTTTTTGTGGCATCCCATTCTGTGACTACACCACCTCTATTTAATACCATAATAACCATTTGCACTTATTCTCATAGAAATTAGGCCTGGTAAAGACACTTTTGCTGTGCATGCTCTCTGGTTTTTGTGGCATCCCATTCTGTGACTACACCAGCCTCTATTTAATACCATAATAACCATTTGCACTTATTCTCATAAAAATTAGGCCTGGTAAAGACACTTTTGCTGTGCATGCTCTCTGGTTTTTGTGGCATCCCATTCTGTGACTACACCACCTCTATTTAATACCATAATAACCATTTGCACTTATTCTCATAGAAATTAGGCCTGATAAAGACACTTTTGCTGTGCATGCTCTCTGGTTTTTGTGGCATCCCATTCTGTGACTACACCAGCCTCTATTTAATACCATAATAACCATTTGCACTTATTCTCATAAAAATCAGGCCTGGTAAAGACACTTTTGCTGTGCATGCTCTCTGGTTTTTGTGGCATCCCATTCTGTGACTACACCATCCTCTATTTAATACCATAATAACCATTTGCACTTATTCTCATAGACATTAGGCCTGATAAAGACACTTTTGCTGTGCATGCTCTCTGGTTTTTGTGGCATCCCATTCTGTGACTACACCAGCCTCTATTTAATACCATAATAACCATTTGCACTTATTCTCATAGAAATCAGGCCTGATAAAGACACTTTTGCTGTGCATGCTCTCTGGTTTTTGTGGCATCCCATTCTGTGACTACACCGCCTCTATTTAATACCATAATAACCATTTGCACTTATTCTCATAGAAATTAGGCCTGATAAAGACACTTTTGCTGTGCATGCTCTCTGGTTTTTGTGGCATCCCATTCTGTGACTACACCGCCTCTATTTAATACCATAATAACCATTTGCACTTATTCTCATAGAAATTAGGCCTGATAAAGACACTTTTGCTGTGCATGCTCTCTGGTTTTTGTGGCATCCCATTCTGTGACTACACCAGCCTCTATTTAATACCATAATAACCATTTGCACTTATTCTCATAGAAATTAGGCCTGATAAAGACACTTTTGCTGTGCATGCTCTCTGGGTTTTGTGGCATCCCATTCTGTGACAACACCAGCCTCTATTTAATACCATAATAACCATTTGCACTTATTCCCATAGAAATTAGGCCTGATAAAGACACTTTTGCTGTGCATGCTCTCTGGTTTTTGTGGCATCCCATTCTGTGACTACACCAGCCTCTATTTAATACCATAATAACCATTTGCACTTATTCTCATAGAAATCAGGCCTGATAAAGACACTTTTGCTGTGCATGCTCTCTGGTTTTTGTGGCATCCCATTCTGTGACTACACCAGCCTCTATTTAATACCATAATAACCATTTGCACTTATTCTCATAGAAATTAGGCCTGATAAAGACACTTTTGCTGTGCATGCTCTCTGGTTTTTGTGGCATCCCATTCTGTGACTACACCAGCCTCTATTTAATACCATAATAACCATTTGCACTTATTCTCATAGAAATTAGGCCTGATAAAGACACTTTTGCTGGTCATGCTCTCTGTTTTTTGTGGCATCCCATTCTGTGACTACACCAGCCTCTATGTAATACCATAATAACCATTTGCACTTATTCTCATAGAAATTAGGCCTGATAAAGACACTTTTGCTGTGCATGCTCTCTGGTTTTTGTGGCATCCCATTCTGTGACTACACCAGCCTCTATTTAATACCATAATAACCATTTGCACTTATTCTCATAGAAATTAGGCCTGATAAAGACACTTTTGCTGTGCATGCTCTCTGGTTTTTGTGGCATCCCATTCTGTGACTACACCGCCTCTATTTAATACCATAATAACCATTTGCACTTATTCTCATAGAAATTAGGCCTGATAAAGACACTTTTGCTGTGCATGCTCTCTGGTTTTTGTGGCATCCCATTCTGTGACTACACCAGCCTCTATTTAATACCATAATAACCATTTGCACTTATTCTCATAGAAATTAGGCCTGATAAAGACACTTTTGCTGTGCATGCTCTCTGGTTTTTGTGGCATCCCATTCTGTGACTACACCGCCTCTATTTAATACCATAATAACCATTTGCACTTATTCTCATAGAAATTAGGCCTGATAAAGACACTTTTGCTGTGCATGCTCTCTGGTTTTTGTGGCATCCCATTCTGTGACTACACCAGCCTCTATTTAATACCATAATAACCATTTGCACTTATTCTCATAGAAATTAGGCCTGATAAAGACACTTTTGCTGTGCATGCTCTCTGGTTTTTGTGGCATCCCATTCTGTGACAACACGAGGCTCTATTTAATACCATAATAACCATTTGCACTTATTCTCATAGAAATTAGGCCTGATAAAGACACTTTTGCTGTGCATGCTCTCTGGTTTTTGTGGCATCCCATTCTGTGACTACACCACCTCTATTTAATACCATAATAACCATTTGCACTTATTCTCATAGAAATTAGGCCTGATAAAGACACTTTTGCTGTGCATGCTCTCTGGTTTTTGTGGCATCCCATTCTGTGACTACACCAGCCTCTATTTAATACCATAATAACCATTTGCACTTATTCTCATAAAAATCAGGCCTGATAAAGACACTTTTGCTGTGCATGCTCTCTGGTTTTTGTGGCATCCCATTCTGTGACTACACCAGCCTCTATTTAATACCATAATAACCATTTGCACTTATTCTCATAGAAATTAGGCCTGATAAAGACACTTTTGCTGTGCATGCTCTCTGGTTTTTGTGGCATCCCATTCTGTGACTACACCAGCCTCTATTTAATACCATAATAACCATTTGCACTTATTCTCATAGAAATTAGGCCTGATAAAGACACTTTTGCTGTGCATGCTCTCTGGTTTTTGTGGCATCCCATTCTGTGACTACACCGCCTCTATTTAATACCATAATAACCATTTGCACTTATTCTCATAGAAATTAGGCCTGATAAAGACACTTTTGCTGTGCATGCTCTCTGGTTTTTGTGGCATCCCATTCTGTGACTACACCAGCCTCTATTTAATACCATAATAACCATTTGCACTTATTCTCATAGAAATTAGGCCTGATAAAGACACTTTTGCTGTGCATGCTCTCTGGTTTTTGTGGCATCCCATTCTGTGACTACACCAGCCTCTATTTAATACCATAATAACCATTTGCACTTATTCTCATAAAAATTAGGCCTGATAAAGACACTTTTGCTGTGCATGCTCTCTGTTTTTTGTGGCATCCCATTCTGTGACTACACCGCCTCTATTTAATACCATAATAACCATTTGCACTTATTCTCATAGAAATTAGGCCTGATAAAGACACTTTTGCTGTGCATGCTCTCTGGTTTTTCTGGCATCCCATTCTGTGACTACACCAGCCTCTATTTAATACCATAATAACCATTTGCACTTATTCTCATAGAAATCAGGCCTGATAAAGACACTTTTGCTGTGCATGCTCTCTGGTTTTTGTGGCATCCCATTCTGTGACTACACCAGCCTCTATTTAATACCATAATAACCATTTGCACTTATTCTCATAGAAATTAGGCCTGATAAAGACACTTTTGCTGTGCATGCTCTCTGGTTTTTGTGGCATCCCATTCTGTGACTACACCAGCCTCTATTTAATACCATAATAACCATTTGCACTTATTCTCATAGAAATTAGGCCTGATAAAGACACTTTTGCTGTGCATGCTCTCTGGTTTTTGTGGCATCCCATTCTGTGACTACACCGCCTCTATTTAATACCATAATAACCATTTGCACTTATTCTCATAGAAATTAGGCCTCATAAAGACACTTTTGCTGTGCATGCTCTCTGGTTTTTGTGGCATCCCATTCTGTGACTACACCAGCCTCTATTTAATACCATAATAACCATTTGCACTTATTCTCATAGAAATTAGGCCTGATAAAGACACTTTTGCTGTGCATGCTCTCTGGTTTTTGTGGCATCCCATTCTGTGACTACACCAGCCTCTATTTAATACCATAATAACCATTTGCACTTATTCTCATAGAAATTAGGCCTGATAAAGACACTTTTGCTGTGCATGCTCTCTGGTTTTTGTGGCATCCCATTCTGTGACAACACCAGCCTCTATTTAATACCATAATAACCATTTGCACTTATTCCCATAGAAATTAGGCCTGATAAAGACACTTTTGCTGTGCATGCTCTCTGGTTTTTGTGGCATCCCATTCTGTGACTACACCAGCCTCTATTTAATACCATAATAACCATTTGCACTTATTCTCATAGAAATCAGGCCTGATAAAGACACTTTTGCTGTGCATGCTCTCTGGTTTTTGTGGCATCCCATTCTGTGACTACACCAGCCTCTATTTAATACCATAATAACCATTTGCACTTATTCTCATAGAAATTAGGCCTGATAAAGACACTTTTGCTGTGCATGCTCTCTGGTTTTTGTGGCATCCCATTCTGTGACTACACCAGCCTCTATTTAATAGCATAATAACCATTTGCACTTATTCTCATAGAAATTAGGCCTGATAAAGACACTTTTGCTGTGCATGCTCTCTGGTTTTTGTGGCATCCCATTCTGTGACTACACCACCTCTATTTAATACCATAATAACCATTTGCACTTATTCTCATAGAAATTAGGCCTGATAAAGACACTTTTGCTGTGCATGCTCTCTGGTTTTTGTGGCATCCCATTCTGTGACTACACCAGCCTCTATTTAATACCATAATAACCATTTGCACTTATTCTCATAAAAATCAGGCCTGATAAAGACACTTTTGCTGTGCATGCTCTCTGGTTTTTGTGGCATCCCATTCTGTGACTACACCAGCCTCTATTTAATACCATAATAACCATTTGCACTTATTCTCATAGAAATTAGGCCTGATAAAGACACTTTTGCTGTGCATGCTCTCTGGTTTTTGTGGCATCCCATTCTGTGACTACACCAGCCTCTATTTAATACCATAATAACCATTTGCACTTATTCTCATAGAAATTAGGCCTGATAAAGACACTTTTGCTGTGCATGCTCTCTGGTTTTTGTGGCATCCCATTCTGTGACTACACCGCCTCTAGTTAATACCATAATAACCATTTGCACTTATTCTCATAGAAATTAGGCCTGATAAAGACACTTTTGCTGTGCATGCTCTCTGGTTTTTGTGGCATCCCATTCTGTGACTACACCAGCCTCTATTTAATACCATAATAACCATTTGCACTTATTCTCATAGAAATTAGGCCTGATAAAGACACTTTTGCTGTGCATGCTCTCTGGTTTTTGTGGCATCCCATTCTGTGACTACACCGCCTCTATTTAATACCATAATAACCATTTGCACTTATTCTCATAGAAATTAGGCCTGATAAAGACACTTTTGCTGTGCATGCTCTCTGGTTTTTGTGGCATCCCATTCTGTGACTACACCAGCCTCTATTTAATACCATAATAACCATTTGCACTTATTCTCATAGAAATTAGGCCTGATAAAGACACTTTTGCTGTGCATGCTCTCTGGTTTTTGTGGCATCCCATTCTGTGACTACACCGCCTCTATTTAATACCATAATAACCATTTGCACTTATTCTCATAGAAATTAGGCCTGATAAAGACACTTTTGCTGTGCATGCTCTCTGGTTTTTGTGGCATCCCATTCTGTGACTACACCAGCCTCTATTTAATACCATAATAACCATTTGCACTTATTCTCATAGAAATTAGGCCTGATAAAGACACTTTTGCTGTGCATGCTCTCTGGTTTTTGTGGCATCCCATTCTGTGACAACACCAGCCTCTATTTAATACCATAATAACCATTTGCACTTATTCCCATAGAAATTAGGCCTGATAAAGACACTTTTGCTGTGCATGCTCTCTGGTTTTTGTGGCATCCCATTCTGTGACTACACCAGCCTCTATTTAATACCATAATAACCATTTGCACTTATTCTCATAGAAATCAGGCCTGATAAAGACACTTTTGCTGTGCATGCTCTCTGGTTTTTGTGGCATCCCATTCTGTGACTACACCAGCCTCTATTTAATACCATAATAACCATTTGCACTTATTCTCATAGAAATTAGGCCTGATAAAGACACTTTTGCTGTGCATGCTCTCTGGTTTTTGTGGCATCCCATTCTGTGACTACACCAGCCTCTATTTAATAGCATAATAACCATTTGCACTTATTCTCATAGAAATTAGGCCTGATAAAGACACCTTTGCTGTGCATGCTCTCTGGTTTTTGTGGCATCCCATTCTGTGACTACACCACCTCTATTTAATACCATAATAACCATTTGCACTTATTCTCATAGAAATTAGGCCTGATAAAGACACTTTTGCTGTGCATGCTCTCTGGTTTTTGTGGCATCCCATTCTGTGACTACACCAGCCTCTATTTAATACCATAATAACCATTTGCACTTATTCTCATAAAAATCAGGCCTGATAAAGACACTTTTGCTGTGCATGCTCTCTGGTTTTTGTGGCATCCCATTCTGTGACTACACCAGCCTCTATTTAATACCATAATAACCATTTGCACTTATTCTCATAGAAATTAGGCCTGATAAAGACACTTTTGCTGTGCATGCTCTCTGGTTTTTGTGGCATCCCATTCTGTGACTACACCAGCCTCTATTTAATACCATAATAACCATTTGCACTTATTCTCATAGAAATTAGGCCTGATAAAGACACTTTTGCTGTGCATGCTCTCTGGTTTTTGTGGCATCCCATTCTGTGACTACACCGCCTCTAGTTAATACCATAATAACCATTTGCACTTATTCTCATAGAAATTAGGCCTGATAAAGACACTTTTGCTGTGCATGCTCTCTGGTTTTTGTGGCATCCCATTCTGTGACTACACCAGCCTCTATTTAATACCATAATAACCATTTGCACTTATTCTCATAGAAATTAGGCCTGATAAAGACACTTTTGCTGTGCATGCTCTCTGGTTTTTGTGGCATCCCATTCTGTGACTACACCGCCTCTATTTAATACCATAATAACCATTTGCACTTATTCTCATAGAAATTAGGCCTGATAAAGACACTTTTGCTGTGCATGCTCTCTGGTTTTTGTGGCATCCCATTCTGTGACTACACCAGCCTCTATTTAATACCATAATAACCATTTGCACTTATTCTCATAGAAATTAGGCCTGATAAAGACACTTTTGCTGTGCATGCTCTCTGGTTTTTGTGGCATCCCATTCTGTGACTACACCGCCTCTATTTAATACCATAATAACCATTTGCACTTATTCTCATAGAAATTAGGCCTGATAAAGACACTTTTGCTGTGCATGCTCTCTGGTTTTTGTGGCATCCCATTCTGTGACTACACCAGCCTCTATTTAATACCATAATAACCATTTGCACTTATTCTCATAGAAATTAGGCCTGATAAAGACACTTTTGCTGTGCATGCTCTCTGGTTTTTGTGGCATCCCATTCTGTGACAACACCAGCCTCTATTTAATACCATAATAACCATTTGCACTTATTCCCATAGAAATTAGGCCTGATAAAGACACTTTTGCTGTGCATGCTCTCTGGTTTTTGTGGCATCCCATTCTGTGACTACACCAGCCTCTATTTAATACCATAATAACCATTTGCACTTATTCTCATAGAAATCAGGCCTGATAAAGACACTTTTGCTGTGCATGCTCTCTGGTTTTTGTGGCATCCCATTCTGTGACTACACCAGCCTCTTTTTAATACCATAATAACCATTTGCACTTATTCTCATAGAAATTAGGCCTGATAAAGACACTTTTGCTGTGCATGCTCTCTGGTTTTTGTGGCATCCCATTCTGTGACTACACCAGCCTCTATTTAATACCATAATAACCATTTGCACTTATTCTCATAGAAATTAGGCCTGATAAAGACACTTTTGCTGTGCATGCTCTCTGGTTTTTGTGGCATCCCATTCTGTGACTACACCGCCTCTATTTAATACCATAATAACCATTTGCACTTATTCTCATAGAAATTAGGCCTGATAAAGACACTTTTGCTGTGCATGCTCTCTGGTTTTTGTGGCATCCCATTCTGTGACTACACCAGCCTCTATTTAATACCATAATAACCATTTGCACTTATTCTCATAGAAATCAGGCCTGATAAAGACACTTTTGCTGTGCATGCTCTCTGGTTTTTGTGGCATCCCATTCTGTGACTACACCAGCCTCTATTTAATACCATAATAACCATTTGCACTTATTCTCATAGAAATCAGGCCTGATAAAGACACTTTTGCTGTGCATGCTCTCTGGTTTTTGTGGCATCCCATTCTGTGACTACACCAGCCTCTATTTAATACCATAATAACCATTTGCACTTATTCTCATAGAAATTAGGCCTGATAAAGACACTTTTGCTGTGCATGCTCTCTGGTTTTTGTGGCATCCCATTCTGTGACTACACCAGCCTCTATTTAATACCATAATAACCATTTGCACTTATTCTCATAGAAATTAGGCCTGATAAAGACACTTTTGCTGTGCATGCTCTTTGGCTTTTGTGGCATCCCATTCTGTGACTACACCGCCTCTGTTTAATACCATAATAACCATTTGCACTTATTCTCATAGAAATTAGGCCTGATAAAGACACTTTTGCTGTGCATGCTCTCTGGTTTTTGTGGCATCCCATTCTGTGACTACACCAGCCTCTATTTAATACCATAATAACCATTTGCACTTATTCTCAAAGAAATCAGGCCTGATAAAGACACTTTTGCTGTGCATGCTCTCTGGTTTTTGTGGCATCCCATTCTGTGACTACACCGCCTCTATTTAATACCATAATAACCATTTGCACTTATTCTCATAGAAATTAGGCCTGATAAAGACACTTTTGCTGTGCATGCTCTCTGGTTTTTGTGGCATCCCATTCTGTGACTACACCAGCCTCTATTTAATACCATAATAACCATTTGCACTTATTCTCATAGAAATTAGGCCTGATAAAGACACTTTTGCTGTGCATGCTCTCTGGTTTTTGTGGCATCCCATTCTGTGACTACACCGCCTCTATTTAATACCATAATAACCATTTGCACTTATTCTCATAGAAATTAGGCCTGATAAAGACACTTTTGCTGTGCATGCTCTCTGGTTTTTGTGGCATCCCATTCTGTGACTACACCAGCCTCTATTTAATACCATAATAACCATTTGCACTTATTCTCATAGAAATTAGGCCTGATAAAGACACTTTTGCTGTGCATGCTCTTTGGCTTTTGTGGCATCCCATTCTGTGACTACACCGCCTCTGTTTAATACCATAATAACCATTTGCACTTATTCTCATAGAAATTAGGCCTGATAAAGACACTTTTGCTGTGCATGCTCTCTGGTTTTTGTGGCATCCCATTCTGTGACTACACCAGCCTCTATTTAATACCATAATAACCATTTGCACTTATTCTCAAAGAAATCAGGCCTGATAAAGACACTTTTGCTGTGCATGCTCTCTGGTTTTTGTGGCATCCCATTCTGTGACTACACCAGCCTCTATTTAATACCATAATAACCATTTGCACTTATTCTCATAGAAATTAGGCCTGATAAAGACACTTTTGCTGTGCATGCTCTCTGGTTTTTGTGGCATCCCATTCTGTGACTACACCAGCCTCTATTTAATACCATAATAACCATTTGCACTTATTCTCATAGAAATTAGGCCTGATAAAGACACTTTTGCTGTGCATTGTAAAGGAAATTATAAGTTTGACCAAAATCTAATAAAATCTAATGAAAATTCATATTTGAACGGATCTAGTTTTAATTCTAGTTGAAACATATAGCTCCATGCAAAGGTCAGCTTCAGTGCATATATATAGTTAGCATTCGTCTTACAGACCAGCAAGGAGAGATGAACAGTTGTCCCTATCAATCAATGTATGATGTAATGTGTGCATTCGGTTGTGATAGGCATTTCTTCATATATGGTGTATGCTAAATGTATATGCTGATGTACGAAGTTCTATGATTGGTTAAAATAGAACACGTCCTTGTAAGTCTATTCTGTAATACAATAAAGAGAGGGGCACTCCCCACACGGCCACACAACATCATGGCGGCCGTGCGTAAGTAAGCATTTGTGTGTGTCTCTTTGTCCTTAAATAATGTTAATTTCCCCGACATTAATTGGTGGCGAATGCAGCTGTCAGGCCGTTTGCACAGGTGATAATGGCGGTTCTGGGTTTTTTTTTCATGTTTGCCTGTGAATTCCGGATAAGTCTGTTTTTGCAGACAGGGCAGATATGAAATCTCTGGTTCTGGAACTTATTGCCTCTGTGTATACAAGCTGACTAGATCACTGCTGCCTATTTTAAGATTACGTAATATGCATTGCAATGGAACAACAGGTGTTTGAGACTGATGCTAAGTGTGATATTGTGTATGATGCATGCTGTAACGATGCTGATTTTGATACAAACTATGAAGCATGTTTGTCTGTCGCTTATGGTCTAAGCAAATGCGTTTAAAGTCTAGGGAACTGCGCATTTATGAGGTGGTCAGGGAACCACAAGAGATGCAGACGTTTTGAACAGATTTCTAAATTGTCAATAAGGACTAAAGAGTACTAATAGCAGAGGTTGCCAGGGGCACTCCGCTTTTAGCCGGGGAAATCTGACAGTGACAGTTTGGGGGTTAGATATATGGAAAATCGGTCGACCGTCCCCAATTCTGTGTAAAAGATCATATTAGTGATCAGACTTAGAAAATGAGGGTTTTAGAGCTGCCTGTAAGGTGGGATTTTCCCTAAACAGGAAGCATCAGTTTCTGCTGTGTAAAAATTGTCTTAAGTTAGTTTGTGACAGGGTAGGAAGGAAATGTTTTCTTATTAGTGCATGCTATATGGTACTAACAGCTAAACAAGATTGTCTGTGTCTAATTGCCTGTAATTCCTGAGGGTGTATGTTCAGGAGAAACATATCACATTATTTGGGCTGCAAGGAGACAGCACAAGTTAGAGGAAGTTTGCCAAGAGAGCACTTCTGGGTGAAATTCCAAGTAGAGTTTTTCACAAAAAAGAAGGATGGGAAATATTGTAAGGAAAAAGTCGACTCAGTTCCCATCCACATCAGGGTTATTGGCAGAAGACATAATGACAAAAGAGGTTGGTAAATACACTTGTCATAATATAAAACCACATTTTAAGACAAATGCATATCAAAGGTGATATTGAGGACACATGAGGACATACACACAAAAAAAATAAAAAAAAAAAAAAATGGAAAAAAGATTAGAATTAAACGATGATTCAGAAAACCTTTTAAAAGAGCTATGAAGGATAGTATTTAAAAAAAAAAAAAAATCTCTGCCTTGCCTTCTCAAAATCAGCTGTTATGTAACATGAGGTCTGGTGAGCTATTTTTAAATTTCAGTAAAACGCCAGCTCAGAAGCTGGTCTCTCTGAAAGCACGCGGCAGACAAAGTTTTGGAGTATAGATTTGTTTGAAATGACTTCTGTATTGCAGTTTTTCAGCGAATTTAAAGAAGAAGTTGGTAAGTTTTCTTATCATTTTTCTTTATTATAGAATGTTTATGGAAGTTATTTAAATTTAATTATGCATGTCACTGCTAAAACTTAGCCATGAAAAGTTTAGCAGTTGAATGAAACAAAAAGTAACAATGAAAGTTTTTTTTTAAGAAACATAAGTAGCTACTGTAAAAAAAAAAAAATGGGGTCTTGTACAAGAATAAAGTTAAATTAGTTAATTAGTTTTATATGCCGGCATTGCATTAAATTAAATTGCATTAAATTAAATTGCATTAAATTAAATTGCATTAAATTAGATTTGAATAAAAATAAGTTAAATTAAAAATTGAATTGAAATAAAGTAAAGTAAAGAAGGAACATTATTTTAAGGTATTAAGTTTTAATTAAATATTGTATACAATATGTAATATAATATGTGAATAATGCTATCTGGAAGATAATTTCCATAGAACAAAGTAAGGATCCGACCTTGTTCTCCTGGAAATTGTGTAAATGTGTAATGTTTAATTTATTTGATATTTATGTATTATGTTTTTATGTTTTAACAGCACCTGTGAAGATAATTAATTATTCTATGAGACACTTGCATTCCTTGAAACTTTTGTTAAAATGGACCAATGGCTGGCACAGTGGAAAAAAAAAAGTAGCCATTTTGGAGTTTTTCCTTTGCCAATTGACATAACTGAAAATGCACAGTAACATGACTCTCCTGTTTGTAGGTGGTCTGCAAGTACATGAGCAGACATTTTTTGATTTTTAAAAGTTTACCATGGTTAATCTTTATGTGTAGCAATCTAAATTGCTCTGGTAAAAGATTTAAATGAGAACTGTTTGCTGTATTAATCTGGTGTAAGTCATTTTTGACTGATGGTCCTCTTTAAGATAAGTATTCGGTAACTGGTTTAAGAAATTGCCTAAAAATATCTTCATGATATTTGGTTTCAAAGCTTAGGAATGTTTTAAGCAGCTGTTTGTTTGTGTACGTCATCAATGGTCGAATTTTGAGTAAAGTTTTTTTTATGAAATAGATTAAGTTCATTTGATAAGAATACTGTGAGAATGGTATTACTTGTATGTGAATGTCTTTGAACAAATAAGTAATAACTTTGGAAGGCGTAATTAATACAAAATTATTAAGAGCCTTATTTGCTGTCTTAGGATGCATGTCAGTAGTTGCCAAGGACAGTGAAGGACAAATGGTACATGTCACTTCACTCAAGAAGTGTCTTATGCGTTCAAATTATTCTTATACAAGTCTAAATACTTATTTACGTTAAAAAAAAGGCTTTAAGATATATTTTTGTAACAATGGTCAATTACCTTTTTGTTTTGGAAAAAGAAAGATTTACTAGTATATTGAAGCCTAGTTAAAGTCCAATTATTATAATAAGAGTTTGCCTTATTAGATATAAGGTTCCCTATTTATTTTTAATCTTGTTAAATGTCATCATTATTTAAAGCAATTAACAGTCGGTTCAAAAACTTTTCTATATGGTTTTAAAAAGGTTTTTCTCCAGCACGTTTTAAAGTGATCAGTACTTGGAGAAGTTTTGTGAAATACATGTTCACCTTATGGTATTACACCTAGTGAAGGTTTTAAAAATAGAATGAGCTAGAAGTATTTTTGGCCATTCTGAATTACCAATGTTAAGAACTGAACAGAGCTAAATGAAGTTGAATTTGTTCCACAGAGTTCAAACAAAGAGGGGAAATATGTATAATGGTTACATTCTTTGGTATTAAAAAGGTGTTTGAACTCATGAAACAATTTAATAAGCATAACACTTTATATGTGATAAAAAATATTTGTGTTTAAGTAAAGTACACAAATACGCCTCCTTTATCTCTCTTCTGCGTTTTCAGAAGTACATATTTAATTTGTTTTTAATTAAAGAATAACAATTTATCACCATGAAGGATCATACATAATGAGGTTTTTGTGATAGTGGATGATAAAGGTGAAAAATTTTGCTTTTAGCATAAATGGCTGAAGGAAGAACACATCACTGAAATGTATGAATTGGCATTAGGTGGAAGGCAAAATGTGTGCACTGACAATAGATTAGCTTATGAGAAAGGCTATAGATGGAATATTTTTATGATGTTGTTGTATAACTGAAACAAATTAATGAGAGTTATGGTGACAGCCATGAATCCTGATCATGAATTCCTATGAGGCCCTCAAACACGCTGGCATTTCTGGAAAAGGTTCATACCCGATACAAATCTCACCTGAGAGACTCAGTGCCACTTGCTGCCAAGATGAGACTGCGAAAGGAGTAAGTCTTGAGCTCAAGCATTGGTAGTACTTAGGTTGGAGGAACTGTGGGTAATGATAAGTGTCAAAGCATAAGTTTGCTTCAGGAAGGAGCGCTGCTGGACTTATTGCCTCTCGATGGTGCCTCAAGAAGACATAGCCCATAGCCCAGTATGTGTCACTGTCCAACTTATTCAGCCCAGTACAGTGCATTACATTGTTTCAGATATAAGCAATATTGATATTTAATTTAGTTTATATGAAGACCTGTTGTGCAGGTAATATAGTGTAAGTATTTACTCAGTGCATACTTAGGCCTAACCATCCATTTCAGAGATTGCAGAACTACATCCAACTATCTGAAGTGTGACTTTATTAGTATGTTCTGGTGAACAAGGTGTTAATGGAATCATATTTGATTCTTTAAAGAAAAATCTATGAAATGATTAAATTGTTTATGCCCATTTGTCATTCTTATATTTAAGTTAAGATGAAAGATGAAAAGATCTTTTAAGATAAGTATGTAACAGATGAATAGGACCACTGGAAAGAAAGTATTCAAAGGCTTTGTTATATTGAATTTTGCATGGTTTACAGTTTTCTTATTTGGATGTGTTTGCCATTGCAGAAATCTCTGGATACAGTCATGAGATACTAAGTGCAGATGAGTTAATAATTGCATCAGTAGAAAGAGAAAAGAGCCTGAATACCAATCAAAAGACAGAAGTTGGCTTCAGCGGCAAAAGAGCATCGTTGTTTACTTTGCCTTATTGTTAATTGTGCTGCTGTTATGAATTTGTACTTTGTACATACGTGATTGGTTATTTTGAAAATCTTCAAGAAATTGTATATTTCTCTTTTTACTTGAAGTCATTCATAATGCAAAATGTTTGTAAACATTTTTAAGACACTTGTGAATAGAATAATGGCATCTAAGTGTATTTTTCACATGGAGGGAAACGCTGCAGGTGTGCATGGTGATTAAGGCTAAAGGCCTAGTCCAAGTATTGATGCTAAGCAGAAAGAGTTAGTTCTTCTGAATAGTACCAGTACTGCATGCCTTTGCGGAATGACTATTGTCTCCTTACCTCAAGTTCTTAGAAATTTGGGCTAACGAAATGTACGCCAAGGCCTGTGAAGTATTTCACTCTCGTCAAAGCAAGATACCTTGGTCTTGCTCTGACTTTCTTAAAAGTGAATTAAAGGTGTATTAACTGTAGTGGTTAGAATAAATATTTGCTGTTTACATATGACAAGATAAGAGCATATTAGTAAAGTAACTAATGGGCAGTGGATAATTTAAAAATTTTAGTTTATACTTTGGGAAAAAAGACATTTGGTTTTACAAGTAGGTTGTAATAGATATTTATTGGAAGACTTTTTGATTATAATATGACTAAACTAATTGATTATTGGGATTTTAGATTATTAGATTTGGTCAAAAATTATAAAAAGGAGGAACATGTAAAGGAAATTATAAGTTTGACCAAAATCTAATAAAATCTAATGAAAATTCATATTTGAACGGATCTAGTTTTAATTCTAGTTGAAACATATAGCTCCATGCAAAGGTCAGCTTCAGTGCATATATATAGTTAGCATTCGTCTTACAGAC
The DNA here is from genome assembly GCA_027917425.1 of Gastrophryne carolinensis. Lineage (NCBI taxonomy): Eukaryota > Metazoa > Chordata > Amphibia > Anura > Microhylidae > Gastrophryne > Gastrophryne carolinensis. The sequence goes on along the minus strand of CM051234.1, from coordinate 643,732,111 downwards.
CAGCAAGGAGAGATGAACAGTTGTCCCTATCAATCAATGTATGATGTAATGTGTGCATTCGGTTGTGATAGGCATTTCTTCATATATGGTGTATGCTAAATGTATATGCTGATGTACGAAGTTCTATGATTGGTTAAAATAGAACACGTCCTTGTAAGTCTATTCTGTAATACAATAAAGAGAGGGGCACTCCCCACACGGCCACACAACATCATGGCGGCCGTGCGTAAGTAAGCATTTGTGTGTGTCTCTTTGTCCTTAAATAATGTTAATTTCCCCGACAGCATGCTCTCTGGTTTTTGTGGCATCCCATTCTGTGACTACACCGCCTCTAGTTAATACCATAATAACCATTTGCACTTATTCTCATAGAAATTAGGCCTGATAAAGACACTTTTGCTGTGCATGCTCTCTGGTTTTTGTGGCATCCCATTCTGTGACTACACCAGCCTCTATTTAATACCATAATAACCTTTTGCACTTATTCTCATAGAAATTAGGCCTGATAAAGACACTTTTGCTGTGCATGCTCTCTGGTTTTTGTGGCATCCCATTCTGTGACTACACCGCCTCTATTTAATACCATAATAACCATTTGCACTTATTCTCATAGAAATTAGGCCTGATAAAGACACTTTTGCTGTGCATGCTCTCTGGTTTTTGTGGCATCCCATTCTGTGACTACACCAGCCTCTATTTAATACCATAATAACCATTTGCACTTATTCTCATAGAAATTAGGCCTGATAAAGACACTTTTGCTGTGCATGCTCTCTGGTTTTTGTGGCATCCCATTCTGTGACAACACCAGCCTCTATTTAATACCATAATAACCATTTGCACTTATTCTCATAGAAATTAGGCCTGATAAAGACACTTTTGCTGTGCATGCTCTCTGGTTTTTGTGGCATCCCATTCTGTGACAACACCAGCCTCTATTTAATACCATAATAACCATTTGCACTTATTCTCATAGAAATTAGGCCTGATAAAGACACTTTTGCTGTGCATGCTCTCTGGTTTTTGTGGCATCCCATTCTGTGACAACACCAGCCTCTATTTAATACCATAATAACCATTTGCACTTATTCTCATAGAAATTAGGCCTGATAAAGACACTTTTGCTGTGCATGCTCTCTGGTTTTTGTGGCATCCCATTCTGTGACTACACCAGCCTCTATTTAATACCATAATAACCATTTGCACTTATTCTCATAGAAATTAGGCCTGATAAAGACACTTTTGCTGTGCATGCTCTCTGGTTTTTGTGGCATCCCATTCTGTGACTACACCGCCTCTATTTAATACCATAATAACCATTTGCACTTATTCTCATAGAAATTAGGCCTGATAAAGACACTTTTGCTGTGCATGCTCTCTGGTTTTTGTGGCATCCCATTCTGTGACTACACCAGCCTCTATTTAATACCATAATAACCATTTGCACTTATTCTCATAGAAATTAGGCCTGATAAAGACACTTTTGCTGTGCATGCTCTCTGGTTTTTGTGGCATCCCATTCTGTGACTACACCAGCCTCTATTTAATACCATAATAACCATTTGCACTTATTCTCATAGAAATTAGGCCTGATAAAGACACTTTTGCTGTGCATGCTCTCTGGTTTTTGTGGCATCCCATTCTGTGACTACACCAGCCTCTATTTAATACCATAATAACCATTTGCACTTATTCTCATAGAAATTAGGCCTGATAAAGACACTTTTGCTGTGCATGCTCTCTGGTTTTTGTGGCATCCCATTCTGTGACTACACCAGCCTCTATTTAATACCATAATAACCATTTGCACTTATTCTCATAGAAATTAGGCCTGATAAAGACACTTTTGCTGTGCATGCTCTCTGGTTTTTGTGGCATCCCATTCTGTGACTACACCAGCCTCTATTTAATACCATAATAACCATTTGCACTTATTCTCATAGAAATTAGGCCTGATAAAGACACTTTTGCTGTGCATGCTCTCTGGTTTTTGTGGCATCCCATTCTGTGACTACACCAGCCTCTATTTAATACCATAATAACCATTTGCACTTATTCTCATAGAAATCAGGCCTGATAAAGACACTTTTGCTGTGCATGCTCTTTGGTTTTTGTGGCATCCCATTCTGTGACTACACCAGCCTCTATTTAATACCATAATAACCATTTGCACTTATTCTCATAGAAATTAGGCCTGATAAAGACACTTTTGCTGTGCATAGTCTTACTGCTGCTAGGTGCACTGCTGGCTGTTGGGGCATCCCATTCTGTAACATAGCATACCCCTCTTTTTTTACACTAAGAAGCTCTCTTATTTACACTAGGCAGGCCTGTTGGAGGCTGAGTGTTACTGCTCACTTTTGGTGTGCATTATATTCTGTTTCATATAGACCCACCGCTGCCCGGGGGTTCTTAAAATATCACCTACTACCACGCCAGTTAGACTATGTCGGGCAGACAAGTGCCTGGAAGTGAAAAGAGGAGTGGCAGAGGCCAAGATTCCGCAGGCAGAGCTCGCATCAGACTGGGGGCCAGTAGCAGCAGGAGTCACGCTGAGAGACCTAATCTGCCAGTATCTTCTAGCGGTCGGGTCTCCACCAGTAACGCATCTGCCGTGGTAGATTGGTTGACGCGCTCATCAACAACATCATCACAACTTACGTCTGAGACCCCCAGTCTAGGGTCGGTAGGTTCCTCTGACACAACCTTGAGTTGGCATGCCCCGAGAGCAGTCCCTGTCCTCCCATTGCCTCTGTCCTACGCCGTTCCCTCCCCCAGCGACGTATCCTATGCTTTGGGTTCAGCTCCACTCTTTAGTGAGGAGGACGATCAGATACAGGAGGACAGTCAGCAGCTACTGCCCAGCCAAGAAATGGAGGTGGCTTCTTTAGCTAGGCAGACAAATAGTGATGTGGACAGTGTCGTGGGTGCTGCGAGCGTTCCAGCTCCTGCGCCAGACACTGTTGACGAATCCACGAACATCAGTGACGTACAGCCACAACTCGGTGATGATGATGATGACGATGAAGCCGATCGCACTTGGGAGCCGGGTGAGGAAAGGGCTTCATCGTCATCATCAGGAGAAGAGGGGCGCAGGTTGCCCCGGAGTCAGCAGCTGAGGCAGCAAGGTGGTAGCAGTCAGCATGGGGGCACAATTCCAAAGGCTGGAGCCGGCCGGGGCCGGGGCCGGGGTAGAGCACCTGCTGTGCGGCAATCTACCTTATCGGGAGGTAGTGGAGCAGGGGTTCCTGGAGTTGGCAACAGCAGCAGTGAATCAGTGAGGCCAGGGGGTGGGAAAAGTAGCTACTCGGCAGTGTGGCAGTTTTTCCTGAGGCATCCGCAGGAGGGTAACATGGCCACATGCAAGATATGTAGGCAAAAGGTGAAGCGTGGCCAGGGTCCAAATGTTGGCACCACGGCCCTGCGTCAACATATGATGCGTCACCATAAAGCGACCTGGGAGAACCGAGGCTCCCAAGGGGTGGTCCAGTCTGCTTCCTCACCAAGTGAGCTCCCAATTTCTGCCAGCCAAGGCTCCAGCACCTCAGCCGAAGGCAGCTGTGCGTCATACCCATCCTCTGTCGCTATTGCTCCTCCTCCTCCAAGTCATGCATCCCGCCAGCAATCCATCAGCGAAGCCATGTCCAAGAGAGCGCCCACTCATCCTACGGCGCAGAAGCTGAATGTGCTCCTGTCCAAGTTGCTGGTGCTGCAGTCGCTCCCTTTTCAGGTGGTGGAATCTGCACCTTTCAGAGAACTGATGGCTTGTGCCGAGCCGAGGTGGAGAGTCCCAAGCCATCATTTCTTTGCCAAGAAGGCAGTACCAGCGCTGCACACTTTTGTTGAACAGAAGGTGGGCCAGTCCTTGAGCCTGTCGGTGTGTAGCAAAATACATGGCAGCGCCGACATCTGGAGCTGTAACTACGGTCAGGGGCAGTACATGTCGTTTACGGCCCACTGGGTGAATGTGGTCCCTTTGCAGCAGCAGCAGCAACTTGGACAGGTCACGCCGCTTCGGCCTCCGCGCTCTCTGCCCATTGGGCCTGTGACACCGTGCGACTCGGCCTCCTCATCCTCCGCCATCTCCTCACCCTCCACTGTAGGCTCAAGTCTCAGTGCCCCTCCAGTCTACCATGTGTGCAGGGCACGGAGGTGTCACGCAGTGCTTCACATGGTTTGTCTTGGCGAACGGAGTCACACAGGGGAGGAACTGCTTAAATGTATTCATCAGGAAATCCAAACATGGCTTACTCCGAGAAAACTTAAAATGGGAATCATGGTTACCGACAATGGGAAGAACATTTTGTCTGCGCTGCGCCAAGGAAGCCTGACCCATGCCCCCTGCATGGCTCACGTCTTCAATCTGGTTGTCAAGCGGTTTCTGAAGTGTTCCCCCCATCTGCAAGACATCCTAACAACTTCAAGGAAACTTTGCATGCACTTCAGCCACTCCTACACCGCCAAACACACCCTTCTTGAGCTACAGCGTCAGAATGGTATCCCCCAACATAGTCTGATTTGCGATGTTTCCACCCGTTGGAATTCCACCCTTCACATGTTGGACCGATTATATGAACAGAGAAAAGCCATCACGGATTTCCTGATGATCCAAGCAGATAGGGGGACTCCCCTGTGTAACTTCAATGTCAACCAGTGGCAGCTCATACGTGACACCTGCCGTTTGCTCAGGCCCTTTGAGGAAGCCACTTTATATGTCAGTCGGCAGGATTACGGGATGAACGACGTGATTCCACTGCTTCATGTACTACAGCACATGTTGGAAACCATGGCTGGTCAGGGCACTGGAGACATGGCGTTTACATCTTACGGCCACATGAACCCCGTTGGAGCTGAACTGGAGGAGGAGGAGGAAGAGGAGGAGGAGGAGTTGCCCAGCGAAACACAGTTTAGGCTTGGCGAAATGGCTGGTTTATCTAGTCAGCGGACAGGAGAGGAGGAGCAGGAGCAGTCAGAGGAGCTAGAGGTTTTTGAGGAAGGCGAGACAGAGGACCCGGGCACACCGTGGCAGAATGCAGTGGAGATGGAGACAGGTAGTCCATCCGAGTCACTTGCGCAAATGGCACGAAGCATGCTCACGTGCTTGCGTAGTGACCCCAGAATTGTTTCCATCTGTCGGCGGGATGACTTCTGGCTGTCCACCTTATTGGACCCTCGCTTCCGGCACAAAATGGGGGCATTTTTTAAACCCACCGAGAGGGAGGACAAACTCAACTACTACAAAGACATTCTACGTAGGCAGTTGGCCGATGCCTATCTGCGCCATGGTCCATACTCTCGCAGGTCTGACTCGAGGGGACCTCTGCGCTCACCTTCCACTGCCATGGCCACTGGGGGGGTTGGCAGCAGCAGCAGCAGAAGCTCCATCAGCAGCAGCAGCCTCAGTCTTCAGTCGCTAATGAGTAGCTTTCTACACCCGCATAGTGAGGCTACTCATGAGCAGCAGGAAGACCTGGAGCAGGACCTCAACCAGCAGGTCATGTCATACTTTGACATGACCATGCCAACACACCTTGAGGATCCGCTGGACTTCTGGGCAGCCAAACTTGATTTGTGGCCGCAACTAGCAGAGTTTGCCCTGGAAAAGCTGTCCTGCCCGGCAAGTAGCGTGCCATCTGAGCGGGTGTTTAGTGCGGCGGGGGCCATAGTTACGGCGAGGAGAACTCGTCTGTCAACTAAAAATGTGGAGAGACTCACCTTTGTCAAAATGAATCAGGGATGGATCAGCCAGGATTTCCACCCACCAATGCCTGATGCATGCGACTAGATTCAGCATGGTGCCACGTTTTACACTTTCCAAATGGTGCAAAACATATTTATGTCTTTAGGCCATTTTTTGGGCTCCTGCTGCTGCCAACTTCTGCCAACTCCAGGGTGTGATTCATCCAATTTTTGGGCTCCTGAAGCCAACCCCAGGGTCTCTTTAAAGTAATATTTGGGCTCCTGCTGCTGCTACTGCCAAATTCTGCCAACTCCAGGGTGTGATTCATCCAATTTTTGGGCTCCTGAAGCCAACCCCAGGGTCTCTTTAAAGTAATATTTGGGCTCCTGCTGCTGCCAACTCCAGGGTGTGATTCATCCAATTTTTGGGCTCCTGAGGCCAACCCCAGGGTCTCTTTAAAGTAATATTTGGGCTCCTGCTGCTGCTGCCAACTTCTGCCAACTCCAGGGTGTGATTCATCCAATTTTTGGGCTCCTGAAGCCAACTCCAGTGTCTCTTTAAAGTAATGTTTGGGCTCCTGCTGCTGCTGCTGCCAACTCCAGGGTGTGATTCATCCAATTTTTGGGCTCCTGAAGCCAACCCCAGGGTCTCTTTAAAGTAATGTTTGGGCTCCTGCTGCTGCCAACTCCAGGGTGTGATTCATCCAATTTTTGGGCTCCTGAGGCCAACCCCAGGGTCTCTTTAAAGTAATATTTGGGCTCCTGCTGCTGCTGCCAACTTCTGCCAACTCCAGGGTGTGATTCATCCAATTTTTGGGCTCCTGAAGCCAACCCCAGTGTCTCTTTAAAGTAATATTTGGGCTCCTGCTGCTGCTACTGCCAAATTCTGCCAACTCCAGGGTGTGATTCATCCAATTTTTGGGCTCCTGAAGCCAACCCCAGGGTCTCTTTAAAGTAATATTTGGGCTCCTGCTGCTGCCAACTCCAGGGTGTGATTCATCCAATTTTTGGGCTCCTGAGGCCAACCCCAGGGTCTCTTTAAAGTAATATTTGGGCTCCTGCTGCTGCTGCCAACTTCTGCCAACTCCAGGGTGTGATTCATCCAATTTTTGGGCTCCTGAAGCCAACTCCAGTGTCTCTTTAAAGTAATGTTTGGGCTCCTGCTGCTGCTGCTGCCAACTCCAGGGTGTGATTCATCCAATTTTTGGGCTCCTGAAGCCAACCCCAGGGTCTCTTTAAAGTAATGTTTGGGCTCCTGCTGCTGCCAACTCCAGGGTGTGATTCATCCAATTTTTGGGCTCCTGAGGCCAACCCCAGGGTCTCTTTAAAGTAATATTTGGGCTCCTGCTGCTGCTGCCAACTTCTGCCAACTCCAGGGTGTGATTCATCCAATTTTTGGGCTCCTGAAGCCAACCCCAGTGTCTCTTTAAAGTAATGTTTGGGCTCCTGCTGCTGCTGCTGCTGCTGCTGCCAACTCCAGGGTGTGATTCATCCAATTTTTGGGCTCCTGAGGCCAACCCCAGGGTCTCTTTAAAGTAACATTTGGGCTCCTGTTGCTGCTGCTGTCAACTCCTGCCAACTCCAGGGTGTGATTCATCCAATTTTTGGGCTCCTGAAGCCAACCCCAGGGTCTCTTTAAAGTAACATTTGGGCTCCTGTTGCTGCTGCTGCCAACTCCTGCCAACTCCAGGGTGTGATTCATCCAATTTTGGGCTCCTGAAGCCAACCCCAGTGTCTCTTTAAAGTAATATTTGGGCTCCTGCTGCTGCTGCCAACTCCAGGGTGTGATTCATCCAATTTTTGGGCTCCTGAAGCCAACCCCAGGGTCTCTTTAAAGTAATATTTGGGCTCCTGCTGCTGCCAACTCCAGGGTGTGATTCATCCAATTTTTGGGCTCCTGAGGCCAACCCCAGGGTCTCTTTAAAGTAATATTTGGGCTCCTGCTGCTGCTGCTGCTGCCAACTTCTGCCAACTCCAGGGTGTGATTCATCCAATTTTTGGGCTCCTGAAGCCAACCCCAGGGTCTCTTTAAAGTAATATTTGGGCTCCTGCTGCTGCTGCTGCCAACTCCAGGGTGTGAATCATCCAATTTTTGGGCTCCTGAAGCCAACCCCAGGGTCTCTTTAAAGTAATGTTTGGGCTCCTGTTGCTGCTGCTGCCAACTCCTGCCAACTCCAGGGTGTGATTCATCCAATTTTTGGGCTCCTGAAGCCAACCCCAGGGTCTCTTTAAAGTAATATTTGGGCTCCTGCTGCTGCTGTCAACTCCTGCCAACTCCAGGGTGTGATTCATCTAATTTTTGGGCTCCTGAAGCCAACCCCAGTGTCTCTTTAAAGTAATGTTTGGGCTCCTGCTGCTGCTGCCAACTTCTGCCAACTCCAGGGTGTGATTCATCCAATTTTTGGGCTCCTGAAGCCAACCCCAGGGTCTCTTTAAAGTAATGTTTGGGCTCCTGCTGCTGCTGCTGTCAACTCCTGCCAACTCCAGGGTGTGATTCATCCAATTTTTGGGCTCCTGAAGCCAACCCCAGGGTCTCTTTGAAGTAATGTTTGGGCTCCTGCTGCTGCTGCTGCCAACTCCAGGGTGTGATTCATCCAATTTTTGGGCTCCTGAAGCCAACCCCAGGGTCTCTTTAAAGTAATATTTGGGCTCCTGCTGCTGCTGCCAACTCCAGGGTGTGATTCATCCAATTTTTGGGCTCCTGAAGCCAACCCCAGGGTCTCTTTAAAGTAATGTTTGGGCTCCTGCTGCTGCTGCCAACTCCAGGGTGTGATTCATCCAATTTTTGGGCTCCTGCTGCTGCCAACTCCAGTGTCTCTTTAAAGCAATGTTTGGGCTCCTGCCCCTCATAGTGATGCCACTTCAACTCTCTTGAATTCAATTGTGCCGCTCTGCGATTCTATTAGCGATGCCTCTGATCTTCATGTGATATTTCTTCAAAGTATTATTTAACTAACCCAGCACGCATCCTGTGCGTGTTACAGCAAGGCAGAATGGTTTACAACCCTATTGAGGCTCTAGGAGGCTCAGAAATAGCCGTTTTTAATAGCGATTTGTCGCGAATTTATTCGGGTCGAAACGATTTTTGTCGGAAAATTCGGCGAATCAGTCGAATCGAATTTTTCAAAAGTTCGCTCATCTCTAATCATTGTTCAGATAATCATACAGCATGCATGCTTAACTGTACAGAGTGAGACTAGGCCTATTAGATAGGATTTACATAGGCCCAAAGAGTTTTCCTTTTTCCCTGTTTTGCTGCTTGGATTACGAAACTAACGGAACAGTTTGCCTGTGAGAGCTGAAAACTGCGCCACATCTCCATCCTCGATAAGTAGATCACTCACTATTCCAGGAGCAACGTTGTTCTTTTGTGTTCTGAGCTACTGCTGGGGAGGGAGAGTTGTTTTTCTGCATTTTATGGTTATAGGATTGTAAGCTGCTGTGCTGTACCGCCGATGACCCCTCAGTGCGCACCCACACAAATATCCATTCCAGCCATAGGGTATTAATAGGTATGGTGAGACGTTCAAGTGCGCCCACTAGTAGGTGAAATTACCAGTGCTTTCTGAAACATCCAATCAGGGTCATCTGGCTGTGTAGCACAGGGGTTCTCAGCCCAAGCTGAGTGTGTGTAACCAAGTTTTATTGTTCCTCCCATTTGTCTTTTTGAAGTGGGTTTGATACTCTTCTGTAGTAAAAGTTTGATTTACAAACGCAGGTGTCAGTGTCACTTTTCACCCACGTGGCTTCACTGTATCCTGGGGAGCCCACACCCGTACACGACTTACACCTATGCTATTAAATGTGTGTTTTATGGAAGCAGTCTTCACTACTACAAACTATTGCTATTGGCAACTGTACACAAAGATTTACAAGATGAGAGAATTTACCTCTGAACACACAGAACACTGAATGCTGGACGTGTGTAAGTTTGAGTGAGCTCCCTCACCTCAGTAGCGTCAATAGCAGCAGTGTTCTGTGTGTACAGGGCTAACTTCTTTCTTCTTGTAGATCTTGATGTACAGTTGCCAATAGCAACAGATTGCAGGGAGTGAAAACTGCCTCCAAAAAAAAGTAAAAAAAATTTTTTTTAAAGCAGAACAAAACCATGGATTTTGACTTTTCGGGGCTACTTCACTGGCCTCTGCTGTGTGAACCCCCCCAGAATGCCAGTGTTCACCTCCGCTTAGTCCAACATTGCATGCACATGCTCTCGTCCAATCAGAGCCATTTGCCCTGACTATGTCATTCAGCATTGGGATTAATGGGAGTGCAAGCAGCCGCATCCCTAGCTGCACCGTGCCCACTTGGTCCACTTTTCTGGGGCATCCCAATTTCTGAAAGCCTTAGAACTCCCCAAAACCACTCAGGTAGGCTAGGGGCAGGAGCATGGCACAGACCACAGGGAGGCCGAGAATGCTGCTGCTCCCCCTTCACTACTCCAGGCTCTGTTACAAACAGAGCTGAATGCATGCATGGCATTAAACATCATTTGGATGAAAACCCATGCATGCATGCACTGGGGGACTGGCCAAATGAGTTAATTGGGGTGTTTAGGGGGCAGGAAAAATCTTGAACAGTGCTGATTGGATGAGAGCTTGTACATGCAGCGTGGGGCCAGGAAAAGGTACGTTTTGGGGGTTAACTGGGGGTTCCACACAGCAGAGCATCCCAAATCAGGATGCCCCTGGGGAAAGAGCCAAAACCCAGGTTAATGAAAATCCTGGGTTTTGGTCCACGTTCAATAAAGAGCAGATGGGCTTACATGGGATACTCCAGTGAAGCAGACTGGAGGGCGGTGTTGTTGCTCTTTAAAGTGGATCAACCACTGGTTCCGACGGTCCTGGAATACAAAAGATGAGCATTGCATGCGCCATGAGAATATGGAGAAGTTTTGGGGGCGAACTGAGAAACATGCAACCCTCAGGTCACAAGGCCACTTCCTTAATTCTAGGTCACGACTGCCACACATACTAGTGAATTAAAGGAGACCTAAACCCTGCCCAAATTTCCTTACCATTCATTTAAATAGGAGAAACCCCCTTTAGCAGTGGTTTCCCTTTGGGATGCCCCAGTGTGACACCTCAGGGGTCACCCATTACACTGATCTTTCAGCCAGTGTGACACTCCTCTGCTCCCAATGACAACCATGGGATTGTGTTAGATTAATACAAGTATGTGGCTATTGTGTGGGCCTCTGCAGGGAGCTCACACAGTTGGGCATCCTGATTCGGGATGCCTCAGGGGCAATTGAAAGTGTAAATCTTTTGTTCCGAATTTATTTGTGGCGCATCGCTATTAAAAACGGCTATTTCTGGCCTACTGAGAGCCTCCATAGGGTTGTAGAACATTTTGCCTTGCTGTAACATTCATAGGATGTGTGCTGGGTTAGTGAAATAATACTGTATAGAAGTATGACATGCAGATCAGAGGCATTGCTATTAGAACCGCTGTCACAGAGAGGCACAATGACAGTGTACTGAGGTGGCAATGGCATGAGGAGCCCATATATAGCCTGAAAAAGACACCATGGAGTTGGCAGCAGCATGAAGAGCCCATATATTGCCTGAAAGACACACTGAAGTTGTCAGCAGCATGAGGAAACCATATATTGCCTGGAAGACACACCCTGGTGTTAGCAGCAGCATGTGGAGCCCATATATCACCTGAAAGATGCACTGAAGTTTGAAGCAGCATGAGGAGATCATATATTGACTGAAAGGCACACACTGGAGTTAGCAGCAACATGCATAGACCATATATTGACTGAAAAACACCCTGGAGTTGACAGCAGCATGAGGAGCCCATATATTGCCTGAAAGACACACTGGAGTTGGCAGCAGCATGAGGAGCCCATATATTGCTTGAATGACACCCTGGAGTTGGTAGCAGCATGAGGAGCCCATATATTGCCTGAAACACACACTCTGGGGTGTGCAGCAGCATGATCAGATCATATGTCACCTGAAAGACACACCCTGGAGTTGGCAGAAGCATGAGGAGCCCATATTTTGCCTAAGACACACACCCTGGAGTTGGCAGCTGCATAAGGAGAACATCTAAATATTTTGGACACATATATGTTATCCTAAGAATATTAAGTTAAGTTTCCCTTGGGAAAGCTGTCCTGCTCTGCCAGTAGTGTGCCATTGGAGCAGGTTTAGTGTGGCAGGGGCCATAGTAACCACAAGGAGAACTCATCTGTCCATGACAAATGTGTCTGGCCTTTTACAGTAACTAGGCCCTGAAGACTTTAACAGGAAAAGAATGGTGCAAATCTCAGATGTACGTATGTGGTGTGCACTGATAAGTTCAATGCTCTCCAGTAGGCCTTAAACAGTAAACAGTATTTTCACACAGTGGCAGGTGTGTAACTATGTCTAGCCTTTTACATTAACAAGCCCATCAGCACTTGAACATAAAACCAAATGTAACAACTGTCAGATGGCCTAAAATGTGATGCCCCTGGTCAGCATAAAATGCACTACAGCAAGCTTTAAAATGTGGTATTGTTAGAAAAGCAAGAGCATTATAGGCAGGTGCTCTTGCTAAAAACAAATGCAAACCCAGTGTCAGATGGCCTTAAATGAGAGAGTTAAATGCACTACATCAAGCTTTAAAATGTGGTTTTGGTAGAAAAGCAAGAGCAGTATAGACGGGTGCTCTTGCTAAAACAAAAGAAAGTACATTGTCAGATGGCCTTAAATGGGATGTCCCTGGTAAGAGTGAGTTAAATACACTACAGCAAGTTTTAAACCGTGGTTTTGCTAGAAAAGCAAGAGCACTATAGGCAGGTGCTCTTGCTAAAACCAAATGCAAACACAGTGTCAGATCGCCTAAAATGGGATGCCCCTGGGAAGAGTGATTTAAATGCACTACAACAAGCTTTAAAACATGGTTTTGGTAGAAAAGCAAGAGCATTATATGCAGGTGCTCTTGCTAAATCCAAATGCAAACACAATGTCGGATGGCCTTAAATTGGATGCCCCTGGTCAAAGTAAGTTAAATGCACAACAGCAAGCTTTAAAACAAAAGCAAAAACACTATAGGCAGGAGTGTGGGACATTTAACACTTACAAGGCTTACAAGACATAAAACCAAATGCAAATACATTGTCAGATCGCCTTAAATGGGATGCTCCTGGTCAGAGTGAGTTAAATGCACTACAGCAAACTTTAAAACATGGTTTTGGTAGAAAATCAAGTGTATTATAAGTAGGTGCTATTGCTAAAACCAAATGCAAGCACACTGACAGATGGCCTTAAATGGGGTGCCCCTGGTCAGAGTAAGTTAAATGCACTACAGAAAGCTTTAAAATGTGGTTTTGATAGAAAAGCAAGAGCACTATAGACAGGTGCTCTTGCTAAAAGCAAATGCTAACACACTGTCAGATGGCCTTAGATTGGATGCCCCTGGTCAGAGTGGGTTACATGCACTACAGCAAGATTTAAAACGTGCATTTAGTAGAAAAGCAAGAGCACTATACGCAGGTGTGTGTGACCTGTAACACTAACTAGGCTTGCAAGACTTGGGCATAAAACCAAATGCAAACACACTGTCAGATGGCCTCAAATTGGATTCCCCTGGTCAAAGGGAGTTAAATGCACTACAGCAAGCTTTAAAACCTGGTTTTGGTAGAAAAACAAGAGCACTATGGGCAGGTGCACTTGCTAAAAATAAATGCAAACACACTGTCAGATGGCCTTAAATGGGATGCCCCTGGTCAAAGTGAGATAAATGCATTACAGCATTCTTTAAAACCTGGTTGTGGTAGAAGGGCAAGAGCCCTAGAGGTAGGTGTGTGACCTGTAACACTAACTAGGCTTGCAAGACTTGGGCATGAAAACAAATGTAAACACACTGTCAGATGGCCTCAAATGGGATGCCCGGGCCAAAGTGTGTTAAATGCATTACATAAAGCTTTAAAACGTGTATTTGGTAGAAAAGCAAAATCACAATACGCAGATGAGCGTGACCTGTAACACTAACTAGGTTTGCAAAACTTGGGCATAAAACCAAATGCAAACCCACTGTCGGATGGCCTCAAATGGGATGCCCCTGGTCAAAGTGAGTTAAATGCACTACAGCAAGCTTTACAATGTGGTTTTGGTAGAAAAGCACGAGCAGTATACGCAGGTGCTTTTGCCAAAAACAAATGCAAAAACACTGTCAGATGGCCTTAAATGGGATGCCCCTGGTCAGAGTGAGTTAAATGCACTACAACAAGCTTTAAAACGTGGATTTGGTAGAAAAGCAAGAGCACTATAGGCAGGTGTGTGTGACTTGTAACACTAACTAGGCTTGCAGGACCTGGGCAAAGAACCAAATGCAAACACACTGTCAGATGGCCGCAAATGGGATGCCATTGTTCAGATTGAGTTAAATGCACTACAGCAAGATTTAAAAAGTGTTTTTGGTAGAAAAGCAAAAGCATTGTAAGCAGTTGCTCCTGCTGATACCAAATGCAAACACACTGTCAGGTAGCCTGAAATGGGATTCCCCTGGTCAGAGTGAGTTAAATACATTACAACAAGCTTTAAACGTGGTTTTGGTAGAAAAGCAAGAGCACTGTAGGCAGGTGCTCTTGCCAAAACCAAATGCACGGGGGAAGATAGTGGGCGCCATCTTTCTTCTTCTACTCGGCAGCAGATAAGTAATGCCCCAGCGGTTTCCGGGTTCCGCACGTCCATGTGGACGTACGTGTAAGCGAACGCATAGGTGCCACACGCCGGCTAACTTATTTCTCTTTGAGAGTCCCATCAAAATGGCACCAAAAAAAAACAGCAGGAAAAACTGGCATGGAGACAATGGGGAAGAAGGCAGCCAAGCTGCAGGAGCATGCAGAAGGGCCACAAACCAGGTCTCAACAGCCCAAAGCAAAGTTACGGGCTACTACCAAGGCTCCGCCAAAGCCAACTACCAGCTATGGGAAAATAAGGAGGCGGCAGCAGGTAAAGGAAAGACACAGGCCCCAAAGCCTACAACCTCTACTGGCCAAAAAACGGGTAAGAGGGTACGAAGCCCCACCCCACCCTGCCCCACACTAGGGTTGATTCAGAGCCCCTTTCTCATCATTTTTTACGTGAAATGTCTGTTCTCTGCCATTTTTCCACCTCATCTGATTCAGCAAAGTCTTTTTTTCTGTAAGAATTTTTATGTGAAATGTTTTCTTTTTTGTGTGATTTTTTGTTTTGAGAAAGGGGCTCTGACTCAACCCTACTGTCAGATGGCGTTAAATGGGATGCCCCTTGTCAGAGTGAGATAAATGCACTACAGCAAGCTTTAAAACATGGTTTCGGTAGAAAAGCAAGAGCACTATAGGCATGTGCTCTTGCTAAAAACAAATGCTAACACACTGTCAGATGGCCTTACATGGGATGCCCCTGGTCAGAGTTAAATGCACTAAAGCAATCTTTAAAACATGGTTTTAGGAAAGCAAGAGCACTATAGGTAGGTGTGTGACCTGTAACACTAATTAGGCTTGCAAGACCTGGGCATAAAACCAAATGCAAATACACTGTCAGGTGGCTTTAAATGAGATGCACCTGGTCAGATTGTGTTAAATGCACTACAGCAATCTTTAAAACATGGTTTTGGTAGAAAAGCAAGAGCACTATAGGCAGGTGGGTGTGAAGCCATAAGTAGGCTTGCAAGACCTGGGCATAAAACCAAATACAAACACACGATCACTCTGTCTCCTCTCTCTTTTCCGCCCTGTCTCTTTCTTTTACTGTCTTTTTCTCTCCCTGGCTCTATCTGTCCCTGACCCGTTCTCACCACAATACACCGCTGAAATGAGCACCCGCAAGATGGCTGCTGCTTATATAGGCGGTGAAATCATCGGGGGGCTGGCTGCTGATAGGCTGCATGTGATGTCTTCCCAGGATTCTTTTCCCCATGGGACATGTCCTGACATGTGGATCCACCATTTTAGATGGCCTGGACTGTACTAAATGGAGTTTTAGAAAGCAATTAGCGCGATTCAGAATTACATTTTTCCTGAAATTGATAACAAATTCGGATTTGTCAGATTCGATTCGGTTGATATTGGCAACGTAAACCAAGAAGAGAGTGAAAGTGAGCCCTGTGCACACACAACACTGCTGCTGGCCATGTGTAAGGTTGAGTGAGCTCCCTCACCTCAGCAGTAGCCATAGCATCAGTGTCCTCTTCTTCCTGTATATCCAGGTGTACAGTTACCAGTAGCAACAGATTGGAGGTAGTGAGAACTGCTTCCAGAAAAATACATTTTTAAGCTGAACAAAACCGAAGATTTTAACTACCTTGGGGTCAGTTCATTGCGCTGGGGGTATTTCAGTTTGGGTTGCCTGCCCCGCTTTGTAAACTGGTAAACAGATACCCCCCACTCATCTTTTCCTGGCCCATGTGCAGGCTCTCGTCCAATCAGAGCCGTTTGGTGGGCATATTTATTGCTTGGCAAACGCCTCGGTTTACCATGCTCAGCACCCCCTCCGAGTTTAAAAGATTTTGGCTATCCTAGGGTTTGGTCCTTTCCCCCGGGGCATCCCAATCGGGGTGTGAAACCTCCTAGTTCGCCGATACCAACTCGCCTCTTCCCGGTCCTATGGCGCATGTGTGGCCGATTGTCCAATCAGTTCATTCGGAGCCAATGACATCACGTCGTCTAAGCCTGCGTCTATGGCCAGAAACTCCAAGCACGCTGGCGGCTAATCACAAATGGCTGGTGCGGGCACGCGCCTTGCTATATGGATAGCGGGGATGTGGCTGTGGCTCGCGCATGCCCCGTTGGATCAGAAACAAGGTAAGTGTATGGGGCGACCTAGGGTGTTTCACACAGTGGGGTATCCCGATTTCCGATGTCCCGAGCGGCGGGAATTGATCTGGGATACACTAAACAACACTAAATAGCACCCAGCCAGGATATTGAATTTCAACACAATAGCTAGGTATCTTCACCAGTTTCACTTAGGGGGTAGATTAGGTTAGTTTGGTGTCCATGTGGACCAGGGCTCTCCATGGCACAAAGCTGTGAGCAGTCATTTATGTAGTGTGTGTTCACGGAAATTCCATGTGTGCATTAGCATGCAAAGATAGCACACGAGGGCCACTATTTGCACCATTACTATCTAAGCTGATTGGCTGAAAGCCCTCACATGCACCTTAGGGGCATCTCACACACAGGGGCATCCCAAAATGGAACAAACCTCAGGAGGAGCAGAAAAAGGGGGCAAGCCAACTGTATGTGAAAGGCCTGTTTACTTGCCTCGATCTATGCTCCCACAGATGATGGATGAGCTTTCATCCAATCAGAAATGACAACTTTGAATATTCCTGACTTTCTGAAAGGAAGTTCTGAATGGAAACGATTGTCTGGCACCTCCGGCTGGCCGCTCTCCTCTGCTGCAGGCACCGGCCAACAGAAATTCAGATAAGCTAGAAGGGGATGCGAAACCAAGAAAGGGGGTACCAGGGATGTTTCCAGAGGCCTATGCATGTGACATGGTATTGATTCCTCAGCAGACTATACGGGTGATCCCAAATCAGGATTCCCCGGAGTCATAGACTCTTTTAGGCTCTACAGCCGGGTTACTAGGATTTTGGTCCCCTTTAAATAAGTAGAGACCTTCTCCAATGTTTATTAAAGACCTGTGTTTTAAAAAAAATGTTCTAACTCAACAAACAAAAAAATGCGAAGGAATTTATTGACCTGATTAGATTTTGTGATGGATCAGTTCTACAGAAGCGGTGCAGAATTTTAACAGAGAATAGTTTTTTTTGTAATAACAGGAGCCAATGCGCCTATTTTAAAGCGGAACTTCAGTCACCAAGTAATCCCCGGCCTTCCACGCTACCCTGGTGCTGAGGCAGGATGGGGGTTACAAAGAATAAAACCATTTACCAGGGCTGGCGCCAGCACAGGGCAGGCCTGGGCAATTGCCAGGGCCCCTGGCATCTTAAGGGGCCCACTCAGGCTCACACTTAGACGTTGTATTATTTTACAGTGGACCCTAACCACCGAATGCCAGTTGTTGTGTGCGGACCGGCTCATGGCTGGCCTCAACAACAGAGGATGACCAGAAACTACTTTGGGGCCCACTAAGGCTCTCTTGCCCAAGGGCCCCCACAAACCTGGAGCCGGCCCTGCCCTTTACCTTATCCTCGGGCCATACTGCGCCCCTGGTCTCTGTGCAGCGGCCGCCGCGATCAGGGCCGGCGTCAGCACCCGGCAAGCCCGGTCAGCTGCCAAGGGACCCACCCATCAGGGGGCCCACTGACAGCTGGCACAATGTGGTTAAATAACTGCACACACTTCTTTTCTCTGTCTCTCTACTCCATCCATCCCCGTGTCCTCAGCTCTGCCCCACTGGTTGTATGTCACCTCTGCCTCATCCATCCCTATCCCCTGAGCCCTGACCCATCCATCCCTATCCCCTGAGCTCTGACCCACCCATCCCTATCCCCCAAACCCTGACCCATCCATCTCTATCCCCTGAGCCCTGACCCATCCATCCCTATCCCCTGAGCCCTGACCCATCCATCCCTATCCCCTGAGCCCTGACCCATCCATCCCTATCCCCTGAGCTCTGACCCACCCATCCCTATCCCCCAAACCCTGACCCATCCATCTCTATCCCCTGAGCCCTGACCCATCCATCCCTATCCCCTGAGCCCTGACCCATTCATCCCTATCCCCTGAGCCCTGACCCATCCATCCCTATCCCCTGAGCCCTGACCCATCCATCCCTATCCCCTGAGCCCTGACCCATTCATCCCTATCCCCCGAGCCCTGACCCATTCATCCCTATCCCCTGAGCCCTGACCCATTCATCTCTATACCCTGAGCCCTGACCCATTCATCCCTATCCCCCGAGCCCTGACCCATTCATCCCTATCCCCTGAGCCCTGACCCATTCATCCCTATCCCCTGAGCCCTGACCCATCTTCCCCTATCCACTCAGCCTTGCCCCATCCATCCCTATCCCTTGAGCTCTGACCCATCCATCCCTATCCCCTGAGCCCTGACCCATTCATCCCTATCCCCCGAGCCCTGACCCATTCATCCCTATCCCCTGAGCCCTGACCCATTCATCTCTATACCCTGAGCCCTGACCCATTCATCCCTATCCCCCGAGCCCAGACCCATCCATCCCTATCCCCCGAGCCCTGACCCATTCATCCCTATCCCCTGAGCCCTGACCCATTCATCCCTATCCCCTGAGCCCTGACCCATCTTCCCCTATCCACTCAGCCTTGCCCCATCCATCCCTATCCCTTGAGCCCTGACCCATTCATCCCTATCCCCCGAGCCCTGACCCATTCATCCCTATCCCCTGAGCCCTGACCCATTCATCCCTATCCCCCGAGCCCTGACCCATTCATCCCTATCCCCCGAGCCCTAACCCATTCATCCCTATCCCCTGAGCCCTGACCCATTCATCCCTATCCCCTGAGCCCTGACCCATCTTCCCCTATCCACTCAGCCTTGCCCCATCCATCCCTATCCCTTGAGCCCTGACCCATTCATCCCTATCCCCCGAGCTCTGACCCATCTTTCCCTATCCCCCGAGCCCTGACCCATATTTCCCTATCCCCCGAGCCCTGACCCATCCATCCCTATCCCCCGAGCCCTGACCCATACATCCCTATCCCCCGAGCCCTGACCCATACATCCCTATCCCCCGAGCCCTGACCCATTCATCCCTATCCCCCGAGCCCTGACCCATACATCCCTATCCCCTGAGCCCTGACCCATACATCCCTATCCCCTGAGCCCTGACCCATTCATCCCTATCCACTGAGCCCTGACCCATCCATCCCTATCCCCTGAGCCCTGACCCATCCATCCCTATCCCCTGAACCCTGACCCATTAATCCTTATCCCCTGAGCCCTGACCCATTCATCCCTATCCCCTGAGCTCTGACCCATTCATCCCTATCCACTGAGCCCTGACCCATTCATCCCTATCCCCTGAGCCCTGACCCATCCATCTATATCCCCTGAGCCCTGACCCATTCATCCCTATCCCCTGAGCCCTGACCCATCCATCTATATCCCCTGAGCCCTGACCCATTCATCCCTATCCCCTGAGCCCTGACCCATCCATCTATATCCCCTGAGCCCTGACCCATTCATCCCTATCCCCTGAGCCCTGACCCATCCATCTATATCCCCTGAGCCCTGACCCATCCATCCCTATCCCCTGAACCCTGACCCATTCATCCCTATCCACTGAGCCCTTACCCATTCATCTCTATCCCGTGAACCCTGACCTATCTATCCTTGTTCTCTTAGCTCTGTCCCATTCATCTATGTTCCCTTAGCCTCCCTCTTCCTCAATACTTCCCCATTTATGTGGGGCCAAACTAAAAAATAGCTCCAATAGGGGGTGGGAGGGCAAGCAGCCCTTCTTAATTTTGGCCATACATTATATAGACCCCTGACCTGCGACTATCCACCGCAAAGGGGCCCACTGAGACCATGCCGCCCGAGGGCCCACATAAGCCTGGAACCGGCCCTGGCCGCAATATATGCAAAGCCGCATTCCCAGGGTCTGCGAGTGCTCCTGCCACCCAATCATTGGATAAGGTAAGTTTTTTTTTTACTTGATTCGGCTTTAATTATATATATTCCCCTCGATTCAAAGAGCAAAAGTTAATTGATTTCGTATCGAGAATCGTAAGTTTGGGTGGGTGTTTGTCATTTTTTCTTGTTTTTTTGGCCATTTCGTATTCGCACGATCGTTCGCGCATAGACGTATATGAACATACGCATTTCGTACGAGAATCGTATAATTTGCGTTAGTTCGTGTGTTTTTCCCGTCCAAATCGTATTATTTGCGTCCGATCCTATTTTTTACGTCCTTCACATGGGCTTGCGCCCAATTCAGAGAGGTGATTGCTAATTGTTTTGAAGCCCATTAAAGAGCTGCTTTACGAAATGTTTGCCGGCAGCTATTTGGCCTCGGGAGTAGGATGGAGCGGAGCGAGTTTGTGGCACATCAAGGGCTTATGCTTTTTGGCATTGAGTTGATCGAGATGTCTGAGAGCAGATTGCCCCTGCGTCGTCGCATGAACATCGATAGCATGAATGATGTTGAGCTGTTCGAGCTGACCAGGCTTAATCGCGCTTCCCTCCATAAATTATATAGTGAGCTGCGGCCATGGTTAGCCCGCACCACAAGGAAGGGGCATGCAATTTCAGGTATGACCAAGATGCTTGGCTGCCTGCAATTTTTGGCGAACGGCTCGTTCCAGAGGCTGGGTGCCCTCTCTGTGGGGATGTCACAGCCTACGCTGAGCCGCGCACTGTCTAAATTTTTGGAAGGCATGGCTGCCATAACTCAAAAATATATTTTTTTTCCAGATGATATGGCAGCCAGAAACGCCATTAAGCTTGGTTTTTATAATGTGGCCGACATGCCCAACGTTATTGGTGCAATTGACTGCACACATGTGGCACTCGTACCTAGGGCAGCCGACGAGTATATATATAGGTATTGAGATTGGTTATTATGTTGCCCAACGTGTCATGTAACCTGTTTTCCTTTGCGGCAGCATATTTGTTTATCCCTCATTTGTGTAGCTGCTTTATCTCGGCTTTTCATTAGTCTTTCCCAATAGAGTGCAGACATGTTTTGTGGTTAATTTATTAGTTTGGGTCAAATATCAATTACCCTTTTTGTATGTTTTTTCCTTAAGGAATCGTAAAATGGGACACTCACTTAGGCCCTTATTCATCAAGCGATAGCGCCAGGTAGTGTCTGACGAGCGCCAGGTAGCGGCAGCTAACGGCGCCTACCGACTCAAGTACGCCCGGCGGCGGTCACAATGACGCATTTATCAAGCTAAATGAGGCTAGCGCCGGCGAGAGCGACGGCTAGCGCGGCATTCATCATGAAGCCGGCTGGACCGAACAGCGCCGCTGCAAATTCCTTCACAGCGACACGTATTACCTGGCGCTACCTGCCGCTCTCCCATACATTTCAATGGCAGACGCTGCAATGATTGTTCTTAGTGGTTTTGGGGTTTTTTGCTTTTGGACAAAATTCAACACATGTTTATATTGATATGTTTTATGAATCTAGCTGGTTATTTATCTTTTTTTTTTTTTTTTTTTTTTTTTCACAATGTAATGTTGTGAGTGACATGGGAATTGCATCTCCTCCACCCAAACTCATTGGCCTCAAAAGCGCTGGTTTTCCACACAAACGGGGCTTGTAAAGCTATTTTGTAGCCTGTCAGGTTGGGCGGTCACGTTCGCTCTTCGAAATTGTCAGCGCCCAAGCTATTCGGCAGCCCTGTCCTTGATGAATCTGTGTTGGTCAGTGTTTGTGCAGTCGCTGTTTTAATTCGCTATGTGGCGGCGCGAGCGTCGCTGTGCCTCGCTGCGCTGCGTTGTGCGGCGCTGTGCTGTTCATACATGTGCCCTTCTGCCATTTGCAAGGAATTCACTTCCCGCGACCCCAGTCGTTGTTAATGAATACACTGTAGTTGTGAGCGTGCCTGGCCACATATTGCAGGATTAACATTCAGTCGTACCAGCTCATAACAACCCGTTATGCATTCTCATGTGTGCCACATTTTCAGGTAGTTGTCTAGTTTGATTGTGTGATGACTTTGTGAAGGAATAAGATTTGTATATTTAAGCACAACGGTGTATGCTTTAGAAGGACCTATGCATTCCAGTATGTAGAACCCCCTGCTAAATCAAGCTAATAATTTGTGGCGCCGTGGGCCCTAGCTTGTTTTTCAGCGTCATTTTAATGTTTTTCCGCCACTTAGCTTGCACATAGCTGATATTAGCTTGTCCCTGCTGCGCGCATGTTTTTTTTTTCAATTTGGAAGCACAGTTGCTTGCGTCATATCCGGTTCCGGGATCCTCCTTTGCGTTTCAACGCCACCTTAAGGTCAAACTGTCTTGCGCTTATGCCAATAGCTTGTTTTTCAGCGTCATTTTAATGTTTTTCCGCCACTTAGCTTGCACATAGCTGATATTAGCTTGTCCCTGCTGCGCGCATGTTTTTTTTTTTATTTTGGAAGCACAGTTGCTTGCGTCATATCCGGTTCCGGGATCCTCCTTTGCGTTTCAACGCCACCTTAAGGTAAAACTGTCTTGCGCTTATGCCAATAGCTTGTTTTTCAGCGTCATTTTAATGTTTTTCCGCCACTTAGCTTGCACATAGCTGATATTAGCTTGTTGCTGGGGCGCGGTGCGTATTTTTGTTTTGTTTTGTTTTTTATGTCTCATGTCGCTAGCGTCATTTCCGGTTCCTGTTTCCTCCTTAGCGTTTCCAATATGGCTCCCAAACGGCGAGTAATGCGCCTCCCCAGCTCCTCCTCAGATTCCGGCCCCACCACCCCTCACCCACATCCCCCACCTACCTCACCTTCCCCAAATACCACCCCTCCCACCCATTCCCCTCCTGTGCCCCAAAAACAAAGGCGCACCCGGGTGGATAGCCGGGTCAATGGCCAGGTTGTTAAAGTGAGTATTTTAGTTTTGTTTTTTTAGTTTAAAAATGTATAAACACACAGGGTGGATAGGGGCTGAATTTTTATTGTTTTTAGTCCAAAATTTTACACTCCACATGGGGCATCCCCATTGTGGATGTCCTGCTTGGATGCCCCCCCCCCCCCCCTGGAGGGCCCCAAAAATTATCTCTGGCCCGTCCCATCTGTGCATGCGTGAGTTGCGGATGCCTATTGCGCTTACCTCTAGCAGGGTGTACCCCTGCGCCATACATATTTTCAATTGGTGTGCAGGCGCACTCCCTGTTAGAGTCAAACGCCACATGCGTACTTTGCCGTGCAGATGCAGCTGAGCTGGTATGCACCTCCCAAGGCCCTTGGTTGCGCATACCACACCGGCGTGGACCGCTGTGTTTGGCTTGCGGAGTGACGTGGGAGTGTCCTCAGCTGTGTATTTGGGCCCTTCAAAGGGGGTTGCAGACAGTGGGCCACCCACAATAGTTGTGGCCCAAAAAAGTGCACACAAACCCAGACTAATGTAAATCCTGGGTGTGGTTCCACTTTGATCTTGTCTCTGTATAACTGTTTATGACATTGTTCTGAGGTCATGTTTTGTTTTTTTTTTTTTTTTTTTTTTTACTTTTTTCATAGGACTTCTGCCTGGCCGAATACGACTATGCCCGAGGAGCAAAAAAACGCCTTGCCATGGAGGTGAAGGCCACTGTGTCCCGGCGCTTCAAGACCGACCTGACCATCCGGGCGATCCAACAGAAATGGTCAGATTTTAAGCGCCGGGACCCAGAAGGCGTGTACCGCCTATATGATGCCTACGCATCAGGTAAGTTAAAGCTTATGTTCTTTTTGGCCTTTGTGCAGAATCATCTGCTAAGCTGTGTCCTTTTTTGCTCTTTATATTAATTATTTGCTTTCACCCCCTCCACACAGATAAGCGTCCTCCCCTGGGGAAACGTGGGAAGGGATTCCTCCCCCGAACCAGGCAGGCGGACTCGGGGGAGTCATCGGGGGAGGGTCCCTCCCGCGGGTCCTATTTAGAGGACCCAGGGGAGGAAGGGGATGACGCCCCAGAGGAGTGTGCTGCTGGGGGGCAGGCTGGATCAAGCCTCAGCTCCTCACACTCTGAGGCTGAGGACTCTCACCAGGCAAGGGGCCACTCTCAAGCAGGGAGTGAGAGGGAGGAGGGTGGCCCTTTGCCTGGTGGATCTTCTGAGCAGAGTGTAAGGAGCCGAGGCTCCCCGCCTCCTCCTCAGAGCCCTCCCTGGGCTTCAAGTGGCGCTTCATCCCCTGGTGAGTTTACATGTTTTAATTGTTAGTCTGTGCCAGGTTTCATCTGACCATTTGTGCTTAGCCCTTGCAATTCCTCTGTAATTTGCAGGGCATCATATAGGCGGCACCTCCATGGATTTTTGGCGTCAAATCCTCCTCGGGCATAGTCGTGGTAAGTGTATGTTTTAAGCTAGTTCATTTTGGACTTTATGTCATTCCTTAAAGTGGACCCACAAACCTTGCTGATATTGTTTGGATTATGGCGCCTTGCCTGCCAAATCACATCCCTCACCCAGGGCCCCCCCCCAACCAAACACCACAAACTACTTCCCTCTTTGGGGGTGGCAGAAGCCATTGTCCCTGCCTCCTGTGTGGCACTCGAGATGTGTGTGCGCCTGCGCTCTGTTTCCTACTGGCATGCGTGTGCGCACACACTGGCGGAGTGATGTGCGGAAGGCAGGGGCGGTGGCGGACTAAAATTGTGTTGCTCTGCCAAAGTAGACTACTACACTGAATAATCACAATCCTGTGTCTTGGTACACTTTTAACAGACACGTTTCCTGGTCCATTGTCTAAGCTGGTTTGCTAATGTACATTAACATCACAAACCACACTACAGTGCTAGCCAACTGGAAACCACCCCTATGTTTCTGGCCACACCATGATGTGTGCTAGCAAAAGTTAATTTACGTGAAGTAGTTAGGGCAAACACATGTTGCACACTGGTAACATTATCCATTAAATTGGTAATGAGTCATTTACATTGCAATGTAAAGGTTAGTGCCAGATTGGCAAAATGGATACATGTGGCAACCATAAACACTTCACATTAACTAATGGGCCCGGAATATAGCAAATATCGTTTAACATGTATGTAAAGAAGTGTTTGTTTTTGGAGCTAAGACTCAATAACCAGATTGATGTCCAAACTTCGGGTGTCATAGCTCCACTAAATGTTGTTTGGTATTTTGTTTTTTTATGGACAGATGTTGCTACGCAGACGGAGGCAGAATTCCTCCTCCCCACACCAGCTCCAGGGACGGCCAGCAGCATGGGCCACCGCCACAGCTGCGATGGTGAGTACATCCAAATTAATATGGGTAAATACTTTGTAAACATTTCTCTTCTAGTTACATTTGTAGAAATGTGAAATTGACCAATGTGTGAATATCACACACATCTAGGTTAAATGTGTTTGGTCAATAATCCAACATGCCAGTCACCATCCTTGATAGTTGCCTCACATTCTTGTTACGGACACATACGGACTATTTGTGGCGTATAGACAACCAAATGGGGCTGATTAGGTGTTTACCAATAACATTATAGGGCAAACTTCCCTCTTCCTTAGGCACTGATGTTTGGCTTGGACTAAAGACATAAATGTCCTTACTTGCCCATAAACATTATTACCTTTGCAAGAGTGAACCTGGCCCAACATCAAGGCTGTTTAATGTGCATTAAACATTTAATTTGCCAACAACTAACAACTAACACCCCGCAGAATATACGATAAGTGCAGGTACCACGGGTCCACCCCACCAAGCAAACCCCTAATTATGGGAAATTATCTTCCGCTGGCTCCTGCGCAACACTCCAGACGTGCATTTTTCCCCCCTGGGCCTCTGTGAATGGCCGCCGGGTCCCCATGAGCAGCCAGAGAGTGACATGCGTGAAGAGGGGGTGGAAGAGGAGTGTACATTCCTGTTCCCTGCATAGACGTTAGCGTGCCTTCTTTGTGCCAAGCACGTTGGAGCATGGAGAGGTGAGTGGCTATGGATTACTGTGTGTATACACACATCAGGGGAAATACAGATCTGTGAGAAACAACAAAGTGGGCCAAAACCCAGGATAAACTATATTGTGGGTGTTGGTCCACTTTAAGAGTAAAGGTATGTGGTCCTAACATGTTTTCAAGTCAATATTAAAACTTAATTTTAAAATGTTAGGGGCACATTGTTCACCAATGTTAATGTGAGTGTTAGCAAGTTAGAAACACTGACATTACATTGCTACATCTGTGTATGTTGAGTTTCCAAACAAATTCTAATATATTATTTTTTATCACATCTCTACAGCTTGTATACGCCAGCATCGCAGACTGTGGCGGGCCTTCCGACAGATGAAAGGGATGCTGCTGGCCATGAAGAGGCGTCGGAGACGTTAGGGTGGGGGGGATGGCTGCCCTGGCCATGTTTTCCTGGCTTTGTTGGCCTATGTTGCCCGTGTTGGGCCAATTTCTATAAAGACATTTATCTTTACCAAGAACTGTGTTGTTCCTTGACCAGCATAGGTTTCGATTCCCCAAAACCATTATGTCTAAAATTAGGCTGCCATTTTGAGCCAGTACATGTTTACACCATAGTAAGCAATGTTAACTAATGTGGCACATAAATGGTGGCATAATATTAGAGATGATTGAGCAAATCAGCCCTGACTGTGTATTTAGCTTTCACATGTATGGATAAACACAAATTAGAGGTGGTTTTCCAAAATATATTTACATAAATCATAAGAAAAAGGTATACAAATTAATATTCTTGGCTGGGTGGCCGGGGAGGTTGGGAGTCATTGCTAGGGGCGGTGTTGGGGGACAACAGTGCAGTAAAAAATATAGACTGCTGTTGTATGAGCTGTTGTATCAACAACAAAGTTTGGTCCTGCCGCTGTATTGCCTCTGCCTGGCGCTGTATTGCTTCTTCCTGGCGCTGTACAGATTGCTCGATAACATTGGCAAGGCGACCAAGGTCCTGGTTCTGTTGTAGGTTTTGCCTTAACTGGTCCACCTGGCGCTGCAGGCCCTCATTTTGTTGCTGACACATCAGCACCTGATTTTCCAACGCCGCAATGCGCTCATTAGTTCCATCACGCGGCTGTTGGCGACTGTAGTCCTCCAGCATCCGGACCCCTAGTGTGTAGAAATCGGCACTGGTTGGTGCCACACCTCCTCTTGCTGTGGTTGGAGGCTAAAAAAATAGTAAACCACATTTTAGTCAAACGGAACAAATGCAGTTATGCCCCTCCCAAAAGTTACCATAAACACTCACTAGACAACTTACCCTTGTCTGAGCCTCTGAAGCTTGGCCACATGGGACTTGGGAAGAGGTCCCAGCTTGGGGTTCTGGTTCCGCCTCCTGCCAAAACAACAATGAAATGAAATGTTACATGTTGCTTCTTCCACTACCCACGAATATGCCAATGGGTTTAGAGGTCGTCTACATCAGCCATGTTACCTGCGTGTCCTCCAGCCCAGGTAGGCTCGAGGTATCGCTGCCAGAGAGTCGCGAATCAACATCAGAGATGTCGGGCAAGTTGGCAAATGCTAAACAGGAAAATCAGGTTAGTAGGTCTGTGGGCCAAACTCTAATGTAACCTGGTTAGGCTATCGAGGCCATACCTCTAAAAAGTTAAAAAATACACAGTAGACCAAAGGTCTTGGTTAAACTCAGATTGTTAACATGTATGTTACAGGACTAAGACGCACTAATTTCTGCAAATCTCATCATAAACATTGCTTAAATTAAACATACCCGCAATATCCCAGATGTCTGGAGTGGGGTCCTCACTCGAGATTGGACCTTGAAAATAGATGTGGACACACAAGTTGCCAGAAGCAAGTGGCACAACATTAGAGCCAAAATACATACTAGAGCAAGGCAAAACCACTTACCCTCATCTCTGGCAGCTGGAACTTGAGGGGCCCTTTCTGGACAGCCACTTCCGATATTCGGGTCAACTAAAAAAAAAAAAAAATGTGTCTAAAGATTCTGCAAACTACTACAGGGAATGTTTTCCTAAAAATATGTCCGCAAATATACATTGCTATCACTAAAATAACTAATAGACTGACCCTGGGGAGGCAACCAGCACTCCCAAGAGGCATCTTCAAGTTTACCAAGCAAACATGTAGCTTAGTAGACTAACCAAATTGAACCAGTGTAACCTAAACAGCAGAAAGGATACATTATGTATTGCTCTACACACCAACAGGGTCCTGTTGACCGGCAACATCGGAAGTGGGGTCCAAAGATGAACCAGTCACTTGGCCTACAAAGAAAAAAGACAAATGAGACACATGCACTTGAGTCAAAGTGGATCAAGCAAGGTGAACACATGCACTTACCGACATCCAAAGAGTAGGTGGGATCCGGAGGAGATGCTGGGGCCAAGGGCATGGGAGCTAGGGCAAAATAAAACCAACATTGAGCCATAGCTAATGTGCGTGCCAAAATACAACATGCATTAAGGTGTGTGAGCAGCTCTTTCACTAATATTGACTAATCAAGCCAAGTGTGGCTCACACATTGATATGCCGATATATGGCTACACATCTCTGGCATCCTACATATCTACACATGTTAGGGCCTTGTTAGTTACTGACTGTGAGTGTTACAGTGGGCGTGCAATTAGGGCGCACCCACATATTATTAATAGTCAACAGGGCAAACCTTTATTGCTTGAGCTGCTCCCACACCCATTTGTTTTTCAAAAAACCAGCAAACAAATAATGGGTAAATACCTTCAATGGCAGACTGGGGTAGCCTTGAGGTTGCTGGAAGGGCAGGAGCTTGGTTGTCCGGAGCCACATCCCGGACAGCAGCATGTGCACCTATGCATAAAGCAACAGACAGAAAAGTTACAAATGTTTTAGCTATAATGTAATACTTCACAGGTCCTACAGTTAGTTGGTCAGAATGTAAAAATGCTAATCACATACATTAACATTAGGTTATAGTAAAAGCCATAAAATATGTACCTTCAGCCCAACCGGTGGTGTCATCCCCAGGATCCACACCCTGCAGCCGAGCCAGTGGGATTTTGGCCTTCAGCATCTCCTCATACGGCCTGTAGGTACTCTTTGGAGCCTGGATGAACCCACTGTCCACATCAAGATCGTGATTCATCTTTTTCATAAGGGCCCCTCGCAAAGTGTAGAAGCGTTTCCTGCAGGATGGGCCACTACGTGGGTGTTGAGCTGTGCTACTAAGCTCCACACCAATGGCATCCCACAGTTTGCTTCTTTCTTGTTTGCCTATGGACTTGCTTTGGGAGCCAAATATCAGCTCCCATTTCGCAAGTGTCAGGCGCACAAGATGATTATTCTCAGCCAAATTAAATTCAGGCTCCCTCTTGGCACCTGGGCGCTTAGCCTGGGGTGCTGCCCCACCTTCAGGCTGTGCCCTTTTCCGTAAGGGAGGTCTGCGCACAGCACCCACCAAACTCCTACTCGGGCCTGCTGTGGCCGGCAGATGTCCTGTATTTGGCTCCATCCTGTAGCTGCACACACACACAAATCAACACCCCACAAGCACGCATGCACACTACAGAATGGCATCGCAATCTCTTAGGCTTGGGCAGGTTTTATGTGCTCTAACAGCCAATCCAAAAACAGCCCACTTAATTGATTCACACATACAGCCCAGTTCCTTCTAGGCACACCTCCACTGCACTGACAGAAGCATGTGTGTTAGCCAATTAACTCATTACAGACCTCAATCAACAAACAACACACACCCAAATCCAACAATGGACTGATGTATCTGCAACCCTTGTGACATGTGCTTAGCCTAACGGCTATTTAAAAAAACAACAGCTTCACTTTCATTGGTCCCCACCTGATTTTTGGCCCATGTCCGTTAATGCACGCACGTTACGGCTCAAGTACGCTAGTAGCGCTACTAGCGTGCGCGTGCGCACTCTGTTTTACGCACACCTGGGTCGGCTAATTGGCGCCCGGAAATAGCAGAGCGACGCAAAAGGCGGCAAAGCGGACCTGTCACTTTTGAAAATGAAGTATAAAAGGAAGGAATGAACTAGGTTCTGCTATTCTTACACTGTGGCAAAGGCTGTGGTGTGGTGCTGTGCTCGCTTCCCTTAGCTCATTTGAGCCTCTGTCTGGTTTCTGTCCTCACTCTCTGTGGCTTGTTGGGTGATTTCTGACATCAGTGCTGTTTCTTTAGGAGCTTGGTTTGGGTGGCATCTGCAAATATTGTGTAGCATACAGCAAGTGAGGCTTGATTTTGGGGCCTTTTGTGGGCTGTGCAGCAACTCCCCTCTTGGTTGTGCTTAACTTAGAAAGCTGGTTTTCAGCAGGCTGGTGGTTTGGACCACTATAGTTCTGGTTTTGTGGTGAGCTGCATTGTAGCGGGTGTGTGTGTAGTGTGATTGTTTGTGTGTGTGTTGTGTGTTAGTGTTTTTTTTTGTTTATTTTTGTTTTTGTATATATCTTTAGTGTGTGTGATGGATAAGAGGGTGATGTATGGTGTCTGGGTGGATGGATGTATGTGTATGCTGAAAGAGCAGGAGGAAAGGGAGCGGGGTGTTGTGAGGCTTAGGGCACCCCGCTCCTTTGCAATCCGCCTTTCAGTATGGGACTTAAGTGACGAGCAGATCAGGAGCCGCTTCCGTCTGAATCGTGCTGCACTACAGTCCCTATATGATCAGATTAAGACCAAAATCGAGCCATCCACCAAACGCACTCACTCCATTCCAGGCATAGTACGCCTGTGTGCCACTCTTAATGTGTTGGCACGAGGGACCTTCCAGGCAACCTCAGCCCTCCTCAGCGGGATAAGCCAGGCTACTATGAGCCGCATCCTAATCCAGGTAGTTCTGGCAATTTGTGATTTAATCCCAATTTACATCAAGTTTCCTGAGGAGGAGGAAGAGGTTGCCAAAATAAAACATGCTTTCTATCTGATGGGAGGGATCCCGAATGTGCTAGGGTGCGTTGATGGTACACATATCCCTTTCCGCCCTCCCCGTGCACAGGAGCTGTCCTACAGAAACAGGAAGCAGTTCCATTCATTTAATATCATGGTGGTCTGTGACCATGAGATGAAGCTGCGGGCGGTGAGATCGGGGTTCCCCGGCTCATGCCACGATTCTTACGTCTTGCAGCGGACAGTCCTGTGCCGGAAGTTTGATAACAACGAAATGCCAGCTGGCTGGCTACTGGGTAATAAATTAACCATGTCTATGTATTTTGCTAATATGTGGCCTAGTAAGGCAATTTTAAACAAACTACCACCCAAAAACATGTACTAGTACTAATTGCTGTCTCTCTCCTTGTGTTTTTTCTACAGCGGACAAGGGATATGGGCAGAGAACGTGGGTCATGACTCCGGTCAGGAACCCACGGACCTCTGCCCATGAACGCTACAATGCAGCGCATCGCAAGACCAGAAGCATTGTGGAAAGAACCATCGGCCTGCTGAAAGCACGCTTTCTCTGTTTGGCACGGCCAGGAGGAGAGATGCTCTACAGCCCACAGAAGGTTTCCAAAATCATCCTTGCCTGCTGTGTGTTACACAATATCTGTATATGTCACCGAATCCAAGCCCCCGAGGAGACAGCACTGGTGCCAGAAATCCCCAACCTGCCCGCAGATAGAAGTGAGGACACCCAGACTGGCGATGAGCTAAGGGAAAGGCTGATCACTTCTTATTTTGCGGTAAGCTAACTACCCTTCACTCTAATGCAAGTACTGCACTCCTGTTTAAATGTCTTTGACCTCCCATCCAAAAGAGCAACCAAACGCACTAAGGGGGGGTTTAAGATGACCCAAACCACTCTAAGGGGGGTTTAAGATGACCCAAACCACTCTAAGGGGGGTGTAATATGACCCAAACCACTCTAAGGGGGGTGTAATATGACCCAAACCACTCTAAGGGGGGTGTAATATGACCCAAACCACTCTAAGGGGGGTGTAATATGACCCAAACCACTCTAAGGGGGGTTTAAGATGACCCAAACCACTCTAAGGGGGGTGTAATATGACCCAAACCACTCTAAGGGGGGTTTAAGATGACCCAAACCACTCTAAGGGGGGTTTAAGATGACCCAAACCACTCTAAGGGGGGGTGTAAGATGACCCAAACCACTCTAAGGGGGGGTGTAAGATGACCCAAACCACTCTAAGGGGGGTGTAATATGACCCAAACCACTCTAAGGGGGGTGTAATATGACCCAAACCACTCTAAGGGGGGTGTAATATGACCCAAACCACTCTAAGGGGGGTGTAATATGACCCAAACCACTCTAAGGGGGGTGTAATATGACCCAAACCACTCTAAGGGGGGTGTAATATGACCCAAACCACTCTAAGGGGGGTGTAATATGACCCAAACCACTCTAAGGGGGGTTTAAGATGACCCAAACCACTCTAAGGGGGGTGTAATATGACCCAAACCACTCTAAGGGGGGTTTAAGATGACCCAAACCACTCTAAGGGGGGTGTAAGATGACCCAAACCACTCTAAGGGGGGTGTAAGATGACCCAAACCACTCTAAGGGGGGTGTAATATGACCCAAACCACTCTAAGGGGGGTTTAAGATGACCCAAACCACTCTAAGGGGGGTGTAAGATGACCCAAACCACTCTAAGGGGGGTGTAAGATGACCCAAACCACTCTAAGGGGGGTGTAAGACGCCAATGTTGGTTATCAAGTTATGCATTTTTTTAAAAGAAAGCACAAAATAACTATAAAGATATATACTAACTGCACTTTTCTTAATTTTTCAGGCACAAAGAGATGCAACATGATCTCGACATTCCTCTTACAACCCTTTCCTGGACTTTACTTTTCTTTTGCATTTCTGCTGGACTTTTCTTTTTCTATTTCATTTATGTTTTATTATTAATTTTTTTTTAGAGAAATAATTAAAAAAAAATTAGATATATACATGTGGCTATGTGTTTAATTCGGTTGTAAGTTTCCTTTACATTCTAATTCCTATTTTCATTTTCCTTTTCTTTCTCTGTTCTGTTTTTATTTTCCTTTTCTTTCTCTGTTCTGTTATTATTTTCCTTTTCTTTCTCTGTTCTGTTTTTATTTTCCTTTTCTTTCTCTGTTCTGTTTTTATTTTCCTTTTCTTTCTCATTGGTGATTTAATTGTATTTCCTTTTTAGGTAACAAATAAAAAAAAAAAAAATTGTGGCTATGTGTTTAATTATGTTTTATTTTCCATTTATATTCGAAGATCTGGTAGAATTTAATTTCCTTTTACACACAATAAAAAAATTTTTACATTTCAAAACAAATGTGGCAATGTGTTTTATTCAGAAGGTACTGGATGGCCAGGACACAGCAAAGCTAACAGGCGCTGTGTAGAATAGCGTGGTCACACTGACTGACAGCGCCAACAAAGCTGAGGGCCAACATCATATTCAGCAATGTAGGCGTTGTTCGCAACAACGCCAGGTAGCGACTGAGGAGGCCTGCTATAGCGAATCGCTAACGCCC
Organism: Gastrophryne carolinensis; assembly: GCA_027917425.1. NCBI lineage: Eukaryota > Metazoa > Chordata > Amphibia > Anura > Microhylidae > Gastrophryne > Gastrophryne carolinensis. The sequence continues at coordinate 643,698,452 of CM051234.1, read as the reverse complement.
GCGGCTGACGCTAGCGGCGCTCATAGCGCCATACTTCAGTCGCTCATCTGTCGCTACCTGGCGCTATTGATGAATCGGCCTCTTAATGTCCAGGCCGTGGTTGGTCCGGATATGCGGTTTATGAGTGTCCTTGCCGGCTACCCCGGATCGTCCCACGACTCCTATATCCTCCGGCGATCTGGGTTGTTTCGGAGATTTGAGGCAGGTGAATTTTCGGGGGCATGGCTGCTTGGTAAGTGTGTCCTATTTGTGTGTTATTAAATGTGGCATTAATCTTGTATTTGTTGATATGTTTGTTTTGGAAAACTTTACAGAAGCGTCCAACTGCCTTTTTCTTGGCTCATATATTAGGAACTTACCCAAAAAATCCTTGTCTCGCTTTGGCCTTCAGAATGTTTTCCCTTTAGTTAGGATGTCTGTAAGTTCCTTGTGCCTAAATATATTGGTTTGGAGTTTATACCCAAGGATCTTTGACCTTTGGCTCCTTTTGTACTATTGGTCTTTAAATGTCAAAGTGGACTTAAACTGCATACATTGTAGTTTCCTGTGAAATGTGGATAGGGATCTTTGACATTTGGCTCCTTTTGTACTATTGGTCGTTAAATGTCAAAGTGGACTTAAACTGCATACATTGTAGTTTCCTGTGAAATGTGGATAGGGATCTTTGACATTTGGCTCCTTTTGTACTATTGGTCGTTAAATGTCAAAGTGGACTTAAACTGCATACATTGTAGTTTCCAGTGAAATGTGGATAGGGATCTTTGACCTTTGGCTCCTTTTGTACTATTGGTCGTTAAATGTCAAAGTGGACTTAAACTGCATACATTGTAGTTTCCAGTGAAATGTGGATAGGGATCTTTGACATTTGGCTCCTTTTGTACTATTGGTCGTTAAATGTCAAAGTGGACTTAAACTGCATACATTGTAGTTTCCAGAGAAATGTGGATAGGCCCTCAGCAGCATCCTAATTGTAACATGTCTGAAAACTACAAATATATGTAAAATACAAATACCCTTGGCCGTGCAGATGTTTGTTAATTAATTGGTATATAGAAATGCCATTTTTATTTAGGTTATACCTTAGTGCAATTTTTGGGGGCCCTAATGTGCCGTGTTTTTTTTTGGGAACACTTTACCTTACATCATTATGATATCTGTGAAATTTTTGGTGTTGGTTGTGTTGCCTTTTTAATTTTGATTACATTTAATTCTCTGTTTAAGGTGATTCCGGGTACCCACTTCTACCCTGGCTCATGACGCCTGTGCTGCGGCCCCAGGATGCCTCTCAGGAAGCGTATAACCGTGCGCATCGCAAGACCCGGGCTGTTGTGGAGAGGGCCTTTGGTCTGCTGAAGACACGTTTTCGTTGCCTTGACCATACTGGGGGGGCCCTGCAATATGATCCCAAGAAAGTGATCGACATTATAATGGCATGTGCTGTTTTGCACAATTTTGCCATCATGGAACGTGTCCCACGTTATGTGGACAGCCTGCCCTCTTCAGCCGTCGAGGATGAAGTCGAGAATTTTGAGGGGCCCCCCAGTGAGTCTGGCCAATCTGTTCGAGCCAACCTGATCAGCCAGCATTTTAGTTAACTTTTTTCCCTGTCTCACCATTCTGTATGTCTGTGTTATCCTTTTTGTTACATATGTTGTTTTGCCGTAATGTGGCATTACCTCTAAGTAAAACATTTAGACCTTAATTGTTGCCTAATGTATTTCATGTAGTTTCCTTAGCTTTAGCTTTGCATTGTTACACCTCTTCAAACCAAAATTATCTGGTTTAGCCCAAGCTGTTAAAAATGTCTTCCCACTAAAAACGCCACAAGTATTGTAAGTGAATTTTTTGTTTTACTTTGAAAATGAAAAATTATAGTGGTTAACAGAAATCAGTCCACATACATCTGTGGTAACAAATGGATAACATTAAAAAAAAACATCGAGCACATCTACACCTGGAAGTGAGTGGCACAACCAAACAAGGACACCCAGTCCAAAGGCCAGCCTAGTCCAGTCATTAATATTGCCTGTGCCCAGGGATATTTGGGCATGGCCATAATGTCACACAAACATGTCTGCAAACAGGAGGAGCACCAACCAAATACATAGGTAAAGCCATAAGTGGCCAGATAAACTCCACATAGACCTATGGCATTGGCTAGTGGCCTTAAGCATTACTCTAAGGAGCTATATGGGAGCAAATACAAAACACAACCTGCCAGAGCAACACAAAATGGATTGTTTGAAACCTCAAAGGACAAGTAAATACAGTGGGGGTTAAGAGAAAAGATGTCCCACACACCCATGGCTTAATAGGGTGGCTGCCCATAATACCCAGGTGGAGGTCCAGGTGGAGGTCCATGGGAATGGGACCTAGCCTGGGCCATGGCAGCATTGTGAATTTGAAACTGCTCCACAATGTTTCTCTGCATATTGGTCATCTCAGCCATGGCTGACTGGATGCCATTACTTGCATTGGCCACGTTGCTGTTGAGGGTACGCAACTCCGCGAGGATGCCCTGTAGACTGGTATGGATGTTGACCATGTCGGCATGCCTTTGCTCACGCTCTGTAACGAGCTGGGCGTCATAAGAGTCCCTTTGTTGGGTCCATAATTGAAGCAGGGCACTCTGCCTCCCCTGGGAAATTGTGGGGCGGCGTAATGGCGTCCGCCGCACAATTACCCTGGCTCTTGGGCGTGCCCTGCCGCGTGGTGTCGTACCCTCAACAGCAACCGGCCTGCTTTGCAAATCCTCAGCAGCAGAGTGAACACTGGGGACTGTAGTGTCAGTCTCCCCATGTGCAAGCACAATGGATGGAGATTCACTCTGCTGCTGAGGATTGGCCAGAGAAACATTATGGAGCAGTTCCAAATTGGGACCCAGGGGGAGTTCATCCGACGTGCCCTGTACGGAGACATCATCATCTTCCTCCATGTCCTGGATCTCTTCCATGAGTGTGCGGGTCTGTAGGGACATATCAAAAAAAAAAGGCTAAGTTTGCGTCCAAATTTTGGATTTCAACAGTTTAACACATTCTTAAGCACTTGTTAGTATTTATGCTACTAAATTAACTTACCGAAAATCTCTGATCTGGGCTCCTATGCTGTACGGACCTGGTAGGCATAACCAAACTGGGGGGTGAGTTTACCCTTGCTGAGGGATCATGCTGGGCTGAAGAAGAGAAAAACAAACCACGTAAACACACACACATAACCTTTTTTAGGATAGGTAATCAAATATAGCTCTATTTGTAATATTATTCAACTCTAGAGCAATGGTGACCTTTGTTCAAACACACGCAAGTTTACATAGGTGCAATGGCTCTGAAAAACTGCTAAGTGACCTCAGTTCTAAGTCATGAAGTGTACCCAGTCAGCATACAACTTTCAAGGCACATTTTTGGATTTAGCCTACCATTCGCTAGGTCCGGGGTACTCAAACAATTGTTTGAAACGCCCATTTAAAGGTATGTGGTGAGAGGTGAATGTCTGGCCATGGTGCTGACGCAGGGGGTGTCTAGTTAAAAATAAATACACTGGTGGAGGGGCTGGAGATTTCAAAGTGCCAACTAATAAAGGCTGCTTGCCCTTGCTGGGCTGGATGGGCCAGAGCTGAGGGGACAGGGATTGGATGGCTAAAGGGGGGAGTTAACGTATTGATGGTGATGGGATGGATGGAGCCAATCTGTTACAAATGTATGGGGCTTATGTGGGGGGGGGCATGGGGGGACTGTGGCAGATGGGCCAGAGCAGGGGCAGCGGGACACGATTGTGGCCAGAGAAATTTTAAATAAGTTACTGTGTACCTTGCAATGCCACTTCCTGTGCAGTACTTCATATTGCAATGCTATGTTTCAGGGAGCCATGACATTGGGCAGGAGACCAACCACTACATGGCCGATCAAGGGGGCAGCTCTGAGCACGTCAACACAGAAGTAACTGAGTGCAGGGCTGTCTGGGCAGGGGTCCTTGAATGTGGTGCCAAGGTCCGCATTGGGACCCCGGGCCGCCAGTTGAGTCTCGCTGCTCTAGGTCAGATATGTTTGTGGGTGGCTAATTAAATTGTTAACTCAAACACAACTCACACAACCAAAAGGCAACCCATACATAATGATGTGTGTTTTGTGATTGATTCCAAATATCTCACTTATCTTGCGAAACTTCATGACTTTAACAATCCAATTGGACATTTGAACTTTGCCATAATGGCTGTGGGCCTAAATGTGTGATTCCCAGGGACAAAAAGAGGACACAAACAGCCACAGTAGTGCGAGGCCAAGCAAGGCAAACCATAGGGGCATCCCGTTAGCTTGTTACTAGTGAACTGTAGATTATTTAGCAAACAGCCAAACATGCAGATTTAAGAGTACTCACCGTGGGTACGGGTCGGTGAGTCTGTGTCCCTTAGACCAGCATGTCCACCGACCGCGACCGGATGGAGAAGTCCAAGCACAATCTCCTCAGCAGGGGTAAACTCCAATTTAGATGGAAAGCCACCGCCAGTTTTCAGGCTGAAAAGAGAAAATCGTTTGGTACTCAGAAAAGGTGCATACAGTACATCCAAAACATTAGATTTAGCGTAAACATTTAGTTACCTGTAATTATGCCTTTTAATTTCTTTTTGCCGTACAGCATACTTCAGATCAGAGATTTTCTTCTGAATTTGGGACACATCTTTCCTCTCTTCCCCCGCTGCATTTACTTGTCGGAGGATGGTTTCAAACAATTCCATCTTGCGCTGCTTGGTGGTGTGTTTGGATTTGCTCCCATATAGCTCGTCATAGTATAATGTAAGGCCACTAGCCAATGCCATATTTTGGTCATGGGAGAATCTCCCACTCAACTGGCCGCGGCGCAATGTGCGGCCAGATGGTTGGCTTGGCTGCTCCTCCATGTGTGCAGACACATGTGGTGACATTATGGCCTGGGGCTGGGTAGGGGAATGGCCGGATTGGTGGCTTCCCAATGACTGGACTGGACTGGCCAAGGGACTGGGTGTTCTTGCGTGGCTGGCCACCGAACTTCCAGGTGTAGATGTGGTCATGGGGGCAATTCGGGGCCCTCTTGGGGGGCTAGGTTCCCGGCTGGTGCCAGGTCGGGGGCTCTGTTCCCGGCTGGTGCCAGGTCGGGGGCTTCTGGCCCTGGATTGGGTTCGTCGGGCCCTGTAGGGGCTTCTGGCCCTGGATGGTGTTCTTCTGGCCCTGTAGGGGCTTCTGGCCCTGGATTGGGTTCTTCTGGCCCTGTAGGGGCTTCTGGCCCTGGATTGGGTTCTTCTGGGCCTGTAGGGGCTTCTGGCCCTGGATTGGGTTCGGCGGGCCCTGTCGGGGCTTCTGGCCCTGGATTGGGTTCGGCGGGCCCTGTAGGGGCTTCTGGCCCTGGATGTTGTTCTTCTGGCCCTGTAGGGGCTTCTGGCCCTGGATTGGGTTCGGCGGGCCCTGTCGGGGCTTCTGGCCCTGGATTGGGTTCGGCGGGCCCTGTCGGGGCTTCTGGCCCTGGATTGTGTTCGGCGGGCCCTGTAGGGGCTTCTGGCCCTGGATTGGGATCTGCGGCCTCTGGATGGGCTTCTGGCCCTGGATTGTGTTCGGCGGGCCCTGTCGGGGCTTCTGGCCCTGGATTGTGTTCGGCGGGCCCTGTAGGGGCTTCTGGCCCTGGTTTGGGATCTGCGGCCTCTGGATGGGCTTCTGGCCCTGGATTGGGTTCGGCGGGCCCTGTAGGGGCTTCTGGCCCTGGATTGGGTTCGGCGGGCCCTGTAGGGGCTTCTGGCCCTGGTTTGGGATCTGCGGCCTCTGGCTGTGCTTCGGGGCCTGGATGGGGTTCGGGCCCTGGATGGGGTTCGGGCCCTGGCTGGGCTTCGTGCCCTGGATTGGGTTCTTCGGCCTCTGGCTGTGCTTCGGGGCCTGGATGGGGTTCGGGCCCTGCTGCGGGGCATGGGTTTCCGAACTGCCCTACTTGAAGGCATGGCCGGTGTGGGCTCACTGGTGCTGCCTGTTCTGGGGGCAGAGGTGGTGGGTGCTGCAGTTGCCAGCTTTTTGGCTGCAGGAGGGGCACGGGGCTTGGGGCCCCTTTTTTTGGTACCTGAGGGTCCAGGGTCCCTTGGTGGGGCCGAGGTGGGAGTCTTGGCTCTCAGTTTTCGGCCAGCTTGCTGGGACCTTGTTGTGGGGCCCTCCGCGGTCTTGCTTGCCTGGGGTCGCTTGCTCATCGCCTTTTTTGGTGCCATCGTACACAAATGCTCAAAGAGAATGAGCTTTGGGTGCAGGGACCTTTAAATAATGAGCCCAGCGTGTGACGCCTATGCGCACGACTACGCGCTCGTACGAACGTACGTTCGAGCGAAACCAGGAAACCGCTGGGGTTTCACTTATCTGCTGCCTGGAAGAAGCATAAAGATGGCGCCCACTATCTTCACCCGTCAACAGGAAGAGATCCTCATGCTGGTAAGTGGCTGCCTGTGCATTTTAATCGAATAGTCAATGATGGCCTAAATGTAAATGATGCGTTTGGAACTAGTTTGGGGTATCTTAATGTTTAATCACTGGCTCCTCACACTTCATCCTCAAGGGCCGAGCCTGGCCACGTTTTCAACTGTCTATGCTGATGTCCTAATTCGGCCAATTGCTCCGGCTTAGCAACAGTTAATTAACCTGTGGAGTAGCGGGGCGAGCTGGCAAACCTGGCCTGTCTCGGACCTTGATGCGGATGTTTGAGGAACACTGTTTTCCTAAGCCATAAAAACACAACGGGAAGCCACACACGTGGTCCAAAAGCCTAAGCATTAGGCTACATCTTGGATGTTTAAACCATCCTAACATGCCATAGATGCAGGTGGCCTGATTCTTGATGTTGGCTATTATCTGTATGTACATGGTGTGTGATACATATAACATAAGACCAGACTGTCAATCACAGTCAACGTCCTCTTTAAGGCACTCCCCAAAAATGGCGGCCACTCGAAATGTGTGTGTTAATGACATTAAATTCTCAACTTGTGATGCAACACATATGGGTCTGTGTGTAAAAGTAAAAGCTCTGTGTCCATTATGTTTTTCAGATCATGCTTCAGCGCCGGTATGACTTCGCGCCCAATGTGTGCGAGAAAAGGGACATGGCCCGGGAGATCATCGCCGAGATCCACCGTGTGACCAGCACCACCTTCACTCACACCCAGATAATGCAGCATTGGTCGGACCTGAAACGTCTGCACATGCCCCGGGTGCGGAGGTATTTTGGGATCCATTTCCCAAGTAAGTACAAAGCAATTGCATGGTATATGTTCCAAATGTCTAAGTTATGCCTTTATTTATAATGACTTTTCTTTGGTAGTGTTGGAAATGGATTTCAGAATTCGCCGCACCCGGAGACGTACAGGCCGACCAGTGCTGCATGACTCTGCATCTGTGAGTGAAGGTGGTGGATCTCCCGGGCGACGGACCTACCCCTCCTCTGTGGCCTCCTCAGACCAGCCCCTGGACCTTACCACAGAGGAGGGGCCAAGGCGCGTGGGCGTGGAGTCATACCTGGCCACGCATGGGGAAGGCTCTGGTATGTCACTCTTCATGTATAGGCACAAAGATATACATGGCAGGCCAAAAACTAAGTTATCCTTTATTATGTATTTGTAGAAGCTTCAGGAGCGGGTGAGATAGTGGAGGAGGAGGCAGCAGAGATGCTTGAAGTCGATCCTGGCGAAGGTGAGTGATGTCAGCCAGACTGGGAGCCAGATATGTTGGGAATAGTGACTCTCTACAAGTACTAACCAAATGTCACATGTTTCTCCAGGGACTTCTTCACAGCAGAGCCAGGACCAAGGGCAGCCTGTTGGCCCCAACCAGCCATCTGTCGGCCACCAACTCCGTAAGTCTCCATGCCATTATTCATATTAATGTTTGCTTAGCTAATAACACACACATAACTAAAGGCGTAGCCAATGTGTAGTTCACACTTTAATGTGGGCACTTCGTTAGCTTAAAGAGGACCCTAACTAGTATTAAGAACCAAAGACTTAGCCATCACACTGTACCTACAGATTAGAAACATGGAAAAACACCCTTCACCCATCTAATGCATGTTATTAGACTGAACAAAACCAATATTGGGGAATATGGAATGCACAATATTTACAGGCAGCATGGGATACAGATTGAAAAAAGGAAGGTGCTGCCATGCATTGTGTGAGTGATGACCTTTCCCTCAACCCAGCTATGCTCTGGATTCCCAACGCACCACTGTAACCTACTCCCCTGTACTTTATCCAACTCTCCACTCCTCATTAAGTGTTATGCTTCAGAGTCCAGATGGCGGCGCTGTAATCCCCAAAAAACCCTAAATAACTTTGAGGTGGTGCAGAATCATTTGTGAATAGTTATTGGTTTTCATTAAATAATGTTGAAGGTCCGGTTTAAGGAGTTTAAACACTTACCTGTGGGAAATGCATTAACTGTATCCCTTTGAAGAAGGACATATGTCATGCATTTACATGTATTTGATTAACCCTAAATCTATTTCCAGCATACAAACCGGTCTGGGACTCCTATTTATGTTTCTTTCTCTATTGGTTACAGGGATGATCCCCCAAACCTTGGCGGGAAAAAAAAAAAGAATTAAGGAGTTGGTGGCCGAGCTGCTGGCCATACAGGCGACGTTGGGGCCAACAGATGAAGAAGACGAGGAGGATTAGTGCCCTTGGTCCTGGCTCCTTTCTTCAAGTTGTTTTTAAATTTTTCCAAATTTTAAAACTTGTTTTATCGTTTTGGTTAAAAACCAAAAAAGTTGTTTTTTAAAAAAAACAAAAAAAAAAAAAAAAAAAATGTGTTTTACTGTTAAAAAAATACAAAATATTTATATGTGTTTTTACTTGACAAAAAAAAAAAAGGTTTACCAAAAAAAACCCCAAAAAAAATAAAAGTTTTTACAATTATTCCAAAAAAAACTAAGAAAATATTTAAAATAAATTATATTTTAAGCCTTCCGAAATGTGTCTTTTCTAATATGCACACACCCAAAAAATTACACAAACCAGAAACAACACACTTAGAAACATATAGACATATGTAAATTATGTGATATTCTTACGTTTTATGGACCGAGAAATGAAGTGGGATGCAGCCGCTACGGGGTTTAGGTAAGTTTGAGGGACCGAGAAATGAAGTGGGATGCAGCCGCTAAGGGGTTTAGGTAAGTTTGAGGGACCGAGAAATGAAGTGGGATGCAGCCGCTACGGGGTTTAGGTAAGTTTGAGGGACAGAGAAATGAAGTTGGATGCAGCCGCTAAGGGGTTTAGGTAAGTTTGAGGGACCGAGAAATGAAGTGGTATGCAAGCGCTAAGGGGTTTAGGTAAGTTTGAGGGACCGAGAAATGAAGTGGGATGCAAGCGCTAAGGGGTTTAGGTAAGTTTGAGGGACAGAGAAATGAAGTTGGATGCAAGCGCTAAGGGGTTTAGGTAAGTTTGAGGGACCGAGAAATGAAGTGGGATGCAGCCGCTAAGGGGTTTAGGTAAGTTTGAGGGACCGAGAAATGAAGTTGGATGCAGCCGCTAAGGGGTTTAGGTAAGTTTGAGGGACCGAGAAATGAAGTGGGATGCAGCCGCTAAGGGGTTTAGGTAAGTTTGAGGGACCGAGAAATGAAGTGGGATGCAAGCGCTAAGGGGTTTAGGTAAGTTTGAGGGACCGAGAAATGAAGTGGTATGCAAGCGCTAAGGGGTTTAGGTAAGTTTGAGGGACCGAGAAATGAAGTGGGATGCAAGCGCTAAGGGGTTTAGGTAAGTTTGAGGGACAGAGAAATGAAGTTGGATGCAAGCGCTAAGAGGTTTAGGTAAGTTTTAGGGACCGAGAAATGAAGTTGGATGCAGGCGCTAAGGGGTTTAGGTAAGTTTGAGGGACCGAGAAATGAAGTGGGATGCAGCCGCTAAGGGGTTTAGGTAAGTTTGAGGGACCGAGAAATGAAGTGGGATGCAGCCGCTACGGGGTTTAGGTAAGTTTGAGGGACCGAGAAATGAAGTGGGATGCAAGCGCTAAGGGGTTTAGGTAAGTTTGAGGGACAGAGAAATGAAGTTGGATGCAAGCGCTAAGGGGTTTAGGTAAGTTTGAGGGACCGAGAAATGAAGTTGGATGCAGCCGCTAAGGGGTTTAGGTAAGTTTCTGGTTGAGGGTGCGCATGCGCAAGATCTTATAAACATACGAACGCACGAATCTAAGAGGCCAAAAACCAATGAAAACCAGAGGCTAACGCAAGTAATTGGAAGAGGTTGACGATGGAAGCAGCCGAAAAAACAGGCTGCCGCCGCAACAGGTGAGCACATGAACGTGATTTTTACGATTGGCAACTGACTGAGGCAAGTTCGGGAGATATCATACGAACGGACGTATCTTTTAGGATAGAAACGTATTTGCTTATTGAATCACTCGCAAGTTCATACGAACGCACGAGCGGACGTGAAAAATAGGATGATCGTGAGCCAAATCCAAGCTGTTACATGTTTCTTTGAATCAACCCAATTGTATAAGCCAAAAAACCTTTGTAACAAACAAACAATGAGACAGACCGCTAGATGTCGCTAGAGTCACACAGTATACTGAAGATGTAATACAAGTGCAGACAAGCAATTAAGCTATGCTGAAGTTGGTTTCTTATTTGGCCAGTTTCTTATTTGGGCTGAAACTGGTTTTGCTTATTTCCCACCTTCTTATAAAGGAAAATGTCCATTAATGATGTCAGTTATTCTATATAGCGCTCTGAGCAATACTGCATTAAAAGTGACACAAATCCTGAATGAGCTGGCAGACAAATCAGCATCAAAATGGGCAATGAGGAATAAGATTATAAGGGTTAAATGTCTTTGGGTCACTGCATGACATACAGTCGAGTTCAGCCTGGCCCAAAGTTGCTTTGGCCAAAAAACTGGTATCAAAGTGGGCACAATGGCTCTTTTCAATGGAGCAAATAAGTAACAGTTGTTTTCAAGGGGTTAAATGGCTTTGGGCCACTGATGGCACAGCGCCCACTGACAGAGGGGGACTCCCTGCACCACATACAGGCAAGTTCAGCGTGGTCCAAAATTGTTCTGACTATAAAACTGGCATCAAAGTGGGCACACTGGCTCTTTTGGATGTAGTGAATAGGTAACAGCTGTTTTCAAGAGGTTAAATGGCTTTGGGTCACTGATGGACAGCGCCAACTGACAGAGGGCGACCCCCTGCACAGCATACAGAAGAGTTCAGCCTGGCCCAAAAGAGCCATTGTGCAGATTTTCATGCTAGTTTATTGGCCAAAACTCGACTGTATGGCATGCAGAGGGTCCCCCTCTGTCAGTGACCCAAAGCCTTTTACCCCTTTAAAACCAACTGTTACTTATTCGCTCCATTGCAAAGAGCCATTGTGCCCACTTTGATGCCAGTTTTATGGGCAGAACAACTTTGGACCACGCTGAACTTGCCTGTATGTGGTGCAGGGAGGCCCCCATTCTGTCAGTTGCCGCTGTGGCCCAAAGCCATTTAACCCCTTGAAAACAACTGTTACTTATTTGCTCCATTAAAAATAGCCATTGTGCAAACTTTGATGCCAGTTTTATGGCCAAAACAACTTTGAGCCAGGCTCAACTTGCCTGTATGTGGTGCAGGGAGTCCCCCTTCTGTCAGTGGGCGCTGTGCCATCAGTGGCCCAAAGCCATTTAACCCCTTGAAAACAGCTGTTACTTATTTGCTCCATTGAAAAGAGCCATTGTGCCCACTTTGATACCAGTTTTATGGCCAGAACAACTTTGGGCCAGGCTGAACTCGACTGTATGTCATGCAGGGGGTCCCCCTCTGTCAGTTGGCGCCGTGCCATCAGTGGCCCAAAGCCATTTAATCACATTCCTCGTTGCCTATGTTGATGCCCATTTTTCTGCCAGCTCATTCAGGATTTGTGTCACTTTTAACCCTTTAAGTGCCAGCCTACCTGGAGATTTTGTCACCCTTTGTTGCCAGACCATTTTTCACCATTTTGTGCTCCGCATGTTTAAGTGTAATTTTTGAAGGAATGTTTGGGGATTTCCTAGGAAAATTATATATTGTTTTTTTTTGGCACAATTTGGGCTTTAACATAGAATAGCCTGTTTGTAAATTTTTCAGTCCTTAAGCAATATTTTGGGGTGAAATATGTGGTAAAAAAATAAAAAAATGCTATTTGTTACATTGTGTAGCGTTTTTTGTAAGAAAAAAAAAAAAATTATGAATAAAATTGTATTGCGTGTAAAAGCCCAATTTCTCCCGGTTACAATGGTACCACATATGTATTGGTAGACACCCTTTCCTGCCCAGGAGATTCCCCCAAATTGAGACAGTGCTTTAGGAGATTTTCAGATAAAATACGACTATGAGCACCTTGCAGTTTTTCAAGAAAAACGACCCTTTACATTTGAAATACCCCCCACAAAGTATATATTCCATGAAAGTACACACCTCAAGCTTTCAAGGAGTACCTGGCTTGTTGTTATGTGCAGAGCTTTCATCAAGTAATCCTACGGCGAATAACTTGATTGCAGCGGGTTTTCCTAAAAAAAATATAAATAAGCAGAATCAAAACCACATTCTTCTAAAGAAAATAATATGCCAACAAGAAAAAACACACTAAATCTGAAAGCGCAAGGTCCCCCAAACAGAACAACACCCAACATGCATAGCTACTTCGCAGGGTAGGGTCGCCAAACACCCAAAACTAAAGCATGCGCGTAAAGGTAATTTCACATCATTATTTCAGCTCTGCTGACAAAGTGCGCACCTTACACTTTTTTAACCAAAACAACCCTTTACATATAAAATACCCCCCACAAATCATATATTCCCTGAAAGCACACATCTTAACGTTTCTAGTCGTACCAGGTTGGTAGTTGTGGGCGCAGTTTTCTGAACGCAAACGTGTGAAGAATTCATTGGTTGCACAGCATTTCCCTGCAAAAATACTAAAAAAAACACAATCCACACCACATTTTATTAAAAAAATAATATGGCAACAAGAAAAAACACACTAAATCTGAGAGCGCAAGGTTCACCGAACAGAACAACACCCAACATGCATAGCTACTTCGCAGGGTAGGGTCGCCAAACACCCAAAACGAAAGCATGTGCGTAAAGGTAATTTCACATCATTATTTCAGCTCTGCTGACAAAGTGCGCACCTTACACATTTTTAACCAAAACGACCCTTTACATATAAAATACCCCCCACAAACCATATATCCTTTCAAAGTACATACCTCAAGCTTTAGAGTACTCCGGCTTAATTGTAGTGGGAGATGTTTTCTTTCAAAACTCTTGCAGAATTCACAGGTGTCACGTGCGGGTAAAGCATTTCCCTGGAAAAATACTAAAAAAAAAACACATTCCACACCACATTTTAATAAAAAATCAATATGCAAAAACTAGCTAAATCTGAAACTGCAAGGTCCACTGAACAGAATATCCAACATGCAAAGCTACTTTCAAGGTTAGGGTTGCCAAACACCCAAAAGTATAGCATGTTCTATAAAAGACACCAAACAACCCACATTTCTTGACGGTACCAAGAGGTGCAGTCAGGGTTAGCTGTGAGGTGCAATTAGGATATAGTAGCTGTGACATCAGATTATAAGATCAGTTATCAAGATCCTGAAACTGGGCCCACATTTTAATCATCATGTGTCACAAATATCCAAGCTGCTCCTGCTCCAGCGCTTCCCTTTGCATCAGTAACGTAAGAAACAAAAAATAAATACATTATATATATATATATATATATATATATATATATATATATATATATCCTGACCACACAGAATGTAAACATTATAGTGGAGGTCCAGTCTCAGGCTAACCCTGCCACCCTCCCCTGGTGCTAAGGCGGGGAGTTACAGAGAAAAAAAATCCCTACAACGCACACCGTTTAGTGACGTTCTTCGGGGCCAGTACGACCGCTGGGACGGTCGTACTGGCCACCAAGTAGCTGGCGCTTGCCTGCAGGCGAGGTAAGTGTTTTCTGCCTTTGTAACCTGTGTCCTGCTTCAGTTTCAGTGGAGGGTGGCAGGGTAGGGGTATGCAGAAAAAAAAGAAAATAAATCAAAAATCCAACTGAGTATGGTAAATTTCCAAACAATTCTCAAAACAAAGACCTGGTTGGCTGGGACATGTCGGGCAGTAGTACCGCGCATCCTTCCTAATGCCACGCTTCCTACATACCCTGCAGGCCTTTTGGGAATAGTTTTTTTTATCGTTGGAGGGAATGCACTTTATAAACTGCTTTCCAATTAGCCTGCACTCATTGTCACTACTAGCTAAGTCTGGTGGCTCCTCACCATACCCAAAAAGCAAAGAAGGGAGTAACTGCTGCTGGTACTGGATAAAGGTCAAATTGGAGCCTGGTACGGCTGCCTTAAAGACAATGAAGCTGTAAAAAGTTGCTAACTGGATCAAATGAATTGCAACTTTTTTGTACCAGGCTCGCGATTTTCGGGTGGCGTTGTAGTAAGTTAGAATTTGGTCGGTTTTATCCACGCCACCCATGAACTTGTTGTAATCTCTGATACAGTTGGCTTTTGGGTTGGCGCTTGGGGACCACGTTGCCTTACACTTGTTACTGACTGGTCGTGGATGGTAGTCAGCATGAACACATTCTTCTTATCCATAAATTTAACGGCCAGGAGCTCATCACTTCTCAGGTCGTAAGACTCCCCACGTTGTAGTTTTTTATTCAGCAATGCCCTTGGCAAGCCTTTCCGGTTACGGTTGACTGTGCCGCAGGCGGGAGTGTCTAAGGTGTAAAGGGCTCTAAACAGGGGGATGCTGGAATAAAAATTATCCACATATAAGTGGTACCCCCTCCCGAGTAGTGGGGTGATGAGGTCCCAAACGATCCGGCCACTGACACTCAAATCAAGGGGACAGCCAGGTGGGTCTAGTTGCGTGTCCCTTCCTTGATAGATTCTAAAAAATTTTGTGTACCCGGTCGTACTTTCGCACAATTTATAAAACTTTATCCCATAGCGGGCACGCTTGCTAGGGATATATTGCCGAAATATAATGCGCCCTTTAAAAAGCAGAAGTGACTCATCAATCGTTAAATTTTGGGAGGGGGTGTACACATCTGCAAAGCGCTCTGACAGGCTTTCGCCTAAGGGCCGTATTTTATGAAGCCTGTCATGACCGGGCATATCACGGGGAACAGCAGTGGCGTTGTCGTTGAAATGTAGAAACTGTAGTAAAATTTGATACCGGTTTCTGGACATTATGGCCGGAAATTAGGGTGGTGCCAATATGGAATGGGTATCCCAGTATGATGCTAGGCTAAATTTTCGGAGAAGACCCATTGCCAAAGTGAGCCCCCCCAATTTTTCATCTCACTTATTTTGGTGGGGTGCCATGACTGAGCTCGGGCGTGCCTCCGTCGGGGGTTTTGTGCCATGACCTGCTCAGCATAGCGGTTTGTATAGAGGACCATATCCTGTAGGATGGCCACTGTAACAAACAGATAGAAGAAGTGTCTATGTTGACTCCAGGGACCGAATTAAAGGGGGGAATATCGGGGGAATAATTACTAGGAGGCCTCCACGCCGGCTCTCCTGGACCAGCTGCAGCACTCGATGCCTCCACCTGCCCTACACTCTCCCCCAGCGTGGCCTCATCTTGCGCGGCACTAGCCCTTCTACGTTGGCTACCTGTACTGGTACCACTGCGTGGCCGTGTCTCCTCAGTAGAGGAGCCACTCTCTGACTCAGAGGGCAGATATTCTGACCCTGACTCACTAAAGTCCTCTGAGTTTGAGGCCATCAAGTAAGCCGCAGCTTCTTGAGCAGTGAACCTCCTCCCAGCCATATCCAATTCTGATTGGAAAAAAAAACTAAACGCTAGGGCTAAAGGCTAGGGCTAAAGGCTACGGCTAAAGGCTACGGCTAAAGGCTACGGCTAAAGGCTACGGCTAAACAAAGTAAATTAAATTTACACAGAAGAAAAACAAACAAATCAAAATGCAGTCAGTATATTACAAAAAAAGTGTACCTAAATTGAAGAAAAAAAACTGTGCAAATGTATAGCTACAGTGTAAAAAAACATGCAAAAAATAAACCTCTGGAAATTAAATGTGTATGTCCAATACGTTACAATGCGAAGCGAAGTGGTGGAGTCTGGAGCAGCTTCAAGTGGGCCGATTCATGGTGGGCGAGGGGGAGGGGAATAGGAGAAAAGAGGGGGACTGGGTACCAAAGGGGAGGAAAACGAGGCTAGAAGGGTGGCGGCAAAGCCGATTCAGTGGCAGCAGAGGCAACAATCAGGTAACGACGACCACGATCCACTGGAGGAGGCGACGACCACGATCCACAGGAGGAGGCGACGACCACGATCCACAGGAGGAGGCGACGAACACGATCCACAGGAGGAGGCGACGACGACCATGATCCACAGGAGAAGGCGACGACGACCACGATCCACAGGAGGAGGCGACGACGACCATGATCCACAGGAGGAGACAACCACGATCCACAGGAGGAGGCGACGACGATCCACAGGAGGAGGCGACGGCAACGACGATCCACAGGAGGAGGCGACGGCGACGACGATCCACAGAAGGAGGCGACGGCGACGACGATGATCCACAGGAGGAGGCGACGGCGATGATCCACAGGAGGAGGCGACGACGACGATCCACAGGAGGAGGCGACGACGACGACGATCCACAGGAGGAGGCGGCGACGACGACGATCCACAGGAGGAGGCGGCGATGACGACGACGGCGATCCACAGGAGGAGGCGACGACGGCGATCCACAGGAGGAGGCGACGACGACGATCCACAGGAGGAGGCGACGACGACGATCCACAGGAGGAGGCGACGACGACGATCCACAGGAGGAGGCGACGATGACGATCCACAGGAGGAGGCAACGACGACGATCCACAGGAGGAAGCGACGACGACGATCCACAGGAGGAGGCGACAACGATCCACAGAAGGCGACGACGAGCCACAGAAGGCGACGACGATCCACAGAAAGCGACGACAATCCACAGGAGGAGGCGGCGATGACGACAATCCACAGGAGGAGGCGACGACGACGACAATCCACAGGAGGAGGCGACGACGACGACAATCCACAGGAGGAGGCGACGACGACGATCCACAGGAGGAGGCGACGACGACGATCCACAGGAGGAGGCGACGACGACGATCCACAGGAGGAGGCGACGACGACGATCCACAGAAGGCGATGACGATCCACAGGCTCTGAAGAAAGTGAACAGGAAGATTAGTTACAGGCAGTGGGGCAGCAACACCCCATCACAGGCATGGCAGGATCACCCCCCCCCAAAATCAGTGGCAGCTGGTACAAACCCCCCAATCCATCACAGGCAGCATGGTGGATGGCGATGGCCCCTCACCCCAAGGCATCATCTTGGCAAGAGGACGCAGGCAATGGGGAGCGGCATGCCCCACGGCGCATGGGGAGCGGCATGCTCCACGGCACATGGGGAGTGGCATGCCCCACGGCGCATGCCACACGGGCCATGGGGAGCCGCAGGAGGGGATGCCACACGGCCCATGGGGAGCCGCAGGAGGGGATGCCACACGGCCCATGAGGGGGGCCGGAGGATGGGATGCCACATTGCCCATGAGGGGGGCCGGAGGATGGGAGGCCACACTGCTCACGGGAAGCCGGAGGAGGGGAGGCCACACTGCCCATGGGGAGCGGGATCGCCGCCCCCCCCCAAGACCAACTGCATCAACCACACACTCCCCCACACCGCCGCCCCCACACACCCCCCAACAACAACTGAATCTGCTGCCGATCACCGCCCCCACCCCCGCCGATCGCCGCCCCCAACGATCGCTGCTGCTGCCGCCGATCGCCACCAATTGACACCGACCCCACACACCCCACCACACCGCCGCCCCCACACCCCCCAACAACAACTGAATCTGCCGCCGATCACCGCCCCCACCCCCACCGATCGTCGCCCCCACGATCGCTGCTGCTGCCGCCGATCGCCACCGATTGACGCCGACCCCACACCCCCCCAGAACAACTGCATCAACCACACACCCCCCCACACCAGCGCCCCCACACACCCCCCCAACAACAACTGAATCTGCTGCCGATTGCCGCCCCCACATCCGCCGATCGCCGCCCCCACGATCGCTGCTGCTGCCACCGCTCACCACCGATTGACGCCGACCCCCCCACCCCCCACAACAACTGACCCCACACACCCCCCACAACAACTGACCCCACCCCCCCAGAACAACTGACCCCACACACCCCCCCCAGAACCACTGAATCTGCCGCCCACGATCGCCACCGCTGCCGCCCCACCGGAACAACGGAATTGGCCCACAATTGCCGCCACCGCCCATGATCGCGACGAACACGATCCACAGGAGGAGGCGACGACGACCATGATCCACAGGAGGAGACAACCACGATCCACAGGAGGAGGCGACGACGACCATGATCCACAGGAGGAGACAACCACGATCCACAGGAGGAGGCGACGACGATCCACAGGAGGAGGCGACGGCAACGACGATCCACAGGAGGAGGCGACGGCGACGACGATCCACAGAAGGAGGCGACGGCGACGACGATGATCCACAGGAGGAGGCGACGGCGATGATCCACAGGAGGAGGCGACGACGACGATCCACAGGAGGAGGCGACGACGACGATCCACAGGAGGAGGCGACGACGACGACGATCCACAGGAGGAGGCGGCGACGACGACGATCCACAGGAGGAGGCGGCGATGACGACGACGGCGATCCACAGGAGGAGGCGACGACGGCGATCCACAGGAGGAGGCGACGACGACGATCCACAGGAGGAGGCGACGACGACGATCCACAGGAGGAGGCGACGACGACGACGATCCACAGGAGGAGGCGACGATGACGATCCACAGGAGGAGGCAACGACGACGATCCACAGGAGGAAGCGACGACGACGATCCACAGGAGGAGGCGACGACGACGATCCACAGGAGGAGGCGACAACGATCCACAGAAGGCGACGACGAGCCACAGAAGGCGACGACGATCCACAGAAAGCGACGACAATCCACAGGAGGAGGCGGCGATGACGACAATCCACAGGAGGAGGCGACGACGACGACAATCCACAGGAGGAGGCGACGACGACGACAATCCACAGGAGGAGGCGACGACGACGATCCACAGGAGGAGGCGACGACGACGATCCACAGGAGGAGGCGACGACGACGATCCACAGGAGGAGGCGACGACGACGATCCACAGAAGGCGATGACGATCCACAGGCTCTGAAGAAAGTGAACAGGAAGATTAGTTACAGGCAGTGGGGCAGCAACACCCCATCACAGGCATGGCAGGATCACCCCCCCCCAAAATCAGTGGCAGCTGGTACAAACCCCCCAATCCATCACAGGCAGCATGGTGGATGGCGATGGCCCCTCACCCCAAGGCATCATCTTGGCAAGAGGACGCAGGCAATGGGGAGCGGCATGCCCCACGGCGCATGGGGAGCGGCATGCTCCACGGCACATGGGGAGTGGCATGCCCCATGGCGCATGCCACACGGGCCATGGGGAGCCGCAGGAGGGGATGCCACACGGCCCATGGGGAGCCGCAGGAGGGGATGCCACACGGCCCATGAGGGGGGCCGGAGGATGGGATGCCACATTGCCCATGAGGGGGGCCGGAGGATGGGAGGCCACACTGCTCACGGGAAGCCGGAGGAGGGGAGGCCACACTGCCCATGGGGAGCGGGATCGCCGCCCCCCCCCCAAGACCAACTGCATCAACCACACACTCCCCCACACCGCCGCCCCCACACACCCCCCAACAACAACTGAATCTGCTGCCGATCACCGCCCCCACCCCCGCCGATCGCCGCCCCCAACGATCGCTGCTGCTGCCGCCGATCGCCACCAATTGACACCGACCCCACACACCCCACCACACCGCCGCCCCCACACCCCCCAACAACAACTGAATCTGCCGCCGATCACCGCCCCCACCCCCACCGATCGTCGCCCCCACGATCGCTGCTGCTGCCGCCGATCGCCACCGATTGACGCCGACCCCACACCCCCCCAGAACAACTGCATCAACCACACACCCCCCCACACCAGCGCCCCCACACACCCCCCCAACAACAACTGAATCTGCTGCCGATTGCCGCCCCCACATCCGCCGATCGCCGCCCCCACCATCGCTGCTGCTGCCACCGCTCACCACCGATTGACGCCGACCCCCCCACCCCCCACAACAACTGACCCCACACACCCCCCACAACAACTGACCCCACCCCCCCAGAACAACTGACCCCACACACCCCCCCCAGAACCACTGAATCTGCCGCCCACGATCGCCACCGCTGCCGCCCCACCGGAACAACGGAATTGGCCCACAATTGCCGCCACCGCCCATGATCGCGACCCCCCCCGCCCTCCCCCACCCACCAACAACAATTGACGCCGACCCCACACCCCCCCAGAACAACTGCATCAACCACACACCCCCCCACACCGCCGCCCTCACACACCCCCCCAACAACAACTGAATCTGCCGCCGATTGCCGCCCCCACACCCGCCGATCGCCGCCCCCACGATCGCTGCTGCTGCCACCGCTCACCACCGATTGACGCCGACCCCCCCACCCCCCAGAACAACTGACCCCACACACCCCCCACAACAACTGACCCCACCCCCCCAGAACAACTGACCCCACACACCCCCCCACCCCCCCAGAACCACTGAATCTGCCGCCCACGATCGCCACCGCTGCTGCCCCACCGGAACAACGGAATTGGCCCACAATCGCCGCCGCCGCCGCCCACGATCGCGACCCCCCCCCGCCCTCCCCCACCCACCAACAACAACTGAATCTTCAACCCACCCGGCGCCGACCGCTGCTGCCGCCGATCGCCACCCCCCGCCGCCGATCGCCGCCGACCACTCCCCACACCCCCCAGAACAACTGACCCCACACATCTCCCCCACCCCCCCAGAACAACTGAATCTGCCGCCCCACCGGAACAATGGAATCGGCCCACAATCGCCGCCGCCCCCAATCGTGACCCCCCCCACCCACCAACAACTGAATCTTCAACCCACGCGGCGCCGACTGCTGCTGCCGCCGATCGCCACCCCCGCCGCCGATCGCCGATTGACGCCGAACCCCCCACCCCCCCAGAACAACTGACCCCACATACCCCCCCACCCCCCCCAGAACAACTGACCCCACACACACCCCCCCCCACCCCCCAGAACAATTGACTCTGCCGCCCACGATCGCCGCCGCTGCCGCCCCACTGGAACACTGGAATCGGCCCACAATCGCCGCCGCCGCCCCCAATCGCGACCCACAGAAACTGAATCTTCAACCCACCCGGCGCCGACCGCTGATGCCGCCGATCGCCACCCCCGCCGCCGATCGCCACCCACGCCGACCCCCCCCACCCCCCCAGAACAACTGACCCCACACACCCCCCACCCCCCCAGAACAACTGACCCCACACACCCCCCCAGAACAACTGACCCCACACACCCTCCAGAACAACTGACCCCCCCACCCCCCCAGAACAACTGACCCCCCCACCCCCCCAGAACAACTGACCCCCCCCACCCCCCCAGAACAACTGACCCCCCCCACCCCCCCAGAACAACTGACCCCCCCCCACCCCCCCAGAACAACTGACCCCCCCACCCCACCAGGACAACTAACCCTCCCCCCCACCCCCCAGAACAACTGAATCTGCCGCCCACGATCGCCGCCGCTGCCGCCCCACCGGAACAACGGAATCGGCCCACAATCGCCGGCGCCACGGTTGGAGAAGCAACCACGTAGAAACTACGTGCTTGGCATTTAAAGGATTAATGCAATATTGCTCAGAGCGCTCTATAGAATAACTGACATCATTAATAGACATTTTCCTTTATAAGAAGGTAGGAAATAAGCAAAACCAGTTTCAGTCCAAATAAGAAACTGGCCAAATAAGAAACCTCAGCATCATAGCAAACATCGTCTGTAATGGTCAGTTATTACAACATTCATTGGAGTTTCACAAAGGGCTCAATCAGCCCCTTTATATACTACTCTATATACCACAGACTATTTTACCTACACAGGATGGACCCATGCAACCCCAAGTGCCATCTATCCATCATCTTTTCAAGGGCTGCTTTTATCGGGAGCCTATTTTCTATTAGGCCTGTGCCTAAGGATGCCTGCAGACAGGGACCAATGGCATTACTCCTGTAGTAGATAATACAAAGTCCTGTTACAAGCACTTTAAAGCAGATCAAAACCCAGGGCGGCCAGTCCATTCTGATAGGCTTGGGCGGGAGCACACGCACCATAAAGGATGTAGCACAGTCGCAGCAAATGGCTCTGATTGGATGAGAGGCTGCGCATGTTCTGTTGGACCGAGGAGAGATTAATTGTACTCGGATGTATGTAAAACTACATTTAAGAAAGTGAATCTGGTGACCGTCTCTAACAGCGTCATGTAGCGTCACATGTATTATTACAGGCGGCTCAGCGTATAGTGCCGGTGCTCTAGGCTCAGGAGCACCATGTAGTACCTGTCGCTCAGTGTCGTTTCATTAGTTGTGTATAAATAGCTTTTTTTTTTTTTTTTGCTCCAATTATTGTGTGACGTCTCTTGGCTGCAAACACTTGCTCGCTGCAGTGCTGTACTGTTGTTAGAGCGCCCAACACACATCACATTCATTAATGCCGGCCCGGTTACTACATTGACTGAGAAACTGTTACAGCGCCCAATACCCGTTTACAGCATCTACTAGCGGTCGCTCTAAGCGCCGCTATACAAGCGCTCATCTGGCAATACCTGATGCTAGTAGTGAATCAGCCTCCGCATGTAACAGGCCCATAGAGAGGGAATGGGGGGATTAGAAGAGCTGGGGGGTTAGAAGGGCTGGGGTGCGGTGGTACTCACTGCGGGGGAGATGTCACTCTTCGGCTTACACAACGCAGGACACTCAGGTGGTGGGGTATCACTTCTTATCCAGCATTACATCCAGTACAATCCATATACAGCGTCTATCACAAGTTCCTATGGTTGCAGTTATTTCTCCATTTTGGGTTTCGCTGTCACTACCCAGCAAACACTCGTATCTCCTTAAGAGTTTCTTACACATCTGCTCCTCTAAGAGTCTGTCACTGGTCTCTCTGTCTCTCCCTCTACTGGGGGTCCCTCTGCAAAAGCTTACACTTGACACTTTATTTCAGTTTGTCATATGGCCTGTCTGAACTCATTCCATTTGTTATCCGACACTTCCCTCTTGTGGCCATTTACTGTAAATGTATCACCAAATCTCATAGTTATTTTCTTGGGCTATTTGTGAAGCTATTTAAAGTGGACCAACACCCAGGGGTGATCGGCCCGGCCGATCACCTCCCTCACCGCGGGGCATCTCAGATCGGGATGTCCCGCGGGGTGAAACCCACCCCAAAAGCCCCAAAAAACCTTACCTTATCGTCGACGGATCAGCCGCCGCCGCCTCCCTCGCGCCCCTCTAGCAGTGCGCACGCCCGTGCCGGCCATCTGAGAATGGCCGGCGCGGGCACGTGCCCTGTAAGAGGGACGCGCGGGAGGCGGCGGCGGCGGCTTGTCCGTCGCCGAAAAGGTAAGTTTTTGGGGGCTTTTGGGGGGATTTCACACAGCTGAAGTGGACCAACTCCCAGGATAGTGAAAATCCTGGGTGTTGGTCCACTTTAATACTGATTTCTATTTGTATTTTTTTATACCTTGTGGTGTTCTATAATATGGATTGCTAAGTATTTTAGCATCACAGGAATAGTGGATGAATTGATTTTAACAGTGTCTTTGTGTTGCATGTGTGTTTTTATTTTTGCTATAGTGAAACACTTAATAAAAATACAATTCTGTGAAATACTCACCTGTAGAATTGGTATTATAAGTATACAGTACGTCCTGCTCCAGATATAATACTTACACTTGGGGTTATCCTCCGCCAGATGGCGCTGCACTGCAGAGACATGTAAAACAGGCTCCTCCCGGCCCCTCAAATACCCAGGGACCTCCCACAAATCCCCAGCATTGAAAAGCAGTGAACGAGAAGCCGGGAGAATTAAACAACCCAAACTGGTAACTATAACAATGATAACAATCACCATACAGGGGATCCAGAATAATGCAAAAACCAGGGTGGGGTGGAGCAGGAAGTATTGTATACTCATAATACCAATTCTACAGGTGAGTAATCAGAGAATTGTATTATTCTTAGTATACAGTACGTCCTGCTCCAGGTATAATACTTACACTTGGGACATCCAATAGCAGTGTCCATAAAGTAGGGTGGAATCCCCAACAAAAAAGGTAACAGCAGACAGTTTAACCACTGCCGCCTGCAAAACCTTTCGGCCAAAAACAGCATCAGCTGAGGCCCTAACATCAACAGTGTAAAACTTTGAAAAGGTATGAACAGAAGACCAAGTAGCGGCCTTGCAAACTTGTTCAACAGAAGCCTGGTGCTGGAAAGCCCAGGAGGCACCAATAGCACAAGTAGAATGAGCAGTAAGGTGAAAAGGAGGACCCTTCCCCTTAGCAAAAATAGGCCTGAATCACGGCCTGACGGATTCCATTTGCTAGTAGTAGACTTGGCAGGAGCCAAACCCTTCCTGGGCCAAGAAGGGACCACAAAAAAAGCATTAGTTTTCCTGAAGGACATAGTGACCACCAGGTAATACTTCAAACACCTGACCACATCCAAGGAATGCAAAACCCTTTCCTTAGTGTAGCTAAGATTAGGGCACAAAGAAGGAAGAACAATATCTTGATTCAATGAAAGGCAGACACTTCCTCAGGTAGAAAATTTGGCTTAAAGCAGAACACCACCTTGTCCTGGTGTCTTCCCCAAGTATTGGGGCTGAATAGAAAGAGCCACCAACTCAGACACACGCCTGACCGAAGTAATGGCTACCCGAGAGACAGCCTTGAGGGTAAGAACAGCCAGAGCAGCATCCTGCATTGGTTCAAAGGGAGCACCCTGCAAGGCAGAAAACCAAGTTCAAATCCCAAACAGGGACCACAGGTTT
The DNA here is from genome assembly GCA_027917425.1 of Gastrophryne carolinensis. Taxonomy (NCBI): domain Eukaryota; kingdom Metazoa; phylum Chordata; class Amphibia; order Anura; family Microhylidae; genus Gastrophryne; species Gastrophryne carolinensis. The sequence continues at coordinate 643,673,400 of CM051234.1, read as the reverse complement.
ACGCGGGGAACGCACATGAGTGACCCCCTGGAAGAAAGGTCTTAATCAAAAAATGCTGAGCAAAAGACTTCTGAAAGAAAACAGACAGGGCAGAAACCTGACCCTTCAGAGCACTGAGGAGGAGTCCCGACTCCAACCCATGCTGCAGGAACTCCAGAACCCTGGGGGCTGAAAACACCCGACAGGGAAGAAACCTAGACTCACACCAGTCAAAGTAGGTACGCCGTACCCTGTAATAGATGGAAGAAGAAGTTTTCTTCCTAGCCTTCACCATGGTATCAACCACCGAGGCGGACAAGCCTTTCTCCATCAAGATGGAGGTTTCAGCAGCCAGGCTGACAAGCCAGTATTTATAAATTGGGATGGCGTAAGGGGCCCTGAGTGAGCAGATCTGGCACCCCTGGCAGAACGTGCTGGGCTACTGCCATCTGCACCACGTCTGTGAACACACCCTTCTTGGCCGCCTGGGGGCCACCAGAATTGCTGGCACCCCCTCCAGAGCAATCTTGCGCAGAACCCTGCACAACAGGGGGAATGGAGGAAGGAAATACAGGAACTAAATGACCTGCCATGACAGTGCTAAAGCATCCGTGGTCAAGGCCAGAGGATCCTGGGACAGGGAGACAAAGGCCGGGAGCTTGTGATTGTGACGGGACGCCAACAGATCCACATCTGGTTGGGCCCAACGGTGTCACAGAGATTGGAACACCCTGTTGCAGAGGGACCATTCTCTCTGGCGAGAGGTCCCCCTGCTCAGAGGGTCTGCCAGCAGATTTTCCACCCCCGGGATGTACACCGCTGATATGCAGGGAACATTGGCCTCCACCCAGGTCAGGATCAGAGACCCTTCCTGGAGGGCCCTTTTGTTCCGGGTCCCTCCCTGATGATTGATGTAGGCAACTGCTGTCTGGTTGTCCGAGCGCCCCTGAACAGGCAGGCCCTGAAGATGAGTAGTCAAGCGAGCCAGAACTAACCTGATCGCTCGCAGCTCCAAGACATTGATAGATGTGTGGGCCTCCTGAGGGCCCCACCTCCCCTGGAACCGCAGGGACTTCCATAACCCCCCCCCCAACCTGACAGACTGGCATCCGTGGTGACCGTCTCCCAGGAAGGGGCAAGAAAGGATCTGCCCCCCAACAGGTTCCTTGAGTCCATCCACCACAAGAGGGACCTCCTGACCACGGGGGGAGCACACAGACCCTGCCCAGGGATGCTGGGTCCTTGTCCCATACAGACAATAGGTGAAGTTGCAGAGGCCTCAAGTGGAACTGAGCATAAGGGACCACTTCGAATCACGCCACCATCAGGCCCACCAGCTGCATCCCCTGCCTGATGGAGGGATAGGGACAAGCTAGGAGGGACTGAGCCTGTACAATCAAATTGTCCACCTTCTGCTGAGGAAGGAAGATCCTTGCCTGAACTGTATCCAGATTCATTTGTAGGAATGAAGTCACCAAGGAAGGAGACACTGAGGACTTGGGGTGGTTGATCACCCATCCAAATGACTCCAGAATGGGCACCACCAGCTCTGCCTGATGTAGAGACTGGGAAGTGAAGAGGATGTCTTCCAGATAGGGAAGCACGCTGACACCCTGACATCTGAGTAGAGACATCACGCCAGCCAGCACCTTGGTGAACACCCTGGGAGCTGAAGTGAGGCCGAAGGGCAAGGCCACAAATTGGTAATGTTGATCCATCATAGCGAACCTGAGGGACTTCTGATGACCTGGGAACACAGGAATATGAAGGTAAGCATCTATGATGTCCACAGAAGTGATGGCAGAGCGCAGAGTCTCCATGCGAAAGCGCCTGCCCCTGACAAAACTTGTTGAGAATCTTTAAGTCCAGGATGGGCCTAACAGAACCATACTTTTTGGGGTACTATGAATAGGTTGGAATAAAAGCCCTTGCCTTTTTCTCTTAAAGGCACCTGACAGATGACCCCCAGCTCCAGGAGGCCTTGCACTGCTTGCACTAGCTCCTGAGCTGATAAAGGGTCCTGAGGAATCCAGGACCTGATGAATCTTGGAGGGGGATCAGCAGCAAACTCCAACTTGTAACCGCAGGACACTACCTCCTGAATTCACCGGTCTGAGACATGAATCCTGCAGACCTGAACGAAGTGCTGCAGCCGTCCCCCCACCCGGATGGGTGAGGGTGCCCCATCATGCCTGAGGGGGCTTGGGAGAGGATTTAGCTTTTGGGACCCCAGGAGGAGCCAGGATGTCCACGTCCTCTGCCTCTACCCCAGAAATCTCCCCGGGCCCCAGGGAAGGATACCCCCCCTTCCCTGTCTTGCACCACAGTAAGGGGAGGAGAAGGAACCCTGTCCCCTAAAAGGGCCGAGATTGCCGCGCTGGGGTAACCCGCCTCCCTTAGCAAGAAAGGACCAGGCAGTCTCCGAACAAACGCAGTCCTTTAAAGGGAAAGCCAGTTAGGGCCTTCTTGGCAGCACTGTCAGCGGCCCACTATCGCAGCCAAACCGAGCGGCGCATAGCCACCACGAGGGCAGAAGTTCTGGCACACATTCTGATGGTGTCATCCAATGCTGATAGGACAAATTTTACAACAACATCACAACTAGAGAGTGCATTAAACACCTCACAAGGCAAATCATCAGGGGCACTATCAAGCATATTTCTGATAAGAGTTCTAGTGGCCACAGCAGTAATAGTAGAGGCACAGACCGGGCACAGCGCCGTCCCCGCACATGTAAAGGCGTGGGAGGCCATCTGGTCAATGCGCCGGTCCTCAGCATCCCGCAGGGTAGTAGAATCAGGGGAATGCATGACAGAGGTGTTAGATAGCCTAGGATCGGGGCATCCACCTTGAGGGGGGGGATGACCAACATTTAACCACCTCAGCAGGAAAGGGATACTTCCTATCCCAAATCTTTGGAGCCCCGGGGAGTTACTGGGCCCAGGGGTCAGAGCCAGGGGTCAGAGCCAGAATCGTCATGACCCCTTGGTCTCTCAGATGAGCCTGAATCAGAAAAGAGCTCCCCTTCATCAGACAGGGTATAGCCACACAGATTCATAAACTCCTCAGTTCCCATAGGGAAAACAGTAACATTAGGCGTCAAGTGCTGCTTCTTACCAGGGCCCTTACGCGCTAAAGACCTCACAATAATCTGTTCCACAGTAGCCAGTCTAGAAGACACATCGTGCTGAGAATCCCCACTAGTGTGCAACTCAACAGGAGTGAGATTTGAGTAGGGGGGAGTAGGTGAAGTGAAACGAGCTGCAGCCACTGTCAGGCCAGATTGCAATGCAAGCACCTGCTCAGCACAGGGTACACAGACCCGCGCCTTGTCAGCGTCAGCACGAGGCTGCTCACACGCTACACACAGCCGGTCTTGTCCCAAAGGGACCCCCCGGTAACCTATCCTGGGATGCCTCCATATGGTGATTATTAGGTACAATATGCCAGTAGGGATTTACGCTATAAGCAACCCTGGATGCCCCAATGACCCGCTAGGGAAGTGGGAGTAATTATACAAGGCCCAACTATCAATTACATTGGGCCGGGAGAAGTCTATGGCTTCACCCGTCTGAAAGACACAGTGGGAAGAAGGGGTGTCAGAACCAAACACACTACAATGGGTATAAAACCGCCTGCGAGGGCACTTAAGGACCGCGGAAAGTATAACCGCCACACGCGCGCGCGCTGACAAAATGGCACCCCCCCGAAGAGCGCGAAGCCCACAGACAAGCAGCCAATGATAACGCAGAAAAGTCTGAGGTAACGCCGCCACCCGGCGCGGAACATCCAAATGAAGGAAAAGACGCGCACGCTGGCGCCATTTGTAATAGTAAAAAAGACAAGTCAGCGCGGCGGCAGACACCACATATACTAGTCAAAAGACATGACAAAACGCTGTATGCACGAATTACGCTACACGCTCACCCACACTCCCCCCCCCCCCCCCCCTTCTTTCCCTCCCGAAGGCTACAGGGAGAATTTCTTCTAAATAAGCATCTAATCCTTTTTTGAAGCTGGCAGAGGTTGATGCTGTAACAAGCTTCTGTGGGAGGCTATTCCATAGATTTATAGTTCTTATGGTAAAAAACGATTGTCGCTCCGGAGACGGGCAGGCTGACTCATCATTGGCGGCAGGTAGCGACAGATCAGATGAGCGTCTGTAGCAGGCATTTTCAGAGCGACCGCTAGTAGTCACTGTGCTCGGCCGTGGGTCGCTACTTTATAGCGACTCAGTCGCTGTTCAGTAATGTTGAATACATTGTGAGGAGTCGCTATTTGGCCAGTACAGCGCTGTATAGGAGCGCATGTTAGCGACTGCTCATAGCGACCGACTCACACCATATTCAGCAAAAAAACAGCTTCACAAATCTCTGGCGCTGAAAAATACTTGTTTGAAGCCCAGAGCGCAGAAGGCGGTGTGATTAAAGTCTGTTTTCAAGCATCTATCCACTAGTAACAAAGCGAAAACATATGGAATCACATTGTAACAACATTGTAACATGAACACTTTAATGGCAGACCTGTAATAGGAAATATATTAAAAATAAAAAAAATGTGAAAAAACTGCTTATTCAATGCCAGGAGAGGTCACAGAATTATTTGAGATTAAAAAACAAAACAAAACAAAAACACAGTTTAAAGAGAAGGAAAGGATCGTCCATTGAAATGTATGGCAGAGCGTCAGGTAGCGAGAGGTCATACCTGCCACTGTGCAAGGCTGAACGCCGGCGCTGTTCGCTGAGGCTGTGAAAATGATGAATCAGACGCTACATGGCGCTATCCCAGTCGCTAAACAGATTCTGCTTGATAAATGTGTAATTGCGTGCCGTGTCCGGCGTTCACCAGTCGCTACCTGTCGCTACCTCTCATTAAACAACCACTACCTGACGCTATCCCTTCTTAAATAAGGGCCTCAATTTCTTTTTTTCCAGTCGAAGGGAGGGAGCGCGCCCTTGTCTTTAGAAAGGATTGAAATAGTGTTTTCCCATATTTTTTGTATGGGCCATTTATATATTTATACAAGTTAATCATGTCCTCCCTCAGTCGTCTGCTTTTAAGACTAAACAGATTTAATTCCCGTAATCTTTCCTCATAACTAAGATCCTTCATTCCTCTTATTAGTTTGGTGGCGCCTCTGCTCCCTTTCCATAGTCACAGCGTCCTTTCTATGAACAAAGCCCAGAACTGAACGGCGTATTCCAGGTGTTACAACTGAGAGTTCAGCCTTGTAATGGTTAAATGCCCTTTTTTTTGCCCTTTTAACCACATGTGTCAGCCATGAGGGGTTTAATTTTAGCCGCTTATATTTGTTACTCGTAGGAATACATTTTGCAACATTTTTGCAATCTATAAGATTCCCGGGCCGATCGATTCCCTCCATCCAAAATCGAGATGCCCCGCTCTGTGAAACCCCCCCAGGTAGCCCCATAAACTTGTAGAGGAGGGGGGATTTTCCCTTGGGGTTTCACAGGGTGCCCTACTGGAACCCCGGGTGGCAGGATATATCCAGGCGGGGATCTATTTAGGGGCCTGTGGGACCCAGGGAGAAAGAGATACCTCAATAATTTTTCTCTGGTTATTACGATTATATTGACAATATATTGCGTTGTAGACAATGGTAATTTATTCAAAAAGATCCTAGTATTAGTTTTGCACAGTTGTCTTTAATAATTTCCAACAAAGTAGTGTTTAGCCTATTGGCTCAATGTCCAAATAATCAGTCTCTGTGTGGAACTGTACTGGATGGGAGGGGCTTGGTTACTTGCCCATCCATATATGGTCTTATCCTGTTGGTGTTCTCCGTTTGTAGCAATTGGTGGGTGATTTTTCCTCAGTTTGTAGCAAACTGTTTTTCCCTCAATGGTTTGTAGCAAATTGTTAGAACTCCTTCACAGACGCGTTTCGCCTATGGCTTCCTCAGTGTGAGAGTCCGTGGTCTATAGTTTTCATATGAGGGTACCTCGGTGCCTGGAGTCCTGGTATGCTGAGGCTTTGTTTTTGTGAATTGTAGTTTTTCTCTCATTTGTGGGTGTATAAACTTACCTTGTTTCCTGTCCCAACGGCGCGTGCGCAAGCCGCCACCGCATCCCCGCTATCCCTCTAGCAGGGCACGTGCCCACACCAGGCATTTTTTTTAACCAATAAGCCACGCCCATAAAGGGAAACACAACCTAAGAATGACATAATAATAATGCTGGCAAGCCCCCATGCACACAAGCATACAATAGTTTGATAGTGTGAGAAGAGGGAGAAGGACAAAAGAAAAGAATAGAAAGGAGAAAATGGAGAAACAAAGAGAGAGGGAACATAGGGTGGGGAACAGAAAAAAAGAAAGTAAGAGAAAAAAGGAGAAAGTTAGGAAGAAGGGGCGAAGAGTAAAGAAAGAAAAGGAGAGAAAAAGTGAGAAAGAGAGAGAAGGGAAGATAAAAAGAAGGAAGTGAGTGAAGCAAGGAAGAGAGGGAGACAGAAATGGGAGAGGTAACGAAGAAAGAAAGCAAAAGGGGGAGTGAGAAAGAAAGAAAAAAGAGCGATAGAAAAGAGACGGGAAGGAGAGTGGAAGGAAAGAGGAGAGGGGGAATGGAGTAAGAAGAGAAACAGGGAGAAAAGGAGGAAGGAAGGAGAGAAGGAAGTGAGGACTGAAGAAGGGAAGAGAGAGAACAGCAAGTACAGGGATTAAGAAAGAGGAAGGAGGAGTGAAAGAACAAAAGGAAGGAAGGAGGCAGTAGGGGAGTGAGGGAGAAAGACAGAGTGAAAGGCAGGAAGGGGAGAATCTAAGGAAGAAAAGGTGAGACAAGGAGAGGAGAAAGGGAGAAGAAAAGAAGTGGAAGAAGAAAAAAGAGAGAATAAATTCAGAAAGGAGGAAGAGCGGGAGGGCAAGGATGAAGGGAAGCAGGGAGGGAAAAGAGGTAGGAAACAGAGAAGGGAAGTTGAGAAAGAGATAGAATAAAGTGTGGTGGAGAGAGAGAAAGAGATAAAGGCAGGGAGGAAGGGAGAAATAAAGAATGAGAAGAACACAGCAAGAAAGGTAGGGAGGGAGAAAGCTAGAGAAAAATAATGTAGAGCAGGGCCAGGTGAAGTGCGGTGGAGGCCCCTGGGCACAAAATCTGTTGGAGGCCCCAGATACAGCAAGTAACTGATTGGTGTTTGTCTGGCACCCGCCTACTTACTGGAAGGTCAGATGGAGTCCCTTGTGCCCCCCTTGTGCGGGTGCTGCTGCTTTGCCATTCTGGGTGGGGGGTAGTGTAGTCGCCCGGCTGGTTCCCTGCATTGAGCTGCCAGCGGCTGTGCTTGGTGGCTTATGTGCAGTGACAGCTCTGCACCCATCACTGTAGCGTTGCTGGCGGCGGCTTTGCTGCTCTAGACTCTCCGTCCTGCCCTGTGGTGGCTTTGGCTGCGGCTTTGCAAAAACAAAAAAAGGCTTGCCCAGGCACGTGGGACCTCCACTGCCGCCAGTAGCTTTGTTGCCAGCCCCGCAGCCCATCAGACCAAAGACTAAAAAGCCTCCTGGACCAGACCATAACCCAAAGAATGGTGGAGGCCCCATTTGCAGGGCAAGTGGTGGAGGCCCCGGGGCTTGCGTCCCTTGCACCCCCCTCATAATCCGGCCCTGATGTAGAGGCAGATAAAAGAATCAAGAGAGGACAAGAAAAAGAAAAGCAGGAAGGAAGGAAGAATGAGAAAGAGAGATGGGGAAAGAAGGGAGAAATAAAAAGGACGAAGAAGAGAGAGAGAGAATGGAAAGGAAACATAGAATTGGCCCACTAAATGGGGCAGGAGCACAGTATTTGCAGCTGTCTGTAACCTGTATAGAAGTGAATGAGGCAAACTGGCCACAATTAAAATGTCACCTCCCCCCATCTTGGGACTTGCCTTTTTTTCCCTTTACTGTTGTGTCCAGCCAGGAACCTCAGTTTGAGACGCTGATGATCGCAGAGCCGGAGGCGGGGGGGGGGGGGGGGGTTCTTTGTGCAGGGTCTGCCTTGCCGCCCCCCCTTCCTCTCCAGCTGCCCTGTCTTCAGCACCGAGCCTAGGGCACACTGCAATTGTGCCCCGGCCAGAAGGACGTCCGCTCCGCTGCACATCCTCCATCATTGGCCCAGTCATAATTGGTTCTGCCTCTGGCCCCACAAAGCACCCCCTCCTTGCCTGCCTGGAAGATGGATGTTCTGTAGATGCTGCAGCACAGCAGGTTACTACCCTGGTGGCCCCGGACACACAGCCACAGCACAGGCATCACAGGACAATTTCTAAAGACTCGGGGCATGCAGGGGTATCCCGTGAATGTCCAGGGCAAATCGTTACACTTGGGGGATATGAACTTGGCAGGATAGGGTGTACTCATCGGATAGAGTTTGGGAGTAGTGGGTGCTGCCGTATGCACTGGGTGATCATTATGTAGAGTATGGTGGGGGTGGTGGAACATTTTTCAAAGTACCAGGGCAAGAGGTTTGTGTACCATAGAGTCTAGGTGAGTAGTAATAATAGTGTGCCAGAAGAATAGGCATGGTGAGGTTTTACTTTTAAACAGTTTGGTCGGTGGAGGAGAAGCCTTTGCAGGATAGTGTAGAGCAGGGGTGGTCTAATGGCTGCATTTTCTTATTGTTCCATAAGGGGATGCAACGTAATTAACCTTAAAGTGGACCAAAACCCAGCAGGATCAGCCCGGGAATCTATAAGATTCCCAGGCCGATCCATTCCCTCCCCGTGGGGCATCCAAAATTGGGATGCCTCGCTGTGTGAAACCCCCCCCACAGTGTGCCACAAAACTCACCTTCATCCTGACTCCCTCACCACTGTAAAAATCAGGGTCCACATCCCCAGCATCTTTGGGCTGTGCCTGGCTCCCGCCCCCAGGAAGGGGCACCTCAGCTGCTGGGGATGCCACCACTCGCGTCATAAACAAAGCCCTTTGCAGAGCATTAAATATGCATGGCAAATGGGTTTGACTGGACGAGAGTACGCATATGCGCTGTAGAACCAGGAAAGGTTAGTTTTTTGGGGCGATTTGGTAGGTTTCCCACAGTGGGGCATCCCAATTGGGGATGTCCCCGTGGCAGGGGCCAAAATCCGGGATAATCATAATCCCGCTTTAAGCAAAGGTGAGCAGAAGAGAGACGGGAATAAGTGGGCCGAGGTAAAGCATGTAGGGGTGAGTTGAGCAGAGGTGAGGCAGAAAGAAATGAGTGGAGGTGGATTGAGGTAAGCATAGGTGAGAGGAGCTGAGGTGAGTTGGGAAGGGGTGAGATAGAAAGAGGTGAGATGAACAGAATTGGGGAATGGTGAACATGTAAGAGAGTAAAACAGATGTCATTACCTGGAGACTGTTGTGTTGTTGTTTTGCCACTTGGCTTTGCTGTATCCTGGGGTGCCCACACCAGTACACGGCTCACATCTTGGCGTAGTCGGCAGGATACAGCGTCCGCTATGGATGGGAATGTGGCGGGAGATCCTCCCCCGACACCAGTGTCACCGGATCAGGACCCAGCTCAGGGTACGCCTGTGCAAGGTCAGCCTAGCTGTAGTGCCATGTCAACCCCAGTAGGATATATCCCGGTGGGGGCGCTGTTGCGCCATCTGCCAAAATTTGATGCCAAAAACATGACATTGCAAGACTGGAAGGAGAGGGTGCGGAGTGTGGTCAAAATGTGTAACCTAACTCCCGAACTGCAGGCAGAGGTTGCTCTGGGAGGGCTTGAGGACGATTTTAGGCGGACTGTGATGGTGAGGCCGGAATCTGAGAGGGATACCCTAGAGAAAATATTGTCCCTGCTGGAGATAGCGCAAGGGGGCCGTGCTAAAGTGGTACAGCTAACAAGCCGCTTCTTCAACCGCCCGCAACAAGAGGGAGAGACTGTGATTCAGTATTCTAATGCCCTACAAGAAATGCTCAATGAAATCCAGCGGTTAGACCCAGGGGCCATGGGGGCCTTCCGGGAAGTGGACCAACTGCTGAGGAATCAGTTCATAGTGGGGCTCTCCAATAAGTTCCTGCAGGATAAGCTGCGCTAAATGACCCGGGTGAAAGTCATTCTATAGGCTGCCGGACTTGAGAGAGAAGAAGAGCATCTACCGGTGGCAACCAGAGCAGTGAGCAGCACTCAGGCTACAGGGAAACAGATGGGATCTGCAGAATCCGAGTCCCTAAAGGAAGTGGTCCAGGCCCTATGAACTGAATTAAGGGAACTGCGGTTGAAGGTGTCCCAGATGAAGACAGAATCTTCCCAGCCCCCAGAAGGGACTCCAGCACGCCACACCACCCCATGCATGAGGAATCAGGTGCAGGGACCAGTCAGAAGAGGTCAACTCTGTTGGGGGTGTTGGCAGTACGGCCATATAGCCCAAGAATGCCCCGAACGGATGGAATCCGAGCAGCTGTTAAACTTCTGACCGCCGCAGTAACTGTGCACCCTGCGGCAGTAAATCAACAGCTAAGCCCTGTGAGGAAGGATCATGACCTGTATGCCAGCAGCCCCATCATGGAAGCAGAATTGGAAAGTCAGAAGGTACGCTGCCTAGTTGATACAGGGTCAGAATGCACCCTTATGCCCCTAAAGTTCTTTGAAAGACATTTTGGACATATGATGGAGCCAGAAGATGGAAGTGTCATCAGGCTGACAGCTGCCGACAATAAGAAAATGGATGTCCGAGGGATAGTCTGGATGCGGGTCCGAGGGCTTGGGCAAGATGTGGGCAAGAAGTGGGTCATGCTGGTGGACCATTCTTCTCGGAGAGGGATGGATGTGACGCTGGGTATGAACGTGCTGATAGACCTAGACCATCAGCTCTATGCCAGAGAAGGGCCAAAGTATTGGCACCGGGCCACCACCCACCAGTCGACTCAGAAGGTTCTTCAACAGATGGAGAGAAGCTGTAGTCTGCAAAAGAGTAAACTCTCCGGTCAACCCGTCGGAAGAGCAAAGGTGCCAGGGGGGACCCCGGTGAAGATCCCACCGCGGTGGGGGCTGGACGACGACTGAATGCATTAGAGGTCCTGATCGAGCCAGCCCATCAAGAGGAACCCCAGGCTTGCCCATTGATAGTTCAGGCCCTCGCCATTGTGACGAATGGGTGTGTAACGGTACGCTGCTTGAATATTGAAGACAACACAGTCCTGGCAGACGTTTATGTGTCCGAGGAGGGTATTTCTCAATGAAAAAGCTTCACCTTACAGCCTGATGGAAGAGCAGCCTGGACTTATGCTGTGGAGGTCCAGCAGAAGGAAGCCCCGACAGAGGAATGGAATGGTAGAGTAATCATGACCCGGTTGGGGGTGGACTGTAAGGCTCTGACTCCAGGACAACAGAGGTTGCTGGAAGATACCCTCTGGGACCAGACCGTCTGGGATGCGTACCCTCTCCTGCAGATCGAAGAGTCACTATCAGCCTTGGGCCAGGCAAAGTTTTTCTCAACCCTAGATCTGACTATTGGCAGGTATCGGTGGCGAAGAAAGACAAAGCGAAGACAGCTTTCATCTTACCTATGGGACTGTTCGAGTTTAACTGAATGCCATTCAACCTCAACAATGCCCCAGGGACATTTCAGTGGTTAATGGAACACTGTCTGGGGGACCTCAATTTTGAGTCAGTATTGATATACCTAGATGACCTAGTGGTGTTTGGGGCCTCCTTTGAAGACCACCTTCAGAAGCTGCAAAAGGTCCTAGGACGACTGCGAGACCACGGGCTCAAGATCAAGCCAAAGAAGTGCCAACTGTTTCGCCAACAAATAGAGTACTTGGGACATGTGGTCACCTCCGAGTGGGTAAAACGGACCCCCAGCAAGGTGGATGCCATCCAGAAATGGCCCCAGTCGAGGACACTACGAGAGGTACGGGCATTCGTGGAACTGGCCGGCTACTACAGGAGATTTATACCCAAATTTGCGCAGTTGGTGAGCCCGTTGAACAAGTTATTGAGGGGCACCACAGGAGGTCTGATGAATCGTCCCATCGGCTGGGGGCCCCGGCAACAAGAGGCCTTTGCGGCGGTAAAGGAGGTGCTAACCAGTGCCCCGATTCTGGCTTATGCGCATGTAGCGATAACCCTTATCGCCGGAGGGCTTCACCGCCCGAGACGTCCTTTTCCCAATCGTAAGAGGTGCTGCTGGAATTCCAGAGTCGTCCGTGAGGAAACAGGAACAGCCCTTACAAGGGCTAGTGAATTGTAATATAGCGTTTCCCCCAATAAGAGACAGAACTCAGTATTGAGGGTGAAGGTGAAGTGTTTTTATAAGTGCCACTCTAGGCCTTATATACACAAGTCTCCATGCAATGGGACCTCCCCCGTGGACTTCATGACAAATACACAGACCAACTCTGCTGGTGACGCAATCAGCAAAACAATAGGCGTCTGTAATACACTCAATCAGAACAATGCCATTGCCTGTGACGTAATCAATTAACACAAAGGCAGTTTATAATACAATCCAAACTACAATGACCTAATTAAGAAAAGGCCAGTGAATGACCCGGTGGGCAACTGAATAGTGATGACATCCAAAAGACAGAGCGTCTGTCACAATGCCCCCTTTTTGTGGAACACCCGGCAGACCCGGATTGACCCTGTTCGGGTTAACGTGGGGCTGTCCGGACTCTTGTTATGGGCAGAGTTCTGTGTAAGGACAAGTCTGCACATAGTGAGTAACCGGACTAAACATTGACGTGGGCTGTACATAGGAATCGGTCATGGGTGGGGTCCAAACACTGGGATATTGTGGCGTTGGTGAGTTCAGCACCAAAGTCCTTGGTTGGATGTGTGCACAGGTGCTCTGCTTTCTTATAGCTGGCCCAAGTTTCAATCTCTTTCCATGGAAGCTGATCGGAGAATCCACAATCTTCTGCACATCTACATCATCGTAAAAGTAGACAAAACCATAACCCTTAGAAACGCCAGAGGCATCCCTAATAATTTTGACATTCTTTACAGCGCCATACTTTGAAAAAACATCCTTAATTTCAGGCTGATTAATCCGACGGCCAATGCCCCCAACAAAAATAGTGTTTGGCATACGTTTCCCTTCTGGAAGGACGTAACCTGATGGCTGATCCTCTTCTTGGCTTCTTGTAACAGACATGACGTGATGCAGACGAAACCCCTGGGTCTCCCCGACCAGTGGGCTGGAGTCGGCAGCTCGGGCTGGAGACCGGGTTGTAACAGGGTTGACGCTGGCTGGTCCAGAGGTAGCGTAGGCAGAAGTCATTGGTCCTAGATCATTTCCCAATAGTACTTCTGCTGGTAAGTTGTCCATAAGTCCCACCTGTACCCTGCCGGATCCAGCGCCCCAGTCAAGATGTACTCGGGCGGTGGGGAGTCGAAACACAGCTCCTCCCGCCACCCTTACTGCAACGGTGTGTCCAGTGCGGTCTTTGTTCTTGACCAAATGAGGTTGAAGCAAGGTAAGTGTGGCTCCGGTGTCGCGTAATCCTTGCGCGGTGCGCCCATTGACTCGTACCTCCTGGCAATGGTGCTGTCGGTTATCTTGGATGGCTTGTACGGGATCAGCTTCATACAGTACCCCCAGATACTCTTCCGAACTGCTCTCAGCTTCCAAACAGTGTGCCACAGGAGTACGGGAGGTGGAAGGTTGCTTTTGCCCCCACGTGTTTCGGGGAGGCTCTAGGGCGCAATCACTGCGATAATGTCCCCATTGTTTGCAACGATGGCACTGAACTGTGGAGAGGTTCGGTTGCTGCGCTGGCCTATGTGGCCCAGAGTCACGAGTTGGCGCTGAAGCCACAGGTGCTTGAAATTTGATGGGAGGTTGTGGTTTTGGAGCGGACTGTTCTGTCCGGCGAGCATCAGTGTACTCGTCGGCTAGACGAGCAGCCTCAGGTAGCGTTAGAGGCCTCCGGTCACGTACCCACTCTCTTAGCTCTGGTTGCAGGGCATTGAGAAAATGTTCTAGTAAAAACAACTGTAGTACATCCTCAGCGGTCGTGGCTTTGCATCCAGTGACCCAGTGTGATGCTGTACGATGGAGGCGACATGCCCACTCCGTGTAAGAATCCCCTCCGTTCTTTTGGGATTCCCGAAATCGTCGCCTGTAGGCTTCCGGGGTGACAGCGTACCGGGCTAACAAAGCCTCCTTTACCAGATGGTAGTGTGGTAAGTCCGCATCAGGGATGGCCCGGAAAGCATCGGAAGCTTTCCCAGATAGTTTCCCTGATAATATGGTGACCCATTCCTCGGTGGGTACCCGGTGTAAAGCGCACTGGCGTTCAAAATCGGCCAAAAATCCGTCAATCTCGTCGTCACTTTCCTGGAAGGACTTAAATGCTGCAAATGGAATCTTTCTCCCCCCAGTGTAACTGAGGCTGAGAGGCTGCTGGGTTGCGAGTCGCCGATCTTCCCTTCGCTTACTGGCCTCTGCCTCCGCTGCGGCGAAGACTCGGTCGATCAGTTCCTGTGATGGATTCGGGCCATAGACCGACAATCTGTTCCGAACCGCTTGAACAAGAGCAGCGTCTTCATCGATCTCTATATTGGTTTCGGTCCTCACTGCTGCATGATCCATTTCGATCAGCTCGGCTATCAGTTCCCGACGTGGGCGGTTGCTAGCTGACCTTCCCCGGCTCTCGAGTAGATCCTTCAGGGTCAGCCTTTTCAACTTGTCCTACTGACTCTCCATCAGGGTAGCACTCTCTCTGGGTACAAAGGACCATCCGACCGCTTGCCACCAATTGTAGCGATAACCCTTATCGCCGGAGGGCTTCACCGCCCGAGACGTCCTTTTCCCAATCGTAAGAGGTGCTGCTGGAATTCCAGAGTCGTCCGTGAGGAAACAGGAACAGCCCTTACAAGGGCTAGTGAATTGTAATATAGCGTTTCCCCCAATAAGAGACAGAACTCAGTATTGAGGGTGAAGGTGAAGTGTTTTTATTAGTGCCACTCTAGGCCTTATATACACAAGTCTCCATGCAATGGGACCTCCCCCGTGGACTTCATGACAAATACACAGACCAACTCTGCTGGTGACGCAATCAGCAAAACAATAGGCGTCTGTAATACACTCAATCAGAACAATGCCATTGCCTGTGACGTAATCAATTAACACAAAGGCAGTTTATAATACAATCCAAACTACAATGACCTAATTAAGAAAAGGCCAGTGAATGACCCGGTGGGCAACTGAATAGTGATGACATCCAAAAGACAGAGCGTCTGTCACAGCGCAGTTCGACACTCCATTCCTGCTGTACACTGATGGAAGCCTCCACAGGTTGGGAGACGTCTTATCCCAAGTCCAGGATGGACGCAAGAGTCATTGCCTATGGGAGCCGGTCTCTGAGGGAATCAGAGCGCAACCCTGACAACTATAGCTCCTTCAAACTGGAACTGTTGGTGCTAGTATGGGCCATGACTGAAAAGTTCGCAGAATACTTGACGGGCGCAGAAGTGACAGTGATGACGGACAACAACCCATTAGCCCACCTGGAGAATGCCAAGCTGGGTGCACTATATCAGAGGTGGTTGGCTCGCCTTTTCAAGTTCCAGTATGGCATCAAGTTCCGGTCTGGTAGAGAGAACAGAAATGCTGATGCACTCTCCCGAGTCCCCGCAGGGACCCCGCCGCAGAGGGGTGACGAGGAGTTAGAGGACATTGAAACTCCTGACCTTGGTCGATTACCCATGCTCCAGGACTTGGCACATTCAAGTGTGGTGGCATCCGGGATGCCCATGTTGTTGGTGAAGACAATGGCTGATTGGAAGAAAGTTCAGAACAGCTGCCGGACCTGGGGAAAGTGAGAGAATGGGTCCGGACCAAGACCTGGCCTCAGCTGGAGGAGAGGGCACGTTTGACTCTAGAGGGCCAAAAGTTACTGAGGCAGTGGGATAAGCTCACTGTCACCCAGGGTCTCCTGTGTCGGACCATATACCTACAGATGGAGCTGCAATATCGACAACAGATTGCAATCCTCATGTCAGTGGGACCGGAGGCTGCCCGGGAAGTTCACGAGAAGGGTGCCTATTTCGGGAGCGAGAAAACGTTTAACCCCTTAAGTTCCAGACTTCACTATTTTGCGCTACACATGTTCAACCTTGATTTTTGAAAGAATTTCCAAGGATTTCACGGGGAAAATTATATATTGTTTTTTTCAGCAGAGTCTGGGCTTCAACAAGAAATGTCTTTTATGGCCTTTTTTAGTAGATTCTCAATACTTTTGGGTGAAATATATGCAAAAAAATAAATAAATAAAAATCTATTTTTTGCAATTTGTAGTGTTTTTTGTAATAAAAAATGTATGTTTGTCAATAAAATTTTATTGTGTGTGAAACCCCAATTTCTCCCGGTCACAGTGGCACCACATATGTATGGGTAGACACCCTTTCCTGCCCAGGAGACTCCCCCCAAACTGAGACAGAGCTTTAGGAGATTTTCAGATAAAATACATCTGTGATATGCGCTATGCGCACCTTGCAGTTTTTCCAGAAAAACAACCCTTTACATTTGAAATACCCCCCACAAACTATATATTCTCTGGAAGTACAAACCTCAAGCTTTCTAGGCGTACCAGGCTTGTTTATGTGGGCGTAGATTTATGGAAGTAATCCCTCAATCAATTCTTTGGTTGCACAGAGTTTCCCTAAAAAGAATAAAAAGGAAGAATCAAGCCACATTTTCCTAAAAAAACTATATGCAAACAAGAAAAAACAAGTAAAATCTGAAAAAGCAACATCCCCCGAACAGAACAATACCCAACATGCATAGGTACTGTCAAGGGAAGAGTTGGCAAACACCCCAAAGTAATCAAGCATGCGCTTGAAAATGTCTGCTCTTCAGACAAAGTGCGCACCGTGCAATTTTTCAACCAAAACAACCCTTTACATTTGGAATATCCCCCATAAACCATATATTTCCCTGGATGTACACATGTTAAGCTTTCTATGCGCACCCAGCTTGTTGTAACGGGATCATCTTTCTGGAAGTAATCCCTCAAAGAATTTTAAGGTTGCACAGGGTTTCCCTAAAAAAAAAGTATAAAAAAGCTGAAAAAAAAACATGTTTTCCTAAAATATCAATATGCAAACAAGAAAAAACAAGTTAAATATGAAAGCACAATGTCCCCCGAGCAGAACAATACCCAACATGCATAGGTACTATTAACCCTTTAAATTGCCAGCCTACTTGAAGTTTTGTCACCCTCTGTTGACAGGTCGTTTTTCCCCATTTTGCGCCATGTTTAACCGTGATTTTTGCTGGAATTTCCAGGAAAATTATATATATTTTTTTTGCAGAAGAGGCTTTAACATAAAATGTCTTGTTTATAATTTTTCTACTGTTTTTTTTTTTATTTTTTTTGCATAAAAAAACTGAAAAATAAATATTTTTTATACAATTGTCTCCTTTATTTTAAATAAAACATTTGTTTTATTAATGAAAACCATATTGCATGTGAAATCCCCATTTCTCCCGATTACAACGGCACCACATATGTATCGGTAGCCCCCCCATTCTTGCCCAGGAGACCCCACAACTGAAAAGAGCACTTTATAACATTTACAAATAAAACTACTATCCACACTATAAACATAAGGGGTTAATTTTAAAAAAATTTCATACGGTCCCCCCTCCTAAAAACCCTAAAAAATAAAAAAAACATGGGGTCCCCCCTACCTGAAATAACCAGCCCGGGACCAGCTATGTGGGCTTGTAGGAACATGGCGCAGGGGTCAGCTTTTGTGGCTCCTGGCCCTGAAGGCTACAAGCCCACATAGCCTATGGCCAGGGCTCTTCTGCCCCCCCCCCCCTGGGCTTTGGGGAGGCAGATAATTGGGGTTCCGGGGGCTAGCTGCAGGTGACTTGCCAGCCCCCAGAGTTGTGAACTGGTATAGGGATCTCATGGATCCCTTACCAGTTCACAAAGGGTTAAATGTAAAAAATAAAGACACAGACACATAATAAAAAAAATGACATTTATTTATTTTTTCTTTACTTACCTCCGATCCTCTGCTGTCCCCCCGGCGATCTCCGATGACAGCTGCTGGGTGCTTGGTGGAGGGGGGCTGGGGGGGAGAGGGATTACAGCCCTCTCCTCCTCCTGACCTCTCGCCTCCAAGCATCCGGCAAGACTGATCATGTCGGGTGAGGGGCAGAGAAGCCTTCTGTCCAAGAAATGAGCGAGAGGGCGATTTCTCGCCCTCTCCTCCCCAAGGAAGAGCCCGGGGGGGATCAGAGGCCCCCCGGTGAAGAGGAGACCCCGCGGGAGGCATCACAGCCGCAGGTGAGTACATTTATTTATTTTATTTTTTTTACAGTTAACCGAAGCGGAGGGGGGGGCACTATTTCGGGCTGACTATTTTCGGCCTGATCCAACGAGGGGTCAGGTGAGTTTTTACTTTTTTATCTGTGGGGGTTTAAATCAGCTACGTGAGACTCACGTAGCTGACACTAAAAGGGTTAAGTTGCCCCAACGTCTGGTGTAGAGGAGATGCTTCTGCATGCTCAGAGTACTGGGAAAAGCTCCTCAGAGGAGGAAGAAGAGTGGTGGCCCCCCCCCTGCTCATGTAAGAGAGTAAAACAGATGTCATTACCTGGAGACTGTTATTTTGTTGTTTTGCCACAAGAGGGCGCTGTTTCCCCCACGCAGCTAAGCTATGGCTGGGACTTGCAATCAGAGGGAGGAAGTACTCAGCTTGTTTTCTGTGAAGAAGAAGGAGGAAGTGGAGTGACCTCCATTTTGAAAGGACAGAAGAAGGCTGTGTGGAACTGAGTCGTGTGTGTCGTGCGCAGACCAGACGTGTTATAGAGGGACTGTGTCCTGATCCTTGCCGGAATCGGAGAATTATTCCAGGACAGCTGCTGAGAGCTGTGAGAGGACCCAGCCTGCTGTTCTTCATGGTCGTGGAAGAGACTTGTGGTCCAGCTTGGAGACATCACTGGATTTAACCACTAGGCCTCGGGTCAGTAACACAAATGCATGCATGCTTAACTGAACAGACTGAGACCAGGCCTATTAGTTAGTCAGATAGGTTTTACATAGGCCGAAAGTGTTTTTCCCTGTTTGCTGCCTGGATTTTGGAACTTTTGGAACTTAAAGGAACATTTTGCCTGTGAGAGCTGACAACTGCGTCACAGCTACATCCTCGGTCAGTGGATTATTCACTCATTCAGGAGCAAAATGTTAGCTGCTGTGCTGTACCGCCGATGACCCCTCAGTGAGCACCCACACAAACATTCATTCCAGCAATAGGATATTAACAGGTACGGTGGGACGTTCTAGTGCACCCACAAGTAGGTAAATTACCAGTGCTTTCCTTAATATCCAATAAGGGTCATCTGGCTATGTGGCACAGGGGTTCCCAGCCCAGGCTGAGTGTATGTAAGCAAGTTTATGGTTGATCACAATTGACTTTTTGAAGTGGGTTTGATACGCTACTGGTGTCAGTGTCGCTTTTCCTGCACGTGGCTTCGCTGTATCCTGGGGAGCCCACACCGGTACACGGGTCACAAGCACAGGAGGCTGTAGATAGGCAGAGGTAAAGTGGTAAGAGGGAAACAGAGATGGGCAGAGGTGACATGGAAAGAGAAGCGATGGACAAAGGTTGGACAGATGTGAAGTAGGAAGAGTTGAGCAGGCAAGACAAGACAAGCTCTCCAACTCCTTAGGGGAGTTGTGGGCCGCAACTGATGGCTGTGTGGGCCACAAGCAGCTCCTGGGCTGCAGGTTGTACATCCCTGGGGTAGAGGTTACCAAAATGTTTTCATCAAGAGCCACTTTTTTTATTTTTTAATTATCTCAGGTAACACCTTGGTCATCTGTATGGGTTGTCAAGCAACTAAAATCGTTTTCGAAACTCGCAAGAAAGCCATTTAAAGTGTGTGAAATGCCTAAAAATGCACATAAACAGTTGTCTTCACCTTTTGGGGGAGTTTTTTTACTGCAACAGATAAGGTCGGGTACAGGTTAGTCTGACCTGGGAAGATTTTGGACTCAGGGGTATTTACTGCAAGGGTCCAGCTAAAACGGGGTGAGAGACTGCAAGGCGTGAGAATGAGAACCACCTGATGTTGAGTACCATTAGTTGGAATAGGGATAGGTTGCACCCGTTGGAATGATTCTGGGCTCGGAGGATGGTGGGAGTCGCACTGGAAGACAGAAATGATCTGCCTAAAGAGGGGTCAGAGGACGCAAGAGTTAAGCAGAATCTTGGGAGGTAGGGTAGCGTCGTCATGGCAGCTAGTGAATGAGCTCTGGTGGTTGGCTGTGCAGGGAGGCGATGATGCAGCGGCAGGCTCCATCTTTCTGATGAATTGCTAGTTGGAGGGAGTCCCCTGGAGCTCACTGCATCTGCTGCTCTGATTAGCAATGGAGCTGAAAACCATCAAGTGCCATCCAGATCCTCCAACTAATGGCACATGGAGAGCAGCGATGCGCGGGGAGCGGAGTCATGCAGCGCTACTTCTCCGCGGGGTTCTCTCCTCTGGGAATCAGTCAGTCATCTCTCAGAACAAACTTTCAGAGACACTTCTGTCGCTGATTTTACATAATTGTGTTCTGCTTGGGGTCCACAAATGTTAAAAGGCCAACTCCCCCAAAAAGAAAAAGCAAAAACTTTACCCTGCTAATCTCCCTGTTGTCAGACTGTTGTACGGTCGGCAGAGGAGTAGCTAGGCTTCCTGGCACACAGAGTAAAGATTCACAATGGCGCTCCCCCACATGTGCACAGGCTCCCATTTGGCACCCCCCCTGACCTGCTGCACCTGGGTCAAGTGTCCTCCCTGCTCCCCCCTAGCTATGCCCCTGCAGTCAGATAGTCCCCAGTACCCAGCATTTGGGAGTACAGATTGCCAAATGCAGTAGCTCTGACCACCATGTGTGCAGTTGTAAAGGGATCCCTTGATAGCGATCCCTTGGACCACTTACCAGTATACAAACAGTTAAAAATGAAAAGTGGGTGAGCAGCCAGGGCCCCCACACCCCAGGGGGGCCCACTGACAGCTGGAACAATCTGTTTCTTCGATGGAAAAAAAATGTAATTCCACCCAGTGCTGCAACAGAGTGCTGGAAGCAAGCAGTAGGTTGGGGCAGCGAGCAGCAGGCCTGGGCAGGGGGCAGTGAGCAGAAGGCCCACCTTGCCCCCCCAGTGATATATAATGTATATGCGTACAATATACATATATATATATATATATATATATATATATATATATATATATATATATATACAACATTAAACAAAATCTTAGATTATACTTTCCCTATTCCCCCTATACCACTCCTTAAAAAAAAATACAAAAAGGACTGTGGCGAGTTAAACCCCTAAAATCAAAAACAGGGCGGGACTGCTTGGCTATCCAGATTGGGGGGGGTCAAAGTAAAAGGGGAGGGGGACGACCGTCCCTTTTATACTCCCCCCCTCCCCATGCAGTCACTTCCCCCCCTAATTTCCCTCCCACAAGGCTGGTCTGCTTCCGGGCAGGAACCTGGGCAAGTCATGGGACTCCCATCCTTAAAGGGTGGCTGGGCTAGCGCTTTATATAATGCAGATAGTAGTTGTACAGTATTTCATTTGAAAATGTCATAAAACGCTCTTTTCAGTTTCTCCTGGGCAGGAAAGTGTGTCTACCGATACATATGCGGTACCGATGTATTCAGGAAGAATGTGGCTTTTACACTCAATATGGTTTTCTTGAAAAACGTATATTAAAAAAATAAATGCGATAAATTGTAAAAAAAATGGCCGGGCAACAGAGGGTGACAAAACCTTTAGGTAGGCTGGTACTGAAAGGGTTAATAGTCATAAACCAGTGGTTCTCAACCTGCTGGTCGGGACCCCTGCGGGGGCTAACAACCAAAACACAGGGGTCGCCTAAAGCCATCGGAAAATGCATATTTCCGATGGCTTTAGCTGCTGAGAAGTCGCGCTACCATCTGCAGCAGCGCTATTCAGCTGGAACGCACGCCGTTATGGATGCGCGTTCCAAGCTAAATGCATGCGCAGACGTGATTGCATCATCCATCCGGGGCCTAAGGGGCGGGGGAAGCGGGGGGAAGGCTCCACATTCCATACCAGCGCATTACCTGTGTCCGGCGCTTGCTGACATCATCAGTGAGCGGACGCAGCAAGCGCCGGAGGACAGGAGCCAAGAGAGCCTGCGAGACGCCTGCTGGTGTAATAACAGTGCACACACCATACACACAATACTGTGTAAGTGTAAGGTGCTTTGTGTGTAATCATTACACAGTACACAAAGCAGCTTACACTTACACAAAGCACCAAACATTTACACAGTGTCTTATACTATAATAGACACTATAAGATGTAGGTCACACTGTTCCCCAATGTATAATTATCTCCCATATCTCCCACTATTTTCCCATATTCTGAATGAGGAAACTGCTGAAATCAGCGGTTTCCGGCATTGAATCCGCCTCCTATTGATTTCATTGTGAGTGCGGCGGATTTTGTGGAAGAGAGCTCCCGAGAATCTCGAGTTACCACACAATCCGCCGCAGCCTCCTATTAATTTCAATAAGAGGCGGAGAAATGACAATTTCCGACACATGCTATGCCATGGTGAAATGTTATTTATTGGAATTAGTAATAAATATTTCTCAACATAAAATTGAATTTTGTTTTTGTGATTAATCGCTATGTTTAAATTATGTTTGTAGACTGTAGTAATGAGAATACATAATACATATCAGGTATTTACATTCCGAATCCATAACTGTAGCAAAATTACAGTTTTGAAGTAGCCACCAAAATTATTTTTTGGTTTTGGGGTCACCGCAACATGAGGAACTGTATTGCGGGGTCACAGCAACATGAGGAACTGTATTGCGGGGTCACCGCAACATGAGGAACTGTATTGCGGGGTCACCGCAACATGAGGAACTGTATTGCGGGGTCACAGCAACATGAGGAACTGTATTGCGGGGTCACCGCAACATGAGGAACTGTATTGCAGAGTCACCGCAACATGAGGAACTGTATTGCGGGGTCACCGCAACATGAGGAACTGTATTGCGGGGTCACCGCAACATGAGGAACTGTATTGCGGGGTCACTGCAACATGAGGAACTGTATTGCGGGGTCACCGCAACATGAGGAACTGTATTGCGGGGTCACTGCAACATGAGGAACTGTATTGCGGGGTCACCGCAACATGAGGAACTGTATTGCGGGGTCACGGCATTAGAAAGGTTGAACCACTGTCATAAACAGATACTGTACATTTTCTGAACTGTTTAGCAGTATCTGTGATTCTCCAGCAGGGGGCACTGCAGGACAAAGCATTGGAACTCTGCAAGCTAAAGGACATTCGTACATGACACAGCTGGAGGCTTGTTCGGGGACTATTCTGACTCCTGTCATGCAGCCATTGTCTGGGGGTTTTTGCCCTCTACATCATTATTAGTGTAAACTCTTAGTGGCGAACTGAAGAGAAGAGATCTGGGGATCAGTATGATGGCCAAACAACTGACATCCCTCATCAGTGGCGGCCCCCCTCCCCATTATAGTTAAAGCGGTCCTTCACTCTGAATAAGAGTCTATCTTATATGTTTCCCACACCCTGTACATACAGATTGGCCACATTAAAAATCATCCTACCTGCATCTACTGCATGTTATGAGCCTTTAAACATCCAAGATGGCGGCTTATGGAAGCCGCCATCTTATCAGGCAGCCTGCAAACAGGAAGTGCCTCCTGACTGTGCTGCTCTGCATTCTGGGACTGCTGACCTTTACCTGACCCCAGCTCTGCTCTGTCTGAGCAAAGCACAGCTATAACCTGCCCCCCTGTACCTTATCCCACTCTCCTCTCCTCAGTAAGTGTGATGCTTCTGAGTCAAGATGGCGGCGCCCGTATCCTAGATTCCTGAACAGAGTTGCAGCCCAGTGGGGGAAAGAATAATAAGTTAGTGACTAAAAACGTAAAATATATTAATTTTAGATGCTGGGGAACTGTTTTTTAAGAGTTTGGGCTTTTCATTAAATCATGGTGAAGGTCCGGTTTAAGGTTTCCACCTGGCCGGTGTTTTTCACACACAGCCTGATGCCTTTCACACGTCCCTACCTGCTGAGGAAGAGTATACCGGCAATTATAACTACCATTAAAATAATAATCAAAGCAAAAATATGGGCCGCACTAGCTAGACATACATATTGGCCTCGATTCAATAAAGGTAGAAAAAAATTCTCATGGTAATAAAAGATTCAATTCATGAGAAAAAAGCCTGAGAATGTCACTGTTACTGAATCACTAGATAAAAAGACAATGAAAGTCAATGGCACTTTTTTACTCCTAAGAAAAGTAGAGAAGTGTTTCCTCCTTTCTACACTGTAGTAAAAGCTGCCATTGACTTTCATTGTCTTTTTATCTAGTGATTCAGTAACAGTGACATTCTCAGGCTTTTTTCTCATGAATTGAATCTTTTACTACCATGAGAATTTTTTTCTACCTTTATTGAATCGAGGCCGTGGTGTGTAAATTAGAAAAAAGATTGGCACTGCCTAAAAGTAAAGTAATATGTGGGGTGCTCAACCGATTAGTGCTGACCTAAGCAAATTGCTCATCTCTGGTGGGATCGGGGAGGCCGGCTGCGCTGTCAGCTGTCATCAGAGGACGCGTCATCAGAGGAAGCCGGCTTCCTCTGACCTACGGGGCTGTTTCTAGGTGAGGGCAAGCAGGGCAGTCATCCCTATTCTGCCTCTATAGGTACAGTTGACACCTGGCTGGTGATTTTTTTTTACTTTACTGCCCACTGGCCTTGCCGGTGCCAGTATTTTTCCCATCCTCAATTACTGCTTCCTCCCGGTCACCACGCCTCCTCTCGCCAGGTCATTGCCAGGCCATCCTCTCCCTGTAATTCTGATCGGTGGTGCCTGCCCCAGCTGCCAAGCCACCCCCTTGGGCGGGAAGCTCTCGGTACCATGTTGGTCTTCCTGTTGTGCCCTGCGGGGGGAGACTTTATGCCCTTGCCACCACATGCGAGAGCCATGCAGCTCACCCCCTCCCACGACACTCTGTCCAGCGGGGGAGCCCATGCCTCTTAAAAAATCTCTTCATCCACTAGGGGACAGGGGTCAAGGGCTCCGTTCTGCATGGAGAGTAGGTTTGAGATGGTGACACAGGTCAAGCCAACAGGTCATGTCCTCCTTGATGCCTGGTGGGCTCCTCAAGCGGCACACCTCCTCCCAGTTTCCTTGGTCCAACCCGGGAACCTCGGATGGGTTGTCCCTCTCCCTTCCCAACTGGTTCTGCTTTCGGGGTAGAGATGGCCCCTCATTTGCATAGCTCCCTGCACCCCTTACCAGCTCACTTTCCATCCCCCGCTTTCCCCCATAGTTCACATCCTCCCACATCCCCCAGTCTCACCGGACCCCTTTTTCAGCTTGCTTGCCATGCCTCCATCCCTCCACCACTTCCGGTCTCCACTCAAGCTGGCGTGGCCTCTCGACCTGGTGGCCCCTGATCCTGGCCAGGTGCAACTCACGTCTCGTCGTCTCTTCTTTTTTCCCAGTAGGCGGTGCTCCATTAGGATAGTGTACAAAGCAGAGTCACAATCAGTGAATCAGGACAAGGTGACTGAGGTGCCCACACAGGGACAGTCAGGCTTTCTGCAGCGTCTGGCATGGAAATTTCGGGAGCAGCAGCGGCGGTGGTACCAGGTTTGGTGGGAGCGGCAGGACATTCAGCGGGAGGCGGGTCACTGGGCCAGTCGGGCACAGGAATCCATGGCAGGTTCCAGGAGGTTTGCATGTGGAGGATGTTGTTTTTTTAAGGTGAGGGGATGTTGATAAGAATTCGGATGTCCAAGACGCATCAGATGGGGCAGGGGGTTAGCATTTTCCTGGGTCATTTGGGGTATTGCGTATCCTGCCCGGTTGTCATGCTTAGATAATTTCTGTGTGTCAGGCCAGCGGAAGCAGGGCCGCTGTTCACACACTAGGATGGGTTTTCCATTTTTATCTCATTTTCCGTTTCTGGCAGAATTCAGGAAATGCTTGGTGGAGATGGGATTGTCCAGCAAGGAATACGGTACCCACTCCTTTTACATAGGAGCAGCGACAGAGGCGGCAAGGCTGGGTTTGACAGAAAGGGGGGGGGGGGTGTTAGCTGACTCGGGGTTAATGAGTTGGGTGTTTGAAGTTTTGCTTTACTAACCTTTATTTATTTCTAGATTTAACGTGCTTGGTTCTGGCCGCAGGACATTCGTTTATCTTTTGGGCGGCTCAGAGTGCGTCATTACGGAGGAGCGACGAACAACATAGCACACAAAGAACATGCGAAGCTGGGTTGGGCTGATGTAAGAGAGTTGTGGTGTGAGCTACAAGATCACAATATGAGGATGGGGTGTTGGTATAACACACGGGGGGGGGGGGCAACGATTTAGGTAAAGTTCAGATAAAGCACTTGATTAAGGCAATAGTGAGGGATTTGATGTATTTCTTAGAGGAATTTCCAGGGGTGGTGCCAGTTTGGACGGAGATTGTCCCCCGTTACGTGTGGAGGTATGCAAGAGATCTGGTGGCCATCGAGAAGGTGCGTATAAAGGTTAACAAGGTTAAATGGGGGATATAAAACTTGTTAGGGGGTTTCATCATTACAATGCAGTACATCTGAATAATTTGGGAATTGATTTTTTTAATGTTTTGTTACAAGATCAAACTGAGATGCCGGCCTAGAAGTGGCGGCTAGACAGCGTTAAGATTTTAATGCTGGTTAGCTATGGTGGTTCCCATCTCGAGTTCTGGGTCTGAGATCACAGGTCAATTGGTAAGCAGAGGATTAGAGTATGCGGCTGTTTCAGCAAAAAGTTAAAGTGTTTGGCGTTAAGATAGAAAAGTTTTTCTTGCATATGAGGAGAGGGTGGCCAAAGGGGGGGGGGGGGTTAATCTTGATCCTGGCGGCTAACCAAGTTGAGCTTTAGACCTAGGAAGGATGTGGCCGGGCTAAAATTGCCTTCCGCTTTTGTCTGGATCGAGAGGTAATTTTTAAGCCTTCTACCTCTGTCCCTGGAGCGCTAGCCCAGTCATGAAGAGCTTCGTCCCTTTAAGGCCGGCAGCCCCATGACTTGCCTGCATTCCTTCTGGATGCACACCAGTCATGGTGGGCACCAGATTGGGGATATTTGACATCAGGTTGAGGAGGGAGTACAAAGGGAATGGTCGCCCCCCTCCTCTTCCTCTTTGACCCTGATCTCCTCCCACCGTCTTTTGGATATGTTTTGGGTTTATTTGGCCACAGTCGGGGGTGGGGGGGGGGGGGGTTATGAAGGAATCCAAACATTCCAAAAGGTACAGAGCAAACTAGTTGGTATCCAGCATTGACAGAAGATTAATCGGACAGTTTGCTAAATTACTTGTGTGACCCCGCATGAAAGGTACAACAATCCTCCTGTGCCCACCATTGGCTTATAAAACTCTTACCAGAGTTGCATGAATTCGAACATGAGTTATTATCGTCATTCCAGACTGGCTGATCCTGAAGCTGGAGAAACAGTCTGAAATGGCGATGCCCCGTCGCCCCATACACTTACCTTGTTTCCCAGTTCAAGCAACAAATATCCACAGTATTCTACTGTGAGTAAGTAGCCCCACCCCTGGTCACATGCTTCAGAGCAGTGGTGGACTGGGGCCAAAATATCAGCCCTGGATTTTACCAGCCCATGGGCGGCCTTAGACATCCCTGCTGAGGCAGGGGCTATAGCATTGGTGGCTGGGGTTCCTTGGCTTGTGGGTACAGTGGGGCTGTGTATAGGGAATGAGATGGAGACTAAGGGGGCAGGGATTGAATGTGCAGCAGCCCAATTGGCCCCAAAACATTGCAGCCCACTGGGCATTGCCCGGGTCTCCCTATGGCCAGTCCATCCATGTTCCAGGGATCATCTGTCCATTAAAATCAGTGCAGCCGTAAACCAACCAGACAGCCTGCTGCTTACATTTGGTGGAACAGTTGTCCCTATAATGCCAGCAAAGTGGCACATTTAGGCAGGGGCATAGCTGAGGGGGAGCAGGGGAGGGGGGGGGTCCAGGGTGCAGCAGATTGGTGGGCTGAGCACAGGTGGGGGGTGCCATTTTAAATCTTTGCCCTGGGTGCAAGAAAGCCTAGCTACTGCTCTGCATTTAGGTGTCCCCAGGGCTTTTCTCATGGGGACAATGGGACAAAATGCCTCGAGGTGAGACATTCGGTCAGTTAACTCTTCCATTGCATAATGTTTGGAGTGCCCCTTTAAGAAAAAAGTGTATACTGCTCGCTCGGTTTTCCCAAAATGGGGAATGGACAGCGACAAACCTGAAATGTGATCATTTTAATCACGGTTTATTTGCCTGACCTTGAGCCGGCGATGGAATTTTCTCTGGCTGACATTTACACGCTGGTGCGTGACTTTCAGGTATTGAATTTTTATAAGGGAGGAAAGAAAAATTTGACCGCACATTATACAGTGCATGGCGAGCCGCATCATGGATAGGGCATCTCACTCATTGTCAGAAACAATTATCTCTACAGCACTCGCCCTGCTGGCCTGAGTGTTGGGTGCAGCCGAGTCAAATTCAAACATTTGTGGTATAACAGGAACTGGCTTTACTGGAACGTGAATGCAGTAAGAGAAGTCACCTCACATGGTGGATAACATAGACAGGAAAAATAAGTCATAGAGATCACCTCAATGTCCAGGAAACACAACATGTAGTAGAGAATGTAAAACTGGGACTACACATAGAGATATGTAAAAGTACCATCTACTGTCATAAATGTATATTGCATTAGCCTAGCAATATAGATACAAATCACATACAGAGACAACGCTGTTGCACAGTGTCCCCAACATGCCCAGGGCCGGCTCCAGGTTTACGCAGGCTTTTGGGCGATAGTCTCAATAGGCCCCTTGCAAGGTGACACTCCATACAAAGGTGCATGTATGGTGACTACTGCCAAAGCATTGGAAGAAAAAAAAAATAATAGCAGGAAATATTAGAGAACAAAGACAAAAAAATGGAAATGGATTGAAAGAAAGAAATAGAAAAAATAAATAGAATGACACAAAGTGAGCACAAAAGCATAGAATGAATGACAGAAACAAAAAAAAAAAAAAAACGAATGACAGAAACAAAGAAAGATTAAAACATATGAAAGAAAAAAAGCAGAAAAGAGAGAAAGAAAGAAATAACAATAAAAAGAAGATATGGAAGAAAAAAAAAGGAATAGAAGGACTTAAAATATAAAGAAAGAGAAGGAATGACAAAAAATCAACTGAATGAAAGAAGAAGGAAAGAAAGAAAATGAATGGCTAAACAGGCAGATAAAAGATAGAAACTAAGAGGCTGATTTATTAATAGCGACATGTAGCGACAGTTGAGCGACTGTAGCGGTATTTTCACAGCGCCCGCTAGTAGTCGCTGTGCTTGGCCATTGTTCGGTTGTTGACAGCGACTCAGTCGGTGTGCCGTAATGTTGAATACAAGGTTACGAGTCGCTATTTGACAGGTTCCGCGCTGTATGGGAGCGCATGATAGCGACTGGTCAGAGTGACCGGCTCCCACCATATTCATCAAAAAATCACGCTCAAAAAATTCTCGCGCTGTGAAATGCATGTTTAAACCCCAGAGCGCTGGAGGCGATGTGTTAAAAGTAGTTTTTTAACCCCCAAACCACCATATTTTTGGGGATTTTACCCTTTACAGTGTGGATAGTGGTTATAGTTTACTTGTACATTTTATAAAGAGCTCTTTACAGTTTTGGGGGTCTCCTAGGCAGGAATGGGGGGGCCGATACATATGTGGTACCATTGTAATCGGACATAATTTTTATTTATTTTTTTTACATAATTTTAATTTTTATTTATTTAACACAACACTTATAAACAAGACGCTATGCATGTTTCGGTAATGTTCTGTCTGGAGGACCTTGCGCTTTCAGATTTATCTTGTTTTTTTCTTGTTTGCACATTGATATTTTAGGAAATGTGTTTTTTCTGCTTTTTTATACATTTTTAAGGAAAACCCTGTGCAACCTAAGAATTCTTCTAGGGATTACTTCCAAAAAGATGAAGCCACTACAACAAGCTGGGTATACCTATAAAGCTTAATGTGTTTACTTTCAGGGAATATATGGTTTATGGGGGGTATTCCAAATGTAAAGGGTTGTTTTGGTTGATAAAGAGCACAGTGCACACTTTGTTTGCAGAGCTGAAATTTTCACGTAAAGTGACCGTTATGTGCATGTATAAAAACAAGAGAAACACCCTATAAAGCACCACCTAATTAATTAATAAAGGGATAAGTAGTGTGCCAAATCTGTAACCCAAGTTGCTACCACAATACATATACACAATTTCTATAGTTCCAGCCTACTACAGACACAGTTACTTAAAGTGGACCAACACCCAGGATTTTGACTATCCTGGGTCTTGGTCCACTTCGGTGGGGCACCCCCGATCGGGGTGCCCCGCAGTGTGAAACCCCCCCTAACCCCCCGAAAAACTCACCTCTCCCCGCTCCCAGCGCCGACGTACAAGGGAAGATCTGGAACGTCTAAGCGGCGGCGGCCGCCGCCGCCTCCCTCGCGTCACTTTTGACGCGCGCGCGCGCCCGCGCCGGCCATTCGCAGACGGCCGGCGCGGAGGCGCGCACGCCTACAGGGGCGCGAGGGAGGCGGCGGCGGCCGGCCGCCGCCGAAGATAAGGTAGGTGAGTTGGGGTGTTTGGAGGGGGTTTCACCCCGCGGGACATCCCGATCTCGGATGTCCCGCGGGGTGGGGGGTGATCGGCCCGGGAATCTTATAGATTCCCGGGCCGATCACCCGTGGGTGTTGGTCCACTTTAAGAGGCACCACTCCAACCCACAGTAAATCAATCAATAATGCCAACTGATCTAAATATTCATTTTAATTAGTCAATTCATCTACAAAAAATATAAAAAAGACATACAACAAATCTATACAACATCATACCATACATTTAAAAACATATATATACACAACATATCTACAATATATAGCACCAGCAGGAGCAAGCCCTATATCCCATGTTGCCCTATATATCCAAATATACCCCTAAGTTAAAAGAGACCTACTCCTAATGTAAAGTGCCAATCTCTAAAGTGACCAGTGCAAAATATAATCTATAAACAAATTATTCAAATTGATAATAATTCACCTCTGTATGTGCAACAAAAACTCCTGCTGGGCCAATCAAATCACCCACGTGTTCCGTAGCTCCGTGCTACCTTCTCAAGGTGCCACCGTTATGTGCGTGCTTTACTTTGGGGTGTTTGGAAACCCTACCCTTGACAGTAACTATGCATGTTGGGTATTATTCTGTTTGGGGAACCTTGCTTTTTCAGATTTAATTTGTTTTTTTGAATTTTTTTTATTCTGCTTTTTATTATTATTTTTTTAGGATAACCCTGCGCAACCAAATAATTCATTGAGGGATTACTTCCCCTCATCAACAAGCATTTGTGGGGGGTATTTTAAAAGTAAAGGGTTAGTTTTCTTTAAAAACTGCAAGGTGCGCGTAGCAGTTGTATTTTATCTGAAAATCTCCTAAAGCACTGTTGCAGTTTGGGGGAGTCTCCTGGGCAGGAAAGGGTGTCTACCTATACATATGTGGCACCGTTGTAACCAGACGAAATGGGGGCTTTTACACGCAATATGATTTTCTTGAAAAACTGTAATTTATTTATTACAAAAAACACTACTAATTGTAAAAATTTAATCTTTTTTTGCCCATATTTTATCTAGAAATATTGAGAATACACTAAAACAAGGCCAAACAAGACATTTCATGTTAAAGCCAAGACTGCTGAAAAAAACAATATAACATTTTCCAGGAACAAATCCCTTAAAAAATCACAGTTGAACATGTACAGTGCAAAATATGAAAAATGGTCTAGCAACAGAGGGTGACAAAATCTCCAGGTAGGCTGGCAGTTAAAGGGTTAAACACCAGCAGCGTAAATTTTATGTGGCTAGCATTTCCTCACTTCAGGGCCATCGGGGGGAGCATTGGCAGGTCAGGTGAAATTGTCGAGAAGGCCGTCAGGGGGAGGTGACCCAGTCGCCCGTAGGACCAGCGGGGGGCGCACAGCAGCTGTCATCAGCCGGTGCCCGCTGCTATCTAAATGCAGTGCGCGCGGGCGCCGGTCTCTGATCTGAGGTGAGTGCTTCTCATCTGGGGTCTCTGTGGTTGGGGGGGGGAACACTTGAGGGGTGGGTGGCCGTAGACAACTGCGTCAGGCATGTAGATCTCATAGTAATGAGATCTATGCCAAAAAACGGCAATCTCAGCTATATCGCTATTTTTTGTTACTTGTTACTATGAGATCTACTTACTACCTACTACTGCTGTTTACTGCCCCAAGCAGCGTGCATTTTGAGCTTACAGTTGCTTGATTGATGGTGGGTGTATATATTATATATACTTATCATCGGTCAAGCAACCTAATGCATGCTGCAGGCTGATTGTAGCTCATAGTAAACGGTAGTAGTAGTAAATGTGTAAGATCCATTCATAAAATCAGATTAATTCATTTAGCTTCTTTTTATGAATTATTCTGATTTTATAAATGGATCTCAGACTTTTACTATTACTACTACCAGGGCTGGCTCCAGGTTTATGTGGGCGCCCTCGGGCGGCATCAGTGGGCCCCTTTGCGGTAGAGTTGCGGGTCAGGGGTCTATAAATTCCATGGCATAGAACAGGTGTGCTGGCCCTTGCACCCCGTAGGCGGGTTTGTAGCCCTGCAGGCTACAATCCTGCACTTGCCAGCCCCTAAGCCTTGGGAACTGGTATAGTAGTCTCCTAGTTTAGTGAGTCCAGGGTAAGAATATATGCCCTCAGGTAGTGCGTCTGACTGTGTAGCCTCTATTAAGGAGACACTGCCGTGCAGTGGTACCAGTGGTAGTGCTAGGTATCCTAGAAGGGATGGTGCCGCACAAGAAGAGGCCATGCTGGAGGAAAGTGTAGGTCAGATGGGGGAGTGCTGCAGCTGGAGAAGGAGCGCCGGCGCGGAGGCCTCCTAATAAATATTCCCTTGAAATTCACCAATTTTATTCGACACAACAAACTTTGGTGTCATTGACTTCTTCAACGTATTCATTTCAGATGGCATCCTACTGGATATGGTATATTACCGTATATACTCGAGTATAGGCCGACCCGAATATAAGCCGAGGCACCTAATTTTACCACAAAAACCTGGAAAAAGTTATTGACCCGAGTATAAGCCGAGGCGGCTTTTTTCAATTGGAATTGGAGTTGATTTGAGGAATCACCCCTGACCACGCCCCCAGCCATCACCTAAGAATTAAATAAAAATAAATAATAATAATACAGTAAGGGGCATCCCTTGTTACAGCCAGTTAGGGGCATCCCTCATTACAGCCATTCAGGTGTAACACAGCACACACACAACATACACACAGCACACACAACACACACACAAACACAACACAGCACACAATACAGCACACATACACATACAAGGCACAGCACACAACACAGCACACATACAATGCACACAACACACACACTCACCAGTTCAGCTCCTGCACAATCTTCAGCGAGGCTCCTTCCAGCCAAGGCGACGGTGCGGGACAGAGTGAGGACGGCGCGGGACGATGGCATGGGACGCGGCCAGTCACCAGTCACCAGTCGCAATGGCGACCCCTATAGCTACGCCCCTGGACGCGGGGGAGAAGAGCCGCCTTGGAGGCTTCAGAACTCGGCGGGGAGATCAGTACACCCAGCACGAGGTGGGTGTACCAAGATGGCGGCCGGCGCGTTCCGCGCCGCCACGTCACTGAGGCCCGGGCCGCCATCTTGGTACACCCACCTCGCGCTGGGTGTACTCATCTCCCCGCCGAGTTCTGAAGCCTCGGCGGCTCTTCTGCCGCCTCGGAGGCTCTTCTGCCGCTTCCTCCGCCCCCTCGCTCAGGTAAGTCAGGTTACTGACTCGAGTATAAGCCGAGGCTGCTTTTTTCAGCCCAAAAAGTGGGCTGAAAAATTCGGCTTATACTCGAGTATATACGGTACACTAATTGCTATGCTGAGCAAATCCTCGCACATAGCCCCCCACAGATGCACACCAGAGCTCATGCATGGCAACCCACAAAATTAAGTGAGATGAAAAAATGTTGGTGGCTCACTTTAGTAATTGTCTCCTACTGGGATAGCCAATCCTTACCTGTAACCCCATTATTTCGGTCCATAATATCCAGTAATTCCATAGTATCCAGTAATTTTATTGCAGTTTCTGCATTTCAATGACAATTATACTTCTATTCCCCGCGGTGAGCTTGATCATGACAGGCTGCAAAAATGAATACCCCTGATTAATAGCCTGTTGGAGCGCTTTGCAGAAGCGTACACCCCCTTCCAAAATATAGATATTGACAAATCGCTTCTGCTTTTTAAAGGGTGCATTGTATTTCGGCAGAATATCACTAGCAACCGTACCCGCTCTAGGATAGCAATTTAAAAATTATGTGAGAGTGCGACCAGCTATACCACATTTTTTTGAATATATGAATGAAGGGACACACATCTGCACCCCTCTGGTAGTCCCGTTGATTTGAGTGGAAAGATTGTGTGGGAGATCATGACTCCTTTACTAGGGAGAGGTTACCACTTATATTTGGACAACTTCTATAGCAGCATCTTCTTATTTAGAGCCCTCTATTCATTGGACACACCAGCCTGCGGCAGCATCAGTCTTGATCGAAGAGGCGTGCCCAGGTCAATGTTGCAAAAGAAACTAAATCGTGGAGATTTATGGTTGGGGGGGGGGGGTTTAAGTGTAAAGGGTTGTTTTGGGTAAAAAAAAGCACAATGTGCATACTTTGTCAGTGCTGAGTGAGGGGTAGGTTGTCCCTTTTTGGGACATTTAATTAGGTAAAGTGGCTACAGTCAGGGCTAGATAGGTTGAGTGGCAGTACTGTTTAATACAATTTGCCCAAACCACTTGGGTGTAAGTACTCTTTAATAACTTTTGCTCCAACCACTTGGGTGTCAGGAGTCTTTAATACCAATGGTTATTGGAGTATCCGCTGGGTAAGGGCAATTAATGACCGCTTGAAAAAAAAATACATTTTTGTGTAGTGTCCACTGGTTCAAATGCCTTGGGTGTCAGTATTCTTTAATGGCACTTGCTCCAACCTTTTGGGTGTCAATATTCTTTAATACCAATTGTTATAGGAGGGTCCACTTGGTCTTGAAAAAAACAATTTTGTATAGTATCCACTTGTTCATACCACTTGGGTGTCAGTACACTTTAATACCAAATTTTACTGGAGTATCCACTGGGTCAGGGCAATTAAGGTCCTCTTGAAAAAAATAATTTTTGTGTAGTGTTTACTGGTTCAAATCACTGGTGTGTCAGTACTCTTAAATAGCACTTGCTCCAACTACTTGGGTGCCAGTACACCCACATAAAGGCTTCACAGTGCATTGTTACCTGTAGATGGCGACATAAACACACTGTTCAGCCATAATGCCATCGACAGGGATGCTGGAAGCTAAAATATACAGACACCTTCAGAAACCCAAGATTTGTCATCTGTGCACTTTTTCAAAAAATGCCATGCTGGTGAGTTCTTTCCACCCACTCCTACCCGCTACCCTTTTCGCTTGCTTTGCAGGTTCCTGTTGAACTGGAACTCGAAGCACTGTGTGCCATCTAATCTATCAATGCCTCAACTTGGTCTGGCCTTATCATTCTGACAACAGTATTGGGGCCTACAAAAATAGACTGCAACGTCTGGCGTCTGCTGGCACCGGAGGCAGGTGAAACAGGCGCAGATGTAACATGTCCTCTGCCTCACCAGCTCCATCACCAGCAGCACCACAGTCACATCCCTGTCCCTTATTTGCTGATTTCTTCATTTTTGAAGTTGTCCTGTCCCCCTCAGTATCAGCCACCTGCCCCTGGAAGTGGCCTGTAAAGGAGAATTTACAGAGGTTCCTTTGTCCCTCGCTGTCCCTGAGTATGTGAGCCACCTGTCAATGGGAGGGGAATGAAATGGACAGTTAGCTTTGGAAATTGACCCCCTCCCCCACTCAACCGGTCAATAAAATATCTATTCTCAATTTTTTAGTTTTCTGTTATTATTTTGACTACTTTCCGTGGCCCATTTTGTGCAGGCCATTCGCCCTGGTGCTACCCCCGAATTGCCCTCTGAGTCTGACACCTCTGAAAAATAATATTCTTTTTTGCCCTATAAGGCAGGATTTGGAGCTGGAAAATACCTTTCTAAAACACCGCCCCCTAAAAAAACAAATAATAGGCAAGGTGCAGACTCCTCCAGTTACAGGCAGTGTGGCATTCTCCCCCCTCCCATTCTTCATATAGGCGAGAAACTGTAGCCTGCTCGCTTTCCGCACCACCGCCACCGCTGCTTCTCCTTCTCTGCCACGGGCGCACCCAATCAACTGGTAGTGGGTGGGCACATTCTGCACCAAGCGACGGCAGCAGTGGGGAGGTGGCAGGGACAGCGGACATGCCTCAGTTACCCTGCTTGTAGTGCCACCCAAGTGGTTTGACCAAGTGGACACTACACAAATTATTTTTTTTTTTCAAAAGAGCTCTAAGTGCCTCAACTAACAATTGGTATTAAAGAGTAGGCATGGC
Organism: Gastrophryne carolinensis; assembly: GCA_027917425.1. Lineage (NCBI taxonomy): Eukaryota > Metazoa > Chordata > Amphibia > Anura > Microhylidae > Gastrophryne > Gastrophryne carolinensis. Next base: position 643,636,841 of record CM051234.1, on the reverse strand, counting down.
CATCTATGCATTAAAAAAAATAAAATTAAAGTAGTGACACCTAAGTGATTTTAGCAAGTGGTATTAAACCAGATCTTCAGCATCATTTAATGAAAAGCCCCACCTTTAAAAACTATTCCCCAGAATGTAAAATGAATATACATTAAGTTTTTAGTCGCTTACTTATTATTCTTTCCCCCGCTGGGCTTCTACTCTGTTCATGGCTCTAGGATAGGGGTGCCGCCATCTTGCCTCAGAAGCATCACATACTGAGGACGGGAGGGGGGGGAGTGCAGGGGGGCTTATAGCTGTTCATCAGACAAAGAGAGTAGAGCAGGGGTCAGGAAAAGGACATCAATCCCAGAATGCAGAGCAGCATATTCGGAAGAAACTTACAAGAATGCAATAGGTGAAGGCAGCATGATTTTGTAATGTGGGCAAGATGTATGTACAGAGTGGGGGAAACATACAAGATAGACTCTTATTCAGCATGAAGGTCACCTTTAAGTAGTCAAGTAGTGACTCCAAAGTGGTTTGAGCAAGTGATCTTAAAGTGGACCAACACCCGCCGGTGATCGGGCCGGGAATCTATAAGATTCCCGGGCCGATCACCTCCCTCCCCGCGGGACATCCGAGATCGGGATGTCCCGCGGGGTGAAACCCCCCCAAATGCCCCAAACTCCGCCGCCTCCCTCGCGCCCCTCTAGACGTGCGCGCGCCCGCGCCGGCCGTCTGTGAATGGGAGCAGTCAAGTAGTGACTCCAAAGTGGTTTGAGCAAGTGATCTTAAAGTGGACCAACACCCACCGGTGATCGGGCCGGGAATCTATAAGATTCCCGGGCCGATCACCTCCCTCCCCGCGGGACATCCGAGATCGGGATGTCCCGCGGGGTGAAACCCCCCCAAATGCCCCAAACTCCGCCGCCTCCCTCGCGCCCCTCTAGACGTGCGCGCGCCCGCGCCTGCCGTCTGTGAATGGCCGGCGCGGGCACGCGCGTGTCAAGAGGGACGCGCGGGAGGCGGCGGCGGAGGAGCCGCTTGTCCGCGGCTTGTCCGTCGGCTCGGGGAGAGGTGAGTTCGGGGGGGTTTCACACAGCGGGGCACCCCGATCGGGGGTGCCCCACCGAAGTGGACCAAGACCCAGGATAGTCAAAATCCTGGGTGTTGGTCCACTTTAAAGAGAAAAAACACCCAAGTGGGTGATAACCCAAGCTATCTAGCTCTCACTGTAGCCTCTTTCCCTGAATAAATGTCCTGACAAGGACAATAGCGTGCTTAACAACCTATCTAGTCCTCGTTCCAGCTATTTGTCCCTCAGCAGTAGCAAGCAGCTCCTATCTACTGCAGAGCATCTTTTATATGGCCGGGTCACATACAGTATCCTGTGTGACCAATCACAGCCATGGCCAGAATACAGGTTGCTAGGGCACCCTTCCGAACTTCCGGGTTCGGGTCGAACACGAGCACAGATTTTAATTTGACCTGAAATTGCAAAGTTTGTTACAAACCCAACTTTGCGGTTCGGGTTCGCCTAATCCTGATTATGACTTTTATAAAAGCAGCAGGGCATCACCGCAACCCTTGCTGGAGCCACGTTTCACATTTCCTCCCATTCCTCGTAGCTGGTTTACTAAGGAGCAGAAAAAATCTCTTTTTTGGCAGGCAGGTGGTACTAGTGTACAGACACACACAGGAAACTTAAAGTTTAAGTCAAACAAAGGGTTGAAAGAAGTTAGGGCATCATTCCAAATTTTAATGTGACTTGACATGTCTGTAATTATTTTTAATAGGGGCATGAACAGAAGCCCTCCGTAGCGCAGGCTTACTTTATACTGAAGTAACTGTTTCCTGTAAGGTTGGGGGGGGGCTCCCTGTATTTGCTAGGGAAGTGCTGGAAGTCATATGTAAGCGATCCCTGGTGTTATAATGATTACAAGGCATTATAGATGCAGGAATGTCCCTCAATGTAGTTTCCTCGGGGCCAGCTATTAGAATGGATTCCGTTTCCCCATCTCTAATAAGGGCCAAGTCTAGATCGGTGTCTGCACTTGATTCGAATTTTCGAAAATTACCAACTTTAACAACTACAGACCTTGACATTCTGCTTGTCATTTATACATAACATCATTGTTTCCAACTTTCCCAGATAAGAAAGAGGGATAACACAGCAGACCCGCTTTTTCTTTGCTTCACAGCTTATAAAGAGTTTTGGAAAATAATTTAAAGTTAAGTAACATATACAAATGTCCACACACCAACTTATGTGCAATTTAATAAAGCATACAATTGGGGTTCATACATGAAAAAAACTTTTTGATCAGCTTACAGTAAATATCCCTAAGCAATCCCTGTTACAGAACCATAGTAGTAGTTTTTTAATACAGCCAACAGGTGGCCATTCAGTGTACACAGAATAGTGGTCCCTATTTCCTTGAGAAAAGTGGATGAGGTCCCTGAAATTTAGGGTGAGCGCCCCCAGATTTGACTTGCTCTATGGTTTAAGTATGTCATCTTTGCTATTTTTTGACAGTTGTGTGTTGCAATGCTATTTACTTTTATGTATGCTTAAAGCAGACCAAAACCCACTGAACTTGTAAAATACATTTGACCAAAGACCCTGCCAATACTCGCCTCTTAGGGTGTAGAAATAGAAACGACTTTCTTTTCGGATCGCCCTGGAAAGCTGTTTTTTTTTTGCTGTCCCTCTCTGTAAGATGGCGGGCGATCAGTCACAATGACATCATTGCCACACAATACAATGGAGGAGGCAAAGCTTTTGGCTAAAACTTTGGGATTAGAGTAAAGCTGGAGCAGTGAAAATTGGCAAAAGGTTCTCTTCATAGCGGGAAGGGGGAATTCAGGGGATGCTAGTTCTAAATGTGGGTTTCGGGGTCCGCTTTACTACTTTACAGTTGCATTACCGGGCCATTAGGCGTTAGGATAGAAAGATTACACTGCTGTATATTGTCATTTATTCTATTGTTGCGTCTGTACAGTGAGTAATGCCTAGGAGATGTCAACAGGGACAGAGACTGTGAATACTCTTTTCCATATGAATGTCATCATTTTAATCAATATTTCTGTGATATATATGTAAATTGTAGACATATTGGACCACGGGACTGAGATTGTTATTTCAATTTGTGGTATACATTCTAAATTGTAATGGATTTTCTTCTATCCACTCTTTTTTGAGCAAATGACTACAATTTTGCATAGAAGTTGTGCACTTTCAATATTTACACAAAATAATAACACGAGCCTACATATATCTTTATCAGTATTGACAAGTACCAAGTTGCTTAAACCATAGGGGCACAAGGTCTGCCGACACCTCCATCATCTGCCGCTAATGGGTGTTAGTCCGCTTCTGGGCGCATTCAAACGGGCTTGGGGGGCATCCAGAATGCTGGAGCCCCCCCCCCCACAACGCCCACAATTCTTACCTTTCCCTCAATCCTCAGCTGGGAATGCAGCCCTGCAAATTGGATGCTGGCGGGTCGCATCCTCGGTTCCAGACACCAAAATGTCCCACCAACGTCGGAGTGATTTACCATTCGAGGATCATGGGGTAAGAATTGCGCACATTCTGGGGAGCAATGTGTAGGGTGAGCTCAAGCATTCTGGATGCTCCTCCCCAGCCAGAAGCGGACCAACACTCGTTAGTGGGTAAACGGGTGTTGGTCAACTTTAAAAGAGTAATATGCGAAAAAATGGGCCAATAATAAAAATCGATATAAATATGCTATATGGCGGGAGGAGGGGGTCACTTATACACCGGCATCAAGAAGCCAGGCATGTTTTTTTTTTTTTTTTTTTTTTTTTAATAGAAGGAAAAGGAAATCAGGAGGGAAGGTTCTGTCCCCATGATACACTCAAACCTGTCACCCCTTTTATTCCCTTGATGGGCGGTTTATTCAGTTTGACTACTCCTGTCCTTAACTGATGTGTTTATATGGATTCTTAATATTTCCTTTAACTTAGTACAAACCAGAAGTTACATACCCATAGCGGTAAATAACAAGAACATTGCTCTATTCATCTTCTTGCTTCTGTATATTAGGACACTGTATTTATGGGTGGGCAATTGTTAATAGTTTAATGCATGCTTATTATTTAGCTATTTTACTTATTCCTCTAAACAAACATCTTGTATTGAGTTCAGGTTATCACCAGGGCTCTGATGATACTTATTTAACCCCTATCCAAAAGGCGCCGTCCCTTTAAGGAGGGGAGCCCACATGACTGGCCTGCGTTCCTGCCAGGAAGCAGACCAGTCCTGTGGAAGTGATCGAGGGGGAAGTGACCTCGGGACGGGGGAGTATAATGGGGACCCTCGTCCCATTCCTTTTTGACCCCCCAACCTGGATGGATGAGCAGTCCCACCCACCCGCCCTGTTTATTGTTATGGGGGGGGGTTGATCGGCCACAGTCCTGGTGAAAGGGGGCACTGGGGAGTAGAAGCTGTGTTATGTATGTTATGTAAGGACAAAAAATATATATTTATGTATATATATATATATATATATATATATATATATATATAAAATAATGAAACACTAAGAAGACAAGGTTTAGCGTGGGACTGGCACAAAATTGCTGCAAAGTCAATGACAATATACAAAAGCTTTAATAATTATCAAATTGCACAAACACATTGTACCAACAATTCTATAAAAAACATATAGAGTGATTTAAAACACGGCCGGCCAACCTGCGCTCCCCGCTCCCCAGCCTCCATGCTCGGTGCCTGCATGTGCTACACTCGGTGTGTTTTATGCCAGCAGTCCGCGGAAGAGTTGGCGTGAAGTCTGTGACAGGCGTATCCTGCGGCGGTGACAATATGGATGCGCTATGGCGCCAGGATCAAGCTAAGTACCGTCTTCCTTGTATGGGCGGGATTTTGTGCTGAACACTCAGACCGGTCCCCAGAATCAGTTGGGGCAGTGCATTCCCTAGTGGGTACTCAACATTCCCTTGGACTTGAGGCGCACACCCTGGAACCCTTTTGGAAGCTCCACTTGGATCCTGTTTCCCCATTTACCCTAACTGGCCAGACACCGGCAAATAGCGCTTAAACAGAGATCAATTACAGTCCCCGCACGGGGTGTCTTACTTTCGGGATCTCAGCAAACAAGGCCAGTGAGCAGTGAGGTGTGGAGCGGTGGTGGCGTGATTGTGTGGCTGTGGCTGCATGAATGGGGGGGGCCCCCGTGTTTTAAATCACTCTATATGTTTTTTATAGAATTGTTGGTACAATGTGTTTGTGCAATTGGATAATTATTAAAGCTTTTGTATATTGTCATTGACTTTGCAGCAATTTTGTGCCAGTCCCACGCTAAACCTTGTCTTCTTAGTGTTTCATTATTAGGTATTGATTGTGGTTTGTGGGACGCCTACAATGTTAGAGGCAGTGCACAGGCTATGATATTGTGGAATCTCCCCTTCCTTTTATTAGGGATGCCCCTGCGCTGGGGCAGAAGGGCAGCATGACTGCCATGCGCAGGCCAGGAAGGGTGGGAAAGTAGCTATTAGGGGGATGGACATAGGGACAGGATGTGATGGCCAGGAAGGGGAGGTAAGTAGGGGCGGGGGGGTATTTAAGCGGCTGGCTCCTCAGGCACCCCCTCTTTCCGGTTTCCCACAGAGCAAGAAGCCCTCCCACCCTCCCGGTTTTTAGCGTAAGTATGGGCATGTGGGGATATGTCGGATATGTGGGACAGGTGTGTATTTTCAGCGGACTGATGCGGTGGGGTTTTCTGTGGGGTTGTTTTGTATGCCTAACTTTGTTTCTTTTTAGGGTTAATGAAGTCACAGCCGGCGGAAATCCCTTGTCGGTCCGTGGAGGGGGGCAGTCGGGCAATGGAAATAAGGTGGAATTAACCACAATGAAGTAAAGAAAGGCAGAAGCGGCGATCATCACAAGAGAATAAGTTGATTATTATGAGCTACAGCTGGGTGGTTTTAGATGGGTTAATATAGGAGACGGTTAGCTCTTATACAAGAAGCCCCTGGGCCTGCGGGCGGACGGCCGGGGGCTGGTTCTTGGTTGGCCGTCGGGTTAAGTAAGTCTGTTATCAGCTGTGGCTAAGTTTTTGGGTAGTTGGTAGAAGTTGGATATAACGCCCCCTCCATAGATATAGAAGGGTCAGGCCGACAAGGGATTTTGTTTGTTTAATGTATACATATGCTGTGGCCGATATTTATTTTATAATAAAATAAATGTCTTTCCAACGAATGGTGTCGGTGTGGTCGCTTTAATATATATTATTATTGGTGGCACTTGTTGGGGAGCATAAGTTCTTAATGTTATTTATTGATGTCGAGATGCATTTATATGTTTTATAAAAAAAAAATATATATATATATATATTTTGTTTATACCGTTAATGTATGGTGGGAAACCTGTTGTAACGGGGGTAAGTGGATATTGACTTGTCACAGCTGTTGGACGGGTCTCCTCTCGGGTTTCGGGTCTGAGGCAGCAGTTCAATTCGGCAGGGTGTGCGGCTGTTTCCTGTGGAAACCGGCCAGGAAGGATCTGGTGGTAAGCCAAGGAATTTGGGGCTCAATTAAGAAGGGGGTGGATGGGGGCAGGGGGAATTTGGACCACTGGTGGTTAGCCCAGTTAAGCTGCCAGGCCTAGGACGGATGCTGCCGAGCTTATGTTGGATTCTGCTTTGTGGAGGGTCGTGAGGTAGCTTTCGGCCTTCTGCCCTTATGGTCACGATTTTTCCCTCCCATTGTTGTCTTATCCTAAGCTTCTCAGACCCGGAACATAAGGGGGGTATTATACTTGTTGTTACTTGTTTTTATATGTTGGGCTGTGGCCGATTAAATTGAATCTTTCCAAAGACATGGTGGTCTGGAGTTGTTATTTAATGAGGTTAATGGAGGCAAGGTGTATGGAACGCTAGCCCAGTCATGGCAATTTACCGTGCTTGCTATTTAAAGTGGAACTTCCCCCCGAGTCCACATGGCTGCAGTGAGTTCTCTTCAGCCATCACACTTGTCATCATCTAATTGACTCCATGCTTTTCTCCGGGGCATCCAAAATTGAGATGTCCAGCTGTGTGAAACCCTCAGAGTTTCATCTTTACCAGCGGAGGCCCATAGAAGAGGTAGTTAGCATGCATACACCTCTATAAGCGGCTAATTAAACTGCGGGGGTGAGTCATAGTAAGAATAACATTAATTAGAAATAGTGAGATTTATGTTCGGATATATTTTGCCATGTTTATAAGCTAAGTACAACGGGTAGAGGAATACCAGAGGAATGCCATTCTGGACATCAGAGCTGCAGGGGACAAAAGGTGTGTATAGATCTATAGATGTATTTGGTTTTTATTTTTTTGGCTAAACAGTGCCTATAAGTACTACTGGAACAACATGTTGTGCTTGTCGAAGTTATCCTTTATGAAAATAAGTGGGAACCTTCCTTAATAAACTGAAACTACCTGGAACTGTGTTTGCTCTCCCGTGTTAAAGGCTTTTTTTGCAACTCCCATCCCACAGGAGACAGGACACCTCAGGGCCTGGGAAGACCCCCAACTCCCTACACCCTGATGTCACCCAGCCTGTGTGGGCAACATTTACTTATATTCAGAAGCACCAGTGAGGTCAGGCGTAAGGACTGAGTGATCAGGTGTTGGCTGAGGCTGAGGTCAAGCATTCAGGTAACTAATGGAAACAAAGGAGGGGTGGCAGCCACTCAGACCAATTTATAACTAACCTGGGAGGTGCACGTGAGCAGGGAAATTAGGATGTACAAGTCTTAAAGGGGCCACAGCCCTCAACCCTGTTAGCTTGCAACCAAACCTATAATCTGGTCTTGGTGCACACACATCTGCAGACGTATTCTAAAGCTGCACCACCAAATGCCACAGTGCCTCTGTGCAGGTGCAGTCCCAACTCTAATCTGTGAGAGCCCCTGTTGGAACATACAATGCAATGGATAAATTGGTGGCAACTTACCTGAGGTTGCCCTTTAACCATTAGGTAACTATTGTCCTATGAAGCTCTCTCTGTGCACAGGGGCCCGTTGACACACCGATGCTGCAACAGAGAGATTTCCTTTCACTGGAATTAAACTACTGTATGATCAGCAGTTACGGACAATTACTCTACCACCAGCCATTACAGGAGGCCTTTGGCTCAAACACAGGTGCCATTCTACTGGTATCTGCCAAACCCGTATTCCGCAGCCATGCTGTCAGTCTGTGAGCTTGGGGGCAAATTTCGAAGGATAGTCTACTTTTGTAGACATTCCAGCCAGGAATTAAATTACAAGCTTACCTCTAACTCGCTCCCGCTGCATCAATTGCGCTTCTACAGACCCAGTACCTGAAGCCGTGTGCTGTATATCTTTCATCCAGTGGCCACTGGGAGCTTCTGTGCACACCAGTAGAACTAACTCTGCGGGTCCACTCAATTTGTGATGCCTTGCTGCACATCCCCACCTGGGAAGCCCACACCAGACAACCAGGGAGCCCTTACCAGTAACTTCTGTATTCTCGACTTAACCACCAGAAGCCTATTATGTTCACCCGACAGGATCGCACATCAGTGGTGGAGACCCCAAGTGGTGAAGGTCCCGAGGGGAGCCCCCTGTGCCCAGTGCATAATCTGACCCTGCAAAGCCATCCAGAGCTTGCTCCACTGAACACACAGAAGGTAGCTCCGGAAGGCCACCAGTGAACATCAGTGGCAAGCGATACCAAGGTCAATGTTAAAAAAGAACTTCAGACATAAAATCAAAAGGGGCTGATTCTCCCCCACTATCGGCCCCTACTTACCTTTTGAATGTCGCCACTGCCTGCTGCAGCGACATCGGGCTGCTTCGGGGCCTGATCCTTGTCCCCGCTGCCGACTTAGCCATCTGTAATTGACAGTGCAGCTTTAGCCAGTCTCTTCATAGTCCTGTGCCGCTCATCGAAATCTTGCAAGATTTCCAGCGGCTCCATCGCATTCCTAGCTATGGGCACTACACAGGCGTGAGTTGCGGGCCGTGCGCAGTGCCTGATGTGATGCAAGATGGCTCCGCCCGAAGCCGAGGGACCCAGAAGATGAATCCTCCAGGGAGGTGAGTAGAAGCTACCCAAAGTTCAAACCAGAGAGGGAGGAACAGCAGTTCGGTGAGATTAAAACCTCCCCCAATGTTCCTCTTTAAAAGAAAAAGAGGGGAGGACCAGAAGGCTGGCGGAGAGGATCTGTTAATGGTCCCTACAAGTTTGCCTGGAAATGATGTGCATCTATGATTTAGCAAATTATGCTAATTCCTTGGCATATTGTAGTGCACCTCCTCCTTATCGCACTTGTTATTTGAAGGCACGCGTTACACAGTTTTGTTATGAAGATCTTTATGACCCTTTAGGTGTCTTGAAGGATCTCTATAACATATAAAGCTCATTAGGCCTTACCATCAAATTGTGAAAATGCTCTTATTGATCTGTGATATCTGACCCTCCAGCCAAGGATGTGATCCCCACCAAGTGCAGCCCTGTAATTTGTTGCCTCGTGGTTTTCCTTGTATTTGGTTTGGATGGAGAAGGTAATGTCTGACTCCAGCAGCAAGCTCAGATCAATAAAAATGTAAAATGAAAGCCTGTTGAGCCCCCTGTACCCTAAGTCTTTAAATAATTAGGAGTTGGCTGAGATCACAGTGTGCCCTACAGTGTGAAACCCCCCAGGTGCCCAAGTCCACTTACCTTCTCCCAAGCCCTCGTTGCATCTCTGCGCTACAGCCGCATCTCCAGTCACCTCTAGCCAGGGCCGGATTAAGTGTGGTGGAGGCCACTGGGCAAAAAATCCCCAGGATCCCCAGATACCATTTTTTTTCCCTTTAATATAATAGTCCAGCCAAGCAGGGCCGTATTTAGTGTTCATGCTGCCCTAGGCACTTCAAGGATAGAAGGGCTGACAGAAAAAAAAATTATCAAAGGAAAGAAGAAAGAAAAGGAATTGGCATAACAGATGCAAGAAAAAAAAGACAAAGAATAGATGGAAAGAATAGAATATAATAAAATAAACAGAGAGTAAAAGGACTGACAAAAAAAATAGAAGTAAAGATGAAAGAAAGGGAATGGTAGAAAGAACAGATGAAAAAAAGAACACATGGAAAGAATAGAACAAAAGGAAAGAAACAAAGGTGGGTCCTACGAATGTGCAGTGGGCCCGGGCACCTGCCTGGGTATGCCCAGTGCTGACGCCTGCCCTGACGTCATGGTCCGTCAATATAAAAAATTAATGTGTGGGTGAAATGCAGAGGAGTATGCATTCTATTATAAATTACCGGACTCCCAGCTGCCAACACACAGGAGTCACATGGCCACAGCAGTAAAGGGAGAGGATGAAGCTGCCGGCTGCCTTTAAGCCATTGCCCTCTCCCACCTCTACACACACAATGTGGCTTATGAGCATTTGTAAGGAGGCATTTACTCAATTCTTTTTTTTTTTTACTATAGTAGTAACATATTCCTCCCCCCCCTTTCCAGGTGGCCACCCTAGGCACAGGCCTAGGTTTGCCTAATGGTAAATACAGCCTTGCTGCCAAGTATGTGATTAGTGGTTGTCTGGCACCCTCCCGCTTACTGGAAGGTCAGATTGAGTCCCTTGTGCCCCCCTTGTGCGGGTGCGTGCTGCTCGGGAATTCCTGCTTTGCCATTCTGGGTGGGGGGTAGTGTAGTCGCCCGGCTGGTTCCCTGCATTGAGCTGCCAGCGGCTGTGCTTGGTGGCTTATGTGCAGTGACAGCTCTGCACCCATCACTGTAGCGTTGCTGGCGGTGGATTTGCTTCTCTAGACTCTCCGTCCTGCCCTGTGGTGGCTTTGGCTGCCCAGGCGGGGGGGGGGGGGGGGGGGAGGCAACTGCCGCCAATTAGCTTTGTTGCTGACCCAGCAGCCCGTCAGACCAAAGACTGAAAAGCCTCCTGGACCAGACCATAGCTCAAAGGTTGGTGGAGGCCACTTTTCAGGGCAAGTGGTGGGTCCCTTGGGCCCCCGTCATAATCCGTTCCTGCCTCTAGCTGTGCATGCGCCTGAGCCCAGCCTTTCTGAATGAGCAATACGGGCACGTCTTGGCTCCCTTTGGCGCTGCTCGGGTGCTTAGCCATCAGCAGCACCGAAGGGAGCAGAATGACAGTGAGCGCACTGATTGGCTGAACAGGAGCCCTCAGCCAATCAGCACGCTCACTATCAGCTCAAATCTGCCAGTGGGAACGAATGGAAGGTGAGTTGATTGGGCGACCAGGGGGAATACACACAGACGTCCCAATGAGGGATGCCGCCGCATAGAGGAAAAACACACAAGAAAGTGAAATTGTGTGTTGTTCCTCTTTAAGAAAATCCTAATAGGATGGTGGCTGCATGGAAACACTGAAGTGAGAAAAACCTGAAGCCCAAGACATTAACCAGAGGTCGAGCGATCATGAGCTGATAAGAGCTGTAATGATACCATGTTATTTTCAAATTAGGGCGATACTCCCCGCCCTTCTGCTGTCACTTCACTGTACATGACCCCCCCCCCCCCACACTGTCCAGTTGCAAAGTCGCGATGACTAGGCTTCTCATGACAGCTGACAGGGCACGGCGGACGCAGTGCAAACGTCTCCCGGGGTGGCGAATTAATTAACATCCCGGAGTAAGTCATTAATCCACCATTGTTCAGCAGCTGCGTCAAATCTCAGAGACCGCCGTGCAATCAGCTCGTAGACAATGGCTGCCATTTTCAAGGGCTCATTAGAGAGAACTGCAAGTGCTTACGGCACCTCGAAGATAATAACAGGTTTTATTTTGGTGCCGGTGACTGACGGATGAGTACAATTTATAATTAATTGTTTTCTAGCTATTTACGTATTGTTGGAAGGGAGATCTGTAAAATCGACAACTGAATAAAACTAATGAACAAAGTTTTGCATGAAAGGACAACTGCAGGCCAATTTAAGAATTCTTAATTCAAATAAGGCCCTTTACATTTTCCATTCTGTGCTAATAAGAAATGTCATTTCAACCCAGGGCCGGCTCAAGGTTTGTGGGGGCCCTTGGGCAAGTAAGTCTTAATGGGCCCCAAAGTAGTGAGTCACATAATGAGACCACAAATGGATCATCTTCTGCTGCTGACGGCCCTTCGGTACTTGTCAGCTGTCACCTGGTTCTCGCCACCCTCTGTGCTTCCATCAATTGCCCTCCATTCCATGCCACCTTCTCCATTGTTGCTGAGGCCAACCATGAGCAGGTCTGCACACAGCCCCCGGTGGTTGGGTCCACTCTTAAATAATACAATGGCCAAGGGTGAGCCTGAGTGGGCCCTTGAAAATGCCAATTGCCCAGGTTTGCCCTGTGCTGGCGCTGGCCCTGTTTCACCCCCTAGCATTGTTCTTCCTGATAACATAGACTAGATCAGTAGTCCTCAAACTTCCTCCTCAAGGGCCAAGACAGGCCAGGTTTTGCAGCTCTCTATGCTGATACACAGATGTAATAATTAGGGCTATAGCTCTGTCTGAGCAACAGTTAATTCACCTGTGGAGTAGCGTGGAGAGCTGCAAAACCTGGCCTGTCTCGGCCCTTGAGGAGGAAGTTTGAGGACTACTGGACTAGATAGTATATTTAAAGTAGACCAAAAACCAGGATTTTGACTATCCTGGGTTTTGGTCCTTTCACCCGATCGGGGTGCCCCACTGTGTGAAACCCCCCTAGATCGCCGATGCCCGCTCACCTCTTCTGGTCCTGCTGTGCATGCGCGGCCCCTCTCATGTTTCTTATATTCCTTTGGCTTTGTGTTGGTAAAGTCGGAGCGGCTTCCCAGGCCTTTATTAAGGCTCTTAGTATAGTTAACGACTACAAGTCCCAGAATCCTTCCATTGTAACAGGTGAGCTCATTAGCAGTTTTGGCAGCACATATCTGCGCTGTGTTGCGCAATTAATTAAAAAAGCACTGCAGACACCTTTTTCAGTAGAACGTTGAAACAGTGCAGGTCAATAGAAGTCTATGGCAACGCAAACGTAACGCACATATAACGCAGTCTACCCGTGCTGTGTTTGACTTTGCCATTTACTTATTATGCAAAAAAAGCGCAACATATTTTGGGCCAGAAGGACCAAATTCCTCCTGATCCGGATGAGCAGAAGCCAATTTCTGAGCTCAGCTGCATCCCTCCTAGGCCTGGGAGCTCAACTGGACTAACCGCCAGGATCCCCCTTCTGCCCCTCCCCTCCCCCCAAAAGCTCAGCCACCTACCTTCCTGACCAGTTTCAGCAGAAACAGACACTTACTTGACTCCTGTTACCCATTTCCGTGCTATCTCAGACCTGAACTTGAAAGAGGAGACTGCCCAACGGCTGTGACAAGAAAACACACCTCCTCCATATAAAACACAGTAACCAAAACATGTAATAACAACATCTGTGATACACACGCTTTAACATAAAATCTGAACAATAAACATCCATTTATATATAAATACATATTTTTTCTTTTTTTATTTTAATCTATCTATCCATATAAAATTTTCTTTTTTCTTTTTTTTTTTATCTTTTACAAAGTTAACAAAATGCATTGCAATACCTAACCGTCCTTCCAATGGGACCAATTAAGCCATTCCATCACCCCAACAAAGGGCAGGAGGGTGGGAAAGCTCATTCGGAAAGGAGACTGGGGGTCAAAGAGGAAGGAGAGGGGGAAATAAGTCCTTTTATACTCCCCCCTGGGGGTCAGCTGGTCAGCCTTCGGAAGAAGTGCAGGCCAGTCATGGTGCTGCCGCCCCTAAAGGACCGGCGCCCTTCTTGCTCTTAACGCAATGGAGGTGTTGACAGAGCCTTAAAGATTTTTTAACAATCCAGTATCCCTAAACTAACCTCCATTTGGGATGTAAAAAAAAAAAAAAAAAAAATCACTTTGTCTCTGCCAACCTGGCTTCTGGGTTTGAATAAGGTGTTTTTTTTTTTTTTTTTTTTTGTAAAAGCTGTGCTAAAGGATGAGTTTGTATACCTGTCCTTTTCTGTGGCAGATATGGTCCACTCTTCTCCATTAAAACCCAGGATTTTGACTATCCTGGGTTTTGGTCCTTGCGGCCGCACGTCCAATCAGGGTGCTTGGATCCACTGACGTCCCTTCGTCTAAGGCAAGTGGCCCCGAGAGCGCTGACGGCCGCCATTCACCAATGCCTGGCACGGGCACGCGCCCTGCTAGAGGGATAGCATGGATGCGGCAATGGCTCGCGCTTGCACCGTTGGCTCAGAAATGAAGGTAAGTGTATGAACAACCTGGGGAGTTTCACACAGTGGGGCATTCCGATCTTATAGATTCCCGGGCCGATCGCTGTGGGTTTTGGTCCACTTTAAGCATCTGATGGCTGCTTGAATAACTGTTGAAATGCCAGTGTAAGGGCACCTTTCTCATCTGAACAGATGAGTGATAAGTCCTTTTTCATTTGCAGTGGCACAGTGCAAGTTATTTTTTCTTTGCTGGGATTCTGACCGCTCCTTTATTTTGCAGCTTTATGAGACATGTTGGTCATTAACATGGTGTACTTGGCTAAAGCTGCTGCCATTGATGGGGAGTTAATGATGTGGGGATGTCTAATTATAATGCTCTGCGCTCCGTCCGGTGTTCCATCAATCTCTGTGCTGTCCTCAGTGTCCCCACTTCTAATGCCTGACAAGGGTTTATTTTATTTTCTAGAAGATACATTACCAGCCTCATTCCCCTCTGTAATACAAGAAAGAATGTAAAATCACTTTGAGTTCAAGCATGAAGATATAAAAGTTTTGCATGATGTTCGAGCAAAGAGGAGAAAGAGACGTGACCCTAAGTCAACCCTGGTATAAAATTACCTCTTTGGGAAGGAACTTGATAAAAAGGTTTCTGTGACCCTGTAGGTTTTCAAGGACATAGCCAAAGGTGGGATGGACACTGGGCATACCCAGGCAGGTGCTAAATGATTTTCTACCCATCTGATGAGCTAGTTTCCCTATGTGCAGATCTGCTCATGATTGGTCTCAGAACCAGCAGGTGATCAGTGTAATTAATAAAGGTGAGAATGGAGGGTGGTTGGCTGTGGATCAGAAGGTAGCCAGGAACAGAGGACGATTAGCAGCCATGGTGTACTCTATATTGGCAGTGGAGAGCGTTTAGGATCAGGTGACGGTAGACTCTTCACTGGCAATAGAGAAGGTCCAAAGGACCAATGAATGATTGGCAGCAATGGTGGATTCTTCATTGGCACAGGAAAAAAGCCAAGGACCAAAGGAGGATTGGAAGCAATGGTGGACTCTTCATAGGAAGCAGAGAAGGTGCCAAGGACCAGAGAGGGATTAATAGAAATAGTGGTCTCTTATTGGTAGTGGAGTGTTTGCTGCAAAGCAGAGGGTGGTAGCAACAATAGTGGACTCAACATTGGTAGCGGGAAAGGTGCTGAGGACTAGAGGATGACTGGCAGCAATGATGGCCTCTCAGCAGCAGTGATGACTGGAGGATAATCAACAGCAGCAGAGAAAGCAGTAAGGATAACACGGCGATCGGGGCAGTGCAGAGGCCTACAAGGACCAGAGGATATCAATGGCAACGGTGAAGGTGTCGAAGACTAGAGGATGATTAATTGCAGTGGAAAGGGCAAAAGATTGAGACCTGGAGAGACATGCTTTGGATCAAAGTACCCAGATTTACAATCATACCAACAATAGGACTTCAGGGAATTCAGATGACACAACCTATATCCAATCTGAGCATTATAATATGTAAAGACACGTAAGCCAAATGAATGACCCTTAATTCATAGAAAATCACCAAGCCAGATTAATACATTCTCAAACCCAAGAGGGCCCCTAAACTGAATGTCCCCTGTACAGAAGTAGGAGTTACCCTTTTTCTATCACAAATGGTAGCTTCTAGCCTTAAACTAGTCACAAGTGGGGGTTGAGGGAACTTATCTTGTGCTCAGAATATTGCAGGTTTGGTTCCTGGCTGGGGCATGACTGAAGTGCACTTGAGAAAGACACCTAACCCCCATCTGTTTCTCAGGCACCATGGCTAGAGTAACCCACAGCTCTGGGCACATGTTCTAGCCCTTGTCAAGGTATTTGCCCAGGTTGCTGTTCTACCTTTGCTAACCTATTGTCAAACCCCGAGGACATCCATCTTCTTGGTGCGTTCACAATTCTCAATCTCCACAACCAGCTTCACTTATAGTCAAGCCCTGTTTGCCGGGACGTTTTAAATGCCTCACCGGACACGGTTGCCCCCAGGACTTGATAGCTCAAAGATTGTAAACTCACAGGGGTGAAGATGGATGAACCGAAGGTAAGACGGTAGGGCGTTATCGAGTAAGCCTGGGTCAAACCGGGAATCAGAAAGCTCATAGTACAAGGGTTGAGACAGGTTGGTAGTCAGCATCAAGGCAGGGGTCGGTTCAGGCAGCGGTCATGGAATGGTCAGGCAAGCTAGGTCAGCAAAGATAATCAAACAGGAGTCTTAGGAACAATAGCACCCAGCAGTACACTATCATGGGTGGCGAGAGAGTGAGGGGTAAATCCTATATAGGGCTGAAACTAACAGGATTGGTCAGGATGAAACTGGTCTCATTGGACCTCAGAACAACATATGGGCTGATTGCACAGATCAAACCTTTAGGGTGTTTCACCCAAAGTAACCTTTGGGCTCATTGGTCCTTTAGAATAACCTCTGGCAGGCACGCTAAGTACAGCACCACCGGGGGGGGAATGAATCAGCTGTGCGTGCGTGAGCACCAGCAGAGGAGTGGGGGATGCAGCTGGGAGAGGAAGAGAAGGAAGCGCTCGGCGTCGCTTGAGCAGACACCCCAAACGGACTACTGCTGTTGGTGCAGCTGCCGGGTGGAGGGGATCCCAGCCGCCCAAGCCCGCACCACCCGAGGACACCGCGGGACCGGACCACAGGTAAGTGTCATGACACCTATGCTACATTCCATGACCAAGTCCAGTCTGATCTTTGGTCGCATTGTTGTCTCGGTTCTTATCCATGCTAAGAGGTCCACTGCCTACCACCAAGCTTGAATTGACTGTATTGTGTGACGCTGTGTCCCTAGCATTACACTATACACACCAATAGGACAATTTACCTTCACAAATATAACAAGTGTAGTCCATTATTTTTAAGGTACTGCACAGTGGTGTCATAGACACCTAGGGTAGGTTTATTCTCTTGCTGGAGATGGGTCACAGAGCAATGTAGAAAGCTGATTATCTGGTAGAATAAAATAAAACAAATTCTAATATTAATTACATATTAAGATAGTACAGTATGTAGGGATGAAAAATACTTTAGTCTATCCAAATCAGACTATTTATTAGTGGTCTAGCAGCCATAGCTGAAAATGTTATTAGATGCACATTTGAACTCTTTTAGTGTATCCTTCTGGCCGAGAGTTACATAGTCTCACTGCTTTTACAGAGAAAAATCTCCTCTTATGTCAGTGTAGGAACCTCTTTCCTGTAACCTTTTCGGATGCCCTGAGGTTACAGTTACACTCTGGGCTATAAATAGATTGTGGCACGGATCTTTGTATTGATCCTGGGTATACTTATACCTAGTTATTAGATCACCCCTCAGACGTCTCTTTTCCAAACTAAATAAACCCAACTTTGACAATATTTGCATGCTCCAGTTCTGATAGGTCCTTCTTATGCACATGTATCCAGAACTGTACACAATATTTTATATGAGGTCTGACCAGGGACTTATAGAGATGTGACATGATGCTTTGGTCATGGGCACCTGTGTCCCTCTTGATGTATCCCACAATTCTGTTTGTGCCTTAGCAGCTGCTGTCTGGCATTGGACACTACAGTTAAACTGGACCAACACTCGTGTTTTCTTTAACGGGTGTTGGTCTGGCAGACAGCTAATAAAAACAAGCCAGCGCCAGGAATGGAGTCTTGCAATTGTCTGCCAGGTGCTCACATGGGCGTGACATTCTGGTGGCACCGAGGATGTGACCATGGCCCACGTGCATGCCGGCGGCCAATCGCAGGACTCCTTTCCCGGAGCTAGCTCAAAGAGAAGGTAAGGATATCGGGTGTTCTGGGGGGGGGGGGGGGGGTTATATGCGCGGGGGCTCCAACATTGTGGATGCCCCCCCCAAGCTTGTTTTTATTAGCTGTATGTGGCACCAGCACCCGATAAAGAAAAAAACTTCTGTTTTAAGTTTACTGTTAACTACAACCCCTAGATCATATTTCATAGTAGTTTTACCCAGCGTTTCCTTATTTAGTATGTAATCATGGCTTGTTACCTTACATTTATCTGTATTACACTTAATTTGCCATTTTACTGCCCATACTTCCAATGTATCTACCGGTATATCTGTTAGTAGCTGCATGATGTCCTCTTTTATGTAAATTACTTTACACATCTTAGTATCATCTGCAAAGATTGATAAATTATGATTCCATTGTCCAGCACTCAGGTGTAGTTAAAATCCAAAACTTTTATTTTTCCAGATTAAAACATGTACAGCATCTGTATAAAAGCGACTTGCTTACTCCTTAAGGAGCAATGGAGTCATAATTCACCAGTGGACTTTGCAGGTATGTCTCAAGCCGCTGAAAAAATGGATTGAGCTGGCCATAGACACTATTGCAAAGATACCTTACTGTTTAATCCATTTCCAATATCATTAATATATATATTAAATAAAACTGGTCCCAGTACTCACCCCTGCTGTGCTCCACTAGTAACAGTGATCAAACCCCAGTATGTATCGTTGATAACCACCCTCTGTTTCCAATCATTAAGCCAATCACTCAACCATGTACACAAGTTTTCCCGTAGCCCAAGCATTCTCAGCCTTTATACCAGTCTTTTTTGTGCCACTCAGTATAAGATATTTAGAATTCTCGAAAGGAAACAATTTTTCAAGTCATTTTCATGTTCAAACTCTATGATGAGTCAGACATTCCGACTCCTTCTTCCAACACACCCCCATGTCTGACGGCCAGATCTGTTACCCACACCCGGCGCTCGCTATTTCTGGACTGCCGGCTTTGTTCCTACAAATTGTTACAGCGTGCAAGTCTTAAAACATCACATAAATGGTTTTTAACATGGCAGATGATCCAACCCACACGCTGGTCTTTTATACGGCATGTGTCTGCTCTCGCTGTTGCCTATTTCCGTCCTAATTAGTCAACGGGACGTCCCCCCTTTTTTTTTGCTTCAAAAATATGTTTCTGGGCCCGTTTTCCCCTGTAAAATGTTATATTTACCCCAATAACTAACCACAGGGAAAGAGAAAAGAGAAAGAGAAATAATATATTCCAGAAATATCATCAAGTGGAATGGTGAAGGCAGCTGTTTGAAATTACAGCCGTCAGCCTTCGAGGAGAGGGGGGTGTAAGGGCATTTTATATAATTACCTCCAATTCCGCAGCCCTTATTTTCCTATTAGCACGTCTGACTCATTGACACAACATATATATATATATATATATATATATATATATATATATATATATAGCATTGCAGCCTTCATTTTATATTGAGATGATGTCCGGCATTCACGCACGCGGTCTTCAGAGAAATTAAAGCAGAGTGCCTGCCAACGCTGTGATGGAAATGGAAACGGGGAAAGGCAATTACTTTGCCTGTTTTTTTTTTGGGGGGGGGGGGGGGGGGGGAAATCAGACCAAATTGTTTCCCATTAAATTGTTTAAGATCCTGCTATTGGAAATTACCAGCAGAGCCGAGCGGCCGCTCCCCCGGGTGGCAGCGATAAGGTGTGTGCTCCGAATGCAACCGTGTGATGAAAGGTTTGCAAAGTCCCGTTCCATGTGGCTGTCCTGGAATAACGGAGAGAGACCAGGGATACAAAGTGATGAGATGTTTCCAATTAGGTTGGGTGACCTCAGAAACTCACATACGCCAACAATAAGGGTTTCTGTCTCATTCAAGCATTTTTTTACACCATGGAAGTGGTGGGAACACACGTACCAAGCTGTGCCTCTATAAGTATGCAGCTGAGCGGTCGCCCAATATGTCGCCCTGCATCACACCGTTGCTTCCTGTCCCCTTGTGCCCCTCCCTCCCCCACTTAGCTGTTTAATATAATGTCTTCAGGTGCGTCCAAAACCAAACACGCTGATTGGCTGAGCGACCCGCCCATCCATCAGCGTGCTCCATTTTATTCAGCTCCCTTCAGCTCTTCTAGCAGCTAGGCCACTAGAAGCCGAGCCGAGTGCGTATCCCCCCGTGCAGTTTATAGCTGTGGGCATGCCAACGCAGAAAGTCCTGGTGCGGGTACGCAGACAGATATAGGTGAGCAGGGATGAGGCCCTGGCGCCAAGACACAGTGCGGGTCAACCCAATTTGGGATTCCCCAATAGGACTCGGATGGCCATGGAGTTTATTAGACTCCATGTCCTTCGTTGTTCCTCTTTAATAAGTCAGCAGGTCTGGCATTAATAAGGCAGCAAGCTTCTCACCAATTGCCCAGGTGCCTCAGCCCCAGTGGTCCCAGAGAAATCTCTGATCACAGCAGACATGGCTGGCTCCAGGTTTGTGGGGGCCCTGTAATAAAAGAGTCTTAGTGGGCCTCAAATTTGTGCATCGCATGATGTAACCATTCAGCTCCAGTGCCACAAATAGGTCATCTTCTGCTGCTGATCACCCTCCAGTCCTTATTGCCTTCCCTGTAGCCACTAATCATCCTCTAGTCCTTGTTGTATTCTCTACTGCCACCAAGCACCCATTAGCCCTTAATACTTGCTCCGCTGCCACTAAAGACTCCATCATTGCTGTCAGATGTCACCTGGTTCTCACCACCTTCTGAGCTTCCATCAACTGCCCCTCTGTTCCATGCCACCTTCTCAATTGTTGCTGAGGCCAGCCATGAGCAGGTCTGCACACAATACCCTGCATTCCATTGTTCGGGTCCACTGTAAAATAATAATATGACCAAGTGTGAGTCTGAGTGGGCCACTGAAGATGCCAGGGGCCCTGGCAATTGCCCAGATTTGCCCTGTACTGGCGCCGGCCCTGACAGCAGAGCATGTTTAAGACTCATAAAGCTGCACCATGGCACGTCTTAACAGCTCAGCCACGGCCCAGAAAGAACTGAACTGAAGGAATGAACTGAAGAAATAGGGGTTGCTTAGAAAATACTAGAGATTTACATGTAATGGGAGATTTTTAGATGCTTTGAGATGGCTCATTGTACACAGGAGGATAAGGTGGGAAAAAAGTTAGTTGTATCTAGACAGGAACTTACTGTAGGACTTTATAATGCATATGGTCTAATTAGGTGTGAAGGGAGAATGTTAAGATTCTGCTACTATAAATTACCGGCAGAGCCGAGCGGCTGTTCCCCCGGGTGGCAGCGATAAAATGTGGGCTCCGAATGCAATAATGCAATGAAAAGTTTGCAAAGTCCCGTTCCCTGTGACTGTCTCGGAATAAGAGAAAGAGACCGGGAATGCAAGTGACGAAATGTTTCCAATTAGGTTGGGTGACCTCGGAAACTCACATAAACCAACAATAAGGGTTTCTGTCTCATTCAAGCATTCTCTCCAAGAACTGTTATACGATTACATACGCGTGCCCCCGCCTGGCATTTGTGAATGGCAGGTGTGGGCTCGCTCCCTGTTAAAGGGTAGTGGGGATGCGGCCGTCAGTGTGCTCGGAGCCAATGGTCTTAGAAGAAGGCTTAGACGCTGTGACGCCAGCGGCTCCAAGCGCGCTGATTGGACGAGTGGCTGCGCATGTGCCTTAGGACCGGGAGGAGGTGAGTTGACTTCGGCGATCTGGGGAGTTTCACGCAGCGGAGCACCTCCGTTAGGGGTGCCCAAGGGGAAAGGACCAAAACCCAGGATAATCAAAATTCTGGGTAATAGTGCACTTTAAATAAATGTGTCTCTTTCCATGTCAATGCATAGTTATAAGGCACCAATGTGCTCACTACAGAACAGGTAAGGCAAGGCGATGGAGGACGTCACTGGCAGCCCTGTGAATGAGAAGGCTGTGTCCGCCACCGCACGTCCCCGCGTACAGGAAGTAATACACACCGACACTTTCACTCCACATCAAACAGCAGCTGTCATCGCCAAACTGGATCCAGATGAGCGGCCGGGAGAGCTACAGCCATCACAAACACGGCTTACGGGAATGGCCGGGATCCTGGGAAAACAGGCCGAGGAACGCTGAGGAGCAAAAATGCAAAATACACAACTCGGGGAGAATTATATGAAAGACATATTTCAATTATATGAATAAGCGTCTATTTGTTAAAGTTTACCAAAACCCAGGATTATGACTATCCTGTGTTTTGGTCCTTGCCCCTGGCGCACCCAGATCTCGGGTGCCCCACTGTGTGAAATCCCCCAGGTCACCCAAACAAATTCACCTCTTCCCGGCCCTACGACGCATGCGCGGCCGCTAATCCAATCAGTGCGTTTGGATCGGCTCAATCCCCCTCATCCAGCAGCACGTCTAATACGAGCGTATCCAAGTGCACTGGAGGCCCCATCTTCCCGCTACCCTCTAACAGGGAGCATGCCCACTCCTGCCATTCACAAATTCCTGGCGCGGGCACACGCCCTGCTAAAGGGATAGCAGGGATGTGGCACATGCGCCGTTGGACCGTAAAAGAAGGTGAATTTCTGGGCAACCTGGGGCTTTTCACACAACGGGGCATCCCTTGTGGGGGAGGGAATGCAGCGGTCCTGGAAAACTATAGATTTCAGGGCTGATGGGTTGTGGGTTTTATGCTTGCAAAGCTGTGGGGCCATGCTGAGGGGGTGTCGGTGGGGGCATATGATTCGTGCCCCTGCCCTGGCGCACATATGGGGCTTACCAGTAGATTTTGGGGGGTACTGCATTTAATTTTTTCCCCTCGCAGTATAATACTCAACAAGCTAAACATGGATATCCTCCAGGAAAGACTAAATAATTTAAATGTAAATAAGACTGCAGGGCGGGATGGACTTGACCCAAGAGCTCTTAAACCGAACCAACACCTGTTATTACATTAGCGGGTGTTGGTCCGGCTCTTTGCCGCTAGAAAAAGCTCAAGTGGGCATCCAGAACGCTGGAGCCCACCTCGCGCCTAAATGCAAAGGAGACATAGAATACCTCACCTTTCTAACGAGCCAGCGCCGGGAAAGGAGTCCCGCAATTGGCCGCCGGCCGGTCACGGGACTCCTTTCCCGGCGCTGGCTCGTAAGGAATGTGGAATTTAGGTGCGAGGTGGCTCCAGCGTTCTGGATGCCCCCTCGAGCTTCTTTCTAGCCGGACCAACACCCGTTAATGTAATAATGGGTGTTGGTCCAGTTTAAAGAACTCAGCTCAGTTATCACCCCTGTTCTTGATCTTTAAAGACTCATTAACTGGTATAGTGCCAAGAGATTGGTGCAGGGCAAATGTGGTGCCCATTTTTAAAAAGGGCTCTTGGTCTTCTCCGGGCAATTACAGACCAGTAAGTTTAACATCCATTGTGGGAAAATTACTTGAGGTGCTAATAATGGACTATATACACAAATATGTAACTATGCATAATATTATAAGTGACAACCAGCACGGTTTTACTAAGGACAAAAGCTGCCAGACTAATCTGATTGGCTTCTATGAGGAGGTTAGTAGAAGCCTGGACAGAGGCGACTGTAGATCTGAGGTCTCTGGATGTTGCAGTGTGACACTGTTCCCCATAGACACTTATTGGGGAAATTGACATATTTGGGATTAGAAAACACATTTTGTAACTGGATTGAAAACTGGTTATTAATACTCTGAATGGTCCCCGGGTATAAGCGGTGTACCCCAGGGTTCAGTGCTGGGCCCACTTTTTTTCAACTTGTTTATAAACAACATAGAAGATGGGATTAGAAGCACTGTCTCTATTTATGCAGATGACACAAAGATATGTAGCACAGTGCAGTCTATTGAAGATGGTCACAAGCTTCAGGCTGACTTGGACACCTGGTGTCTGGGCATCCACTTGGTAAATGAAGTTCAATGTGGAGAAATGTAAAGTCATGCACTTGGGGTCTAACAACCTGAAGGTCACATATATCATCAGGGGAGTAAAACTGTGAGAATCACTAGTCTAAGCCAGTAATGTTTACATGTAACTAGGGTGGGGACCAGAGCCATCCCCAATGGTGGGCCCATGACACTGCCTAGCCCCTCTCCCCCAGCCCAGCCTGTAGCATACTGTCAAGGAAGTATCACACTCGTATTAGTGTAGTGAGTATGCGCGCACATGGTCACACTCTTTGGCAGTTCCAATTCAGAATGTGCATCTCCAGGCTCTGAATCGACCCCAAGGTTGCACATGTGCAGGCTGGGCCCCCGTGATCCTGCTTGTCTTTGCATGTTTCGGTGCGGATGCAAACTGCCATCCACGCTGCACAAATAATGCGTTAATGTGCATGCACGGGGTGAACTCTTCTTGGCGTCAGATCATCTTGGAATTGACACCTTCCACCTACTGCTGAATCATGCTAGTACCTGGTTTGACATTGGCACTGCTGACTACCCACTCTGGCTCTGACCATTTGGTTTTGGGTGACTACCATTCTCTGGCTCCTGATCCCTGGCTTTAGATGACTACCTGCTCCGACTCCTTGAACTCTGGCTCTGAACATAGTTACAGACTGTGTGGATCCCTTCTTGTTTTCCAGATTCTGATTGTCCTGAATACATGCTCTGCTTACCAGATCCTCCAGCAAATCCTTATCTGACACTCTGGCCTTCCATTCTGTTGTGTTTTCCCAGCCCCCATCATCTGGAAAAGCTGTAGTTGGTACTGTTGGTGGTTGTCTGTGTCTACAATGGTCTGATCTACAACAATGTTAAAATGGTAAATGAGACATATATTAAAGTGGCAGTGTTACTCAAGTTGGATGCTGGCCCAGATCTACTACTGCAGGACCAAGAGCAGTGGCGGCAGGGCTCGGTTGTTGGCTGTGTTGCCCAGGTCAGCAGCAGCTGGGCTGGATTGGGGGCAGCTGGCCTGGTTCTGATACTACAGGACCCTTATTAGTGATTCTTGGGCTTCATTGTTGGAGGAATTAGGGGTGTTTGCCCAATCGCATCTGCTTAAACCAGGCTTAGCTCAAAAAGAGGTAGCGTCATGAAAATCATCATTGGGCCCCACTAAAGAAAATAATTATTGGTGTTCCTCTCTCAAAACACTGACTGTGTGTGATTCAAATGAACAGCTAAAAACATGTCGGAGATTTTAGTAAACAGAAGCACACACTTGTATTGTTCACCAAAGGAATCCAACTTTATACTTTATTTTTAGTTTTTGTTTTTTGTATTTTGTGAAACTGCAATGCAATACAATAACAAAATATCAGTACACATGGAATCACTAGTCCAGCATAAATGACAATGACACAACAGAAAGGCACTTACAGGTGATTATGTCCCAAGCCTCATGGGAGAGGAACAGACCTGCTGCGTCCATAAAGAATGACAATCTAAAATGGCTGAGGAATTTCCTGGACCAAAGGTCATTTCCTGTCCTGAGAAATGTACTTAACAAAAGTAGAAGCTGTTACCAACTTCTGCCACTAGGTGCACTACACAAACTATACATTATACACTACCTATAAGTAATTATAACTCAACTAGCCTGAAGAGGCAGAACACTTGGGGTCCACATAGGAAATCATTTTTGGGCCCCACAAGAGGGAATCATTCTTGGGGCTCACCAGAGGAAATTATTCCTGTGACCCACCAGGAGAAATCATTCTTGGGACATTCTTGGGAGCCACAAGAGGAGATGCTAAATGTCAATAGTTATAATATATATTGCTGTAGAGAATCAATTTTATAATCTTTAATTTCCGTATGTCTGTGCTGCTTTGTTTTTCGGTAAAAGGTCCTACTAAAATCTCCAGGGAGATTTAATATTGCCAACAGGAATTTTTATCTGCTTCAGTCTAGGTCCTCATCATTAGATGAATTGGATTTGTGTAAATTGCATGATTCCATTATTATCCAAAGAGGGAATCCTAATCTCACCATATCGGAACAATCGGCTATCAATTCTCTAAGGGAGAAAAAACGTTTAATAATTTGTTCAGCCAAAAAGGAAGAATGTATTGTAGTGTTCAGATACTTATAAAAAAGAGGCTTTGAGGCCATTAGAAGATGAAAATACTTGAATAAAACTTACTTCAGATCCAACTTCATTTTCGAGAGGAACTTAGAACTCTTGTTGGAGAGGAAAAGGAATTAGGTGTTATTAACAACAGGGAGGCAGAATACCTCATTATAGAAGATCCAGTTGTCCCGGTCTTTCATCAACCCCCCCCCCCAAGATCAACAAGGGAGATAATCCAACTTTTGGCTGCCCTATTGCTGTGGCCAGTGGTGTAACTAAATGGCCCTGGTGAGAACATTAAATGGGGCCCTGTCAAGGTTCAGTAAACTTTGTTTTGCCATTTAGATCAATAAAATGCAGCTGGATATCTAAGAACTGAAATAACAGAGACAAATGCTGCTTTCTTTCTGTAAATCAGGAGTGCTCAACCTTTGGACCACCTAAATGATTTGGAACCTGGTCTGATTTTTTAATTTGGTATAGCATAATAAAGATTTTCCACAACAATCAGGATGTGGATGCCAGCCTGCATCTGATTTATCACTAGTGTCATATAGTTTGCAGTGCTGGGCGCTCTTGTTTAGGCTACACCAGTATATAGAGGCCCTGTAGGTTTAGATCCTATAGAGCACAATGCGTAGATCTGTATTGAAGTGTTTATTATTATTATAAAACGTCTTCCGTAGCGCTTTACAAGGTGTGATTACAGACAAGGTAAAACATATAGTACAGGGAACAATACAAAATTAGATGCCACAAGGTTTAAACCAGGTGTTTTGAGCACAGGAGACAATAGGAAAGAGCCCTGCCCTTGTGAGCTTACATTTTTTATTTATGAATAATACTACACACATTCTTGTACAGAACTTGTTGTATTGTGACTTATCAATAATGGAAACGCAGGACTTAGATTTCTCCAAATGTAATTTTATTTTTTTCTTGTAAAATAGTTTTTTATGGCTTGTTTTGCTTACCAATGTGTCATTTGGACAACAGCTAAAACCCAGCATAAACGCACTGTAAAGTTTGTTCCCAGCAGTGATATCCTGTAAGTGTAATGATGAAACGCCGACCAGCTCCAGAAAAATACAGCGCCAATCTTTTCAGCGTGGCAAAATTTATTAAATACACTGTGTAGCGCCTTAAAGATATTGGTCCAAAGTGGCACTCGCTGATGCTGTTATAAACTGCATTTGTGTCCATCAGGCTGTGACACAGGCCGGTTAATACCTAGTGCCCCAATACAAGCTGATTAGTTAACATTGAGCACTGTGGCTTCCAGCACCATTCTTTCAAAATAGCAGCGACAAATAAAAGATGTCAGTGCTCAAAAACTGGCACTATGGCTGCAAAATGGAGTTAAACTATGCACTTCTTAAATAAGGCTCTATATCTTTGAATTGAACTGTGGCAGCCCTCAGCAAGCCTCCTCTATTAAAATAAATGGATCGGGTGTCGCCAGTAGGACTTGAGGAGTTGGCAACATGACCAAGGCCCTTAGTCTGGAGCAAGGATGACACAGTCTGGATTTCCTTTAGAGGTAAGTTTCAAACCTGTCTGGGCTGGATTGGTGGCTGCTGGAATGTTTCTGCTTCTGCAAAACCCAGTTTCTGTTGATTGCGTTGCTGAGGCTGGACTGTTTATTGCTGGACCGGTTCTGCTGCTACGGGACCCTGATCATTGGTTGCAGGGCTCAATCCTTGACTGTGTCCAATTTTATGGCAACTGGACTGGATTGATGGCTGCTGGACCAGGTCTGCTGCTATAGGACCCAGTTTGGTGCCTGAAGGGGTTGAATTGGTGGCTTTGTTTCCCAGGTTGGCGGTGGTCGGGCTGGATTGGTGGCTGATGGAAAGTTTCTGCTTCTGCAAAACCCAGTTTCTTTGGACTGTTTATTGCTGGACCGGTTCTGCTGCTACGGGACCCTGATTATTGGTTGCAGGGCTCAATCCTTGACTGCTGTGTCCAATTTGATGGCAACTAGACTGGATTGATGGCTGCTGGACCAGGTCTGCTGCTATGGGACCCAGTTTGGTGCCTGCAGGGGTTGAATTGGTGGCTTTGTTTCCCAGGTTGGTGGTGGTTGGGCTGGATTGGTGGCTGCCAGACCAGTTCTACTGCTATAGAACCAAGATCAGTGGCTGCTGGAGCTGGATCAGTGGCTGTGTTTCCCGGGTTTGCAGCGACTGGAAAGGTTCAGTGGTTGCGGGGCCAGTTTTGCAGCACCAAGGCTCAGGAAGGCACAGCTGCATGTCCAATACAAAGAGAAGTAAGGGGCCAGATTACACTGGTAGCTCTGGGATTTAAAGCAGTAGGCACCGCAGAGCAGAACTTTAAAACAGCCAACAACACTTTTTAGCCCCGTGGAAGCTGTAATTTCACTATAGCTCTGCTAACAAGGCCCTCAACTGCACAAATGAGGGTCAACTCTGACCAGACCACCCTTTTGCAGGCCCTGACTTGGTTTCTTAGTTGTCCTGCCCTATTGGAGATCCCCACCTGGATAGTCTCCATTCTCTGAATCATGATGTTAATCAGACATAAAAATACAGAGGAACATCAGGCCTAAAATAAAATGGGGCCAATGCCACCCCTATCTGCCCTTACTTACCTTTTGGATGTCGCTGCTGCCTGCTGCGGTGACATCCGGCATCTTCAGGGCCCTGTCCTTATCCTGCTGTCCGCTTAGCCGTCTGTTAATGACAAGCATGGTCTTCGCCGCTACGCTGCCTGCCAGACGCTGCCTGCTGCTACGAGGCACTACCTGGCGCTATCCCTTCATGAATAACCTCCAGAGTGCCCCAATCCAAGCTGATTTGTTAACATCGAGCACTGTGGCTTCCATTGCCATTCTGCCGGACCTCTGACCGGACCGTCCTTCTGCAGGACCTAACTTGGGTTTTTAGTTATCCTGCCCCTGATGGAAATCCCCACCTGGATAGTCTCCATTCTCTGAATCATGATGTTTATACATAAAATACAGCATATTAAAGAGGAACATCGGACCTAAAATAGAATGGGGCCAATTCCACCTCCCATCTGCCCCTACTTACCTTTTGGATGCCGCTGCTGCCTGCTACGGTAACATCCAGTGTCTTCAGGGCCCAATCCTTATTCCACTTAGCTGTCTGTTAATGACAAGCATAGTCTTAGCCGTGCTTGTCAATATCCCATGGCGATCTCGCAGCTCAGCGACATCTTGTGGGATTTTGTGTGGCTCCATTGCATCCAATTCATGGGCATTGCACAGGCATGAGATCGAGGGCCACGCACAGTGCCTGATAGGATGCAAGATGGCGCCGCCCGTCGGAAGGTCATCCGAAAACCGAGGGATCCAGAAGATGGATCCCTTGGAGAGGTGAGTAAATACTGCCCAAAGGTAAAACCGAAAGGCTGCAGCAGATCGGTATGGTTTGCGGGAGGTCTTCCTCTTTAAACCAGACCTTCAGCATCATTTAATGAAAAGCCCAAACCCTTAAGAAACTATTCCCCGGGATCAAAAATGAATATATTTACCATTTTTTATCACTTTTTATGATTTTCCCCACAAGCCTGCAACTCTGATCAGGACTCTAACATACGGGCGCCGCCATCTTGGCTCAGAAGCATCACATACCGAGGAGAAGACAGGGGTCAAAAAAGCAGGGGGTGGGTTATAGCCGTGCTTTGCACAGACAGAGCCGAGTTGGGGTCAGGAAAAATGTCAGCAATCCCAGAATGCAGAGCGGCACAGTAAGAAGTCACTTGCCTGAGACTCCATGTGCTGCCATCTTGGATGTTTAAAGGCTCAGAAAATGCAGTAGATGCAGGTAGGATGATTTTTAATGTGAGAAATCTGTAGGTACAGGGTGGGGAAAACATATATGATAAACTCTTCAGGGTAAAGGTCCGGTTTAAGTGTGGTGCACATTTCCGTGGGAGATGTTTGGATGTTTGTAGCAGTCTCGTCAGTGAGTCTATGGTTCGTTTGCACACGGCTCCATCTCTGACGCTCTCATTTCCAGGCTGCTGTGCGATGGGAGATGCAAATTTAGGGACATGATGGGGCATCAAAGGAAGCAGCGATGCTTATAAATATTTAGCATCATTGGTCGTCAGTGGTTCATCAGTGGTCATTGTCATTTATCGTCAGTGGTTTACACGCCGGTGGCTGTACTTTCCCTGCTTTTTCCATCGTTCGTGGGGACAATTCGAGTGGCAGCATATGTTTCGTCAAGCTTTTCGATTCGTGCCATGTAAATGTATAAACCAGATGGCAGCCACAGGTTTTCTGCGCTATTTAAATCTCTTTTGTGGCTCCTCCGTGGGGAAGAATTTATAAGTGCAGTGCAGAAGATGAAGCTGAAATTTCAGAAAGCGCCTTCCCTTTCAGGAGGACAGCCCACATGACTGACCTGCGTTCCTGCCCGGAAGCAGACCAGCCCCTCCCCTTCCTTTTTGACCCCCCCCCCCGACCTGGATGGACGAGCGGTCTCACCTGCCGCCCTGTTTTTGGGGGGGTTTGACGGGCCACAGTCCTGGTGAAAGGGGGCACTGGGGAGTAGAAGCTATGTTATGTAAAGACGTTTAAAAAAAGAAAAAAAAAAAAAAAAAATATATATATATATATATATATATATATACAAATTATTGTTGGTGGCACTTGTTGGGGTGCATAAGTTCTTAATGTTATTTATTGATTTCTAGATGCATTTATGTTTTATAAAAAGAAAAAAAAAAATCTGCGTATTTTTCGACCTATAAGACGGACCTGCCCATAAGATACACCTAGGATTTGGAGGAGGAAAATAAGAAAAAAAATTATTGAAACCAAAAACACACCATTACAAACAGTGTGGCATTCCCCCTATTCCATTCCCATAGGCAGTGTGGCATCCCCCCATCCCATTCCCCATATAGGCAGTGTGGCATCCCCCCCTCCCGTTCGCCATATAGGCAGTGTGGCATCCCCCCATCCCATTCCCCATATAGGGAGTGTGGCATCCCCCCATCCCATTCCCCATATAGGCAGTGTGTCATTCCCCCTCCCATTTCCCATATAGGCAGCGTGGCATCCCCCCATTCCATTCCCCATATAGGCAGTGTGGCATTCCCCCATCCCATTCCCCAAAGTCAGTGTGGCATTCCCCCTCCCATTCCCCATATAGGCAGTGTGGCATTCCCCCATCCCATTCCCCAAAGTCAGTGTGGCATCCCCCCATCCCATTCCCCATATAGGCAGTGTGGCATTCCCCCTCCCATTTCCCATATAGAAAGTGTGTCACCCCCTCCCATTTCCCATATAGGCAGTGTGACACCCTCCTCCCATTCCCCATATAGGCAGTGTGACACCCCCCTCCTATTCCCCATATAGGCAGTGTGGCATTCCCCCCTCCCATTCCCCATATAGGCAGTGTGGCATTCCCCCCTCCCATTCCCCATATAGGCAGTGTGGCATTCCCCCCTCCCATTCCCCATATAGGCAGTGTGGCATTCCCCCTCCCATTCCCCATATAGGCAGTGTGGCATTCCCCCCTCCCATTCCCCATATAGGCAGTGTGGCATTTTCCCCCATTCCCCATATAGGCAGTGTGGCATTTTCCCCCATTCCCCATATAGGCAGTGTGGCATTTTCCCCCATTCCCCCTCCCATTCCCCATATAGGCAGTGTGGCATCCCCCCATCCCATTCCCCATATAGGGAGTGTGGCATCCCCCCATCCCATTCCCCATATAGGCAGTGTGTCATTCCCCCTCCCATTTCCCATATAGGAAGTGTGGCACCCCCCTCCCATTTCCCAAATAGGCAGCGTGGCATCCCCCCATCCCATTCCCCATATAGGCAGTGTGGCATTCCCCCTCCCATTCCCCATATAGGCAGTGTGGCATCCCCCCTCCCATTCCCCAAAGTCAGTGTGGCATCCCCCCATCCCATTCCCCATATAGGCAGTGTGGCATTCCCCTCCCATTTCCCATATAGGCAGTGTGGCATTCCCCCTCCCATTTCCCATATAGGAAGTGTGGCACCCCCGTCCCATTTCCCATATAGGCAGTGTGGCATTCCCCCCTCCCATTCCCCATATAGGCAGTGTGGCATTCCCCCCTCCCATTCCCCATATAGGCAGTGTGGCATTCCCCCTCCCATTTCCCATATAGGAAGTGTGGCACCCCCGTCCCATTTCCCATATAGGCAGTGTGGCATTCCCCCCTCCCATTCCCCATATAGGCAGTGTGGCATTCCCCCTCCCATTTCCCATATAGGCAGTGTGACACCCTCCTCCCATTCCCCATATAGGCAGTGTGACACCCCCCTCCCATTCCCCATATAGGCAGTGTGGCATTCCCCCCTCCCATTCCCCATATAGGCAGTGTGGCATCCCTCCACCCATTCCCCATATAGGCAGTGTGGCATTCCCCCCTCTCATTCCCCATATAGGCAGTGTGGTATTTTCCCCCTCCCATTCCCCATATAGGCAGTGTGGTATTTTCCCCCAATCCCCATATAGGCAGTGTGGCATTTTCCCCCATTCCCCATATAGGCAGTGTGGCATTTTCCCCCATTCCCCCTCCCATTCCCCATATAGGCAGTGTGGCATCCCCCCATCCCATTCTCCATATAGGGAGTGTGGCATCCCCCCATCCCATTCCCCATATAGGCAGTGTGTCATTCCCCCTCCCATTTCCCATATAGGAAGTGTGGCACCCCCCTCCCATTTCCCAAATAGGCAGCGTGGCATTCCCCCTCCCACTCCCCATATAGGCAGTGTGGCATCCCCCCATCCCATTCCCCAAAGTCAGTGTGGCATCCCCCCATCCCATTCCCCATATAGGCAGTGTGGCATTCCCCTCCCCATTTCCCATATAGAAAGTGTGGCACCCCCCTCCCATTTCCCATATAGGCAGTGTGGCATCCCCCCATCCCATTCCCCATATAGGCAGTGTGGCATTCCCCCTCCCATTTCCCATATAGGAAGTGTGGCACCCCCGTCCCATTTCCCATATAGGCAGTGTGGCACCCCCGTCCCATTTCCCATATAGGCAGTGTGGCATTCCCCCCTCCCATTCCCCATATAGGCAGTGTGGCATTCCCCCTCCCATTCCCCATATAGGCAGTGTGGCATTCCCCCTCCCATTTCCCCATATAGGCAGTGTGGCATTACCCCCTTCCATTCCCCATATAGGCAGTGTGGTATTTTCCCCCATTCCCCATATAGGCAGTGTGGCATTTTCCCCCATTCCCCATATAGGCAGTGTGGCATTTTCCCCCATTCCCCATATAGGCAGTGTGACACCCATATAGGCAGTTTTTACATTCGCCTGATAAGGCGCACGGACAGCCCCCCCCCCCCCCCCCCACACACACACACACACACACACACCCACACACACTTTTGGGGAAAATAAGTGCGTCTTATAGGGCGAAAAATACGGTATATATATTTTGTTTATACATTAATATATGGTACTTTGTGTTTAGTGGGATACCTGTTGTAACGGAGGTAAGTGGATATTGGCTTGTCACAGCCGTTGGACGGGTCTCCTTTCGGGTTTCGGGTCTGAGGCAGCAGTCCTATTCGGGAGGGTATGCGGCTTTTTCCTGCGGAAACCGGTCAGGAGGGATCTGGTGGTAAGCCAAGGAATTTGGGGCTCAATTAGGGACAGGGGGTGGAAGGGGGCAGGGGGAATTTGGACCACTGGTGGTTAGCCCAGTTAAGCTGCCAGGCCTAGGAGGGACGCGGCCGAGCTTATGTTGGCTTCTGCTTTGTGGAGGGTCGTGAGGTAGCTTTCGGCCTTCTGCCCTTACAGTAACGATTTTTCCCTCCCATTGTTGTCTTATCCTTGGCTTCTCAGACCTGGAACAAGGGGGGTATTAAACTTGTTTGTTACTTGTTTTTGCATGTTCAGCTGTGGCCAATTAAATGTAATCTTTCCAAAGACATGGTGGTCTGGAGTAGTTATTTAATGGTGAGGTTAATGGACGTAGGGCGTATGGAGCGCTAGCCCAGTCATGTAAACCCAGGGGAGCAACTGCAACGGGGCCAGGTGAGTAAGCCGCCTCAGGGAGCACTATCTAGACAATGCTGCAATTTCTAGAACTTTTCTACCTTTTTTTCTATTAGTTTTGAAAATAAAATAATGACACTTATGTGGGTTTGGGGGGGGGGGGGGGGGGGTTATGTTATTGTTCGTGAGGGATGGCCCTCTATAATTTTGGCCCTGTGAAACCTATGCACACCCCTGGTTGAAAAAAGGGATTCTAGATAGAAACAAATGCACTGAAGTTTACAAGATATTTCTCTTTGAAAAAGATATGCTTGGTGTCCGTCACGGCTGTCATGCCCAGGGCCGAATTAAGTGTGGTGGAGGCCCCTGGGCACAAAATCTGGTGGGGGCCCAAGATATATTTTTTTTCCTTTAAAATAATAGTCCAGCCAAGTAAGTGATTGGTGGTTGTCTGGCACCCGCCTACTTACTGGAAGGTCAGATGGAGTCCCTTGTGCCCCCCTTGTGCGGGTGCGTGCTGCTCGGGAACTCCTGCTTTGCCATTCTGGGTGGGGGGTAGTGTAGTCGCCCGGCTGGTTCCCTGCATTGAGCTGCCAGCGGCTGTGCTTGGTGGCTTATGTGCAGTGACAGCTCTGCACCCATCACTGTAGCGTTGCTGGCGGCGGCTTTGCTGCTCTAGACTCTCCGTCCTGCCCTGTGGTGGCTTTGGCTGCCCAGGCCAGGGGGGCCCCCACTGCCACCAATAGCTTTGTTCCTGGCCCCGCAGGCCAGCATACCAAAGATTGAAAAGCCTCCTGGACCAGACCATTACCCAAAGGTTGGTGCAGGCCCCTTTTCAGGGCAAGTGGTGGAGGCCCCGGGGCACAAGCCCCTTGCGCCCCCTCTCATAATCAGGCCCTGGTCATGCCCGATCTCCATCTCATATATATTCCCAGAGTCATCCACTGTATTTAATGCTGCAGAGGCGCTCCATCCTCTCCACGCTTCCACATACAAATCACCCGGCGCAGTTTGACTTGAGAACGTTCCAGCGATGACAACGACGGCTCTGTCTGCTCACCTGAAAGCTCACGTCAACGCAGCTCCTGTAACGCCATCTGTTACCCGTCGCTGCCAGGAGCATCGCCGCGCCAAAAACACGGCGCCGACGAAAGAGCCATCGCCTCTGTTTAGGTTCGTGCCACATGAAGCCTACGGAAAAATCCGCTGCTCGTCTGCACGAACGATTTTAGGGCTCAAAGGATTCTGGGAAACTGGCATGCCAATAAAACTTGCAGTGTTCACAGTACAAACCTCCATCTGAGACCCCCTGGACATGAGGCGTCTCTGTTTGTGACAGATTGCGTCTCTCCTACCTGCAGGATGAGAACGTGTCTGGGAGGCCTAAATGGCGGCCTTCTATGCTCGGGACAATGCGTACTGCTGCCAGGGACCTGCAGCTTAATAGAACCCGCGCCTTCCCCCAGGGCAATGGCCGCCTGCCCCAACGTACAAACAAAACATTTCCTCTCCTAACAGCCAGAAGCTCGGCATTGACAAGCTGAGCTCTATTTATTTTATCATAGACAAATGTACCCATCCTCAGAAAAAAGTAATTGCAGGTGCTTTACAGCTGGTGACCAGTCATTCCTCTCAATCAGGTCAGTTTAGGATAAACTGTGGTCCGGGGCCACGGGCCTACCTGGGGGGGGGGGGGGGGCAGGGGGAGCACATGCCCCGGTTGCAGCAGGTAAGGGGGGGGGCACCTTAGGGGCGGCTGGACACAGATGGGGGCGCCATTTCAAATCTTTGCCGCTGGTGGCAGAAAGCAGAAAGCCTAGCAATGCATCTGCGCACATGGGTTAGTATGGGGTGTCAGTCAGCGGTGGGGGCCACATGGGTCTGTATGGGGTGTCAGTAGTGAGGGGCATACGGTTCTGTATGGGTTGTCAGTCAGTAGTGGGGGGCACAGGGGTCAGTATGAGGTGTCAGTCAGCAGTGGGGGCACATGGGTCTGTATGGGGTGTCAGTAGTGAGGGGCATACAGTTCTGTACGGGGTGTCAGTAGTGAGGGGCGCAGGGGTCAGAATGGGGTGACAGCAGTGAGGGGCACAGGAGTCAGTATGGAGTGACAGCAGTGGCAGGCACAGGGGTCAGTATGGGGTGTCAGTCAGCAGTGGGGGGCACAGGGGTCAGTATGGGGTATCAGTCAGCAGTGGGGGGCACAGGGGTCACTATCGGGTGTCAGTCAGCAGTGGGGGCACAGGGGTCCTTATAGGGTGTCAGTAAGCAGTAAGGGGCACAGGGGTCAGTATGGGGTAACAGCAGTGGAGGCACATGGGTCAGTATGAGGTGTCAGTCAGCAATGAGGGCCACAGTGGTCAGTATGGAGTGACAGCAGTGGGGGGCACAGGGGTCAGTATGGGGTGTCAGCAGTGAGGGGTACAGGCAGGGGCATAGCTAGGAGGCACATGCTCCGGATGCAAGGGTGCAACAGGTAAGGGGGGCCTGAAGACAGGTGGGGGACGCCCTTTCGGATCTTTGACCCAGGTCCCAAAAAAGCTAGCTACGCCTCTGCAAATATAAAAGTGGAACCCCAAATTACATTTCATCAACCGTCATCTGCTAGTGTTTGTTTTCAAGTTTGTGATGGGCTTCGGATCCAGGGTGAAGCTAGATTCGGTTTGCCCTTTGCCGGATACTGGCAAGATCCAGGTTGAATTATCATACATGGCACCCGCCGATGTGCCGCCCATAACCACCCTGTGGACTGGTATAGAATTCACTTGGCAGTTCAAAAACGGTTGAAAAGATCACCGTTGCCCCGTCTTCCTTCATCTTCTCCCCCACATGTCCTTTAATGAGGGGGGGGGGGGCACAGGTCTTATTAGCTTGGGGGGATGCCAAGGAAGGAGGATGCACTCCCTCCCTACGGACCTGCATATTGTCCCGGCTTATCACTAGTCCACATCTTTTTCCAGGCCCCAGATCTGCACAGCATGCTCTATCCAGCATTATATTAAAACGGAACAAAGAATTCTGGGGTTGCATGCTCACTGCATCCATTGTTCTCAGAAACATTCTGATTGGGCACAGCAAGCATGCTTCGGGGAAGAGAAGGTAAGTGTCTGTTTTTTTTATTTTAGGTTTTGTGACCCTTTAAAGTGGACCAAAACCGAGCGGGATCGGTCCAGGAATCTATAAGAGTAAATATCCATTCCCTCCCCCCAGGGCATCCAAAATTGGGCTGCCCCGCTGTGTGAAACCCCCCAGATCTCCCACATCAACTCACCTCATCCCGGCCCGCAGGCGCTCGTCCAATCAGCGCACTCGGAGCCGCTGAGCTATGCACGTCTAAGCCGACGTCTTAGCACCCACATTCAATCCCTGCCCCCTTAGTCTGCCTCTCAGCCCCCCAATCCAATAGCGACATGCTCCAATGAGCCCCTTAGCCTTTGCAACAACCATTGTTCAGACATTTTACAGCATTAAAGTTTGGGTTTCCATTGACTTCTATGGAGTTCGGCGTTCAGGTCTGGTTTGGGTCTTCATCAGAACATGTTCAGCTGAACAGGGCAAACTGAATGATCTACGGGTCCGCTCACCCGTATCTACAACCTAAAAATTGAAATTACTAAACAAAACCAAAGCACCGTCCTCCATCTAAAACATTAATTCGACATTGATAGAAAATATATTTTGTACTTATTCGTCTGAAAGAAATCCGATGTGATGATTTAATCATCTGACATTTTTCTTATTACAGCAAAAATCGTGTACAGAGAGAATTTCTAGAAGAACTTAAAGGGAAACAAAATATTGACTCACATTCCCCATTAATATTTACTGCCTGACTCGCACAAGTCTTTTTTTATTATTTATTTGTTTTCTCGCGTGTAGAATCCTTTTTTCTTTTTCACAGAAAATATATTTGCAGAATAATGTATTAATCTGACCAGAGATCTGCAGAATATTTATTTTCTCTTGTTACGAGACATTTACGATCCGGAGAGAACCTGGTGCAACGCATGAGGAAAGCTGTCCCATCCGCTCCATAAACTCACTGGCACAAGGCTGTTTTTTTTATTATGTTTTTGCAGGATCATTTATTAAAGCAGAACTTCAGTCATCTAGAGAGCCCACTGTCCTGCAACCCTACCCTGAAGCTGAGGCAGGACAGGGGGGTTACAAATAATTAAAAAAGCCTGTACCTTAGCCAGATGCCTGCTATGACAGATAGGCCCTTATTTATGAAGGAATAGCGACAGGTAGCGACTGGTGAGCGGCCGGTAATGACGGGCCCCGCCACGAGAACGCCGGCTCCCCACCACAATCACACATTTATCAAGCCAATCCTGCTTAGCGACTGAGATAGCGCCATATAGCCACTCATTCATCATTATTCCAGCCTCAGCCCACAGCGCCAGCATCCGACCTTGAACAGCGACAGGTATGACCTCTCGCTACCTGGCACTCTCCAATGCATTTCAATGGAACAATCTTTAAATATTAATAATTAATTGTTATTAATGTTTTTTTTTTTTTTTTTTTTTTTTTTTAATGTGAATAATTCTGTGACCACTTCTGCCATTTTAGATAATTTTTTTAAGGGAAAAAAAAAATTAAAAAAAAAATTGTACAGAATTGAAATTACAGGTCTGATATTAATGTATTCATATTACTAAATTATTTTAAAAACTTGTTTTTTTTGGTTTCCAAAAATATGGTTGTTTGGGGGTTAAAAAACTACTTTTAACCCATCGCCTCCAGCGCTCTGGGGTTTAACCCTTTCGCTGCCAGCCTACCTGCAGCATTTGCCACTCCCTGTTGCCAGACTGAGTTTGACTGTTTTGCGCTACACATGTTCAACTGTCATTTTCGAAGGGATTTCCAGGGATTTCCCAGGAAAATTATATATTGTTTTTTTCAACAGAGTCTGGGCTTTAACATGAAATGTCTTGTTTGTGTTTTTTAGGTGTATTCTCAACATTTTTGGGTGAAATGTGTGAAAAAAAATAAAAAAAATATATTTTTTTACAATTTGTAGAGTTTTTTTGTAATAAAAAATGTAAGTTTGTCAATAAAATCTTATTGCGTGAGAAACCCCAATTTCTCCCGCTTACAGCGATACCACATATGTATAGGTAGACACCCTTTCCTGCCCAGAAGCCTTTTATAGCTGCTGGATGACAAATGGTTAATTAAAAAAAAAAATGACATAGGGTCCCCCTTCCCGGGGAGGGGGACCCCATTTTTTTTTGGATTTTTAAGGGTTAAAAACCCTTAAAAATCCAAAAAAAAAAATGACGTGGGGTCCCCCTTACCCAAAGTAACCAGCCCGGGACCAGCTATGGGGGCTTGTAGGCACAGAGTGGGGGGGCCAGCTTTGGTGGCCCCCCCACCCTGCAGCCTACGAGCCCACATAGCCTATGTGGGCCCGGGCTCTTCTGCCCCCCCCTGGCCTTTGGGGAGGCAGGTAATGGGGGTGCGGGGGTTAATGGCAATGCCACCCCCCCAGCCATGTGAACTGGTATAAGGGGTCTCATGGACCCCTTACCAGCTCACAAAGGGTTAACTGTAAAAAAAAAAACACCACACAATAAAAAAAAGTATTTTATTAAAAAAAAATAATTTTTTTTTACTGTACTTACCTTCGATTGCAAGCTCTTGTCCCTCGCCGCTCAGCTGACAGATGCCTGTGATCGGCATCCAGAGAAGGAGAAGGCAGGAGATCAGAGGATCTCCTGTCACCTCCTTCCAGGGCACCGATCACCGGCATCTGAGAAGCTGAGAAAGCTGAAGCCGGTGATCGGGACCGGGATGACGTCATAAGCCCCGCCCCCAAGGGGGCGGGGCTTAGAGGCAAGATGGCGGTCGCCATCTTGAAGAAGAGAGGAGAGAGCCTCCCAGGCTCCCTCCTGAAGATCGGTAAGTCCTGGGGGGGGATCGGAGGCCCCCCAGGTGAAGAGGAGGGACAGCGGGAGCCAGCGCACATGGAGGTAAGTGAATGTCATTTTTATTTTTTTTTTTTTTTTACAGTTAGCAGCTGCTGCTGCAGAAGCGGGGGGGGGGGCGGCCTATTCCGGGGGCTCTCCTGGAGCCATCCGACCCCCCACGGGGGATCGGATGGCACCAAATTAAAGGGGAGACCCGGCCGGATCCAACAAGGGGTCAGGTGAGTATTTTTTATTTTTATTTTTTAAACTAGAAGCGATCAAAGTCAAGCACGTAACACCTACGGGCTTGGCACTTAAGGCCCAGCCAAGCCAGCACGTAGGTGTTACGTGCTTGGCAACAAAAGGGTTAAACATGCATTTTACAGCACGAGAATTTTTTGAGCGTGATTTTTTAATGAATATGGTGGGAGCCGGTCGCTAGGGCCAGTCGCTATCATGCGCACCCATACAGCGCGGAACCTGTCAAATAGCGACTCCTCACCCAATATTCAACATTACGGCAAACCGACTGAGTCGCTATCAACGACCGAACAACGGCCAAGCACAGCTACTACTAGCGGGCGCTCTGAAAATGCCGCTACAGTCGCTCAACTGTCGCTACCTGCCGCTATTAATGAATCGGCCTCTTAGTGACACTCGATGGTGCTGTGACCAATGCTCAACTGTAGTTTCTATGCATACTACTGCTGTCTTGTATTTTCTGTACATCGAGCTGTGCTCTCTATGACCGTTACTTCATTCTTTTCCTGTCTTGTCTGTGTTTTCGCCACCATGTAAGGTGAAATGCTCTTACTGCTTTCCAGTAAAGTCAGTTCCTGTTACACCACTAATGTCTATCTGGATTATGACTCCGCCGCTCAGCTTTGTCTTTTTTTCTGGTTACAAGATAGTTACGAGACAGAGAGAACCTGGTGCAACGCATGAGGAGAGCTGGCCCATCCGCTCCATAAACTCACTGGCACAAGTCTGATATTTTAATGACGTATTTGCCGGATAATTTATTAAAGAAGAACTTCAGTCATCTAAAGAGCCACCTGTCCTGCCACCCTATTCTGGTGCCGAGGCAGGGCTGGGGGGGGGGGGGGTTACAAATAAAAATAGCTCGTACCTTAGCCAAATACCTGCTTTGACAGGTTATGACACTAGATGACCAATGCTCAACTGTAGAGTTTCTATGCATACTACGGCTGTGTTGTATTTCCTGTACATCGAGCTGTGCTCTCTATGACTGGTACTTCCTCCTTTTCCTGCCCTGTCTGTGTTTTAGCCACCATGTAAGGTGAAATTCTCTTACGACTCCGCTGCTCCTCTTTGTTTTCTAGCGTGTAGAATCCTTTTTTCTTTTTCACAGAAAATGTATTTGCAGAATAATGTATTAATCTGGCCAGAGGTCTGCAGAATATGTTTCTCTTTTTCTTGTTACGAGACCTTTACGAGACAGAGGGATCGTGGTGCAACGCATGAGGAGAGCTGGCCCATCTGCTCCATAAACTCACTGGCACAAGTCTGATTTTTTATTGCAGCATCATTTATTAAAGCAGAACTAAAGAGCCCCCTGTCCTGCCACCCTATTCTGGTGCTGAGGCAGGAAAGGGGGGTTACAAATAAAAAAGCCTGTACCTTAGCCAGATGCCTGCGACACTTCTCCAGTGCTCCGAATCCTGGGCGCCGCCATCTTGGCCGAGAGAGACAGAGCCGCATCCCTCGGCTTCCGCACGCCCATTCAAGTGAATTAGCGCCAGGAGAGCGAGCGGACCTGGGAGATTTGCCTTTACCTCTTACCTGCGCCTGCCGCAGGGGCTCGGGAGGAGCATGAGCATGAAAAGGTATGGGCTTATTTTATTTGTAACCCCCATCCTCCCACATTGCCAGGGCATTAGATGACTGAAGTCCCGCTTGAAGGTGGCCGTAGGCCTGCTGAATATTTCACGCGGTTCTCTTTACCGAGTCATTTTCATACACAGACTTCCAAAGACCGCCTCCCCTCTTGGTGTTTTAAACCACACCTTGGTTCCAGCAACCATTAAAGTGGACTAAAACCCAGGATAGTCAAAACTTTTGACTATCCTGGGTTTTGGCACACTTTAACACAATTGTGCGCCTCTGGTTACATTTACATGACTAGTGGCAGCATAGGGAGCCCCAGTGGGATCATCTCCCACATGCCCTAAATAGCTAAATGGCTGTCATAGGAGCGCGCACAGCTGCAGGGATGCCAGGGATGCGGCGACGGCCCAGGATTTCTACAAGAAACCAGGAAAGGTAAGGGGGCTTGCAGACGATCGGAGGAGGGATTTCACAGTGGGCATAGTTAACTGACAAGGTAAGTTCTGGAGGTAGTTCCTAAGCGTTTAGTTGTTCCCCGACCACAAAATGCGAGATCCACAAAGCAGAGTCAACAGAAGGAAACCAGGAAAGGTAAGGGGGCTTGCAGACGATCGGGGGAGGGATTTCACAGTGGACATAGTTAACTGACAAGGTAAGTTCTGGAGGTAGTTCCTAAGCGTTTAGTTGTTCCCCGACCACAAAATGCGAGATCCACAAAGCAGAGTCAACAGAATAGAGGGAGAGGGTAAATAGCTTCAGTAAATTATAAATAGATACATGAATTACATTCAAATCACGCAAAAGACATACTTCAAGCAGACCAACAGTCAAAAATGACTTAAACCAGACCAACACAACAAACCCCCCATTGAGGGATGGATATGAGATAGGGTGTAACAGTTACAATAGAAACACTTTGAACAGGCAAATGAATCAGTTATTGCTGCAGATCTGCATGTTACACCTCCGAGAGGGACAAATGAGAACAACGAGCGACAAGGGGACATGGACTCAAAAGAGGGACACTTGGGAGGTATGTGTGTGAGCATTACAAGTATTACATGGACATAAACATTCCTAAATACCCACTTTAGCTCCTATTCGGACTGTGGTGAGGATAAGTCGTGTGAATGTCCAGGTACAAGACACCCATCGTTATATTGGAATGACCTTCTTGCTGTTGGTTTTCACAAGCTTATTATACACGAGCTGAGGGCTTCATCCGTCACTAGCTATCGTTGTTCACATGCAAACGTGGGAGCTGTTCCTTGTGACCTCACATTCTGGAAACTTCTGTTTTAATTAAAATGATTAATGGTTGTCGAGTCTTCTGCTACGTCTAAAATGCTGCTTTCACCACATCAGTGCTGCAAGGCCTTAGAAGGTGGATTTATACTCCTACATTTCATGACTTCATTACACATACAGCAATGACCGTCATGTCTCCTTTAAGCTTTCACCTTCCAAAAGGTTTACAACCCCCGACACACACAAATTACAAAAAAGTATTTATCATGTCTGTTGCATGTTCTAGCCGAGGACATTCCTGTTGATATCAGTCTTGATGCAATAAACTTT
Organism: Gastrophryne carolinensis; assembly: GCA_027917425.1. NCBI lineage: Eukaryota > Metazoa > Chordata > Amphibia > Anura > Microhylidae > Gastrophryne > Gastrophryne carolinensis. The sequence goes on along the minus strand of CM051234.1, from coordinate 643,593,466 downwards.
CCATAAAATATGTAGGGACCTGGGTGTAAATAGGAACATGTCAGTTAGTTAGGCCGCAAGGCTCTGTCCTGGGCCCCATTCTTTTTAATATATTTGTAAGTGACATAGGCGAAGGCTTGGTAGGAAAAGTTTGTCTGTTTGCTGATGATACAAAGGTTAGTAATAGGGTGGATATTCTGGGAGGTGTCTACAACATGGAAAATGATTTAGCTTTACTGGATAGATGGTCAAAACTGTGGAAACTAGAGTTTAATGTCTCTAAATGTAAAATCCTGCACTTGGGTAGAAGGAATCCCTGCTCTGAGCACCGTATGGGCAGCACTGTGTTATCCAGGACCTCGGAGGAGAGAGATTTAGGGGTACTGATTACTGATAGCTGCAAGATGATTGGACAGTGTAGCCAGGCAGTGGGAAAAGCAAGCAGGATGCTCGGCTGCATAGCTCGAGGCATCACCAGTAGGAAGAGGGATGTTGTGATGCCGCTGTATAGAGCCCTGGTAAGGCCACAGCTAGAATACTGTGTGCAGTTCTGGAGACCTTACCTGCAAAAAGACATTATTCAAATAGAATGTGTCCAAAGGCCGGCAACAAAAATGGTGGAAGGACTTAAACTTAAAACTTATCAGGAAAGACTGAAAGAACTTAATCTGTACAGTCTGGAGGAAAGAAGGGAGAGGGAGGATATGATTGAGACATTTAAATATGTGAAATGATTGAATAAGGTTCAGGAGGGAAGTGATTTTAAGAAGAAACTTAATGATAGAACAAGGGGCACAACCTGAAGCTAGTCGGGGGGAAGATCAGGAGCAATGTTAGAAAATATTATTTTACAGAAAGAGTAGTACCGTATATACTCGAGTATAAGCCGAGTTTTTCAGCCCACTTTTTGGGCTGAAAAAAGCCGCCTCGGCTTATACTCGAGTCAGTGTGTTGTGGAGCAGGCAGCGGCCCCCCGAAGGCAGCAGTGACTGGGAGCGGAGGAGCGGCTGTGTCGGCCACGTGCGTCCCCGAGGTGAGGTGCGGGCGGCTGCGGATCTGCAGCACTGCTCCGGACCGCGGCGGTGAATCGAGGCGGAGGAGCGGGGAGGAGGCGGCTGTCCCCGGCGGGCGGCGAAGTGCGGGTGGCTGAAGACCCGGGCGGCGGCGGTGAGTTGGAGTGGAGGAGCGGGGAGGAGGCGGCTGTCCCCGGCGGGCGTACACTAGTGTGGTTACTTTGTGTGCCGCACATTTGCACAGATGGGTTGAAAGTAGGGTTATTATTATTAGCTTAGATTAAAGGTGCAACTACAGTCCTGTCCTGTGACCCACCCAACTCTCCCATCCATGCCTCTGCCCTGATTTGTGAAAGCAGAGAGCTTCCAGGGTCTGCAGAGATTGTGGGGAAATTAAAAGTCACCCCAACATAGCTGCTGCTGCAGTGATTGGGCGACTAACAGTCACCCACAATCCTATTCCCCGCAACTGCGGCTTCCTGTGCTCCCCCCCCCTTTTGTAGTAGTCATGCAGGGGGCTTGTGTGAAGAAGATGCTGCTGCAGGGCAGATAGAGAGGCTGCTTTAACTAAAGCAAACATTAGGGCTAGAATATCTCTCATCCTGTCATCAAGCTCTGCTAAGACATGGGTGAGGAAAATGCTGCTTCCTGATTGGCCACGCTCCTGTGAATTGCCTGGCTGACAGGGAACAGGGCGCCCTCGGCTTATACTCGAGTCAATAACTTTTTCCAGTTTTTTGTGGTAAAATTAGGTGCCTCGGCTTATATTCGGGTCGACCTATACTCGAGTATATACGGTAGATGCTTGGAACAAACTTCCAGCAGAGGTGGTTGAAAAATCAACAGTCACTGAATTTAAACATGCCTCTGATAAACACACATCTATCCTAAGATACAGAGAACATACAGTATACACATAAGGACAGACTAGATGGAGCGTATGGTCTCCTTCTGCCGTCATCCTTCTATGTTTCTATGTTTCTAAGTTAATAAGAAACCCATGTACATAGAGTTATTGAGATATTAACCCCTTTTTTTGATTTCTAGCCAGTAAAGTGTATAGACATTGTAGTGCCTGTGTTTAGACTCAAGATGGCAGCCACAGACAATCTTTGAGCCATAGACTTAAATGGAGACTGTTCTAGAAGTAAGGTATAAAGATTTAACAGTCATAGCAGTATGCATGGTAGAGACATAGTGGAGGATAGTGATTGTTTGGAGGGTTTAGAGAACAGACTATCATATGTTTGACATGTGGATGAAAATGTAATGGAAGGTTCTGGAAGGTAGCTAGAAGTTATATAAGGAGACCACAGTTCTACACCATTTGAATTGTAGAGGAGCAGATGGGAAACCAGACTCTGTGGGAGAGTGTGAGACAGATCCAATAAGGGAGGAAGGGGGGAAGTCCTGAGGATCCTCCTTGGGGAGTAAGACCTGTTGGTTGAACCTTTGATTGTGGGGAGGGACAGAAGGAAGTGTAACCGAATGGATGCCTAAAGTTGTGCCATGCTTTGATTGGAATCAATAAAGAGGAACTCTGCTGTTATCCATTGGACTGTCTATCATCTTATGATATATATGAGCGGCACAGTGAGTACAGACATCCCCTGTGGTAGAGCCCCAGCACCCCACCCACAGACACACTTAGAGCACCCTGGGCCCAGAGGAACCTGCCCCCTGCCGTCCTCATCCAACACCAGGTGTGTGAGGCCTACAAATATCTCCTGAATATAAGGACCATATTCATGCTTTATTAGCAGACATTAAACTTGGAGACCAATTTACGGGCTGATGAACACGGTGAATGGGGGAAGGGGTGGCTTGGGGCATAGCGTATTCTATTTAATCTTGTGTGGGCTTCAGGTTTAGGAAGGGGTCTGGCAGGAACCCTAAACGTTGGTTTTGCATAGATTGTATTGCACAATTGAACTTGTTGAAACTCAACTCAACTATATGTCTTTTTTTTTCTTGCAACGCCTCTGCTGGCCTTTGCACTTGACTCTGCTGCATAGGGGTGAACTTTAGCAAGCAGCGCAACTCTAATGGGATATAGACGTCAATCTTAGAAATCAGTTCAGGGGGTTATTGCCATGGTGGGGGTGTTTAGCTTGGTGGCATGGCTTATTTATAGGTTTTTGAGAAACCCATACTGAGGTGACAAAGCTCAGAGCCATATATTGGGATGGGAGGTAAAACCTTGGGATGAGCTACCGCTACCCCCTGCTTTGACTATAACAAATGAGATGAGTCATTCTGAAAAGCCGGTCATCTCCCTGCTGAGATCTACTGTCCTTCTGAAAACTCTGGGGAAACCTAAATGTCCCACTTTTCTGACATTATGGGAACTGTATTCATATATGTACATATATATGTGAATGTATATATGTAACTATTAATATCTGGTCATTTTACAACGGCTGTGACTCCTTGGCTGAATGGCATTAGTCGAATGCATGGATTGGCTGAGCATTCACTCAATTACCAACACGGACCAAAGATGCCTGAAGCAAGTAACCAGGGGGGACGGTGCTACACGCACTAACATGAGTAGCATAGAATGCTGTGGGTATTTGTTTCTCAAAAACACATAAATAAACCACAACCACATCATGTCCATCACCCAACTGGTTTAACCCTTATTCTGCCAGCCTTTGCGATTACATATTTAACTGTGATTTTTCCAAGAATTTCCAGAGATTACCAGGAACATTATTTATATATATATATATATATAATATATATATATTTTCAAGCTTTGGGCTTTGACATTAGATGTCTTGCTATTTCAGTGCTTTCTCAATATTTTTTTTTTTAAAAAAGGTTTATTTTTTCCAGTCATATTGCGTGTAAAAGCCCCATTAATTTTACTTACAACGATGCCACATATGTATTGGTAGGCACCCTTTCCTGCCCAGGACACGCCCCAAACTGAATACAGCTAGAATGCACAATATAAAGGATTCCCCGGGCACCTGTCCGTGGACTCCAATCCCCTGCCCTGCCGATCACTTCCATCTGTTAGACAACAGCGCGGGACACGGCGATCGGCGATGAAGTTGTTTTTGTGTGTGTGTGTATTTACATTTAACCCTATGTGAACTAGCAAGGGATTCTCAAGACCCCAATACCAGTTTACAGGGCAGGAGGGGCTGGCAAGTCACCTGTGGCAAACAGGTGACTTGCCATACCGCCACCCTGTGCTACTACCTTCACCCCCTAAAATCCAAGGGGGTGAAGATAAGCCCACTGCCTGTGAAGTTTTTGGGGGATGGTAGCCCTCAGGGCCAGAGGTCAAGGCTGATTTTTCTTGGATAGGGGGGATTCAACTCCATTCTTTTTTTAAGGGGTTGACCCTTGATAGTGCGCATTGTAGTTGTATTTCATGTCATAAAACACTTGTTTCAGTTTGCGGTATACCCTGGGTAGGAACAGGAGAACAGGAGTCTTTCGATACAGATATGGTAATCGAGGGAATTCAGCTTTTATGTGCAACATGTTTGTTTTTTAAAAAACATACATTTTTTTATTCTTAAAAAAATGATATAAAATGTAAAGATATATAATATATATATATATATATATATATATATATATATATATATATATATTTACATTTTGGGGTGTGAATTTTTAGCTGCTTCAAGCTAATGATTCCTGGTGGGGCACACTTGGTTGTGCTTACTGCTGGCCCAGCAATGTGGAAAGGTGATACTGATGCCAAAGTCTGGGCTTTCTAGAGATTTAGAAATCGGAAAGCCCTGGTGGTAATTGTTAAAAGAGACGCTTTTAGGAAGTGGCTTTTTCCAAATGCTGGAATCCTGAATGGATGTACCTTAGACATCTTCAAAGTGGACCAACACCCAGGGGTGATCCGCCCGGGAATCTATAAGGTTCCCGGGCCGATCACCTCCCTCACTGCGGGACATCCGAGATCGGGATGTCCCGCGGGGTGAAACCCCCCCAAAAAACCTTACCTTATCTGCCGCCGCCGCCTCCCGCACGCTCCTCTAGACGTGCGCACGCCCGCGCCGGCCGTTCGTGAATGGCCGGCGCAGGCGCGCGCCCTGTAAGAGTGACGTGCAGGAGGCAGCGGCGGACGCGCTTTCTTGGACGTCGCTGTCTCCCGCTTGGACGTCGGCGGGGATTGGACGGCGCGGTCACGTAGGAGCGGGGTGAGGTGAGTTTTTGGGGCTTTCTGGGGGGTTTCACACAGCGGGGCACCCCCAATCGGGGTGCCCCCCCAAAGTGGACCAAAACCCAGGATAGTCAAAATCCTGGGTGTTGGTCCACTTTAATCATTTTTGATATGCAAGGAGAAAAGACCAGCACTCCAAGTCCGCCCTTCCTTAGGAACAGACCAATAATGGACTGGCCTTTTTTCTATTTTTAATCTCAATGGGGTGCAGAAGAGCCCACTGCCTGTGAGGGCTATGCGTGCTGGGAGCCTTCAGGGCCAGGGACCTGGGCTGGTTTTTGCTTTGATAGGGGGGAAGCCACTTCATTCTTATTATAATTTCTAAGGGTTTCGCCCTTGATAGAGCACATTGTAGTTGTATTTCATGTCATAAAACGCTCTTTTCTTTTCAGTTTGCGGTTGCCGGAGTCTGGGCTTTCTAGAGCTCTAGAAATCGGAATACCCTGGTGGTAATTGTTAAAAGAGACGTTTTTACGAAGTGGCTTTTTCCAAATGCTGGAACATGGAATGGATGTACCTTAGACGTCTTTAATCATTTTTGATATGCAAGGAGAAAAGACCAGCACTCCAAGTTTATTTCAATAGCTTATATTAGACCCAAACTGCAAATACATTGTCCATGCTTTAAGAAAGCAAGGTCCATGGGTCCATTCATCCAACGTTTCGGGATGGTATCTGACCCCCCTTCCTCAGGGACAGACCAATAACGCACTGGACTTTTTACCCTGCCTGTGCTCTTTGGCGCCACCACTGACCACAGCACCCGCACTGGGAAATAGGTTAAAGGAGCACTAAAGATAAAAATCTAATCTGACTAAACCTGTCAACCCTGGATTTTGTCCTTACCATCACAATTTCGTGATAGTGCTGCTTTAAAGAGGAACATTGCAGGTATTGGGGATTTAATAAAAACTCCCCAAACTGGACCGTCCGATAGGCAAATACAAAAAATCCCTGCAAGTACAATTATTGAATGCGGCCAAGCAGGTGATACCCCGGCTTTGGAAACAAAAAAAAAATCCCGGCAGTGAAAGACTGGATTAGAGAGGTCTTGCATATTAAAGAAATGGAGGACATGACGTCATCCCTACGTGATAAGGATGAACAATTCAGGAACACATGGTTACCATGGCTGATGTTCCAAGAGTCGGATGAGTTCCAAGAGCTGATGAACGAGTAGACCCCTGAGGTACATGATAGCGTTATTCGGGGTTCTGGGAACCCGAACTTATAGAGAAGGTATGAAGGTTCAGAGCGATTAGGCCGAGACCCCCGAGGGAAGGGCCCTCCCCTCTCACCCCCACCCTCCCTATATGTACTCCCCCTTCCCCCTAAACTCATCCCCTCCCATGCATTAGATACCCCACTTAAGTCAGTAGTTATATTATTGCAGTAGAGAGAGTGTACATAGATAGAGCTGCAAGATAATGGAATAGACATGCCAGCGAACGCTTCATGCCTTTTGGCACTTAGATAAAGCAGTACCCACCGATAACAGATGACATAGAATACTGAAATTCATGATAAGGCAAGCAATGTCCGGCTAGACTTAGAGTATGAAGCGTGATGTGTATCTTCTGTACTCCTTGTATTGTCCAATAAGCATCAATATGAAACCTGTAAACACTGACTAATCAGTAATGTTTGTGTTATTAAAATAATAATAATGCGCAGAGCAGTCCGTTTTGATCATAAACAAGGCTTCATCGATGGTACAAGTACGAGTGTACTAAGGAGATCCCAGGAAGCATGCACACTTCAACACGTGCCCTCCACCTCTCTTATATACTCTTACCAGCCAAAATAAGAACTCAGGCCACACACTCCATTATGCTCTCCACCACGATTATTATGTGAGTAGTTGTCCAGATCCTCCAACTCTAAATTCCAGGCAGTTGTCAGATAATCAGAAAACTCTGCTCATTAATTAGAGCAATGACTGATGATCTCATTTAGTGTTGTCCCATGGAAAAGAGAAGAAAGCGGATCTAGTGCAACTCAGTATATTCAAACAGGTTTTAATACTAATTGAAGTTACTCACAAACAGATTCTTGCTATCAAGGCATAAAACGCATAAAAAAAGTATGAAAGATGTCCCCAAGCTTCCCCACCGCGGCCGCTGGTAGGGTAAGGCTGGAATCTCCAAGTATTAAAGACGACGTGCACGAATGTAAAATTCCCCGTGTCCTGCCGCCTGACGCGTTTCGTTGTCTTAACAACAACTTTTTCAAAGGCCTGTTTGTGTTGTCTATGCCCTGTATTGTTTTTCCTGATTGCAAAATTTAAATAAAGAATAATAATAAAAAAAAACTCCCCAAACCTGGCTTGCTCGCCCTCCCCGCACCTCCGGTTTCCAATTATACAACTTTTTACTTACCTGTCTGGTCGTATCGCTCTCCGGCATCCCTCAGTCCTGCGCTGTCTTAGCTGGGCAGCGCCATCTTGCCATCTCGTCATGCTCTGCGCTGCCCCTCAGATCTCGCGCATGCACAGTGTCACTGCATAGGCTGCAATGACACTCGGCACAAATAACGCAAGATTTGATGAGCGGCGAGACTTTTGAAGAGGGATGACGAAGGGTGAGTATGGCTAAGGCTTGCAGCCTTCACTCTGGGACGGCTAAGGGAGAGGGTGGAAAGGGGCCAGGAATGCTGCCGGATGTCACGTTTTAGATAATGCCGACATCCAAAAGGCAGCGAGGGAAGGGGGAGGGATGTTTAGAGAGGAACATCAGAAAAGCTCTGATGTTCCTCTTTAAGAGTGAATGTATTACGACAATGTGTAATAATTTGGGATAAATAAAGGATTAATTTTATTGTGCAGCCCTAGACGCTTTGCCTTGCCATCGATTTACTGTTCAGGTTAAGCAGGATTTAAGCTGTACGCAAACAAAGACAGTCTTCTAATACGTCTTCTGAGCCATTGGAATATCTAGAAACTCCATCTCTGTTTTTCCGGCTAGCAATCTCTGCCGCACAGACATCATAATACAAATCCACTATTTCCAAGGCAGAGCCTTAAGCTGCCGCACTCAACAAAATCTTCAAAAAAGTGTTACTTTCTGTCCTTTTCATGGCATCTTATCGTCTCGGAGATAAAGTCTAATCCCAGAGTATAATTACTCTGCCACCTTTCTTTAATGAGATATAGCTAATGGAGCCGAACAACGTTTCTGAGTATTTTTCAACCGCTCAGTGTCGGCTTTGTTAAATTTAGTCTCCTTTTCTTTTTTTTTTTCTTCTACCTTCTTCCCTTTATCCGTTGGTCTCCATCGCTTCTGAATTTAATTAAGTGAGCGTAGAGCATGGCCGCGTTGCCGCGCGCAACAATAAAAGAAGGTGCTGACACTGTAATCGCACTTTAAATTTAATGTACAATAACTTCAAGTCTCTTTTATGGCGCTGCTTTCTCTGTTCTGGCAGTAAAAGTAATAAAGAGAGGAGATAAATGGATGTTCTGGTATGGGCGGTAATTAAAGTCTGGCGCAAATGACACAATTTAATTGTGTAAATAAACACAACGTATTGGAACAAAGTAGTGACGAGGCTCCGGGACAATGGCGATAAAAAGAGAATCGCGAATTAGGTGGAAATACCCCCAAAAAACGAGATATACGGTAATAGCGTCGTTCCTCCAATTGTGTATTCATGTTATTAAAATGACTTCAGGGTGCAGCCTTTAAACCGGACCTTCAGCATCATTTAATGAAAAGCCCAAACCATTATAAAACGGTTTCCCAGCATCTAAAATTAATAGATTTTAAGTTTTTAGTCGCTTACTTATTATTCTTTGCTCCGCTGGGCTGCAACTGTGCTCAGGACTTTAGGATACGGGCGCCGCCATCTTGACTCAGAAGCATCACATACTGAGGAGAGGAGAGCGGGATAAAGTGTAGAGGTGCGGGTTATAGCTGTACTATGCACAGGAAGAGCAGATCTGGGGTCAGGAAGAGAACAGCAATGACAAAATGCATAGTCTAAACACTTCTTGTCAGCAGGCGGCCTGATGCTCCATAAGCCGCCATCTTGGATGTTTAAAGACTCAGAATATGCATTAGGTGCAGCTAGGATGATTTTTAATATTGGCATAATCTGTATGTACAGGGTGGGGGAAACAGACAAAATAGACTTTTATTCAGGGTGAAGGTTCAGATTATTTTGAGCAATCTGTATGTATCGGGGGGGGGGGGAACTTACAAGAAAGGCTCTAATTCAGGGTGAAGGCCCGGATTAATGTGGGCAATCTGTATGTACAGGGTGGGGGAAGCATGTAAGATAGGCTCTTAGTAAGGGTGAAGGTCCGCTTTAAGTTATTTCCAATGGTTAGGTGCCTTGCTCAAAGTCATGTGCCATGGTAATCGAACTGGCCACTTTCCGGTCACAAGCCTGTTTCCCTACCATACCATAACTGCCCCGCCTAGTGCACCCACCTGCAGGCAATGAGGCTGCTGGTAAATAAATAGTACTATTTGACAAACTGGTCCCAAATAAATCAAGCCAAATTTGATCACAACAATCAATTAAATATAAATAATAATAAATAAATAAAATAAATAATATAATAAATAATTATTAATTAATTATTTTATTGATTGTTGTGATTGATCAAATTTTGGCTTGATTTATTTGGGACCAGTTTGTCAGATAGTATTATTTATTTACCAATAGGGAGCAGCCTCAATCTGGTTTGGGATTTTAATTGTGTATTTGTCTGTTTGTTTTTTTTCTCAATTAAAGATCAAATTAATTTTAGACCAGAGTGGTGCGGTCTCTTTAGGCCAAGTTTTCTTGCCCTTTCTTGGAGTTTAGCTTGTAGTGACCTTGCACACCTGCTGTGTTTTTTTAATACTTAGATGGTGCAGCTTTTTTGACCTTGTATAGTAAGACTCACGTAGCTGAATTTAGAGCACCCTAAAAAAAAAAGTAAAAAACATACAGACTTACCTGACCCCTCGTGTGAATTCTCTACAAGCATCGCCTGTTCAATTTCCGCCCCCCGGGCCTCTGATCTTCAGGAGGGGGTCCGGAATAGGCCCCCCCGCCGACATCTGCAAGAAAAAAAAAAAGGTAAATGTCAGTACTCACCTCGCAACGCGATCGCTCTCCCCGGGTCTTCTCTTAACCGGGGGGGCTCCGATCCCCACCCCCCCTGGGCTTTCCACACTGCTAGTGAGGACCCAGAAATGGGCCCTCACCATCCTCTTCGACTGGCCCCTCCCCTAGCCCCACCCACTTGTGGGAGGAGCGGGATGACGCCATCCCGCTCCTCATAGTGTCACACCCGGGCTCCGATCTGTCACTTGTCGGTAGCGATCGGAGCAGGGAGGGTGGCAGGCAGGGAGGCTCTGATCTCCCTGCCTCCCACCCTCCCTGCTCCGATCACTACCGACAACTGTCATCTGCAGCGGCAACACAGGATCAGAGGTAAGTATAAGTGAAAACAAGAATAATAAAGAATTTTGTGTCTGTCTTTTTTTTTTACTTAACCCTTTGTGAACTGGTAAGGGGTCCATGAGACCCCTTATAACAGTTCACAAGGCTCTGGGGCTGGCAATCACCTGCGGCTAGTGGGTGACTTGCCATAACCCCCAACCCCCCCATTACCTGCCTCCCCAATGGCCGGGGGGGGGGCCCGGGTCACTTAGAGGCTATGTGGGCTAGTAGCCTGCAGGGCCAGGGGCCACCAACGCTGGCCCCTGCGCCCTGTTCTACAAGCCCCCATAGCTGGTCCGGGTCGGTAATGCTGGGTAAGGGGAACCCTACGTCATTTTTGGGGGGGTTTTAAGGATTTTAACCCCCCTGGGAGGGGGGACCCTATGTCATTTTTTATTTAAATGAACCCCGTATATCATATTGCATAGTTGTATCCTATCTGAAATCGCCTAAACTGCTGTTTCAGTTTGGGGGAGTTTCCTGGCCAGGAAAGGGTGTATACCAATACATATGTGGTACCGTTGTAACCGGGAGAAATAGGGCTTTCACACGCAATAATATTTTATTAACAAACTTACATTTTTTATTACAAAAAAACACTACAAATTGTAAAAAATAGATTTTTTTAAAAATGTTTGGCACGTTTCACCTAAAAGTATTGAGAATACACCAAAAAAAGGCCAAACAAGACATTTCATGTTGAAACCCAGACTCTGCTGAAAAAAAACAATATATAATTTTCCTGGAAAATCCCTGGAAATCCCTTCAAAAATCAAGGTTGAACATGTGTAGCGCAAAAACTTGAAAAGTAGTCTGGCAACAGAGTGTGACAAAAAATCTAGGTCGGCTGGCACTTAAAGGGCCCCTTCATTGCTGTGTCTGTGTGCGAGGGAAGCACGTAAGATGTGTTGCTCCCTTGCTCCTTTGAATTTAATATGTGTACCCTCTTCCCCTTCACACACTCTCTCTCTCTCTCTCTTTGCACTCCCTGCATTTAAAGTGAACCAAAACCCAGGAATTTTGCAGTCCTGGGTTTTGGTCTTTGCTCCCGGGGCACCCTGATTCAGGATGCCCATCACGCAATAAAACTCCCCTTTTCCCTGTCTTACGGCGCAAGTGCGGGCTCCTCTCTTCCAATTAGCGCACATGGCTGCGTTTGTCAATATCTTTTTCCTGTCTGTCTTTTTCCTGACGCCATGTTAAAGCAGACCAAAACCCACATTTTTAATTAGCATCCCCTGAATTGCTCCCCCCACGAATAGTAACTTTTGCCTATTTTTACTGCTCTTGCTTTACTCTAATCCCAGATAATTGCGCCTGTTTTAGCTTTAAAGCTCCGCATCCTCCAATCATTGGCACACTTATGCAATGACTAATCACCTGCAATCCTACAGAGAGAGCCGTCTGGGGGGTAAGCACCTGAGCGCCGCCGTAGGGAGCCGAGTGCACCGCCAGCTGCATGCCAGCTCACCTTGCAGCCACGGTATGCCTGCGCCACTCACTCAGAAAGGCCAGATACAAGCATGCTCGCAGCTAAAGGTGAGCAGGGATGTGAGCGCACAGAGATGTGGCGAGGGCTCGGAAGAAGGTCAGGGCATCTGGGGGGTTTCACACTGTGGGGCATCCCAATTCGCAAAGCCCCAAGGACAGGAACTCCCAATTCTTCATCTTGAAAGTATTCTGAGGGTCTATTACTGGTAGGAGCTTTTCAATCGGAACTAACCAGTGTCGTGTAGCTTCCAGTTTAAATGTCAACTGGGATGTGCCAGGATGTCCAAGTATTCCCAAATGCTTTGTGTTTACTCTTCTCCCCAAATCGCCCTTAATAATTCACCTCATTCTGGTCCAATGGTGTAAGTGGGAGTGCAAGTGGGCAAATCCCCAGTGGCATGCAGACCCATTCCCCAGCCTATCTGAATAGATAGGGGGTGCAGGGGATGTGACCACTTGCGCTACCCATTAAAATAATATGCAGAAGTACGCATTTGCAGTACATAGGCACATAGGCCAGCAGCTGGACACTCAGGTTTTTGCTTTAAATAAGGATTCTGACTTTCCCACAACCCACCTCCCTGCTGCTGGATTGTTTATGGCCTTTGCTCACCTGGACACCAGCTGCTTCAAGCTTCTATTCCTGGTCTGATACTCCAATATGCAATATGCAATAGTTTGCTCTGCCCATTTGAGCTGGAAAATTAAATATTATAATTTATATTCATTATTTCAGTTCTAGCCACCTTTATGCCATCTCTCACATTCCCAAGTGTGGAGAGGGGTTTTTCACCCCAAGCTATATCGTATGCCGCCGCACACCAATCGAGCATAGGAGAGGGGGTGCACGGTTAGCAGTGACACCGCAAATCCAGAAATCGAGAGAAAACCAGCACTCCAGTAGTAAGCACAAATATAACTACCGTATTTTTCGCCCTATAAGACGCACTTATTTTTCCCCAAAAGTGGGGGAAAAATGTCAGTGCGCCTTATCGGGCGAATGTAAAAAAAAAAAAAAACTCACCCGTCCCCGGCGCTCCCGCGTTGTCTGGCACACTGCGAGAGGCCAGAGGAGCGGCGGGGGCTCTGTCCCGGCCCCGTCGCTGCGATCGCTGTCTTTTCAGGCAGCGATGACAGCGGCGGGCCAGAGACAGAGCCCCTGCTGCTCCTCCATCTGCTGCCGGGCTCAGAACACACGCGAGCACGTAGGTCCCGGCAGTGGGTGGGCGTGGCCTGCACCGGCGCAGGCCACGCCCACCCGCTGCCCGGACCTTCGTGATCGCATGTGGGGGAGCAGATGGAGGAGCGGCGGGGGCTCTGTCTCTGGCCCCGCCGCTGTCATCGCTGCCTGAAAAGACAGCGATCGCAGCGGCGGGGCCGGGACAGAGCCAGCTCGTGAATGGGGTGGGCGTGGCCTGCGTCGACGCTGCGGCGCAGGCCACGCCCACCCCATTCACGGAGCCGGCCGCTCAGCGCAGCGGTGTCAGCGGACAGGTGAGTTTAAGTTTTTTTTTTTTTTTTGTACTATGGCGCCTGCCTGTACTAATGGGGGGAGGGGGGTGGGAATGGGGGGAGAGGGGCCACACTGCCTATGGGAATGGGGGGATGGGGATGCCACACAGCCTATGGGAATGGGGGGATGGGGATGCCACACAGCCTATGGGGGGATGGGGATGCCACACAGCCTATGGGAATGGGGGGATGGGGATGCCACACAGCCTATGGGGGGATGGGGATGCCACACAGCCTATGGGAATGGGGGGATGGGGATGCCACACAGCCTATGGGAATGGGGGGATGGGGATGCCACACAGCCTTTGGGAATGGGGGGATGGGGATGCCACACAGCCTATGGGAATGGGGAGAGGGGGATGCCACACAGCCTATGGGAATGGGGGGATGGGGATGCCACACAGCCTATGGGGGGATGGGGATGCCACACAGCCTATGGGAATGGGGGGGTGGGGATGCCACACAGCCTATGGGAATGGGGGGATGGGGATGCCACACAGCCTATGGGGGGATGGGGATGCCACACAGCCTATGGGAATGGGGGGATGGGGATGCCACACAGCCTATGGGAATGGGGGGATGGGGATGCCACACAGCCTATGGGAATGGGGGGAGGGGGATGCCACACAGCCTATGGGAATGGGGGGATGGGGATGCCACACAGCCTATGGGAATGGGGGGATGGGGATGCCACACAGCCTATGGGAATGGGGGGAGGGGTATGCCACACAGCCTATGGGAATGGGGGGATGGGGATGCCACACAGCCTATGGGAATGGGGGGAGAGGGATGCCACACAGCCTTTGGGAATGGGGGGAGGGGTATGCCACACAGCCTATGGGAATGGGGGGATGGGGATGCCACACAGCCTTTGGGAATGGGAGGAGGGGTATGCCACACAGCCTATGGGAATGGGGGGAGGGGTATGCCACACAGCCTATGGGAATGGGGGGATGGGGATGCCACACTGCCTATGGGAATGGGGGGGATGGGGATGCCACACTGCCTATGGGAATGGGGGGATGGGGATGCCACACTGCCTATGGGAATGGGGGGATGGGGATGCCACACTGCCTATGGGAATGGGGGGGATGGGGATGCCACACTGCCTATGGGAATGGGGATGCCACACAGCCTTTGGGAATGGGGGGGAGGGGTATGCCACACAGCCTTTGGGAATGGGGGGAGGGGTATGCCACACAGCCTATGGGAATGGGGGGATGGGCATGCCACACTGCCTATGGGAAAGGGGGGGATGGGGATGCCACACTGCCTATGGGAATGGGGGGATGGGGATGCCACACTGCCTATGGGAATGGGGGGATGGGGATGCCACACTGCCTATGGGAATGGGGGGGATGGGGATGCCACACTGCCTATGGGAATGGGGATGCCACACAGCCTTTGGGAATGGGGGGGAGGGGTATGCCACACAGCCTTTGGGAATGGGGGGAGGGGTATGCCACACAGCCTATGGGAATGGGGGGATGGGCATGCCACACTGCCTATGGGAATGGGGGGGATGGGGATGCCACACTGCCTATGGGAATGGGGATGCCACACAGCCTTTGGGAATGGGGGAGGGGTATGCCACACAGCCTATGGGAATGGGGATGCCACACTGCCTATGGGAATGGGGGGATGGGGATGCCACACTGCCTATGGGAATGGGGAGAGAGGGATGCCACACAGCCAATGGGTATATGGGGAATGGGAGGGGGGGATGCCACACTGGATATACAGGGAATGGGATGGGGGCATGCTACACTGTCTATGGAATGGGGGCATCCCACACTGCCTATGGGAATTGGATAGGGGAATGCCACACTGTCTGTAATGGTGCGTTTTTGGTTTAAATTTTTTTTTTCTTATTTTCTTCCCCCAAATCCTAGGTGCGTCTTATGGGCAGGTGCGTCTTATAGGGCGAAAAATACGGTATATTAGTGAGTTTCAATCCAATCCAACGTTTCGGGGGTTACAGCAGGCCCCCTTCATCAGGGTCAACACACAACAAGTGGCACACAGACACAGCACATTATATATACATGAGTAACCAATAGCAGAGTCAGAAAAGCCCACCTGACGTCAGAGGGACGTCATAGCGGTGCCTGCTGTCAGAACCGACAGTGGCATCTTATAATAAACACATCAAACAGATAATAATCAAAAATACTCACTGGCAGAGCCCCCCCAGGCAAAAACCGCTGTGCTGCACTACTTGTATGGCAGCAGCTGGTAACACACTCGTACTGGCAGGCTGGTTGCTAGGAAAACAGCCTGGCCAGGCCTCCATTGAGAGGAGGCGGAAGTGACGTCACAGTGAGGGCAGTGAAGCCCTCACATGATGACGTCCGCCCACAAGAGCCTAAACAGGCTCTGGGCGCAGCTTCTGTCACTAAAGACAGACAAAGTGTGTGCCTGCAGGGGAGCCCTGACCAGGAGAGACTAAGAACAAAACATTTACATATGTAACCATAAAAATAAATGGATATTGCACAGAGCCCCCGGATTGGCCCGTCAAAATAGAGACAGCACAACTAAGCACAGAGCCCAAATGAACGATCACACTCAGCGTGACAGGAAACCTATCCAATGTGTGACATTATAGTGCAATGTGGCCCCCTAGTATTTAGTCCCTATGTATCCTCTTGTTTCTGTCGTTTTCCCCTATGTTGCTCATTTCTGAATCTACTTTACTTCTATTCACTCCTTCACTTCAATTCCCTCTTTATTCTCCTCTTGCTTCATTCTGTTTTCCTACTTACTGTTATCCGGGGTTAGTTCTTCTTTATTCTCCTTCTTTTCTGTCTTTTTTCTTTTTTCTTTCTTTCTCTGCTCCCTTACACTAACCACTCCAGCTAGTTTTTCCTTACTGTGGCCCCTTGTTTGGCCCTCCTCCTGTTTTTCGCCTTTCTCTCTCACACATCCCAGCTGTGTTTTTCTGACTTTTCTCCACTTGTTTCTTCACTCTTTGGCCTCGATCCACAGCATCACAGCCGTTGCCCCTGACGATTTGGCCCTTAGTACCTTCCTTTAACACCCCTTTTTTAGGGGGCCACATTGCACTATAATGTCACACACAGTGGATAGGTTTCCTGTCACGCTGAGTGTGATCGTTCATTTGGGCTCTGTGCTTAGTTGTGTTGTCTCTATTTGGATGGGCCAATCCGGGGGCTCTGTGTAATATCCATTTATTTTTATGGTTACATATGTAAATGTTTTGTTCTTAGTCTCTCCTGGTCAGGGCTCCCCTGCAGGCACACACTTTGTCTGTCTTTAGTGACAGAAGCTGCGCCCAGAGCCTGTTTAGGCTTCACTGCCCTCACTGTGACGTCACTTCCGCCTCCTCTCAATGGAGGCCTGGCCAGGCTGTTTTCCTAGCAACCAGCCTGTCAGTACGAGTGTGTTACCAGCTGCTGCTGCCAGACAAGTAGTGCAGCACAGCGGTTTTTGCCTGGGGGGGCTCTGCCAGTGAGTATTTTTGATTATTATCTGTTTGATGTGTTTATTATAAGATGCCACTGTCGGTTCTGACAGCAGGCACCGCTATGACGTCCCTCTGACGTCAGGTGGGCTTTTCTGACTCTGCTATTGGTTACTCATGTATATATAATGTGCTGTGTCTGTGTGCCACTTGTTGTGTGTTGACCCTGATGAAGGGGGCCTGCTGTAACCCCCGAAACGTTGGATTGGATTGAAACTCACTAATATAGTTATATTTGTGCTTACTACTGGAGTGCTGGTTTTCTCTCGATTTCTGGGTTTTTCACCCCTCCCCCTCATAGGCATGACCATTACTACGAATGTTATGTGTGCTTATTCACTGGTGTATTCACGGAGAAAAAAGAAAAAAAATGATTTCCTAAAGGTAAATACGCTCCTGTCTCTATTGGACTCAATGTTTCTGATGGCAACTCCTGGCTCCTAGGAGATGCCAGATTATCCTAAAGAGACAACAGTTTCCAGTTTGTGCTACTACACTTTACTGTAGGAACGATGTTCTGGGGAAAGCCAGTGAAGTTCAGTCTACAAACTGCTGTTACCCCCCCCCCAAAAAAAAGCAACAATTATGGAATTATTTCACTAGAATGTATTAAAGCGGACCTTCAGCCTGAATAGGAGCCTATCTTGTATTTTTCCCCCACCCTGTACATACAGATTTCCAACATTAAAAATCATCCTACCTGTACCCAGTGCGTATTCTGAGGCTTTAAACATCCAAGATGGCGGCTTATGTAGCATCAGGCAGCCTGCAGGCAGGAAGTGTCTTTAGACTTTTGAGGTGGAAAATTAAATATTATAATTAGTATAAATTATTTCAGTTCTAGCTGCCTGTACGCCATCTCTCACATTCCCAAGTGTGGAGAGGCCCCCCTCCCCATAGGAATGAACATTACTAAGATGTTATGTCTGCTTAATGAGGAACAGATGCTTTTAAGGTGTAAGTTAAATTTTCTATATGTGCTGTATATGTTTGAAATGTCCAATAGAAGTATGACGAAGTATGTGTCCAGGCATTCATTCAGGATGGTCATATAAATTCCCTTGTCTAAACCTGTATTTAAGCAAGCCGCAAAGGGGGCATTTCGGGTGTTGGCTGTTGAAGTAAACAAGCCCCCGGTCGAATAAACATTGTATTTCCTGAAGACATATGCTTCTGAGTGCTTTCAATTTCTACTTTACTTTGTTTCTAGAGATTTAAAGCAGCACTCTATTCAAAAACATTCTATATTTTATCTAAATTATCTATTTTTTTTTTTTTAGAGTGGGGGTAGTTTTGAGCCTTTTCTGGGAAGGCCAAACCAATATAAGAAAAGACTATCCAAATGCCATTTGAGAAGCAGAGCAGAACTCCAATCAGCCATCTTGTCCTCTTCCAGCCTAAATGAGCTGTAAATGAGCCAATCACAGGGCAGCATTTGTGTAATGCGCTGTCAGAGCAGATGGCCACGATGAGAGCAAATATGATGAGAAAACATTAGAAAGCATTGATTGTATCCAGAGATGAGGCAGACATCTGTCCGAGAGGGAAGGGGGGGGGTAGGCAACAATCAGCACCCATCTCACTGCTATCATGTGTAGAGGACTTCTAATGAGATCATTACGATAACTAAAGTTCAGCTCTGTGCTCTGGAGTGTTGAGGATTAATAGGCCTCTCCTCACACAAGCTATTCTGAGAACAGCCATTCCCGTCTGGATGATCTCTCTGTGATCCATCCGAAGAAACTTCAAAGATTGCTAGTGTAGAAACCCTCCAGGAGGAGAGATGGTTAACTCTCTATTGACCCGATTAAAGTAGGCCAACACTTAAAAGTCTCCCTTAAGGTTCCTACACTCGGCCCCTGGCGGCTTCATCCCTGCTCTTTTATACAGCGGCTCAGGTCTTACCTTGGGGCCATTCTTCTCTACAGTGATGGGAGCCTGCCACTCCAAAGATGAAACCCTCACTCTTGCAGATTGCGGATCCCCAGGATTGCAGGTCCAGGATTATTGCGGGCCTGGCCCGCTATATACAGGGCCTGAAGGGAAATCCCATCTCACCGCCTACAGCTCCGCCACTGGACACGGGGAACTGACCCCAAAGGACATCTCCATAGGAAGTGACCTACTCTAACTAGAGGTGAGAAAACCCATTCGCCATACCTACCAACTTTTTAGGGTGGGAAAGAGGGACATTTGTTAAATTAAGCCATGCCTAGCTAGGCTAGGAGGTTGTAACAGTTGAAACAATATAAACATTTTAACTATTGATGCAGATCTGCATGTTACACCTCAAAGAGGGACAAATGAGAACAACGAGGGACAGGGGGACATGGACTCAAAAGAGGGACAGTTCCTCCAAATCAGGGACACTTGGGAGGTATGCCATTCGCTACAAGCGGAGTTCACCCTGATTTTCAATTTGCCACAAAGCCAAATTTTGGGGGGTTCATGGTGACAGAACTTTACCCGAAATCCTAACTCACCTGCTCCTGTCTCCCATCAGCTTTGCTGGGATCCCGGCATCTCCGCACCCAGGGGCATCTACACTGGGAGTGAGTTGTGACCCCCTATATAGTTTTTTTTTAAATTTATTTTAATAGGTACCAGCTTGCAAAGCCCACAGGCCACGGCCCTTCTGAGCCCCTTTGGGCTTTGGGGATGCAGGTAATGGGGCAGGAGGTCAGCCCCTTCTGCCCTGTGAACTAGTAAAGTCAAGTCAAAAGTCACAGCTCACTCCCAGTATAAATCCCCCTCTCTGCAGTGGGATGCAGAAATGCAAGGAACCCAGCCATGCTACTGGTCGCTGAGAGTCCAGAGTGGGACAGCACCAAAGGATGAGGGCATTGCCCGGTACTGGAACAGGGGTGGAGGTTAGCTTTTTTTTTTTTTTCCATTTTTGAGCGAGTTCATTAAAAATTTGGTTGGGACATTTTCAGGGAAATTTGGTGAATCGTCTGAACCGAAAAAGTTGGCTCATCTCTAAACCTACGCTGCCTCTACTGTCCTACAGGCCCATTTTACCTTTTCCTTATCTTGTTCCTACAGGGGGCCTATGGATCAGGCTCTAGAGGCCAAACTATATATCAGAGTTACCGCTGAACCTTCCCGAATCCTGCCTACTGTACCACCAATTTAGCTCTACTAACCTACTCCATGTTGCCAGTAAATGTTCCCCTCCCAGAGACGCTTAACAGAAATTTGTGTACTGTTTTTATCTTATGTTCTTTACAATCGTACCACGTCTAGATTTTCTCCTGCCAAAATAGCTATGCAGCTCTGACATATTCTGCTTTAAGTCTTACACCATTGCTTGTGTGTTTAGGGGAGAATAGCTGCTCCTTGATTTGCTCATCTGTAGAGATGGGCAAATCCAAACCTCAAAGTTTGGGTTCGTACCGAACTTTGCGAGTTTGGGTTCCCAAACCCAAACAAGGACTTCAGCCAGAAGAGTGTGTTTAAGTTCGGCGTTTGCCCGAAACACGGAAAAGCTGGTTGATGGGCCCATCAACCAGCTTCACCTAAGGTTGCAGCAGCAGAAAGCTGCTGTAAGTCACCTCCTCCCGCCATCCTCGTCCTGCCAGCGCGACTGAGTGGCAGCAGAGGCATCAGCATTTAAACTAGGCCCAGCTGGGGCTACAAAAAGATGGCTCCTTGTGCTGGCAATAGAAGTATCCTCACTGATGGGAACTGGCAGCCATCTTTCTGTAGCCCCTTTTTCGAATGCCCCCACTCCGTTGCACTGACAGGAAGAGGATCGGGCAGAGGGGAGTTAAAGCAGTGCACTTCTGCTGCACACTCTGCACCCCCCGCCACAGCCACCCCCTCCCCAAAGTTGGTGTCCCCATTGATTTCAATGGGCTCTGAGCCAGAAAATGTATTCAAAGTTCGTCCGAACTTTCAAAACTTTGGGGGGGTCACCCATTTCTACTTGTCTGTCTTTTCCTGTTTCGTTGTACAGGTTCACCTTTCAGTCCTATAACAATAGGGTCATGAATAAGAGAAGCTGGGTTACAGGAAAGGGGGTTGTATCTCAGCTTCATTTCAGCAGCTCACCAGGATGAATCTTCTGTAAGATATGCAAACATTTATGTTTTTATGCCTGGACAGCCCCTTTAAGTGGTCCCTAATACATATTTTACATTCTTTATTTCCCATACTCCTCTGCTGCTGGCCTGTTGCTCTGCCTTGTACATCTAGCAGAAGAAACTGAACAACCATGGAATCATTTGTCTGCGCGGAAAGTATTTCCCCCGGTCATGATTACTGATGTCTGCTAACTTTTGTTCCTCTAGTGGACGCAGGGAGAGATTGATGGCGTTAGAGAAACATTTTTCCCCCCCTTGTAATAAAAAGAGCATTCTGTGAGTGCAGAATCATCTCCCGGACAGTCGGGTTATAAATGGCAGTGGGGAGGCTTCGGTCCCCACCGGCTTGCTCGGTAAATACTGTACTCTTCTCTGTCGGCCTCGGGGGCTCACAGAACAAGTAATTGATGTAAAGCGATCTCACTTTATGAGAAGCTAAACTTCCTCCTAAGTGGGCCGGAGCTCTGGGGATCAATTGCTTTAATAGAGTCCGCGTCACGTCTGCGAGATTCTGGAATTCATGTTCTTCATTTTACGGAGAGATTTTCTGACGGATGGCAGTGCGGGCCCTGGCCTACGGCAACTCTGATACATGGCTTGCTGTTCTGTAGCCATTCATCTCGCTCTCTTCCTCTCTCTCTCTCTGTCCTGTTAGGTGTACGTTTGCTGTGTTTTTCTGAATACTATTGCCATAATTCTGATTTTTTTATTAAACCAATGGTTCTATTGGCCTGTGCACCTGATAGAGGGATGGGTATAGAGGAGTGTACTGGAAGAGGGTCACTCAGTTATTTGATGTGTAGACCTGGAACAGACAAGAAAGTCAGTAACAGCCGCACTGCTTACTGCTTATTATATCCCATAAGGTAATGGGTGCATTGGTTCATGGAGTCCAAATCCAAGAAGAACAAGCAGTAAAATTCACAAGCTTTGTATTGTAATCAAACAAAAACAAAGATGTCAACGTTTTGGGGATATGCAAACCTTCTTTCTCCAGACAACTACCTAACTAGAGTGTGTAGCCTGGGCAAGCCCTGGAATCTAAAAGACTCCAAGGTTGTCCGCTAGCCTGCGCCTATAGTGGAATGGCTTGCTGTGTGAAACCCCCAGGGTGTCCAGTAAACTCACTGTTATCGATGGCTACCACAAGGCTGTGATCGACGACCACCGTATCCCTGACATCTTTATAGCTGTGCATGCTCCTGAACCCAGATATTTAGATAGGCACAAGAAGAAACCTGGGGATGCGGCCAGCCAGACAAATGCCATTTGACAATCTTGAGATCATACAATCGGTGATGCTATGATGGAGAATTGTCTCACACATTGCAGAAATCAGTAATCTTTTAGCATTGTAAGAGCATGCTTGTATCTGATTCTCAATGCAACTCAGCAGGGCATGGCTCTTGATACAATTGATGCAGTGTATAAGCCGCATCTCTTGATACAGGCCTTACACGGCCGAAACCTTGTATTTTTCTTTGTCCACCTGGTATCCCAGCCTGTTGCTTTTCATTGTAAGTCTCCTTGCTGCTCATTTCCCTTGTACTGCATGATATTGGTTGTATTTCTGCTTGTTGCTTCGGTCAATTTAATTCCTTAGCGGCATTTTTCTTATATGCTTTAGCATACTTATTAAGCTCTTCATAACCATAATTTCTGGAGCAACTACTGTAATTATATGCTGGATACCATGCCTTAACCTACCAAATAGCGGTCTATACCTTGTATATAGTGTATTGTTACATGTATGTATATATTGTTGTACTGATCACCACTGCTGTCTCTCTATGTATTTTCACCAGCATTAAAAAATCATCTTTTTGAACGCAAGTACGCTTTTTGGGTGTTCGATTTTCCACCTACAAATATATATATACTGCAGTGTATAAGCCACATGGCTGGTTGCCACAATGTAACACAACAGGGAGCTTTTGCTGTGTAAATTAAGGGACCCTGTCCTGCTTGTCACATTGCATAGCAGCAGTACATATTCACTCACTTTCATATTGCCCCAACTCAACGGGGTATTCTCCTCACATGGTGTCATAGTCATCATCAATCTTACATTTTGAAACAGACCTAAACGCCTGATTTTTTTAATTCTGTTATGGGTGCAACGTCACTATGACACATTTTACATACACAAATACATCTATCAACATATTTATAAGTAATTCCATTCTGGATAAATAATTAAGTACATAAAACCTATATCCATATTAAACTAATTACTATTGCTCAAAAATCATTTAAACACTTTGGTGGTTTGTATTATATTTTGGTGGTTATTAAGCCTATCTAAGATTTCACACTGCCTCCCTTCGAATATTTAAAAAGCTTTGCACGAGCCAACTTCACAGGCTTTTCCCTCGGTGGCAGTTAGCACTGTGCAGGAATCCTGTCCCCCTGACACCAACTTATTGCCACTTATTTTTAGATGCAGAAATGAGGCTGCAGTGTACATACTCTGTCCTTTTCCTCTCAACTATGTGCCAGCGGAGAGGGATTATTTAAGTCATACCTCAGTCAAATGAAAAAAAATTCTATACTCACCTTTCATTTTCCCGCAGGTTATCGCTGCTAGTCAAGGACTGACAAACTTATCGTAACGTTCGATACCTGTGCCTTCCCTCCTCCTCCGCTGCATTGATGCATGGACACCACAGGTTCACCGGCCGAGATCATCACAGGAACTATGGCACGCCCCTCTCCAGTCACTGCAATAAATGGGGAGTGTGCCATAGTTTCTGTGACAATAGCGCTGAGTGCTCCATAGTCTGCAAGAGCACAGTTGTGTGTGCGCATTGAAGCAGCAGAGAAGGAAAGGAACAGCGCATGCCACAGGACTGGCATCGAGTAATACGGTAAGTTTGTCAGCACTGGACTATCCAGCAGGGGAATGAAAGGTGAATATAGTTTAATATAGTTTACGGTAAGTTTGTCGGCACATAGTTGAGAGAACTCATACTGGCACTGTGGAAAAGGACAGAGGATGTACACTACAGCCACATTTCTGCACCTAAATAATAAGTGGAAAATAGTTTGGAGCCAGGGCGACAGGATTCCTGCACGGTGCTAACTGCCACCAAGGGGAAAGCCTGTGAAGTTGGCTCGCACATGCACCATAGAAACCGGAGAAAGGCAAGATTTAATGGGCGAATTGGGGGGGTTTCACACAGCGGGGCATCCCAAATCTGCAAGGAACAAAACCTGTGATAGTTAAAATCCTTTTGTTCCACTTTAATTATTTTAATTTATGTAATCACAACAATAATAAACCCACACAGCAACTTTGACTCATTTCTGTGTGGTGGTCATGTTGGACAAATCTGGATAAAACCACCAATTGTGATATCTGAACATACAGAAAAAATAACAGTGAAATAAAAAGCCAATATTAGAGCATTGCCAAAGGGACGATGTGTGGAATGTTTAAATTAAGACATTGATGGGTTGTCTATTTATTCTGCAGGTTAAAGCCTTAAAAAGTCAATAAGCAATCAACTCAAATGAAGCTGCTGTCAGTTTCCCAGCATCCTGTGTGGCAGGGAGTGGAATCTGTTGATTTGCTCACTGGTTGGGGGGGGATATATATTGCTTTAGTTCTCACTTGGAATCCTGCAGTGCAGAGCCAGACAATGAGAAGTAGATTAGTTTCTGCTGAGTCTGAGTAGCTGGACGATGGGAAATGAGGGTTGAGGCTCATCTTCTGAATAGACACTGTCAGTTCCAGTTCTGAGATTGTAATTCGAACAGACACAAAAGAAATATTTACACACCAGAAAAATGCACAAAATTCCGCAATTGAGACATTTGTCTGCTAGGGTCTCCGTATGTCGGCTGTACCTCCACCTTCTCACCTTTACTTTAAAGTGTATGGAAACCCAATTTTGGGTCCACCGCTCAGAGTCTGTCCCCCTCCCCCCATCCAAGCAGCCAGCCCTGCTGTTTCCTTGGCAGTGTTCACAGCAGCAGGTGGCATTCCGGTTAATTTGACCAGGAACCATGGGGGGTGGACCTGGTGCCACGGACCCAGAGTCTGAGGGGGCCTGGCCTTAGCCCTTGGGTGTGCGGCAGCGGTTGTGCCTCTGTCATGCAGCTATTGGTCTAGAAGGAAAATAAACTCAGTTCGCTCCACCCCTGCAGCCTCTGCGGCGGCTCACAGGTGTTCTGGCGACCCCACCAATTGCCCGCCTCCTGTCTCCACCTCTCCAGATACGATGTGAAGCAGCTGCAGACACGGCAGGGAGAGTTAAGTCATTTTTTTTTCTGCCTCACATTTACTGGGAGGGGGGTGGACTGAATGACAGTGGCAAATTAAGCCCCCTGGCACCCAGAAGGTCGGGGGACCTATCGTTGCTCCCCATTAGGGGGCCTAACTGTAGGGTGTGTACTGGGGCCCAGGGGGCCCCATCATTGTTCCTCCTTCACCTTATTTTTTATATTTGTGTTCACTTGCCATAATTTAAACAAAGCAAGCACCATTTGTTTCTGCCATTTCAGTCTTAAAGTGGAACAAAACATGGGAATTTGACATTCCAGGTTTTGCTCTGTTCCTCCCGGGACATCCCAAATCATGATGCTTTTCTGTGTGAAGCCACCAAGGATGCCTTTTACCCTTCCCCGGTCCAACTGCGCATGCGCAGGCTCTGGTCCTGTGAGAGCCGTTTGCCGTGACTATGTCATTTGGCAAATGGTTCTGATAGTTTTCAGCGGGGAGCGAAAGCGGTTGCATCCCCTGCATTGCTGGTGGCATGCTCCTGTCCCAGCCTATATGAATGGCTGGGTTGGGAATGTGCGCACAGCCTGAGGATGCACAGGATGCAGCAGCGCAAGCTTCCCACTTAAAACACTCAGAGCCATTGGCTGAATTGAACCAGAGCCCGCACATGCGCCTTGGACTGGGGAAGGGTAAGTTATTTCTGGAGCCCTGGGGGAAAGCCAGCGGCTGGCAATGGAATCTTTTAGATTTCAGGACAGCCAAAAGTCTGAAAAGCCTGACCTTATTCCCTCTCCCCAGGGCATCCAGATTTGGGATGCTCCATTGTCTAAACCCCCTCCCAGTCACCCGGTATGCTTGCCTCGCCAACTAGCCCACGACGCATGCGCCGGGGATCACTCACATCCTTTAGCTTTGTGCCATTCAGTTACGGCGGGCGTGATAACGCCCGCTGTAACTGAATGGCACAGAGCTAAAGGATGTGAGTGATCCCATCACACATGCACCATGGGGGTCGAGGAAAAGAAAGAAAACTGGGATATGGGGGGGTCACACAGTGGGGCATTCCAAACTGAGTTGCCCCAGGGGGAACAGATGAAACTTGACATAGTGAAATCCCAGGTTTTGGTCTACTTAAAGTGGGCCAAAACCCACGGCAATCGGCCCAGGAATCTATAAGATTCACGGGCCTATCGATCTCTCTCACCGGGGACTGCAAAATGGGGATGTCCTCATGTGTGAAACCCCCCATGTCACTCATACACTTACCTTCTTTCCCCATCCAACTGCACAAGCACGAGCCGTGGCCACATCCCCGTTACCCCTCTAGCAGGGCGCGTGCCCACGCCAGGCATTTGTGAATGGGCAGAGCGGGCATGCTCCCTGGTAGCGGGGGATGCGGCCATCAGCGTGCTTAGAGCTAACGTGACGTCAGCGGATCTGAGCAGGCTGATTGGACGAGTGGCCGCGTATACGCCATAGGACCGGGGAGGGGCGAGCTGGTTTCGGCGACCTGGGGGGTTTCACACAGCCCCCAGGGGCAGGGACCAAAACCCAGGATAGTCAGAATTCTGGGTTTTGGTCCGCTTTAAAAAATCTTTTGGGCAGGGTTTTTTTTTATTATTTAACAATTTATACATTTGTGTAGGATCAAAATGGGCATGGGGGGACGGACATTGTGAAATTCTTAGCGGTAGCCCTAAGTTGAAATGATATAGGGAATAGCACAAATGGCATTGTTTATTCTAATTGGTGCTACTGTATGTGCTATTTACTGTGAGCTTGCTGACCTAAACTTTAATATGCCTGAACTAGAATTTACCAGGGAAGTTTCTAGGAAAAATCACGCTCAGTGCGGGGAGAAAAAAAATCTGCCCCCTCCTCACCCATTCTATAATGCTGCTGCTGTCCGGTACAGGTATGTACCATGCTGTGTCTCTATCATACCAGCAGGCAGTGCTCCCTTTCTATGACTGCGCCCAATATGGGGGATGATGGGCCTGTCGAATGGCCTGCACCACTAATAGTTGCCCTCATTCATCTGCAGAAAGCAGGATTCCTTGGATAAAGGTGCCCCCCAATGACATGGTGCCCAGGACGATGGCCCCCTTTCCCCCCTCCCCATGCTGGCACATTTAGTAATTTAGACCCTTTATATCATCAACTGTTACTGCTTTTGTTACATTTTTACTATAGCATATAAAGTATATAACAGCAGGGGTGTAGCTGGGGGGGGGGGGCAGGGGGGGCACTAAACCCGGGTGCAGCAGGTCAGGGGGGCACGAAAGAGAGACCTGAGAACAGGTGGGGAGCGCCATTTCAAATCTTTGCCCCGGGTGCCAGAAAGCCCAGCTACTCCTCTGATATAGAAACATAGAAGGTTGACGGCAGAAGGAGACCATACGGTCCATCTAGTCTGTCCTTATGTGTATACTGTATGTTCTCTGTATCTTATGTATATACTGTATGTTCTCTGTATCTTATGTATATACTGTATGTTCTCTGTATCTTATGTATATACTGTATGTTCTCTTTATCTTATGTGTATACTGTATGTTCTCTGTATCTTATGTATATACTGTATGTTCTCTTTATCTTATGTGTATACTGTATGTTCTCTGTATCTTATGTGTATACTGTATGTTCTCTGTATCTTATGTATATACTGTATGTTCTCTTTATCTTATGTGTATACTGTATGTTCTCTGTATCTTATGTGTATACTGTATGTTCTCTGTATCTTATGTATATACTGTATGTTCTCTTTATCTTATGTGTATACTGTATGTTCTCTGTATCTTATGTGTATACTGTATGGTCTCTGTATCTTAGGATAGATGTGTGCTTATCCCAGGCATGTTTAAATTCAGTGACTGTTGATTTTTCAACTACCTCTGCTGGAAGTTTGTTCCCAGTATCTACTACTCTTTCTGTAAAATAATATTTTCTAACATTGCTCCTGATCTTCCCTCCGACTAGCTTCAGGTTGGGCCCCTTGTTCTATCATTAAGTTTCTTCTTAAAAACACTTCCCTCCTAAACCTTATTCAATCCTTTCACATATACAAAGGTCTCTATCATGTCCCCTCTCTCCCTTCTTTCCTCCAGACTGTACAAATTAAGTTCTTTAAGTCTCTCCTGATAAGTTTTAAGTTTAAGTCCTTCCACCATTTTCGTTGCCAGCCTTTGGACACGTTCTATTTGAATAATGTCTTTTTGCAGGTTCTAGCTGTGGCCTCACCAGGGCTCTATACAGCGGCATCACAACATCCCTCTTCCTACTGGTGATGCCTCGAGCTATGCAGCCGAGCATCCTGCTTGCTTTTCCCACTGCCTGGCTACACTGTCCACTCATCTTGCAGCTATCAGTAATCAGTACCCCTAAATCTCTCTCCTCCGAGGTCCTGGATAACACAGTGCTGCCCATACGGTACTCAGAGCAGGGATTCCTTCTACCCAAGTGCAGGATTTTACATTTAGAGACATTAAACTCTAGTTTCCACAGTTTTGACCATCTATCCAGTAAAGCTAAATCATTTTCCATGTTGCAGACACCTCCAGGAATATCCACCCTATTACTAACCTTTGTATCATCAGCAAACAGACAAACTTTTCCTACCAAGCCTTCTCCTATGTCACTTACAAATATATTAAAAAGAATGGGGCCCAGGACAGAGCCTTGCGGCACACCACTTGTAACTCGCCTTTGTTCAGATTGCACACCATTTACAACAACGCTCTGATACAGATCCCTCAGCCAACTGGAAAATCCCTCAGCCAACAGTATATAGAGTGGTAATGTTGTGTATATCAGCGCTTGGAAATTTGTGTTTTAACTGCACCTGTTGGGAGTTGACCAATACTCCCTAAATTGGTTATGTTGTACAATTATTTGAGCTTTGCCCTAAGTATCAAATCCTAGGGCTAGGGAAAAAATAGAGACAAGTGCGCTTCAAGAAGTGAAATGGTGTGGGTTGACCAGTTGTGAGATAGAGTCTATCAGGTTTTTTTTTTGTTTTTTTTAAACCAAACCGGAGCCTGCACCACTAAGAAAAACCCAACCTGAGCAAATCACTCACCTTTTCGAAGAAACCCGGATCTAACAAATTACTTGCCTTTTTTTTCAGCGAAACCCAGATTTAACAAATAAAAAAAAAAAAACCCAATCTAATAGACTCTATCTCACAACTGGTCAACCCACACCATTTCACTCACATACAATAATTGTACAACATATATAGTATATAACATATATTTAATTCATAAGAATATATTATGTATACATCTACATAAAGTATAATAAAAAAAGTAATAAAGCTATATTTTAATATAAGTCACACAGCTTAGGTGCAGTTGGGCGTCTCCCATGTCATCATTTTTTTAAGTGATACGACCTTGACTTCGCCCTCCTGCAGACTGATGCATGGCGCTGTTACATCTGACAGGTCCCGGATGTCTTTGCAGTGATTTAAATTCAGGCGCAGAAACAGAATCGTCCTGGCAGCTGGAGGGGGCTTATTGGATGCAGGTGCGGCCCCTCTGGAAGGAGCACGTAGCCATACTGAAGTGATGTCGGGGAGTCTCCGGAGAACACAGGGGTTTAGGGAAAGAACGCTTAGCTTAAGACTTAAGTAAATTGTTTGAGTTTGATGGAGTGGAAACATGTGTGGTGGGGTGAGAATAGCTGGGCGTAAATGATTTGGCATTTCACTATTTAGGAACATCTGCAGCCAGCGGCTCTTCGCTGTTCTTCCAGAGCATCATTACATGGTAAAGGATCTCAGTGTTCCGGGATCCTTATTATTGTGAGCCTCTATCAGGGATCAGAAGGAGGATCACTAGATAATGGGCAATTAAACACTTGTTCCTAGACAATTCAATCAGAAGACACAGAGGTATTTCATGCGATTGCCCCCATGCTGCAAGTATTCTGAACTTTTTTTTCCAACCTGGCTTATACCCACAAATAGTGTTGGGCAAACACAAACCCAAAGTTTGGGTTCGTATCAAACGTTGGGGTTTCGGGTTCCCAAACTCCGAACACAGACTTCAGCCAGACGTTGACTTCAGCCCAAGCCCCGAAAAGCTGGTTGATGAGCTGCTGAGCTCCATTTAAATCAATAGGGACTTGAATACGGAGCAATTCTAGCTCTGGGAGCTGACCGGGACTGAAAAAAAAAATTAAAAAATAAATTGTGATAAAAAGTAATGCAAAGTGCGAAGCAGGAAGCATGAACACAGACTTCAGCCAAAAGTTTGAGTTCGGCATTTGTTCCAAGCCTCGAAAAGCTGGTTGATGAGCTGCTGGACACTTACGCGAGTCGTCAGTCCGGTCTGTGGTCCCGCTGTCAAAGCCTGGGGCTACAGAAAGATGGCCGCCGCTCCCATGAGTGAGGACACTGGCAGCAGCTAGCAGCACCTCTAGTGCCAGCTGCCAGTGTCCTCACTCATGGGCCCAGGCAGAACCAAATTGACAGCCGGACCATGGACCGGATTGCCAGCTCACAGAATGTCCAGCAGCTCATCAACCAACTTTTTGAGGCTTGGGCCGAACATCGAACTCCAACTTATGCTAACTTAGCTTCATGCTGCACGCTCTGCATTACTTTAAAGCACCCCCCACCACAATTTAGTTTTTTAAATTTTTTTGTTTACAGTCTCGGTCGCGATTTTGCCTCTGAGGGCTCCCCATAGGGACCGTGTTTGGGTCAAGTTTGGATACCCGAGCCGAACTTTTTTTCAGCCAAACTTGACAAACCAGAACCTCTAGGGGTTCACTCAACATTACCCATAAACTCCAAATGTCCAATTCAGGATGCCCCTGGGGCACAGAACAAGATCCGGGACAGTCAAAATCTCTGGTTTTGTTCTGCTTTAAACATTTATAGTGCATCAAAACTCACATAAACGAGCCCCCCCTCTGGAGGGAGTAGGAGCACTGCTACATCCTCTCTGTTAAATACAGTTGAAGGGGGGGGGGTGTCAGGCCTCAGCACACCCCCTCCATTGCAATGAATAGAGAGGGGTTGGCAGGGATCATGTGACTGATGGTGGGGGGGGTGAGCCCAACATTTTGTTTCCAACTGCTGTTCAGGCTCCGGGTGATTCAGCTATGAGGTTAGTTTCCTACCACCGGAGTTAGACTGATCAGCTGCAGGGGACAAAAAGTGAGCACCCTTATTGTTTTACATGTATGGCCAATCCCATTAAGCAATAATTCTAGAGGCATCCTAATTTGGGATGTCCCGCAGTGTGAAACCTCTTGGCTTCCCTGTATACATCCCTGCTCCCTCTGGTCAGAGGGCAGACATTTATAGAGCCCTACACTGTAGGATCGGGGATTGAGTTAAGAACACAAGGAAACCAGGAGGTCTAATGCTTTGTGGCATCTCAAATTTGAAATGCCCCTAGGACAGGGAATTTGCCAGCCCTAGACTCCAGGGCAAGGCAATAGCTTGGGTTTGAACTCTTCTTAGAGTGGACCAAAACCCAGAATTTTGACTAGCCCGGTCCTGGGTTTGATCCTAGATGCCCCGCTGTGTGAAATTCCCCAGGTCGCCCAATCAAACTCACCTTTCCCCAGTCCTACGGCACGTTCCATACCTCCTGTCCAATCAGCGTGCTTGACTGTGCTGACGTTAACTCATCTAGGCTCGTCTAAGCACTCAGCTCCAGTCTAGCCGAGCTGAGCCGAGCACGCCGGTGCCCGCATCCCTGCTACCCTTCAACAGGGCCCGCACAGAAAGGCCTGTTCTTGGGGCCACCAGAAGAAATCATTCTTGAAGCCACCAGAGGAAATCATTCTTGGGGTCACCAGAGGAAGGTGCGCATCCTGCTCAAGGTATATTAGGGAGCTCCCGCTGCTTGCGCATGTGCCATTGGATCGGGGAGAAGGTTAGTTTCCTGGGTGACCTGTAGGTTTTTACACGCCGGGGCATCCTGAATCTGGATGGGGGGGTATGCCTGCCCTGGAGTCCTCAGAGACTCCAGAGTGGGTTTGTTGCAGAGTGTGAGTGCTGGGTGCAGGGCAGTTCTAGTCCTGATAGACAATAGTGGTATAACAGGAACTGGCTTTACTCAGCATGAATGCAGTAAGAGAAAGTCACCTTACATGGTGGCTTAGGAAAAACAACAAGTCAGGAAGAGAAGCACTTGCAGTGACAGATTACAGCTCGATCTGCAGGAAATAACAATACAGTAGAAAAATACAGTTGCACATTGGTAACAGCGCCATCTAGTGTCATAACCTGCAATAGTTGCAAACTACAATGAAACTTAGCAAAAGCCATTCTAGCATAGACTAAGCTGTAAGTCTGTTGTACAGTTTCTCCAACACCCCTTCTCAACAGCTTAGGCTTAGTCTATAAAACCCATCTTCCTTGTGATCCACGAATGTCTTTCAGCTTTCAAGGGCTTAGTAAGGATGTCTGCTGTCATATCCTCAGTAGGGCAATAAAGTAACTCAAGAAGTTCTTATTCTTGAAGATCCCTCAGAAAGTGGTACTTCACATCAATTTGCTTGGTTCTTGAGCTAACTCTTTCCATCTTCGCAAGTGAAAGGCATCCTTGATTGTCCTCAAAGATTTTTGTTAGTTCCAACTGTGGTTGACCCAAGTCTGTTAATAGTTGTCTCAGCCATATAACTTCTTGGCTTGCCTGCGCTGCTGCAACGTACTCTGGTTCAGTAGATGAAAGTGTAACAGAGAGTTGCTTTCTGCTAGTCCAACTGATAGCACATCCTGATAGAGGAGACATGTAACCAGTGGTAGATTTTCTGTCACTGGTGTCTCCAGCCCAGTCGGCATCCACATATCCTGTCAGGATGCTTGTAATGTAAGGTCCCTTTAAGATAGCGAATGACTCGCTTTACAGCATTCCAGTCCATCTGACTTGACATTGAAACCTTTCTGCATAGGATTCCAAATAGCTGCTGCAATGTCAGGCCTTGTAGCGGTGGTTATGTACAGCAATTTCCCTATTGCTTTTCTGTACTGAGTGTTGGTTGGTAGTGGCGTATCTTGTCTATTTATCTCCTTCAGGTAGTTGGTTTCCATAGGAGATTTTACTGGTTTGGCATCTTCCATTCCAAATGTCCCAATTATTTCTTGTATTTTGTGCTTTTGGTTCAGAAGAAAGCTGCCATCTTCCTCTCTCTCAATCTGAATGCCAAGGTAATTCTTTATTTTTCCCAGATCTTTGGCCTCAAAGTGCTGATTTAGGGTTTGCTGTATCTCTGCTTCATCCCCTTCTTGCTCAAAACAAATCAGGATATCGTCCACATAAATAAGCACATAGATCAATCTGTTTGCCAATTTCTTTGTGTATAAGCAGGGGTCTGCTTTATTTCTCTGAAAGTCCTCATGTGTAAGCACTTCATTTATTTTCATATTCCATGCTCTGGCAGCTTGCTTTAGACTGTATATACTCCTCTGAAGTTTTCATACTAGGTCTGGCCTATGTTCATCTTTGAACCCTGGTGGTTGTTCTATGTAGATGTCTTCTGATAACTCTCCATGTAAAAATGCCGTTTTCACATCAAAGTGTTTAACTTGCATTTTCCTTGTGGCGGCTACTGTAAACAAAGTCCTTATTGTAGCATGTTTAACTACTGGAGCAAAAGTCTCATCATAGTCCTCTCCATATTTTTGAGAATATCCCTTGCCTATGAGTCTTGCTTTGTATCTCTCCACTGTGCCATCTGCATTGTGCTTCACTTTAAAAGTCCATTTACAACCTATGGCTTTCCTTCCAGGTGGTAGTTCTGTAAGTGTCCATGTTTTTGTGTCATGCATGAATTTTATCTTTTCCTTTTCAGCTTTTATCCATTTACTGGCTTCCCCTTCTGAAAGCTGAGATAGGTCTTCCCAACTTATGTCTTCCCAAGTTACAGGTTCATTGGTGGTGGCAGTGCTTGCCTTGTATGAAAGACGTACAGGTGGTTTACCTCTGTTTTCTCTAGTTGAGCATCCTGGTTCTGTGTCTGAGCTCGCTTGTGTCTGCTCTTCAGTACCGGTAGGTTCTGCGCTCACTTCAACTGTTTGTTCAGAAGATACAGATGATGGTTGATTAGTGTCGGTTTTCTCCTCTGTTTTTCCTCTGCTGTCATCACATTGTCTCTCAAATCTTCAACAAAAGTTATGCTGTGACTAATGGTAATCTTGTCTGTTTTGGGATTTAGGATTCTGTAACCTTTAACACTGTCACTGTATCCAACAAAGATTCCTTCAAATGCTCTGTTTTGGAGTTTGGTACGTTTTTCCTCTGGAATGTAGATGAATGCTTTGCATCCAAATAATCTTAGGTGTTTTGCACTTGGCTTCTCATTGTTCCACAGTTCATATGGAGTTTTCTCCACTGAAAAGAGTCTATTCTGCAAATATGTGGCTGTCATTGCTGCCTCACCCCAGTATTTTTGTGGTAGTCCAGAGTCTGTCAGCATACATCTGATCATTTCAGTCAGAGTTCTGTTCTTTCTTTCAGCTACCCCATTTTGCTCTGGTGTGTATGGGACTGTCTTTTGATGCTGTATTCCGTTCAGCTTTAAGTACTCTTGTACATTGTGTCCTGTGAATTCACCTCCATTGTCACTCCGGAGTATAAGAGGTTTCCTCTGAAATGTGTTACTTGCCTTTGCTATGTAGTCCTGTAATTTGTCAAGAACTTCACTCTTGTGTTGCATTAGGTAAGTGACTGTGTATCTTGAATAGTCAGCTATTAAAGTCACTATGTACCTGTTGCCTCAGGTGTAGGTGGGTTTAGGGGACCACATACATCACTGTGAACTAGATCAAGTGGTCTTGAAGTTCTATTCTGATCGGCTTTAAGAAGGGTTACTCTTGTTGTTTTGGATTTGATGCAACATTCACACTTAACAGTAACTTGACAAGGGGATACTGTCAGATCCTTTGTCAGATTCCTCCTTTGTAGTTCTTGTATGCATTCTGGGTGTCTGTGACCTAAACGCCTGTGTCATATGTGTATACAGTTATTGTGTTTATGAGTGCATAGTCTCACCTTTTGCTTCACTGTGTTGCGGTGATACCATCCAGGTTGGCACTCGCTATGGTCTGCTTGCCGTCCAGGATAGAACACTTGTCGCCTTGGAATTTTACAGTGAGTCCTTTGGCTGTCAGATGCTTCGCAGATAGGAGTCCTCCTTCAAGTTCAGGAACATAGAGCACATCCTTCACTGGCATGGCTAAATTGTGTCCTGCATCACTGGGGCATACAAGGGTTCCATGCCCATATCCCTCTGCATGTAATTTACTTCCATCTGCAAGGTAAATAGTCTCTTTGCTATTCATATCAAGTTCTGTGAAGAAGCCTCTATCACTTGTCATGTGACTGGTTGCTCCCGAGTCAATGCACCAGCCTTGAAATGTATGATTGCCTGTCACTTAAAATGTGGCATTCCGATCCCCTTCACGTGGATCAGAATTTGTGACTTTGACTTTCTGTTTAGTGCAAGAGGGACGCTGTCTCATTTGCTCTGCTTTCCATATAGTACAGTCTCTCTTTATGTGCCCTTGTTTGCGGCACCTAAAACACACTCTGGTTTCCTCATGCGCAAGCTCTCTCCTTAGCTGATGCTCATCTATGAGCCTGGCCTTTACAAATGCTAGTGTCAGATCCGTCTCGGGCCTTGTCTCCAACACATTAATCAGTGCTGTGTATGTCTCGGGCAGGCTGCACAACATAATTGCGACTGCGTGACTATCTGTAATATTCTCACCGACTGATCTGAGTTGTGCGATCACTTCCAGCATGGCATTTATATGGTCTTGTATGTTCTGATCTTTGCTAAGCCTCATTTTGTAGTTTCCTCAGCAGAAACAACTTGCTGTTTAAACTGGATCTCTCATGTAGTCTTTTCAGTACATCCCACATGCCTTTTGCTGTATTCTCATTACGTATATGAACAAGTTGATCATCTACTACTAGTAAGCTTATGGTGGCCCGTGCCTGTCTATTTTTCCTGTCACAGTCCTGATAATTATCCGGTGGCCTCTCTGTAGTGATAATCTCCCACAAGTCATCTCTGGATAATAGCATTTCCACTTTAAACTTCCATAGCTGATAATTGTCATTGTTCAGCTTGGCCACTGAGAGTTTAATATCTGAGCTGCTGGCCATTCTCCCTCCTTATATGTATAAGAACAGTCTTACTTGTATACAGGAGATGTCTCTGTGGAAAGCTTCCTTTTGTTGATCTCCGCATCGGCTATACTGTCCCCCATTCTGTGCTTTGCTCTGCCTGGGCTGCGTCTGGTCACTGGGCTTTATCTGTTCACTGTGGCTTCATCCGGTCACTGGGCACATAACCTGTTGCAGAGTGTGAGTGCTGGGTGCAGCTGAGTTGTAGTCCAGATAGACAATAGTGGTATAACAGGAACTGGCTTTACTCAGCATGAATGCAGTAAGAGAATGTCACCTTACATGGTGTCTTAGGAAAAACAACAAGACAGGAAGAGAAGCACTTGCAGTGATAGATTACAGCTCGATCTGCAGGAAATAACAATACAGTAGAAAAATACAGTTGCACATTGGTAACAGCGCCATTTAGTGTTATAACCGGCAATAGTTGCAAAATACAATAAAACTTAGTAAAAGTCATTCTAGCATAGACTAAGCTGTAAGTCTGTTGTACAGTTTCTCCAACAGGGTTTTGGTATACTTTAAAGCTACCAAAAGAAGTTTAGGCTTTCTATATATGATAGTGAATTGTCCCTCTTCGCCTACCTTAATTTGTGAGCTTTGCCTAATTCCTTTATCCGTGTTGCCTTCTGCAAATCCATGCTCCATAAATATTCAGGTGGTGTGATAGGAGGGGGCTCGTATGACTCTAGTGAGGAGGTAGATGATAACTAAACAGTCTGGGCCAGTGGTAGGGGCGAGATGTCACTCTCCCAGTATTTGTGGTTTTGACTTGAGGCTGGAAACAATAACAGCCACATAAGCCCGTAATCCCATAATCCCTCTTTCACAAAGCTCGCCAGACTCTCTCCATTACTTTCACCGCAATGCCGACAGCAAGATATTCCACTGCCAACTCCGCTTCATCTGCTGCTAGAGTCATGTGACCCTTCTCACCAGTTATTACTACATGAAGCGCCCAGACCCTGGTCAAACGATCTTCTTCCCAAATCTCCTAATTGTGTCTATAGAGTATATAGCTACATAAACACATGTCAGGCACTCGCTAAAGGTACTGTAGGTTAAACTTTCCTAATTAGTTAAGGTGGACCAAAACCCACAGGAATCTATAATTGTTTGATTCCGATTGATTCCCTCCTCCCAAGGCATCCAAAGTCGTGATGCCCCGTTGTGTAAAACTCCCCAGGTTGCTCATAAACTCACATTCTTACCAGGCATATGTGAATGGCCGGTGCGGATGATATGGCCGCCAGCACGCACGGATCCACTCGTATTAGACAAGCTCAGGATGAAGGGGCTCGAGCGGATCCAAGTGCGCTGATTAGACGAACGACCGCAAATGCGTCACAGGACCGGGAAGAGGTGAGTTTGTTCGAGTGACCTGGGGGTTTTCACACAGCGGGCCACCCCCCATCTGAGTGCCCCAGGGGCAAGGACCAAAACCCACGATTTTTACTATTTTTGACTTTAAGGGCCCAGTTTGTTCATCTGTTATATTTGTATTGATCCAAATCATATTTAAAAAAAAATAAAACATTTGAGAAACAAAAGTCTAAAAGTTTTGATTTATATCTTGGCATTAACAGAGGCTTCTGACCTGGCAGCGGGTTTCTTGCCAGAGTTTTTTGAGCCTTCCAATTTGTTCCCCCTGCAGTCAGTGGTAGAATGTGGCCAAAACTCAGACCAGGAATATACCAGTATCCCCACTATTCTAAGTATGTCACACACCCCGCTTCAAGACATTCATTACATGTGGGTATACTGACCTGTAGATGGCGATCTTGCCGAGATGATAACAAAAAAAGGAAGGACCCTTCCAGCCCATAAATACCTGGGACCTCCCACTCATTCCCCAGTCTTTCATCTCTGCTGTGGCGAGCAAGTCAGAAGATGATATCTCCTCCTTGCAGGTAGCCGGGATGACTCCCGGCCTTCTTTTCTTCTATTCCTGCCCGGATCCCCTTATTAAAATTCCTGCCTCCCAGCCTAGGCTGCTGGTCCGGGCAAAGGTAGTTGGCACCCATGGTGCTTAGGAACCGTGAGACCCCATAACAATGGGTAGGCGGCTATGCAGGTTGGTGATCCCGGTTTGGGATGCTCCGTCCCTTGGCCCTACCCTGGCATGGATTCCCCCTCTCCCGGTTACCCTTAGAGGGGGGGGGGTGTCGGGTCCCTTATGGATTTCTCTTATTATGGTGTGTGTGTGTGTATGTTTCACTGTGTGTGTGTCTTTTACATTTGATTGGCGCCGGTGGTCCCGCGGCGCCGGCCTCCGGTGTGCTGCTAATGGCGGCGGTGAGCCCATGAGGTTTTCTTCTCCTCTGGGCGGGGGGAGGGGCGGGGCTGGGCGCTCGCGCGCCCACGGCCCACCCCCGTGCTGCGGGCGCGTTTTTCATGTCCCGGCTTCTGGCCGGGAGAGACGGGGGAGGGGCGGGGCCAGGCGCGACGCACGAACCACGCCGGCCCGCCCTTCCTCCTCCTACTGCACATCGCGTGTCTTTATTGTGCCTGGCGTGCGGTTCTTTAGGTCGGGTGAGTGGCCTGATGGCCATCAGTTTAATCTGTCTTTTAACTCTTTATACTAGCATGGTCTGAGCGTGTGCTTGTCTTTTTGTGTTCCAGGTGGACCATTGATCATATTAAAGGGGGGTTCTCCCGGTCCAGGGTCCCTGGTTAAAATTTTAGCTGGCTTAAAATCCTCCCACTCGGGACTTAAAGGGGAATCCCGGGTTGCATTATTGCGTTATTCCCAAAAAGAGCATTGTACACATATTTTTATATATATATATATATATATATATATATATATATATATATATATATATATATTATTATAAAAAAATCACCATATGGAGGCTTCCCCGGATACTGGGCTCCCTCGGGGCAATCCAGGCTGTGTTTGGGGTGTGGGGTATCCCTTTTCGGGGATGATGTTTTTCTATGTGTGCCCTGTGCGCAGCGGTCTATTACGCGGCAGACCGGATCTCAGGCGTCCGGTTCTGCTCCGCCAGTCTCCTCTCCGTCTCCCCCTCGCTTGACACATACGTGTGATGTGGTCATTGGTGGGGAGTCGCAATCTGAGGTGTGTGCCAGATTGGCCAATCTTGAAAAATGTTTTCCAGTGCCTTTGCAAAAAAGGCCACGGCAAAGAGAAAACATTTGTATACGGCTGCGCAGGCCTTTGATAGGGAGGATTTTGACTCCCTGGATTGGTCTGATTGCTCCCCGCGTGAGGAAGGGGAGCAGTATGAGGAGTCTGATGACTCCGACGATCAGCAGTTTGTGGGCACTGATACTGAGCAGGGCCAGGGGGATTCTTTGGATACCTCTAGGGTCCTGGCTCATATGTTTGAGGTCCTGACTATTTCCCCTCCCGAGGCGGCTCCCCCGCAGAAGGGGGAGTTCTTTGAAGTGACCAAGCCGCGCTTGGCATTTCCTTATCAAAAGCATTTTGATGGTATCATTCTCAAGGAATGGGAGAGGCCGACGCGACTTCCGGGTGTACCACCGGGTTGGGACAAGAAATATCCCTTTCCGGCGGACGCGGTGAAGCACTGGTCGTCTCCCCCCGAGGTGGATGCTCCTGTTTTGGGGTTGTCCGGTTCCTCAGTCCTCCATTCTCCGGAGTGCACTACTCTCAAGGATGGTGAGGATAAAAGCATTGACCAGATGGCTTGTTATGGTTTTGCCAGTGTTGGATCGGCCTTGCGGCCGGTTTGTGCTTCTGCGCTTGTATTGGTAGCTGCCAGGTTGGTTGTTAGAAGATTGTTGACTTCTTCCAGGCTTGACCCAGCTAGTGAGGAGTTTGACGACCTTAAGCGCTGTGAGTTATGTTTGTCCTTTGCGCTGTCCGCCCTGGATGACACATTGGTGATGTGAAGCAGAGCTGCGGCCCTGCTTGTGGCTATCCGGCGGTCGGTTTGGTTACGCCAGTGGGCGGCTTATTTTGTGTCCAAAAAGTCCTTGTGTCCTTGCGGGTGGGGGGACGGTTGAAACTCTTCTCCCAGGTCTGGGTCCAAGAGGTCTCGGACAGGTGGATTCAGGAAGTGGTGTCTTCCGGTTACAAGCTGGAGTTCGAGTTCCGGCCCCCTCCCAGATTCTTCAGGTCTCGGGTACCGTCAGATCTGGCCGCCCAGGGGCTTCGGGCGGCAGTAGCAAGTCTCATGGACATGGCTGTCATCTGTCCGGTGCCCCTCTCAGACCGGGGCCTGGGCTTCTATTCCAATTTGTTCACGGTGCCCAAGAAGGACGGATCCGTTCGTCCCATTCTGGATCTGAAGTTGTTCAACAGGTTCGTCCATCCCCGGAAGTTCCATATGGAAACTCTGCGCTCTGCCATACATTCACTTCGTCAGGGGGACTTCATGACGTCCATAGACATCAAGGATGCTTACCTGCATATTCCAATATTTCTGGCACACCAGAGATTCCTCAGGTTTGTCGTGAACGATCGAAATTTTCAGTTTGTGGCTCTTTGGTTTGGCCTTACCTCGGCTCCAAGGGTTTTTACCAAGGTGTTGGCAGGAGTGATGGCCATCCTCAGAGCCAGGGGTATCCGCATTGTGTCATATCTGGACGATCTTCTCATCATGGCATCTTCCCTCAGTCAGGCGCAGCTGGATACCAGGACCGTGGTGTTCACTCTGGAGAGTTTCGGTTGGGTGATCAACTATCCCAAGTCCTGCCTCACTCCCTACAGGGTGGTGGAGTTCTTGGGAATGTCTCTGGATACTTCTCAGGCCAGGGTGTTTCTCCCCCGAGCCAAGGTTCTGCTGATTCAGGAATTGAC
Organism: Gastrophryne carolinensis; assembly: GCA_027917425.1. Taxonomy (NCBI): domain Eukaryota; kingdom Metazoa; phylum Chordata; class Amphibia; order Anura; family Microhylidae; genus Gastrophryne; species Gastrophryne carolinensis. Next base: position 643,552,107 of record CM051234.1, on the reverse strand, counting down.
TCAGCGTCTCCTATCCATACCCCACCCGTCCATCCGGCTAGGGATGCGACTGGTGGGATTGATGGTGACATCGTTCGAGGCGGTTCCCTTTGCCCAGTTTCACACAAGGACGCTCCAGCTCCAGCTCCATCTCTTGGCGGCCTGGGACGGGTCCCCGTTGTCATTGGAAATATCTTCAGTTTCAGGGGCTATGGGGGCCTCAGGAGGCTCACGATCCCATCAATGTTCTGGAGCTGAGAACCATCAGGTTGGTTCTGTCTCACTTGACTTATCAGTTACGGGGACTACCGGTTCAGGTTCGGTCGGACAATCGGACGGCGGTCGCCTACATCAATCACCAGGGAGGGACTCGCAGCAGGCATGCCCTCAAGGAAGTGTCTTTGATTCTGGATTGGGCAGAGGGCAATGTCCCATGCATCTCGGCAGTGTACATTCCGGGAGTGGAGAACACGGAGGCGGACTCCCTGAGTAGGGAGTCATCTCGCCGGGGGGAATGGTCGCTCTGCCCCAAGGTTTTTCGGTCGCTTTGTCTCCGGGGTGGGACTCCAGAGGTGGACCTCTTTGCCTCTTGTCACAATCACAAGCTTCCGGCATTTGTGTCTCTCTCGCGGGATCCGCTGGCTCTGGCAGCGGATGCCATGTCTCTGAACTGGAGGGATCTGGGGTTTCTGTACCTGTTCCCTCCGTTTCCCATGGTGGGCAGAGTGGTGCGCAAGCTGGCCCTAGAGGGTGCGTCAGCAATCCTGGTGGCTCCAAGGTGGCCAAGACAGGTTTGGTTCGCAGACGTGGTAAGGTTGGCAGAGAATCAGTTAGACCTGCCCCTTCTGCGGGATCTGCTCACTCAGGGTCCACTGCTCTACCCCAATTTATCAACGCTGGCTTTGACGGCGTGGATGCTGAAACCGCCATCTTGAGGAAGGAAGGTCTCTCTGATGCTGTCATTCAGACTCTGGTTAGGGCTAGAAAGCAGTCTTCCTCTGCCATCTATTATAGGACTTGGAGGTCTTATATTGATTGGTGTGAGGTCAGGGCCTTGCCTTGCAGGGCGTTTTCTATCCCTAGGGTCTTGGAATTTTTGCAACATGGTATGGACCAAGGTTTGCAGCTTAGTACGCTGAAAGGGCAGGTTTCTGCCCTGGCGGTTTTCTTTCAAAAGTCTTTTGCTCTTCATCCTCTGGTTAAGACTTTTTTCCAGGGGGTTACGCATGTGCGGCCTCCTAGGAAGCCTTTGCTCCCAGTTTGGGATTTGAATTTGGTTTTGTCTGCCTTGCAGGGTCCTCCTTTTGAACCTTTGCAGGATATTGCACTTTCTACGCTTACTCAGAAGGTTGTTTTTCTGGTTGCCATCACTTCTGTTCGGCGTGTTTCGGAGTTGGCAGCCTTGTCTATTAAGGCTCCTTACTTTGAGAGGCATCAGGACAAGGTTGTTTTCCGCTTCAAGCCAGATTTCCTTCCTAAGGTGGTCTCTGCTTTTCATTTGAATCAGGATATTGTTCTTCCCTCCTTGTGTCCTAAGCCCAGCAATGACAAGGAGAGGGTTTTGCATTCTTTGGATGTGGTTCGCTGTGTGAAGTACTATTTGGTGGCTAATTCTCCTTTTCGTAGGACTGACGCCCTTTTTGTGGTGCCCTCTGGGCCTAGGAAGAGTTTGGCTCCTGCCAAGTCTTCCATTAGTAAATGGATTTGCCAGGCCATTGTTGGGGCCTATTCTGCCAAGGGGAAGGTTCCCCCTTTTCGTGTTACTGCTCATTCTACTCATGCTGTTGGGGCGTCCTGGGCTTTCCAGCACCAGGCTTCTGTTGAGCAGGTTTGTAAGGCTGCTACTTGGTCTTCGGTTCACACTTTTTCCAAGTTTTTTCAAGGTTGATGTTCGGGCCTCAGCGGATGCTGTTTTTGGCCGCAAGGTTCTGCAAGCTGCAGTGGTTTAAGTTTGTGCCTTGTTGCCTTGTTTTTGGATCCCCGCACTTTATGGACACTGCTATTGGATGTCCCACATGTAATGAATGTCTTGAAGCGGGGTGTGTGACATACTTAGAATAATACCATTTTGTGAATGTTCACCTGTAAAATGGGTATTGTAAGTATGTCACACACCCCGTTTCACCCTTTTGTATTCTGGATCCTTTATATGGTAAACCTTTGTTAGTTTTAATTGGCTTTCCTGGTCCCTTGATCTTACTGCTATCTTTATACTGGGGAATGAGTGGGCCGGGAGGATCCTTCCTTTTTTTGTTATCATCTCTGCAAGATCGCCATCTACAGGTCAGTATACCCACATGTAATGAATGTCTTGAAGCGGGGTGTGTGACATACTTATAATACCCATTTCACAGGTGAGTATTTACAAAATGGTATTTTTGTGGCACCTCTGCCCACCCTCCCCATGTGCTTTTGGCCAGTCAACAAGTGCTCTTCATTGCAGGGACAGATCATTGGCAGGGGAAGGGGCGGGCTGGCCATAGGGCATACCGGGCAAAATCCCGGTAGGTCGACAGCAGGGAAGTGAATGACATGATGTGGCGGCCGGTCCGCCAGTTGCTGCTGTTCCCCGGCTGCCACAAACACACACTTATTTACCGACACTTCCTGGTAGTTGCGCGCTGGTCAGTGGACGTCTATGGGCAGCGTCCATTGTTTTCATTGGACGCTGGCCATCTGGGGCACGCCCACCGGCCAGCATGCAACAGCCTACATGAAGATAATTGCGGCGGTGTGGCTTTAAATGTGGGGAGGAATGGTCACGGAGGACGCCTCATTAGGAGGGGAATGGCAGCAGACCATGCGACAGCATGGCGGCGGTACCAGGCAGGCCGCAGGCAGTGCTGTGACTCAGGGCAGAATTTGGATGGTGACTCCCCAGCTGTAGAGTGGGAACACCCCCCTGCGGATAATGGCAGCGTCCGGGGGCATTCCCTTTTCTACGTTGCTAAAGTGAAGATGGCAAACAGGCAACCTGAGGTGAGCGGGAAATCGGCGGCATTGGGCTCCAGAGGGACCAGGCTGGGAGGGTATGCAGGGGTTAGAGACAGCCAGCGACTGGGAGGGTGCGCCCTTTATCAAGACCAGTGTGCCGACCTGAAGTTGAGCGGGAGTGTGTGTGTGGCACTCTCGTTTTGTGTGTGTGTATCTCGTTCCCCCAGTGTCTGTACAGAGGGATGCCCCCAGTGTCTGTACAGAGGGATGCCCCCAGTGTCTGTACAGAGGGATGCCCCCAGTGTCTGTACAGAGGGATGCCCCCAGTGTCTGTACTGAGGGATGCCCCAGTGTCTGTACTGAGGGATGCCCCAGTGTCTGTACTGAGGGATGCCTGCAGTGTCTGTACTGAGGGATGCCCCCAGTGTCTGTACTGAGGGATGCCCCTGCTGGCTGTACTGAGGGATGCCCCTGCTGGCTGTACAGAGGGATGCCCCCAGTGTCTGTACTGAGGGATGCCTCTGCTGGCTGTACTGAGGGATGCCTCTGCTGACTGTACTGAGGGATGCCTCCACTGGCTGTACTGAGGGATGCCTCCACTTTCTGTACTGAGGGATGCCTCCGCTGTCTGTACTGAGGGATGCCCCCAGTGTCTGTACTGAGGGATGCCTCCGCTGTCTGTACTGAGGGATGCCTCCGCTGTCTGTACTGAGGGATGCCTCCGCTGTCTGTACTGAGGGATGCCTCCACTGGCTGTACTGAGGGATGCCCCCAGTGTCTGTACTGAGGGATGCCCCCAGTGTCTGTACTGAGGGATGCCCCCAGTGTCTGTACTGAGGGATGCCCCCAGTGTCTGTACTGAGGGATGCCTCTGCTGTCTGTACTTAGGGATGCCTCCACTGGCTGTACTGACGGATGCCTCAGCTGTCTGTACTGAGGGATGCCTCCGCTGTCTGTACTGAGGGATGCCCCCAGTGGCTGTACTGAGGGATGCCCCCAGTGTCTGTACTGAGGGATGCCCCCACTGGCTGTACTGAGGGATGCCTCCGCTGTCTGTACTGAGGGATGCCCCCACTGGCTGTACTGAGAGATGCCCCCGCTGGCTGTACAGAGGGATGCTACTTACTGGCTGTACAGAGGGATGCTACTTACTGGCTGTACAAAGGTATGCCCTCGCTGGCTGTAATGGGAGATGCTGAAACATGCCTCTGTTGGATGCCCTTCACTTGCTTTAATGAGGGATGCTTCTTACTGGCTGTAATGAGAAATGCCCCTCACTGTCTGTAATGGGAGATGCTGCAACATGTCTTGGTGGGATGCCCCTCACTGGCTGTAATCAGAGATTCCCATCACTGCTTGTGATGGGAGATGCGGCAACATGCCTGTGGGATGCCCCTCACTCACTTGTAATGAGGGACACCAATGACTACCTGTAATGGGGTCATTCTGCACCCTGTCTGTAATGGGGGGATTTTAACACACTATTTGGTTCAGAATATTTACTTTCTAATTTTTGACCCTGGGCGCGTGTTATGGAATGAAAAATAAGGTGTATATATAATATGACAATAAGATACTATACTGGGCCAGAAACAGTAAAGCAGGGCCGGTGTGTCCCGGGCTGTTTTTTAGCCCCAGTCCTCCCCTGGGCAGGGGGATATGCCCACATCTAAATTAATGGTACTGAATCTTAGTATTGTAGAGACCAGTGGCCCACCAGGCATCTGCCTAGGTCTCCCTATGGCTCGCCCCTTGGTAGAGACAGATAATTGCAACGGTGGGTATGGAACCTCACTGCCATGATGCATTATATCACGTGGGGTAGTAAAACAGCATATTTCCCATGTGTCCATGTCCTCCTGTCCCTCGTTGTTCTCATTTGTCCCTCTTTGAGGTGTAACATGCAGATCTGCAGCAATAAATGATTCAATTGCCTATTTAAAGTATTGTTTTAACTGTTACATGCCATGTTCTATCCATGTCTTAATGAGGGAGCTTGACCTACTTTAACAAATGTCCCTCTTTCCCACCCTAAACATTGGTAGGGGGTTTCTCAGCTGCTGGGATACAGAGGTGCAGAGTGCAGGGTGTGGCTAGAGAGTCAGGGATTGAATGGGGTATTAGAAGCAGCAGCCCAGCCAGCCCAAAAGCATTATGGTAATTCTCCCAGACAAAACTGGCCGTGTGTAGGAGAACAGATCAGTATCAACTTAGTTACTAAACTGCTGGCAGCTCTAAGCAATAGAATGTTGCAATACTCCCTTAATCACTGTACTGTATAGGTGGCCACCCTGGATGATATACCTGCGGTGGACACAAACAGGCACTTATTGTCTGTGTTAGTATCTGATCAAACAGTTCTCACTACTAAGGCCTGGCTGCGCTCTACTTCTGAAATGACCAATCCAGCTCTTAAGATTACTTACGGCCTTGCTGAAATGGGCGATCCTCTAGAGATGGCACATGTTGTTGGGGGCTGTACAGAATTCAATCTCCCTCAACTCAGCAACTGGCAGAGATCACGAGCTGACTATCTCTTCCCACATGGAAATCCTCTCTTCATTCAGCAGATTCAGCCCAAACGATCAGCAGCTGTGACATATCTCTCTCCTTCCAATCACCAAGGTAAGAGAGGTTCTCTTCCTTTTATACCACTTCCTCACTGGTCAGGTGCCTATTCCCTCATGTCCTGTGTAGTCCACTAGAGTTCTGGGAAATATAATTTATGAGTCTTTTGAACAAAGCAGGCTGGCTGGCTTTGTTATGGTTAACAGTACTACAATGTTGCAACTGCTCCTGCACCTGTTTCTCTCCTCTCTTGACAGTATTAACAAGGCCTTAATAACAGAGGCTCATTTGTGAGAGCTCTACACTTAAAAGCCTGCCATCGCCCTGGTGTGAGTTTTAGATTGTTAATTTGTTAAAGCCAAGGAGCTGCTGATTTATCTCATGTGTTTCTATTATAATCAGTTGTTATTCATTGTAAAGCAGTCTTGAGTCTGCTATTGGAATGTAAATAGCTCACGATGTGATGTGCACATTGTGCTGTGTGATGGATTGGACTCTGTATCTCCACTGCATTTGCATTTATCAAAATCAAAGTTATTACAATGTTAAAACTCAGTCTACACCTGTTTCTCTCCTCTGCTGACAGGATTAACAAGGTCTAAATAACAGAGGCTCATTTGTGAGGGCTCTACACTTAAAAGCCTGCCATCCTCCTGGTGCGAGTTACATTGTTTTAGATTGTTACAACCAAGGAGCAGCTGATTTATCTTACCGTATTTGTTTCTATTGTAATCAGTTGTTATAGATTGTAAAACATGTCATGTGCTTGCTATTGGAAAGTAAATAGCTTACAGATAGCTTACAGTGCAACGTGATGTGTGCATTGTGATGTGTGATGAATTGGACTTTGCATCTCAACTGCATTTGAGTTTATCAAAATCAAAGTTATGACAATGAGTTTGCACTTTGTTTTAAAGAGTAACATCGGAAGCCCTGGGGTATTTTAGTCTACTTTAGTCTAGTAGTTCTCCAATTCGGGACGCCCCTCTGTGTGAACCTCCCCCCCCCCCATTGCCAGTTACACTCACCTTCTCCTGAAGTCATCGCCGTGTCTGTGTGCCCGGCCATTCTGAATGGGCAGCACAGACACACCACGACTGCAAGGTGGGCGGGGATGCAGCTGGCGGCGCTGCTTGGGAGCGCTGGGTGGTGGGGGAGGGTACACACAGCAGGACATCAAAAAGAAAGGTAGGATGTGCTCATCCATGCAATATATAGCAGTCAAGAGGTGCTAGAGGGGTGTGACCACACACTATAAGCAAAAAAGAAATGTAACGCCCTGCACACTCATACTTTTGAAAAACCTAGCTAACACTTGGACATGGACTGTTAGGTAACATAGATTGCAATGAACATAAAAGCAAGGTAGCCATGTCAAGGCCGTCCAATTTTACCCCGTCCCTAACATTACTAAGTTTAAAAGTTTGTGCAGACATTGCTACTTCTTTACTTGTGTGTGACCAAGCAATGCAATACATGAATCAGTCTGTCTAAAGACGTTGCAATCAGCCTGTCTAAAGACTTGCCTGCACAGTGTTACAGTTCAAAAAGGGGGTTTTAGGTCTAAAACCCCCTTTTTGAACTGTATCACTGTGCAGGCAAGTAAAACATTTTTCATTGTGTGTGTGCAAGCAAGTTAAGTTGCAATGTCTTTAGACAGGCTGATTCATGTATTGCATTGCTTGTGCACACACGGGTAAAGAAGCAGCAATGTCTGCACAAACTTTTAAACTTAGTAATGCTAGGGACGGGGTACAAATTGGGCGGCCCTGACGTGGCTACCTCACTTTTATATTCATTGCAATCTATGTTAACTAATAGTCCATGTTCTTAACAAGTGCTAGCTAGGTTTTTCAATAGTATGAGTGCGCAAAGGGTTACATTTCTTTTTTACACACAGCATGACATCCCAATTTGAAATGCCTCTGCACAGAGGAATAACACATGGGAAAGGGCAATTACTGTGTGTTGTTCCTCTTGAATTACTACTGCACTGCATTTAAGATGGCCGGAACTCTTCTTTAAAGATCACAGCAGGTCATGTGCCTCGTTGCTTATTTTATTGTTCCTGACAGTAGCCAGATTTATTTGTTGCTGTATGATCTTGTTCAAATAGACTCGGGTAAATATTAGATGGCGGCGAGCTCCAGATTGAGTAACAGGAGGGTGGGAGATGGGGGCTGTGCAAGGGAGAGGGGCAGGTGGCCGTGCTCAGCAATGAGAAACCCGTTACATCTGCTTCTGCAGTATGTTATGATATGATAATTGGCTTCAGATGAAAGTATTAGGTGTGAGGCGGCTGTTTCGGCAAGATGAAGAAATGTCCCACCGTCTTCTCAGCTCCATATGGTCTTTCTCCTGACTTCAGGATTAGACACTCGGATGTACGTATGTGAAAATTCTATCAATAGATGTTCATCTCTGGGGTAGAAGCAAGGGCTCTAACTTCAGGAAAAGCAACACGGGTACAGAGGAGAAACAACGGAACCGGGCTTTACTTCAGGGATATATGACCGCAACACCAAAATCATATACGGGACCCAGAGCTGGATTATGAGTGGCGCGCTCCGGTGTCTTCCACCACTTGTCCTGCAGAGGGGGCCTCCACCAACTTTTGGGTTATAGTCTGCTCCAGGAGGCTTTTCAGTCTTCGGTCTCATGAGTCGCAGGGCCAGCAACAGCTATCGGCGGTAGTGTGGACCCCCGCCCTTGGGCAGCCAAAGCCACCACAGGGCAGGGCAGAAAGTCTAGAGCAGCAAAGCCACCGCCAGCAACGCTACAGTGATGGGTGCAGAGCTGTCACTGCACATAAGCCACCAAGCACAGCCGCTGGCAGCTCAATGCAGGGAACTGTTTTCTGCTGGACCAGCCGGGCGACTACACTACCCCCCACCCAGAATGGCAAAGCAGGAGTTCCCGAGCAGCACGCACCCACACAAGGGGGGCACAAGGGACTCCATCTGACGTGTAAGAGTTCAAACACTATTGGTGGTGGATTTCACGGACTGTGGAGGGTCATGCGAGTTGGGATCACTCTTCACTGGAATTATATTTTACTAAGAACAGCTCTTTGTTTTTCTGTGATATTCACATGGTGTCATTACTTAATTTGGGCTCCAGAAACGTGATGGGTAGGAGTACAGTTCCCCGGGGATGAGGTCTGGCCCCATTATTCAATGATGCTCCTGGATGTGGCTGAAGGAATATGGCTGGGTAATTGGAGGAGGGTGAGTAATTTCCTTCTTCTTATAAATAATGACCCCTCACTCCCACCGCAGTCTGATGGCGCTGAGCACAGGCACGCAATGCCGAAGCAATAACACGCAATGGCATGAATCCCGCAGCACGGGATGATTTGAATACGTCGTTGGACCTTTAATTCACAGCAACTGTTATCAGCCAGATGAGTGGTGAGGCCATTTATAATTTTTATTGTCTGCCACTTGGAGTTCTCGCCATTATGCGGTGTAATGAGAAAGCTCTGCAATGTTTCCATGCCTGCTCGTTTATTACACACGGAGGGGGGGGGGGGGGGATAAAATGATACATTAAAGGAAGAGCAATCATCTCATTTGGTAGCTGTTACCCTCCACCAACCTGTGATAATTCTAATACTCACTGATTCCTCTCTCTGGGGTAGATATATAGCAGTCATGCTGGCGATTTTTAATTCCCTAAATGATGGCCCCAGCAACCACCTAAACAGTCCTCAAAGTACAGCACCTCCTCCACAAGCAATCAATCAAGATATATTTAAAGAATTAATTTTATTTACTGGGCTTTCCATCTAAAATTTACATACAACACATAAAAAAACACATCCTAAAAATGCCCAAAGCTATCCATTAAAAAGGGCATCCCATGTTGACCCACAAAAATATCATAATCTGTGCAAAATCCATCACAATATAAAAGACAACAATCAAATATACAAAGTGCTTTTAGCAAAGTTAAAGTGCTAAAATGCAAAAAGTGCAATTATATTCAAAGTAAATTGTCAATAATATAATTCCCCAAAAGCAAAAATGGCAAAAGGAGCAATGTGCAAAGTGGTCACAGTAAAGCAATTGTTAATACCAAAAAACATGACCTAGAAAATAGCGAGTCCCCACGGTGTCCCCCACATGGATTAGCCTAGAAATGGGCCCCCCCACGTTTCGCAGCCAGGACCCCAACTGCTTTTTCAAGGTAGAGATTATTAATAGCGATAATGGCAGCTGCCTACCTGTGGCATGTGACAGGTTTGTTGACCATCACACCTTTCTGTTCCTACTGTATGAGGAAACATATATATAAAGAAATCTTAAATTGCACCAGACATAAATAAGCCCATTAACACCCACCCACAAAAAGCCCAATAAAAACATTTACTGTACCTGATCAGTACCCACGGCCCACTTTCATAACAGAAGTAGGGCACACAGTCTGCCATTTCTCCTTGGATTTGTGGTGGCTGCCACTGAGGGCTGCGTCACTGAGCAGTATTCACAGTAGTGCAACCAATTGGTTAGCTAAACACTTAAAGCAGACCAAAACCCACTGAATATATGAAATACATTTGGCCAAGGCCCCTGCCTAAACTCCCTTCTTTGGTTGTAGAACTAGAAATGGTTATTTTTGCTTTTCAAATTGTCCTGGAACTAAGGGCCTTATTTATCAAGGGCTAGCGCCAGGTAGTGTCTGACGAGCGCCAGGTACCGCCAGCTAACGGCGGCTACCGACTCAAGTACGCCCGGCGGCAGTCACAATGACGCATTTATCACGCTAAATGAGGCTAGCGCCGGCGAGAGCGACAGCTAGCGCGGGATTCATCATGTAGCCGACTGCAACGAACAGCGCCGCTACTAATCCCATCACAGCGCCAGGTATGACCTGTCGCTCCCTGGCGCTCTCCAATGCATTTCAATGGAGCAATCTTTAAATATTCATAATTAATTGATTTTGTTTTTTTTTTTTTTTTTTAACTGTCAAAAATTCTGTGACCACTACGGCAATGTTAGATTTTTTTTTAAGGTAAAAAAATTTGTGCAGAATTGATATTACAGGTCTGATATTAATGTATTCATATTACAAAATGTTTAGAAAACTTGGTTGTTTGGGGGTTAAAAACTACTTTTAAGCCATCGCCGCCAGCACTCTGGGGTTTAAACATGCATTTCACAGCGTGAGAATTTTTTGAGCGTGATTTGTTAATGAATATGCTGGGAGCCGTTCGCTATGGCCATTCGCTGTCAGGCGCACCCATACAGCACGGAACCTGTCAAACAGCGACTCCTAACCCCGTATTCAACATTACCGCACACCGACTGAGTCGCTGTCAACAAGCGAACAATGGCCAAGCACAGCGAATACTAGCTGGCGCTGTGAAAATCATGCTACTGGCGCTCATCTGTCGCTACCTGGCGCTATTAATGAATCGGCCTCTAATTTTTTTGCTGTCCCTTGGTGAGATGGCAGGAGATCAGTCATTGCATAGGTGTGGCAATGACATCATTGCCACACACAGCAGTGACAGTGAATGGAGGAGGCGGAGCTTTACAGCTAAAACAGGCGCCATTATCTGGGATTAGAGTGAAGCAGGAGGAGTCAAAATTGGCCAAAAGGTGCTCCTCTTGGGAGGAACAATTCAGGGGATGCTAGGTAAAAATGTGTGTTTTGGTCTGCTTTATGTCAGGGGTGTCAAAACCACTCATGAAGGAGCAGCAACAGGCCAGGATTTGTGGATCCCCACATAGCTATATCTATAGCACTGTATGAGCACTAATTACCCCACCTGGGTGTCTGTGTGGAGATTGCTGGAGCCCCCCATGCATAAACCCCCCGCTACTCCCACAATCCTTTTCTGAACCTCCACCCCCCTGCAAAATGCAGCCCAGAGATTGGATGCAGACGGTCATGTGGGCCGCCCTGGACCGGTGACCAGGAGAGATAACGTGACGCTGGCCCATGTGATTGCCGGCAATCAACCGTGGTGCTGCATTTTGCCCGGGGGACCGAGGTTCAGTTAAGGATTGCAGGGGTATATGCATGGGTATATACAATGCTCCCCCACACCATGTGTGTGACCACATTGGTCCAGAATTTTTGCCACTGTTTATGTGACGAGTGGAAACCATGGGCAACACTACACATAGGAAACATTAGAGCCCTGTCAGTGGAATAGGCCCAATAGTGTTAGAACCTTTAAATAATCCTAGGGCCTTATTTATCACGGGCTAGCGCCAGGTAGTGTCTGACGAGGTACCGCCAGCTATCGGCGGCTACCGACTCAAGTACGCCCGGCGGCGGTCACAATGACGCATTTATCAAGCAAAATGAGGCTAGCGCCGGCGAGAGCGACGGCTAGCGCGGCATTCATCATGAAGCCGCCTGGACCGAACAGCGCCGCTGCAAATTCCTTCACAGCGCCAGGTATGAGCTGTCGCTCCCTGGCGATGTCCAATGCATTTCAATGGAGCAATCTATAATTAATCATAATTAATTGGTATTAATTTTTTTTTATTTTTTTTTTATGTCAAAAATTCGGAGACCACTTCTGCAATGTTAGGATTTATTTTTAAGTAAAAAAAAAATTAAAAAAAAATTTGTGCAGAATTGATCTAACAGGTCTGATATTAATGTATTCATATTACAAAATGATTCTAAAAACATGTAAAATGTTACAATCAAAAAATATGGTTGTTTAGGGGTTAAAAACTAGTTAACACCCATCGCCGCCAGCGATCTGGGGTTTAAACAAGGAATGGACAGCGACAGCAAATTCGGAGCGTGATTTGTTAATGAATATGAAGCTAGCCGTTCGCTCTGGCCATTCGTTGTCAGGCGCTCACATACAATGCTGAACCTGTGAAACAGCGACCCCTAAGCCCGTATTCAACATTACCGCACACCGACTGAGTCGCTGGCAACAAGCTAACGCCGGCCAAGCACAGCGAATACTGGCTGGCGCTGAAAAAATCATGCTACAGTCGCTCATCTGGCGCTACCTGGCGCTATTAATGAATCGGCCTCTTAGTTAAAACAGTTGGATGCATAGCTTGGGGATCATTACATCATTAATCCACATAATGGCAGTGTTGCCTAAGAAATAGACCTAACTACGCTAAAATAGTCCGGCGTCCCCCTTTATGTAGATAAATAGAGACTTAGTGGCATTGGCAACATTACCTGCCCTGCTATTGGTTGAGACTCGTAACTTAGTTTGTTAAAGCAACAATACAGAGGTTATAAAAGGGAAAACCCAACCCTTCTACAGTGTTCTAAGTTCTGAGTGCCAAGCTCATGAGGGGAAGCGTTAATGTAGTGGTGGAGCTGAGAGACAGCCATGGAAGAAGCCTGTGGATTGTACTGGAATCTGTAACTGTTTGCTGTAACCTATGGATGATGCCTGTACTGGATTATGCTGTTTGACATAGATGGAAGTCTTTCAATAAAGACCCTGTTGTTTGCACCAAGGAGTGTCATCAATGGAGACCAGCGACGACTGAATCAGTAAGTGCACCTCCACCTCACACATGCCACATCAACCTGGGATGCCCTACCCTAGGTCCAAGAACCCCCCTCACTCCCCAGAGTGCGTGCCCCTGGCCAGGCACACCCTCGCTACATTTATCCAGAGTGAGCTTCTATCAGGGGTCCTGCTCATACAGGTGAGCGTTTTTTGCTATTACAGCTGAATCAGGTTTACTAGAGGGGGTGGTATGTGGGGTCTCTTTAGCCTGAGGTCCAACCAAAACCCAGCAGCAGCTGGCCTGGAATCTAACAGACCCTGGGGTGGCCGCTGGCTATTGCTGGGAGCGTCCCATATCGCAATGCCCCACTGTGTAAACCCCCCCCAGGACACCTTCCCCCAATCTAACGGTGCATGTGTGGGCTCCTGTCCAATCAAAGCCGCTTGCTCAAGTGACAGCTGAGAGCGGCGCCGGCCTCCACGCTCCGACCATGCAGGTAAGTGTTTGCTTTTTAAACAAACAGCTTAGCCGGCCTGCCCGCTCCCACCATGCCGGCATTTTTTTTTTCAGATGAGCGATTTGTGAAAGTTCGATTCGGGGGAACCCGAATTTCTTGGGGAAATTCGGCGAATCGCCCGAATCGAACTTTCAAGAAGTTTGCTCATCTCTAGCTAACGGCTCTGATTGTCAACAATGGGGACTGAGCATTCCTAAGAGACTGCAACCCGTCCTAGTCATTCAGATGGCATACCTCCCAACTTTACAGGGTGGGAAAGAGGGACAGTTGTTAAATTAGGCCACACCCCCTCATTGATGGATGGATAGGAGATATGATGTAATAGTTACAACAATAGAAACACCTGGAATAGGCAAATTAATCATTTATTGATGCAGATCTGTTACACCTCAAAGAGGGACAAATGAGAACAACAAGGCACAAGGGGACATGGACTCAAAAGAGGGACAGTCCCTCCAAATCGGGGACAGTTGGGAGATATGAGATGGAGGTTGCAGGAGCACATGCTCCGCATTCATCCTAATCAGAGCCGCTTGCTGAATTACATCATCACATCAATCAGCTCTGATTGGTCTGGAGCCCGCTCCCGCGCTATTTGGGTGAAATCCCTCTGGTCATTGTGGGTCTTATTCACATTCTCAAATAAGTTCTTGGATGATATCTATATTGAGCCAGGTAAGAATTTTATTTGGGGAATTTCCAGCAGTGGCGCCAGGCTCCTTGATCCTATTTGGAATGGAGCCCGCTCATGCGCCCGGGGCAGAGGTAATCAGGTAAGCAGATCGGGCAATTTGTAGGGATTCGGGATGCCTCAGGGAAACGGAACTAAACCTGGGAAAGTAAACAAACACAGGTTTTGTTATACTTTAAAGGGATCGTTAAAGGACCAATAAAACAAAAAAAATGTACCTACATTTTTCCCCCTATAGCATATACTATTTGGTCCAGTGCTCAGGAGCAACCTACAACCCAAGGTGAGAAGTTGCCCCAAAACTCCTTGAAAAAACAGTCAATGCTCCTGGTGGGCCATGGCTCCGCCTCCATGTCCGATGCAGTGCCTGTGCATGCCCTATCTATTCACTGCAATAAGACCCGATATTAGAAACCAGGAGGTTTATAAAGACTGGACGAGCCAGGATTGTGTGCAGGGAAGAAACAGTGAGCACCCTTTTTTATTTTCTTAGGGTTTACAATTTTGAGCCATGTCTCCTGCCATGGTCTTACATATACAGGAATCACATGACCACAGCAGGGGAAGGGAGATGCTCTGGCCTGTCTTTAACCTATTGCACCCTCACCCCCCTTCACACAAATACACTCTGTGCTCTCTGTTGCTGAGGGGTGCTTGTTAGGAGGCAATAAAGTTCCGGCTATGTTGTATATTTTGCCCCCCCTCCCGGTTGCCACCCTAGGCACGTGCCTAGGGTTGCCTAATGGGAAATACAGCCCTGTACTTACTCATTGCTGAGATTAAGCCTCAGCATCTACACAAGCCCAGTCACAGTTGGCTATGATCAGAGTGGCAGGAAGGCTATCACCTTCCTCAGCTACCTGTGTACCAAGTCCACCTACTGTACAACCCCCACATGCTTGGCCCCCCCAGCCATAATATCCCAAATTATTATTCTTGGTGTGCCACACACCCCGCTTCACTTCTTAAATATTCATTACTTCATGGGTTAATCCACCGCAGGTGACGTAGTGCAGAGAGGAAGTCTTGTAACGAGCCCCCTTCCGGCCTATATATACCTGGTACCTCCCTTCAATCACCAGTATTTTTCTCTCTGCTTGACAAACAGAGGTTGGAAGTTTCCTGCTTACAGGTAGGTCGGGGTATTCTTACCCCGCCACCCCCCTTTTGGTCTATTTCTGCCCGGTTTGAGTTTGTATACCTTTATGGTGGATAGGAAGCCTCCCAGCCTAGGCTGCTCACCGGGTAATTGGTAGACGGCACTATTGGTGCCTAGGAGCTTATCTCCTCCGCTCGTCCCCCTCTTTTGGGGGCAATGCGGCAATCCGGCATGGTGATCCGGAAATGGGATGCCCCTGTCCCGAGGGTCCCCGTAGCCCCTTACTCCCCCGTTCCGGTCCCTTCTCCCTTCACTATGGGGGGGGGGGGGTATAGAGGGTTGTGTATCTTGTATGGTGTTTTCACTGTATTGCTATTTTCTGTGTGTTCACTTTTACATAGTAGCAGACTGCGCAGCAGGTGCGCTTTGTCTGTTTTTGGCTGGAGCTCCGGGCAGATACTTTTAGGGATGGCCAGTGTGTTTGGTCTGCTTTATGGGGGTGGGGCAGCGGACCGCGCTCAGCTGGCTTCAGATGGTCCCCTCCCGCCTCCCTCCCTTCCCCGCTGCTCCGTGCGGCAGCCTGTGTGGCTGCGCTTATGTCTCCTTTCCCCCTCCTCCTCCTCCTCCGCCGCCTGGCTGGGTGTCAGCCAGCGCAGCTGGTGGCAATCCCTCATTGAATTGAGCGGGGCGGCTCCCTGTGACGCGGGGGGGCGTGGCGCCGGCAGAAACGGCGCCGGCGGAAGCGGCGCTCGGCGGCCCCAGCCTCACTTCCTTCCTGTTTCTGTGAAAAGAGGTCACGTGGGGGGGGCGCGCGCTGCAGCAACACATGGGTTTGTGTTCTACTGCTGCGGCTGCTACATGTCCCTCCGGTCTGGCTCCTGGCGTCGGTAGCAGGTAAGCGGCCCCGCTTTTGTGGGGCCAGAATGTGTTTTCTTATGGGGCAAACTTTTAAGGAGGCACTCTTATCATACTATTGTGAACATGCTGCATTGTTACACTCACAAGGGATCTGATGGTTTGTTTTTCTTTCCTTTCAGATCCTGGGATCCCTCTTTTATTGCGGCCCTCCGGCTCTATATTGCCTGGCTAGTCATTCTTGATATGAAATTACACATTTTAGATATATATATACATATATATATATATTTATTTTGAGACTGTTAAGGGGGACCTTTTTCTCTTAAAAAAAAAAAAAAAAAAAAAGTGTATTTACAAAAAAAAAAAAAAAAAAAAACCCTCCCTTCCGGGACATTCTTTATAAAGGGGCATCCCGGGTTGGCTTATGCCTTAAAAGTCCCAGTATTTGCGATACCATAAATCACCAATATGGAGGCTTCTGTTGCTACCGGAAACGACTCGTCAGAGCCGTCCAGGGGGTGTGTAAAATGTGGGGCTGCGCTCCCTGCTGATGATATCCTTATTTGCATTTCTTGTGCAAGGCAGATTGTTGCGCGTCAGTCTGTTGATCCGGCTGCTGACCCGTCGCAACCTTTATCATCTCCTGCCTCTCCCTCCCTGTTCCGGACCCCGCATGACACTGTCAAGGGTGGGGATTCGCAATCCGAGGTGGTGGTAAAATCAGCCAATCTTCGGGAAGTATTGCCCGTTAAAGCGGGGCTAAAGGCCCCTGCAAAACGGAAGCGCCTGACTCCGGTATCTTCGGCTCCTCAGGACGAATTGTGTGAGCCTGTGGAATGGTCCGATGGCTCCCCGGATGAGGGTGAATTCCTCTTGGAGTCAGATGAGCCGGCAGATCAGCTTAAGGCTGATGCGATTGGCGATTGGTCGGCGGGGGTTGCCCTTGACACCCCCTCCATTCTGGCTCAAATGTTTGAAATTCTGAATTTAGATCCGCCTGAGGCTGTCACCCTGCCAAAGGGTCAGTTGTTTAAAGAGCCTCAGCCGCGTTTGGTTTTTCCCAGACAGCACCACTTTGAGAGGGTGGTCCTTAAAGAATGGGAACATCCCACGCGGTTATCTGGAATCCCTTCCAGTTGGGAAAAGCGTTATCCTTTTCCGCCAGAATTGCTGAAGCTTTGGTCCGTCCCTCCTGAAGTCGATACCCCTGTGCTAGGGCTATCTAGCTCCGCTATGGTACAGTCTGCTGAGACCTCTGTCCCTAAAGATGGGGAGGATCGTAGGATTGACCAGTATGCTCGCCATGGCTTTGTTTATGCTGGGTCAATGATGCGCCCCCTGTGCGCTTCGGCCCTTCTTCTTTTAGCAGTAAGATCTGTAATCCAGGGGCTATGCGAGGATCTCAATCCCGCTTGTGATGAGTTCGCTGCGCTTAAGCAGTGCGATTCTTTTGTGTCTTACGTTCTGTCCGCTCAGGATGATGCGCTGGCTATGAGTAGCAAGACAGCGGCAATGCTGGTCGCTATTCGTCGGTCAGTATGGCTGCGACAGTGGTCGGCGGACTCAGCTTCTAAAAAGGTGCTCACAGCTCTCCCCTTTTTGGGGTTGCGTCTGTTCGGGGAGAAAATTGATTCAGTCGCAAAGGGTGGCAAGATGCCACAACGCAAGAGGCCTCGACGCCCCTTTAGAGGGGCAGCTTCTGGTAGGCCGTCCTTTCGAGGATACAGAGCGGGTAGGGGGGCTTCCCTTCCCTCTACCAGTCGTACAGGTTGGACGCGGGGGAGGGGCCGTGGCCGTCCCGCCCAGTCCTGGGGCTCCAAGCCCAAACCTGCTGGTAAGCCCGCTCAGCAATGAGGGGCTGCCCTCACCCGTGCGGGTGGGGGGACGATTGCGACACTTCTCCCAGGTTTGGAACCGGGAGGTTCCGGACAGATGGATTCAGGAGATAGTGTCGTCCGGTTACAAGCTGGAATTCGAGTCTCGCCCTCCTTCACGGTTCTTTCGGTCTCGGGTGCCCATCGATCCTTTGGCCGCACAGGGGCTCCTGGCGTCGGTAGAGAATCTGTTACAGATGGCGGTCATCCGGCCGGTACCGCGTTTAGAGATGGGCCTCGGTTTCTACTCCAATCTGTTCGCAGTCCCCAAGAAGGATGGGTCAGTTCGTCCCGTCCTGGACTTGAAGTTACTCAACAGGTTCATCCGTTTTCGGAAGTTTCACATGGAAACCTTGCGCACTGCCGTCGGCTCTCTTCGGCAAGGGGACTTCATGACGTCCATAGACATCAAGGATGCTTATCTGCATGTTCCCATCTGCCACCCTCATCAACGTTTTCTTCGATTCATGATGAAGGATCGGCATTAGGGATGAGCGAATCGATCCGGACGAACCCGGATTCGATCCGAATTTCAGGAAAAATTCGATTCGGATCGAATCCGAATTTCCCCGCGATTCGATCACTCGAAGTTTTCCTTTAACATCCATTCATTTACATTACAGGCATTCTAAGATGGCGGGCGGGACATGTCTGGACATGTATCCCGCGCCAGTGCAAGCTGGGGCAGTCACATGCAGCCTATCAGCAGCCAGCAAGCCCGGTGACGTCACACAGCGGTATTTAACGGCGGCCATCTTGCTTTTCCTCATTTCTCTATTGCATTCGTGACAGACAGACAGAACGCTGTGTAGCTGAGGCAGTTAGACAGGCTGGAGACAGGGACAGACAGGGACAGGCTGGAGACAGGCAGGAGACAGGCAGGAGACAGACAGGAGACAGACAGAAAGCCAGGGAAAGGTAGGAAAAACGGAGCTGGCTGACAGGGAGATTTTTTTTTTTTCATCCAGCCTTTGTTAGCGTTTTCAGGCTGCTTATAGTAACTAACTGTGCATATATACTGAACTGATCTTAAGTCTGCTGTGAGGCATCCCATTCTGTGACTAAAGCAGCCTCTGTTTAAGACCATATAAGCATTTGCTCTTATCATATTTGAAATTAGCCTGATAAAGACACTTTTGCTGGCCAAAGCACTACTGTACCCTGCCAGCTCGATTCCTGCCCGGGGCATCCCATTCTGTGACTAAAGCAGCCTCTGTTTAAGACCATATAAGCATTTGCTCTTATCATATTTGAAATTAGGCCTGATAAAGACACTTTTGCTGGCCAAAGCACTACTGTACCCTGCCAGCTCGATTCCTGCCCGGGGCATCCCATTCTGTGACTAAAGCAGCCTCTGTTTAAGACCATATAAGCATTTGCTCTTATCATATTTGAAATTAGCCTGATAAAGACACTTTTGCTGGCCAAAGCACTACTGTACCCTGCCAGCTCGATTCCTGCCCGGGGCATCCCATTCTGTGACTAAAGCAGCCTCTGTTTAAGACCATATAAGCATTTGCTCTTATCATATTTGAAATTAGGCCTGATAAAGACACTTTTGCTGGCCAAAGCACTACTGTACCCTGCCAGCTCGATTCCTGCCCGGGGCATCCCATTCTGTGACTACAGCAGCCTCTGTTTAAGACCATATAAGCATTTGCTCTTATCATATTTGAAATTAGCCTGATAAAGACACTTTTGCTGGCCAAAGCACTACTGTACCCTGCCAGCTCGATTCCTGCCCGGGGCATCCCATTCTGTGACTAAAGCAGCCTCTGTTTAAGACCATATAAGCATTTGCTCTTATCATATTTGAAATTAGCCTGATAAAGACACTTTTGCTGGCCAAAGCACTACTGTACCCTGCCAGCTCGATTCCTGCCCGGGGCATCCCATTCTGTGACTAAAGCAGCCTCTGTTTAAGACCATATAAGCATTTGCTCTTATCATATTTGAAATTAGGCCTGATAAAGACACTTTTGCTGGCCAAAGCACTACTGTACCCTGCCAGCTCGATTCCTGCCCGGGGCATCCCATTCTGTGACTAAAGCAGCCTCTGTTTAAGACCATATAAGCATTTGCTCTTATCATATTTGAAATTAGCCTGATAAAGACACTTTTGCTGGCCAAAGCACTACTGTACCCTGCCAGCTCGATTCCTGCCCGGGGCATCCCATTCTGTGACTACAGCAGCCTCTGTTTAAGACCATATAAGCATTTGCTCTTATCATATTTGAAATTAGCCTGATAAAGACACTTTTGCTGGCCAAAGCACTACTGTACCCTGCCAGCTCGATTCCTGCCCGGGGCATCCCATTCTGTGACTAAAGCAGCCTCTGTTTAAGACCATATAAGCATTTGCTCTTATCATATTTGAAATTAGGCCTGATAAAGACACTTTTGCTGGCCAAAGCACTACTGTACCCTGCCAGCTCGATTCCTGCCCGGGGCATCCCATTCTGTGACTAAAGCAGCCTCTGTTTAAGACCATATAAGCATTTGCTCTTATCATATTTGAAATTAGCCTGATAAAGACACTTTTGCTGGCCAAAGCACTACTGTACCCTGCCAGCTCGATTCCTGCCCGGGGCATCCCATTCTGTGACTAAAGCAGCCTCTGTTTAAGACCATATAAGCATTTGCTCTTATCATATTTGAAATTAGGCCTGATAAAGACACTTTTGCTGGCCAAAGCACTACTGTACCCTGCCAGCTCGATTCCTGCCCGGGGCATCCCATTCTGTGACTAAAGCAGCCTCTGTTTAAGACCATATAAGCATTTGCTCTTATCATATTTGAAATTAGGCCTGATAAAGACACTTTTGCTGGCCAAAGCACTACTGTACCCTGCCAGCTCGATTCCTGCCCGGGGCATCCCATTCTGTGACTAAAGCAGCCTCTGTTTAAGACCATATAAGCATTTGCTCTTATCATATTTGAAATTAGCCTGATAAAGACACTTTTGCTGGCCAAAGCACTACTGTACCCTGCCAGCTCGATTCCTGCCCGGGGCATCCCATTCTGTGACTAAAGCAGCCTCTGTTTAAGACCATATAAGCATTTGCTCTTATCATATTTGAAATTAGGCCTGATAAAGACACTTTTGCTGGCCAAAGCACTACTGTACCCTGCCAGCTCGATTCCTGCCCGGGGCATCCCATTCTGTGACTACAGCAGCCTCTGTTTAAGACCATATAAGCATTTGCTCTTATCATATTTGAAATTAGCCTGATAAAGACACTTTTGCTGGCCAAAGCACTACTGTACCCTGCCAGCTCGATTCCTGCCCGGGGCATCCCATTCTGTGACTACAGCAGCCTCTGTTTAAGACCATATAAGCATTTGCTCTTATCATATTTGAAATTAGCCTGATAAAGACACTTTTGCTGGCCAAAGCACTACTGTACCCTGCCAGCTCGATTCCTGCCCGGGGCATCCCATTCTGTGACTAAAGCAGCCTCTGTTTAAGACCATATAAGCATTTGCTCTTATCATATTTGAAATTAGGCCTGATAAAGACACTTTTGCTGGCCAAAGCACTACTGTACCCTGCCAGCTCGATTCCTGCCCGGGGCATCCCATTCTGTGACTAAAGCAGCCTCTGTTTAAGACCATATAAGCATTTGCTCTTATCATATTTGAAATTAGCCTGATAAAGACACTTTTGCTGGCCAAAGCACTACTGTACCCTGCCAGCTCGATTCCTGCCCGGGGCATCCCATTCTGTGACTAAAGCAGCCTCTGTTTAAGACCATATAAGCATTTGCTCTTATCATATTTGAAATTAGGCCTGATAAAGACACTTTTGCTGGCCAAAGCACTACTGTACCCTGCCAGCTCGATTCCTGCCCGGGGCATCCCATTCTGTGACTAAAGCAGCCTCTGTTTAAGACCATATAAGCATTTGCTCTTATCATATTTGAAATTAGCCTGATAAAGACACTTTTGCTGGCCAAAGCACTACTGTACCCTGCCAGCTCGATTCCTGCCCGGGGCATCCCATTCTGTGACTAAAGCAGCCTCTGTTTAAGACCATATAAGCATTTGCTCTTATCATATTTGAAATTAGGCCTGATAAAGACCCTTTTGCTGGCCAAAGCACTACTGTACCCTGCCAGCTCGATTCCTGCCCGGGGCATCCCATTCTGTGACTACAGCAGCCTCTGTTTAAGACCATATAAGCATTTGCTCTTATCATATTTGAAATTAGCCTGATAAAGACACTTTTGCTGGCCAAAGCACTACTGTACCCTGCCAGCTCGATTCCTGCCCGGGGCATCCCATTCTGTGACTAAAGCAGCCTCTGTTTAAGACCATATAAGCATTTGCTCTTATCATATTTGAAATTAGCCTGATAAAGACACTTTTGCTGGCCAAAGCACTACTGTACCCTGCCAGCTCGATTCCTGCCCGGGGCATCCCATTCTGTGACTAAAGCAGCCTCTGTTTAAGACCATATAAGCATTTGCTCTTATCATATTTGAAATTAGGCCTGATAAAGACACTTTTGCTGGCCAAAGCACTACTGTACCCTGCCAGCTCGATTCCTGCCCGGGGCATCCCATTCTGTGACTAAAGCAGCCTCTGTTTAAGACCATATAAGCATTTGCTCTTATCATATTTGAAATTAGCCTGATAAAGACACTTTTGCTGGCCAAAGCACTACTGTACCCTGCCAGCTCGATTCCTGCCCGGGGCATCCATTCTGTGACTACAGCAGCCTCTGTTTAAGACCATATAAGCATTTGCTCTTATCATATTTGAAATTAGCCTGATAAAGACACTTTTGCTGGCCAAAGCACTACTGTACCCTGCCAGCTCGATTCCTGCCCGGGGCATCCCATTCTGTGACTAAAGCAGCCTCTGTTTAAGACCATATAAGCATTTGCTCTTATCATATTTGAAATTAGGCCTGATAAAGACACTTTTGCTGGCCAAAGCACTACTGTACCCTGCCAGCTCGATTCCTGCCCGGGGCATCCCATTCTGTGACTAAAGCAGCCTCTGTTTAAGACCATATAAGCATTTGCTCTTATCATATTTGAAATTAGCCTGATAAAGACACTTTTGCTGGCCAAAGCACTACTGTACCCTGCCAGCTCGATTCCTGCCCGGGCATCCCATTCTGTGACTAAAGCAGCCTCTGTTTAAGACCATATAAGCATTTGCTCTTATCATATTTGAAATTAGGCCTGATAAAGACACTTTTGCTGGCCAAAGCACTACTGTACCCTGCCAGCTCGATTCCTGCCCGGGGCATCCCATTCTGTGACTAAAGCAGCCTCTGTTTAAGACCATATAAGCATTTGCTCTTATCATATTTGAAATTAGGCCTGATAAAGACACTTTTGCTGGCCAAAGCACTACTGTACCCTGCCAGCTCGATTCCTGCCCGGGGCATCCCATTCTGTGACTAAAGCAGCCTCTGTTTAAGACCATATAAGCATTTGCTCTTATCATATTTGAAATTAGCCTGATAAAGACACTTTTGCTGGCCAAAGCACTACTGTACCCTGCCAGCTCGATTCCTGCCCGGGGCTATCCCATTCTGTGACTAAAGCAGCCTCTGTTTAAGACCATATAAGCATTTGCTCTTATCATATTTGAAATTAGGCCTGATAAAGACACTTTGCTGGCCAAAGCACTACTGTACCCTGCCAGCTCGATTCCTGCCCGGGGCATCCCATTCTGTGACTAAAGCAGCCTCTGTTTAAGACCATATAAGCATTTGCTCTTATCATATTTGAAATTAGCCTGATAAAGACACTTTTGCTGGCCAAAGCACTACTGTACCCTGCCAGCTCGATTCCTGCCCGGGGCATCCCATTCTGTGACTACAGCAGCCTCTGTTTAAGACCATATAAGCATTTGCTCTTATCATATTTGAAATTAGCCTGATAAAGACACTTTTGCTGGCCAAAGCACTACTGTACCCTGCCAGCTCGATTCCTGCCCGGGGCATCCCATTCTGTGACTAAAGCAGCCTCTGTTTAAGACCATATAAGCATTTGCTCTTATCATATTTGAAATTAGGCCTGATAAAGACACTTTTGCTGGCCAAAGCACTACTGTACCCTGCCAGCTCGATTCCTGCCCGGGGCATCCCATTCTGTGACTAAAGCAGCCTCTGTTTAAGACCATATAAGCATTTGCTCTTATCATATTTGAAATTAGCCTGATAAAGACACTTTTGCTGGCCAAAGCACTACTGTACCCTGCCAGCTCGATTCCTGCCCGGGGCATCCCATTCTGTGACTAAAGCAGCCTCTGTTTAAGACCATATAAGCATTTGCTCTTATCATATTGAAATTAGGCCTGATAAAGACACTTTTGCTGGCCAAAGCACTACTGTACCCTGCCAGCTCGATTCCTGCCCGGGCATCCCATTCTGTGACTAAAGCAGCCTCTGTTTAAGACCATATAAGCATTTGCTCTTATCATATTTGAAATTAGCCTGATAAAGACACTTTTGCTGGCCAAAGCACTACTGTACCCTGCCAGCTCGATTCCTGCCCGGGGCATCCCATTCTGTGACTAAAGCAGCCTCTGTTTAAGACCATATAAGCATTTGCTCTTATCATATTTGAAATTAGGCCTGATAAAGACACTTTTGCTGGCCAAAGCACTACTGTACCCTGCCAGCTCGATTCCTGCCCGGGGCATCCCATTCTGTGACTACAGCAGCCTCTGTTTAAGACCATATAAGCATTTGCTCTTATCATATTTGAAATTAGCTGATAAAGACACTTTTGCTGGCCAAAGCACTACTGTACCCTGCCAGCTCGATTCCTGCCCGGGGCATCCCATTCTGTGACTACAGCAGCCTCTGTTTAAGACCATATAAGCATTTGCTCTTATCATATTTGAAATTAGCCTGATAAAGACACTTTTGCTGGCCAAAGCACTACTGTACCCTGCCAGCTCGATTCCTGCCCGGGGCATCCCATTCTGTGACTACAGCAGCCTCTGTTTAAGACCATATAAGCATTTGCTCTTATCATATTTGAAATTAGCCTGATAAAGACACTTTTGCTGGCCAAAGCACTACTGTACCCTGCCAGCTCGATTCCTGCCCGGGGCATCCCATTCTGTGACTAAAGCAGCCTCTGTTTAAGACCATATAAGCATTTGCTCTTATCATATTTGAAATTAGCCTGATAAAGACACTTTTGCTGGCCAAAGCACTACTGTACCCTGCCAGCTCGATTCCTGCCCGGGGCATCCCATTCTGTGACTAAAGCAGCCTCTGTTTAAGACCATATAAGCATTTGCTCTTATCATATTTGAAATTAGCCTGATAAAGACACTTTTGCTGGCCAAAGCACTACTGTACCCTGCCAGCTCGATTCCTGCCCGGGGCATCCCATTCTGTGACTAAAGCAGCCTCTGTTTAAGACCATATAAGCATTTGCTCTTATCATATTTGAAATTAGGCCTGATAAAGACACTTTTGCTGGCCAAAGCACTACTGTACCCTGCCAGCTCGATTCCTGCCCGGGGCATCCCATTCTGTGACTACAGCAGCCTCTGTTTAAGACCATATAAGCATTTGCTCTTATCATATTTGAAATTAGCCTGATAAAGACACTTTTGCTGGCCAAAGCACTACTGTACCCTGCCAGCTCGATTCCTGCCCGGGGCATCCATTCTGTGACTACAGCAGCCTCTGTTTAAGACCATATAAGCATTTGCTCTTATCATATTTGAAATTAGCCTGATAAAGACACTTTTGCTGGCCAAAGCACTACTGTACCCTGCCAGCTCGATTCCTGCCCGGGGCATCCCATTCTGTGACTAAAGCAGCCTCTGTTTAAGACCATATAAGCATTTGCTCTTATCATATTTGAAATTAGGCCTGATAAAGACACTTTTGCTGGCCAAAGCACTACTGTACCCTGCCAGCTCGATTCCTGCCCGGGGCATCCCATTCTGTGACTAAAGCAGCCTCTGTTTAAGACCATATAAGCATTTGCTCTTATCATATTTGAAATTAGCCTGATAAAGACACTTTTGCTGGCCAAAGCACTACTGTACCCTGCCAGCTCGATTCCTGCCCGGGGCATCCCATTCTGTGACTAAAGCAGCCTCTGTTTAAGACCATATAAGCATTTGCTCTTATCATATTTGAAATTAGGCCTGATAAAGACACTTTTGCTGGCCAAAGCACTACTGTACCCTGCCAGCTCGATTCCTGCCCGGGGCATCCCATTCTGTGACTAAAGCAGCCTCTGTTTAAGACCATATAAGCATTTGCTCTTATCATATTTGAAATTAGCCTGATAAAGACACTTTTGCTGG
The DNA here is from genome assembly GCA_027917425.1 of Gastrophryne carolinensis. Lineage (NCBI taxonomy): Eukaryota > Metazoa > Chordata > Amphibia > Anura > Microhylidae > Gastrophryne > Gastrophryne carolinensis. The sequence goes on along the minus strand of CM051234.1, from coordinate 643,525,838 downwards.
CCAAAGCACTACTGTACCCTGCCAGCTCGATTCCTGCCCGGGGCATCCCATTCTGTGACTAAAGCAGCCTCTGTTTAAGACCATATAAGCATTTGCTCTTATCATATTTGAAATTAGCCTGATAAAGACCCTTTTGCTGGCCAAAGCACTACTGTACCCTGCCAGCTCGATTCCTGCCCGGGGCATCCCATTCTGTGACTACAGCAGCCTCTGTTTAAGACCATATAAGCATTTGCTCTTATCATATTTGAAATTAGCCTGATAAAGACACTTTTGCTGGCCAAAGCACTACTGTACCCTGCCAGCTCGATTCCTGCCCGGGGCATCCCATTCTGTGACTAAAGCAGCCTCTGTTTAAGACCATATAAGCATTTGCTCTTATCATATTTGAAATTAGCCTGATAAAGACACTTTTGCTGGCCAAAGCACTACTGTACCCTGCCAGCTCGATTCCTGCCCGGGGCATCCCATTCTGTGACTAAAGCAGCCTCTGTTTAAGACCATATAAGCATTTGCTCTTATCATATTTGAAATTAGGCCTGATAAAGACACTTTTGCTGGCCAAAGCACTACTGTACCCTGCCAGCTCGATTCCTGCCCGGGGCATCCCATTCTGTGACTAAAGCAGCCTCTGTTTAAGACCATATAAGCATTTGCTCTTATCATATTTGAAATTAGCCTGATAAAGACACTTTTGCTGGCCAAAGCACTACTGTACCCTGCCAGCTCGATTCCTGCCCGGGGCATCCCATTCTGTGACTACAGCAGCCTCTGTTTAAGACCATATAAGCATTTGCTCTTATCATATTTGAAATTAGCCTGATAAAGACACTTTTGCTGGCCAAAGCACTACTGTACCCTGCCAGCTCGATTCCTGCCCGGGGCATCCCATTCTGTGACTAAAGCAGCCTCTGTTTAAGACCATATAAGCATTTGCTCTTATCATATTTGAAATTAGGCCTGATAAAGACACTTTTGCTGGCCAAAGCACTACTGTACCCTGCCAGCTCGATTCCTGCCCGGGGCATCCCATTCTGTGACTAAAGCAGCCTCTGTTTAAGACCATATAAGCATTTGCTCTTATCATATTTGAAATTAGCCTGATAAAGACACTTTTGCTGGCCAAAGCACTACTGTACCCTGCCAGCTCGATTCCTGCCCGGGGCATCCCATTCTGTGACTAAAGCAGCCTCTGTTTAAGACCATATAAGCATTTGCTCTTATCATATTTGAAATTAGGCCTGATAAAGACACTTTTGCTGGCCAAAGCACTACTGTACCCTGCCAGCTCGATTCCTGCCCGGGGCATCCCATTCTGTGACTAAAGCAGCCTCTGTTTAAGACCATATAAGCATTTGCTCTTATCATATTTGAAATTAGGCCTGATAAAGACACTTTTGCTGGCCAAAGCACTACTGTACCCTGCCAGCTCGATTCCTGCCCGGGGCATCCCATTCTGTGACTAAAGCAGCCTCTGTTTAAGACCATATAAGCATTTGCTCTTATCATATTTGAAATTAGCCTGATAAAGACACTTTTGCTGGCCAAAGCACTACTGTACCCTGCCAGCTCGATTCCTGCCCGGGGCATCCCATTCTGTGACTAAAGCAGCCTCTGTTTAAGACCATATAAGCATTTGCTCTTATCATATTTGAAATTAGGCCTGATAAAGACACTTTTGCTGGCCAAAGCACTACTGTACCCTGCCAGCTCGATTCCTGCCCGGGGCATCCCATTCTGTGACTACAGCAGCCTCTGTTTAAGACCATATAAGCATTTGCTCTTATCATATTTGAAATTAGCCTGATAAAGACACTTTTGCTGGCCAAAGCACTACTGTACCCTGCCAGCTCGATTCCTGCCCGGGGCATCCCATTCTGTGACTACAGCAGCCTCTGTTTAAGACCATATAAGCATTTGCTCTTATCATATTTGAAATTAGCCTGATAAAGACACTTTTGCTGGCCAAAGCACTACTGTACCCTGCCAGCTCGATTCCTGCCCGGGGCATCCCATTCTGTGACTAAAGCAGCCTCTGTTTAAGACCATATAAGCATTTGCTCTTATCATATTTGAAATTAGGCCTGATAAAGACACTTTTGCTGGCCAAAGCACTACTGTACCCTGCCAGCTCGATTCCTGCCCGGGGCATCCCATTCTGTGACTAAAGCAGCCTCTGTTTAAGACCATATAAGCATTTGCTCTTATCATATTTGAAATTAGCCTGATAAAGACACTTTTGCTGGCCAAAGCACTACTGTACCCTGCCAGCTCGATTCCTGCCCGGGGCATCCCATTCTGTGACTAAAGCAGCCTCTGTTTAAGACCATATAAGCATTTGCTCTTATCATATTTGAAATTAGGCCTGATAAAGACACTTTTGCTGGCCAAAGCACTACTGTACCCTGCCAGCTCGATTCCTGCCCGGGGCATCCCATTCTGTGACTAAAGCAGCCTCTGTTTAAGACCATATAAGCATTTGCTCTTATCATATTTGAAATTAGCCTGATAAAGACACTTTTGCTGGCCAAAGCACTACTGTACCCTGCCAGCTCGATTCCTGCCCGGGGCATCCCATTCTGTGACTAAAGCAGCCTCTGTTTAAGACCATATAAGCATTTGCTCTTATCATATTTGAAATTAGGCCTGATAAAGACACTTTTGCTGGCCAAAGCACTACTGTACCCTGCCAGCTCGATTCCTGCCCAGGGCATCCCATTCTGTGACTACAGCAGCCTCTGTTTAAGACCATATAAGCATTTGCTCTTATCATATTTGAAATTAGCCTGATAAAGACACTTTTGCTGGCCAAAGCACTACTGTACCCTGCCAGCTCGATTCCTGCCCGGGGCATCCCATTCTGTGACTACAGCAGCCTCTGTTTAAGACCATATAAGCATTTGCTCTTATCATATTTGAAATTAGCCTGATAAAGACACTTTTGCTGGCCAAAGCACTACTGTACCCTGCCAGCTCGATTCCTGCCCGGGGCATCCCATTCTGTGACTACAGCAGCCTCTGTTTAAGACCATATAAGCATTTGCTCTTATCATATTTGAAATTAGCCTGATAAAGACACTTTTGCTGGCCAAAGCACTACTGTACCCTGCCAGCTCGATTCCTGCCCGGGGCATCCCATTCTGTGACTAAAGCAGCCTCTGTTTAAGACCATATAAGCATTTGCTCTTATCATATTTGAAATTAGCCTGATAAAGACACTTTTGCTGGCCAAAGCACTACTGTACCCTGCCAGCTCGATTCCTGCCCGGGGCATCCCATTCTGTGACTAAAGCAGCCTCTGTTTAAGACCATATAAGCATTTGCTCTTATCATATTTGAAATTAGCCTGATAAAGACACTTTTGCTGGCCAAAGCACTACTGTACCCTGCCAGCTCGATTCCTGCCCGGGGCATCCCATTCTGTGACTAAAGCAGCCTCTGTTTAAGACCATATAAGCATTTGCTCTTATCATATTTGAAATTAGGCCTGATAAAGACACTTTTGCTGGCCAAAGCACTACTGTACCCTGCCAGCTCGATTCCTGCCCGGGGCATCCCATTCTGTGACTAAAGCAGCCTCTGTTTAAGACCATATAAGCATTTGCTCTTATCATATTTGAAATTAGGCCTGATAAAGACACTTTTGCTGGCCAAAGCACTACTGTACCCTGCCAGCTCGATTCCTGCCCGGGGCATCCCATTCTGTGACTAAAGCAGCCTCTGTTTAAGACCATATAAGCATTTGCTCTTATCATATTTGAAATTAGGCCTGATAAAGACACTTTTGCTGGCCAAAGCACTACTGGACCCTGCCAGGTCCATTCCTGCCCAGGGCATCCCATTCTGTGACTAAAGCAGCCTCTGTTTAAGACCATATAAGCATTTGCTCTTATTATATTTATATTATAAGACACTTTTGCTGGGCATAGGCTTACTGCTGCCTGCCAGGTGCACTTCTGTTGAGGCATCCCATTCTGTAACATAGCATACCCCTCTTTATTTACACTAAGCAGCTCTCTTATTTACACTAAGCAGGCCTGTTGGAGGCTGAGTGTTACTGCTCACTTTTGGTGTGCATTATATTCTGTTTCATATAGACCCACCGCTGCCCGGGGTTTTTTTAAATATCACCTACTACCACGCCAGTTAGACTATGTCGGGCAGACAAGTGCCTGGAAGTGAAAAGAGGAGTGGCAGAGGCCAAGATTCCGCAGGCAGAGCTCGCATCAGACTGGGGGCCAGTAGCAGCAGGAGTCACGCTGAGAGACCTAATCTGCCAGTATCTGCTAGCGGTCGGGTCTCCACCAGTAACGCATCTGCCGTGGTAGATTGGTTGACGCGCTCATCAACAACATCATCACAACTTACGTCTGAGACCCCCAGTCTAGGGTCGGTAGGTTCCTCTGACACAACCCTGAGTTGGCATGCCCCGAGATCAGTCCCTGTCCTCCCATTGCCTCTGGCCTACGCCGTTCCCTCCCCCAGCGACGTATCCTATGCTTTGGGTTCAGCTCCACTCTTTAGTGAGGAGGACCATCAGATAGAGGACAGTCAGCAGCTACTGCCCAGCCAAGAAATGGAGGTGGCTTCTTTAGCTAGGCAGACAAATAGTGATGTGGACAGTGTCGTGGGTGCTGCGAGCGTTCCAGCTCCTGCGCCAGACACTGTTGACGAATCCACGAACATCAGTGACGTACAGCCACAACCCGGTGATGATGATGATGATGACGATGAAGCCGATCGCACTTGGGAGCCGGGTGATGAAGGGGCTTCATCGTCATCATCAGGAGAAGAGGGGTGCAGGTTGCCCCGGAGTCAGCAGCTGAGGCAGCAAGGTGGTAGCAGTCAGCATGGGGGCACAATTCCAAAGGCTGGAGCCGGCCGGGGCCGGGGCTGGGGTAGAGCACCTGCTGTGCGGCAGTCTACCTTATCGGGAGGTAGTGGAGCAGGGGTTCCTGGAGTTGGCAACAGCAGCAGTGAATCAGTGAGGCCAGGGGGTGGGAAAAGTAGCTACTCGGCAGTGTGGCAGTTTTTCCTGAGGCATCCGCAGGAGGGTAACATGGCCACATGCAAGATATGTAGGCAAAAGGTGAAGCGTGGCCAGGGTCCAAATGTTGGCACCACGGCCCTGCGTCAACATATGATGCGTCACCATAAAACGACCTGGGAGAACCGAGGCTCCCAAGGGGTGGTCCAGTCTGCTTCCTCACCAAGTGAGCTCCCAATTTCTGCCAGCCAAGGCTCCAGCACCTCAGCCGAAGGCAGCTGTGCGTCATACCCATCCTCTGTCGCTCCTGCTCCTCCTCCTCCAAGTCATGCATCCCGCCAGCAATCCATCAGCGAAGCCATGTCCAAGAGACAGCAGTATGCGCCCACTCATCCTACGGCGCAGAAGCTGAATGTGCTCCTGTCCAAGTTGCTGGTGCTGCAGTCGCTCCCTTTTCAGGTGGTGGAATCTGCACCTTTCAGAGAACTGATGGCTTGTGCCGAGCCGAGGTGGAGAGTCCCAAGCCGTCATTTCTTTGCCAAGAAGGCAGTACCAGCGCTGCACACTTTTGTTGAACAGAAGGTGGGCCAGTCCTTGAGCCTGTCGGTGTGTAGCAAAATACATGGCAGCGCCGACATCTGGAGCTGTAACTACGGTCAGGGGCAGTACATGTCGTTTACGGCCCACTGGGTGAATGTGGTCCCTTTGCAGCAGCAACTTGGACAGGTCACGCCGCTTCGGCCTCCGCGCTCTCTGCCCATTGGGCCTGTGACACCGTGCGACTCGGCCTCCTCATCCTCCGCCATCTCCTCACCCTCCACTGTAGGCTCAAGTCTCAGTGCCCCTCCAGTCTACCATGTGTGCAGGGCACGGAGGTGTCACGCAGTGCTTCACATGGTTTGTCTTGGCGAACGGAGTCACACAGGGGAGGAACTGCTTAAATGTATTCATCAGGAAATCCAAACATGGCTTACTCCGAGAAAACTTAAAATGGGAATCATGGTTACCGACAATGGGAAGAACATTTTGTCTGCGCTGCGCCAAGGAAGCCTGACCCATGCCCCCTGCATGGCTCACGTCTTCAATCTGGTTGTCAAGCGGTTTCTGAAGTGTTCCCCCCATCTGCAGGACATCCTAACAACTTCACGGAAACTTTGCATGCACTTCAGCCACTCCTACACTGCCAAACACACCCTTCTTGAGCTACAGCGTCAGAATGGTATCCCCCAACATAGTCTGATTTGCGATGTTTCCACCCGTTGGAATTCCACCCTTCACATGTTGGACCGATTATATGAACAGAGAAAAGCCATCACGGATTTCCTGATGATCCAAGCAGATAGGGGGACTCCCCTGTGTAACTTCAATGTCAACCAGTGGCAGCTCATACGTGACACCTGCCGTTTGCTCAGGCCCTTTGAGGAAGCCACTTTATTTGTCAGTCGGCAGGATTACGGGATGAACGACGTGATTCCACTGCTTCATGTACTACAGCACATGTTGGAAACCATGGCTGGTCAGGGCACTGGAGACATGGCGTTTACATCTTACGGCCACATGAACCCCCTTGGAGCTGAACTGGAGGAGGAGGAGGAGGAAGAGGAGGAGGAGGAGTTGCCCAGCGAAACACAGTTTAGGCTTGGCGAAATGGCTGGTTTATCTAGTCAGCGGACAGGAGAGGAGGAGCAGGAGCAGCCAGAGGAGCTAGAGGTTTTTGAGGAAGGAGAGACAGAGGACCCGGGCACACCGTGGCAGTATGCAGTGGAGATGGAGACAGGTAGTCCATCCGAGTCACTTGCGCAAATGGCACGAAGCATGCTCACGTGCTTGCGTAGTGACCCCAGAATTGTTTCCATCTGTCGGCGGGATGACTTCTGGCTGTCCACCTTATTGGACCCTCGCTTCCGGCACAAAATGGGGGCATTTTTTAAACCCACCGAGAGGGAGGACAAACTCAACTACTACAAAGACATTCTACGTAGGCAGTTGGCCGATGCCTATCTGCGCCATGGTCCATACTCTCGCAGGTCTGACTCGAGGGGACCTCTGCGCTCACCTTCCACTGCCATGGCCGCTGGGGGGGTTGGCAGCAGCAGCAGCAGAAGCTCCATCAGCAGCAGCAGCCTCAGTCTTCAGTCGCTAATGAGTAGCTTTCTACACCCGCATAGTGAGGCTACTCATGAGCAGCAGGAAGACCTGGAGCAGGACCTCAACCAGCAGGTCATGTCATACTTTGACATGACCATGCCAACACACCTTGAGGATCCGCTGGACTTCTGGGCAGCCAAACTTGATTTGTGGCCGCAACTAGCAGAGTTTGCCCTGGAAAAGCTGTCCTGCCCGGCAAGTAGCGTGCCATCTGAGCGGGTGTTTAGTGCGGCGGGGGCCATAGTTACGGCGAGGAGAACTCGTCTGTCAACTAAAAATGTGGAGAGACTCACCTTTGTCAAAATGAATCAGGGATGGATCAGCCAGGATTTCCACCCACCAATGCCTGATGCATGCGACTAGATTCAGCATGGTGCCACGTTTTACACTTTCCAAATGGTGCAAAACATATTTATGTCTTTAGGCCATTTTTTGGGCTCCTGCTGCTGCTACTGTCAACTCCTGCCAACTCCAGGGTGTGATTCATCCAATTTTTGGGCTCCTGAAGCCAACTCCAGTGTATATTTGGGCTCCTGCTGCTGCTACTGTCAACTCCTGCCAACTCCAGGCTGTGATTCATCCAATTTTTGGGCTCCTGAAGCCAACTCCAGTGTATATTTGGGCTCCTGCTGCTGCTACTGTCAACTCCTGCCAACTCCAGGGTGTGATTCATCCAATTTTTGGGCTCCTGAAGCCAACTCCAGTGTATATTTGGGCTCCTGCTGCTGCTACTGTCAACTCCTGCCAACTCCAGGCTGTGATTCATCCAATTTTTGGGCTCCTGAAGCCAACTCCAGTGTATATTTGGGCTCCTGCTGCTGCTACTGTCAACTCCTGCCAACTCCAGGGTGTGATTCATCCAATTTTTGGGCTCCTGAAGCCAACTCCAGTGTATATTTGGGCTCCTGCTGCTGCTGCTGCCAACTTCTGCCAACTCCAGGGTGTGATTCATCCAATTTTTGGGCTCCTGAAGCCAACTCCAGTGTATATTTGGGCTCCTGCTGCTGCTGCTGCCAACTTCTGCCAACTCCAGGGTGTGATTCATCCAATTTTTGGGCTCCTGAAGCCAACTCCAGTGTATATTTGGGCTCCTGCTGCTGCTACTGTCAACTCCTGCCAACTCCAGGGTGTGATTCATCCAATTTTTGGGCTCCTGAAGCCAACTCCAGTGTATATTTGGGCTCCTGCTGCTGCTGCTGTCAACTCCTGCCAACTCCAGGGTGTGATTCATCCAATTTTTGGGCTCCTGAAGCCAACTCCAGTGTATATTTGGGCTCCTGCTGCTGCTGCTGTCAACTCCTGCCAACTCCAGGGTGTGATTCATCCAATTTTTGGGCTCCTGAAGCCAACTCCAGTGTATATTTGGGCTCCTGCTGCTGCTGCTGCCAACTTCTGCCAACTCCAGGGTGTGATTCATCCAATTTTTGGGCTCCTGAAGCCAACTCCAGTGTATATTTGGGCTCCTGCTGCTGCTGCTGCCAACTCCTGCCAACTCCAGGGTGTGATTCATCCAATTTTTGGGCTCCTGAGGCCAACTCCAGTGTATATTTGGGCTCCTGCTGCTGCTACTGTCAACTCCTGCCAACTCCAGGCTGTGATTCATCCAATTTTTGGGCTCCTGAAGCCAACTCCAGTGTATATTTGGGCTCCTGCTGCTGCTACTGTCAACTCCTGCCAACTCCAGGGTGTGATTCATCCAATTTTTGGGCTCCTGAAGCCAACTCCAGTGTATATTTGGGCTCCTGCTGCTGCTGCTGCCAACTTCTGCCAACTCCAGGGTGTGATTCATCCAATTTTTGGGCTCCTGAAGCCAACTCCAGTGTATATTTGGGCTCCTGCTGCTGCTGCTGTCAACTCCTGCCAACTCCAGGGTGTGATTCATCCAATTTTTGGGCTCCTGAAGCCAACTCCAGTGTATATTTGGGCTCCTGCTGCTGCTGCTGCCAACTTCTGCCAACTCCAGGGTGTGATTCATCCAATTTTTGGGCTCCTGAAGCCAACTCCAGTGTATATTTGGGCTCCTGCTGCTGCTGCTGCCAACTTCTGCCAACTCCAGGGTGTGATTCATCCAATTTTTGGGCTCCTGAAGCCAACTCCAGTGTATATTTGGGCTCCTGCTGCTGCTGCTGCCAACTCCTGCCAACTCCAGGGTGTGATTCATCCAATTTTTGGGCTCCTGAGGCCAACTCCAGTGTAATTTGGGCTCCTGCTGCTGCTGCTGCCAACTTCTGCCAACTCCAGGGTGTGATTCATCCAATTTTTGGGCTCCTGAAGCCAACTCCAGTGTATATTTGGGCTCCTGCTGCTGCTACTGTCAACTCCTGCCAACTCCAGGGTGTGATTCATCCAATTTTTGGGCTTCTGAGGCCAACTCCAGTGTATATTTGGGCTCCTGCTGCTGCTACTGTCAACTCCTGCCAACTCCAGGCTGTGATTCATCCAATTTTTGGGCTCCTGAAGCCAACTCCAGTGTATATTTGGGCTCCTGCTGCTGCTACTGTCAACTCCTGCCAACTCCAGGGTGTGATTCATCCAATTTTTGGGCTCCTGAAGCCAACTCCAGTGTATATTTGGGCTCCTGCTGCTGCTACTGTCAACTCCTGCCAACTCCAGGGTGTGATTCATCCAATTTTTGGGCTCCTGAAGCCAACTCCAGTGTATATTTGGGCTCCTGCTGCTGCTGCTGCCAACTTCTGCCAACTCCAGGGTGTGATTCATCCAATTTTTGGGCTCCTGAAGCCAACTCCAGTGTATATTTGGGCTCCTGCTGCTGCTGCTGCCAACTTCTGCCAACTCCAGGGTGTGATTCATCCAATTTTTGGGCTCCTGAAGCCAACTCCAGTGTATATTTGGGCTCCTGCTGCTGCTACTGTCAACTCCTGCCAACTCCAGGGTGTGATTCATCCAATTTTTGGGCTCCTGAAGCCAACTCCAGTGTATATTTGGGCTCCTGCTGCTGCTGCTGTCAACTCCTGCCAACTCCAGGGTGTGATTCATCCAATTTTTGGGCTCCTGAAGCCAACTCCAGTGTATATTTGGGCTCCTGCTGCTGCTGCTGTCAACTCCTGCCAACTCCAGGGTGTGATTCATCCAATTTTTGGGCTCCTGAAGCCAACTCCAGTGTATATTTGGGCTCCTGCTGCTGCTGCTGCCAACTTCTGCCAACTCCAGGGTGTGATTCATCCAATTTTTGGGCTCCTGAAGCCAACTCCAGTGTATATTTGGGCTCCTGCTGCTGCTGCTGCCAACTTCTGCCAACTCCAGGGTGTGATTCATCCAATTTTTGGGCTCCTGAAGCCAACTCCAGTGTATATTTGGGCTCCTGCTGCTGCTGCTGCCAACTCCTGCCAACTCCAGGGTGTGATTCATCCAATTTTTGGGCTCCTGAGGCCAACTCCAGTGTATATTTGGGCTCCTGCTGCTGCTACTGTCAACTCCTGCCAACTCCAGGCTGTGATTCATCCAATTTTTGGGCTCCTGAAGCCAACTCCAGTGTATATTTGGGCTCCTGCTGCTGCTACTGTCAACTCCTGCCAACTCCAGGGTGTGATTCATCCAATTTTTGGGCTCCTGAAGCCAACTCCAGTGTATATTTGGGCTCCTGCTGCTGCTGCTGCCAACTTCTGCCAACTCCAGGGTGTGATTCATCCAATTTTTGGGCTCCTGAAGCCAACTCCAGTGTATATTTGGGCTCCTGCTGCTGCTGCTGCCAACTTCTGCCAACTCCAGGCTGTGATTCATCCAATTTTTGGGCTCCTGAAGCCAACTCCAGTGTATATTTGGGCTCCTGCTGCTGCTGCTGTCAACTCCTGCCAACTCCAGGGTGTGATTCATCCAATTTTTGGGCTCCTGAAGCCAACTCCAGTGTATATTTGGGCTCCTGCTGCTGCTGCTGCCAACTCCTGCCAACTCCAGGGTGTGATTCATCCAATTTTTGGGCTCCTGAGGCCAACTCCAGTGTATATTTGGGCTCCTGCTGCTGCTGCTGTCAACTCCTGCCAACTCCAGGGTGTGATTCATCCAATTTTTGGGCTCCTGAAGCCAACTCCAGTGTATATTTGGGCTCCTGCTGCTGCTGCTGCCAACTTCTGCCAACTCCAGGGTGTGATTCATCCAATTTTTGGGCTCCTGAGGCCAACTCCAGTGTATATTTGGGCTCCTTCTGCCCCTCATAGTGATGCCACTTCAACTCTCTGCAATTGTGCCGCTCTGCGATTCTATTAGCGATGCCTCTGATCTGCATGTGATATTTCTTAAAAGTATTATTTAACTAACCCAGCACGCATCCTGTGCGTGTTACAGCAAGGCTGAATGGTTTACAACCCTATTGAGGCTGTAGGAGGCTCAGAAATAGCCGTTTTTAATAGCGATTCGTCGCGAATTTATTCGGGTCGAAACGATTTTTGTCGGAAAATTCGGCGAATCAGTCGAATCGAATTTTTCAAAAGTTCGCTCATCTCTAATCGGCATTATCAATTCATGGCACTTCCGTTTGGCCTTACCTCAGCTCCAAGAGTGTTCACCAAGGTGCTGGCAGGGGTCATGGCCATTTTCAGAGCTCGGGGCATTCGTGTCGTACCTTATTTGGACGACCTTCTTATCATGGCTCCGTCACTCGATCAATCGGAGAAAGACACCAGGGTGGTGCTCTCCACGCTGGAAAGTTTCGGTTGGGTGATCAATCTCTCCAAGTCCTCCCTCGCTCCGGCCAGGGTGGTGTCCTCTCTGGGGATGCAGTTAGACTCTCATCAACACAGAGTGTTTCTCCCTCAGTCCAAAATTCTTCTGATTCAGGAGTTGGCTCGGGTCCTACTCTCCAATCCTCGGCCGTCCATCCGTCTGGGGATGAGGCTGGTAGGGTTGATGGTTGCCTCCTTCGAGGCAGTTCCTTTTGCTCAATTCCACACGAGGACGCTTCAGCTTTATCTGTTGGCGTCTTGGGACCGGCAGCCTCGGTCGCTGGATCAGCCCTTCCAGTTGTCCTCCCGGGTCCGGCAGTCCCTCCAGTGGTGGTTGGTCTCGACCAATCTCGTGAAGGGCAGGTCTTTCCTGGCCCCCCTTTGGGAAATTGTCACCACGGACGCCAGTCTGTCGGGATGGGGCGGATTCTGGAAGGAGCTGCAGTTCCAGGGGCAGTGGGGACCTCAAGAGGCCCACTTACCCACCAATATTCTGGAACTGAGAGCCATCCGTCGGGTGCTTGCTCTCCTGACTCAGCACGTTCTGGGCCTTCCGGTCCAGGTGCGTTCAGACAATCGAACAGCGGTTGCTTACATCAATCATCAGGGAGGGACTCGCAGCCTGAGTGCTCTCAGAGAGGTGTCCCTGATCCTGACCTGGGCAGAGGCCCATGTTCCTTGTCTCTCGGCGGTATACATCCCAGGAGTGGAGAACCTGGAAGCGGACCGCTTGAGCAGGGGCTCTCCCCGTCGGGGAGAATGGGCCCTCCATCCTCGGGTATTTCGCTCACTGTGTCGCCAATGGGGGACTCCAGAGGTGGACCTGTTTGCCTCTCGTCACAATCACAGGCTCCCGAACTTCGTGTCGCTCTCCCAGGATCCTCTGGCTCTGGCAGTGGACGCCATGTCCCTGAGCTGGGGGGATCTGGGGTTTCTGTACCTGTTTCCTCCGATACCCATGCTAGGCAGAGTGCTTCGGAAGTTGGCTCTGGAAGGGGTGTCCGCCGTCCTCGTGGCCCCAAGGTGGCCGAGGCGAGTGTGGTTCGCAGACATCGTTCGGCTGGCAGTGGACCAGGTCGTTCTGCCTCTTCGGCCCGATCTGCTCACTCAGGGTCGATTGTGTTACCCCAATTTACCAGCGCTAGCTTTGACGGCCTGGCTGCTGAGACCTCCATCCTAAAGGAGGAGGGTCTTTCTGATTCTGTCGTTAAGACTCTGATCAGTGCCCGGAAGAGGTCTTCTTCTATCATCTACTATAGGACCTGGAAAGCCTATATCGCTTGGTGCGAGATGAGATCTTTTCCTTGTAGGGTCTTTTCGGTCTCCAGGGTTCTGGAGTTTTTACAATCTGGGCTGGACTCTGGTCTTCAGCTAAGTACGTTGAAAGGGCAAGTTTCTGCCTTATCTATCTTTTTTCAGAAGCGGGTTGCGCTTAAGCCTTTAGTTAAAACTTTTTTCCAGGGGGTTACGCATGTGCGGCCTCCCAGGAAACCATTACTCCCGGTTTGGGATTTGAATTTGGTTCTTTCTGCTCTTCAGGCTCCTCCTTTTGAGCCTTTGCAAGAGATTGCTTTATCTACCCTGACTCAGAAGATGGTCTTCTTGGTAGCGATCACTTCGATCCGGCGTGTCTCGGAATTGGCGGCCTTGTCTATTCAGGCGCCCTACTTCGAGAGGCATCGGGATAAGGTGGTCTTTCGGTTCAAGCCAGACTTTCTTCCTAAGGTTGTTTCTGCTTTTCATTTGAACCAAGATATTGTTCTTCCCTCCTTGTGTCCTAATCCTAAGAATGACAAAGAGAGGGTTTTGCATTGTTTGGATGTAGTACGCTGTGTTAAGTGCTACTTGGTTATCACGTCTCCTTTCCGTAGGACGGATTCCTTTTTTGTTGTGCCCCATGGGCCTAAGAAGGGTTTGGCACCAGCCAAATCTGCCATTAGCAAGTGGATACGTCAGGCCGTTGCTGCGGCCTATTCTGCTAAGGGAAGAGTTCCCCCTTTTCGTATTACTGCTCATTCCACTCGCGCTGTTGGGGCGTCTTGGGCTTTTCAGCACCAAGCTTCTGTTGAACAGGTTTGTAAGGCCGCCACCTGGTCTTCTGTTCACACTTTTTCTAAGTTTTACAAAGTTGATGTGCGGGCCTCAGCGGATGCTGGTTTTGGCCGCAGAGTTCTGCAGACTGCAGTCATTTAAGTTATGCTTCACCTGGCCTTGAGATGCCCTTCCCTTGTGGACACTGCTTTTGGATGTCCCATGAAGTAATGAATATTTAAGAAGTGAAGCGGGGTGTGTGGCACACCAAGAATAATACCATTTTGTGAGTACTCACCTGAAAAATGGATATTGTTGGTGTGCCACACACCCCGCTTCACACCCGCCCTTTTCGGTATTACCGAAGCCTTTATATGGTGAAGCCTTTTTATATCAAATTTGATTTTTGAGGTTACTGGTGGAATACTGGTACCTTGTATTACTGCTTTTTGATTATACTGGTGATTGAAGGGAGGTACCAGGTATATATAGGCCGGAAGGGGGCTCGTTACAAGACTTCCTCTCTGCACTACGTCACCTGCGGTGGATTAACCCATGAAGTAATGAATATTTAAGAAGTGAAGCGGGGTGTGTGGCACACCAACAATATCCATTTTTCAGGTGAGTACTCACAAAATGGTATTTTTTTGCCCCTGCAATGCTAAAGCCACCCCCCTTATGGCTGTGGAACAAAACCCACTCCTGCCACAGTATCTGCACCTACAATGCTAAAACTTTTCTTTAGGAATGGCCATTTTACCTCTGCTCATGATCTGCCCCTATTGTGACACATAAAAGAAACATCACACCACAACAGGGTTGCTTGAAAAGGTTTATTAAGGGGGATAGGATGGGTTAGGTAGGGGCCCCAAGCCCTAGGGGGTTCTGATGTGAGGGTGTCTCAGGGATGCACCTGTTGAGGATGATTAGTGGTCATTCACCACACTGGAGTAGGGATGTAGAAACAGAACAGGGGAGGACATGTTAGGATTTATACCGAACTTTGTGAGTAGAAAAGCCGGTTGATTGTCTGCTCAGCCCAACAACCATCTTCTCCTAAAGGATACAGCAGCCGAATCTGCATCGTTGGGTACAGGTACGTTTGACAACAGTGCTTCCCGCTGTACACTCTGCTCCCACCCACCCACCGACCATATCTGCTATCATAATTTTTTTTTTTTACTTCCCTGATCTTGCCTCCAGTGCAGAATCACCCTCCAATGTTTGGCTCCCCATTGATTGATTAATTAATCAAAGTTCAGACAAACTTGTCGGACCCCAACTTTGATGGGTTCGCTAATCCCTAGTTAGGGTGGCTATGAGCCTGGAAGGTGAGCATTGGCCTTATTCCTACAGTCCAAAAGGGGACTTTTGCAGGGATTGAGGAGAGATTATTTAGTCATGCGAGTCCCGGGAGAAGTGAGGCTCGCATGGGCAGGTGGGCCTGCGACATATTGTCCAATTTTTCAGGGTGGAAAAGAGGGACTTCCTACTTCTATATCCTCCCTTATACCCTAAAAGACTGTAAGCTCTTCTCCTCCTGTATCCTCCCTTATACCCTAAAAGACTGTAAGCTCTTCTTCTCCTGTATCCTCCCTTATACCCTAATAGAGTGTAAGCTCTTCTCCTCCTGTATCCTCCTTTATACCCTAATAGAGTGTAAGCTCTTCTCCTCCTGTATCCTCCCTTATACCCTAAAAGACTGTAAGCTCTTCTCCTCCTGTATCCTCCCTTATACCCTAATAGAGTGTAAGCTCTTCTCCTCCTGTATCCTCCCTTATACCCTAATAGAGTGTAAGCTCTTCTCCTCCTGTATCCTCCTTTATACCCTAATAGAGTGTAAGCTCTTCTCCTTCTGTATCCTCCCTTATACCCTAAAAGACTGTAAGCTCTTCTCCTCCTGTATCCTCCCTTATACCCTAAAAGACTGTAAGCTCTTCTCCTCCTGTATCCTCCCTTATACCCTAATAGAGTGTAAGCTCTTCTCCTCCTGTATCCTTCCTTATACCCTAATAGAGTGTAAGCTCTTCTCCTTCTGTATCCTCCCTTATATACTAATAGACTGTAAGCTCTTCTCCTTCTGTACCCTCCCTTATATCCTAATAGATTGTAAGCTCTTCTCCTCCTGTATCCTCCCTTATACCCTAATAGAGTGTAAGCTCTTCTCCTCCTGTATCCTTCCTTATACCCTAATAGAGTGTAAGCTCTTCTCCTTCTGTATCCTCCCTTATATACTAATAGACTGTAAGCTCTTCTCCTTCTGTACCCTCCCTTATATCCTAATAGATTGTAAGCTCTTTTCCTTCTGTATCATCCCTTATACCCTAATAGAGTGTAAGCTCTTCTCCTTCTGTATCATCCCTTATACCCTAATAGACTGTAAGCTCTTCCTCTTCTGTATCCTCCCTTATACTCTAATAGATTGTAAGATCTTCCTCTTCTGTATCCACCCTAATAGATACAATAAATAGATAAATAATTAAATAAAATAATAACTAAACAAAAAGAAACATGCCCAGCAATTTGGCATTACAATAACAATTCTATATACAATCCTATATACACACAACCTAACACTACACTATACACAATTAAGCAGGAAGATTAAGAGACCCTGTCACCTGTGTACGCAGCCGTTCTTCAAAAATCTGTCATTGTTATCATAAATTTACAGGTGATAAGAGATAGGAAAGCCCACCCAGAGGGGAGTCATGAGGACTAAGGAGGTGTTCCATCACGCCTTCATCCAGGCCCCCCGTTCCCACCTGTGCCTCTCAAGCACCCGGATCTTGCCCACCTCATGCAGGATGTCATGCACCACCACCGGGACAGGGAGGACTTTCTTCCTAATGCAGAGCTGACACCGTGCATTCCACGTGAAATAGCGAATCACTAGACTAACTATATATAAAGTTTCCAAACAAAAATCCCCTCTGTCCTTGAATGCCCCATACACCCACTCAGCATAGGAAAGCTGGGAGAAGAAGGGGGCACCAAGGGCCAACCCCACCTGTTTACACACATCTACATTAAAGGGACACCGGAGCAGGAAGTGGTCCATAGTCTCCACCTCACCCTACTCTCCTCCCAGAGACAAATTATCTCTGCCAGGCTGCGGCTAAGTTAGAGTTTTCTGGGCTAAGGTAGAGTTTTCCTTGGAAGGAGAGCCAGGCTATATCCCAGAATTTCAATGGAATTCTTGAGGAATTAAGGAACCTCAAACCCTCCCTCATGATGGAGCCTGGGCAATCCCAGAGGGACAATCATGAAAAGCCAGACCCAGGACCCAACTCACCAGGAGCTTCCTTGGAGTAAATCTCATGTCCTCTGCCATCAATAGGCATTGTCAAAGTATTTTCAAGCACGGGGCAACATAGGCCAGACACTAACCCTGAGGAACTCAAGGGCTTTTCACCCGGCCACCGTTCTCCCAGTCTCGCAGGAAGGGCTTAAACCTGGACTGGAAAATACCCACCCAGCCAGACGAGCTCTCTGCCAACATGCTACCAAAGTTATGTTTCATAAACAAGAGAGAGAAAAACACAACTGGGTTTACCATCCCTAAGCCACCCTCCTGCCTGGACAGGTAGGTGACATTTGTTTTTACCAGGTTCATGCGGTTTCCCCATAACACCTGGAAATACAAGCTGTAGACCCTGATGTAGAGAGACCCTGACAAAACACAGATGAAGCTGATGTATCTCTTCCTCCTTCTGTATTCTCCCTTAAGCCACTAATAGAGTGTGAGCTCTTTTAACTTTTATACTGTGCATTTTACACATATTTTGCATAGTGATTACTCTATGAGGGACACAACAGCTTTAACAATATTTTCCAAAACTGCAAAATATAGGTCTGGAGTTGGGCTTTAACCATTTCCTGAAGAACTATTACAGCAATGAATGTGAGTGAAACACCCAGCAGAGCCGGAATCATTCTGCTAAACTGCACACTGGGGAAACAAGGAATAAATCTTAGCAGTGACATATTCTGGGTGTAGAATCAGACTTGTTGCAGCCTTCTCCTGATTAATTCCCATCTCACGTGAGAAAAGTGACACCGGCAGCACCGGGGGTGACATTTCTTATTCCGCTATTTGCATTTCATCCCTTTGAATTAATTACTGGATCATCACCTGTCACAGCAGGACACCTGAACCGCCTCCTCCGCGCCACATGATGAGTAGACTTACAAAGTGGCATCAAGTATATACTGACTTCAGAGAGGCTCTCCAACCGGGAAATGAATATCCATCAGGAGTGAAAAATCAATATAAGCCGACGGATGGAACGCTGCGTCCCCGACCATGTCTTCCCACTCCGCAGATAATTCAGTGCTAGATTATGCTTGCTGAAAATAATTAATATGTAAATACTCTGGCCGAAATCAGAGGTGACGAGGGGACTTTGTAGGTTTGAAGTTGTGGAACGCTTCTGTCGCTGCTCATTACCTGTGCCAGCAAGGCGCAAAACTCTATTATAGTACTTAACACTATATTCCTTCCACTGGGTGCAGAAATAGTCCTCTCTGCCTATAGCTATTTATGAATGTTGGAGATACTGTGTAACAGCTCACAGCATAGCTTAGAATGTGATTGGCATCTATATTGCCAGGGTAATGTAGTTTACAGTTATGATAGTAGATGGCGCTATTACATATATATACAGTATGTGTCCTCTCTGTTGTCCATTCTCTACTGCATTTTGTGTTTTCCTGTGCATTGAGGTGCTAAGGTGACCCTCTCTTACTGCACTTTTGTTCCATTAAGGCCAGTGCCTGTTACACCACAAACGTCTATCTGGATTTGACTCCATTGCACCCAACACTCACACTCTGCAACAATGAAGAGGTACCTGGACAGGGGGTGACTACTTAGTGCTGGATATCTTTGCTTTGCTAAGACCTGTGACACTATACAGGGTGGTCATCTAATTTCTAATGCTTCAACTGATCTTTAATTGGCATATCAATGCATGGTATTCCTATTTACACATAAATGAGCACTATTGCAAAATTGTATAATATTAAAAATCCATATAAACACTTCGGCTGATGAAAGGAGGAGTCACTTACAGTATCCACCAGAACTAAATAAAACTCCCACCAAGCTTGTGGTTTATTCTCATGATAGGAATAAAATACAAGGGTGACAGGTTTAGTCACCCCTGATTTCCTCCATCAAAATAAAAAAAAGCAAGCCTGGAAGGATATTTCTTGATGCTGGGTGTGATCCCTCCTCCCATAATCCAGCATATTTATATGGATTTCGTATTATCGGTCCATTTTTCACGATAGTGCTCCTTTGAATGAGGCTCTCCAGGTACTCACGCATTCTGGGATCCTCCTTTGGCTGCCAAGGAGCAGCCTATCAGGCATACACAGCCAGCGGCTGTACAGTAATGTGACCGGCACCACTAACATTGGTCCTGACTAGAGATGAGCGGACTTCTTGAAAGTTCGATTCGGGCGATTCGCCGAATTTCCCCAAGAAATTCAGGGTTCGCCCGAATCGAACTTTCACGAATCGCTCATCTGAAAAATAAAATGGCGGCATGGTGGGAGCGGGCAGGCCGGCTACGCCTGTCAGCGGGCGGCCGCCGGCGGCCCACTGACAGCGCAGCCAGCCTGCCCGCTCCCACCATGCCGCCATTTTTGTTTTTAAGCAAACACTTACCTGCATGGTCGGAGCGTGCAGGCCGGCGCCGCTCTCAGCTGTCATCAGAGGACGCGTAATCAGAGGGCGCGTCATCAGAGGGTGCCTAAGAGCGGCGCCCGCTGACAGCGTAGCCAGCCTGCCCACTCCCACCATGCCGGCAATTATTTTTTATTTATTTCAGGGAAAATTCGATCGACACGAACCAAAAAAAATTCTGGTTCGTGCCGAATTGAATTTTCCCTGAAATTCGGAGCGAATTCCGGTTCGTTCATCCCTAGTCCTGACCCATCTGTGGGACTTGATCTATTGTTTGGGATATTCACCCCCCTACATAGCCATGGAACCAAGTGTGAATACCCTGCTCGCCAACCCCTAAAAATTTATCATCTTTTTTAGGCTTCCTGCTGAGAGGAGAGGATGCTGGCTTCATACAGTAAATAAATAGGGCTGCTGCCATGTAGACACCCAGAACGAAACCATGATATGTGGATTATTAGCATTCAGTCCCAAAATGTTTTATTTATGCAAATGACACCCAGCTAGCTTAATGTAGCTGTAACCCTCTAAAGGTCATAACTTAGCTTAGTGCCATTTAAAATCTGCCCAACAATCATTTCAACAAATTCTGATCAATAATTGCCAAATGTAATTATTTTTTTCTTTGAACATTTACTGACGATTTTTTATATTGTATCACATTTATAATTTTTTTCTTTGTTATAGGAACCTGACGTATTTCCTCATTCCGAAGTTCTAATGCAGCAATTTCACGCAGCCATTTGCCTTACTAATCAAGCGTAGAGGAGTTCATGTCTTTTCTCGGCCTGTCGAATCCTAATTCCTCTCTACAACTGAAGCAGATTGAGTCACGTTTTCGGTCTCATCAGCATAGAAATGTCTTGACTTTCCGGCCTGTGATGATGGCTCTGACCCCTTCTCACACAAGGTCGGCCGCTATGAATATTGCATTAACCTGAGGGCAGGTGACATTCAGCGGCTTCATGGCATTTCACTTCCTATTTCTTGATGAATGCAGGTCATTTAGAGCGGCTTCCTGCTCTTACTTTCACCTCGCTGTCATGATTGGGCTTGGCTGAAGTCATCATTCAATTTTCCAAGGAAGTGATGAAGCTGTGGGGGTTATTCATAAAGGGATAGCGCCAGGCAGTGCCTCCTAGGGGCAGGCAGCATCTGGTGAACGCCCGGCGCTGGAAGCAAAACCACATTTATGAAAGCGAATCTGGTGAGCAACTCTAATAGCGCCATGTAGCGTCACATGTATTATTACAGGTGGCTCAGTGTATAGCGCCGGCACTCTAGCTTCCAGAGCACCAGGTATTACCTGTCGCTCTCCCATACATTTCAATGGATGTTCCTTTTCTTCTGTTTAAACAGGGTTTTTTTTTTCTCTAAAATAATTGTGCCACCTCTCCTGGCCTAGAAAAAATCATTTTTGAAAACTTTTTTTTCAGTTTTTTTTTATGCAGAATTGTCATTACAGGTCTGGCACTAAAGTATTAATGTCACAGTGTTACAACAATGTCATTCCATGTGTTTTTGATTTGTTACTTTACAGACTTTAATCACACAGCGTCTGGCGTTCTATGCTACAGCGCCCAGATCCAGAGCACCGATGCTTTGTGTGTGTCCTTTTTTGATAAGTATAGTGTGAGTCGCTGAGAGTCGGTCGCACTGAGATGACGCTACCTCTCGCTCGCTGCAGCGCTGTACTGGTGTTACAGCGCCCAACATACATCACATTTATCAATGCCAGCCAGGTTACTTCAGTGACTGAGACGCTCTTTTACAGCGCCCGATACATGTTTAAAGCGTCCACCAGTGGTCGCTCTATGCGCCGCTATACAGACGCTGATCTGCCGATACCTGGCGTTAGTAATGAATCAGCCTCCATGTCCGAAGCACAAGACCAGATTGCTTGCACTATGATCTGTGGTCATGAAGATTTCTGAGCATCTTGTGCTTGTGTCATAGTTAGTGGTCAGAGTGGAAGGGTATTGGCTACTAAAATGGGGTGAGACTCCTCCACAAGACACAGACTCAGGACTAGAGGACAAAGGTACACGACAAAGGTTTAGATAAGCATCAGCCATAACTCTTATATCCACAGGCTTTCTTGAATCAGACACAGAAGTAGGGTACCAGGGATGAGGGGGACACTTAAACGAGACCTATGTCTATGGTTTTACACCTCACTTCCTCCCAGGACAGAGACCGGTCCGGACAAGACAGTCTACATGAAGGGGTGGGGCTTAGTAAAGCAATAGAGGTACTTTCCGGTGTAGAAACTTCCAGAACAATCATGGGATCCAGTTCGTGAGTTCAGGTTAATTCAGTCAATGTTTCCACCAAGCACAGGAACGTAGCCTTTCCCATGGAACACTTCCCAGGAACATTCATATACACTTCAGGGCTTGTGGAGAATGACGCCAGTCAGAAGAGAGACAAATGGCTGCACGTGACGGGACCAGAGACCAACTGGCTGCTCAACCGGGTTACACTGGGCAGACTCATTCTCGTCTTTCCTCCAGCTCTTATTCTCAGCCAGAGTTCTGGGATTGGCTCTCACTCGATCCTTGGATGGCTCTTCACAGAATTGGGCAGGCTCACCCGTCTTCGGCCAGTGCTACACCACATGCTGGGTTTTATTCCCGCCTTTCTACTGCGGGTTCCCTTTTATACTAGGGACGGTATCCTCATATACCCACCTAGGCTTCACCGACTCCATAAAAGAGCCTAACTCCACTCCACTGTAATGATGGCTTCCCAGGGCAGCTCTACTATTGACCCTATGGTGGATGACTCCCACCCAGGACCCATCCCTTATCCCACCAGCTCCTTAATGGACTGGGACAGGGGTTTTGATGAGCTGGGGGTTTGAACCCATTCCCGAAGATGAGCGGGGACCTTACCCAGGACCTCACCTCCGAGGTGTCCATCACTGTGACCAGCCCATGGGGTGAATGTGCCATGGTATTCCCTCCAGAAAGGCACTCCTGGAGGGGAGACAGCAACCTAACCTGAGGATGTAAAGGCCCCGTTACCCCTGATCAATGCCAGCACAGCAGATCTCCTCACCGAGAGGAAGAGGGCCTCCCTAACGTGCCTGTTAACTTAAAGAAGAGAAATCCAAACTCCAGTCTCTTGGACTGCTCTAGATTAACCTGTACTTTACCTTTTGTTTTTCAGGAGAGGAACTGTTATTCCTAGGTTGCCAAGGAGACCCTGGACCACCCTTGGGGACCTCCAACTGGTTCGGTTCGAAGAGGAGAAAGGAACCTATTCACAACCTGGGCACTGTTACCACTGCGATACCAATCCACTAAGAACAATACCTGGTGAGTAACTCGCACTCACACCTATACTCACAATATAACAATATACTATACCTACAGATGCAGCTTTCTTTAAAACTGCACTTGCACTGGAGCATCGTGATATCTTGAAATCTTAAATGCTTCTTAAATGCTTCTTAAGAAACCTATCCTAACACAATCCCTACTCTATCTCTACAGGGGTCCTCTAAACTACAACCCTGCTCCAGTGTGGAGAACTAGCCCCAGGGCATCCACAGTAGGGGACATCCTTGATATGCCACACACCATAACCCCCTATTATTTGGGCCCTGTTGGCTCACTATCCTGCCCATACTACTAATAAAGCTTAATGCTTTTAAAGCAGCAGTAGCGTGTAGTTTTATTTTCTACTTTGCCACACTTGACCTTGAAGTCCCATGATAATAAACGATTAAATGTTCTTCTTTTTATAATTCTGATTAGAGACACCATCAGAAATGTTTGGGCCCCATCCAGCCACCATGTCTGGGCCCTCTCATAACCTAAAGCCCTTAGATTTCATTTTCCTATAAAGAATGAATACTGGGGTGAGCCTGGTTGCCTTGAGCCCTAGTTCTAATCCTAAAGGAAATGGAAGTTCAAACTAGGTCCCCAGCCATCACATTATAGGTTATGGGAGGCTCAGACTCTATCCAGATTTTTGTCTCAGCCCCCATAACCTATAATGTGATAGATGGGCCCCGGGTTGTGGCAACAGTAAGGGTGGCAATATTCAAGGCAGGACTTAGAGCAGGGCTGCGACTGGGACAGTTTGGTTTAAAGGAATTACCTTGCTCTAATTACTTGGGGGAGCCACATACCACCCTGAACTGAGGGCTGCCACTGGGGCCCGAGCCCTCCTCTTCATGGCCAAGCACCTTTGGGCCCAATGCTGGAGTCTTAGCTGTCCTGCCTTGATGGTGGCACTGCTTCTGATGCATGTAAACCACCCAAGCTCCGATTTAAGGATCCTATTTTTGACTTGTCTAGGAATGCTTTTCAGTAAGCTGACTCGGCAGGCTGTCAATATGTCTACATTTCTTCAATAACTTTCAGACACCCAATAAACAAAGGTCTATTAAAAGGTTGATTAGAAAGAAGAAAAGGGGTCCACACTCCTAAAACGTAGCTTTTATTGCCATCCGATTAAAAGTATCAAGGATAAAGAACAGCGGTAAAAACATCCAGACAGTCCTAGCAGCCTCTAACGCGTTTCGGGCTAGGCGCCCTTAATCATAGATAAATGTTAAATGAGACAACGCTGAATATATACAATAGGAGCATAAATTGCCTTACCCCTTCCCTGACGCCGCCGCGAACCGTTTCCGGGTTGAAGCCGCTGATGTCACATCGTTGAAAGGCGGCGCATGGAGGTGATAGGGCAGACGTAGGAGCCAATCAGAAGAGAGGGGACGCCTGCTGGAAGGGGAGGCGAGCTACGTCATGCCACGTTGCTGTAGCAACAGAGGACGCCGAACGGCCGAAACACGGGGCAAGCAGATGCGTCTGGCATGAGGGAAAAGGAGTAATGATAAACAAAATGCAAAAAAATACAAGCAACTGAAATAACATACTGGTCACAGTTGTTGATATAACAATAGAAATCGAACACTGAATACATGGCAAATGTACTGATTATTAAATAATTGAAATATTTAAACCATAGCATGTACATTAATCAAAAGTCCCAAACAAATTAATATAAGCCCAGCACAATAGCAGTGCTATATTATATATTAAACAACGGTGCTATATTAATAAATAGTTTATGGAATATGATCTGCAACAAACACAGTTGTAATAAATATAAGTATGGTTATAAAAATGTCCTATATGGTAATCACACAGGAGTCTGACTTTCTTTTCCTATTATAAAGCAAATGTAACATTCCGAGGGACAGTCAATTATTGTAATTAGCACCTAACGGGACTAGAAAAATAGAAAAGATGGTCTGTATTAACCAGACCTATAATGTAAATTCTTTACTAGCATCAACTATCGGTCAAGAATAAAGGATACATCCCACTTATGGTTTAATCCCACCGGGAATCTAGTCCCAAGTGTAAAAATCCAAAAGGCTTCTCGGCATAACAATTTTTTAAAGGGTTGCAATGGAAATTATCTACTGTGGTGCCGCAGAGGACTCCTTTCCATTACCATCATCACCCATGTCCTCGCCAGCAGTCTCAAGTCCCTCATCCTTAGCATGAACAGCATCTGCAACCTCTGGACTCTTGCTGTTGCCACAGCAGGGGGAATTGAAAAGTGACCTGCAGCAGCAACGTGGACAAGGTGATCAGTGGCAACAGCAAAGACACAAAAGGCCAACAGCGATGAGACTATAGTAAGATCCAGGGGCAGTAGTAATTACAAGAAGGCAAGACGGGAGCAAATCAGTGGCAAGATCCAGAGGAAGTGCCATGGACTAGGAGGTGACGGCAAAATTACCACTTTAAATGCATATTAATTATTCAAAATTTCATTAATACAATAAAGGCACTGACAAAACATTATACATTTATACAAGATACACCACCAACAATCGTTTGGACCCCTCTGGGACCTACAGAAAAGAGGGGGATTTTAGATCTAGGCAAACCATTCTAATGGGTAGCCCTCCCAGACAATTCGGTTGACTGGAAGAAAAAGGGCTTGTCGGTCAAGTCATCTTGAGTTAAGGTGAAGATTTACTTAAATGTGGATTCTTGGATATTCCAATTTAATATTACATAGTATGCCCCATATCACATCACCTCTCGCCTTGCTTACCCCACCTCTTGTATTCCCAAAGACAGGGTGCTCACAGGCTAAATGTTTGGGACTGAATAAAATAATGTAGTAGCTTAAAATAAAAAAAAATGGAACAAATGAATTTGTTTCCTAACTTTTATTAATACATAATGATAAAAATTCCCCATGGTCCAGGCCAGGCATTTTACATTAATTTCAGTAATTCAGGGGAACTCAGAACTTGTGCCCTAGTGTTGTTGAACTTGGTGCCTGGTTCCACACACTGCCGTCCCCTCCGGTACCTCGTCCACAGCTGAAATTGGCACAGGTCCCCAGCCACCACCTTTCGCCTCCTCCTTGTCCTCCACCAGCACCTTCTGCTTGTCCCATTTCAGAGCTGCCCCTGGCCTCCTGTTGCAGCCTCCACCTTGTCCCCAGACGGTGCCTCCTCCTTGTTCCCCAACGGAGCAGCCGCTGGTCCTCCTGCTACTTGTCACGGACCGGATGGAGCGGACTCGGGTGTGGATCCGCTTTAACTGTGGGACCGATGGCGGGTACCGTGTCAGGGGAGCGGAGTCTAAGAGGCCACCGGTATTCACCAGAGCCCACCGCAAGGCAGGTTGGTCTTGTGCAGCGAGTGACCCCCAGGTCGCTACCCCCCAACAGCGGCCCAGTCCCACAGTCAGCCGAGGTTCAGTGAGGTACACAAGTGGCAGGCAAAAGGCGTAGTAAGTACAGGCAGAGATCGAGGCTGGCAGCACAGGTTCGCGGTAAAGGTGAGTAGCCGAGGTCGGGACAGGCAGCAAAGGTTCAGAGTCGGGGACAGGCAGAGGTCGGTACACGGGTGAGCAATCCAAGAATGTCTGACTTTCAACAAGCATGGAGAGACCAAGATCCAGCACTGAAGGAAGGAAGTGCCTCTTTAAATAGGGGAAGAGGATGCAGGATTGGATGACCAACACCAATCAGTGCTGTACAGGCCCTTTAAATCTCAGGAATCCAGTGCGCTCGCCCTCTAGTGGACGGAGACGTGCGTGCACCTGAGCATGTGAGGAGGAAGCATGGGGGGGGAGGGCGGCAGCTGGATGCAGCCATGAGGAAGTGCTGCAAGATGGATGACGGCTGCATGCAGCCATGGAGGTAAGTGACTTGCTGTGAGACGGGCAGTGCTCGCCCTAACACTACTTGTCCTTCACCTTGTCCTTCACCTTGTCCTCTACTGGCACCTCCTTCTCGTCCCCTGATACTCGCCGCAGCAGCCACTGGTCCCCCACTGGAGCCACAGCTTATTCCCTGTTGGAGCTGCCACCTAATCACTTTGGGACATGAAAAAACGGTGTGGCATAGCACAGCACACAATTGGTAGTGCTGCATTTGTACAAATGTGATGAAAGTGCACAAGGTGAAAGGGGCCTAAGGTGGCGGATCACATCTGGTTCTCTAACAAAACATTTGCAGAATTAATAGAATGCCCATATGCACAGAGAATCAGAAAGAAAAAAGACATTTCAGGCTATTTCCCCCTTCCTCTTCAGGATGTGAAACACTTTCTTTGCTCCAATTTCTTAGCCAAGACTGAGCTGGAGAAGGTTAGTCAGGGCACAGCTCTCATGAGCATGCTCTGCTTCAGTCAAATACAGCTGGGCTTGCCATGCTCACTTATGAGTTCTAAGGAACAGATTTGCCGTTAGACCACTTTTTCCCTGGCCCTGGTGGAATGGAATTGAAAAGATAGCAAAGTTTTATAGTACGGGCAACAGCAATCATAAGGTAGCAGCAGCTCACCTGATGCCTGTCCCTTGTGCCTCTCCGTTTCCTGCAGCACAGGAAGGAGGCACCTTGATCCTCTTAGAAAACCAATGATTCTTCTTTTTAATTTACCTTTTTACTTTCACAGGCTGACCTGTTTAGAGAAATAAAACGACTTTAAACTTGCATGACTATGATTGAAAAGTGCTTCTTGCTGTGCTTCATAATCTCTTCCAGAATGAATGCTTTATAATAAAAAACATGGAATGTTTGTTCTCCAAATCTCTAAACACTACTTGTTGCTAATACAAGTTTACCGACTGCCCCTAATCAAAGGCAAACTTCTCAGATTTATCATCCTCGCTGTTCCAAGATCAAACATAACATTACTGTCTTCCATCTTCCTGGCAAGCGTCTGTTTCCGAGGGACATGAGCCATTATTTCGGTTTTCCATCTTTAGATCTGGTGTGAGACTCCCCGTTGCATTCCTCTATTAAATCATCATGGGCTGAGAGCTCAAGCTGGAGAAAGGAATCTGAAGGCACGCTCTCCGATGATCACAAAGCCTCACAACACCCGGGCGAGGATGAAATTAATTTAATCCATCTACCTCCCATTCGGGCACATGCTGGGAGCTCCGCATCTCTATGCAGTGATAAAAGCAATTGGGATTCTGCAATTATTTATTACAGATGGCGTACCAGTGGGAAGGTTTTACAAACATTGGTCAAACTCCACACATTGAAGAAGATCTCTAATTGAAAAGGGAGATTTATTTATATAAAATGTTTTTTTTTATCTGGCATGAATATACATTTTTCTGAGAAATAAATAAGGGGGGATGTGGCTTTGTCGGTGAGGAAGATGGCTGCTCATTAACTGAGCTCCGAGTTGCATCATCCTGAAGTGACACAAAAGGCAACATGGGCAAGAGCGGAAAGGCTGCAGCAGCAAACCAAGCCCCTAGGGATTTGCAGACACATCTCAGCAGAAACTTACCTGAGATGCTCCGATCCCAGCGCCCGGAGGACTCCGAGCAGCGCCAGATGGTGCCGGCCTCTTCCCCAGACAGCTCACCAGATCATCAGAGAGCAGTGATGTTGGAGGCTGGAGATCAAGATATTGCCTCACAAGTAAGTCAGCTCCCTACATGAGTTGGCCCAGGTGGCAGGGGGCATTAAGAGCTCCATAGTGGCAGCTATAGCAGATCTAAGGGCAGACATGATGGAGCTCGCTCACAGAGTAGAACACGTGGAGTAGGGGGGAAGAAGCTACAAAACGGCAAGTTAAAGAAGTCACATCTGTGGTTTTGGTGCACAACATACATCTAAGCAATTCTCATAGACATCTGGAGGACCTGTATAATAGGGGCAGGAAGTTCAGTGATATAGGTGTCAGGGGGGGCCCTGAAACCATTACCCAAGATCAGTTTCAAAAAGCGCTTCAACGTCCATTTTCAATACTCTATTGGGCAGGCCTTCTGAGTCACCCGTTGACTTTGTGAGAGCACACAGAGCCCTCCGCCCCAGAAATGTGGATTAATTTTTACCAAGGGATATAGTGTGCTGCCTCCAAAGTTTTTTCCTTGGAGGAAGAAATCCTTGCTAAGGCCAGAAGCAGAGACTCCATTCTTTTCAACAATCAGGAGGTCCCACTTCTCTGGGATTACTTTGCAGCACCACGGGGCCCTGTGACCTCTGACATCTATACTGAGTGAAAGAAACATCCCATATCGCTGGAGATTCCCCTTTGCTCTGGTGGCAACTAAACATGGGACGGGAATTCTATGCACGCCTGATGACTTGCCGGATTTTTTCAACTTGTTGAGACTGTTGAACATTGAGGGGCTGTCTGAACAAATGAGGGGGCAGAAGCACATTAAAGTTCACCGGAAATGGCAAGCGGGATCCCCATTACAGTACCTTCCAAAGGAATGCTTACCAGCGCTTCAGAAATTGGGGAGGTCGTGCCCCGTGGAGCTGTGTCCCCAATTCTGTAGTGTTCATCCTCCCTTTTCACTGCCTCTCCCCATATCCTAATCAATGATTTATTATGCTACCATAACATCCCTGCCCCCCCCCCCCCCCATCATGGAGTATAGGGCTAACTCCACTACAGGGTGAAATACGCAATTGTAATAAATCACACAAGCTTTCTAGAACTGCATATCATTGACTCATGTAAACATGCATAGAATCCCCTTAGCTAAAGTGACCCACCTTAAAGCAGACTCAAGCAGACTTTGAGAGCACAAGGGTGCACCGAGTAAGATTGTTATGCAATGGGATGTACCATTAAACAGGTGTCAATTTGCTACACACTGCAGGATATGGTTGGAACATGTTAGGGGGGGACATGGTTAAAGGAGAGGAACTGGGCTTTGTCAGCATGGTGGGGCAGACGTAAGGAAAGTGGATTGTGAAAGAGTGTATTGCGCCTATATTCCTGTACAGTGGGTTCTGGGCCCCTCCAGGATGTCGCCTTGCTCTGGCTCCTCCAGCCATCTTTTACTTATTCACCCCTTCTTGTAGATATGGTCTTCGTCTTGCCCCCCCTCTCCGGGCAGGAGTACCCGATAATGTGAACCAGTGTAGTGTCTGTCTGTGGATGCTGGATAGGGTGTAGGATGAATGTGGACTGCATGCATGCTCTATGCCCACACTCCCAGTATAAACCACAGATTGCAGCGCTCCCCCCCAGAAAGGCATCATGTCCCACCACCCTCTGGCCCTCCCCCCACTCTCACACATATACACACATCATTTGTATTGAATACATGCTCTCCCTGAATAATAGAACTATGGACTGGGATGCCACACAAATGGCACACTGTGGAGAGGGGATTGGGCTAGTCTGGAGTATTCCACACTAGATTGTGTGGGTTGTGCCCTACCTATGTTCTTGCTGACAAAAAGAGACAGGAGTACATGCACATGCCATAATAGTTATATATATACATAAAGATGAATATTGCTAGGCCTCAACAGTTACAGCAGGTACAGGGTGCACAGTTATGTTAGGTTGATTTTTGTTGCTTGTTCCTCAACTGGCCTTCCATGTTACTTCCACTGTTAAGCATTGAAGTGGAACATATTAGATTCTGGAACAGGACGTAGCTTGTCATTTTGAGGTTCTACAAATCAGGTTGTAGACACACCCTCAGTGATAAATTTGGAGAGCCTCTGTTGTAGACTATCTAAACTATTCCACATTGATCTATACAACAACCTTTTGCTGTTTAAACTTACTCTAATATCTTCTCCTCTCCTAGCTGCCTGGGCTTGGAGGTTTCTCTTTCCTCCTCTTTTTCCCCTTCCTTCAGTGATTCCTCTCTGTTTACCTTACTCTCAACCCACCCCCTGACCTTGCCCCACCCCGGCCACCACATGCACAATCATGGAGAATTTGTACATAAACTTTATGTCTATAAATACGCAAGGCCTTTATATCACGGAGAAAAAGCACGCGCTCCTGACAGAACTCCAGAAACACAAGGTTCAAATTGCACTGATACAAGAGACACACTTCCAAACGAACAAAATCCCATGCTTAGGCAATAGAAAATACTCCACTCACTACTATGCTTCCAGAAAATAAAACAAAAGAAGTATCAATTCTGATGGAGAATACAACTCAATTCCATCTGATAGAGGAAGTGAAGGATCCAGAGGGCAAACAAAATTATCACTATAGCACTAATCCAAACAAACTCCATCATAGATACTTTTGCTCTGTGATTTCCAAACTCCAACTATTTCAAGCAGGTATCCTGCTACTAAAAGGAGATTTTAATTGTGCTTTGAACCCTCTAGTTTACACATCTGATTCCAAGACTACAGTGTCATCCAAATTGCTTAGACAAATAAAAAATAAACTCCTAGATATACTTGAACCCAGAAGAGGGCCATGCATACTAAATATTCTAGAATAGACTACATATTTGTCTTGCAGAGAGACCTGGAGAAGATTAGCGGTACAAATTGGACACATGCCGTTCGTGGATCAGGTACCCGTCGTCCTAAAGATTAGCACTTGTCGTCCTAAAGATTGGCACTCGTCATGCTAAAAAACAGTGCTAGTTCAGAAGGCGTAGAACTGGAAACTGAACTCCAGCATGCTAAAAGATAAAGAATTGGTCTCCAAAATAACTGAACGAATAGAGCTGTTCTTCAGGAAGAATGCCCAGGAGGAGATGGATCCCCGTAACGTTTTGGAAGCTCATAAATGCACATTGAGGGGGACCCTAATCAAGGAATGCACAAGACTCAAGAAAGAGAGACTGGCTAAATTTGAAGAATTATATGATAAAGTGGCAGAGAGAGAAGCCTTGCATAAATGCTCTCTTGTAGAGAAGCAACTTCAGGAATTGAAAGAAAGAGAAAAGGAGCTCAGAGATGCACTGAACACATCCGCAAGATGAGCTTTTACCCTGCGACATGGCCTCTTTTATGAACAGGGAAACAAAAGTGGACGTTTTCTGGCCAGGGCGCTAAAACATAGCATCAGTGGTGGATTTCATGTAAGCAATCAAATCTACGAAACCATGAAACAAGTAAGGGTTTCCACACAACCTATGAAATGCCCAATATAATAAGTGGCACCACCAACTAAGTAACAAATATATCCATAGAAATTTTTATTTACTTGTACATAACAAAAGACAATACAACACAATAGACAATATTAAAATGCATATACACTATCGACACCGGGATGTGCCAGTATTACATCCCCATACACCATAATAACGTTAAACAATAAAAAAAACGGCTGGAACACATAAAACTAATACGTATCAACAAAAAATATACATAATGTGCAAATCCCCAAAGGGACCTATTCTACATTCAATACAAAAATGTGCAAATAATGCAATATAACTTCTCATAACCAACTATACAATAAAGTGCATATGCAATAAAGATATCCCGATGAAATGTACAGACCAGCCGGGGTAAGTGGAAAAGCCACACAACAAATACTTATAATACAAACCCTCTGGACTGCCCCCCGCCAAATGCCCGCCAACGCTTGTCGTGACGAGAACCCGTCACTTCCTCAGGGCGAATATGTGCAGCATCTATCTTGTTGCCTCCTTAAATACCCCCTAGATGATGTTTGCAAGTCAGCACCAGATGGAGGCGCCTCCCCTATAGGGAGCCGCGACGAATGAGGCCACACGGTGACGCTGCAGCGCCCAATGATGCAGGGACGCCAAGATTCACATGGCAGCGCGGTCAAGTGACGCACTCCGGCTGGAAGTGCGCTACGTGACAACCGTGCTCAAGAAGCTGATAAGGAGGAGAGAGCGCATGCGTCACACACAGGCGGTGCGCACCCCCGCCTGTAGCAAGACAACCAAGGCACGCGCAGCACACAGCCGCGACAGCACAATATGGAGAGGCAGCTAGGATCGGAGAGGGCCAGGTGAGTATTCTAAGGATGACAAGAACCCGGACAAGAGAAAACATTTCATGAAACTGCAAAAACACATCTACAACATGAACCCTATATACAAATACATCTTCATAATCTATCTAATTAAATGCATCGTAAAAATGGGTATAATACATAAAAGACTATTGGTCAATATATGCCTAATGAAATACAAATGGAAGAATATGGGACAGCGCCACAGCGCACCCTAACATATACAGTCTTAAAAGGTAACAAAGCCTTAAACAACAAAAGCAAATGGGGAATAAGAAAGGGGCTTAAAGAGAAGACACAGGGGAGAAGTGGGAAAAAGACTAAAAGAACAGAATATCGGAGGGGCTCGGCAAGCAACCATCCCCCCCCCCCCCCCTTGTGTTCATTGGCCAGATGGCTTTCCAGGTCGGTACTATAAAACCTTTGGCCCACAGCTGCTCCCTCACTTGGTTAGAGCTTTTAAAACTGGAGAGAGTCGCAGATCCCTCTCTAAGACTTTTCTAGAGGCGCAGATTAAAGAAGGGAAGGATCCAACGCTATGCCAGAGTTATAGGCTGATCTTGTTAATAAATGTGGATGTCAAGCTGTATGCAAAAATAATAGCTAATAGACTTGCAAAGGTCCTACTGGATTTGATAACATGGGACCAAGTAGTCTTTGTCCCAAAAAGGGAAGCAAGGGACAGCACGGTAAAAGCCTTAAATGTACATCTATGGGCGACTCAAAACAACATCAGAGCAATGATGCTTCCTATAGATGCAGAGAAGGCATTTGATTAGGTGGATTGGAGGTGGATAGTAGCTGTTCTCTCGCATATTGGACAAGGAGATAAAGCTAAGAATAGGACCTTGGCCCTGTACTCTAAACCATCAGCGAAGTTCAAAGCCAATGGTACTTCTTCCATGGCTTTTAAAATCAGTAACAGAATGAGACAAGGATGCCCCCTGTCGCCATTGATTTTTGCCCTGTCTCTAAAACTCTTCCTTGTAGCATATATAAAAGAGGTAAAAATAGGCCTGAATGAGCAGAAAGTTTGCAGCCTTTGCTAACGACATGCTTTTCTTTAAATCCAAGGGTTTCTATCCTGGTCCTGCTGAAGAAATTTGAGGTTTTTGGTAGAGATGAGCGAACTTTTGAAAAATTCGATTCGACTGATTCGCCGAATTTTCCGACAAAAATCGTTTCGACCCGAATAAATTCGCGACGAATCGCTATTAAAAACGGCTATTTCTGAGCCTCCTACAGCCTCAATAGGGTTGTAAACCATTCAGCCTTGCTGTAACACGCACAGGATGCGTGCTGGGTTTGTTAAATAATACTTTGAAGAAATATCACATGCAGATCAGAGGCATCGCTAATAGAATCGCAGAGCGGCACAATTGCAGAGAGTTGAAGTGGCATCACTATGAGGGGCAGAAGGAGCCCAAATATACACTGGAGTTGGCCTCAGGAGCCCAAAAATTGGATGAATCACACCCTGGAGTTGGCAGAAGTTGGCAGCAGCAGCAGGAGCCCAAATATACACTGGAGTTGGCTTCAGGAGCCCAAAAATTGGATGAATCACACCCTGGAGTTGGCAGAAGTTGGCAGCAGCAGGAGCAGGAGCCCAAATATACAC
The DNA here is from genome assembly GCA_027917425.1 of Gastrophryne carolinensis. Taxonomy (NCBI): domain Eukaryota; kingdom Metazoa; phylum Chordata; class Amphibia; order Anura; family Microhylidae; genus Gastrophryne; species Gastrophryne carolinensis. The sequence goes on along the minus strand of CM051234.1, from coordinate 643,491,455 downwards.
TGGAGTTGGCCTCAGGAGCCCAAAAATTGGATGAATCACACCCTGGAGTTGGCAGAAGTTGGCAGCAGCAGCAGCAGGAGCCCAAATATACACTGGAGTTGGCCTCAGGAGCCCAAAAATTGGATGAATCACACCCTGGAGTTGGCAGGAGTTGACAGTAGTAGCAGCAGGAGCCCAAATATACACTGGAGTTGGCCTCAGGAGCCCAAAAATTGGATGAATCACACCCTGGAGTTGGCAGAAGTTGGCAGCAGCAGCAGCAGGAGCCCAAATATACACTGGAGTTGGCCTCAGGAGCCCAAAAATTGGATGAATCACACCCTGGAGTTGGCAGAAGTTGGCAGCAGCAGCAGCAGGAGCCCAAATATACACTGGAGTTGGCTTCAGGAGCCCAAAAATTGGATGAATCACACCCTGGAGTTGGCAGGAGTTGACAGTAGTAGCAGCAGGAGCCCAAATATACACTGGAGTTGGCTTCAGGAGCCCAAAAATTGGATGAATCACACCCTGGAGTTGGCAGAAGTTGGCAGCAGCAGCAGCAGCAGGAGCCCAAATATACACTGGAGTTGGCCTCAGGAGCCCAAAAATTGGATGAATCACACCCTGGAGTTGGCAGAAGTTGGCAGTAGTAGCAGCAGGAGCCCAAATATACACTGGAGTTGGCCTCAGGAGCCCAAAAATTGGATGAATCACACCCTGGAGTTGGCAGAAGTTGGCAGTAGTAGCAGCAGGAGCCCAAATATACACTGGAGTTGGCTTCAGGAGCCCAAAAATTGGATGAATCACACCCTGGAGTTGGCAGAAGTTGGCAGTAGCAGCAGCAGGAGCCCAAATATACACTGGAGTTGGCTTCAGGAGCCCAAAAATTGGATGAATCACACCCTGGAGTTGGCAGGAGTTGACAGTAGCAGCAGCAGGAGCCCAAATATACACTGGAGTTGGCCTCAGGAGCCCAAAAATTGGATGAATCACACCCTGGAGTTGGCAGGAGTTGACAGTAGCAGCAGCAGGAGCCCAAATATACACTGGAGTTGGCTTCAGGAGCCCAAAAATTGGATGAATCACACCCTGGAGTTGGCAGAAGTTGGCAGCAGCAGCAGCAGCAGGAGCCCAAATATACACTGGAGTTGGCTTCAGGAGCCCAAAAATTGGATGAATCACACCCTGGAGTTGGCAGGAGTTGACAGTAGCAGCAGCAGGAGCCCAAATATACACTGGAGTTGGCCTCAGGAGCCCAAAAATTGGATGAATCACACCCTGGAGTTGGCAGAAGTTGGCAGCAGCAGCAGCAGGAGCCCAAATATACACTGGAGTTGGCCTCAGGAGCCCAAAAATTGGATGAATCACACCCTGGAGTTGGCAGGAGTTGACAGTAGTAGCAGCAGGAGCCCAAATATACACTGGAGTTGGCTTCAGGAGCCCAAAAATTGGATGAATCACACCCTGGAGTTGGCAGAAGTTGGCAGCAGCAGCAGCAGCAGGAGCCCAAATATACACTGGAGTTGGCTTCAGGAGCCCAAAAATTGGATGAATCACACCCTGGAGTTGGCAGAAGTTGGCAGCAGCAGCAGCAGGAGCCCAAATATACACTGGAGTTGGCTTCAGGAGCCCAAAAATTGGATGAATCACACCCTGGAGTTGGCAGAAGTTGGCAGCAGCAGCAGCAGGAGCCCAAATATTACTATAAAGAGACACTGGGGTTGGCTTCAGGAGCCCAAAAATTTGATGAATCACACCCTGGAGTTGGCAGCAGCAGGAGCCCAAATATTACTTTAAAGAGACACTGGGGTTGGCTTCAGGAGCCCAAAAATTGGATGAATCACACCCTGTGGAGAGTCATGTGGAGAAAAAGTAGCTTAGTTAGTAATATCTACATAAAATTATGAATAAACAAATGCAAAAGTATTGCCAAAGTGAAGTTTTGTTTGAGGGTGTGTTTCCACCTTTTAATTAAATCAGAAACAAGAAGGTATCATTGCCTCTGACTAATTAGCCCTCAAAAATTCTTGGAATTTTTAATCTGGAATCATGTCTGATCCGTCTTATCCGAAGAATATTAATAAAAAGTAAGAGTAACGGAAAGGATTTTTTATCAATACTTACTTGTGGTCCGATGCGGAGGAATGTCTGTAACTGGAGAGCAGCGCCTTAAATCTGTTTTGCACGATCCATCTTTCTTTAGTGTAGGTCTGGCCCCGTCATCAATCTACTGGAATACATCAGGCATTGTTGGGAGGAAAGCTTGGATGATCCAAGCGCCATTCATTTCCACGCAGGGCAGTCTCTGGAAAAAAAAAGTCTGTATAAACCAGGGTCTTTTTCATATAAAAACAAATGGTTATTCTTGCTTGTAAACCATATGTTCCACAGATTTACCAGTCATTGTGTCAGCCAATGAAGCAACTTTGTCTCGAAGTGCTGCAAAAGCAGTCCACTGCATCACAAGTGGCATCTGACACCCCCAGTCAACTGTCTGTCTGTTATGCTTTGGGTTCAGCTCCACTATCCATTGATGAAGATCTGATAATCATAAAATTCAGCAGCTACTGCCCAGCCAAGAAGTGGAGGAGACACTCGCCTCTTCTTCCAGTAGCCGGCAATTAGTGATGAGGAGAGTGTCGTGGGAGGAGGTGTTGCAAGCCGAGGTAGTGGAAGAGGGTCCCTGGAGTCTGCGGCGGTGGCGGCGGCAGCAGCAGCAGATTATTGCGGACTGTTGTTCGGAAAAATCAGCTACTCAGCGATGTGGCAGTGTTTCATGCAGCATCCTGGGGAGAAAAAGTAGGTTAGTTAGTGTATATACATAAAATTATGAATAGACAAATGCAATAGTATTGCCAAAGTGAAGTTTTGTTTGAGGGTGTGTTTCCACCTTGTAATTAAATCAGAAACAACTAGCTATCATTTGCCTCTGAATAATTAGCCCTCAAAAATTCTTGGAATTTTTAATCTTGATGTCTGAGGGATTTCTCCTCTCAGACAGCGTCACCATAAGTCCAGCCTGCTGCATTACACTTGGAAGAACATCTTGTTTGCGCTGCGACAAGGAAGCCAAAGTCATGCGTCCTCACATGGCACACGTGTTCAGTCTAGTTTTTAAGTCTTGCCCCCATCTGAAAGAACAACAGGAAAGAAAGTTAGCATGCACTTCTGGCACTCCTACACCACGAAGCACAACCCTATTGAGCCTCAGCGTCACAACGGTGTACCCCACCATAGTCTGATTTGCGATGTTTCCACCCGTTGGAATTCCACCCTCCATATGCAGGATCCACTATAGCAGTGGTCCCCAACCCTGTCCTCAAGGCCCACCAACAGGCCAGGTTTTGCAGATCTCCACAAAGATGCACAGGTGGAGTAATTAGTGCAGCTGCAGAGCAATAGAGCTGGCTATTTGGAGATCCAAAAAACATGACTTGTTGGTGGGCCTTGAGGACAGGGTTGAGGACCACTGCACTATAGGAACAGAGAAAAGCCATCACGGATTTCTGGATGATCCAAACGGATAGGGGGACACCTGTGTAAATTCAATGTAAACCATTGGCAGCTCATACGTGACACCGACCGTTTGCTCAGGCCCTTTGAGGAAGCTACGTTATTAGTCAGTTGCCAGGACTATGAGATGAACGATGAGATTCCACTGCTTCATGTACTACAACACATGTTGGAAACCATGGCTGGTCAGGGCACTGGAGACATGGCACATACATTTCACAGCCACATGAAGCCTGTGGGGGCTGAAGTGGAGGAGGAGGAGGGGGTGGGGCAAAGCAAACCACAGTTTAGGTTTCACAAAATGACCATTTTATCTAGTCATCTGACAGAAGAGGAGGAGCAGGAGCAGCCACAGGAGCTAGAGGGTTGTGAGTAAGGTGAGACAGAGGACCCAGACACACCGTGGCAGTTTACAGTGGAGATGGAGACAGGTAGTCCCTCTGAGTCATTTGCACAAATGGCACGATGCATGCTCACATGCTTGCGTACTAGTGAGCGCAGAATTGTCTCCATTTGTCAGCGGGAAGACTTCTGGCTCTCCAACTTATTGGACCCTCGCTTCCGGCACAAAATGGGGGCATTTTTTACGCCCACTGAGAGGGAGGACAAACTGACCTACTACAGAGACATCCCACGTAGTCAGTTGGGCGATGTCTATCTGCGCCATGGCCCATACTCCCGCAGGTCTGACTCGGGGGGACCTCTGCGATCACCTTCCACTGCCATGGCTGCTGGGGGGGTGGAAGGAGCAGCAGCAGCAGCTCCATCAGCAGCAGCCTCAGTCTTCAGTCGCTAGTGAGTAGCTTTCTACACCCGCATAGTGAGTCTACTCATGAGCAGCAGGAAGACCTGGAGCTGGACCTCAAACAGCAGGTCATGTCATACCTTGACATGACCATGCCAACACACCTTCAAGATCCACTGGATTTGCTGGGAAGCCAAACTTGACTTGTGCCCGCAACTAGCAGAGTTTGCCCTGGAAAAGCTGTACTGGCCGGACAGTAGTTGATTTAGATGGCAACTGGGCTGCTCTATATAACGAAGCAAAATGGCAAATTTACCTCACTATATGAGCTATTGCCCCTCAGATTTACACAGGGGCTGCTCTATATTATGCTGCAAAGTGGCAAATTTACCTCACAATATAAGCTATTGCCCCTCAGATTTACACAGGGGCTGCTCTATATTATGCTGCAAAATGGCAAATTTACCTCACAATATAAGCTATTGCCCCTCAGATTTACACAGGGCCTGCTCTATATAACGAAGCAAAATGGCAAATTTACCTCACTATATAAGCTATTGCCCCTCAGATTTACACAGGGGCTGCTCTATATTATGCTGCAAAATGGCAAATTAACCTCACAATATAAGCTATTGCAGCTCTATATAAATAAAAATAAATAAATAAAAAAAGGGCCTGTAGAAGCTTATTTAGTATAACAGATAGGGTGACATGTGCTGGTTTGGGATGCCCATATGGGCTAGTGTTTTGGCAGCAGTACAAAAACCAATGCAAAATGCAATAGCTTAATAAAGCTGATGCTGATCAACGCTTATTTAGTATAACAGATGGGGTGCAACATGCAGGTTTGGGATGCCCTGCGGCCTGGTGTATTTAAAGCAGACCAAAACCAATTCAAAATGCAATAACTTAATAAAGCTGAGGCTGTAGATGCTTATTTAGTATAAACAGGTAGGGTGCAAGGTGCAGCTTTGGGGTGCCCTGCGGCCTGGTTAAATGAAAGCAGTCAAAAAGGAAGTGCAAACTGAAGTAGCTTAAAGAAGCTGATGCTGATCAACGCTTATGTTGTATACCAGATAGGGTGCAAGGTGCAGCTTTGGGGTGCCCTGCGGCCTGGTTTATTAAAATCAGTCAAAAACAAGTGCAAACTGAAGTAGCCTGATCAACGCTTATGTTGTATAACAGATAGGTTTAAAATAGCATGTGCCTTGGGATGCCCGTGTGGCCTGTTATATTTCAAGCTGAACAAAAAGTAACAATAATCCAAGTATGAGACATCATTTTGACCTTCTTCACAGCGCCATACTTTGAAAAAAAAAAATTAATTTCATGCCGATCAATCCAAAGGTCAATGCCCCTAACAAAAATAGTGTTCGGCATAAGTTTTCCTTCTGGAAGGACGTAACCTTTAGTTTACATGGTTGGGGTAGGTTATCTTACAAATTGGGATACCACAGGCAGCAGTGTCATTGAAAGAGACAGATTGTAATGCAGGCCATACGCAAGCAGAGAAACTCAGGCTGCAACAGGCCTATTTAGTTTACATGGTTGGGGTAGGTTATCTTACAAATTGGGATACCCCACTGTATATGAAACCGAATATAAATGCACACCCAAAAGTGGACACTCAGCCTCCAAGAGGCCTGCTTAGTTTAAATAAGAGAGCTGCTTAGTATGGTAGGTAGGTTATGTTATGTTACAGAATGGGATGCCCCAAGCAGACTTGAGATCAGTATATATGCACACAGCAGCAGTGTGTTAGCAGGCTCATACAGGCCAAATTTCTTTAAATAACTGTGCAGCTTACAGTTAATGCAGAGGCTAATGGTATGTTACAGAATGGGATGCCCCAAGCTGACTTGAGATCAGTATATATGCACACAGCAGCAGTGTGTTAGCAGGCTCATACAGGCCAAATTTCTTTAAATAAATGTGCAGCTTACAGTAAATGCAGAGGCTAATGGTATGTTACAGAATGGGATGCCCCAAAGCAGACTTGAGATCAGTATATATGCACACAGCAGCAGTGTGTTAGCAGGCTCATACAGGCCAAATTTCTTTAAATAAATGTGCAGCTTACAGTAAATGCAGAGGCTAATGGTATGTTACAGAATGGGATGCCCCAAAGCAGACTTGAGATCAGTATATATGCACACAGCAGCAGTGTGTTAGCAGGCTCATACAGGCCAAATTTCTTTAAATAAATGTGCAGCTTACAGTAAATGCAGAGGCTAATGGTATGTTACAGAATGGGATGCCCCAAAGCAGACTTGAGATCAGTATATATGCACACAGCAGCAGTGTGTTAGCAGGCTCATACAGGCCAAATTTCTTTAAATAACTGTGCAGCTTACAGTTAATGCAGAGGCTAATGGTATGTTACAGAATGGGATGCCCCAAGCAGACTTGAGATCAGTATATATGCACACAGCAGCAGTGTGTTAGCAGGCTCATACAGGCCAAATTTCTTTAAATAACTGTGCAGCTTACAGTTAATGCAGAGGCTAATGGTATGTTACAGAATGGGATGCCCCAAGCAGACTTGAGATCAGTATATATGCACACAGCAGCAGTGTGTTAGCAGGCTCATACAGGCCAAATTTCTTTAAATAACTGTGCAGCTTACAGTTAATGCAGAGGCTAATGGTATGTTACAGAATGGGATGCCCCAAAGCAGACTTGAGATCAGTATATATGCACACAGCAGCAGTGTGTTAGCAGGCTCATACAGGCCAAATTTCTTTAAATAACTGTGCAGCTTACAGTTAATGCAGAGGCTAATGGTATGTTACAGAATGGGATGCCCCAAGCTGACTTGAGATCAGTATATATGCACACAGCAGCAGTGTGTTAGCAGGCTCATACAGGCCAAATTTCTTTAAATAACTGTGCAGCTTACAGTTAATGCAGAGGCTAATGGTATGTTACAGAATGGGATGCCCCAAGCAGACTTGAGATCAGTATATATGCACACAGCAGCAGTGTGTTAGCAGGCTCATACAGGCCAAATTTCTTTAAATAACTGTGCAGCTTACAGTTAATGCAGAGGCTAATGGTATGTTACAGAATGGGATGCCCCAAAGCAGACTTGAGATCAGTATATATGCACACAGCAGCAGTGTGTTAGCAGGCTCATACAGGCCAAATTTCTTTAAATAAATGTGCAGCTTACAGTTAATGCAGAGGCTAATGGTATGTTACAGAATGGGATGCCCCAAAGCAGACTTGAGATCAGTATATATGCACACAGCAGCAGTGTGTTAGCAGGCTCATACAGGCCAAATTTCTTTAAATAACTGTGCAGCTTACAGTTAATGCAGAGGCTAATGGTATGTTACAGAATGGGATGTCCCAAAAACCAGAGAGCACCTGGCAGGCAGCAGTAAGACTATGCACAGCAAAAGTGTCTTTATCATGCCTAATTTCAATTAGAATAGGTGCAAATGGTTAGGTTCTTAAATAGAGGCTGGTGTAGTCACAGAATGGGATGCCCTAAAAACCAGCAGTAAGTACACCTGGCAGGGACAAGTTGTGCTATGCCCAGCAAAAGTGTCTTTATCAGGCCTAATTTCAAATATGATAAGAGCAAATGCTTATATGGTCTTAAACAGAGGCTGCTTTAGTCACAGAATGGGATGCCCCGGGCAGGAATCGAGCTGGCAGGGTCCAGTAGGCCTTTGGCCAGCAAAAGTGTCTTTATCAGGCCTGATTTCTATGAGAATAAGTGCAAATGTTTATTATGCTATTAAATAGAGGCTGCTTTAGTCACAGAATGGGATGCCAGTGCCACAAAAACCAGAGAGCATGCACAGCAAAAGTGTCTTTATCAGGCCTGATTTCTATGAGAATAAGTGCAAATGTTTATTATGCTATTAAATAGAGGCTGCTTTAGTCACAGAATGGGATGCCATTGCCACAAAAACCAGAGAGCATGCACAGCAAAAGTGTCTTTATCAGGCCTGATTTCTATGAGAATAAGTGCAAATGTTTATTATGCTATTAAATAGAGGCTGCTTTAGTCACAGAATGGGATGCCAGTGCCACAAAAACCAGAGAGCATGCACAGCAAAAGTGTCTTTATCAGGCCTGATTTCTATGAGAATAAGTGCAAATGTTTATTGTGCTATTAAATAGAGGCTGCTTTAGTCACAGAATGGGATGCCAGTGCCACAAAAACCAGAGAGCATGCACAGCAAAAGTGTCTTTATCAGGCCTGATTTCTATGAGAATAAGTGCAAATGTTTATTGTGCTATTAAATAGAGGCTGCTTTAGTCACAGAATGGGATGCCAGTGCCACAAAAACCAGAGAGCATGCACAGCAAAAGTGTCTTTATCAGGCCTGATTTCTATGAGAATAAGTGCAAATGTTTATTATGCTATTAAATAGAGGCTGCTTTAGTCACAGAATGGGATGCCAGTGCCACAAAAACCAGAGAGCATGCACAGCAAAAGTGTCTTTATCAGGCCTGATTTCTATGAGAATAAGTGCAAATGTTTATTATGCTATTAAATAGAGGCTGCTTTAGTCACAGAATGGGATGCCAGTGCCACAAAAACCAGAGAGCATGCACAGCAAAAGTGTCTTTATCAGGCCTGATTTCTATGAGAATAAGTGCAAATGTTTATTGTGCTATTAAATAGAGGCTGCTTTAGTCACAGAATGGGATGCCAGTGCCACAAAAACCAGAGAGCATGCACAGCAAAAGTGTCTTTATCAGGCCTGATTTCTATGAGAATAAGTGCAAATGTTTATTATGCTATTAAATAGAGGCTGCTTTAGTCACAGAATGGGATGCCAGTGCCACAAAAACCAGAGAGCATGCACAGCAAAAGTGTCTTTATCAGGCCTGATTTCTATGAGAATAAGTGCAAATGTTTATTGTGCTATTAAATAGAGGCTGCTTTAGTCACAGAATGGGATGCCAGTGCCACAAAAACCAGAGAGCATGCACAGCAAAAGTGTCTTTATCAGGCCTGATTTCTATGAGAATAAGTGCAAATGTTTATTATGCTATTAAATAGAGGCTGCTTTAGTCACAGAATGGGATGCCAGTGCCACAAAAACCAGAGAGCATGCACAGCAAAAGTGTCTTTATCAGGCCTGATTTCTATGAGAATAAGTGCAAATGTTTATTATGCTATTAAATAGAGGCTGCTTTAGTCACAGAATGGGATGCCAGTGCCACAAAAACCAGAGAGCATGCACAGCAAAAGTGTCTTTATCAGGCCTGATTTCTATGAGAATAAGTGCAAATGTTTATTATGCTATTAAATAGAGGCTGCTTTAGTCACAGAATGGGATGCCAGTGCCACAAAAACCAGAGAGCATGCACAGCAAAAGTGTCTTTATCAGGCCTGATTTCTATGAGAATAAGTGCAAATGTTTATTATGCTATTAAATAGAGGCTGCTTTAGTCACAGAATGGGATGCCAGTGCCACAAAAACCAGAGAGCATGCACAGCAAAAGTGTCTTTATCAGGCCTGATTTCTATGAGAATAAGTGCAAATGTTTATTGTGCTATTAAATAGAGGCTGCTTTAGTCACAGAATGGGATGCCAGTGCCACAAAAACCAGAGAGCATGCACAGCAAAAGTGTCTTTATCAGGCCTGATTTCTATGAGAATAAGTGCAAATGTTTATTATGCTATTAAATAGAGGCTGCTTTAGTCACAGAATGGGATGCCAGTGCCACAAAAACCAGAGAGCATGCACAGCAAAAGTGTCTTTATCAGGCCTGATTTCTATGAGAATAAGTGCAAATGTTTATTGTGCTATTAAATAGAGGCTGCTTTAGTCACAGAATGGGATGCCAGTGCCACAAAAACCAGAGAGCATGCACAGCAAAAGTGTCTTTATCAGGCCTGATTTCTATGAGAATAAGTGCAAATGTTTATTATGCTATTAAATAGAGGCTGCTTTAGTCACAGAATGGGATGCCAGTGCCACAAAAACCAGAGAGCATGCACAGCAAAAGTGTCTTTATCAGGCCTGATTTCTATGAGAATAAGTGCAAATGTTTATTATGCTATTAAATAGAGGCTGCTTTAGTCACAGAATGGGATGCCAGTGCCACAAAAACCAGAGAGCATGCACAGCAAAAGTGTCTTTATCAGGCCTGATTTCTATGAGAATAAGTGCAAATGTTTATTATGCTATTAAATAGAGGCTGCTTTAGTCACAGAATGGGATGCCAGTGCCACAAAAACCAGAGAGCATGCACAGCAAAAGTGTCTTTATCAGGCCTGATTTCTATGAGAATAAGTGCAAATGTTTATTATGCTATTAAATAGAGGCTGCTTTAGTCACAGAATGGGATGCCAGTGCCACAAAAACCAGAGAGCATGCACAGCAAAAGTGTCTTTATCAGGCCTGATTTCTATGAGAATAAGTGCAAATGTTTATTATGCTATTAAATAGAGGCTGCTTTAGTCACAGAATGGGATGCCTCACAGCAGACTTAAGATCAGTTCAGTATATATGCACAGTTAGTTACTATAAGCAGCCTGAAAACGCTAACAAAGGCTGGATGAAAAAAAAAAAATCTCCCTGTCAGCCAGCTCCGTTTTTCCTACCTTTCCCTGGCTTTCTGTCTGTCTCCTGTCTGTCTCCTGCCTGTCTCCTGCCTGTCTCCAGCCTGTCCCTGTCTGTCCCTGTCTCCAGCCTGTCTAACTGCCTCAGCTACACAGCGTTCTGTCTGTCTGTCACGAATGCAATAGAGAAATGAGGAAAAGCAAGATGGCCGCCGTTAAATACCGCTGTGTGACGTCACCGGGCTTGCTGGCTGCTGATAGGCTGCATGTGACTGCCCCAGCTTGCACTGGCGCGGGATACATGTCCAGACATGTCCCGCCCGCCATCTTAGAATGCCTGTAATGTAAATGAATGGATGTTAAAGGAAAACTTCGAGTGATCGAATCGCGGGGAAATTCGGATTCGATCCGAATCGAATTTTTCCTGAAATTCGGATCGAATCCGGGTTCGTCCGGATCGATTCGCTCATCCCTAGTTTTTGGGAAACGTTCAAATCGACTACAGCAAGTCCTCAGCAATCAACATCACTCTGCCAGATAAAGAGGTAGATAACCTGAAGAGGTCCTTCTCTTTTCAGTGGGAGCCCACCAGCATGATATATTTGGACACTCAACTACTCACAGAACTTTCTCGTTTATTGAATAGATAAAGGCAGGGTAGTGTTCCTGAAAATGAATGTGCTCCCAAGATCACTCTGCCTGATCCAGTGCATACCCATCATGGCTTTACCCATTGATCGTTGCCTCACTAAGCATCCTACACTCAATGTGCAAGCAAAACCAATACAATACCGGGCTGCTAACACCACTGAAAGATAATCCAGCATTCCCACCAGGACTTAATAGATCTTTCCTAAAAGATCTGTCAGGGATGGAGTTCCTCCATAGCTTCAGAGCTTCTGGCAGGCTCCTTCTTTGGAACTTTCCCCTGCAATATGCTGCTCCACCAGGAGATGGCTCTGTCCTGCAGAGGTGCTGGTAATCAGCCAGCACCTGTGATTTCTCAGCCTATTTAAGCTGATCAGCTCATTCAGGCAGTGGATTAGCATCGTATTGTCATCTTGATCCCAGTATGCTGTACCTAGATCCCAGGTACCATGAAATCTGAATCCTGAACCCTGAACCCAGGACTCCTGCCTCAGTTCTTGTGTTTTGCTTCCCCTATCTCAGCCGTGTTTCTGCCTTTGGAATTTGGACTTTCCTTTGGTCCTTATGCATGCTTTTTGCTGGACTCCATCTTGTGTATGTACAGCCAGAGCGTGTTGTTTTCCAATTTACCTATATTTCTGCATAGCAGCTGTAGCACTCTGTGGTCACCTGTATACTTGTATAGTTTCCTTACTCATATGTTATATGTTCCACTTGTAATCTGTACAGCAGTCTGCTTGAAGTGTACTTATCACTGTTTATCACTATTACACACGGTTTGCCACATATCTATCTCTGTCTCTAGGTCTCAATTTCTGGTCACTTATTACAATCGGGATCTCTCCGCTGAGAAATCCCTGACAAGATCTTTCCCAAACAGCAACCACCAAGAATCCTCCATTTCAAATGTCAGGCCAGGCGAGATAAGCAGGACATCAAAACAACCTACGGGATTTTCTTCACATTCCTAACCTTTTTTCCAAATCCGGCACTTTTTGAACTCTCCAGAAGGGAATTAACAGAATTTGAAAGAATGTGTCAAGGAAAGGGCCCAGGAGAACACCTACTTTCATCAGCATACTCCCTTTCATTGGAAGAGGATGGAAATAACATCAAACCATGTGAGAAGCAATAAGAAAGAGACATTGGCACATACAGGAATAACAAGCAGCTCCATCCACAAAGTCAATTATAAAATAATAACCAGCTGGTATAGGACCCCATCAGTCCTACACAGGATTTTCCCAATTCTGATTCCAGGACTAGGTCCAGTCCAGGCAATAGTGTACAGGACCCAGCTCACCCACCACACCTTTGCTTGTTAAAAATTCTCACTTTTATTCATTGCAAAAGTTAAAAAAGACGTTACATGTACAACAATACATATTAAAATATTAATTCCTGTGTGTCATTCCTGACCATACATCTCCATTGTATGAATAGTTATTACTGACTCCCATATGCTAAATTAATCTTACTGGTTTGGGCAAGGGCAAACATGTTTCGCCACCTCGGCTTCTTCAGTGCCCTAGTGTGGGAGTCAGAAAAAGAGAGATATGTCTAGTAGATACATCAATAACAATAAATACAGATACAAGTAATACATATTCATGAGTAATATTACAACATTTGAAAATTGAGTTGTTAAACAGCATATTCTTAAGTCACACAGTTTTTGGCGGCACATCATATAAGTCATACTTCTGGATATGGCCTTGCCTCTTCCTAGAAATCATAAGTATAGGAACTCCACAGAACAACAGACCAAAAAACACAAGAACCAAGAAAAAAGGAAGGCAGACAGGAAAAACCTGGAAAACATAAGGCATCCTCACCTGTACTTTTTAAAGTTTTCTGCCGCCGTATTAAACCCCAGAGGAGATGAGGAGCCACCTATTCACTGCCCACCGCCTGTTAGTCCATTTATGTTAGTCTGGACCATAATAATATATCCAGATGTTCTAAAGGATATGATAAGAAAGAAATTTGGAATGGATCACCAAAGAGGAAAGAAAAACCATTTGATTGAATATAAGAGGTGGAAGGGAGGGGAGAGGGGGGAGAGGGAGAAAGAAAAAGAAAAGGAAAAAGAAAAGAAATAAGAAGGAGAAAAAGAAAAAGAAAGAGAAAAAGGGGCATAAGAAGGTAAGAAGAGTATGGTACTCAGATTGTGCTCTAGCCATACTTTTAGTATTCCAGCCAACTATTACCTTAGAACCAAACTGGATTCAAGAGCCATTTAGGAGTATCCTTCAGTTTCTGATGCTGGTCATAAGGGACAATATGTCTCACTGAAAAATGAGATAGACAAGACTTGGCTCTACTAGGGGAATGCATAGTAAATAGTAACAGGCTATTAGAGCATATTACACAATTTAGGTACAATATGGATGGACCCTTACCTCCATACAGGGCAGGCTGTGTTCACAGGTGCTGTTCTGCAGTGGAGTCAGCGCGCTCTGTGCCCTATGTATATATCCCCGAGTATCAGCGGGAATACTGCCCGCTCTCTTAAGGTGGGGTTCGCAGGCCCGATGTGTCATGGGGGGCAGTCACCCCTCCAGGCGCGCTGTCTCACGGCGCGTGTCTCTCAGCATCACGATGTTAATAGTGCTGAGTATATACTTCCGGTCTGTAGACCGGAAATGACCTCACGCGCCGTCCTCCCCCGCACTCATGTCTGTAAAAACCTCCATTTTGTCAAAGTCCGGACTGCCAAACCTCGGTTCCCGGCTTGGCATGTCTGCAGCATATGATATGTATATATAAATTTGCCCAGTAGTGCATGGAGATTGCTTCTAAAAGACGTCTTGATATTGTGATCCATGTCCCGGGCTACACTCTTAATGTTTTGCAGCCATAGTGTTCTAGAGTGGATCCTAGGCTGCGCCCTGCAGTAGCTTAAAGATTGCTATCTGCAGGCAATTATTGCATTAAATACATGCATGTTGTTAGTGTGTACTGGATCATAGTTGCTGGTATATACTCCAGCGCTATATTCCATAGAAGTTCCTTAGCAGCGGACTTATGATATGTGTATCTTAAATCATATCAGTCATGTCTTTAATACCGATCTCAATGTCTAATTATTATAGCATATGATTTGTGTCATTTGTTATTACTTATTGACAAAAATGGATAAACATGGTCCGGGAGAGCCACTGCAAAGTCACCCCATCCGTGAACCCTCCTTTGTCCTCCAGTATGGGGCCCCTGCATTCCCTTTCCTCCCCATTATCCCTATGTCCCTAGGGTGGCAGTCATCTCCTCCTAGGTGTGTGCGTAACTTAAAAGTCCAATTGGTGTTAATCTGTATAGTTTATATAGTATTTCGTGAGGCGGGATGCCTTAGTTTCTCACCATAATGCAGTACATAGGAACCTATGATATCAGTATATCAAAAATCATTATATATATATATATCAATATATCAAAAATCATTATTTATTCTAGGTGGATCACATTTTATGGTGTTTTTACCCCTCTATCCTGTCCTTCCCTCTGGGTCCTCCTATTATTTCTCAGAGTTTTGAAAGACTCCTTTTAGCTCAGCGCCAGCCGATTTCCCACATCACAAAAATGGGGCAAATGTCAAGGTGTCATTCAATCCCGGGAATTTATGGGCCTTCAGTCGGTGTATCCAGCGAGTCTCTATTTTTAAAGTGTCTTTCTCCAGATTCCCCCCTCTAATAGAGGGGTGTATCCGGTCCAATCCTTGAAATTGTAGGGTTGCCGGATTACTATCGTGATGTCTTTTGAAGTGGCGTCCTATCGGGGTTTTCTCATTGTTAGATTTAATGCTATAAGTGCTCATACATCCGTTTTTTAAAGGGACGGTTAGTCTTCCCTACGTAAAATCCGCCACACCCACACGTAAGTAAATAAATGATATTACTAGTGTTACAGTTGACGAAATGTTTTGTATTATATGTCTTACCATTGAGTGATATTTCCTTGCCTGAAAGTATATATGGACACATACTACAGTTATCACACCTATAGGTGCCCCTAATACTACAACATTGGTCCCTTTTACCTCCAGAAAAATGGCTGTGCACCAGTCTATCTTTTAAGTTGTTTGGTCGTCTATAGATTATTCTTGGCTTGGGTGGTAAAAATGTTTTTAAAAAGGGGTCATTCAGTAGGATAGACCAGTTTGATTGCAAGATATTCCGTACTGAATTGTGTGCACTGGTGTAGGTAAGTATTAGGGCAGGGCCCATCTCATTTTTGGTGCGTCTAGGTTTATAAAGTAATCTCTGTCTATCGAGATGTCGTGCCTTCTTGTAGGCCGATTTTAGTATTGGCCTGCTATACCCCCGTGCATGTAGCCTCGACCAAATCTTTGTGGCTTCTGCTTTGAATGTTTGCACTGTAGAACAGTTCCTTCGAGCCCGTATAAACTCCCCATACGGGATGCTGCGTAACAAATGAGCAGGGTGGGAACTTGTTGCCCGCAGCATGGTGTTGGCTGACGTTTCCTTTCTGTATAGGGTAGTACTAATTTGGCCCTGAAGATCTTTGTGTATACTGAGGTCAAGGAAAGTAACTACGTGTTTATCCCAGTGACTCGTGAATTTTAAATTCAAGTTGTTACGATTCAATGTGCATACAAAATCACGTAGTCCCTCCTCAGGCCCCTCCCAGATGACAAGGATGTCATCTATGTACCTGTGCCATGCCGAAACATGGCATAGGTACACTGCCATCTCGTCCTCAGCCCACAACTCCCTCTCCCATCGACCCAGGTACAGGTTAGCGAACGATGGGGCACAAGTCGTCCCCATCGCCGTTCCCTGCACCTGGTGATAGAGCTGTCCATCGAAGAGGAAGACGTTGTGGGTGAGGACGAAGTTGAGGAGCCTGAGGAGGAAGAGATTGTGATTGTGTTCTGACACATCGAGTTCATTAAGAAAAAATTCGACAGCTTTTATGCCCTTATCATGGGGGATACTGGAGTACAGGGCCTCCACATCCAGGGTTACCAAGAAAGCCTCCGGGTCCACCCACAGACCGTCGAGGACACGTAGAATATGTCCCGTATCCTTGACGTATGATGGCAGGCTCATGACCAGGGGCTGAAGATGTTGGTCCACGTATTTGCTGGCATTCTCTGTGAGCGCCCCCATACCCGACACTATTGGTCTCCCCGGTGGTGACACCAACGACTTATGGACCTTAGGTAGTGCATAGAACGTTGGCGTCATCGGGTTGGGGGTCTCCAGGAAGCCAGCAGTACGTGTGTCAATCACCCCCTGGTCATGAGCCTGTTTAATCATGGTGTGGTACTCCTGGGCGTTCACGGCCAACCTGGATGTGGGGGCCCTGACGTACCACTGTTTATTATTGAGTATCTGTAGGCACATGTTTGTATACTGTTCCTTGGACATGATTACAATATTACCGCCTTTATCCGCGGGTTTAATGATGAGATCATTATTTGTTTCTAATTCCTGTATGGCAGAGGAAAGCTCCTGTGACATATTGGGTTGTTTTGCTGTTTTATGTCTCAATTGTTCCAATTTCTCTATTGTCATATTGACAAATGTCGCTATATTGTGATTCAGGCCCAGAGGAGGATAGTATGTTGATGGTTTTTTGAACGGGGTCAGGGGTTTATCCCGTGTACAATGGCCCGCTACTTCTAGCCCCAGATCTATCATATCTTGTTCCAATTGTGTTTCCGATGGTATTGGTGGATGTTTAGTTACATCCGTTGATACATCCTTATCCATAAATTGGAACCGGCAAAGTATTTTTCTGGCGAAAAGATGGATGTCCTTAGTTGTATCGAATATGTCCAGATCTTTCACTGGACAGAAATTCAGGCCCAACCGGAGCAATTGCTCCTGTTGTTGCGTTAAGTTAAATGTAGTTAGATTAATAATATCCATTTCTCTGTCTCCTTCTAGAGGTCTCAAACTTTCCCCTTTCGTCACATCAGTCGTTGTTGGTAGAGAGGCCTCTGATTCTTTTCCCTCTGTGAGGTTAGTAGTGAAGAGGGGGCGGCACTCTCTGGAATGTCTGTCCCTTGCCTTGTTTCTACGTTGGTTGCGGCGCGCATTGCGCCGCTTTCTAAAAAATCACGTTTAGGCCTCTCTAATTCACTGTCATTTTCAAATGGGGGTGGGGTCCTCTGATCCATTTTCCGTTGATAGTGCATTTTCTTTTTCCCCTGATATATTATCCCATTTTTGGGAGCCTGGTCTATTCGGGGGGACCCCTTTCCCTCGATGAAGAGGTATCGGAGGAGCTACTATATCTGTCTGGTCTCTCCCTTCTGCCTCTAAAGCCTGGCTGTGTTGGGGGCCAGACATAGGCCTCCTTGTTCTTATATGCCATTCTATCTCTACAGAGTTTTTGTTCTTTTAGTTGGATTATTTCTTTATTAAGTCTTTCAATGGATTCCTTGATGCCATTATCCCTTTGTTTGAAAAATTCATTTTTAGGTTTGCTTTGTAGTTCCGCTATGGTGGATTGTATTTGTGTGTTAAGGACTTCCAGATGTTCTGTGTGAAATTTAATGAGAAGTTCTATAAGTTGCAATGAGCAGTTTTGTAAAACTCTCTCCCACTGCTCTCTAAATTGATCACTCGGATTTGGAAGTTGGGGGAAAAGGCGTATTCTAAGACCCTTGGGCACCAGGCCATTGCTGAGATATTCCTGGAGATACTGAATATCCCACCATGTTCTCGATTTCTTGGCTAAGGATTTATATAATGTATTGAGCAATATATTAGTTTGCTCATTTGTCTCAATGGTGTCCTTACTTGAAATTCTACATTGTGTCAAATTGGACACAAATACGTGGACCAACATCTTCAGCCCCTGGTCATGAGCCTGCCATCATACGTCAAGGATACGGGACATATTCTACGTGTCCTCGACGGTCTGTGGGTGGACCCGGAGGCTTTCTTGGTAACCCTGGATGTGGAGGCCCTGTACTCCAGTATCCCCCATGATAAGGGCATAAAAGCTGTCTAATTTTTTCTTAATGAACTCGATGTGTCAGAACACAATCACAATCTCTTCCTCCTCAGGCTCCTCAACTTCGTCCTCACCCACAACGTCTTCCTCTTCGATGGACAGCTCTATCACCAGGTGCAGGGAACGGCGATGGGGACGACTTGTGCCCCATCGTTCGCTAACCTGTACCTGGGTCGATGGGAGAGGGAGTTGTGGGCTGAGGACGAGATGGCAGTGTACCTGTGCCATGTTTCGGCATGGCACAGGTACATAGATGACATCCTTGTCATCTGGGAGGGGCCTGAGGAGGGACTACGTGATTTTGTATGCACATTGAATCGTAACAACTTGAATTTAAAATTCACGAGTCACTGGGATAAACACGTAGTTACTTTCCTTGACCTCAGTATACACAAAGATCTTCAGGGCCAAATTAGTACTACCCTATACAGAAAGGAAACGTCAGCCAACACCATGCTGCGGGCAACAAGTTCCCACCCTGCTCATTTGTTACGCAGCATCCCGTATGGGGAGTTTATACGGGCTCGAAGGAACTGTTCTACAGTGCAAACATTCAAAGCAGAAGCCACAAAGATTTGGTCGAGGCTACATGCACGGGGGTATAGCAGGCCAATACTAAAATCGGCCTACAAGAAGGCACGACATCTCGATAGACAGAGATTACTTTATAAACCTAGACGCACCAAAAATGAGATGGGCCCTGCCCTAATACTTACCTACACCAGTGCACACAATTCAGTACGGAATATCTTGCAATCAAACTGGTCTATCCTACTGAATGACCCCTTTTTAAAAACATTTTTACCACCCAAGCCAAGAATAATCTATAGACGACCAAACAACTTAAAAGATAGACTGGTGCACAGCCATTTTTCTGGAGGTAAAAGGGACCAATGTTGTAGTATTAGGGGCACCTATAGGTGTGATAACTGTAGTATGTGTCCATATATACTTTCAGGCAAGGAAATATCACTCAATGGTAAGACATATAATACAAAACATTTCGTCAACTGTAACACTAGTAATATCATTTATTTACTTACGTGTGGGTGTGGCGGATTTTACGTAGGGAAGACTAACCGTCCCTTTAAAAAACGGATGTATGAGCACTTATATAGCATTAAATCTAACAATGAGAAAACCCCGATAGGACGCCACTTCAAAAGACATCACGATAGTAATCCGGCAACCCTACAATTTCAAGGATTGGACCGGATACACCCCTCTATTAGAGGGGGGAATCTGGAGAAAGTCACTTTAAAAATAGAGACTCGCTGGATACACCGACTGAAGGCCCATAAATTCCCGGGATTGAATGACACCTTGACATTTGCCCCATTTTTGTGATGTGGGAAATCGGCTGGCGCTGAGCTAAAAGGAGTCTTTCAAAACTCTGAGAAATAATAGGAGGACCCAGAGGGAAGGACAGGATAGAGGGGTAAAAACACCATAAAATGTGATCCACCTAGAATAAATAATGATTTTTGATATATTGATATATATATAATGATTTTTGATATACTGATATCATAGGTTCCTATGTACTGCATTATGGTGAGAAACTAAGGCATCCCGCCTCACGAAATACTATATAAACTATACAGATTAACACCAATTGGACTTTTAAGTTACGCACACACCTAGGAGGAGATGACTGCCACCCTAGGGACATAGGGATAATGGGGAGGAAAGGGAATGCAGGGGCCCCATACTGGAGGACAAAGGAGAGTTCACGGATGGGGTGACTTTGCAGTGGCTCTCCCGGACCATGTTTATCCATTTTTGTCAATAAGTAATAACAAATGACACAAATCATATGCTATAATAATTAGACATTGAGATCGGTATTAAAGACATGACTGATATGATTTAAGATACACATATCATAAGTCCGCTGCTAAGGTACTTCTATGGAATATAGCGCTGGAGTATATACCAGCAACTATGATCCAGTACACACTAACAACATGCATGTATTTAATGCAATAATTGCCTGCAGATAGCAATCTTTAAGCTACTGCAGGGCGCAGCCTAGGATCCACTCTAGAACACTATGGCTGCAAAACATTAAGAGTGTAGCCCGGGACATGGATCACAATATCAAGACGTCTTTTAGAAGCAATCTCCATGCACTACTGGGCAAATTTATATATACATATCATATGCTGCAGACATGCCAAGCCGGGAACCGAGGTTTGGCAGTCCGGACTTTGACAAAATGGAGGTTTTTACAGACATGAGTGCGGGGGAGGACGGCGCGTGAGGTCATTTCCGGTCTACAGACCGGAAGTATATACTCAGCACTATTAACATCGTGATGCTGAGAGACACGCGCCGTGAGACAGCGCGCCTGGAGGGGTGACTGCCCCCCATGACACATCGGGCCTGCGAACCCCACCTTAAGAGAGCGGGCAGTATTCCCGCTGATACTCGGGGATATATACATAGGGCACAGAGCGCGCTGACTCCACTGCAGAACAGCACCTGTGAACACAGCCTGCCCTGTATGGAGGTAAGGGTCCATCCATATTGTACCTAAATTGTGTAATATGCTCTAATAGCCTGTTACTATTTACTATGCATTCCCCTAGTAGAGCCAAGTCTTGTCTATCTCATTTTTCAGTGAGACATATTGTCCCTTATGACCAGCATCAGAAACTGAAGGATACTCCTAAATGGCTCTTGAATCCAGTTTGGTTCTAAGGTAATAGTTGGCTGGAATACTAAAAGTATGGCTAGAGCACAATCTGAGTACCATACTCTTCTTACCTTCTTATGCCCCTTTTCTTTTTCTCTTTCTTTTTCTTTTTCTTTTTCTCCTTCTTATTTCTTTTCTTTTTCCTTTTCTTTCTCCCTCTCCCCCCTCTCCCCTCCCTTCCACCTCTTATATTCAATCAAATGGTTTTTCTTTCCTCTTTGGTGATCCATTCCAAATTTCTTTCTTATCATATCCTTTAGAACATCTGGATATATTATTATGGTCCAGACTAACATAAATGGACTAACAGGCGGTGGGCAGTGAATAGGTGACTCCTCATCTCCTCTGGGGTTTGATACGGCGGCAGAAAACTTTAAAAAGTACAGGTGAGGATGCCTTATGTTTTCCAGGTTTTTCCTGTCTGCCTTCCTTTTTTCTTGGTTCTTGTGTTTTTTGGTCTGTTGTTCTGTGGAGTTCCTATACTTATGATTTCTAGGAAGAGGCAATGCCATATCCAGAAGTATGACTTATATGATGTGCCGCCAAAAACTGTGTGACTTAAGAATATGCTGTTTAACAACTCAATTTTCAAATGTTGTAATATTACTCATGAATATGTATTACTTGTATCTGTATTTATTGTTATTGATGTATCTACTAGACATATCTCTCTTTTTCTGACTCCCACACTAGGGCACTGAAGAAGCCGAGGTGGCGAAACATGTTTGCCCTTGCCCAAACCAGTAAGATTAATTTAGCATATGGGAGTCAGTAATAACTATTCATACAATGGAGATGTATGGTCAGGAATGACACACAGGAATTAATATTTTAATATGTATTGTTGTACATGTAACGTCTTTTTTAACTTTTGCAATGAATAAAAGTGAGAATTTTTAACAAGCAAAGGTGTGGTGGGTGAGCTGGGTCCTGTACACTATTGCCTGGACTGGACCTAGTCCTGGAATCAGAATTGGGAATATTGAATGGACCAGCTCGTTCCAGACCCCCTGTCAATCTATAATAGGAGGGTCGCCATATGGGCAGACTAGTGTACCCCCCAGTGGGGTCCCTATTCTGACCAATATAGAGCGCTACACAGGATTTTCTCATCTGTAGCAAATAAATGCTGGAGATGAGGGAAGGAGGACGGCTCCATGCTACACATTTGGTGGTCTTATCCAGAGATACAAGGATCTGGAGGCAGGTGCATGATCTTCTGGGTCAAATCATGGATTTCAATATTAGCTGGGACCCTGCTGCGTATCTGCTCCATCACGCTTAAAACCCTTAAGAATGCTATGGGAAGTCTCAGGGAGTCCACCTGGTGAATGCGGCTAGAATTCTGAACCCCAGACACAGGAGATTGGTCAACCCACTCACTGTGAGGGAATGGTTCGTCGAGGTAAACCATATTGAGGAAATGGTAGAACTAGTCCACCTAAAACAGGACAGAATCCAGTGGTTTAGGGACATATAGGCTTTATTGCCCAAAAAACTGCCCCTTTCAAGTCAAACTATAGTCAGGAATAGCAGCTGGAGTGAGTGAGGGCTAGAGTAGGATTGGACTGGGGGTTGTCACTACTACTGCACAAATAGCACTGGCTTGTCACTACTTGGTTCTGGGTGTGCCCTTATCCCTCATCAAGCTCTAAGCACTGGGATGATTGTGTGAACTGTTATAGCAGACCTAGCTGTAAAACCTGGGATGATTGTGTACCCCCAAATACCAAACCTAGCTGTAAAGCCTTGGATGAGAGTGTCCTGTTATACCAAACCTGACGAATCTGTATCCACCGGGGTGTGTGTGACCCCTTATACCAGACCTTTGTGTATTCACTGGGGTGGCGGTGTCCCTTATACCAAACCTATCTGTAAAGACTGTGGCGAGAGTGTCCCCTTTAATCAAACCTATCTGTATTCACTGGGGTTAGAATGTCCTTTTGTACCAAACCTGTCTGTATTCACTGGGGTAAGAGTGTCCCTTATACCAAACCTATCTGTAGTCACTGGGGTGAGAGTGTCCCTCATACCAAACCTGTCTGTATTCACTGGGGCGAGAGTGTCCCTTATACCAAACCTGTCTGTATTCACTGGGGTGGGAGTGTCCCTTATACCAAACCTGTCTGTATTCACTGGGGCGAGAGTGTCCCTTATACCAAACCTGTCTGTATTCACCTGGGTGAGAGTGTCCCTTATACCAAACCTGTCTGTATTCACCTGGGTGAGAGTGTCCCTTATACCAAACCTATCTGTAGTAACTGGGGTGAGAGTGTCCCTTATACCAAACCTGTCTGTATTCACTGGGGTGAGAGTGTCCCTTATACCAAACCTGTCTGTATTCACCTGGGTGAGAGTGTCCCTTATACCAAACCTATCTTTATTCACCTGGGTGAGAGTGTCCCTTATACCAAACCTGTCTGTATTCACTGGGGTGAGAGTGTCCCTTATACCAAACCTGTCTGTATTCACCTGGGTGAGAGTGTCCCTTATACCAAACCTATCTTTATTCACCTGGGTGAGAGTGTCCCCTTTTAGATCTAGCTGTAACAACTGGAGATGATTGTGTAACCCTTATACTACAACTAGCTGTAAGCAATTGGGTGAGTGTGTACTGTGACCCCACATCTTCCTCTAAACCCTGGAGTGTACCCCCTTATCATAAGCTGTACGCACTGGGGTTTTGTTTGTGCCACTTTAATCTACCTTTTCATTTAAGCACTGGCGTTTGGTTTACTGTTATCCCATCCTCTAAGCACTGGGGTGTACCCCCTGTGGAGATTAGCTCTGGTAGGCGACCGGGTGTCAGCAGTATAGAGGCGGAGGCAAACAGTTCAAAGTAAAGTCTGTGTTTATTTCACACAAAAATCCACAAAAGCATATGTCCATACAGGTTACATCACCTTTTCAGGAAACCGCAGCATAAATGATTCAGACAGGCAAACAGCTTTTAGTCCTTGAGCAAAGGTTCTGCTCACAGTCAAATATGTCTCAGGTCCGCATGAAACAGCTTCCACAGGAGATTTCAGCCAGGCTCACAGAGTCTCACTCCCATGTGAGCTCTAGACAAAGGACAGGCCACAGCTGATTCCCCAGGCTATTTAAACAGCCCGCAAAACCCGGACCTGGGTAGTGGGATGGAGTCCCACCCTGCTCTACTCCATCCCAGTAAAGCCGTCCCAGGTTAGCCTTTCGGCTATTCTAAATCATCAGCAGCAAACTGCCACCAGCAGCTGATGCTGGAAATCAGACTACACGGCTTTACTGCACCAATGCCAGGTACATTGGTGCTACATACCTGCCGTCAATAATGGCCCCTTGCACCTTACCACACCCCTTATACCACAACTTGGTCTATGCACTGGGTTCAGCGTACCCTGTTATACTACAACTTGCTCTAAGCATCGGGGTGTGTGTCAGTACTCCACTTTAATTCTACTTTTTGTCAGGTTCTGGAGTGTAAAATATACATTTGTGTTAGGATTGTGCCCCCCGAACTGTGATTCACTTACCAGCATGCTGTTTCCAAGTTTCCTATATTCCTGTGTGTCTGTGATCCTAAGATGGGAATGTTTTTTTTAGCCCTGAGTAAAAAGTACAGACTAAATATCGCAGAATCCTTACACTGTTACAGGTGAGCACTTTAGCAGTTTTGGCTAAGTCAAGCAGCATTGATGACCCTTGCCAGCTGGGAACACTGCCAGTAACCCTTTAGAATACATGATTGTGATCCTCCCTATCTGAATGATTTGAATAGGTTAAACCTGTCATCTGTGTCTGAGCCAATCAGGCGATTAGCAAGCTAGAGTGTGGAAGTCTCTGTATCTATACATATAATGCATCAGATGATGTACATTTCTATGGTAAACGCATTGTTGCTAGGAAAATGTGTTTTCTTTTATAACAAAGGGTTGCAAACAAATAGAAAATACATAAATATACATAAATAAATAAAAAAATAAATAAAAGATAAGTGTAAGTGTATAAACTTTACCTACTTTAACCATCTGCTTGCATCAGTTACAGTGATGCCAAATGGTTCCTCGGGCTGCTTCCTGAGCACATAGTTCTTGGTACAATCAGGATCTTTTCAACCATAACCTTCAGCTAGGCTGCAACTGATGTATTATAATTGTTTCAATTGTAATCAGCTGTGATACATGGAGGGTCATGCTATTTATTTTGTGAACCAGTTTTAACTTTGGGTTCACCTTTGAGTGTGAACTGAAGCTTACATCTGAGTGAGCTTTTCTTACTTTAAAGTTATACTAAAGGCAAGGCCAATTGTTGTCACATTGTGTTGGGCTACAGGTTGCACTGTCCTAAGCTTCAATTCATTTTCAAAAAAATCCTGTAGTTCCTAGGTTATCTTTAAAAGTATTAGAGCATTTGAGATTCACAGAAAAAATGAAGAGAAATGGTGGTTGCGGCAAAAACGATGTGATGTAAGCACACTGTGATAAGTGTGAGAAGAGAGAGGGCGGGGTTTCAGAGATGCAGAGAGAGGCAGCCAATCAGGATGTCAGGGCATGGAGTGGGGGGATGTTTTCATTCTTGGTCCACTGAAGGTTGATTGATGGACCAGGTCAGCGGGGTGGAGACTGAAAGCTGAATGGCGAAGTGTTTTTCCTAACTAAGAAGTCAGACAGAAGAGGAAGCCCAATGCTCAAGCCACTCAATGAAAGGTAAGCTACTGATATTTATCTTTTAACTTTTTATTTTCCGTTCACTTTAACACTTGTAATATTTCACAAAAAAATGTGATTTGTGACATGGGACATTTTATAAGTTTGAAAACAACAGCACCATATGGGCTATGTAAAAAATATTTATTATAGCCCATAGGCTGCTGTTTCCAAACTTAAAAAAATATCCTTAACTCCTTGGAAAAAAATGTACCTCATCTGTAAAAATGCCCCAACACAGCTATTGGAAACATTTTTAAAGAAAAATTTAGAATAACATTTTTATTGCACTTTTTGCACTCAGATGTAAGTTTCAATTAACCCTGAAAAGTGAACCCAAAGTTCCTGTTTGACCCCCATTTTAAAGCAGTCATTAGCAGTATTGAAATGTAAACAGCTCACAGATAGCTCACTGCTTTCTGTGATGTGTGAATTGCTCTGCTGTGATGTAGAGAACACTGTGAAGGTTGTCTCCTCTGTATGCTAACTTTACTTTGGCCCTTATCCTTTGTCTCAGTTTCTATCTCTACATTGATCCAATTTTATTGTGCAAATTGTAAGTGACATAGGAGAAGGCTTGGTAGGAAAAGTTTGTCTGTTTGCTGATGATTCAAAGGTTAGTAATAGGGGGGATATTCCTGGAGGTGTCTGCAACATGGAAAATGATTTAGCTTTACTGGATAGATGGTCAAAACTGTGGAAACTAGAGTTTAATGTCTCTAAATGTAAAATCCTGCACTTGGGTAGAAGGAATCCCTGCTCTGAGCACCGTATGGGCAGCACTGTGTTATCCAGGACCTCGGAGGAGAGAGATTTAGGGACACTGATTACTGATAGCTGCAAGATGAGTGGACAGTGTAGCCAGGCAGTGGGAAAAGCAAGCAGGATGCTCGGCTGCATAGCTCGAGGCATCACCAGTAGGAAGAGGGAGGTTGTGATGGCGCTGTATAGAGCCCTGGTGAGGCCACAGCTAGAATACTGTGTGCAGTTCTGGAGACCTCCCCTGCAAAAAGACATTATTCAAATAGAACGTGTCCAAAGGCCGGCAACGAAAATGGTGGAAGGACTTAAAACTTATCAGGAGAGACTTAAAGAACTTAATTTTTACAGTCTGAAGGAAAGAAGGGAGAGGGGGGACATGATTGAGACCTTTAAATATGTGAAGGGATTGAATAAGGTTCAGGAGGGAAGTGTTTTTAAGAAGAAACTTAATGATAGAACAAGGGGCCCAACCTGAAGCTAGTCGGGGGGAAGATCAGGAGCAATGTTAGAAAATATTATGTTACAGAAAGAGTAGTAGATGCTTGGAACAAACTTCCAGCAGAGGTAGTTGAAAAATCAACAGTCACTGAATTCAAACATGCCTGGGATAAGCACACATCTATCCTAAGATAAAGAGAACATACAGTATACACATAAGGGCAGACTAGATGGACCGTATGGTCTCCTTCTGCCGTCAACCTTCTATGTTTCTATGTTTCTAAATTATTTATCCAAGTGGTGTCTCATGCAGGTGCCTGGACAGGAAGAATGTATGCAATCCATATGTCCTGCAAATCTTAAGTACACAACATAAAGTAATTCTGGTTAATTTGCTTAATCATTCATAGCCCACTGGCCTTTCCAAAAATGTTGGACTGTATTTTCTATAACATTTGAAGTGGTGGTTCATTAGTTGCTCATTCCCCACAAAGAAAAAAGCAAACCCATATGTCAGGGACCAGAAAGATCTTCCAAGTAGGGTAAATCTGGGGTCCCAAATTGGCCAACCAACAATATAAATGTACCCTACAAAAAGCTCAGCAGAACTGGGACCTCCCAGTACTTAAATAACATCAAAATAAATAAAATTGAATATAATTTATTATGATATTATAAATACAACTAAATACACCAAATCAAGATCACATGACACAAATACATAACATCAATATACTTATTTAAAAACAAGAAAGTCATAACTGTACAGCTTAGTCTATTGCTGGAGTGGCTAGATTTCCTGCAGTTTACAGTTTTGACATGTTAAGACACTAGATGGGGCTGTGGCCAATGCATAACTGTAGTTTCTCTATGCATCTTACTGATGTGTTGTATTTCCTGTGCATTCTGTTGCTTTATTATACTTCTTTTCCTGTCTGTGTTATGCACCATGACATATGCACAGGTGACATTCTCTTACTGAATTCATGTTCCAGTAAAGCCAATTCCTGTTAAACCACTAATGTCTATCTGGATTACGCCTCCGCTGCACCCAGCACTCACACTCTGCAACAGCCGACTCCCCCATTCCTCGGGTCCAGTGGTGGGAGGTTGGCAACTCGTCCAAATCAAATTTTTAAAACATTTGCTCATCTCTAGTTGTGTGTATGGTGTTGGAGGAAACCAGACCATTGCTAGGTGGTGGCAGTGATGTCATATATAATTTTACGCGTGTGCTAGATATGGTTGTTTCATATCCGAGCTCAGAAATCTTTGGGTGCCCGTGCTGATCTACCAGCAGCTTAGTATGTAGAAGCAGATGGTACCCTGTAATATCTTGTGTGTTGTCTTCGTACCATTAGACACTTGCTCAAGACAGATGTGAGCTCACATTAATGTAATGTGCAGAGGGCGCAAATTGGGATCCACCATGCTTGAGCAAGCCGACAAACATTCATTTCTGACTGTTGGTCCTCTTTGATGAAACAACATTGGCTGGAAATGGCTGTGCACACAAAGAAAAATACAAAATAGATGAACTGTGACTGACAAACCTCTTCGAGCTGAGCTTGGCAGGAACAATCCAGCTGGGAATACAAGATCAAAACTGCAGCTGGTGTTTGCTGAGGGTACGGAGAGAAGTTGAAGGCTCTTGGGCCTAGGGAAGAGTCATTATTCGTCAGAGATGGATGATGTTTGGGGCATAATTGGACACAGTCCAACACTCTCTGACCTGTTACATTGAGCATGTTAATTCAGATGGGAGGTTTTCATGCGTCTTCAGTATTTCAGGAGCTGGTGAGTTTCTAGCACGGCAAGCCATAGAACATAGTGACTTTTTTTATAGAAGGGTGGACAGAATTCCGTGAACATGCCAGGAACAGTGTAAGAGCTTGGGGTCCGTTTGCTAAATTCTGTCGATGAAATGGCCTCTGTGGTTCCTTGATAGACAATAGTTTTCATGAAAACTTGAAACCACAGCCTTTTATTTCTCCAAACATAGATCAATATTTTTTAAACAATATTGGCAGCTTTATGCTCTGGTTGGTTTTTATATATTACACATAAATACGTGGACAGTAGGGTGAGATGGATGAACTTTGAAGCTTGTCTTTGTTGTCTATTGATAATAATGGACGCCTTGGTCTGGCCTCATACTCTGCACATGCCCCCTTCAGGCTGGGAGCTGAAACTTTTGACATGGCACCAAAGCCTTCAGGAGAAATATAGTTGGGGTGCTTGCATGTGAGCAGGAGAGCCTCTGTGCTGGTAGAACACTCTTGATCTGAAGTCTGAGGGAAAGTCCCACCAATGTTTTTTTCCTTTTGGTAAAAGGAATCCAAATTTTGCCAAACCCAACCAATCTAGGAAGAACTTTAATCCTAATCTGAATAGTGACATTACTCAGAACAGTACAGATTTGCCAATCAAGCTCCTGCTGATCACAGTTTGAGAAAAGCTTGACAAAAATGTTTGAAATGTGTTAATTTTGTCCCCATTACCACTCCTACTCTGACATGACCTTAGCTAAAACCTCCCTCTTCAAGGCATTGAGTCATGTATCCAGGACTGTGCTTCCTACTTGGTTCCTCCTGGGAGGACAATTATTGATTTCCAACCATGACCGGTTTTGCTATCAGTAGCTTCTGTATGCATTATAATGCATAGCCAGTACAGGGCCAACACAGCAACAACATTCATCATTTGGAAAACATTTTATTTCACTGTGATCAGCATCAGTGTGGAGCCCTCAAACCTTCAAAGGAGGCTTTCCTCCAGAACTTGGAATGTGGCAATGCCATTTGTTTACTACCTTTCACAAGAGCATAACTGAGGTTTTTGATTCACCAGTTACCATTTCAGTTGAAGCCTGCTAACCCCGACCTTAGCTTCACACCGTCATGGAGCTACTGGAGATGTTGCTTTGCACACATGCAGGATATGAGCTTGGATAGAGCGCAATTCCTTCAAGAGAAACTATAGTCAAGTCATCACTTCCTAATTCACTTGTTTGGACCCAAATGGCAGCCATTCATCTGAGCACCAGCAACCATTCAGGTTTTATGTGCAAGCCCATTTGGCAAACCCAGTTGGCTACCTGAAGTCATGTGATTAGCAGCTACACAGTGAATGAGGAAGTTGGCTATAGTGCCGCTTCAAATTTGTAGCCAAATATAACATTTTAGAGCAGGGGTTCCATATGGTGTCATACAATATATGCTTTGTGGGCTGTGCCGGGGGCAGAAGCATAGAAAACAAGTACAGTGTACATGTAAGATGATCAGTTTTGAACAATTTTTCATTATTGCCCAGAACTCTATGATTATATTTAAGTTTAAAGCAAACGGTAGCTTCAACTCTTTTCTTCCTTAAAATCACTTGGGGCTTTGTGGTTATACTTTTTTGTTATATTGAATGACGTTGATAAGAGTTTTGCACTCTCTTTAATTTATAGTGCTGCTATTATAATGTAAGTGCACCTCCTACCAGGTTTGTGAGCACTTTTTAAATATTATTTTTGACAAATCAAACTTTAGGACTTTTTACATTTTTTATTTGGAATTTATAATTCGACCTAAATCAGTTTGAATATGAACAGAATGTTTAGACCGAATCAGATTAATCACATCCAAAATTAATTTCAGAGGATTTGCCAATCCCTGATTGGATATATCTGACACAAACTAGATTACCATATTGTCCTGGAACAAACTTATCTATCTTGAGCATTGTTGAATATTGTGCTGATCCTGGTGCTATGGCTTGCACGCATATCTCTTTATTTAGTGATCAAGATGGGTCCACAGATCCTTGATGCAGAAGAACACCATGTGTTTGCAGTTAGGTTATGTCCAATCTATTGCTAGAAGGCAATCCAAAATGACACTGGTGACTCAGTTTTGACTTGGGATGTTTCAGTGGTACTGGAATGTTGACCTGACCTGAAGTTTTTGCCCAGTGTTGAGCCTTGCAATGAGGCTTTCAGAGTGCATCCCAACCCAGAATTCCTGATTTGTGTAGAGTTGAACTAGTCTCAAAAGCTGCTGTAGGGAAATGACACGAGGTCCATTTTAAATTCTGCCCTTGTCCTGCTTTCTTCAACAGAGGGAGCCGTTGAACAAAAGGGCACCTGGAACTACTGAACAGCCGCATCTTCCACCAAGAGATGTATTGCTAGGAAACGTTAGTATTTGATTTTTAGAGAGAGGAATGGTGTAAGAGGCAAGCTTTATGATTCTCCTTGAGGGACAGGCCAGTCAATTTCTCTATGATGGATGTGCCCTTGGCGCAGAGAAGTTGTAACCGTGGGCATGACCGAAACATGTGAAGGAGAGTGCCCTCCCTTATGTCCACACCTCCTGCAAAGTGCACTCCTTGATTCTTGGCTCCAGGTTATGGGAGGGGTGAGCTGGGTCTGTTAGTCTTTGAGTTCCGGCTAGGGTTGGGCAAAACTGAACCAAAAAGTTTGTGTGCGTACTGACTTTTGCAATTTCGGGAACTTCAGCCAGAAGTCCGTGTGCGAGTTCAACGTTTCATCCAAACCCGGAAAAGCTGCTTGACGGGCTGCTGAGTGGTTGGTGTTCTTTCTGTCAAAATATCAACAGCCAGGGCTTCAGAAAGATGGCCGCCCCCATGAGTGTGGACACTTGCAACAGCTTACAATGTTAAGGGTCCACACCCATGGTAGCCATCTGTTTGATGCCCTGGCTGTGGTTATTTTGCCAGCAGAATGAGACAGAGAGATCACAGGGCACAGGTAAGTGGTACAGCTGCTTCCAATTGCTGCAGTTTGCATTAGGGGACCCCCCTCTGCCCCCTCAGTCCAATGGGGACCAAGTTCAGGTTCGGGTCAAGTTCAGGTACCACATCCAAACTTTTGTTCAGAGTTTAGCCAAACTTGTATCAGTTCGTCCAGCACTAGTCTTGACAGAACCCCTGGCAAGCATACAACCATATCTAATTTTAAAGACTCAGCCAAGATGCCACAACTTCAGGAGGCTACCTTGGAGTTGTCTGCCAACACTATGTCTCCAACTGCAAGGTTTGCTAAACTAGAATGACCTCTTATTAGCCTTCATCAGTGCCCATCCCTAATATGGCTGCTTACAATCTATCTACCTGATCAGTTCATGTTGGGTTTTCACTTCCACCAACACATAAGAATATAGAACAATATACTCCATAGAGTCCTTGCTTCAGAGACCACAGGCCTCTCCATATTCTGCTGTCCCAGGTACATCCTGGTAACTCTCTTATCCAAGCTGTCCTGGTTCTGTTCCTTTGAAAGGCTCGCCATTATGGTGCTTGAGATGCAGTGCGGCAGATGCGCTCAGCCTGGAGGGTCACAATGAAGCATTGTAAATCCTGAATATTAATAATTTACCTGAGCCTATCTCTCCGAACTTCTCAAGGTTATATCACACTTGCAATGTGGAGATAAGACGAATTAAACAAATGCATTGTGATCACCTTCCTGGGGGAGCGCCAGCAACATACTTATCGTCGGCTGAAAAATACATTAACCACGTCTTTGCTGTATTGAGGCCGATAGTAAATCTTACCAAATGCATTCCCGGCTGACGTGGGCAAGCTACGCTGCGTGATGTATGGAGGCCAAGAAACGCACTCATCTGTTGTTTTACACCATTTATTCTTAATATTGGTGATAATGGAGAGGGGAGCAGCCATAACTGCTCACTGCTTACAGCTGCCTCGTAATCCAGTGATCGGGCTTTACTGCAGTTTTTATTGGAATCAGAGGGAAATCTTCAGAAAATAAAAACGGTTACATTTAACATTATATAATAATATACAATATTCGCACCGCCTTTTTAATAAATACTGTAACCCACACGCCACTACCAGGGCCGAAAGATGTGGGACGAGCTGTCATGAGCTCTTGGAATCTAAAGGTAATATTGGGTTTGGGCCAGTGGAGTCACCACACACTGCAGATATCTTTCCAACGTTTATTAAAGCAACCACACTTCCACTTCAGCAACAATAAGCAAACAGTCTCTGAGGATCCAGGGGTCACTCTAGGGGCTGGGACTATACTACTTCGGTAGCTTATGTGCTGGTCCTCAGGGTACTCCTCTCTCCTCCTAGGCCCACACAGATGTCTCTGTCAGAGGCACTCTGTCTTGCTCTGGCTGACTTAGCAAACTGTGGCTATCTCTGTTGGTTAAAGCTATCTACACAGGGCTGGCGTCAGCACCCGGCAAAGTGGGGCAGCTGCCGGGGGCCCCCGCTCTCTAGGGGGGCCCACTGACAGGGCTGGCCTTTGGGGTGTGCAATGGCACTTGACCTTGAGGGCACTGCCACAGCTGGTTCCACACAACGGGGCATCTCGATTTAGATTCCAGGGGAGGAAGTGCTGGGTTTTGTTCTGCTTTTAAGTTGGCCACCCCAGATGATTTTCTATCCCTGGAGCATCCCAATCTGTCATACCCTACAGTGTGACACCCCCTGGGATCGCTGGCATACCCACTATGCAAGCAATTCCACCCCTGGGTTTTGATCCGCTTTACAGGGACATCTCAGTTTGGGATGCCCCTGTTTGTGAAAGAACCCCCCTGGTTTGGCCATTAACTCAAACTGGCGATCCCACATTGCATTCACCAGATCCAGGAAAGTAATGAACAAATGGGGAAGGGGGGGGGGGGTCACACACAGGGGCTTTGATCCTTAGGGGGAATCCAGATTTGGGATGTCCCTCTGTGATGTGATGCAACTCTTCACCACAAAGGGGCCCACTGAGACCATGCCGTCCAAGGGCCCACATAAAGCTGTAGCCAGCCCTGTATCCACAGTATTCTCTCTCCACTCTCTGAGTCTCAGAGGGGTTGTAGGTTCCCTCAGGTGCTGCTCGGCACGCTACATGGCTCTGGAAGTCCCTGCACTGCACTGCACTGGCACACTCTCTGTACACTTCCAGGTCAGACTCGAGACAACCGACTGTTCTAGGAAGTCACAGTACTTATATCACCTCTGTTTGTGACGTCACTTTCCCACAGCACCCTCTAGTGGTTAACTCCATAACTGCTATGTCTCCATAACTGCTTATGTCTTATGCAGCTAGGCTGCTTTATACAGGGATTTCTATGAGAGATTAGGTACCGTAGCGGGCACGTTCCTGGCCGGGGCCACGCGCTGGGGAGTGAGGGTGGTTCTTGGACCTAGGGTAGGGCATCCCATGTCGGTGTGGCATGTGTGGGTGAAGGTGCACTTACTGGCTTCAGACGTCACTGGGATCCAGAGATGACACTCTTTGGTAGATTCAACATGGTCTTTATTGGTTGGCTTCCGTCCATGGTAACACAGCAAACAGTTTAGTACAGCATGATCCACAGGTTAAAGCAAACAGTCTATTCCAATGGTAATTTTGTGTATTAATACACTAATAGCTCCGTGGGAAATGTTAGTAGTAAAATATTTCAATCAACAACAACACCTTCAGTGTGGACAATCAATTGCAGGCTTTGTGAGTCCCAACACCACTTATGATTAAATCACGTACCAGATTCCTTAGTTAGGGGCTTATTTATCAAGGGCTAGCGCCAGGTAGTGTCTGACGAGCGGCAGGTACCGCAAGCTAACGGCGGCTACCGACTCAAGTATGCCCGGCGGCGGTCACAATGACGCATTTATCACGCTAAATGAGGCTAGCGCCGGCGAGAGCGACAGCTAGCGCGGCATTCATCATGTAGCCGACTGAAACGAACAGCGCCGCT
Organism: Gastrophryne carolinensis; assembly: GCA_027917425.1. Taxonomy (NCBI): domain Eukaryota; kingdom Metazoa; phylum Chordata; class Amphibia; order Anura; family Microhylidae; genus Gastrophryne; species Gastrophryne carolinensis. The sequence goes on along the minus strand of CM051234.1, from coordinate 643,456,734 downwards.
GCTAATCCCATCACAGCGCCAGGTATGTCCTGTCGCTCCCTGGCGATGTCCAATGCATTTCAATGGAGCAATCTTTAATTAATCATAATTAATTCCTATTAATTTTTTTTTTTTTATGTCAAAAATTCTGTGACCACTTCTGCGATGTTAGGATTTTTTTTTAAGGTAAAAAAAAAAAAAAAAATGTGCAGAATTGATATTACAGGTCTGATATTCATGTATTCACATTACAAAATGTTTAAAAAAACTGGTATAATTTTACAATCAAAAAATATGGTTGTTTGGGGGTTCAAAACTATTTTACACCCATCGCCGCCAGCGCTCTGGGGTTTAAACAAGGAATTCACAGCGCGAATAAATTCGGAGCATGTTTTGTTAATGAATCTGCAGCAAGCCGTTCGCTCTGGCCATTCGTTGTCAGGCGCACCCATACAACGCTGAACCTGTGAAACAGCGACCCCCCAGCCCGTATTCAACATTACCGCACACCGACTGAGTCGCTGTCATCAAGCAAACCCCGGCCAAGCACAGCGAATACTAGCTGGCGCTGTGAAAATCACGCTACTGGCGCTCATCTGTCGCTACCTGGCGCTATTAATGAATCAGCCTGCCCGATAATGCCAAAAATTGTAACTTCTCTCAGGGAACACTTTGTAATAAACAACAGGTGTAATCTTCCAGGGTAATAATGAATTACTCAGCTTTTGGTTTCTGAGTCGGATCAGATAGAAATCAAATATAATAAACGTGCTTCTTTAGAGATCAATCCCCTCCAATTGCGCAATTCACATGTAAAAAAATGGACTAAAATAGCATAAGATCCTTAAAACAATAGGCGCCGTGCCCACTTTTAATAGTTGCTTAACAGAACAAAATAAGTAACTTGCATATCACAAATAGACATTGATCAAAGGTTGTGAGCCTTCAGATAGTTTCCCTTAAGTGAGACTGCGCTCACAGCTGAAGCTGTAGCTGAAGGCTCACAACCTTTGATCACACCTGTTGTTTATTACTTAGAGGCCGATTCATTAATAACGGCAGGTAGCGACAGTTGAGCGACTGTAGCGGCATTTTCAGAGCGCCCGCTAGTAGTCGCTGTGCTTGACCGTTGTTCGGTTGTTGACAGCGACTCAGTCGGTGTGCAGTAATGTTGAATATTGGGTGAGGAGTCGCTATTTGACAGGTTCCGCGCTGTATGGGAGCGCATGATAACGACTGGCCATAGCGACCAGCTCCCACCATATTCATTAACAAATCACGCTCAAAAAATTCTTGCGCTGTAAAATGCATGTTTAAACCCCAGAGCGCTGGCGGCGATGGGTTGAAAGTAGTTTTTTAACCCCCAAACAACCATATTTTTGGAAACCAAAAAAAACAAGTTTTTAATAACATTTTGTAATATTAATACATTAATATCAGACCTGTAATATCAATTCTGTACAATTTTTTTTTTTTTTTTTTTTACCTTAAAAAAAATATCTAACATTACAGAAGTGGTCACAGAATTTTTCACATTTAAAAAAAACAAAAAACAAAAAAAACATTAATATGATTTATTTATGAATATTTAAAGATTGTTCCATTGAAATTCATTGGAGAGCGCCAGGTAGCGAGAGGTCATACCTGTCGCTGTTCAAGGTCCAGCTGAGGCTGGAATAATGATGAATGAGTCGCTATATGGCGCTATCTCAGTCGCTAAGCAGGATCGGCTTGATAAATGTGTGATTGTGGTGGGGAGCTGGCGTTCTCGTGGCGGTGCCCGTCATTACCGGCCGCTCACCAGGCGCTACCTGTCGCTATCCCTTGTTAAATAAGGGCCAAAGTGTTCCCTGAGAGAAGTTACAATTTTTGGCATTATCTAACTAAGGAATCTGGTACGTGATTTAATCATAAGTGGTGTTGGGACTCACAAAGCCTGCAATTGATTGTCCACACTGAAGGTGTTGTTGTTGATTGAAATATTTTACTACTAACATTTCCCACAGAGTTATTAGTGTATTAATACACAAAATTACTATTGTTTGAAGACTGCACCAATACGGTCTTACTAAACTCCAGAGGAAGAATGGATTGCCTTTATAATATGATTCAATTTAATCTTAATACACTGTAATATTTTTAGCGCGGTTTAGAAGAATTGTTCTTCCTTGTGTGTTAGTCTATTCCAATGGTTTCCTCCATGGCTGTCCCTCAGCTCCTCCACTACATTGACTTGCATCCCCTCGTGGCAGAGTCTTGGCTTAGAACCCTCTAGAAACGATGGTCTCTCGCTTATATAACCTCTGTATTGTTGCTACTACAACTAGGAGGCCGATTCATTAATAGCGCCAGGTAGCGGTATTTTCACAGCGCACGCTAGTATTCGCTGTGCTTGGCCGTTGTTCGGCTGTTGACAGCGAGTCAGTCGGTGTGCGGTAATGTTGAATACGGGGTTAGGAGTCGCTGTTTGACAGGTTCCGCGCTGTATGGGTGCGCATGATAGCGACTGGCCCTAGCGACCGGCTCCCAGCATATTCATTAACAAATCACGCTCAAAAAATTCTCGCGCTGTGAAATGCTTGTTTAAACCCCAGAGCGCTGGCGGCGATGGGTTAAAAGTAGTTTTTTAACCCCCAACCATATTTTTGGAAAAAAAAAAAAAACACGTTTTTAAAAACATTTAGTAATATGAATACATTAATATCAGACCTGTAATATCAATTCTGCACAATTTTTTTTTTTTTTTTTTTTACCTTAAAAAAAAAATCTAACATTGCAGAAGTGGTCACAGAATTTTTGACATTTAAAAAAATAAATAAATAATAATAGCAATTAATTATGAATATTTAAAGATTGCTCCATTGATATGCATTGGAGAGCGCCAGGTAGCGAGAGGTCATACCTGTCGCTGTTCAAGGTCGCTCGCTGGCGCTGTGGGGTGAGGCTGGAATAATGATGAATAATTCGCTATTTGGCGCTCTGTCAGTCGCTAAGCAGGATCGGCTTGATAAATGTGTGATTGCGGAGGGGAGCCGGCGTTCTCGTGGCGGTGACCGTCATTACCGTTCGCTCACCATTCGCTACCTGGCGCTATCCCTTGTTAAATAAGGGCCTAAGTTGCGAGTCTCAACCAATGGCAGGGCAGGTAATGTTGCCAATGCCACCTGGCTAAGTCTCTATTTACCAAACTAAAGGGGAACGCCAGACCCTTAAAGTGCTGGTTAGGTTCATTCCTTAGGCAACACTGCCATCATGTGGTTTCATGATGCAATGACCCTAAGAAATGCATCCAACAGGTTTAACTACACTATTCCACTGACAGGGCTCTAATTGATCCTACTTGTAGTGTTGTCCATGGTTTCCACACATCACCCCAGTTTTTACCTGGGCCACAATACCAGTGTAGCGCTCACGCACCGGGTGCTCAGTGATGACGACAGGGAGCAGGTTCTTCTGGGCCCAGGGTGCTGTGTGTGTGTCTGTGTAGGTGGGGTGTTAGGGTACTGTTACAGGAAAGGTTAGTACTCACTGTGCCACTTGAAAAGATGAGAACTAGTCCAGGGGATAAAAGCAGAGTTCCTCTTTATTAATTCCAAAGGCAAACATGGCACAGGTACATACATCCATTCGGTTACATCTCTCTCTGTTCTGTCCATAGTCACAGGTTCAATCAAAAAGGCCTTACTCCCCAACGAGAAGTCTCCCCCCACCCTCCTTGTTGGATCTCTCCCCTTCTCTCCATTAGAGTCTGGATTCACTCCTGCTACAATTCAATAAGGGTAATCTAGCTTTAGAACTGGGGTTTCTTTATATCACTTCTAGTGACCTTCCAGAACATTCCATCACATGTTCGACCACATGTCCGACATCTGATAGGCTGCTCTCTACCCTCTAACCAATCACTACTCTCCTGGTTATTTCTATGTTTCTGCCCAGCATCCTGCTATGACTATTAACCCTTTATACCTTACCTTTTAGACCAATTTCCATTCAAGTCTATGGCCAAATGATTGTCTATGGTCTAATCCACTACTGCCCTCTTGAGTCTAATTAAGGGTACTACAGTGTCCATGCACTTTCATGGTTGGAAACCACAAAAGGGTTTAAACCAGAGCTTCAGCATCATTTAATGAAAAGCCAAAAACCAAAAACGATTCCACAGCATCTAAAATTAATAGATTTTAAGTTTTTAGTCACTTACTTATTATTCTTTCCCCCACTGAGCTGCAACTCTGTTCAGGACTCTAGGATACAGGTGAAGCATCACATACTGAGGAGAGGAGGAGGGGGTTAAAGTGCAGGGGGCGGGTTATAGCTGTGCTTTGCACAGACAGAGCAGAGCTGAGGTCAGGGAAAGGACAGCAATCCCAGAATGCAAAGCAACACAGTCAGAAGACACTTTCTGTTTGCAGGCAGCCTGATACTCCATGAGCCACCATCTTGGATGGGAGATGCATGTGGGAGATGTAGGTAGGATGATTTTTAATGTGAGCAATCTGTATGTACAGGGTGTGGGAAATATATAAGATAGACTCTTATTCAGGGTGAGGGTCCGGATTAATGTGGGCAATCTGTATGTACAGGATGGGAAACATATAAAATAGGCTCTTATTCAGGGTGAAGGTCCGGATTAATGTGGGCAATCTGTATGTACAGGATGGGAAACATATAAAATAGGCTCTTATTCAGGGTGAAGGTCCGGATTAATGTGGGCAATCTGTATGTAGAGGGGGGAACATATAAGATAGGCTCTTATTCAGGGTGAAGGTCCGGATTAAAGTGGGCAATCTGTATGTACAGGGTGTGGGAAACATATAAGATAGGCTCTTATTCAATGTGAGGGTCCGGATTAATGTCTTATTAACGCTAAGTATATGAGTTCTTATGAGCTAACTGACATGTTCCTTTTTACCCCCAGGTCCCTACACTAGGCTACTAGCAGGTGTACCGGGCTTAGGTGCTAGCAGCCAAAGCCCAAGTCATGTGCTCCTCCAGAGGCGGCACCGGACCCATGCCAAGGGGGAACAGGCTTTTCTGCACCTACAGTGCCTAGCAATTGGATGGTGGGGGTATCAGCATGCCATCTGCCCCAGTTCACAAAATAGATGTGCTTTTCCTTTCTTTTAAAATGTAATTGTCTTCCATCTTCTGTCCTCGCCAGGTGACATCATCTCGGAGCAATTTTATGCCAGCAGCGGTGGATGTAGCAGATGCCCCTCCCCTCTCCATGCCCCTCCTCTTCCATCTAGTGATGTAAAAGTCACATGGGGGAGATTCCAGAGGCCCCATCTTTGTGGAATAAAAGTGTAACCCCCCCCCTCCCCTGGTAGCCAGCATAAACTTTTGTGAGATCACAAGATAGAAGGAAGGGGAGACCTGTGTCCCACTTAACAGCAGACAAAAAGTGCAGATGTGATGAGTATAATAAATGTAATTTAATCAAAGATTTTCTATTGTGTCTTTTAACTTAACTAACTGTGAACTGGCAGAGGGTACTGTGGTCCAGTTCAAAGTGTAGGGGGGTGGCAAGCCATTTGCCTGACATGCCTATGGGTAGCTTATCCATATCCTCCTGTCTCATTATCTGCTCCCTCTCTCGGTGATGCAGAAGAGCCTGGCACACAATGGCATGGGACCTGGCAACCCTGGAAGAGCACTGGACCTGTGCTGAAGGGCATGGGAGCTAGGGCTTAAAGGTTGCCTGGCTCTTGATTGGTGGGCCACTTGCCCCAATGCCAAGTGTGCCGGGCTAGTAGCCCATAGGGAGGGTGGCACACAGGTTTTTCTTTTTTTTCTTAACAAGTCAGATGATTTGGTCGTCCTGAGGAAGTGACGTGGAGAGTCGTCACGTAACGCGTAGACGCTCAGAGGGGTGGTGTGCTGGCCCCTGGTCATGTAAGGCCCTTATTTATGAGGGAATAGTGACAGGTAGCGACTGGTGAGCGGCCGGTAATGACGGGCCCCGCCACGAGAACGCCGGCTCCCCACCACAATCACACATTTATCAAGCCAATCCTGCTTAGCGACTGAGATAGCGCCAGATAGCGACTCATTCATCATTATTCCAGCCTCAGCCCACAGCGCCAGCGTCCGACCTTGAACAGCGACAGGTATGACCTCTCGCTACCTGGCGCGCTCCAATGCATTTCAATGGAACAATCTTTAAATATTAATAATTAATTGTTATTTATTTATATATTTTTTTTTTTAAATGTGAAAAATTCTGTGACCACTTCTGCCATTTTAGATCATTTTTTAAGGGAAAAAAAATAAAAAAAAAATTGTACAGAATTGATATTACAGGTCTGATATTAATGTATTCATATTACTAAATTATTTTAAAAACTTTTTTTTTTTGGTTTCCAAAAATATGGTGGTTTGGGGGTTAAAAAACTACTTTTAACCCATCGCCGCCAGCGCTCTGGGGTTTAAACATGCATTTCACAGAAGAAGAGAGAATGAGACTGCACCGAACTATCACTTATCACAAGATGCAGTGTGCGCATAGGGGTATACAATCTAATTACAGAAAAACTGAAGGTCCCACACCCTCCAACACCCCACTACAGAATCTGGCACCACTACAGCAATATAGTAAAATATAATAATTTATTAATCACAATGTAAACATAATTATGTACACTAAGGACTCATTAAAAAACACACTGACAAAGACATGCATTTTACAGCGCGAGAATATTTTGAGCGTGATTTGTTAATGAATATGGTGGGAGCCGGTCGCTAGGGCCAGTTGCTATCATGCGCTCCCATACAGCGCGGAACCTGTCAAATAGCGACTCCTCACCCAATATTCAACATTACGGCAAACCGACTGAGTCGCTATCAACTACCGAACAACGGCCAAGCACAGCGACTACTAGCGGGCGCTCTGAAAATGCCGCAACAGTCGCTCAACTGTCGCTATTAATGAATCGGCCTCCCCGTTTTTTAATCTTGTCATGTATGTTAGTTTTGTCTTGAACACGTTTTATGCATTGGATATTTTTACTGAATAAACTTTATTTGGACTGTGATTACATTGTGTGCGGCCAGTAGTGTGGGATCTGCAGTGGCCAGCTCTAGAGTCCCATTGATTTGTGACATTGAATAGTCAGGGACAGGAGCTGTTCTCAGGAGCAGACAATCAACTGGCAGGCTGATTCATCATTAGCGGCAGGTAGCGGCAGATGAGCATCTGTAGCGGCATTTTCAGAGCGCCCGCTAGTAATCGCAGTGCTCGGCCTTGAGTCGCTACTTTATCGCTGTTCAGTAATGGTGAATACATTGTGAGGAGTCGCTATTTGACCAGTACAGCGCTGTATGGGAGCGCATGTTAGCGACTGCTCATAGCGACCGACTCACAACATATTCAGGAAAAAAACTGCTCCAAAAATCTCTGGCGCTGAAAAATATTTGTTTGAAGCCCAGAGCGCAGGAGGCGGTGTGTTTAAAGTCTGTTTTCCAGCATCTATCCACTAGTAACAAAACGAAAACATATGGAATTACATTGTAACAACATTGTAACATGAACACTTTAATGGCAGATCTGTAATGTCATTTTTAAGGAAATATTTAAAAAATGAAAAAATTATGAAAAAACTGCTATTTCAATGCCAGGAGAGGTCACAGAATTTTTTGTGATTTTTTTGAAAAAAAAAAAAAAACCCCGTTTAAAGAGAAGAAAAGGTTCGTCCATTGAAATGTATGGGAGAGCGACAGGTAGCGAGAGGTGATACCTGGCGCTTTGCAAGGCTGAACGCTGGCGCTGTTCGCTGAGGCTGTGAAAATGATGAATCAGACGCTACATGGCGCTATTCCAGTCGCTCAACAGATTCTGCTTGATAAATGTGTACTTGTGTGCCGTGTCCGGCGTTGACCAGTCGATATCAGTCGCTACCTCTCATTAACCAGGTGCTACATGACGCTATCCCTTCTTAAATAAGGGCCAAAATATTTTTTTTTTGTACAAACATTCATGTTGTATCCCAAACATTTTCAGCAGCCCCTTGTGTAATGTTATATATATATATATATATATATATATATATATATATATATATACACTCTATATTGGGGGTCCTATATCTGGTGGAATACTGTACAGTAATAAGAAAAGAATTGTTCTTACAAAACCAGTTTAGTCTGTAATTAAAAATCTGCCGCTCTGTCTGTTTAATTGAGCGGTTGTCTCCCTTTGTAATTCTTTCTCCGGGAGTTATTAGCTCCTTCATTTAGATGGCAGATTACTTTAATCATTAGGAAAAAAAAGTTCATACAAAAAAAACAAAGAAAAACTACGGAACTTTTATTAGAACTAAGGCACTAAAATTCAATACTGGAATTATAAGATACCTACAGCGAGGTTCACACACGGCCCTAGAATCCTATTTTGGGTTGCCGGTACTTTTAAAGGGGACCAAAACCTGGAGTGTAAAAGACTCTAGAGCATTCTCTACTCCCCGGGGCATCCTGATGGGAAATTCCGCACTGTGTGAATCCAGAACATTCTCATTCCACCACCTATTCCATAGGTGGGTGCTCTGGCCCACGGCGGAGCTGACGTAGCAAAAGTACCAAAAGCGCCAGTGCTCTAAGCTCAATCTGTGACCTGATACAGTATGTTGCATGTGCGAAAGGGCGTTTTAAGGTCACGCGAGGAAAAATGCAAACACCTCTGCCCATAAGCACTTTTATACAGAAAATAACCAATAGGGTCCATCCAGGGGGACAAATGGGAAGCTACCCCCCCCCCCACCTTTGAGTATGTGAGACCCCCTGGGATTGGCAATATACTCAAATCTCTAGCGATTTTATGGTGCGTGCATGGTTATCCGCCATCTCGTGACCAAGGCGACTGGCATGGAACGGCGTACATTAGCAGAAGGGAAACCGGGAATCCCGTCTCTCTCTGTACCGGACCCTGTGTGTAAACATATGTAGCACATGTATACCTGAAGGATTCAGGCGTGTGGGGAGTGGGTTCTTGGGGGACCTCCCAATGTGGGTCTTTATTCAAAAACTCCAATGAGACCAACTTTATGAAAAGGGCATCTACTTTATTAGCAGGACTTCAGGTACACTTGAATGTTCATAGCAGGTCATACAGTCATAATCCAATACAGTCATAATTTGCCAGCCAGCAGCCGATTGGCTGCAGGTCGGGACCGCGTCACCTGATGTGACGCGCCGAGCATTTTCGGCGCTTCAAACTGGCCGGCCAGGGGGAGACGCAGGCGAGGGAGTCACATATAAGGAAGGTGAATACATTCATACAATATCGCTGCCTTGAGAAAAGGGCTGTATGCGATCGCACTTCCGTTTATAATAGGGTATAAGCGTTGTTCATTGTCTTTGTTTGGTTCATGCTCTGTATACAATTACTGGTTCTGCTTATATTCATGCTTGGCTTACAACATACTATATGTTATGTGTATATATAGACTGATATACGTGCTATATATTATCATTGCTGTCTGAAGTATATGACTATTCCTTGACTTGCTGTATCCAGCAGCACTTTTAGTGTGCAGCTTAGATATCTTTCTGTATAGTAGCAGCCATCCACAGGAGTATATTGGTGATTGCCCTGATAGAATCATTTGGTAAAAATGTTTACCTTTATCCATAGACTCTTTTTTGGTACTGATAATACATATGGTTTACAGTTGATGCATTTTTCTAGTCTTAAAGGGGCACCATTCTCCTGAGGATTTACACTGAAACAAGTTTGAAAATACCCATTGTATCCTTTTATTTTGTGAAGTTTTCACTGTGATTTTTCTATGTATAGTGTATGAAAATCTTTAAATACACAGATTTATTGCAATCAAGCTATTTTTGGTGTGCATCCCTTATCGATTTATTTATGTTACTGGTTAGGGGCTATGTTGGTGGAAGCTCCTGTTGGGATTGCACCCATTATTGTATAACTTACTAGGTGTGCCATTACCTATTATATATTAACATACAGTCATAATCCAACAGTTGTTCCATTAGCAGTGTCCATAGCACAGCATTACATCCAAGTGGTGTGGGGGTTAGCATTACATCCAAGTGGTGTGGTGGTTAGCATTACATCCAAGTGGTGTGGGGGTTAGCATTACATCCAAGTGGTGTGGGGGTTAGCATTACATCCAGGTGGTGTGGTGGTTAGCATTACATCCAAGTGGTGTGGGGGTTAGCATTACATCCAGGTGGTGTGGTGGTTAGCATTACATCCAGGTGGTGTGGTGGTTAGCATTATATCCAGGTGGTGTGGTGGTTAGCATTACATCCAGGTGGTGTGGTGGTTAGCATTACATCCAGGTGGTGTGGTGGTTAGCATTACATCCAGGTGGTGTGGTGGTTAGCATTACATCCAGGTGGTGTGGTGGTTAGCATTACATCCAAGTGGTGTGGGGGTTAGCATTACATCCAGGTGTTGTGGTGGTTAGCATTACATCCAGGTGGTGTGGTGGTTAGCATTACATCCAGGTGGTGTGGGGGTTAGCATTACATCCAGGTGGTGTGGTGGTTAGCATTACATCCAGGTGGTGTGGTGGTTAGCATTACATCCAGGTGGTGTGATGGTTAGCATTACATCCAGGTGGTGTAGGGGTTAGCATTACATCCAGGTGGTGTGGTGGTTAGCATTACATCCAGGTGGTGTGGTGGTTAGCATTACATCCAGGTGGTGTGGTGGTTAGCATTACATCCAGGTGGTGTGGTGGTTAGCATTACATCCAGGTGGTGTGGTGGTTAGCATTACATCCAGGTGGTGTGGGGGTTAGCATTACATCCAGGTGGTGTGGGGCTTAGCATTACATCCAGGTGGTGTGGTGGTTAGCATTACATCCAGGTGGTGTGGGGGTTAGCATTACATTCAGGTGGTGTGGGGGTTAGCATTACATCCAGGTGGTGTGGGGGTTAGCATTACATCCAGGTGGTGTGGTGGTTAGCATTACATCCAGGTGGTGTGGGGGTTAGCATTACATCCAGGTGGTGTGGTGGTTAGTGTCACGCTCTGGTAACTCCAGCCCTCTAGGTAAGCCCTCAACCCCCAATCTCTGCAGCCAGCTTCACCTGTAGGGGCCCCCGCTTGCCAGGGCGCAAAATACGCCTGCCCGGGATCGGTTGCCCCCAGGACTTCAATGGCTCAAAGGATGAGAGCTTACTAGGTTAGAGGTCTGAAGAACCAATGGCTAAGAGCGAGTGTAGCGGAAGTCCAGAACCAGGCCAGAGCTTGACACGGGGAAGTCAGAGATCGTAGCGGTACAGAGGGAAGAGGCAGCTTGAGGTCAAGGTACAAAGCAGAGGTCGGCAACGGAGATCAGATCGAGAATAGTCGGTTCAGGCATTGGTCGGCAACGGAGATCAGATTGAGAATAGTCGGTTCAGGCAGGGGTCGGCAACGGAGATCAAATCAAGGTATATCACGAGTCAAAGCAAGGTACAAGGCGCTATCACAGGCAATCCGCAACTGAGAGGGAATTGCCTTTATAGGGAGAGACAGAGAGGAAGGTGTGAGTGATTGGTGCACTATGATCCAGGCCAGGATTGGCATGACCAGTCTCTACCTGGGCTCATTGGCCCTGTCCCTGCAGGGCATTCCCACCACCCCACCTGGCCTAATTACTTTCCCCCGGCGGCCGCGCTGAGAGCAGCGCTGCCGGAGGATATAAGCAGAACGTGCTCGCGCATGTGCGCGAGCACGTGTGAGGGAGCCGGCGCCGCCAGACGGAAAAGCAGGGGGCGCGCGCGCGGCAGCAGAAGCAGACGCTGCCCGGCGCGGCCCCGAGCAGACACAGCCGCTGCACCTGGCTGCCCACGACCAGCGCTGGAACGGGGCCCAGGTAAGTGACGATTTCTGACATTACCCCCCCTTCACGAGGGGCCTCCGAACCCTTACCAGGCTTTCCCAGATTGCCACAATGAAACTTTTTCACAAGGGCACTGGCATGCACATCTCTTGCTGCCACCCAACATCTTTCCTCCGGACCATAGCCAACCCAGTCAACCAGATACTGTAAAGAATTGCGCACTTTACGTGAATCTAAGATCCTATTTACTTCATATTCTGGCTCATTATCAACAAGAATCGGCGAAGGACCAGCTGGAGGAGTGTTCTTAGCTGGTTTTAACAGCGAAACGTGGAAAGAATTAGGTATTTTCATAGTCGGTGGGAGTTGAACTTTAAAAGACACGTTATTCAACCTCCTGATAATAGGATAAGGTCCAATGAACTTGGGACCTAATTTACTAGAGGGTTGACGGAGCGCAATATTTTTGGTGGAGACCCAAACTAGATCACCCACCTGCAGAGCTGGTTCCTGTGACCTGCGACGATCAGCAAATCTCTTATATCTCAAGCCCGTGTCTTTGAGAATCTCCTGAACGCTGGTCCAGATATTCTTCCGTTCTTGAAGCCCCTCTTCCAATGCCGGCAAATTGGAAGGTGACCCTGAAAGGGAAGAAGCTCTAGGATTTTTCCCCAAATTACAGAAGAAAGGAGACACTTTAGTACTCTCACTAGGTGCATTATTGTAAGCGAACTCAGCAAAATCGATAAATTCCGCCCATTGCTCTTGGGCATCAGAGACATAACATCTTAAGTATTGTTCTAAAGTTTGATTAGTTCTTTCCGTCTGCCCATTAGACTGGGGATGGTAAGCAGAGGAAAGGGAGATCTGTATTCCGAGTCGTGAACAGAAATGTCTCCAAAAACGGGAAGTAAATTGGACACCCCGATCGGAGACTATATTCGACGGAATACCATGAAGACGAAAAATATGCGAAGTAAATAGCCGCGAAAGCTCAGGAGCTGACGGAAGCTTGGTCAAAGGAATGAAATGTGGCATCTTACTGAAACGATCAACGACTACCCAAATTACAGTATTACCATGTGAGAGAGGCAAATCAACAATAAAATCCATAGAAATATGAGTCCATGGTTCGGCAGGAATTTCAAGGGGAACCAAACCGCCACTAGGAGCCCTGTGAACCCCTTTACATCGGGCACAAATAACACAAGCGTCGATAAAGGCAGTAATATCGCGTCTCATGGTAGGCCACCATACATGTCGACGGGCAAGCATTAATGTCTTACGATTACCCAAATGACCTGCAGTTTTAGCATCGTGAAATTTGCGAATTACATCAGAACGCGAGTGCGGCGGCACAAACTGGCAACCTAAGGGTACATCACTAGGAGATTCATCTTGAAACGGCGCCAAAGTATTAGAGAGATCAGGAAGTAACGCCCCGACCACACAACCCGTGGGTAGGATCGGTTCACCAGAATCTCCCCGATCCTTACATTCTCCGAACATGCGAGATAGAGCATCAGCTTTAGTATTTTTTACACCCGGCTTGAAAGTAATAATAAAATTAAAACGCGAGAAGAATAATGCCCAACGTGCCTGACGAGAGTTCAACCTCTTGGCAGAACCAATGTATTCAAGATTTTTGTGATCGGTATACACAGTTATAGGATGTAATGAACCCTCCAACCAGTGTCGCCATTCATCAAAAGCCAGTTTAATAGCTAATAGTTCCCTATTACCGACATCATAATTTTGCTCCGCGGTACTGAATTTACATGAAAAATAAGCGCATGGATGAAGACGCTCAGAATATTGCAACAAAACTGCACCCACTCCCAGCTCAGAAGCGTCCACTTCAACAATGAAGGCTTTAAGAATATCTGGATGAATTAACACAGGTGCCGAAGTAAAGGCCCGTTTCAAGGTCAGGAAGGCCTTACAGACAGAGGGAGACCAGTTAGCAGTAAAGGCCCCCTTGCGGGTAAGGTTGGTAAGAGGTGCAACAACATGAGAAAAGCCTTTGATGAAACGCAGATAAAAATTTGCAAAACCTAGAAAACTCTGCAATTCTTTTAGGGTCTTGGGTTGAACCCAATCCTGAACCGCCGAAACCTTCCCCGCGTCCATCTCTAAACCCTGGTTGGTAATAATATACCCTCAGAAGGGAACTGTGGTGACTTCAAACACGCATTTAGAAAGTTTAGCAAATAAGTTGTTCTCTCTTAATTTTTGTAGTACCAACTTAACATGACGTCTGTGCTCCAACAAGGAATTAGAAAAAATTAGAATATCATCTAAGTAGATGACCACAAATCTACCGAGATACTCTCTGAATATATCATTAACGAAATCTTGAAAGATGGCTGGCGCATTACAAAGACCAAAAGGCATGACCAGGTACTCGTAATGGCCGTCTTTCACATTAAATGCAGTTTTCCACTCATCCCCCTGCCGGATGCGAATCAGATTGTATGCCCCTCTTAAATCCAATTTGGAAAAAATTTGGGACCCTGTGACTTGATTGAACAGATCCCCGATCAAGGGCAAGGGGTATCGGTTCTTTACAGTTATCTTATTCAAGGCTCGATAATCAATGCATGGTCTCAGGCCGCCATCTTTTTTCTCTACAAAAAAGAATCCGGCCCCAGCAGGCGAGGTAGAGGGACGGATAAATCCCTTTCTTAAATTTTCGGTGATGTACTCCCTCATTGCTTGCTCTTCGGGCAGAGTAAGATTATAGATTTTCCCCCTCGGGGGAATCGTGCCAGGAAGCAAGTCAATAGGGCAGTCATAAGACCGATGTGGAGGAAGAGTATCAGCAGAAGGTTCAGAGAAGACATCAACCCAGTCTGCATATGGCTGAGGTAATCCCTGAGGTAAAACTTGCGAACTTCTGAGGCCTGTAGTAAAGCAGTGATTTTTGCAATGATCACTCCACTTTATCAACTCCCCAACCCGCCAATCTAACACTGGGTTGTGAAGTTGTAACCAGGGGTATCCCAAAACCACAGGAGTTTCTGGACAATCGAAGACAAAAAATTCTAAAAACTCAGAGTGGGAAGAGCCAACAATTAACCGAAGGGGTGGGGTCTTGGTATTTATAGGTCCCCCCTGGATGGCCTTCCCATTGATAGCCAAAACTTGTAGGGATCTTTCAAGAGGGACTAAAGGGATACCTAAAAGGGAGATCATACTCCTGTCCAAAAGGTTTCCCGCCACACCACTGTCGATAAAGGTAGAAACTGTTTGCTTAGAAGAACCCCAAGACAGGTCAATAGGCACTAGCATTTTATTTTGGCGAGAGTTGCAAACTGACTCACCCAGATCAGTACTCTCTACCTGGTCTGGGTGCGGAAGTTTTCCGCTGGTCTCCCCTTGTTGGGACAGGACCCTGCAAAATGACCAGAATTCCCGCAATACAGGCATAACCCCTCGGATCGCCTACGCTGTTTCTCTTCTTGGGATAAGCGGGTTCTCCCTAATTGCATAGGTTCTTCCTGGGGAGATGATGAGGTACTTTCCCCATGGGCAACCGGAGACCTATGACCTTGGACTGGCCTGAAGGACGTGGGAGCCCTGACTCTCTCCCTGGCCCTTTCTCTAAGACGAGGGTCTATTTTAATGGAGACCTGCATTAATTGATCTAGGTCCGCTGGCGGAGGAAAATTGACTAAAGCATCCTTGATGCTTTCCAACAGCCCCACCCTGAACTGACTACACAGAGCGGGATCGTTCCATCTAGCTTCGATAGCCCAGCGGCGGGATTCAGCACTGTAATCTTCAGCCGAATTCCGCCCTTGTTTTAAGGCCTTGTTTTAAGGCCCGAAGCCTATTCTCTGCTGTAGACTGTGAATCAGGGTCAGCGTATAGGACGCTCATAGCGTTGAAAAATGCAGTTACAGATTGAAAGGCAATATCATGACTCGGCAAACTAAAGGCCCAGGACTGCGGGTCTCCTTGAAGTAGAGAAATGACTAAGCCTACTCGTTGGGTCTCAGTGCCAGAGGAGACAGGCCTCAGCTTGAAATATAGTTCAATTCTTGAAGTTAGAAAATTTTGCTCGCTCTCCAAAAATTTTTCAGGCAAAGGAATCTTTGGTTTGGAGAAATGAGGTGGTACAGAGGAAGTCGGCACTTGACGAGACTCCTGGGTGGCCACTCTTTGAGCGAGTTGGTTGATCGCTGTGGCCATAGCTTGTACCTGCTGTACCAGGTCATCCATTTTCTGGCCTGTGATAATGTCACACTTTGGTAACTCCAGCCCTCTAGGTAAGCCCTCAACCCCCAATCTCCGCAGCCAGCTTCACCTGTAGGGGCCCCCGCTTGCCGGGACGCAAAATACGCCTGCCCGGGATCGGTTGCCCCCAGGACTTCAATGGCTCAAAGGATGAGAGCTTACTAGGTTAGAGGTCTGAAGAACCAATGGCTAAGAGCGAGTGTAGCGGAAGTCCAGAACCAGGCCAGAGCTTGACACGGGGAAGTCAGAGATCATAGCGGTACAGAGGGAAGAGGCAGCTCTAGGTCAAGGTACAAAGCAGAGGTCGGCAACGGAGATCAGATCGAGAATAGTCGGTTCAGGCAGAGGTCGGCAACGGAGATCAGATCGAGAATAGTCGGTTCAGGCAGAGGTCGGCAACGGAGATCAGATTGAGAATAGTCGGTTCAGGCAGGGGTCGGCAACGGAGATCCAATCAAGGTATATCACGAGTCAAAGCAAGGTACAAGGCGCTATCACAGGCAATCCGCAACTGAGAGGGAATTGCCTTTATAGGGAGAGACAGAGAGGAAGGTGTGAGTGATTGGTGCACTATGATCCAGGCCAGGATTGGCCTGACCAGTCTCTACCTGGGCTCATTGGCCCTGTCCCTGCAGGGCATTCCCACCACCCCACCTGGCCTAATTACTTTCCCCCGGCGGCCGCGCTGAGAGCAGCGCCGCCGGAGGATATAAGCGGAACCGCTTAGCGGGCGCCGCCGGCCGGAACAGCAGGGGGCGCGCGCGTGCCAGCAGGAGCAGCCGCTGCCCGGTGCGGCCGCCGAGCAGACACTGCCGCCGCACCCGGCCACCCACGACCAGCGCTGGAACGGGGCCCAGGTAAATGACGATTTCTGACAGTTAGCATTACATCCAGGTGGTGTGGTGGTTAGCATTACATCCAGGTGGTGTGGGGGTTAGCATTACATCCAGGTGGTGTGATGGTTAGCATTACATCCAGGTGGTGTGGGGGTTAGCATTACATCCAGGTGGTGTGGGGGTTAGCATTACATCCAGGTGGTGTGGTGGTTAGCATTACATCCAGGTGGTGTGGTGGTTAGCATTACATCCAGGTGGTGTGGTGGTTAGCATTACATCCAGGTGGTGTGGTGGTTAGCATTACATCCAGGTGGTGTGGTGGTTAGCATTACATCCAGGTGATGTGGTGGTTAGCATTACATCCAGGTGGTGTGGTGGTTAGCATTACATCCAGGTGGTGTGGTGGTTAGCATTACATCCAGGTGGTGTGGTGGTTAGCATTACATCCAGGTGGTGTGGTGGTTAGCATTACATCCAGGTGGTGTGGTGGTTAGCATTACATCCAGGTGGTGTGGTGGTTAGCATTACATCCAGGTGGTGTGGTGGTTAGCATTACAGGGCAACCAGTGTCACCATTCATTAAAAGCCAGTTTAATAGCTAATAGTTCCCTATTACCGACATCATAATTTTGCTCCGCGGTACTGAATTTACATGAAAAATAAGCGCATGGATGAAGACGCTCAGGGTTACCAGAATATTGCAACAAAACTGCACCCACTCCCAGCTCAGAAGCGTCCACTTCAACAATGAAGGCTTTAAGAATATCTGGATGAATTAACACAGGTGCCGAAGTAAAGGCCCGTTTCAAGGTCAGGAAGGCCTTACAGACAGAGGGAGACCAGTTAGCAGTAAAGGCCCCCTTGCGGGTAAGGTTGGTAAGAGGTGCAACAACATGAGAAAAGCCTTTGATGAAACGCCGATAAAAATTTGCAAAACCTAGAAAACGCTGCAATTCTTTTAGGGTCTTGGGTTGAACCCAATCCTGAACCGCCGAAACCTTCCCCGCGTCCATCTCTAAACCCTGGTTGGTAATAATATACCCTAAGAAGGGAACTGTGGTGACTTCAAACACGCATTTAGAAAGTTTAGCAAATAAGTTGTTCTCTCTTAATTTTTGTAGTACCAACTTAACATGACGTCTGTGCTCCAACAAGGAATTAGAAAAAATGAGAATATCATCTAAGTAGATGGGGGTGGGGGTTAGCATTACATCCAGGTGGTGTGGTGGTTAGCATTACATCCAGGTGGTGTGGTGGTTAGCATTACATCCAGGTGGTGTGGTGGTTAGCATTACATCCAGGTGGTGTGGTGGTTAGCATTACAGGGCAACGGCCTCCCCGGGGTCTAAAGGGCTTCAGGGAGGTTGATTTTCTTAATCCTGCAGAGTTAACTCAGCTAGCCAGCTATCCCATGGCACATATTAGGGGTATCCCACATCAGGATGCCCCACAAGAAGAGGGAAACCAACGGCCATAGAGTTTTATAGGCTCTAGAATGGTGGTTGATTTTCTTTAATGGCTTAATAATTAATTGATAAGATAAATTGGATTGTTTAGCAATTTATTTAGTATATACATGTATTACATTTATATATATATTTTTTACTTTTAAAGTGGACCAAAACCCAGCTGGATCGGCCCGGGATTTCCAGGCTGATCCATTCCCTTCCTGCGGGGCATCCAAAATCAGGATGCCCCGCTGTGTAAACCCCCCCCCCCCTTGTTAGAGGGAAGCGCGAGATGCGGCCGCCAGCGCGCTTTGAGCTGCTGAGCTAAGAAGTTTCTTGGACGAGCAGCCACGCATGTGCCATAGGACCGCGGTGAGGTGAGTTTATTCGGGAGATCTGGGGGGTTTAGTGGGGCACCCCTGATTGGGTTGCCCTGGGGGAGTGGACCAAAACCCAGGATGGTCAAAATCCTTGGTTTTGGTCCACTTAAAATACATAATTTATTTAAAGTAGTAGTGGTTTATATCTTTCCTGACTTGATTAAGCAATATATATATATATATATATATATATATATATATATTTGTATACGGTAAATGAGACTGCAAAATAACAGGTTGAAAATTATCTTCATTCACTAAATGTTTTCTTTTCGCAAAGCGGCAGAAAGTTCTCCTTGCCTTCTCGTCGTGTCGCGGCACTCATGGGGTTAACCTCCTCATCTCAGGTCTTTGTTATTTATTATGTCGCTGCGATAAACAAAGGAAATAGTTTGCTATTTTTCACGGAGGTAGATCTGCATTAAACCTATAAATATCCCGCCCTTCGCTGCGGAGAGTAATTAGTTTTCTGGTAAGTGCAATCTCATCAGAACGGCGCTCCAGTGGCCTTTAGATAATAGCACTTCGGGGCGTCCTATTGTGCTCGGTGTATTTTATATCAGCGGGGGCCGCGGACGCCGTGATCTGGATTAGGCTTTAATTGCGGAGATGGAGGGAACTTGAGGACGCCCTGAGAGCGAGAGAATAGAGATCTTACCTTGGGGCTTGTATGTCACCCTAAAATAATATATGCATTAAATTACTCTGAACGAAGAAATGAAATGCAGATATCGTATGCAAACGATACATCTTTCTCATTCTAATAATAATATAGATGATACAAGTGTAATTTTGATTGGCGAGACAAATCTCCGCCTAACTTGGGTGTCACGAGTCGCCGTATGAAAGTCCTACCAGTGCAATCCTGAGCTTTATGTATGCACGCACAGAAAAGAGCTCTGGTCCCCAAATCTAGAGCTTTTTCAAGCGTACATGCAAATGAACCTGCTCATGGGCATTGCATCCCCCTGCCCAGTTATGCGAAGGGCTGTATTTAGGATTCATGCTGCCCTAGGCACCTCTTGGTAACACAACCTCCCCTCCCACCCATTGTTAAAGCGGAACAACCCGGGATTTTGACTATCTTTGGTTTTCTTCCATACTCCATTTTGGGATGCCCCATGCTGTGAGAAACCCCCCCTATTGCCCATAACAACTAACTTTTTCCTGGTCCAGTGGTGTATGCATGGGCTCTCGTCCAGTCAGAGCTGATTTGCTTCAATGGGGGGCGCAAGCAGGTGTATCCCTAGCGATGTGCATTCTCCCACAGATGCCTATATGAATGCCTGGGGCGGTAGCGCACACAGCCCAAAGATGCAGGGGATGCGGCTGCTTCCGCCCCCTATTGAAAACAATCAGAATGGTTTGCTAAGGCAATATTACAGAGCACTCGGTGGTTACAACAAGCCCGATCCCTATAAGAAAAAGTGGGAAGGAGATATTGAGACTCCACTTCTTGACATAGACTGGGGGAATATCTACAAAGAAAATGCCCTCATACAGTCCACACACATAAGAATCTTTAGCTTTAAATATATCTCCCGGTACTACCTAACCACTGATTACAACAATCTCCCGGTACTACCTAACCACTGATTACAACAAGGACATGACCCCGTATCCTTGCTGGTGGTGCGGACTTGCCCCATGTACAGTAATACACATATGGTGGGAATGTGTGCATATTAAGAATCTTTGGCAACATATATTAACCCTTGTAGAGAAAGAGGTGGGAATAAATATCCCTTTGTGTAAGTCACAAATTCTCTTAAATTTCCCAATCGCAGACCACCCTATAGCTATAAGATTCTTAATCAACCTGATTATAATGGGCACAAAACACAATCAGGCTGATTCATTAATAGCCCCAGGTAGCGACAGATGAGCGACAGTAGCGTTATTTTCACAGCGCCCGCTAGTATTCGCTGTGCTTGGCCGTTGTTCGGCTGTTGACAGCGACTCAGTCGGTGTGCGCTAATGTTGAATACGGGGTTAGGAGTCGCTGTTTGACAGGTTCCGCGCTGTATGGGAGCGCATGACAGCGAACGGCCATAGCGAACAGCTCCCACCATAGTCATTAACAAATCACGATCCATTCTCGCGCTGTGAAATGCTTGTTTAAACCCCAGAGCGCTGGCGGCGATGGGTTAAAAGTAGTTTTTTAACCCCCAAACAACCATATTTTGACAAAAAAAGAAAAACATGTTTTTCAAAACATTTTGTAATATGAATACATTAATATCAGACCTGCAATATCAATTCTGCACAATTTTTTTTTTTTTTTTACCTTAAAAAAAAATAACATTGCAGAAGTGGTCACAGAATTTTTGACATTTAAAAAAAAAAAAAAAAAAAAAAAATAATAGCAATTAATTATGAATATTTAAAGATTGCTCCATTGAAATGCATTGGAGAGCGCCAGGTAGCGAGAGGTCATACCTGTCGCTGTTCAAGGTCGCTCGCTGGCGCTGTGGGGTGAGGCTGGAATAATGATGAATGATTCGCTATCTGGCGCTCTGTCAGTCGCTAAGCAGGATCGGCTTGATAAATGTGTGATTGCGGAGGGGAGCCGGCGTTCTCGTGGCGGTGAGCGTCATTACCGTTCGCTCACCATTCGCTACCTGGCGCTATCCCTTGTTAAATAAGGGCCTATATAATCAAACATTGGCGCAGAACAAATCCTCCCTCCCTGAAAAAATGGAAAGAGGAGATGTTAAAAACCATAGAAATTGAATCAGCGCGGGAGTCACCAGGTCTCTACTTCAAGAATTTGGGGAGATGATCTAAGAATAAGAGGAAGGAAGGACAACAGATAAGTAAGCTAGGCAGAACGAGTGTGTACATGTGCTTGTACACATTTCAAATCACGCGTGTACATGTATATATACTACAAATGTTAATATATTTTACAAATATTTATTTATACCCGTGGCAACAGGTTGGGGAGGAGGGGGGCGCCTGGGGAGGTTTTGGGGGGTAGGGGCACTTCACGGGAAGGAGGGGGGCGGGGGCACATAGGGGAGTAACCAAAAAAAGGCTTCACACACAGTAAACTGGGTAAAACATACTCTACCGACAACCGCACGTAAGCAGATCAACCCTGACAATGATGTTAAAGTGATCTTCCCTTAAACGATGATCGACCCTGAAGAAAGCTATGAAGGTCTAAACTGAGCCAAAAAAAAGAAAAAAAAAAAGAAAAAAAGAAAAACAAAAGAATGGTTTGCTGAATGACAAAAAGCTCTGACTGCACAAGAGACCTGTCATGTGCTGTTGGACTGGGAACAGGTGAGTTATTATGGGTGATCTAGGAGGTTTCACACATCCCTAGGCCTTGGGGGGGGGGCAGCAATCGGCCCTGCAATCTTTTAGATTCTGGGGCCAGACGCTCAGAATTTTGTCCTGCTTTATAGGGGACCTCAAGCCAAACAGACCTGAGGAGCTGGCCTCTAAGCATTGGAGCTTGATCTGGAATTCCCTGGTGAATGTCACCCTGACAGCCTGGCCTTGTACTTACCACTTCCATGTTTGCTACCGTTCCCTGCTGCTGACAGGACCACCAGCATGCTAATAGATCTGCCCAGTGGGCTTGAAACTGGTTTGGCTGATGCCATTGGAATGACAGCTGTAAGTGGAAATGTACAAGTGGTAGGTATTTCGGCTTTTGGGTCAGGGGCTGTCAAGGAAGGGGAAAGGGGGCAACAGAAAGTGGGTACAAAGGGCAGTAATAAGGGGCAGAATGAAAAAAGTGAGACCCAGAACAGAAGCAGAAATAGCAGCCAGCACAAGAGTGGGCCTGGATCAGGGAGGGACACGGGGAAAGTATTACGAATAGAAAGACACAGCAGAGGGAGGCAGAAAGGAGGAAGTGGGCATCGGGCAGGGAGGGACACTGGGAACGTATTAAGGATAGAAAGACACAGCAGAGGGAGGCAGAAAGTAGGAAGCGGGCACAGGGGGCATCGGGCAGGGAGGGACACTGGGAAAGTATTACGAATAGAAAGAAACAGCAGAGGGGGGCAGAAAGGAGGAAGTGGGCATCGGGCAGGGAGGGACACTGGGAACGTATTAAGGATAGAAAGACACAGCAGAGGGAGGCAGAAAGTAGGAAGCGGGCACAGGGGGCATCGGGCAGGGAGGGACACTGGGAAAGTATTACGAATAGAAAGAAACAGCAGAGGGGGGCAGAAAGGAGGAAGCGGGCACAGCGGGCATCGGGCAGGGAGGGACACTGGGAAAGTATTACGAATAGAAAGACACAGCAGAGGGGGGCAGAAAGTAGGAAGCGGGCACAGCGGGCATCGGGCAGGGAGGGACACTGGGAAAGTATTACGAATAGAAAGCCACAGCAGAGGGGGGCAGAAAGGAGGAAGTGGGCACAGCGGGCATCGGGCAGGGAGGGACACGGGGAAAGTATTAAGGATAGAAAGACGCAGCAGAGGGGGGCAGAAAGGAGGAAGTGGGCACAGCGGGCATCGGGCAGGTAGGGACATGGGGAAAGTATTAAGGATAGAAAGACACAGCAGAGGGGGGCAGAAAGGAGGAAGTGGGCACAGCGGGCATCGGGCAGGTAGGGACACGGGGAAAGTATTAAGGATAGAAAGACACAGCAGAGGGAGGCAGAAAGGAGGAAGTGGGCACAGCGGGCATCGGGCAGGTAGGGACACGGGGAACGTATTAAGGATAGAAAGACACAGCAGAGGGAGGCAGAAAGGAGGAAGTGGGCACAGCGGGCATCGGGCAGGTAGGGACACGGGGAAAGTATTAAGGATAGAAAGACACAGCAGAGGGAGGCAGAAAGGAGGAAGCCGGCACAGCGGGCATCGGGCAGGGGGGGACACTGGGAAAGCATTAAGGATAGAAAGACACAGCAGAGGGAGGCAGAAAGGAGGAAGTGGGCACATTGGACATCGGGCAGGGGGGGCACTGGGAAAGTATTAAGAATAGAAAGACACAGCAGAGGGAGGCAGAAAGGAGGAAGTGGGCACAGCGGGCATCAGGCACGGAGGGACACTGGGAAAGTATTAAGGATAGAAAGACACAGCAGAGGGAGGCAGAAAGGAGGAAGTGGGCACAGCGGGCATCAGGCACGGAGGGACACTGGGAAAGCATTAAGGATAGAAAGACACAGCAGAGTGAGGCAATAAGGAGGAAGCGGGCACAGCGGGCATCGGGCAGGGGGGGCACTGGGAAAGTATTAAGAATAGAAAGACACAGCAGAGGGAGGCAGAAAGGAGGAAGTGGGCACAGCGGGCATCGGGCAGGGAGGGACACTGGGAAAGTATTAAGAATAGAAAGACACAGCAGAGGGAGGCAGAAAGGAGGAAGCGGGCACAGCGGGCATTGGGCAGGGGCAGTCAGGGAAGAATGGGGGAACTACAAGCAGCAGGAATAGGGAGAAAATAAGTAACAGCTGGCTGCATACAAAAAATGACAGGATGAATGGAGTGAGATGAGCAGCAGGAAGGAGAAGGTACTGACTAGAATGAAAGGGAAGAAATAATGAAAAAAGGCCACAGGAAGGAGGAATGGCCGGTAGTGGTCGCAGTAGGTATCAGGGAGGCACAGAGTGAGAGGGTCCCTTCCTCAGACCCGAGAGTGAAAGGTCTTCTGCTGGTTTCCCCCTCCCACCTGCCTGGGGAATTCACAAGATAATGGGTCATACCATGTGCGAGAGGAAAGGGGGGGGGGGGGGCTCCTGTAAGGAAGGGGGTCACTGAATTACCACATGTATCAAAAACACAAAACAGTGGTGCCTGTGGCATGCTGCTGGGGGCCCATACTGATCAATACTAATCCAATGCAAATGCTGCCATCAAACTTTGTTTTTGTTTTAATGCCCTGCTGCCGCCCCTTAAACATTCTACCCGTCCTAGGCCGGTGCCAAGGCGTGCCTAATGCTAAATACGGCCCTGGTCATGAGCATATTGCAGTGTTTCAAAGCTTCTGTCTGACTATGGCATCAATGTGATATCAGCTTATATACGTCTGTAGCATTCCGTATCGTACACCCAAAATCGCAGAAAACACACTTGCACATCACATGAAAGCTATCAGTCAGCTGTGAGCTGTCAACATTTTAAAGTGGACCAACACCCACCGGTGATCGGCCCGGGAATCTATAAGATTCCCGGGCCAATCACCTCCCTCCCCGCGGGACATTCGAGATCGGGATGTCCCGCGGGGTGAAACCCCCCCCCCAAACACCCCAAACTCCTTACCTTACCTAGACGTGTGCGCGCCCGCGCCGGCCGTCTGTGAATGGCAGGCGCGGGCACGCGCGCGTCAAGAGGGACGCGCGGGAGGCGGCGGGCGGAGGAGCCGCTTGTCCGCGGCTTGTCCGTCGGCGCGAGGAGAGGTGAGTTCGGGGGGTTCGGGGGGGTTTCACACAGCGGGGCACCCCGATCGGGGGTGCCCCACCGAAGTGGACCAAGACCCAGGATAGTCAAAATCATGGGTGTTGGTCCACTTTAATAGCAGGCTCATGGATGCTATACAATGCATCACAGCAGGTGCATGTTTTGATACACTTGTAACAATCAGCTATAGACTGGCTGTTACAATGTAGCTTGGAGCAGGCTTTTACAAATGCTTAAAAACATTCCAAAGCAGGAGGGAGAGATGCTGCAACGTAAGGTAAAAACCTCCCAGCCCAAGATTCATTGCGTTCAGTGATGCTGCTTCTGTACCTGCTATGAATCCTGATTCATAAAAACACAATGGCAGGAATTGTAGAAATAATCATATGATCATTATTAGAATATAATAATTTATTAGTCACCAATTATATTAGTTCATACATAAAATGAATTACTTTTGAAAAGAGGTTGGTGGGAGTAAAGACAGTAAATAGGTTTAAAAATAAATTAATAATGGTCGAATAATAGTTCATTTTTAGTAGAATTATTATAACTGGAAGGCCAGTTACCATTTCTTTTTATTGTAACCCCTCCCCTCATGCTGTCTCGGCGCCAAGGGGAGGATGGGGGTAACCATTCACTGGGCTAGCACTTTCAAGTGATACTTTACCCAAAAGGAAGTCTTCACCTTCTATCCTCATGCCAATGCCCCAAAACAGCCTATGCTTCTTTTTTTACTAAAGCCTGAACCGCATACAGTCGGCCATATTGCTCCCTGGCCAAGCATCCCTGCCCCTGCTGCTTTCCAGTGATGATACATTCAGTTACAGCACACACAGCTCACCATTGGGGGTCAGTGGTATTAGTTATAATAATTGCAATGAATCTGAAAGCACTGCAACCTAACTGCCATTATGTGACTGTTTAGCTTGTAACTGAAGGAATTAGTATATGGCAGCCATATCCAACATCAGGCTGCATTTAGGGCCTTATTTATCAAGGAATAGCGACAGATAGCGACTGGGGAGCCGGCCAGTAAAGCCAGGTACCGCAACTAGAACGCCGGCTCCCCTCCACAATCACACATTTATCAAGCCGATACTGCTTAGCGACTGAGATAGCGCCACCTAGCGACTCATTCATCATTATCCCAGCCTCATCCCACAGCACCAGCGAACATCGTTGAACAGCGACAGGTATGACCTCTCGCTACCTGGCGCTCTCCAATGCATTTCAATGGCAGAATGTATTTTAATTAATAATTATTTTTTAATATATATATTTTTTTAATTTCAAAAAAAAAAATCTGTGAACACTTCTTCCTTTGAAAATTTATTTTTTGGGGATTTTTAAAAAATTTTTTTTTTTTTTTTTGCAGAATTGATATTACAGGTCTGATTTTAAACTATTCAGGTTTGAATATTATTTCAAAATCATTCCATTTTTTTTTTTTGGGTGGTTTGGGGGTTAAAAAACTACTTTTAACACATCGCCTACTGCGCTCTGGGATTTAAACATGCATTTCACAGCGCTAGGAATTTTTAAGGCTGATTTTTTAATGAATATGGTGGGTGCCGGTCGCTATGTCCAGTCGCTATCATGCGCTCCCATACAACAGCGAACCTGTCAAATAGCGACTCAGCATCTTGTATTCAACATTACGGCAAACAGACTGAGTCGCTATCATCCACCGAACAATGGCCAAGCACAGCGACTACTAGCGGTCGCTGTCAAAATTCCGCTACAGTCGCTCAACAGTCGCTATCTGTCGCTATCTGTCGCTATTAATGAATCAGCCTCTTAGTTAGTGTTTTTATGAATATTGGACAAATGCTTCAGTAAAAAAAAACGGGTTGTTTTGGGACACTGGACTGGGGATAGAAGGTGACGACATAAATGTATAGGTGCTCTTTAAACGCACATGCGCGCGCCGCGGCCGCATACCCTTTTCCCATTGCAGGGCGCGTGCCCGCACCAGGCATTTGTGAATGGCTGGCACGGGAACGCTCCCTGTTAGAAGGAAGTAGGGAATGCGCTTTCCAGAGTGCTCGGAGCTGCTGGTCTTAGACCAAGGCTTAGGCCCTTATTTAAGAAGGGATAGCGTCAGGTAGCGGCTGGTTAATGACAGGTAGCGACAGGTAGCGACTGGTGAACGCCGGACACGGCACGCAATTACACATTTATCAAGCAGAATCTGTTTAGCGACTGGGATAGCGCCATGTAGCGTCTGATTCATCATTTTCACAGCCTCAGTGAACAGCACCGGCGTTCAGCCTTGCACAGCGCCAGGTATGACCTCTCGCTACCTGTCGCTCTCCCATACATTTCAATGGACGAACCTTTTCTTCTCTTTAAACGGGGTTTTTTTTTTTTCAAAAAAAATCACAAATAATTCTGTGACCTCTTCTGGCATTGAATAAGCAGTTTTTTCATATTTTTTTCATTTTTTAAATATTTCCTCAAAAATGACATTACAGGTCTGCCATTAAAGAGGCCGATTCATTAATAGCGACAGGTAGCGACAGATGAGCGACAGTAGTGTTATTTTCACAGCGCCCGCTAGTAGTCGCTGTGCTTGGCCGTTGTTCGGCTGTTGACAGCGACTCAGTCGGTGTGCGGTAATGTTGAATACGGGGTTCCGCGCTGTATGGGAGCGCATGATAGCGACTGGCCATAGCGACCGGCTCCCAGCATATTCATTAACAAATCACGCTCAAAAAATTCTCGCGCTGTGAAATGCATGTTTAAACCCCAGAGCGCTGGCGGCGATGGGTTAAAAGTAGTTTTTTAACCCCCGAACAACCATATTTTTGGAAAAAAAAAAACATGTTTTTACAAACATTTTGTAATATGAATACATTAATATCAGACCTGTAATATCAATTCTGCACATTTTTTTTTTTTTTTTACCTTAAAAAAAATATCTAACATTGCAGAAGTGGTCACAGAATTTTTGACATTTAAAAAAAAAAAAAAAAAACATTAATAGCAATTAATTATGAATATTTAAAAATTGTTCCATTGAAATGCATTGGAGAGCGCCAGGTAGCGAGAGGTCATACCTGTCGCTGTTGAAGGTCGGACACTGGCGCTGTGGGCTGAGGCTGGAATAATGATGAATGAGTCGCTATATGGCGCTATCTCAGTCGCTAAGCAGGATTGCCTTGATAAATGTGTGATTGTGGTGGGGAGCCGGCGTTCTGGTGGCGGGGCCCGTCATTACCGGCCGCTCACCAATCGCTACCTGGCGCTATCCCTTGTTAAATAAGGGCCTAAGTAAATGTCCAGTACAGTCAGACAGCTACACGGAATTAGGTGACAGATATTCTCTCAAAGATGTCTGCACTTGTCTGGTCCACTCTAATGGCTGCTTTGTGAGATATCACAATGGACTGAGCTACAATGTGTCATATAACAATTGCTACATGTGTAGGTGATCAGGTTGGTAGTACCTAAAAACAATTAAATAATAGTAATATAATAATAATGAGCATCTCCTTGTTTTTCTACATATTACATACAGTTTGCCTGGTCAGGTTGGTAGTACCTAACAACAATTAAATATTAGTAATAAATAATAATAATAATAATAATAATAATAATAATAATAATAATAATAATATAAGAAATGCATTAACATCTCTCTGTTTTTCTACATATTTCATACAGTTTGCCTGGTCAGGTTGGTAGTACCTAACAACAATTAAATATTAGTAATAAAATAAATAATAATAATATAAGAAATGCATTAACATTTCTGGTCAGGTTGGTAGGACCTAACAACCATTAAATATTAGTAATAAATAATAATAATAATATAAGAATTGCAATAAATATTAGTATAATGATAATAATAATAATAATAATAATAATAATAATAATAATAATATAATATCAGAATTGCATTAGCATCTTCTTTGTTTTTCGACAGTTTGCCTGCGTTTTCCTGTTGGAGTTACAGCTGGGGCCGTGTATTTGCAGCATCTGTAGCTGTTCTCCGAAGGCCAGTCCATCACTTGTTGTAAGGAAAAAAAATAAAGGCAGATTTCTGTACATTGCGATGGCTGCAGGCAGTCTGGGCGTTGGGCCGAGAAAAAAAACTTGTAGGATTTCCTGATCTCCGTGCGGAGAGAAGGTGAGGAGAGGAAGATTGCCGGATCATGGCGCTGAATTTATTAGCAGCAGAGTCGAGGAACATTCTTCATATCAACTCATATTTCTCTAGATTACAGAGAGCCCGTGGGACCCTGGTTGGGCTTATCGGGGGTAATTATCTGGATAATGCTCTAATTCTTTATGGGTCAGAAACGGGCTGAGATAAAGATTGTCCATAGGAAATAATTTAAAAGGGAAAGAAGCGATTAACTAATATCCAGCCTTGCCAGTGGCCAAATACTTCAAATATCCAATTTATTCTAAGGCACAATTCTATTCCACTGGATTTCATGATGAATGGAACATGAGCACATACGTCTGTACCAGTGAGGGGCTCACGTGTGATATTATGTATTTAAAGTGGACCAAAACCCAGGAATTTGCCCAGGGTGCCCTGCTATGGCCCTTATTTAACAAGGGATAGCGCCAGGTAGCGACTGGTGAGCGAACGGTAATGACGGTCACCGCCACGAGAACGCCGGCTCCCCACCACAATCACACATTTATCAAGCCGATCCTGCTTAGCGACTGAGATAGCGCCAGATAGCGACTCATTCATCATTATTCCAGCCTCACCCCACAGCGCCAGAGTCCGACCTTGAACAGCGACAGGTATGACCTCTCGCTACCTGGCGCGCTCCAATGCATTTCAATGGAACAATCTTTAAATATTAATAATTAATTGTTAATAATTTTTATTTATTTTTTTTTTAATGTGAAAATTTTTGTGACCACTTCTGCCATTTTAGATAATTTTTTTAAGGGAAAAAAAAATGTAAAAAAAATTGTACAGAATTGATATTACAGGTCTGATATTAATGTATCCATATTACAAAATTATTTTGAAAACTTTTTTTTTTTTTGGTTTCCAAAAATATGGTGGTTTGGGGGTTAAAAAACTACTTTTAACACATCGCCGCCAGCGCTCTGGGGTGTAAACATGCATTTCACAGCGCAAGAATTTTTGGAGCGTGATTTGTTAATGAATATGGTGGGAGCCGGTCGCTATGGCCATTCGCTATCATGCGCTCCCATACAGCGCGGAACCTGTCAAATAGCGACTCATCACCTTGTATTCAACATTACTGCACACCGACTGAGTCGCTATCAACAACCGAACAACGGGCAAGCACAGCGACTACTAGCGGGCGCTGTGAAAATACCGCTACAGTCGTTCAACTGTCGCTACCTGGCGCTATTCTCGTGGCCGTCATTACCGGTCGCTCACCAATCGCTACCTGTCGCTATTCCTTCATAAATAAGGGCCTTAGTCTACTTTAAGCCCTCTGCAAATAGATCAAAAAAATGTTCGTACATGTCCGTGTAGGGAATTTAATTTAATGGTCTAGTGAAATGGACTTCTCGTCCTAAACCTGCAGCTATAAGTCTGCCCCTATTTCTCCACTTGTAGAAATCTTAAGGTAGGTGCACTCAGAGGAAACCAGCAGGGCTGGAATAAGTGTGGTGGAGGCCCCAGATACAGTATAAAATAATAGTCCAGCCAAGTAACTGATTGGTGGTTGTCTGGCCCCGCCTACTTACTGGAAGGTCAGATGGAGTCCCTTGTGCCCCCCTTGTGCGGGTGCTGCTGCTTTGCCATTCTGGGTGGGGGGTAGTGTAGTCGCCCGGCTGGTTCCCTGCATTGAGCTGCCAGCGGCTGTGCTTGGTGGCTTATGTGCAGTGACAGCTCTGCACCCATCACTGTAGCGTTGCTGGCGGCGGCTTTGCTGCTCTAGACTCTCCGTCCTGCCCTGTGGTGGCTTTGCAAAGACATAAAAAGGCTTGTCCAGGCACCGGGGGCCTCCACATGTATCACTAGCGGTGGCTCAGTGTATAGCACCAGCGCTCTAGGTTCAGCAGCGCCATGTAGCGTCACATGTATCACTAGCGGTGGCTCAGTGTATAGCACCAGCGCTCTAGGTTCAGCAGCGCCATGTAGCGTCACATGTATCACTAGCGGTGGCTCAGTGTATAGCGCCGGCGCTCTAGGTTCAGCAGCGTCATGTAGCGTCACATGTATCACTAGCAGTGGCTCAGTGTACAGCCGGCGCTCTAGGTTCAGCAGCGCCATGTAGCGTCACATGTATCACTAGCGGTGGCTCAGTGTATAGCGCCGGCGCTCTAGGTTCAGCAGCGCCATGTAGCGTCACATGTATCACTAGCGGTGGCTCAGTGTATAGCACCAGCGCTCTAGGTTCAGCAGCGCCATGTAGCGTCACATGTATCACTAGCGGTGGCTCAGTGTATAGCGCCGGCGCTCTAGGTTCAGCAGCGTCATGTAGCGTCACATGTATCACTAGCAGTGGCTCAGTGTACAGCCGGCGCTCTAGGTTCAGCAGCGCCATGTAGCGTCACATGTATCACTAGCGGTGGCTCAGTGTATAGCGCCGGCGCTCTAGTTTCAGCAGCACCATGTAGCATCACATGTATCACTAGCGGTGGCTCAGTGTATAGCGCAGGCGCTCTAGGTTCAGCAGCGTCATGTAGCGTCACATGTATCACTAGCGGTGGCTCAGTGTATAGCACCGGCGCTCTAGGTTCAGCAGCGTCATGTAGCGTCACATGTATCACTAGCGGTGGCTCAGTGTATAGCACCAGCGCTCTAGGTTCAGCAGCGCCATGTAGCGTCACATGTATCACTAGCGGTGGCTCAGTGTATAGCGCCGGCGCTCTAGGTTCAGCAGCGTCATGTAGCGTCACATGTATCACTAGCAGTGGCTCAGTGTACAGCCGGCGCTCTAGGTTCAGCAGCGCCATGTAGCGTCACATGTATCACTAGCGGTGGCTCAGTGTATAGCGCCGGCGCTCTAGTTTCAGCAGCACCATGTAGCATCACATGTATCACTAGCGGTGGCTCAGTGTATAGCGCAGGCGCTCTAGGTTCAGCAGCGTCATGTAGCGTCACATGTATCACTAGCGGTGGCTCAGTGTATAGCACCGGCGCTCTAGGTTCAGCAGCGTCATGTAGCGTCACATGTATCACTAGCGGTGGCTCAGTGTATAGCACCAGCGCTCTAGGTTCAGCAGCGCCATGTAGCGTCACATGTATCACTAGCGGTGGCTCAGTGTATAGCGCCGGCGCTCTAGGTTCAGCAGCGTCATGTAGCGTCACATGTATCACTAGCAGTGGCTCAGTGTACAGCCGGCGCTCTAGGTTCAGCAGCGCCATGTAGCGTCACATGTATCACTAGCGGTGGCTCAGTGTATAGCGCCGGCGCTCTAGTTTCAGCAGCACCATGTAGCATCACATGTATCACTAGCGGTGGCTCAGTGTATAGCGCAGGCGCTCTAGGTTCAGCAGCGTCATGTAGCGTCACATGTATCACTAGCGGTGGCTCAGTGTATAGCACCGGCGCTCTAGGTTCAGCAGCGTCATGTAGCGTCACATGTATCACTAGCGGTGGCTCAGTGTATAGCACCGGCGCTCTAGGTTCAGCAGCGCCATGTAGCGTCACATGTATCACTAGCGGTGGCTCAGTGTATAGCGCCGGCGCTCTAGGTTCAGCAGCGCCATGTAGCGGCACATGTATCACTAGCGGTGGCTCAGTGTATAGCGCCGGCACTCTAGGTTCAGCAGCGTCATGTAGCGTCACATGTATCACTAGCGGTGGCTCAGTGTATAGCGCCGGCGCTCTAGGTTCAGCAGCACCATGTAGCGTCACATGTATCACCAGCGGTGGCTCAGTGTATAGCGCCGGCGCTCTAGGTTCAGCAGCGCCATGTAGCGTCACATGTATCACTAGCGGTGGCTCAGTGTATAGCGCCGGCGCTCTAGGTTCAGCAGCGCCATGTAGCGTCACATGTATCACTAGCGGTGGCTCAGTGTATAGCGCCGGCGCTCTAGGTTCAGCAGCGCCATGTAGCGTCACATGTATCACTAGCGGCGGCTCAGTGTATAGCGCCGGCGATGTATGTTCAGCAGCGTCATGTAGCGTCACATGTATCACTAGCGGTGGCTCAGTGTATAGCACCGGCGCTCTAGGTTCAGCAGCGCCATGTAGCGTCACATGTATCACTAGCGGTGGCTCAGTGTATAGCGCCGGCGCTCTGGGTTCAGCAGCGCCATGTAGCGTCACATGTATCACTAGCGGTGGCTCAGTGTATAGTGCCGGCGCTCTAGGTTCAGCAGCGCCATGTAGCGTCACATGTATCACTAGCAGTGGCTCAGTGTACAGCCGGCGCTCTAGGTTCAGCAGCGCCATGTAGCGTCACATGTATCACTAGCGGTGGCTCAGTGTATAGCGCCGGCGCTCTAGTTTCAGCAGCACCATGTAGCATCACATGTATCACTAGCAGTGGCTCAGTGTACAGCCGGCGCTCTAGTTTCAGCAGCACCATGTAGCGGCACATGTATCACTAGCGGTGGCTCAGTGTATAGCGCAGGCGCTCTAGGTTCAGCAGCGTCATGTAGCGTCACATGTATCACTAGCGGTGGCTCAGTGTATAGCACCGGCGCTCTAGGTTCAGCAGCGTCATGTAGCGTCACATGTATCACTAGCGGTGGCTCAGTGTATAGCACCGGCGCTCTAGGTTCAGCAGCGCCATGTAGCGTCACATGTATCACTAGCGGTGGCTCAGTGTATAGCGCCGGCGCTCTAGGTTCAGCAGCGCCATGTAGCGTCACATGTATCACTAGCGGTGGCTCAGTGTATAGCGCCGGCGCTCTAGGTTCAGCAGCGTCATGTAGCGTCACATGTATCACTAGCGGTGGCTCAGTGTATAGCGCCGGCGCTCTAGGTTCAGCAGCGTCATGTAGCGTCACATGTATCACTAGCGGTGGCTCAGTGTATAGCGCCGGCGCTCTAGGTTCAGCAGCGCCATGTAGCGTCACATGTATCACTAGCGGTGGCTCAGTGTATAGCGCCGGCGATGTATGTTCAGCAGCGTCATGTAGCGTCACATGTATCACTAGCGGTGGCTCAGTGTATAGCACCGGCGCTCTAGGTTCAGCAGCACCATGTAGCGTCACATGTATCACTAGCGGTGGCTCAGTGTATAGCGCCGGCGCTCTAGGTTCAGCAGCGCCATGTAGCGTCACATGTATCACTAGCGGCGGCACAGTGTATAGCGCCGGCGCTCTAGGTTCAGCAGCGCCATGTAGCGTCACATGTATCACTAGCGGCGGCACAGTGTATAGCGCCGGCGCTCTAGGTTCAGCAGCGCCATGTAGCGTCACATGTATCACTAGCGGTGGCTCAGTGTATAGCGCCGGCGCTCTAGGTTCAGCAGCGTCATGTAGCGTCACATGTATCACTAGCGGTGGCTCAGTGTATAGCGCCGGCGCTCTAGGTTCAGCAGCGCCATGTAGCGTCACATGTATCACTAGCGGTGGCTCAGTGTATAGCGCCGGCGCTCTAGGTTCAGCAGCACCATGTAGCGTCACATGTATCACTAGCGGTGGCTCAGTGTATAGTGCCGGCGCTCTAGGTTCAGCAGCGCCATGTAGCGTCACATATATCACTAGCGGTGGCTCAGTGTATAGCGCCGGCGCTCTAGGTTCAGCAGCGTCATGTAGCGTCACATGTATCACTAGCGGTGGCTCAGTGTATAGCGCCGGCGCTCTAGGTTCAGCAGCGCCATGTAGCGTCACATGTATCACTAGCGGTGGCTCAGTGTATAGCGCCGGCGCTCTAGGTTCAGCAGCACCATGTAGCGTCACATGTATCACTAGCGGTGGCTCAGTGTATAGCATCGGCGCTCTAGGTTCAGCAGCGCCATGTAGCGTCACATGTATCACTAGCGGTGGCTCAGTGTATAGCACCGACGCTCTAGGTTCAGCAGCGCCATGTAGCGTCACATGTATCACTAGCGGTGGGTCAGTGTATAGCACCGGCGCTCTAGGTTCAGCAGCGCCATGTAGCGTCACATGTATCACTAGCGGTGGCTCAGTGTATAGCACCGGCGCTCTAGGTTCAGCAGCGCCATGTAGCGTCACATGTATCACTAGCGGTGGGTCAGTGTATAGCGCCGGCGCTCTAGGTTCAGCAGCGTCATGTAGCATCACATGTATCACTAGCGGCGGCTCAGTGTATAGCGCCGGCGATGTATGTTCAGCAGCGTCATGTAGCGTCACATGTATCACTAGCGGTGGCTCAGTGTATAGCACCGGCGCTCTAGGTTCAGCAGCGCCATGTAGCGTCACATGTATCACTAGCGGTGGGTCAGTGTATAGCGCCGGCGCTCTAGGTTCAGCAGCGTCATGTAGCGTCACATGTATCACTAGCGGTGGGTCAGTGTATAGCGCCGGCGCTCTAGGTTCAGCAGCACCATGTAGCGTCACATGTATCACTAGCGGCGGCTCAGTGTATAGCGCCGGTGCTCTAGGTTCAGTAGCGTCATGTAGCGGCACATGTATCACTAGCGGCGGCACAGTGTATAGCGCCGGCGCTCTAGGTTCAGCAGCACCATGTAGCGTCACATGTATCACTAGCGGCGGCTCAGTGTATAGCGCCGGCGATGTATGTTCAGCAGCGTCATGTAGCGTCACATGTATCACTAGCGGTGGCTCAGTGTATAGCACCGGTGCTCTAGGTTCAGCAGCGCCATGTAGCGTCACATGTATCACTAGCGGTGGGTCAGTGTATAGCGCCGGCGCTCTAGGTTCAGCAGCGTCATGTAGCATCACATGTATCACTAGCGGCGGCTCAGTGTATAGCGCCGGCGCTCTAGGTTCAGTAGCGTCATGTAGCGGCACATGTATCACTAGCGGCGGCACAGTGTATAGCGCCGGCGCTCTAGGTTCAGCAGCACCATGTAGCGTCACATGTATCACTAGCGGCGGCTCAGTGTATAGCGCCGGCGATGTATGTTCAGCAGCGCCATGTAGCGTCACATGTATCACTAGCGGTGGCTCAGTGTATAGCACCGGCGCTCTAGGTTCAGCAGCGTCATGTAGCACCTGTCGCTCAGTATCGCTCTCCCATACATTTCATTTTTTTTTTGTTTGTGTAGAAAGAGAATTTGGATCCATGTGATGATTGTGTTTCGCTCGCCTGGCCACCAACACTTATATTGTCAATTATTTATTTTGTCAGAATTGTATGTGCAGGTCGCCATTGCAGCGTCAGTGTTGCAGTGTAGAAACAGTGTTATTCCATATGAGGCTGATTCATCACTAACGCCAGGTAGCGACAGATGAGCGTCTGTAGCGGCATTTTCTGAGCGCCCGCTAGTAGTCGCTTTGCTCAGCCGTGGGTCGCTACTTCATAGCGACTCAGTCGCTGTGCAGTAATGTTGAATACATTGTGAGGAGTCGCTATTTGACCAGTACAGCGCTGTATGGGAGCGCATGTTAGCGACTGCTCATAGCGACCGACTCACACCATATTCAGCAAAAAAACAGCCTCACAAAACTCTGGCGCTGAAAAATGCTTCTCTGAAGCCCAGAGCGCAGGAGGCGGTGTGATTAAAGTCTGTTTTCCAGCATCTATCCACTAGTGACAAAGCGAAAACATATGGAATTACATTGTAACAACATTGTAACATGAACACTTTAATGGCAGAGCTGTAATGTCATTTCTGAAGACATTTTTAAAAAATCAAAAAAATGTGAAAAAAACTGCTTATTCAATGCCAGGAGAGGTCACAGAATTATTTGTGATTTTTTTGAAAAAAAAAAAAACATTTAAAGAGAAGAAAAGGAACGTCCATTGAAATGTATGAGAGAGCGACAGGTAGCGAGAGGTCATACCTGGCGCTGTGCAAGGCTGAACGCCGGCGCTGTTCGCTGAGGCTGTGAAAATGATGAATCAGACGCTACATGGCGCTATCCCAGTCGCTAAACAGATTCTGCTTGATAAGTGTGTAATTGCGTGCCGTGTCCGGCGTTGACCAGTCGCTATCTGTCGCTACCTCTCATTAACCAGCCGCTACCCGACGCTATCCCTTCTTAAATAAGGGCCTAAGTCTTCTCCCTGGTGCTGGTGGATATGTGTTCACAGACTGACATTTTTTATACTGCGTACAGCGCTCTTCGCGCTCTTCGCTAGAGCGCACAGTTTTATAGCGCCGATACTGGCTTTGTGATTTTTTTACATAAATATGGTCTTCATGTATGTATGTGTTAACCCCCAAGAATATCCAAAATCTGCTACACCACATTCACTGGCTCTCAGCATTGATTGATTAGAATGCAAGGCAAACAATTCTAAATTCATTGAATGTTGAGCGCCGCCCCCTGGCCACTGGGTCAGGGCGTGCTCACAATTACTGGGGAGGCTGAACACATTGAATGAAGTGGCGCAGGGGAGGCCTGCTCATACACTATGGGGTTTATTCATCAAGGGATAGCGCCAGGCAGCACCTGGTGAACGCCGGGCGCTGTACGCAATACCGCATTTATGAAAGTGAATCTGGTGAGCGACTCTAACAGCGCCATATAGCGTATGATTTATCATTACAGGTGGCTCAGTGTATAGCGCTGGAGCTCTAGCTTCCAGATCGCCTGGTATTACCTGTCGCTACCTGTCGCTCTCCCATACATTTCAATGGACGTTTCCTTGTCTTCTGTTTAAACAGGGTTTTTTATTTATTGATTTTTTTTTCTCTCTCCAATCATTATGTGACATCTCCTGGCCTAGAAAGAGTCATTTTTGAAAACTTTTTTGTTTTTTATATTTTTTATGCAGAATTGTCATTACAGGTTTGGCACTAAAGTGTTAATGTCACAGTGTTATAACAATGTAATTCCATGTGTTTTCGCTTTGTTACTGGTGGATATGTGATCAAATACAGACTTTAATCACACAGCGTCTGGCGCTCTATGCTACAGCACCCAGATCCAGAGCGCCGACCCTGTGTGAGTCTGCTTATTTGTTGAATATGGTGTGAGTCGCTGAGAGTCGGTCGCACTGAGCTGGCGCTACCTTTCGCTCCTTGCAGCGCTGTACTGGTGTTAGAGCGCCCAACACGCATTGTATTCATCAATGCCGGCCAGGTTACTACAGCGACTGAGATGCTCTGTTACAGCGCCCGATAGCCGATCACAGCATCTACTAGTGGTCCCTCTAAGTGCCACTATACAGATGCTCATCTGCGTTAGTAATGAATTAGCCTCTATGAGATCTAGAAGCAAACTAACAGTATTATTATTATTATTGTTTATTTATATAGCGCCATCATCTTCCGTAGCGCTTTTAAAAGTAGTAATTACAGACAGGGTAGAAACATACGGTACATAGACTATTTCAAATGCAGTTTTACAGATTTGACAGTGGATATTCTGAGTACAAGATACAATAGGAGAGAGAGCCCCGCCCCCGAGGAGCTTACAGTCTAAAGGAAGAGCGATGAAGACGAGGGGGAAGGATCACAAACAGTCAGTATTGAGCTTTGTGCCCTTTAGAAGATTGGTTAGGCCAGATTATGTGCTTGTCTGAATAAGTGAGTTTTAAGAGCGCCTTTGAAGGTTTTGAGGGTTGTGGAGTGGCGGATTGGGTGCGGGAGGGCATTCCAGAAGATTGAAGTTGCACGTGAGAAGTACAAGTAGTAGAAGTAGCAGAACAGTATGGGCCATTCTGGT
Source organism: Gastrophryne carolinensis (assembly GCA_027917425.1). NCBI lineage: Eukaryota > Metazoa > Chordata > Amphibia > Anura > Microhylidae > Gastrophryne > Gastrophryne carolinensis. The sequence continues at coordinate 643,418,020 of CM051234.1, read as the reverse complement.
AGTTTCACACATTAGGATGCCCCTGAGAAAGTCCTTGACTAATCCCTAGATTTTTTCTACTCTAGGGTGGATTTTGGTCCACTTTAATGTTAGGGGTCTTATTTGGGGGGGAGGCACTATGAGTTTTGCTGAAATCTGTATTTACTTTGAAACTGGCAGCCATTAACTGGACTATCTCAGCCGTATTTCCATGTGCAGAAGAACATTTTCGTTCGACCATTTCCATATTGACCGCAGCTGGGAATAGAAATGTTGATATACCACGAGCCTGGTGTGAAAACCTGCATTACTCATCCTGACCACTAACTGGGCTTCAGACATTAAAGGAGCACGATAACTAAGAGGCCGATTCATTAATAGCGCCAGGTAGCGACAGATGAGCGCCAGTAGCGTGATTTTCACAGCGCCAGCTAGTATTCGCTGTGCTTGGCCGGGGTTTGCTTGTTGACAGCGACTCAGTCGGTGTGCGGTAATATTGAATACGGGGCTAGGGGTCGCTGTTTCACAGGTTCCGCTTGTATGGGTGCGCCTGACAGCGAATGGCCAGAGCGAACGGCTTGCTGCAGATTCATCAAAAATCTCTTGCGCTGTGAATTCCTTGTTTAAACCCCAGAGCGCTGGCGGCGATGTGTGTAAAGTAGTTTTTAACCCCCAAACAACCTTTTTTTTTATATGTAAAAATTATACAAGTTTTTCTAAACATTTTGTAGTATGAATACATGAATATCAGACCTGTAATATCAATTCTGCACATTTTTTTTTTTTTTTACTTTAAAAAAAATCCTAACATTGCAGAAGTGGTCACAGAATTTTTGACATTAAAAAAAAAAAAAAAACATTAATAGCAATTAATTATGATTATTTAAAGATTGCTCCATTGAAATGCATTGGACCACGCCAGGGAGCGACAGGTCATACCTGTCGCTGTGATGGGATTAGCAGCGGCGCTGTTCGTTGCAGTCGGCTACATGATAAATCCCGCGCTAGCTGACGCTCTCGCCGGCGCTAGCCTCATTTAGCGTGATAAATGCGTCATTGTGACCGCCGCCGGGCGTACTTGATTCGGTAGCCGCCGATAGCTGGCGGTACCTGGCGCTCGTCGGACACTACCTGGCGCTAGACCTTGATAAAAAAGGGCCTAAATAAACCAGTTTCAAAGAACTATATTCATAAAAATCAACTAAATCATTTGCTAGTAAGTCCTAATAAAGGCCTTCAAAGACCTTCTAAAAGGTTGGGCAGCGAGGTGGGCATCTCATAAAAACACAGTTTTGTTTGGTATAATGTGAAAATAGACATCCCAGTATAGTCACGAAGAAAATCACTCACATATCTGTAAAAGCATCAACTTCCACCATGTCCATAACCATTTCTGATGAGCCAGAGCCGGGACAATCCAATTTGGAAGCCCTCCATCCGGATAGTCCCCAGTATCTGACATTCAATACTCCTTAATCTCCTAAATATCGTACAATAGCTCCGGCCACCAAAACTAAACTGATCATTTTTGGGGGTCCTCATATTGAGACAATTTAAACCAGTTTGTGGGTGATGGGTGTGGTTTAGGGTGTGGCTTAATTACGGGTCACATGCTCTAGGAATATTTGGCCCACACAAGATGATGGTGATGGTGAAGTCCATGCAGTCCACTACCACCATTCAACCAAAGAGTCTCAGCAGTTGTAAAGCACCCAGACCTCCAGCATTATGCATTTGGTGGGACATTCTTCCCCATGTCAGCAAAGTGGGACTTTTAGGTGTTTCCAGAGTTTTTAGAAGGACAGGATCTCAAAGTGGGACATCTGGTCAGTTTAACTAAAACGTGTGAAGAGATATAGAGGTCCATTGAACCCTTTAACTGTTCACAAACAGTTAACAAAAAAATGGTTTAAAATAATCTAAAAAATACTGTTATGTCTTATTTTATCTGGGTCCTGTCTGGTGGGGTCCTCTCTACAGGTTCTCCGGGTTGGGGGCTCCCCCCTGGTCTTCTAGATTCCCAGGAGAAACAGGTCACCCCCCCCCCTCTTTCCCTGGTGTCCACCAAAGTAAGTAAGGGAGGCTGTTATACCAAAGAGGAGGTGCCTCTATGGAATCCCCCATGTGACTAATTACGTCACTGCAGGGGAGGGACATGGAAAATCGCAGCTCGTTGGCCCGCCCAACCAAGAGGGAGCCCCCCGACCCCGGTAGTCCTGCTGAGAGGATGCCGCCAACTTTTGAATTTGTTTTTCAGCCAAAAGTCAAATACATATAATTTCAGAGCTCACCCAGTAAAAAGCTTTTCAGGCAGACGCTGGGTCTCTCCAGCTTGCAGCAGAGCAGCAGGGTTAGGTCCCTCCTACTGCTCAGTTCACATTTTTTTTTTGTCTCCTGACATGCAGCAACTTTTGCCCTAAAAGGGACCAAAGTGGACCAAAACCCACACCTATAAGATTCCAGAGCCACTAGATTCCCTCCCCCGCTGTGTGAAACCCCCCATGGAAACTCACCTTGTTTCCGGTCCAACAGCCCATGCGTGAGCAGCGGCCGCTATTTTTTTAGCAGGCAACGTGCACGCACCAGACATTTATGAGTGGCCGGTGCAGGCACACTAACTGTTAGTTAGAGGGTAGTGGGGGATGCAGACGCCAGCACGCTTGTATCCGCTCGCCTTAGACGAGCTCTTAGACGAAGGATTGGACCCGAGCTTGCTGACTGGACGAGAAGCTGTGCATGCACCGTAGAACCGGGGAAGGGTGAGTCAGATTGGGCAACCTGGGGGGTTTTACACTGCGGGGCATCCCCGGGGGCTGCCCTGGGAGCAAGGACCGAAACCCAGGATAGTAAAAATCCTGGGTTTTGGTCCACTTTAATATCATCTTAGGTGCACACCTGAGTGTTCAGCCAGCAATGTGTGAATCCTGGACTGGAGTACGGGAGATGCCACCCAGACTCTACAGCCACACTTGATAACCTGTTGCCAGCCAGTAGCTTTATTTGGGACTTTTGCCACTGAAAGCCTCAGCCCCTTAGGGGGTTTTTTACATGCAATATGGTTTCCTTGAAAAACATAATTTTTTTTTATTAACAGAAATGCTACAAAATTTCAAAATAATATTTTTTTCATATATTTCACCCAAAAATATTGAGAAAGCACTGAAAACATTACAAACAAGACATTTTATGTTTAAAGCCCAAACTCTGCTGAAAAAAACAATATACGTATAGATTTACTAGAAATCCCTCTAAATTCCTGAAAAAATCACAGTTAAACATATATATAATGCAAACTGCTGATAAAAATGTCTGGCAACAGTGGGTGACCAAATTTCTAGGTAGGCAGGAGTTATAGTGGACCAATAACCACCAGATCTTTAAGATTCCCTAGACAATCAATTCCCTCCCACCCGGGGCATCCAAAATCGTGATTTCCCCGCTGTGTGAAAGCCCCCAGGTCCCTCTATACACTTACCTTGTATCCCGGTCCAATGCCGCATGCGCAAGCCATGGCCCCGCTATTCCTCTAGCAGGGCACATGCCTGTGTCAGGCATTTGTGAATGGCCGGCACGGGCACCTGTTAGAGGGTAGCGGGGGGGGGGATGTGGCTGCCAGCGCGCTCTGAGCCAATGGCCTTAGATGAAGGCTTAGACGATGTGACGTCAGCGGCACCGCTGATTGGACGAGCGGCCGTGCATGCGTTGTAGGACCCGGGAAGAGGTGAGTTGCGCTCAGAGATTTGGGGGATTTCGCGCAGGGGTTTGGTCCACTTTAAAGGGTTAAGCCTAATCCAGACCGTGGGTTGGTCTCTGACGTAAAGGGATTTTTCGTTCAAAAGGTTAAAACAAATAATCAGTGGCTTACCTTGACAAGCGTCCCTCCAGCGAAGTGCTTCCGCCTTGAGGGCGGGATATCGCGGGCCTTGAGGGCGGGAGGGCGGGACATCGCGGGCCTTGAGGGCGGGAGGGCGGGACATCGCGGGCCTTGAGGGCGGGAGGGCGGGACATCGCGGGCCTTGAGGGCGGGAGGGCGGGACATCGCGGGCCTTGAGGGCGGGAGGGCGGGACATCGCGGGCCTTGAGGGCGGGAGGGCGGGACATCGCGGGCCTTGAGGGCGGGAGGGCGGGACATCGCGGGCCTTGAGGGCGGGAGGGCGGGACATCGCGGGCCTTGAGGGCGGGAGGGCGGGACATCGCGGGCCTTGAGGGCGGGAGGGCGGGACATCGCGGGCCTTGAGGGCGGGAGGGCGGGACATCGCGGGCCTTGAGGGCGGGAGGGCGGGACATCGCGGGCCTTGAGGGTGGGAGGGCGGGACATCGCGGGCCTTGAGGGTGGGAGGGCGGGACATCGCGGGCCTTGAGGGTGGGAGGGCGGGACATCGCGGGCCTTGAGGGCGGGAGGGCGGGACATCGCTGGCCTTGAGGGCGGGAGGCCGGGACATCGCTGGCCTTGAGGGCGGGACATCGTGGGCCTTGAGGGCGGGACATCGTGGGCCTTGAGGACGGGACATCGCGGGCCTTGAGGGCGGGAGGGCGGTACATCGTGGGCCTTGAGGGTGGGAGGGCAGGACATCGCTGGCCTTGAGGGCGGGACATCGCTGGCCTTGAGGGCGGGACATCGCTGGCCTTGAGGGTGGGAGGGCAGGACATCCATGGTCTTGAGGGCGGGACATCGCTGGCCTTGAGGGTGGGTGGGTGGTACATCGCGGGCCTTGAGGGTGGGCGGTACATCGCGAGCCTTGAAGGTGGGTGGGCGGTACATCGCGGGCCTTGAGGGTGGGAGGGCGGTACATTGTGGGCCTTGAGGGTGGGTGGGCGGGACATCGCTGGCCTTGAGGGTGGATGGGCGGTTCATCGCGGGCCTTGAGGGTGGGTGGGCGGTTCATCGCGGGCCTTGAGGGTGGGTGGGCGGGACATCGCGGGCCTTGAGGGTGGGTGGGCGGGACATGGCGGGCCTTGAGGGTGGGTGGGCGGGACATCGCGGGCCTTGAGGGTGGGTGGGCGGGACATCGCGGGCCTTGAGGGTGGGTGGGCGGGACATCGCGGGCCTTAAGGGTCGGTGGGCGGTACATCGCGGGCCTTGAGTGTGGGTGGGCGGGACATCGCTGGCCTTGAGGGTGGGAGGGCGGGACATCGCTGGCCTTGAGGGTGGGAGGGCGGGACATCGCTGGCCTTGAGGGTGGGAGGGCGGGACATCGCTGGCCTTGAGGGTGGGTGGGCGGGACATCGCTGGCCTTGAGGGTGGGTGGGCGGGACATCACTGGCCTTGATGGTTTGAGGGTGCGGCACATTGCTGGCCTTGAGGGCGGGACATTGGGGGCCTGGTGGGAGGCAAATGTAAGTGCTAGCAATGACTCAATATCATGCATGCAGATGCAGTGGCAATTAAGGCAGTCTTTTCCTTCAATTGTGCAAGACCGTTGGTCCGGTTTAAATGGTCTTTAAGAGACCTTTTAATACCTCTCTTTTATTAGAAATGAGTGGCACAAATCAGATTCAGTCTCAATATAATTTTGGTATTATACTACATTTTAAACTATAAATAAAGAGATTTATTTTGGATGACTCACTTTAAAAAGTTGGCCGCCACAAGTGATGGGCTTTGGATCCGGGCTGAAACTAGATTTGACCAGGATCTTGCCAATTTCATCTGGTTCAACCCATTCCAAGATCCAGCTCAAATTATCTCACATGCCACTCGCCAATGCTGTCCTTGATCTTGGATTAAATTCAGACTTATTTATTGTTGTGAATCTAAGCTTGGTAAGGCCCATCTGAGCAGCTTTCGGTCTGCGCCCCTGTACTGCAATCACAGCTTTACCGCTTTAATAGCCTCATCTGGATCAAATGTCTCTATGCAAAAAAAAAACAAGTCTGGGGTATTCATAATTTTTCACTTGACTAGAACTCAATAAAATGTCCAAACTTCTTTAACTCGACATCACTTCATTTCCTTTGACTGTTACTTTGAAGTTTCAGGCCCAGCCCGACATTACCCTAGGTGAGAAAACATTGTAGACGTTGTATCGCTGGCATTGCCGAGGCCGTAGCTTGGTCTTGGATAGAAAATGTCTGCGGCTCTGAACGGTTCCAACAGCAGATTTTTTTTTTTTTTCCTAAACAGTCTGGTTGGTCGTCATCCAAGCTCCTCTTTACAAGCAAGAGTTTCCCATTAGGTCTACAGCCTATTGAGTCCGGGGCCTTTGTATCACATGTGTAGAAGGCACGTTGTTAATGTGTTCCCCCATTCATGTCAGCTGCACCTTCCTTGTTATTACAAGCCGTGCCGGGCCCCCCTGGCCCCTCCGGGACAGGCCTGGCTTTTGTCAGCCGTACGGCAGAATGGTTCTGCTTCGGCTCCTTCCTTTCATGTCCCTCGTTCTTGGCTCTCTGTTATCAGTTTTTACTACTGAATTTGCTGCATCGCTGATATCGCAGGTTTGGATTTTCTTTCCCCTTATTCTTTTATGTTTGCATTTTCCTCTCCCACCTTAAAGGACATGTGCTCTGCAGACGCTGGGAAACAGCACCCAGAAGACTGACTTTAAAGTGTCCTCGTATTTTATCTGTTTCTGTATTGTAGTTCCAGAGCGAAGGCGACTTTAATGAGGTGATAGGACCCTAAACCTGCAGAGAGCGTTCAACTAACAACAGGCAGTGCACCACCTAATAATTGCTGTGTGCTCATTTATTTACTCTAAACAACCACAAGAAAAAGGGGGGGTGTGGACAAAATGCCACCCCAACACCTAAGAAAAAGGAGCACCACTAATAAAAATAAATACAAAGTATTTTATTTGACAAAAATTAGCACCAAAACATTAACCACAAGATACACAAACTACAAAGACACTACATATAAGACATACTAAAAACAAAAAAAGCTGGACCTACCCCCAACAATTTTGTATATATTTGTAATACTAGATACAATAGTTGAAATAATTTGTGGAAAGAGGGCTCACCAAGGAGTCTATAAATAGGCAAAAAATTGGGCCCTTTTGTAGTTTTTGTGCCGGCACAAAAATACGATAATAGGGTTGATTCAGAGCCAATTTCTCACCGTTTTTATGGAGGTGATTAGGGATGAGCGAATCGGTTCTAACGAACCTGAATTCACTCCGAATTTCAGGGAAAATTCGATTCAGCACGAACCCAAATTTTTAGTGTTTCGTGCTGACCGAATTTTCCCTGAAATAAAAAATGCCGGCATGGTGGGAGCGGGGAGACCGGCTGCGCTGTCAGCTGTCATCAGAGGACGCGTCATCAGAGGAAGCCGCTTCCTCTGATGACGCGTCCTCTGATGACATCTGACAGCGCAGCCGGCCTCCCCGCTCCCACCAGAGATGAGCGATTCGTAAAAGTTCGAATCGGACGAGCCCGAATTTCTTTGATAAATTCGGCGAATCGCCTGAATTGAATTTTTGAGAAGTTCGCTCATCTCTAGAGGTGTTGCTACCAAACGAAAAATCACAGAAAAATGAAAACAATTCACACAAAAAGTCTCTCCGAAAAAAAAGGAGAAATGCCCCTACAGCCAAAAAGTTCCATCAGAGTATCGCCTGGTTCGAACCTATAGACGAAGTATAGAAAAGCGCCTCTTCAGGACGTGCCACAGTGCTCCGCCTGCTGTGATGGGGGCGGCACCAACTCACTTAACAGGGTAGAGAGTGGGGCAAGCGCTGCTGAACCAGCCATGATTGACTGTAAACACGTCTCACTATTTTCTCTTGTTAGTAGAAGAGCTTAAACTTAAAACGTATCAGGAAAGACTTAAAGTGGACCAACACCCAGGATTTTGACTATCCTGGGTTTTGGTCCACTTAGGTGGGGCACCCCGATCGGAGGTGCCCCGCTGTGTGAAACCCCCCAGAAAGCCCCAAAAACTCACCTGTCCCCGCTCCCACGTGACCACTGCAGCCAATCCCTGCCGACGGACAAGCGAGCGCGCCCGCCGCCGCCTCCCGCGCGTCACTCTTACAGGGAGCGCGCCCGCGCAGGCCGGGTGCGCACCCTGCTAGTGGGATGCGTGAGCGGCGGCTCGCGCATGCACCGCTGGATCGAGGAGCAGGTAGGGATTTCGGGGCTTTCTGGGGGGTTTCACACAGCAGGGCACCCCCGATCGTGGTACCCCGCAGGCCCGATGCTGATCTTATAGATTCCCGGGCCGATCTGCATCGGGTGTTGGTCCACTTTAAAGAACCTAATCTGTACAGTCTGGAGGAAAGAAGGGAGAGAGGGGGGACATGATGGAGACCTTTATATATGTGACAGGAGGGAATAAGGTTCAGGAGGGAAGTGTTGTTAAGAAGAAACTTAAACCGAACCTTCAGCATCATTTAATTAAAAGCCCAAACCCTTGAAAAAATATTCCCCAGCATCTAACATTAATTATTAATTAATATATATACTAAAGTTTTTAGTCACTTACTTTTTATTCTTTCCCCCACTGGGCTGCAACTCTGTTCAGGACTCCCAGAAAGCAGCGCAACACAATCAGAAGACACCTCCTGTCTGTAGGGCCGCCATCTTGAATGTTTTAAATGCTCAGAAAAGAAAGTAGGTGCAGGTAGGAGGATTTTTAATGTGAGCAATCTGTATGTACAGGGTGTGGGAAACATATAAGATAAGCTCTTATTCAGGGTGAGGGTCCGGATTAATGTGAGCAATCTGTATGTACAGGGGGGGAAACATATAAGATAGGCTCTTATTCAGGGTGAGGGTCCGGATTAATGTGGGCAATCTGTATGTACAGGGTGTGGGAAACATATAACATAGGCTCTTAATCAGGGTGAAGGTCCGGATTAATGTGGGCAATCTGTATGTACGGGGGGGGGGGGAACATATAAGATAGGCTCTTATTCAGAGTGAAGGTCCGGATTAATGTGAGCAATCTGTATGTACAGGGTGTGGGAAACATATAAGATAGGCTCTTATTCAGGGTGAAGGTCCAGATTAATGTGGGCAATCTGTATGTACAGGGTGTGGGAAACATATAAGATAGGCTCTTATTCAGGGTGAGGGTCCGGATTAATGTGAGCAATCTGTATGTACAGGGTGTGGGAAACATATAAGATAGGCTCTTATTCAGGGTGAAGGTCCAGATTAATGTGGGCAATCTGTATGTACAGGGTGTGGGAAACATATAAGATAAGCTCTTATTCAGGGTGAGGGTCCGCTTTAAAGTCTGTTTTTGAACATGTATCCACCAGTAACAAAGCGAAAACACGTGGAATGCCATTGTTATTACATTGTAATATGAACATTTTAATACCAGACATGTAAGGACAATTCTGCATAACAATATTCAAAAAAGACTTTTTCTAGGCCATGAGAGGTCACACAATTATTTGATAATTAAAAAAAAAACAAAATAAAACCCTGTCTAAAGAGAAAAGTAACGCCCATTGAAATGTATGGTTGAGCGACAGGTAGCGACAGGTAATACCAGGCTCTGGAAGGCAGAGCGCCGGCGCTATACGCTGAGCCGCCTGTGATGATGAACCGGTCGCTATGTGTCGCTGTTAGAGTCGCTCACCAGATTCACTTTGATAAACGTGGTATTGCGTCCAGCGCCCGGCGTCACCGTTCGCTACCTATTGTTACCTGTCGCTGTCAGTCATTACATGGCTTGATGAATAAAGCCCTAAAAGGACAATCTAGAATAATACTGTTTTAAAAAAAAAACTTGATTAGGTTTAATAAAGAGGAGCATCGGACCTTCACTGATGTTCCTCTGAAATCATCCCTCCCTCACTGCCTTTTGCATGCCGGCGTTATCTAAAATGCAGACATCCGTCAGCGTTCCTGGCCCCTTTCCACCCCTGTCCCCCCTTAGCCATCGCGGAGTGAAGGCAGCGGCTATAGTCGTACTCACCCTTCGCTGTCTGCTCTTCAAATGTCATTAAACATCGCAAGACCTGCTCTGAGCGTCACTGCAGCCTATTCAGTTACACTGCACATCCGCACATTGTGAGGGGGCGGCGCAGCGCATGACGGGATGGCGCTGCTCGATGGAAAACCGGACCAAAGGATGCCGGAGCGCCATGTGTCCGGACAGGTACATTTTGAACTGCTACATTTTTAATTGGAGGGGGAAAGGGCCGAGAAAGCCAGGTGTTTGGGGAGTTTTTATTAACTCCCCAATACCTCTAATGTTCCTCATTAAGAGGCTGATTTATTAATAGCGACATGTAGCGACAGTTGAGCGACTGTAGCGGTATTTTCACAGCGCCCGCTAGTAGTCGCTGTGCTTGGCCGTTGTTCGGTTGTTGACAGCGACTCAGTCGGTGTGCAGTAATGTTCAATACAAGATTACGAGTCGCTATTTGACAGGTTCCGCGCTGTATGGGAGCGCATGATAGCGACTGGTCAGAGAGACCGGCTTCCACCATATTCATCAAAAAATCACACTCAAAAAATTCTCGCGCTGTGAAATGCATGTTTAAACCCCAGAGCGCTGGCGGCGATGGGTTAAAAGTAGTTTTTTAACCCCTAAACAACCATATTTTTGGAAACCAAAAAAAAAAGTATTTTAAATAATTTAGTAATATGAATACATTAATATCAGACCTGTAATATCAATTCTGTACAATTTTTTGTTCTAAAATTCTAATTCTAAAATGGCAGAAGTGGTCACAGAATTGTTCACATTTAAAAAAAAAAACATTAATAGCAATTAATTAAGAATATTTAAAGATTGTTCCATTGAAATGCATTGGAGAGCGCCAGGTAGCGAGAGGTCATACCTGTCGCTGTTCAAGGTCGGACGCTGGCGCTGTGGGCTGAGGTTGGAATAATGATGAATGAGTCGCTATAGGGCGCTATCTCAGTCACTAAGCAGGATTGGCTTGATAAATGTGTGATTGTGGTGGGGAGCCGGCGTTCTCGTGGCGGGGCCCGTCATTACCGGCCGCTCACCAGTCGCTACCTGTCGCTATTCCTTCATAAATTAGGGCCTAAGTATCTTACAGTGATAACCTTAAAACTCACTTATTCAGACAAGCATATAATGTGGCCTAACCAATCTTCTAAAGGGCACAAAGCTCAATACTGATTGTTTGTGATCCTTCCCCCTCGTCTTCACCCCTCTTCCTTTACACTGTAAGCTCCTCAGGGGCGGGGCTCTCTCCCCTATTGTATCTTGTCCTCAGAATATCCACTGTCAAATCTGTAAAACTGCATGTACCGTATGTTTCTACCCTGTCTGTAACTACTACTTTGTAAAGCGCTACGGAAGATGATGGCGCTATATAAATAAACAATAATAATAATAATAATAATAATAATAATAATAACAAAAAAATAATACAAACCTACCCTTTCCCTCTCCTCCCCCCCCTTGTCCCCCCTCCCTTCCCTTTCTCCCCCCCTTGTCCCCCCTCCCTTCCCTTCCTCCCCCCCTTGTCCCCCCTCCCTTCCCTTCCTCCCCCCCATCCCCAATGCCCCTTCCCCCTCCGCCTTGACCCCTCTAATCCAGGTCCCCTCTTTCCCCCCCCCTCTTCCTCTAGGATTTAAACGTTTTCAATGATTTCTCTCTGTCTACAAACTTGGAAACGTTTGATAGTCTAAACCACGCCCCATCCCACCTGGCACTTGGACCAGGGGATGGTAGGTGTGCCGGTGGCGGTACGTGCTGCGGGAGCTGATGGCCCGCACTGTCCTTGACACAGCCATTGTCGGACTTCTCCTCGCTTGGTGGACACCCCCCCCCCCATTTTCTCCTGATGCGGCGGATGCGGCGTGTGGCGGTAGGTGTTTCGCCCGCTGCACTATAAAAGGATGGTTCATGAATTCAATATTACCCCCTTAGAAGCCTTGGGCACTTGGCGGAGCGCGCGGGGGCAGCGGATAGACCACTGGACATATCTTATTGGCGGTAACTCATTGCTCAGCTGTTATGATGTGATTATCATGTTCTAATATTTTTGTATACCTCGCTCCCATATATCCTCATGCACAATCTTTGACTTATAGCATTACTCAGGAAAATGACATTTTGCACTTAGCACTTTCTTTGTATATTTGTTATTTGTATATTAATTGTAGAATATTAATTGATGTCATAGATTAAGAGGCCGATTCATTAATAGCGCCAGGTAGCGACAGATGAGCGACTGTAGCGGCATTTTCAGAGCGCCCGCTAGTAGTCGCTGTGCTTGGCCGTTGTTGATAGCGACTCAGTCGGTTTGCCGTAATGTAGAATATTGGGTGAGGAGTCGCTATTTGACAGGTTCCGTGCTGTATGGGAGCGCATGATAGCGACTGGCCCTAGCGACCGGCTCCCACCATATTCATTAAAAAATCACGCTCAAAAAATTCTCGCACTGTGAAATGCTTGTTTAAACCCCAGAGCGCTGGCGGTGATGGGTTAAAAGTAGTTTTTTAACCCCCAAACAACCATATTTTTGGAAACCAAAAAAAACACGTTTTTTTTAAATAATTTAGTAATATGAATACATTAATATCAGACCTGTAATATCAATTCTGCACAATTTTTTTTTTTTTTTTTTTACCTTAAAAAAAATATCTAACATTGCAGAAGTGGTCACAGAATTTTTGACATTTAAAAAAAAAAAAAAAAACATTAATAACAATTAATTAAGAATATTTAAAGATTGTTCCATTGAAATGCATTGGAGAGCGCCAGGTAGCGAGAGGTCATACCTGTCGCTGTTCAAGGTCGCTTGCTGGCGCTGTGGGGTGAGGCTGGAATAATGATGAATGAGTGGCTATCTGGCGCTCTGTCAGTCGCTAAGCAGGATTGGCTTGATAAATGTGTGATTGTGGTGGGGAGCCGGCGTTCTCGTGGCGGGGCCCGGCATTACCGTTTGCTCACCATTCGCTACCTGGCGCTATGCCTTGTTAAATAAGGGCCTTATAATTAATTACCCAGCACTTTGCACTTTATTTGAATCACAGATTTAGGGTTTGCTTATCGTTTGCGAATACCCTGCAGTAGGAATTATTTTTGGGCAGTCAACACATGTAGTGTCACTTTAGGGGGCAGTAGAGGTTTGTTTTGCTTTTATATTGCAATAGCTGCTTAAGATATATGTTGAACAGCCATGAATAGCCTTTTGGTAGTAGATCCTTCTAGTGCCAGCTAGGGGCAGAAGCCCATTTTGTTTATTGCCTTTGTAGCAGCAGATATAGAGGCCGATTCATCAATAGCGCCAGGTAGCGACAGATGAGCGACTGTAGCGTGATTTTTTCAGCGCCAGCCAGTATTCGCTGTGCTTGGCCGGCATTAGCTTGATGACAGCGACTCAGTCGGTGTGCGGTAATGTTGAATGCGGGCTGGGGGGTCGCTGTTTCACAGGTCCAGCGTTGTATGTGAGCGCCTGACAACGAATGGCCAGAGCAAACGGCTAGCTTCATATTCATCAACAAATCACGCTCCGAATGTGCTGTCGCTGTCCATTCCTTGTTTAAACCCCAGAGCGCTGGCGGCGATGTGTATTAACTAGTTTTTAACCCCTAAACAACCATATTTTTTGAATGTAACATTATACATGTTTTTAGAATCATTTTGTAATATGAATACATTAATCTCAGACCTGTTTGATCAATTCTGCACATATTTTTTTTAATTTTTTTTTTGACTTAAAAATAAATCCTAACATTGCAGAAGTGTTCTCCGATTTTTTGACATTAAAAAAATAAAAAAAAAAATTATTACCAATGAATTATGAATTATTATAGATTGCTCCATTGAAATGCATTGGACATCGCCAGGGAGCGACAGCTCATACCTGGCGCTGTGAGGGAATTTGCAGCGGCGCTGTTCGGTCCAGGCGGCTTCATGATGAATGCCGCGCTAGCCGTCGCTCTCGCCGGCGCTAGCCTCATTTTGCTTGATAAATGCGTCATTGTGACCGCCGCCGGGCGTACTTGAGTCGGTAGTCGCCGTTAGCTGCCGCTACCTGGCGCTCGTCAGACACTACCTGGCGCTATCGCTTGATGAATAAGGGCCTTAGTATTATTGTGAGCAAGTTTACTGCAAATCTGAAGCTACTAGATGATTTTTGATGCAATTATGTGATATTAATTGTGATTATATAGGCATTTCATTTGTTCAGTGGTTGAATTGTTTTATTTGTGTTATGTGTCTTTTTTATCATATTGCGCTAATTAATAAATTAATTTGATTTTTATCTGGTGGAGTGCCCTAATTTTGGGAATTCCGGGAATTTGTGGGTTTTTGTGTTCTTACATGTTAATAGAGGAATTCCTGGTGCACCCACTGGATGGTTTATTTTAAAGTGGTGCCCTCAGAGTAGCAGTCTTAGGCCCTTATTTAACAAGGGATAGCGACAGGTAGCGACTGGTGAGCGGCCGGTAATGACGGGCCCCGCCATGAGAACGCCGGCTCCCCACCACAATCTGACTGAGGGCCTTATTTATCAAGGAATAGCGACAGATAGCGACTGGGGAGCCGGCCAGTAAAGCCAGGTACCGCAACTAGAACGCCGGCTCCCCTCCACAATCACACATTTATCAAGCCGATACTGCTTAGCGACTGAGATAGCGCCACCTAGCAACTCATTCATCATTATCCCAGCCTCATCCCACAGCGCCAGCGAACATCCTTGAACAGCGACAGGTATGACCTCTCGCTACCTGGCGCTCTCCAATGCATTTCAATGGCAGAATGTATTTTAATTAATAATTTTTTAATATATATTTTTTTTTTAATTTCAAAAAGAAAATCTGTGAACACTTCTTCCTTTGAAAATGTATTTTTTGGGGATTTAAAAAAAAATTTTTTTTTTTGCAGAATTGATATCACAGGTCTGATTTTAAACTATTCAGGTTTGAATATTATTTCAAAATCATTCCATTTTATTTTTTTTGGGTGGTTTGGGGGTTAAAAAACTACTTTTAACACATCGCCTACTGCGCTCTGGGATTTAAACATGCATTTCACAGCGCTAGGAATTTTTAAGGCTGATTTTTTAATGAATATGGTGGGTGCCGGTCGCTATGTCCAGTCGCTATCATGCGTTCCCATACAACAGCGAACCTGTCAAATAGCGACTCAGCATCTTGTATCTTGGAGTCGCTATCATCCACCGAACAATGGCCAAGCACAGCGACTACTAGCGGTCGCTGTCAAAATACCGCTACAGTCGCTCAACTGTCGCTATCTGTCGCTATCAATGAATCAGCCTCTGAGATAGCGCCATATAGCGACTCATTCATCATTATTCCAGCCTCAGCCCACAGCGCCAGCGTCCGAACTAGAACAGCGACAGGTATGACCTCTCGCTACCTGGCGCTCTCCAATGCATTTCAATGGAACAAGCTTTAAATATTCATAATTAATTGTTATTATTATTTTTTTTTTTTTTAATGTGAAAAATTCTGTGACCACTTCTTCTGCCATTTTAAATAATTTTTTTAAGGTAAAAAAAAAATAAAAAAAAAATGTACAGAATTGATATTACAGGTCTGATATTAATGTATTCATATTACAAAATTATTAAAAAAACTTGTTTTTTTTTGGTTTCCCAAAATATGGTTGTTTGGGGGTTAAAAAACTACTTTTAACACATCGCCGCCAGCGCTCTGGAGTTTAAACATGCATTTTAGAGCGCGAGAATTTTTTGAGAGTGATTTTTTAATGAATATGGTGGAAGCCGGTCGCTAGGGCCAGTCGCTATCATGCGCTCCCATACAGCGCGGAACCTGTGAAATAGCGACTCCTCACCCAATATTCAACATTACGGCAAACCGACTGAGTCTCTATCAACTACCGAACAACGGCCAAGCACAGCGACTACTAGCGGGCGCTCTGAAAATGCCGCTACAGTCGCTCAACTGTCGCTACCTGCCGCTGTTAATGAATCGGCCTCTTACTGTCCTTGACACAGGTCGGGGCGTACTGCCGTTCAGAATTTGTTGCATTCCACTTGCTCCATCTTTATGTAACGCACTTTGTAGAATGTTAATTAGGTGCGGTTAGGGCACAATTCTATGTAACCTGCGTGGGATGGCTATATTGACTGTATGCCTTCCATACCTGTACTGTTGAAAACCTAATAAAAATATTGAAACAAAAAAAGAAATAATACGCATATCACAGTAGACAACATCTTCAGGCGCATTATCCTCACCCATCCAAGGACGGCCACTTAAGAGACAAGGGACATATTAATTACCACCCACACTGGCGCTGTGAGGCCCGAGCTGCACCTGGGGACACCACCGATGCCGCCGCTGACACGTTTCGTCGCTCCGCTTGACTGTCGCTTAGGGGTTTATTCAAGAAGGGATAGCGGCAGGTAGCGCCTCGTAGCGGCAGGCGGCGTCCGGTGAACGCCGGGCGCTGTACGCAATACCACATTTATAAAGGCGAATCTGGTGAGTGACTCTAACAGCACCATGTGGCGTCACATGTATTATTACAGGCAGCTCAGCATATAGCGCCGGCGCTCTAGCTTCCAGAGCGCCAGGTATTACCTGTCGCTACTAGAGCTGAGCGAACTTCTCAAAAATTCGATTCGGGCGATTCGCCGAATTTCTCAGAGAAATTCGGGTTCGTCCGAATCGAACTTTAGCGAAACGCTCATCTCTGGTGGGAGCGGGGAGGCCGGCTGCGCTGTCAGCTTCCACCGCCCGCTGACAGCGCAGCCGGCCTCCCCGCTCCCACCATGCCGGCATTTTTTTTTTTTATTTCAGGGAAAATTCGG
This sequence comes from Gastrophryne carolinensis, assembly GCA_027917425.1. Lineage (NCBI taxonomy): Eukaryota > Metazoa > Chordata > Amphibia > Anura > Microhylidae > Gastrophryne > Gastrophryne carolinensis. The sequence continues at coordinate 643,401,347 of CM051234.1, read as the reverse complement.
TCAGCACGAACCACTAAAAATTCGGGTTTGTGCTGAATCGAATTTTCCCTGAAATTCGGAGCGAATTTAGGTTTGTTAAAACCGATTCGCTCATCCCTAGTCGCTACCTGTCGCTCTTCCATACATTTCAATGGACGTTCATTTTCTTCTGTTTAAACAGGGTTTTTTTTTTTTTTTTACTCTCAAATAATTGTGTGACTTCTCAGAAAGAGTCATTTTTGAAAACATTTTATATTTTTATGCAGAATTGTCAATACAGGTCTGGCACTAAAGTGTTAATGTCACAGTGTTATAACAATGTCATTCCATGTGTTTTCGCTTGGTTACTAGTGGAAATAAGTTATAAAACAGACTTTAATCACACAGCGTCTGGCGCTCTATGCTACAGCGGCCAGATCCAGAGTGCCGACGCTGTGTGTGTGTCTGTTTTTTTGTTGAATATGGAGTCGCTGAGAGTCGGTCGCACTGAGAAATTGCTGCCGTTCACTCCCTGCAACGCTGTACTGGTGTTAGAACGCCCAACATACATCACATTCATCAATGCCGGCCAGGGTACTACAGCCACTTGAGGCGCTCTTTAACAGCGCCCGATAGCCGATCACAGCCTATAGCTGCCGCTAGTAATGAAATACAAGAGTAACTTACTGAGGGAATAAAAAAAAACTCTTAAAAAGAACCCTCGAGACAAACCCATCCTTTTTTCTTCTTCTCTTTCCTCTCTCTTTTTCTTTCTTTTGTATTCATTTTGTCCATCTTTCCTATTTAATTCCTTATTTCTTCTTTTGTGTGGTTTTTACCTCTTTTCTTTTCTTCCTTTTGTGTGTATAGCATTTCTCATAGACAGTAGGTTCTACTTTATAGGTTGCAGTGCACGTTTATTTGTCTGATCTAATTAGATTTGATGAGGTTTAGAATGACTGTTGTTCATGTGTTACTATACTAGTAATTGCGTTTAGAACACTAGTGTCAGGAACCGCTTACCTGATCCCCGTTCCAGCGACGTCTCCAGGCGGCCAGCTGCAGCTGTCACTGTGCGGCGGCCGCGCCGAGCGGCGTCGGCTCGAGCAGCTTCGGCTCGAGCGGCGCCCAGCTCAGCCACGCCCCCCGATTCCTCCTCCAGGAGACGTGCTCGCGCGCGGCCGCGAGCACGTGTCTGTTATGCCCTCCGGCGGCGCTGTGCGGCGCGCACCCGCCGGAGGATCAATTAAAGGGTTAATGAATCCTAGGGGATTGAGGGCTTCGCCCTCTTCTGCTCTGCAGCCAATTACCCTTGGAATCCTATGTGCTCCAATCAGTACACTGCTTCACTCAGACCTGTTCCTATAAAGGCAATTCCCTCTCAGTTGTGAATTGCCTGTGATAGCGCTCAGAACCCTGTGTTACCTACTCCTGTGAAGTCTAGCCTGTTGCCGATTTGATTGTACGACCATTCTCGATCCTGAATCCTTGTTGCCGACCTCTGCCTGAATTGACGCCTCTCTATCCTGAATCCTTGTTGCCGACCTTTGCCTGAACTGACGCTTCTAGATCCTGATCCCCAGTTGCTGACCTCTGCCTGAACCCCGACTACGTCTTGCCTGACCCCTGGTGCCGCTACGATCTCTGCCTTCCCGTTATCGACCTATTGCCTGTCTCTGGACTTCCGTCACTCACGCTCTTGCTATTGGTTCTCCAGTCCTCCCACACATAAGCTTACATCCTTTGAGCCATCAAGTCCTGGGGGCAACCGATCCCGGGTAGGCGTATCTTGCGTCCCGGCAAGCGGGGGCTCCTACAGGTGAAGCTGGCTGTGGAGATTGGGGGTTGTGAGCTTATTAAGAGGGCTGGAGTTACCCCGAGCGTGACATTATCACAGGCCAAAAAATGGATGACCTGGTACAGCAGGTGCAAGCTATGGCCACAGCGATCAACCAACTCGCTCAAAGAGTGGCCACTCAGGAATCTCGTCAAGTGCCAACTTCCGCTGTACCACCTCATTTCTCCGAACCTAAGATTCCACTGCCTGAGAAATTTTTTGGAGAACGAGCAAAATTTTCCAATTTCAAGAATGCCTGCGAACTATATTTTAAGTTAAGACCTATCTCCTCTGGCACAGAGGTCCAACGAGTAGGCCTAGTCATTTCCTTGCTTCAAGGAGACCCACAGTCCTGGGCCTTTAGTTTACCGTCCCATGACATTGCTCTACAATCAGTGACTGCCTTCTTCAATGCTATGGGCGTTTTATACGCCGATCCAGATATACAGTCTACCGCAGAGAATAGGCTTCGGGCCTTAAAACAAGGACGGAATTCGGCTGAAGACTACTGTGCTGAATTCCGCCGCTGGACTATCGAAGCTAGGTGGAACGATCCAGCTTTGTGTAGTCAGTTCAGGGTGGGACTGTCGGATAGCATCAAGGATGCCTTAGTCAATTTTCCCCCGCCAGCGGACCTAGATCAATTAATGCAGGTCTCCATTAAAATAGACCGACGTCTTAGAGAAAGGGCCAGGGAGAGAGTCGGGGCTCCCACGTCCTTTAGACCAGTCCAGAGTCATAGATCCCCGGTTCCCCGTGGAGAAAATACCTCATCATCCTCCCAGGAAGAACCTATGCAATTAGGGAGAACCCGCTTATCCCAAGAGGAGAAACAGCGTAGGCGATCAGAGGGGTTATGCCTGTATTGCGGGAATTCTGGTCATTTTGCAGGGTCCTGTCCCAACAAGGGGAAACCGGCGGAAAACTTCCGCACCCAGACCAGGTAGAGAGTACTGATCTGGGTGAGTCAGTTTGTAACTCTCGCCACAATAAGATGCTTGTACCTATTGATTTGTTTTGGGGGTCCTCTAAGCAGACAGTTTCCGCCTTCATAGACAGTGGTGCGGCTGGAAACTTTTTGGACAGGAGCATGATCTCCACCTTAGGGATCCCTGTAGTTCCTCTTGAAAGATCCCTACAAGTTTTAGCTATCAATGGAAAGGCAATCCAGGGAGGTCCTATAAATACCAAGACCCCACCTCTCAGACTAATTGTCGGCTCTTCTCACTCTGAATTCTTAGAATTCTTTATTTTTGATTGTCCGGAAACTCCGGTGGTTTTGGGATACCCCTGGTTGCAACTCCATAACCCGGTGTTAGATTGGCGGGCTGGGGAGTTGGTCAAGTGGAGTGACCACTGTAAAGGTCACTGTTTTAATACAGGCCTCAGAAGCGTTCAAGTCTTACCACAGGAATTACCTCAGCCATACGCTGATTGGATCGATGTATTCTCTGAACGCTCTGCTGATACTCTTCCTCCACATCGGTCCTATGACTGCCCCATTGACTTGCTGCCTGGCACAATTCCCCCGAGGGGAAAGATTTATAACCTTACCCTGCCCGAGGAGCAAGCAATGAGGGAGTATATTACCGAAAATCTTAGGAAAGGATTTATCCGTCCCTCTACCTCGCCTGCTGGGGCCGGGTTCTTTTTTGTAGAGAAAAAAGATGGTGGCTTGAGACCGTGCATAGATTATCGAGCCTTGAATAAGATCACTGTAAAAAACCGATACCCCTTACCCTTGATTGGGGATCTGTTCAATCAAGTCACAGGAGCTCAAATTTTCTCCAAATTGGATTTGAGAGGGGCTTACAATCTGATTCGCATCCGACAGGGGGACGAGTGGAAAACTGCATTTAATGTGAAGGATGGGCACTATGAGTACCTGGTCATGCCCTTCGGTCTTTGTAATGCGCCAGCCGTTTTCCAAGATTTTGTTAATGATATATTCAGGGAATATCTCGGTAGATTTGTAGTCATCTACTTGGATGATATTCTCATTTTTTCTAATTCTTTACTGGAGCACAGACACCATGTTAAGTTGGTGCTACAAAAATTAAGAGAGAACAACTTATTTGCTAAACTGTCTAAGTGTGTGTTTGAAGTCACTACAGTTCCCTTCCTAGGGTATGTTATTACCAACCAGGGTTTGGAGATGGACGCGGGGAAGGTTTCAGCAGTTCAGGATTGGGTCCAACCCAAAACTTTAAAGGAATTGCAACGTTTTCTAGGTTTTGCAAATTTTTATCGGCGTTTCATAAAAGGCTTTTCCCATGTTGTTGCACCCCTTACCAACCTTACCCGCAAGGGGGCTTTTACTGCTAACTGGTCCCCCTCTGCCTGTGAGGCCTTTCTAACCTTGAAACGGGCCTTTACTTCGGCACCTGTCTTAGTGCATCCAGATATTCATAAAGCTTTTATTATTGAAGTGGATGCTTCTGAGCTGGGAGTGGGTGCAGTTTTGTCACAATATTCTGGTAACCCTGAGCGTCTCCATCCATGCGCTTATTTTTCGCGTAAATTCAGTACCGCGGAACAAAATTATGATGTTGGCAATAGGGAACTATTAGCTATTAAACTGGCATTTGATGAATGGCGACACTGGTTGGAGGGTTCATTACATCCTATAACTGTGTATACTGATCATAAAAATCTCGAATACATAGGTTCTGCCAAGAGGCTGAACTCTCGTCAGGCACGTTGGGCATTATTCTTCTCGCGTTTCAATTTTATTATTACTTTCAAGCCGGGTGTAAAAAATACTAAAGCTGATGCTCTATCTCGCATGTTCGGTGAATGTAAGGATCGGGGTGATTCTGGTGAACCAATTTTACCCACAGGTTGTGTGGTGGGGGCGTTACTTCCTGATCTCTCCAATACCTTGGCGCCGTTTCAAGATGAATCTCCTAGTGATGTACCCTTGGGGTGCCAGTTTGTTCCGCCGCACCTGCGTTCGGATGTAATTCGCGAATTTCACGATGCCAAAACTGCTGGTCATTTGGGTAACCGTAAGACGTTTATGCTTGCCCGTCGTCATGTATGGTGGCCTACCATGAGACGCGATATCACTGCCTTTATCGACGCTTGTGCTATTTGTGCTCGAAGTAAAGGAGTTCACAAGGCTCCTAGTGGCAGTTTGGTTCCTCTTGAAATTCCTGCTGAGCCATGGACCCATATTTCTATGGATTTTATTGTAGATTTGCCTCTCTCACATGGTAATACTGTCATTTGGGTGGTCGTAGATCGTTTCAGTAAGATGGCACATTTCGTTCCTTTGGCCAAACTTCCTTCTGCACCTGAGCTTTCGCGGCTGTTTACTTCGCATATTTTTCGTATTCATGGTATTCCGTCCAATATAGTCTCTGATCGGGGTGTTCAATTTACTTCCCGTTTTTGGAAACACTTCTGTTCGCGGTTGGGAATACAGATCTCTCTTTCTTCTGCCTACCATCCCCAGACTAATGGGCAGACAGAAAGAACTAATCAAACTTTGGAACAATACTTAAGGTGTTATGTTTCTGATGCCCAAGAACAATGGGCGGAATTTATTGATTTCGCCGAGTTTGCTTACAATAACGCGCCTAGTGAGAGTACCAAGGTGTCTCCTTTTTATTGTAACTTAGGGAAAAATCCTAGAGCTTCTTCCCTTTCAGGGTCACCTTCCAATCTGCCGGCGTTGGAGGAGTGGCTTCAAGAACGGAAGAATATCTGGACACACGTTCAGGAGATTCTTAAGACCACTGGTTTGAGGTATAAGAAATTTGCCGACCGCCGCAGATCACAGGAACCTACTCTTCGAGTAGGCGATCTAGTTTGGGTCTCCACTAAAAATATTGCGCTCCGTCAGCCATCTAGCAAATTAGGTCCAAAATTTATTGGTCCTTTTCCAATCGTCAAGAAGTTGAATAATGTGTCTTTTAAAGTTCAACTCCCGCCAACTATGAAAATACCTAATTCCTTTCACGTTTCACTGTTAAAACCGGCGAAGAATGCTCCTCTTGCTGGTCCTGCACCAATTCTTCTTAATAATGAGCCCGAGTATGAAGTGAATAAGATCTTGGATTCACGTAAAGTGCGTAATTCTTTACAGTATTTGGTGGATTGGGTTGGCTATGGTCCGGAGGAAAGATGCTGGGTGGCAGCGAGGAATGTTCATGCCAAGGCTCTTGTAAGAAGGTTCCATCGTGACAATCCAGGGAAACCGGGTGAGGGTCCGGAGGCCCCTCGTGAAGGGGGGGGTAGTGTCAGGAACCGCTTACCTGATCCCCGTTCCAGCGACGTCTCCAGGCGGCCAGCTGCAGCTGTCACTGTGCGGCGGCCGCGCCGAGCGGCGTCGGCTCGAGCAGCGTCGGCTCGAGCGGCGCCCAGCTCAGCCACGCCCCCCGATTCCTCCTCCAGGAGACGTGCTCGCGCGCGGCCGCGAGCACGTGTCTGTTATGCCCTCCGGCGGCGCTGTGCGGCGCGCACCCGCCGGAGGATCAATTAAAGGGTTAATGAATCCTAGGGGATTGAGGGCTTCGCCCTCTTCTGCTCTGCAGCCAATTACCCTTGGAATCCTATGTGCTCCAATCAGTACACTGCTTCACTCAGACCTGTTCCTATAAAGGCAATTCCCTCTCAGTTGTGAATTGCCTGTGATAGCGCTCAGAACCCTGTGTTACCTACTCCTGTGAAGTCTAGCCTGTTGCCGATTTGATTGTACGACCATTCTCGATCCTGAATCCTTGTTGCCGACCTCTGCCTGAATTGACGCCTCTCTATCCTGAATCCTTGTTGCCGACCTTTGCCTGAACTGACGCTTCTAGATCCTGATCCCCAGTTGCTGACCTCTGCCTGAACCCCGACTACGTCTTGCCTGACCCCTGGTGCCGCTACGATCTCTGCCTTCCCGTTATCGACCTATTGCCTGTCTCTGGACTTCCGTCACTCACGCTCTTGCTATTGGTTCTCCAGTCCTCCCACACATAAGCTTACATCCTTTGAGCCATCAAGTCCTGGGGGCAACCGATCCCGGGTAGGCGTATCTTGCGTCCCGGCAAGCGGGGGCTCCTACAGGTGAAGCTGGCTGTGGAGATTGGGGGTTGTGAGCTTATTAAGAGGGCTGGAGTTACCCCGAGCGTGACAACTAGTACGAACCTTACGTAGCTCTGACAGCAATATGTTAATGCTGTAAATTATTAACAAAGTGTGTATACCAGTACAATTACACTTTACACAATGCACACCTCCCAACTGTCCCTTTTTTGAGTCCATGTCCCCCTGTCCCTCGTTGTTCTCATTTGTCCCTCTTTGAGGTGTAACGTGCAGATCTGCATCAATATATGATTCATTTGCTTATTTAAAGTGTTTATAGTGTTTTAACTGTTACAATCTCTCAATGAGGGGGTGTGGCCTAATTTAACAAATGTCCCTCTTTCCAACCCTGAAAAGTTGGTAGGTATGCACAATGCTGTATGTCAATCTCTTCAATAAAAACTATTGAAAAAAAAAAAAAAAAGAACCCTCCAGGCAAATAATGTAATGGAATTTTTTATGTTGTGGGGAAGCGCTAGAGTACATAAAGAACCCGAGGACGTCAAAGGACGAAACGAGCGTTGTTCTACAGAAACAGCAGGAAACAGCAAGAAACGTGGATGTACTGGCGACTTTCTCCCTTCTCTCAAAGACTGGAAACAAATTGGACATTTAACTGCAACAGCTACGCTAACTAACTACTTCGCCTACCATCTTGTTTGTTTTTATTTTTGTTTTGTTATCATATTAAAAGAGTTTACATATTGAAAGAGCATAACCTCCTGACTTCATCAGGGCTGCTAAGACAGATTAATCTGCCGATACAGCCAATAATTGAAATTTAGAGGACTCCTAGAGATCACCCTAATATTATATATATTTGTGGTTAGAATCCTTTATGACAATCAAGAAACGTTTATTCATTGCAGCGCGACGGAAGTTCAACGTTTTTTCCATCTACTTTGTCAACTTTCTTTAACCAAATAATGTAATGTCCTAATAGTTCTCAGTGCCTGGGGCCCCCCTGGGTATCCTGGGTTCTCCTCTGGTGCATGTTGTGGGTCCTGACGAAGGGGGCCGCAGCGCACCCTGAAACGCTGACTCAACTCTACCGCTGTAACATTTACTTTTGATGTAAAGAATACAATTATTTGCTTTGAACTTTGACAAGGAGTGCTGGTTCTTCACAAACATACCTGGGTATCCTTTGGGGTTCTGGTTGGCCAGTCTGACACCGGGCCCTTAGTCTGGAGCAAGAGAGAGCACACTGATTGGATATGTTTACGGTAATGGCATCTCTCCGGGAATTCAAAACCCTAGGACGCTCCTTGACCTGGGAGTTTTGGCAGGGGCGTAGCTAGGGGGGGGGGCACGTGCCCCGGATGCAGCAGGTCAAGGGGGGGTGCCAAAAGGTGGCCTGAGCACAGGTAGGGGGCACCATTTCAAATCTTTGCCCCGGGTGCCAGAAAGCCTAACTGTTGAGTTTTGGAGCTTCACTATGCTTCAGAATGTCACATCCAGAGAGATGGCGGATGGCTGAGCGCCCATAGATGGCGCTGTGTGCCTGTGCCTGAAACAAGCTGAGATTTGTGCTCACGTCCCTTCTACAGCACTTTGCCTTCAGCTGTGCGTGCCTTTGGCTTGGGGGAAGAAAAATGTCCCCGTCCAACCTTAAAACGCGTGGAGGGGGGGGGGGGGCAGATGTTTGGATTTTTTTTTTTTAAATAGAAGAAAAGCAAACTCACTTTCATTATGTGTAGAATCCACCCGGAGAATCCAGGTCACATGTTTTATGGGGAACATTCTGCAGTGTGCGCAGGTATAACCCCCCCCCCCGCGTGCCATATGTGGTGCTGAAATGACATCTGCTTGGATTTTCAGCTGACTCTCCTCTGGTTAAAGTGGACCAAAGCCCAGAATTTAGACTATCCTGGGTTTAAGTCCTGTGTGAACCCCCCCCCCCCCCCCAGGTTATCCGATCTCACTTACCCTTCCCCAGTCCTACAGCACATGCGCAGCCCTCTCGTCCAATCAGCACTCTCGGATCTGCTCCCACCTCTTCATCTAAGAGCTTGTCTAAGGATCCAAGCGCACTGGTGGCTGCTCCCCTCTAACAGGAATCCTGCCCGCGCCGGCCATTTACAAATGCCTGGCACGGGCACAGGTCCTGCTGAAGGCATAGCGTGGATATGGCCGGTGCTCCCACATGCGCCGTTGGACTGGAAAAGAAGGCGACCTGGCGGGGGGGAGTGAATGCAGCGGCCCTGGAATCTTAAAGATTTTAGGGCCGTTGGGGCTTGAGTTTAGGTGCACTTTAAAGTTTTACTGGAGGCTAGGGATGAGCGAACCGGTTCGCACGAACCGGAATTCGCTCCGAATTTCAGGGAAAATTCGATTTGGCATGAACCCGATTTTTTTTAGGTTCGTGCCGATCGAATTTTCCCTGAAATAAAAAAAAAAAATGCCGGCATGGTGGGAGCGGGCAGGCCGGCTGCGCTGTCAGCGGCCGGCAGAAGCCGGCCCGCTGACAGCGCAGCCGGCCTGCCCGCTCCCACCATGCCGGCATTTTTTTAAAAAGAAAACACCTGCATGGTCGGAGCGTGGAGGCTGGCGCCGCTCTCAGGCGCCCTCTGATGACGCGCCCTCTGATGATCTAATGGCCACTCTGTTACTTTGAGCTGTCAGGGTGAGTAAGCATGGTGAGCCACAGTGGTCCTTCAGCTGTCTCTGACCACAGTAGAGCATGCTTATGAGTCATAAAGCTTCGCCATGACACGCCCTTCTTGGCTCAGTTACGACTCAGAAATTGAAGTGAAGTTACTATATGACTTTTAGATACTTTGAGATGTCTCATTTTAACGAGTTCTAAAGGGGGAGAAGGTGGGAGAAAGTTAGCGTGTGCCCAGACAGAGACTTTAAAGTGGACCAAAACCCAGCTTGATCGAGCCGATTGATTCCCCCCCCCCCCCATTGTGTGAAACCCCCCAGGTCACCTCGTACACTTACCTCGTTTCCCGGTCCCACGGCACGTGTAATAGCAGAGGCCGCATCCCGCCATCCCTCTAGCAGGGTGCGTGCCCACGCCAGACATTTTTGAATGGCCGGGCCATGGGACGGAGAAGAGGTGAGCTGGTCTCGGCGTCCTGGGGGGTTTCACACAGCGGGGCATCCCCGATCAGGGAAAGGACCAAAACCCAGGATAGTCAAAATCCTGGGTTTTGGCCCACTTTAATGTGTACACCGATCTGAATGGCTGACGACGGGTGCGTACAGCAGAAGAGGACACCCAGCGATAGGCAATTGGTTCCTTTCAGAGCTCATTGCCAGGCATAATTATGAACAGTTATGAGTTCTGATTGGACAAGAGTATGTGCATGAGCCTTGGAAGCATGTTGAGTAAACAGCCGATCCTGGGGGGTTTCACATTCGAAAATCAGGATGCCTCATGTAATGCAGACCTAAACGAAGATCATTTAAAAACCTGGGTTTTGGTCGGCTAGTTACAGGGACGGCCTTTGAGGTGTGCAATGTGTGCTATCGTACAGGGTACCATTGTCAGGGTGACACTGAGCAACTGCGCCCGTCTTCCATGTTGTACATATTTTTAGAGGGGATAGAAATCTTTTTGCCTAAAGAGTCCGACATAGAGAGCAGGGAGAAGCTGGCATTGTGCATGCATTGTGGAATTGCTTGTAAGGTAAGTATACCAGCGATCCCAAGTGGTTTCACACATTGGGGTATCCCACATTAGGATGGCTTAGAAATAGGGAAGCAGAAGGCTCCAGAGTTTTTGGGACTTTTGGACAGCAAATACAGGTTTTAGTCCACTTTAAAGCGGACAGACAGTCAAAAATGAATGCTGGTCCACCGTCCCCAGCATCATGCCAGATATATCCTCCACTTCTGCACACACGGGGCAGTGAACTGGTAGCCAATGGCTAGGGAACGCTTCTGTGAGTAGGTACCGCTGCCTGGCTTGATGCTCAGTTATGCGCATCACTGGTCAGCAACTATTTGGGGGCATTAGGTGAGGAAGCACAGAAGTGTATTGGGGGGGGTGCTATCCTGTAGTCTCGCACAGGGCACCTTTCATCCTAAGGCCAGCCCTGGCTAGTTATTTTTGCTATCCCAGATTTTGGTCCTTGCCCTGGGGACACATCAGTTTGGCATATCCCTCTTTCTGAAACCCCCCCAGTTTGCCCAAAAATGAACCTTACTGCGGTCCCATGGTGCAAGCACGGTGTCTTGTCCCATCAGCGCCATGCTGTATGCGGCACATATTAATGCATGGCATCCCCAGGATGCTCCCGTCAAAGCCTATCTGAATTGCTTGGTGCAGGAGCATGCCTCAGCTACATGGAGACCAGGGAAGCAGCTGCCACCAGAAGGCACAGTAGGGGAACCCCCGTAAAAGGTGAATGTATGCTGGGCAATCTGGGGGGGGGGGGCTCTCACAGGGTGGCAACTCAAATGGGGATTCCACAAAGTTGCCGGCCCTGCGGCCCGTCATGCCAAAGGCTGAAAAGACACCTGGAGCAGACTATAACCCAAAGGTTGGTGGAGGCCCCCTTTGCAGGGCAAGTGGTGGAGGCTCCCTTATAATCCAGCCCTTAATGTAACATTCAGCAATGGTTAGTAAGAAATCGGCTGTCAGATCCTCAAACTTAGGGGTTTATTCATGAAAGGATAGCGCCAGGTAGCACTTCGTAGCCGCAGGCAGCGTCTGGTGAACGCCGTGCGTTGTACGCAAAACCACATTTATGAAAGCGACTCTGGTGAGCACCTCTAACAGTGCCATGTAGCGTCACATGTATTATTACAGGCGGCTCAGTGTATAGCGCCGGCACTCTAGCTTCCAGAGCGCCAGGTCTTACCTGTCGCTCTCCCATACATTTCAATGGACATTCCTTTTCTTCTGTTTAAACAGGGTTTTTTTTATTATTTTTTTTTTACCCCCAAATAATTGTGTGACCTCTCCTGGCCTAAAAAGAGTATTTTTGAAAGTTTTTTTAAAACTTTTTTGATTTTTTTTGTTTTTTATGCAGAATTGTCATTACAGGTCTGGCACTAAAGTGTTAATGTCACAGTGTTATAACAATGTCATCCCATGTGTTTTCTCTTTGTTTGCATATGTGTTCAAAAACAGACTTTAATCACACAGCGTCTGGCGCTCTATGCTACAGCGCCCAGATCCAGGGCGCCGAAGCTGTGTGTGTGTAGTTTTCTGATGTATGGTGTGGAGCGCTGAGAGTCGGTTGCTTTGAGCTGGCGCTACCTCTCGCCCCCTGCAACGCTGTACCGGAGTGCCCAACATACATCACATTCATCAATGCTGGCCAGGTCACTACAGCAACTGAGGCACTCTGTCACAGCGCCCGATACCCACTTACAGCGTCTACTAACGGACGCTCTAAGCGCCTCTGTACAGGCGCTCACCTGCAGATACCTGGTTTTTGTAGTGAATCAGCCTCTTAGCAACCAGCTTTCAGGAGGCTCAATATCCAGATAGACTTTCTGTCTGTGAAATGAACATTACATCTGCCATCTTCCAGTGCGGGCTTTTTGGATGTGCGCCTCTTACGCCCTATAAATAGAATTAAACTTCAAGCTGTTGTGCAACGCATTAGTCAGATTTAGACATTTTTGGCATCAGATAGACCAGAGGAGTTTTACGAGAAAACTTTATTACTGATTAAAGGGGACCGTTACGTACGAGAGCTAAATTCCTGGTTACCTGGCTGACCGCTTATTATAGTTACTGCCATTCTGCCACATATATCCTCGGGGAAGTAAAACTGGGAGAGTCACTTGTTGAGAAGGATCTGGGGGTACTGGTAGATCACAGGCTAAATAACAGCATGCAATGCCAAGCAGCTGCTTCCAAGGCCACCAAGATATTATCATACATTAATAGAGGCCTGGAATCACGGGATAGTGATGTCATTTTGCCTCACACCCCCTAGACAGGCACTAGTAGCAATAGGCAAGCATACAGGGCACAGGATTTACCACACATACAATGTCCCTCCTGAAGTTTAGCGGGTTAGCACACAGAAGACAACTTTATAAATCTTTAGGATTTAATTCACCCATAAGGGGCAGTGCACGTAAAACAAAGATGTGCAATAAAAATAACAGACATACAATATACGGCAAGATGCTTATAAAATAAAAGGGAGAAATAAACAGAGATCGTTACCTTTTGTGAAGATAATGTCCTGCTGTGAGGGGTACACGGAAGGTAATGATAACAGCCTAATTATTAGAAGCAATCCCCTGGCATGTCATGTCATCTGTGCCCACCTCTCTCATTTTAAAACTGGTTATTGGGGCGGGCAGCATGCTGGATGTAGCCAATGAGGTTGCAGGGGCGTGTCATTGTAAAAGTTATGCTTTAATGTCTATATTCTTTTGAAGAGCGGTGTGCAGCAAATGTCTCATTCACTGCTTTGTAGTATTGTAGTAAGTAGATGTCAATTATCACATAGGGAGGTGTCATCTGACTTAGCCAGAAGACCTAGTTAGCACATGGTTCCAAAGTGGCTTGTTCTTCTGTCCTGTCATATGTAAATGGCTCCCTGTTGGTAACTTCAGACAAATGTGCTAGCATGCTTTTAATTGACAAGGTATGTTTAACAACCATAGTTGTGGTCATATTTTTATCTGGCCATATATTTTATATATCCTCACAGCACCCATTCATAGAAAGGATGCTCTGACAATGGAAAGGGTGCAGAGGAGAACCACCAAACTAATAAGAGGAATGAAGGATCTTAGTTATGAGGAAAGATTATAGGAATTAAATCTGTTTAGTCTTGAGAGGAGACGACTGAGGGGGACATGATTAACGTGTATAAATATATACATGGCCCATACACACTTGTCACCCTTGTGGGGGTGCAGCTGCTCGGGAACTCCTGCTGGTCCAGCAGAAAACAGTTCCCTGCATTGAGCTGCCAGCGGCTGTGCTTGGTGGCTTATGTGCAGTGAGATCCTGCCAATTGGAAGCTCTGCACCCGTCCCTGTAGCGTTGCTGATGGCGGCTTTGCTGCTCTAGACTCTACATCCTGCTCTGTGGTGATTTTGTTTGCCCAGGCTCGGGAGTCATTGTTGCTGGCCTTGCGGCCCCCGTCAGACCAAAGACTGAAAAGCTTCCTGAACCAGACCATAACCCAAAGGTTGGTGGAGGCCCCCTTTGCAAGGCAAGTAGTGGAGACTGACTAGAGGCAATAGGTACAGTAAACGGCAAAGGCTGAAGATGTGACACGTTTATCATGCGAGATACAATTTCTATAGGAGATGGCAATGGTTGAAAGTAAGAGATGTTGGTTGTGCTAAATGCAATAGGCCCCTCCCGGATTACTTTGTTTGAGCTTAGACAAGTAAGCAAAATCCAGGATCCGGGCATTTCAGGAGGTTCCTTACCCAACAGACATATGAATTACGGTGGGGTGGGTTAGCTTTAATTCAAATACAATATGTGTGGCGAATAGCCATCTGAAGGCATCAAGGCTTGGTCTTGGCTCAAGTCATCTGCGATAATTAAAGTCATAGTTGGTCACCTTGGTCATGAACCCCTCATGGGGGTTTAGCTCTTTTTTGTAATGTGTACATTGTTCAACACGTTGTAAGATGAAGGACTGAGAGTCATGACCGCTTTCCCGTCGTGTTTCTGTAACCCAACATGACAGAATACGATTACGACATCCTTTGTTGAGCCCTTGCAGCGGCGGGCAAATCAGCACACGTGCCGGTGCGCCAATTTACACCACACTATCTTCCCACTTAGCATGTCGTATCTGCCCTTTAATTAACACCTTTCATTTCCTTTCCAAAAGGAGGGCTGAATAGGCAACGAGTTTGTGATTATATGAGACTCGGGAGATGGCGGCTTAACCTCCCGCGAGTGATGTTTCTATTCAGGGACTGAAATGTTCCTCTTAAAGTGTGGAGACATCTTGACAGCGACAAGGTGGCTTGTCATACATCGTATTTTAACTCTTTCCTTCGCTCTTGATAATAAAGTCTAGTTCTCGATAATGAGTTATAGGAAGCAATAAGAATTAGATGGAACTCTTCACTATCCGAAGCTGCAAAGGCCTGTGGTGTTACAGAGCACAATCAGATTTTACTTTTATACCTCTTTTTCTCATCATAGGGTAATAGGCTTAACGCATCGGAGGGGGGGGGGGGGGGGGAGTGGGAATGGGATGGTGGAAGGTATATGTTTTTTTTTCTCTTTTTTTCTTCTTATGCTAGATTTTTCGACTTGGTAACATTAAGGAAAGGGAAGAGAATGTACATACACCGACTATAAATCTTTTCGTAATCAGGCTTCTTCCCATAATGATATCCATACACCATGATGTTGGATGCTTATGATAAGAAATGATTATCCAGCTACTAAACCAAGATTAACACTGAATGGGAAAAAAAAAGATTTTACTTTTATAACCTAAATTAATCCTGAATAGTCTCCTTAATAGCAGCGTGCCCTGTTTCCTCTAAAATAAGACCTGCCGCAAAAATAAGCCCTAGAATGATTTATCCGTATTATTGATGGTGCTTTAAAGTGGACCAAAACCCAAGATTTTGACTATCCTGGGTTTTGGTCCACTCCCCTGGGGCACCCCGATCGGGGGTGCCCCACTGTGTGATACCCCCCCGATCGCCGCAGCCAACTCACCTCACCGCGGTCCTACGGCGCATGTGCGGCCGCTCCTCCAATCAGCGTGCTCAGAGCCGCTGAGCTATGCCCGTCTTAGCTGCATCTTAGCTCAGTGGCTCCGAGCGTGCTGGCGGCCACATCTTGCACTTTCCTCTAACGGGGAGCGTGCCCGCACCGGCCATTCACAAATGGCCGGCGCGGGCATGCACCTTGCTAGAGAGAAGCATGAGATGCGGCCGCGGTCCGCACATACGCTGTTGGACCAGGATTCAGGTAAGCGTAGTGGGCGTCCTGGGGGATTTCACACAACGGGACATCCCAATTTTGGATGCCCCATGGTGAGGGAATGGATCGGCCCGGGAATCTTATAGATTCCTGGGCCGATACAGCTGGGTTGTGGTCCACTTTAAATATAATCCCTACCCCCAAAAATTATCCCTAATTACAGGCACAAACTAGGCAATAGCGTTGGGCCCCAGGACCTGAAGGCCATTTCTTGCCTGGGGCAGCAGTTACTCCTGTTCTCTAGCTATTTGCCACGTCAGTATGACACAGGCGTCATGTGACGGTCTGTGTCGTAATGTTGAACTGCGCAGATGTAAGAGACAGAACTGGTAGTAAGTAAAAGCGCGCTTCCTGCTGCACACTCTGTAGCGGTGCCCATTCGCCACCCAAGAACACTATGGGCACGGTAGCACCCATAGCAAATTTAAACATTGTTTATGGAGGAACCTGGGGGGGGGGGGGTTGCTCTGACATACTGTGGTATGTCTATTATGGAAAAAATAAGACATCCCCTGAAAAGTCCCAGCACATCTTTTGGAACAAAAATTATTATAAAACCCTGTCTTATTTTCAGGGGAAACCCGGTACCTTTAACTGCTTAGTGTGATTGGATTCTCCTTAAAATGGGATCTGTGATCTGTATGATAGCTGTGATCTGTGATTTTCACTATTCCAGGTTTTGTATTCTGCCTTGGGGGTATTCTGACCATAAATACTTACCCAATCAGAGCCATTTGCTGTGCACATGAATGGCTGGTGGTAGGAGCAGGTCACAAGCTAGAGATGCTGGGGATGTGGCCACCAATATTTACATTGGTGAGGGAGGCAGGATGAAGGTGAGTTTTGTGGCGAACCTTGGGGGGGGGGGGGGGGTCTCACACAGGGGAGAATCCAGATTTGGAATGCTTCAACGAAGGCCTGAGGAAAGCCCTGGAGCCCAAAGTATCAGATCCACCTGCATCAATATCTACAAATAGTCCCTCTGTATACATTGCAGTGTTGGAGGACACAGCACCTTAGCTCCTCGCAGTCCCAGCTTCCGGCCACTAGGTGGAGGCTTGTAGAGTCTGAACCAAGACTACAGAGTATACGATCAGCCCCTAGATCAGTCCTGCCTCTTTGGTACTGGCAAAGAAATTTAGTACCTGTTTGTATGCAGTTGTTAGCACAAGCAGTTTATTGTTGGGTCCTCCTGGGTGTGGACTCCATTGGTATTCGTTAAAAGGTTTATTTAAATTGCTATAAAAATGTATGTTTCTAAAAGTAGTTTAAGTAAAAAAGATTTTGGGGGTTAGTGTCCGGTCCCGGGGGCTGAGACGTGCTCCTGCTTATCTGAATTGCTGGGCACAGGACGGCACCTTAACCACAGGGTGGCTGAGGATCAGGGCCGGCGTCAGCACCCGGCAAGGTGGGGCAGCTGCCAGGGGCCCCCACCATCCTGGGGGTCCACTGACAGGACATGCCTTTGGGGTGTGCAACGGCACTTGACCGGCAGTGGACTATGAGAGCACCCCCACAGCTGGTGTCCACATCTCCTCGGGCACCACACAACGGGGCATCTTGATTCAGATTCCAGGGGAGGAAGTGCCAGGTTTTGTTCTGCTTTTAAGTTGCCCAACCCAGCTGATTTCCTATCCCTGGAGCATCTCAATCTGTGATACTCTACTGTGTGAAACCCCCTGGGATCGCTGGCATACCCACTATGCAAGCAATTCCACCCCTGGGTTTTGGTCCGCTTTACAGGAGCATCTCAATTTGGGATGCTCCTGTTTGTGAAAGAACCCCCCTGGTTTGGCTGTTACCTCAAACTGGCGACACAGTGCATTCACTAGTTCCAGGAAAGTAATGAACAAAGGGGGAGGGAGGGGGGGGGCATCCAAAATCAGGAGGATCTAGATTTGTTTAGACTCCAAGGTCAGGTTTAAAGGGGTTTGGTGTGCTTCAAAGTAAACCAGAACTAGAGTTTTGGTCCAAATAGCATGATCCTTAGGGGGCATCCAGATTTGGGACGTCCCTCGGTGATGTGACACGACTCTTCACCACAAAGTGGCCCACTGAGACCATGCCGCCCAAGGGCCCTCATAAACCTGGAGCCGGCCCTGCCTTGGCCAAAAAGTGCAGCCCCGGAAAGGTGAGTGTTTTTTTTGGGAGTGATCAGGGGGTTTCATACAGCAGGGTATCCCAAATAAGGATTACCCAGGAGGACTGCAATGGCTAAAAGGCTCCAGGGCCAGCACATTGGTTGGTCCGCTTCTGTGAGTTATTTCTGGGGCGCATTATTTGTGACTTCCCGTCGCTATTCAGCGCTCACTCCTCTGTCCTGCCGGGATCGCGCTGTGTTTCTAGTTCCTCGCTGTAATTCTCTGTATTTGCAGCATGGTAAGAGCTTACATAAGTAAATAGACTTGCTGAGCTGTGCACGACAGATGTAACCATTTAATATTTAATAGCTGAGCAGAGCGCCGCGCTCGCCTCCAACGACTGTCCGACATTACTCTCCGCTATCAGCTAATTGCAAAGATAATTGCTGCGCGTTACAAGCGCTGCTGAAATGATACAATGTTTCCGCTGATAACTATCCGACTCAGCTAACAAAACTGCCACCAGAGATGAACTACAATGCCCAGCATGGGAAGATATGGGGCGTGGTTTCTGTTGAAAAATGCAACTAAGAAAATGTCAGGAAAGGCCTTCCAGAACAGATGAACTTTATATGAAGGGAGGTTGAATTAGAATCACTTTATGTCAAGGCAGCTGTGCCCTGACTACTACTTAACCCAGACTAAAATACTCCACTCTCCGTGCCTCTCAAAGTGACAGGTGAGCTGGTTGAACTTTTCTTTTTACTACTTACCCCAAGGCATGCGTCAGCATCCGGCAAGGCGGGGCGGCTGCCGAGAGCCCTCACCCTCTGGGGGGCCCGCTGACAGGGCCGGCCTTTGGGGTGTGCCACGGTGCTTGACCGGCGGCACAGCTGGTGCCCACATCTCCTCGAATGGCGGGGTTCCACACAACAGGGCATCTCAAGTTAGATTCCAGGGGGGGAGGGGGAAGTGCTGGGTTTTGTTCTGCTTTTAAGATGCCCACCCCAGCTGATTTCCTATCCTGGGAGCATCCCAATCTGTGATACCCTACTGTGCGAAACCCCCTGGGATCGCTATGCAAGCAATTCCACCCCTGAGTTTTGGTCCGCTTTACAGGAGAATCTCAATGTGGGATGTGAAAGAACCCCCCTGGTTTGGCTGTTAACTCAAACTGGTGATCCCACAATGCGTTCGAGGAAAGTAATAAACTGTAAACAGTAATAAAGGGGGCGGGTCACATACAGGGGCATCCAAAATCAGGAGAATCTAGATTAATTGAGGTCAGGTTTAAAGGGGTTTGGTGCGCTTCAAAGAAGACCAAAACTAGAGTTTTGGTCCAAATAGCATGATCCTTAGGGGTATCCAGATTTGGGATGTCCCTCAGTGACAAAGGGGCCCACTGAGACCATGCTGCCCAAGGGCCCCGAAATCATGGTTGGGGAGGCCTCAGCAGGGATGTCTCAGGCCAGCCAGGGGCATCCCAAATTGAGATGCCCCTGTAAAGCGGACCAAAACCCAGGGGTGGAATTGCTTGCATAGTGGGTATGCCAGCGATCCCAGGGGGTGTCACACAGGAGGGTATCACAGATTGGGATGCTCTAGGGATAGGAAATCAGCTGGGGTGGGAAACTTAAAAGCAGAGCAAAACCCAGCACTTTCTCCCCTGGAATCTAAATCGAGATGCCCCGTTGTGTGGAACCCGCCATTCGGGGAGATGTGGGCACCAGCTGTGGCAGTGCCCTTCCAGTCCGCCGCCAGTCAAGTGCCGTCACACACCCCAAAGACCGGCCCTGTCAGTGGGCCTCCTGGAGGGCGGGGGCCCCCGGTAGCTGCCCCGTCGGGTGCTGACCCCGGCCTTGATAGGGACAAACTTCTCTCCACGAGTTGGGGATGGGGGGGTGGTTTTAAGCATATCAGGCAGCTGGCAGATTCTCATGGAGCAATCGCCAAAGCGGCGTTATCTCATTTCTCAGAAGAGGTCATCGCAGATATTGAGTAGCTGCCATAAGAGTCCCTGGCGTGATAAATGACGGAACAAGCGATCCCCCGACGATGCGGGATGATGACAAATCACAACGCCCATCATTTATCTCCTGTAACAAGGCCCACGCTCCTCTGCATACAAACTGTGAGGTCTGAAAAGCATGTTTTCTGGGGGATTTCCAACGACTCTCTATAAATAAGATTTTACCACTTATAAACCTGTCCTACAGCGCATCATGTGACCTGGAAGACTAGTTCTAACCAACATCCTCAGGATTCATGGCTTATGTCGAAAGCCCACATTGTGCAGTACACTGATGTCAACCCTACTGGTGACTCCATCTTGCCTCCACCTGCTGTGCTCAATCCCCCCCCCCCCCCCAATGGTCCCTGCCATTCCTACTTTTCATACAGTGTCTAAAACAAAGAATCCCCCAATGCTGATTTCCTGCTGGTTGAAGAAGGCGCATGGTGAGATTCAAAATGGTGCCCCCCACCTGTTCTCAGGCCCCCTTTGGCGCCCCCCTGACCTGCTGCACCCAGGGCAAGTGCCCCCCCTAGCTACTCCATTGGTGAGACTAAAAACACTAGATAGGAAGAAAGAAGAACAAGATGAAGATCTCAGAACACAACTCTGGAGAAGATGCCTGTGGGTGCCCATTACCATCAGACATCTTTTACTTCGCTGGGGCTTGAGCGCTCCCTACTTTGGGAAGTCAGCATTGTCAAATCTGGCACACCACATGCCTACCTCCCAAGTGTCCCTGATTTGGAGGGACTGTCCCTCTTTTGAATCCATGTCCCCTCTGTCCCTCGTTGTTCTCATTTGTCCCTCTTTGAGGTGTAACATGCAGATCTGCATCAATAAATGATCCATGTGTCTTGTTAAAGTGTTTATATTGTTGTAACTGTTACATCCTATCTCCTATCCATCCCTCAATGAGGGGGTGTGGCCTAGTAACAAATGTCCCTCTTTCGCATCCTGAAAAGTTGGTAGGTATGTGCATAAAAGATGATGCAAGATAGAGTGTGCTGATGGGAGTGTGGTGCTGCAGGAATGAGCATGCTGGCAGAGTGGTGAAGGTGCAGGAGGAAGCATAACTGTGTTGAATAGAGCATGGCAGTACAGAGAGGAGAATGGCAATACAGACAGGAGCATGGCAGTACAGACAGGAGCATGGCAGTAGAGAGAGGAGCATGGCAGTACAGAGAGAAGCATGGCAGAACAGACAGGAGCATGGCAGTACAGACAGGAGCATGGCAGTACAGACAGGAGCATGGCAGTAGAGAGAGGAGCATGGCAGTACAGAGAGAAGCATGGCAGAACAGACAGGAGCATGGCAGTACAGACAGGAGCATGGCAGAACAGACAGGAGCATGGCAGTAGAGAGAGGAGCATGGCAGTACAGAGAGGAGCATGGCAGTACAGACAGGAGCATGGCAGAACAGACAGGAGCATGGCAGTACAAACAGGAGCATGGCAGTACAGACAGGAGCATGGCAGTACAGACAGGAGCATGGCAGTACAGAGAGGAGCATGGCAGTACAGAGAGGAGCATGGCAGTACAGACAGGGGCATGACAGTAGAGAGAGGAGCATGGCAGTACAGACAGGGGCATGGCAGTACAGAGAGGAGCATGGCAGTAGAGAGAGGAGCATGGCAGTACAGACAGGAGCATGGCAGTACAAAGAAGAGCATGGCAGTACAGAGAGGGGCATGGCAGTACAGACAGGAGCATGGCAAAACAGACAGGAGCATGGCAGTAGAGAGAGGAGCATGGCAGTACAGAGAGGAGCATGGCAGTACAGAGAGGAGCATGGCAGTACAGACAGGAGCATGGCAGTACAGACAGGAGCATGGCAGTACAGACAGGAGCATGGCAGTACAGAGAGGGGCATGGCAGTACAGACAGGAGCATGGCAGTACAGAGAGGGGCATGGCAGTACAGACAGGAGCATGGCAGTACAGAGAGGAGCATGGCAGTACAGAGAGGAGCATGGCAGTACAGAGAGGAGCATGGCAGTACAGAGAGGAGCATGGCAGTACAGACAGGAGCATGGCAGTACAGACAGGAGCATGGCAGTACAAAGAGGAGCATGGCAGTACAGAGAGGGGCATGGCAGTACAGACAGGAGCATGGCAAAACAGACAGGAGCATGGCAGTACAGAGAGGAGCATGGCAGTACAGAGAGGAGCATGGCAGTACAGACAGGAGCATGGCAGTACAAAGACAGGAGCATGGCAGTACAGACAGGAGCATGGCAGTACAGAGAGGAGCATGGCAGTACAGACAGGAGCATGGCAGTACAGAAAGGAGCATGGCAGTACAGACAGGAGCATGGCAGTACAGACAGGAGCATGGCAGTACAGAGAGGGGCATGACAGTACAGACAGGAGCATGGCAGTACAGAGAAGAGCATGGCAGTACAGACAGGAGCATGGCAGTACAGACAGGAGCATGGCAGTACAGAGAGGGGCATGGCAGTACAGACAGGAGCATGGCAGTACAGAAAGGAGCATGGCAGTACAGACAGGAGCATGGCAGTACAGACAGGAGCATGGCAGTACAGAGAAGAGCATGGCAGTACAGACAGGAGCATGGCAGTACAGACAGGAGCATGGCAGTACAGAGAGGGGCATGGCAGTACAGACAGGAGCATGGCAGTACAGAGAGGGTCATGACAGTACAGACAGGAGCATGGCAGTACAGAGAGGAGCATGGCAGTACAGACAAGAGCATGGCAGTACAGACAGGAGCATGGCAGTACAGAGAGGAGCATGGCAGTACAGAGAGGAGCATGGCAGTACAGAGAGGAGCATGGCAGTACAGAGAGGAGCATGGCAGTACAGACAGGAGCATGGCAGTACAGAGAGGGGCATGGCAGTACAGGGAGGAGCATGGCAGTACAGACAGGAGCATGGCAGTACAGAGATGAGCATGACAGTACAGAAAGGAGCATGGCAGTACAGAAAGGAGCATGGTAGTACAGACAGGAACATGGCAGTGCAGACAGGAGAATGGCAGTATAGACAGGAGCATGGCAGTACAGACAAGATCATGGCAGTGCAGAGAGGAGAATGGCAGTACAGACAGGAGCATGGCAGTACAGACAAGAACATGGCAGTGCAGAGAGGAGAATGACAGTACAGACAGGAGCATGGCAGTACAGAGAGGAGCATGGTAGTACAGACAGGAACATGGCAGTGCAGACAGGAGCATGGCAGTACAGACAGGAGCATGGCAGTGCAGAGAGGAGCATGGCAGTACAGAGAGGAGCGTGGCAGTACAGAGAGGAGCATGGCAGTACAGACAAGATCATGGCAGTACAGAGAGGAGCATGGCAGTACAGACAGGAGCATGGTATTACAGACAGGAACATGGCAGTGCAGACAGGAGCATGGCAGTACAGACAGGAGCATGGCAGTACAGACAAGATCATGGCAGTACAGAGAGGAGCATGGCAGTACAGACAGGAGCATGGCAGTACAGACAGGAGCATGGCAGTACAGAGATGAGCATGGCAGTACAGAAAGGAGCATGGCGGTACAGACAAGAACATGGCAGTACAGAGAGGAGCATGGCAGTACAGACAAGAACATGGCAGTACAGAGAGGAGCATAGCAGTACAGACAGGAGCATGGCAGTACAGAGAGGAGCATGGCAGTACAGACAGGAACATGGAAGTACAGACAGGAGCATGGCAGTACAGACAAGAACATGGCAGTACAGAGAGGAGCATAGCAGTACAGACAGGAGCATGGCAGTACAGAGAGGAGCATGGCAGTACAGACAGGAACATGGAAGTACAGAGAGGAGCATGGCAGTACAGACAAGAACATGGCAGTACAGAGAGGAGCATAGCAGTACAGACAGGAGCATGGCAGTACAGAGAGGAGCATGGCAGTACAGACAGGAACATGGAAGTACAGACAGGAGCATGGCAGTACAGAGAGGAGCATGGCAGTACAGACAGGAACATGGAAGTACAGACAGGAGCATGGCAGTACAGAGAGGAGCATGACAGTATAGACAGGAGCATGGCTATTCAGACAGGAGCATGGCAGTACAGAGAGGAGCATGGCAGTATAGACAGGAACATGGAAGTACAGACAGGAGCATGGCAGTACAGACAGGAGCATGGCAGTATAGACAGGAACGTGGAAGTACAGACAGGAGCATGGCAGTATAGACAGGAGCATGGCTATTCAGACAGGAGCATGGCAGTACAGACAAGAGCATGGCAGTACAGAGAGGAGCATGGCAGTACAGAGAGGGGCATAGCAGTACAGACAGGAGCAGGGCAGTGCAGGAAGGAGCGTGTCAGTGCAGGAAGGAGCGGGGCAGTAAAGAATAGTGCCTGGTGGTGAAGGAGGGAAGTGGTATAAATGGAAGAAGAATATTTTTGATGAATGGAAATCAGCCAATAAAGAAGCTGTGGAGCTTTTAGCAAGCGGCTTGGAGAGAGATCCATAAAATGTAAGGCATGGATGCCCTTTAAACAAAGCATTAATCATCATTATTCAACAATAAATCATCTCTGCTCCATTTCACAGCATTTGCTGACCAACCAAACTCTCACAATCAAGCCCCCCTGTCCTTTACACTGTACACATCTGTAAAAAAAACAGGGCCCCATGCACACCCCTCCCTGCAAAGCCAAAAAATTTAAATCTAATCAGACACCATATAATTTGTTCTTTAGGAGTTTTTAGGCATAACCCCTATTACTATTTGTCCAATCATTTGACCACATCATTAAGGTATTATTAAAAAAAGTTTACAATTTATTAAACGTTCTTAAAAAGTTTTGACATGATATGTACATTTCACACAATACATTAAAAACCTTTAACAATAGATCGTGTTAGAGTCCATCTCAGAGATACTATTTCATGCTTCCTCTTACTTTCGGAGGATTTGGGCAGACATGTTTCGCCTTCCGGCTTTATCAATACCCTAGAATTTTTTTTTTTCAGGGAATAGAGGGAGAGGTCACCTTTTGGGTGATCCAAATATTGGGATCACCTGTCATCGATAATTAAACAAATAATCAGACACCACCTATTGGCAGGTGTCAAAACTGCAGGTTCTTAAAGGGTAATTCGACTTTCAAATTTTTTAAGTTTCCATTATTGTGTGCCAAAATGATGTGCTAAGCTTTTTTTTTCTTTTCTATTTTTTGCAATTCTATATTATAAAAGGAAGTTTATCTTAACAATGTCCATCAAGCGGTGTGTTAAAAGTACCGATCACAAAACTCCATCACTTTGGCTAATCGATTGGATAAGGAAAAGGCGACATATTTAACCCTGTCTGCTGTAATTCAACTTATTCAGATAGGGAGGATCACAGTCTTGTATTCAGTAGCAGTAGACCAGTTACAGGGAACATTGCTGGCATGCTGCACTCGGAGGTGCGCCAGGTTTCTTGAGTGTGTTTGTCGCCATGATTTGTGTCTGATTGTATCATGGCGGCGGGGCTGGCGCCCCCTCCTTATCTGCGTGTAGCATTGTCATGCCGCCTGCCGGGTCCTGTTTTAGCTGTGTGAAGCTTTGTCTTTCGATGCCGCCTGATTCCGATCTGTCGTTTCATGTGAGTGAAATCAAATAATGAATAGGAAATGTTTGATGCTTCTCTCTGTCTGATAAGGATATTTCATCTCCCTCCCGCCTCTCATCTCCCGTATAAAACAGTTCCTCCTATTTTTGCTTCTTTTTGTCTATCACCGGGGCTTTATTCTTTCCAGACGGGAATGTTTCATCATTAGAGGCCTATCACGCCGATGTGTGGCAGGAGAACCATGCTAGAGTTGGCTATTTTGTGTTACATTTTGTAATATTAATAATTTGAAGTATTGTGTTAGCCATTGCTGTAAGCTGAAATTCCCAATTCAAAAGTAATACAATTTAATTACTATTAATCAACAAACTGAAAAAACAATTATTATCCCTGAGGAAGAAACCCAAAGGGTCTCCAACACCAAAAGCTTTTGAAAGTTTGCATTTTGCTTTTAAAGGGACTGCCCAAGCAAAGGGTTTGATTTTAAACACAGCCCCGGGCATAAACATTAGATAGGAAGATGGCACTCTTGGTAAACCCTTTGCCTGGAATAACCCTTTAATTGAGTTAGCCAATAAATGGTGTAACTTTACATACCGCATCCAGCATCGCCATCTAAAATCCCTATCCAACATCTCATCCATCACCCCATCCAACATTCCCGCCTACAAAACCTGCCCAACAATCAGACACATTTCTGCCTGGTATACTCAACATTACCTTTCAACATCGCATCCAACATTCTGTGCAACATTTTATCCAACATACCAATCAAAATTCTGTCCAATATCCAGCCCAAAATTCCAATTCAATATCCCCGTCCAACATCCTGTCCAGCATTCCCATCCAATATCGCTGTCCAAACCCCCCATCCAACATTCTTTCCAACATTCCAGACAAAATTCTCTCCAACAACCTGTCCACCATCCCATTCCAACATCTCATTCATCCCCATCCAAATTCCCCATGTCACGCGCAGGCGAATAACATCCGCTGGGAAATTTCTGGTTTAGGAATTGGAACCTGGGACAGGGAAGCAGCTCTCAGCCAAGCAGTTAATTCCTCACTGGAAGCCATAATCAGGGGTCACTGTCTGTGGACAAAGGAAGCTAGGAAGCTGACTTGGAACAGAAGCACAAATGACAGACAACCTACCTGCACCACCAAAGAGCCAAGCTGCCGACCACCCGGGGAGTGGGTGGTGCGGTACTCGGAATCCCGTAATCCAGCCAGTTCTTCAGCAGTGCCCCTGGAGGTGGGGATGTGCAGGGCCCGGGTAGTCCCTTGGTGGTCGCAGCCTTGCGCATATATACACAAGACACAAACAGGTAAACTGGGCCCCAGGGCAGGCTGTGGGACAAACAATGAAGGGCCGAAGGCCCAAACACACATGGCTAAGACACTGGAAGGGTAGTAGGCCCAGTGCAGATAAAGACACAAACTGTGGTGAACCACAAGGCCCAGCACAGAAAAAAAAACACAAACTATGAAGGGCTGTAAGCTCTAGTATAACAGACAAAAACACGAACTATGAAGGGCTGTAAGCTCTAGTACAACAGACAAAAACACGACCTACGAAGGGCTGTAAGCTCCAGTACAACAGACACACTATGAAGGGCTGTAAGCTCCAGTACAACAGACAAAAACACGAACTATGAAGGGCTGTAAGCCTCAGTACAACAGACATGGACACAAACTATGAAGGGCTGGGAGCCCCAGCGCAGATAAGACATAAACTATGAAGGACCACAATGTCCAGCAAGGACAAGAAGGCAATAAGCCCAAAATCGTGAAACAGGAAGGCTCCACAAGGACTAGGGGCTTGCTGAGCATGGCTAGGCTTCAAGAAGACAATGCAATGATTCAACACAGGGGCAGGACCAAGCACATGGGTTTATAGGAAACCCAACAGCACGATTAATGCCAGGTGAGGTTAAACAATGCGGCTCTAGGACCCTGGGAAGAACCACACCTCTCCAACATGCACATAGCTCCCACAGCAGATAGCACAATGGCCAGAGCATGGACTTGGAGCGATGATAGATGGAGTATTGCTGGTTCAAGACCCCATACAAGCCATTCACTACACCCCATCCAATATCCTCATCAATCATCCCTTTCCTACTTTCCAAACAATATTTCGTCCCCATATTCCTTCCAACATCAAATCCAGCATTTTATCCATCAAACTTTCTCATTCAAAATGTCATTCATCGTTTGCTGCAACATTAATTTCACCATCTATTCCGACATCCAGTCAACCATTGGACTTTCAGTATAACATTCCATCCTACTAAACATTCCCATCCTCCATACAGTACAGTGAGCATGCACATTGTTGTTACAGGCGTGTCCCCGAGGTGGTCCAACAGATCAGCCCCCCGTAGGTGGGAGAGGCCATATGCAATATGCTGACTCTATGTTGGTGATAATTCCAGAGGAAGAACCCCCTGTTGACGCCGCACGCCTGCAGTCCCGCAACACAACATGGCAGGACAAGTGAGCTTCAGAGGTGGCTTGAGGTCGCTGGACCCCTGGAGTATCCTCAAAATAGGCTGAAATCCAATACGTCTGGGAGCTTGTGATATTTCAGCTGCCTGCTTTCCTAACGAGTCTGAGTAAAAAAAATGAAGCCCATCAGGAGAACCGACACATCCTGTGGGAAGGCCCAGGCAATCCATTATCCCTATTTGTAAAAAAAAATCCAACCAAATAAAACATGGACAACTTACCACCAGGGCCTGCGTCAGCACCCGGCAAGCCTGGACAGCTGCCGAGGGCCCAACCCCCCCCCCCCCCAGGGGGGCCCACTGACAGCTTGCACAATGTGGCCAGAACTGCACACACTTCTTTTCTCTGTCTCTCTGCTCCACCCATCCCTGTCCCCTCAGCTCTGTCCCATCCACCCCTCTACCCTCAGCTCTTCCCCATCCCCTCAGCTCCAAGCTTCTCCATCACTGTCCTCCCAGCTTTTCCTATCTACCCCTCTTCCTTCCAGCTCTACCAGTCTATCCATCTTTCTTCCAGCTCTGGCCATCTACCCCCCCCCCCCCCACCAGCTCTGCCCAGTAATCCCTGTCCTTTTCATGCCCATCCATCCCTCTTTCTCCCAGGTCTCTCTCCATCCATCCATCCATTGCTGCCCTTCCTGTTTCGTCCATTCCTCTTCCTCAATACTCTGCCCATTCATGTGGTGCCAAACTAAAAAACAGCTCCAATAGGGGTTTGGAGGGCAAGCAGCCCTTCTTAGTTGTGGCCATGGAATTTATAGACCCCTGACCCACGACTCTCCACCACAAAGGGGCCCACCGAGACCACGCCGCCTGAGGACCCACATAAACCTGGAGCCGGCCCTGCCTACCACTAAGCTACCTCTGAAAAATTAGGCTTCTTCCCAATATCCGCTCTGTTCAGATTGACAGTAGGTTAAAGAGGAACTAAAGCCAAGTCAGCCACTAATGACACTTCCTCGTTTCCTTGTATGGCTGCCAATTACATTGCTAAAAAATTAAACCTAAATGGTTTCTGCCAGTCACATAATCAGCAGCCATCTTAGGAGGTGATAAGTACCAGCTGACTCTAGTTCCTCTAACCAGGGCCAGCTCCAGGTTTATGCAGTCCCCTGGGCAATAGAGTCTCAGTGGGCCCCTTGCTGGTGCGTAATCTTACTCCATACATGATGATAAAGTTGCATGTATGAATATGAAATATAAAAAAATCAAAATAGAACAAAAGCATAGAATGAATGACAGAAACAAAGAAAGAATAAAAGAAATGACAGAAAAAAAGCAGGAAATAGAGAGAGAATGAATGCGAGAATAAAGAAGAGATGGAAGGAAAGAAAGAATAGAAGGGCTGCCAGAGAAAAAGAGAGAAGGAATGACAGAAAAAAATAATAGAAGGGAAGAAGAAAGAACAAAGAAAAAGAATGGCAAATGAAAAGATGAAAAGAAACAAAAATAGATGGAAAAAAAGAAAGAACGAATGAAAAGACTAGAAAGAAACAAAGAATAGAAGAACCGACAGAAAAAAGATAGGATCTCCCAATGGTCAATTTGCCCCTGTCTGACAGTCCTTAGTCCTGGTTACTGCACGGCAATGCATCCTGCATAGGGGCTGCCCAGGATAGAGGTAATGAGGTGGGCCCCCGGCATCTGCCCGGGTATGCCTAGTGCTGACGCCCTCCTGAATGTCCAGCAACAGGCCAGGTTTTGTGTCTCTCCACACAAACGTATGGGTAGATGCAGGGCTGGATTAAGTGTGGTGGAGGCCCCTGGGAACAAAATTTGGTGTTGGCCCCAGATACAGTATTTTTTCCCTTTAAAATAATAATCTAGCCGAGCAACTGATTGGTGGTTGTCTGGCACCCGCCTACTTACAGGAACCTCAGGTCTAGTCCCTTGTGCCCCCCTTGTGCAAGTGCGCCAAAATCAAAGAAAAGTCTTTAGGGACTTGTGGAATCCATCCCCAGGGCATCCCAATGTGTGAAACTCCTAGGATTTCCTATAATACCTCATTCCTAGATCTCGCAGTGCGTGTGCGGGACTCCCGAGACGTTGGGGGTCATGCTAAATATCTGGTGACGCCAGTGTGCATTGCAAGCTAGACGCAAATAAAAATGTTTTTTTTTACCTTTTTTCCCCCAAAATGACCTGTACCCGTGATGGGGCTTATTTACAGGTGAGGCACATCATTCTTCCAATGAGGTAAGGTTATGGGGTTTATTTAAAGTGGACCAACACCCTGACGTTTTTTTTTCCCCTTCAAATAATAATCCATGCCATGCCCCAGGACCCGTTAACCATAACAATAAAAAAAAACTTACCTTCGATGATCCTGCGCGGTGTCGCGTCCTTTTTTGTTTCGCGCCACCATCTTTGAATTTCATGTAAGAGGAAGAGATCGTTTGACCTCTTCCTCTTGTAAATCTCGCGCATGCGCAGTAGCGCCGTGTTAGGTAAAGTGAAGCGCCACTCGCTCCCGATGCAAACGACGCTTCACTTTACCTAAGCGGCGCTACTGCGCATACGCGTTTTTTCCGCATGCGTGTTTTCCTTTACGTGAGCGCGCGAGCGCTCTGCACAGCAGGGGAAAGGGTGAACGGCGGAGGGAGTGAAAGGCGGGGATATGCCTGCGATAGGTGAGTTATTGATTTATTTATTTCTTATATTTTTTACCTATTTCATGTTTTTGTTTCAGGAAATAGACCAGGGAGACGTGCACGCTCCCGAGAGAGGACAGAGGCGACGCCCCCCCAATGACGTTGAGAAGAGCAGAAGAGAAAGTGAAATCGCGCGAGTGAGGAGGACAGCTTATCCACGGACAAGCAAGACGGACAGCATGCAAATGGAAGGACAAGCAAGACGGACAGCATGCAAATGGACGGACAAGCAAGACGGACAGCATGCTAATGGACAGACAAGCGAGACGGACAGCATGCTAATGGACGGACAAGCAAGACGAACAGCATGCTAATGGACGGACAAGCAAGACGGACAGCATGCTAATGGACGGACAAGCAAGACGGACAGCATGCAAATGGACAGACAAGCAAGACGGACAGCATGCTAATGGACGGACAAGCAAGACGAACAGCATGCTAATGGACGGACAAGAAAGACGTACAGCATGCTAATGGACGGACAAGCAAGACAGACAGCATGCTAATGGACGGACAGGCAAGACGGACAGCATGCTAATGGACGGACAGGCAAGACAGACAGCATGCTAATGGACGGACAAGCAAGACGGACAGCATGCAAATGGACGGACAAGCAAGACGGACAGCATGCTAATGGACGGACAAGCAAGACGGACAGCATGCAAATGGACGGACAAGCAAGACGGACAGCATGCTAATGGACGGACAAGCAAGACGGACAGCATGCTAATGGACGGACAAGGAAGACGGACAGCATGCTAATGGACGGACAAGCAAGACATACAGCATGCTAATGGACGGACAAGCAAGACGGACAGCATGCTAATGGACGGACAAGGAAGACGGACAGCATGCTAATGGACGGACAAGCAAGACGGACTGCATGCTAATGGACGGACAAGCAAGACGGACAGCATGCTAATGGACGGACAAGCAAGACGGACTGCATGCTAATGGACGGACAAGCAAGACGGACAGCATGCTAATGGACGGACAAGCAAGACGGACAGCATGCTAATGGACGGACAAGGAAGACGGACAGCATGCTAATGGACGGACAAGCAAGACGGACTGCATGCTAATGGACGGACAAGCAAGACGGACAGCATGCTAATGGACGGACAAGCAAGACGGACTGCATGCTAATGGACGGACAAGCAAGACGGACAGCATGCTAATGGACGGACAAGCAAGACGGACAGCATGCTAATGGAGGGACAAGCAAGACGGACAGCATGCTAATGGACGGACAAGCAAGACGGACTGCATGCTAATGGACGGACAAGCAAGACGGACAGCATGCTAATGGACGGACAAGCAAGACGGACAGCATGCTAATGGACGGACAAGCAAGACGGACAGCATGCTAATGGACGGACAAGGAAGACGGACAGCATGCAAATGGACGGACAAGCAAGACATACAGCATGCTAATGGACGGACAAGCAAGACGGACAGCATGCTAATGGACAGACAAGGAAGACGGACAGCATGCTAATGGACGGACAAGCAAGACGGACTGCATGCTAATGGACGGACAAGCAAGACGGACAGCATGCTAATGGACGGACAAGCAAGACGGACTGCATGCTAATGGACGGACAAGCAAGACGGACAGCATGCTAATGGAGGGACAAGCAAGACGGACAGCATGCTAATGGACGGACAAGCAAGACGGACTGCATGCTAATGGACGGACAAGCAAGACGGACAGCATGCTAATGGACGGACAAGCAAGACGGACAGCATGCTAATGGACGGACAAGCAAGACGGACAGCATGCTAATGGACGGACAAGCAAGACGGACAGCATGCTAATGGACGGACAAGCAAGACGGACAGCATGCTAATGGACGGACAAGCAAGACGGACAGCATGGTAATGGACGGACAAGCAAGACGGACAGCATGCTAATGGACAGACAAGCAAGACGGACTGCATGCTAATGGATGGACAAGCAAGACGGACAGCATGCAAATGGACGGACAAGCAAGACGGACAGCATGCTAATGGACGGACAAGCAAGAGGGACAGCATGGTAATGGACGGACAAGCAAGACGGACAGCATGCTAATGGACAGACAAGCAAGACGGACTGCATGCTAATGGACGGACAAGCAAGACGGACAGCATGCTAATGGACGGACAAGCAAGACGGACAGCATGCTAATGGACGGACAGGCAAGACGGACAGCATGCTAATGGACGGACAAGCAAGACGGACTGCATGCTAATGGACGGACAAGCAAGACGGACAGCATGCTAATGGACGGACAAGCAAGACGGACAGCATGCAAATGGACGGACAAGCAAGACGGACAGCATGCTAATGGACGGACAAGCAAGAGGGACAGCATGGTAATGGACGGACAAGCAAGACGGACAGCATGCTAATGGACAGACAAGCAAGACGGACTGCATGCTAATGGACGGACAAGCAAGACGGACAGCATGCTAATGGACGGACAAGCAAGACGGACAGCATGCTAATGGACGGACAGGCAAGACGGACAGCATGCTAATGGACGGACAAGCAAGACGGACTGCATGCTAATGGACGGACAAGCAAGACGGACAGCATGCTAATGGACGGACAAGCAAGACGGACAGCTTGCTAATGGACGGACAAGCAAGACGGACAGCATGCTAATGGACGGACAAGCAAGACGGACAGCATGCTAATGGACGGACAAGCAAGACGGACAGCTTGCTAATGGACGGACAAGCAAGACGGACAGCATGCTAATGGACGGACAGGGAAGACATACAGCATGCTAATGGACGGACAAGCAAGACGGACAGCATGCTAATGGACGGACAAGGAAGACGGACAGCATGGTAATGGATGGACAAGCAAGACGGACAGCATGCTAATGGACGGACAAGCAAGACGGACAGCATGCTAATGGACGGACAAGGAAGACGGACAGCATGGTAATGGATGGACAAGCAAGAGGGACAGCATGCTAATGGACGGACAAGCAAGACGGACAGCATGCTAATGAACAGACAAGCAAGACGGACTGCATGCTAATGGACGGACAAGCAAGACGGACAGCATGCTAATGGACGGACAAGCAAGACGGACAGCATGCTAATGGACGGACAAGCAAGACGGACAGCATGCTAATGGACGGACAAGCAAGACGGACAGCATGCTAATGGACGGACAAGCAAGACGGACAGCTTGCTAATGGACGGACAAGCAAGACGGACAGCATGCTAATGGACGGACAGGGAAGACATACAGCATGCTAATGGACGGACAAGCAAGACGGACAGCATGCTAATGGACGGACAAGGAAGACGGACAGCATGGTAATGGATGGACAAGCAAGACGGACAGCATGCTAATGGACGGACAAGCAAGACGGACTGCATGCTAATGGACGGACAAGCAAGACGGACAGCATGCTAATGGACGGACAAGCAAGACGGACAGCATGCTAATGGACGGACAAGCAAGACGGACAGCATGCTAATGGAAGGACAAGCAAGACGGACAGCATGCAAATGGACGGACAAGCAAGACGGACAGCATGCTAATGGACGGACAAGCAAGAGGGACAGCATGGTAATGGACGGACAAGCAAGACGGACAGCATGCTAATGGACAGACAAGCAAGACGGACTGCATGCTAATGGACGGACAAGCAAGACGGACAGCATGCTAATGGACGGACAAGCAAGACGGACAGCATGCTAATGGACGGACAAGGAAGACGGACAGCATGCTAATGGACGGACAAGCAAGACGGACAGCATGCTAATGGACGGACAAGCAAGAGGGACAGCATGGTAATGGACGGACAAGCAAGACGGACAGCATGCTAATGGACGGACAAGCAAGACGGACAGCATGCTAATGGACGGACAAGCAAGACGGACTGCATGCTAATGGACGGACAGGCAAGACGGACCACATGCTAATGGACGGACAAGCAAGACGGACAGCATGCTAATGGACGGACAAGCAAGACGGACAGCATGCTAATGAACGGACAAGCAAGACAGACAGCATGCTAATGGACAGACAAGCAAGACGGACAGCATGCTAATGGACGGACAAGCAAGACGGACAGCATGCTAATGGACGGACAAGCAAGACGGACAGCATGCTAATGAACGGACAAGCAAGACAGACAGCATGCTAATGGACAGACAAGCAAGACGGACAGCATGCTAATGGACGGACAAGCAAGACGGACAGCATGCTAATGGACGGACAAGCAAGACGGACAGCATGCTAATGGACGGACAAGCAAGACGGACAGCATGCTAATGGACGGACAAGCAAGACGGACAAGCAAGACGGACAGCATGCTAATGGACGGACAAGCAAGATGGACAGCATGCTAATGGACGGACAAGCAAGACAGACAGCATGCAAATGGACGGACAAGCAAGACGGACAGCATGCTAATGGACGGACAAGCAAGACAGACAGCATGCAAATGGACGGACAAGCAAGACGGACAGCATGCTAATGGACGGACAAGCAAGACTGACAACATGCTAATGGACGGACAAGCAAGACTGACAACATGCTAATGGACGGACAAGCAAGACGGACAGCATGCTAATGGACGGACAAGCAAGACTGACAACATGCTAATGGACGGACAAGAGCTGGAGGGCGGGACTTCCGGCCGAGATTTTTGAAGAATTCAGGCACTGCGAGGGACAGAAGGCTGCAAAAGTCATCAAAAGGTAAGTGTCTTTTTATGTTTAACTGTTAAGAGACTTGTTGTATTGGAGGGTGTTGGTCCACTTTAAGAAATGCTGAGGCCACATAGTGCCAGATGAGTGTCAGGTGAATGTCAGGTTCCGGTGCAAAAGGTGCATTTATCAAGTCAAAAATCCAGAGCCCCTGTGATAGTGCCGGGTAGTGCCCCATCTATCATCAGCACCAGTGATGGGATGAGTTCCCTACAGCGCTCATCCTGCGCTTTGTGGCCTTATCCCATACATTCCAATGGGCTGGGATGGCAATAATTATTTTGGCATTTTTGTATAATTTTATCTGGGGACTGGTGCATGTGCCACGGGATCCCTGGGTTGTTTGGGGTTATTTTTGGCTTTTTTTTTGCACTTTTGTGTTGCACTGCAAGTTTGTGATTTAGCCGGTAAAAAAGCAGTGTCATGTCTTCCAAGTGTCCCCAATGCAATTTCCATGTAAAAAAAAAAAAAAGAAAGTACTGACCTGACCCTAAAAAATAAAAAAATGGGGATTACAAGCAGTGCCTAGAATCCTGTTTTTTGAGCGCCCCTGCGAGTGCTATGTATTTCTTTCCTAAATTTTTACCGCTTGCGGCGCTCCCGGCTGGCGCTAGGTGTCACTAGCGCATAGGCAAATGCAAGCCGTGCACTGCAAACACTGCCTGGTCAGGAACGCTACAGCCGATAGCGACAGCAGGCTGAAGCCGGCATTGCGGTCCGGTCACTGCCGAGTGTCTTGTGCACCCTATGGGCTATGAAAAAAAATAGTGAAATCTTTAGCATTAGCCCATAGGGTGCTGTTATTTCCAAACGTTAAAAATATATCCTTACCTCACTGGAATCCACACCACAATGCACACCGGATGTCACACCAGCTTCACCAAATATTTAGCATGACCTGGAAAGCCTAGCTACTGCTCTGCCTGCCTCTATGGTATATACGCCCCTGCCTGGTGCCGGTGCACCCTGCTAAAGTTATAGCAGGGACCAGCTGCTGCTTGTGCATACGCCGTTGGATTGGGGGAGAAGGTGAGTGTACCGGCTGCCCTGGGGGTTTCGCACAGTGAGGCATCCCAAATCTGGTTGCCCCGGGGAGAGGGAATCAAGCTGCCCTGGAATTGTGTAGAATCCACGACCATCAGGCCTGGCTTTTATAAGTCTTGATAAAGCTGCGTTACGCAGTGAAACGCGTTGACGGCGACTAGGCGGACCCCTGCACTAATACAACAAAGGAATCTTGCAATTTTTGAAAGCGAACTCCCTCTCCCCCT
The DNA here is from genome assembly GCA_027917425.1 of Gastrophryne carolinensis. Lineage (NCBI taxonomy): Eukaryota > Metazoa > Chordata > Amphibia > Anura > Microhylidae > Gastrophryne > Gastrophryne carolinensis. The sequence goes on along the minus strand of CM051234.1, from coordinate 643,364,807 downwards.
CGTGGACACCAGCGGCCGAGGTGAACCGAAAGTAGGGTGAGAGCTTCGCCTTTGTTATTATATACCAAAGAAACGAGCCAACCAGCACAGGCTCAATGTGGTGCCCCACAAAGGAGATCGCACAGACCAAAAATATTCAAAAAAATATATATATTTTAATATCAAAAATTATTGTACATATTACCAAGACATCACAAAAATCTACATACATACATAAAGGACTATTTAAAAAACATACAAGACAACACCCTCTGGTGGCAACATCATAAAAAAGGACTCTAAATAAATATATATATAAATTATATGTAGAAAAATGTATGTACAATACAAAATGCCTGTCTGAAATCTCTGTAGTGAATAAACAACCCCTTTGAAACAGGGGAACAACCAAACCATGACAATTAATCAATGAGTGTATATACAAAAATCTGTGAAAACCAAATTGATTAGCAACCTATTATCAATAAAGAAAGTGCATGTGCTATGATTTGAATACATCCAAACAGACCACTGTGCTGTACACTATCCGTGCAACAAAACAAAAATCTCATATATACAGAAAGGAATCCCAACCTGTGTGCATGATGCTATTACCAAATATGGAAAACGACAGGCATGAATGTAAAAAGATTAAATCATATCACCATGATGAAAATGGGTCCTAGATGTCACCGAGGGGTAGGATCAGCATCTACGCGTTGCGTGGCCCCGCCCACTTCCTCAGGATGCTCCAACACTGACCATGCATCCCCCTACCTTATATGGAGAAAGTTCGCAGCATTCAGCCAATATAAATAAAGAGCGCTTCCTTGCTCGCACAATGACCGGAAGTGCGAGCGGTCACCTGTAAGAGGCTCAACCAATGTCTCGGCGGGGCGGTGATGCTGCGTCCGCCCGACGCACGCACGCGCGCACCCGCAGCCCGCCCCCGGGCGCCCTCCCCTGCAGCAGGAGTCGTCCGGGAGCGAGCGCAGGGCGCAGCGCGCATGCGCCGGGTCGGCGCAGCGCCACATACCCCTGCACACAGAAATTGAAACTGTCAGTGAGCTTAATCCAGGTAGAGCGATGCAAGGTGTCCTACGCATAGGTGTCCTATTATCTTGATTCACATCTCGGTGATATATACAAATTATTTAAAATCAAACTATGTGGTAACATACAAACTTTGTAAAATTATTCATTGGAGAGTATATATTCCTACGGGCCAGCATATATATATATACACATACTAGATAGGTTGTAAGTATCCCGAATGTACAGAATTAGGCTATTGAAAGGTATACATTGCTACGGGCAAAAATACATATATACACACTAAATAGATAATAAGTGCCCGAAATATGTCAAAATATATAGAATTAGTCTAGAAAATTCTTTTCTTTGGTGACAAAAGATTATCCATCACAAATAAAATTGCAATCGCCGATCAGCATATTATGATCATATACTTGACAATGCTTTACCACTGGATTTTCAAAATAGCTTTTTGCAAGGCATGTTATCAGTATCCTTCCAGTTACTTGAACATTCATCCATCCAATGACCTGTCTTGACCCGGCCATAGAGTGGTATACAGAGAGTTCTCCTATTCAACGGTCCTCAGATATCTCACAATTATTGGCCTCCAATAGAAAGACTCCAGACAATACTCCAGGATCTTATACTTCATGGGACAGCAGATACATAATGGCACTTCCATTGAGGAAAATATTTGAAGGTTATTCTAAATCTCTATATTGTTAAAATAAACATACATAATAAAATTAATTAATCACCAATAAAACTCAGAAATACTTGTGACACCGCCACCAAATCAAAAGTGAACATGCAAACATACACCAAAGATCAAAAAAATCCAATCAATCACCAGTGATTATATACCTCAACCATCCCGTCCCAAAAAAGGAGAGAATGAGAAATCCTCATTCATACCAAACGGTGCCCGTGTGTTTAGATTGAATATCCATTCAAGTTCCCTCTGTTCTAATTTTCTTTTAAGATTACCACCTCTGCCGCCCAATGTGACCTTTTCAATAAATGTGACTGTCAAATTGTCACAGTTACTATTGTGTTGGGTCAAAAAATGTGCGGCCACAGGGGTAAGTGTTTTCCCTGCCTGTCTGTCTCTATTGGATAATTTGATATTTGATAGATGGCCTTGTATATGCACCTTAACGGCATTTTTAGTTTCGCCAATATATTGAAGAGGACAGGAACATTGTAATAGATAGATAACCCCCTCTGTACGACAATTAATATACTGCTTGATCGTATACTGTTTGGGGGAATTTAATCCCTTAAAGGACTTACAGGTTACAACATGTCGGCAAATGTTACATTGGCCACAGGGTTTACTAGAGCCTTCATCTACTTTAGGGGTAAGCCACATTCTCGGGCGTACATAGTGGCTCTTGCACAAACGGTCGCGCAAGTTGGGAGCTCGTTTTGGGGTCATGAGAGGACCCCTCCCGACCCATCTTGTCAGGCAAGGGTCCGTCTGTAGTATGGGCCAATGTCTCACAAGAATAGAACGAATAGAGGGCCAATCATTATTAAAGCTAGAGATGAATCTTACCTCATCTCTGGACTGTCGTTTCTTATATTGTAATAATGTCTCCCTCGGTGTTAAATCGGCTCTCCTTGCAGCATTCTTGATCACCTCACTCGGGTATCCACGTCGCCTAAATCGTTCTTGTAGTTCTCTCTTGGCCACATTGTAATCTAAAGGCTCCGAGCAATTCCTTTTGACCCTCAAAAATTGGCCCACAGGTATGCCCCTCTTCAATTTTGTAGGATGTGCACTGGAAAAGTGCAACAGGCTATTTGTAGCTGTGGCCTTCCTGAATAGTTTGGTTTGTAAAAATCCATCTTCTGTTACAGTCACCGTTAAGTCCAAGAAAGTAGCCTGGTGGGGGGAGATTGTATGGGTCAGATAAATGTCAAAATTATTGGCATTTAAAGCAGAAATAAACGCATTGCCCATTTCCATGGACCCATCCCACAAGATCAAAATATCATCAATAAATCGGTACCAGCCGATAATATGTTGGTGGAATGGGTCCATGTTCTCTGCCCATACAATCTCCCGCTCCCACCAGCCCAGAAAGAGATTCGCCACAGAGGGAGCACAGCGAGCTCCCATGGCCACTCCCCGTATCTGTCTGTAATAGCCAAGGTCAAATAGAAACACATTGTGGCCAAGGACAAAGTCTAGCAATTCTAAGAGAAAAATATGAAGTTTATTCCTATCAACAGACTCCATCTCGAGGAAGTACTTAACCACACGTAGGGCCATGGTGTGCGAGATGTTGGTATATAGGGATTCCACGTCGCATGCAATCAACAATGTTCCCGGTGGTACAGTGACCGAGTTGAGTCTATTCAGAACGTCCGTGGAATCCCTAATATACGAATCCAGGGCCACTACGTGTGGTTGTGATTTTTATTTGTGATGGATAATCTTTTGTCACCAAAGAAAAGAATTTTCTAGACTAATTCTATATATTTTGACATATTTCGGGCACTTATTATCTATTTAGTGTGTATATATGTATTTTTGCCCGTAGCAATGTATACCTTTCAATAGCCTAATTCTGTACATTCGGGATACTTACCACCTATCTAGTATGTGTATATATATATATGCTGGCCCGTAGGAATATATACTCTCCAATGAATAATTTTACAAAGTTTGTATGTTACCACATAGTTTGATTTTAAATAATTTGTATATATCACCGAGATGTGAATCAAGATAATAGGACACCTATGCGTAGGACACCTTGCATCGCTCTACCTGGATTAAGCTCACTGACAGTTTCAATTTCTGTGTGCAGGGGTATGTGGCGCTGCGCCGACCCGGCGCATGCGCGCTGCGCCCTGCGCTCGCTCCCGGACGACTCCTGCTGCAGGGGAGGGCGCCCGGGGGCGGGCTGCGGGTGCGCGCGCGCGTGCGTCGGGCGGACGCAGCATCACCGCCCCGCCGAGACATTGGTTGAGCCTCTTACAGGTGACCGCTCGCACTTCCGGTCATTGTGCGAGCGAGGAAGCGCTCTTTATTTATATTGGCTGAATGCTGCGAACTTTCTCCATATAAGGTAGGGGGATGCATGGTCAGTGTTGGAGCATCCTGAGGAAGTGGGTGGGGCCACGCAACGCGTAGATGCTGATCCTACCCCTCGGTGGCATCTAGGACCCATTTTCATCATGGTGATATGATTTAATCTTTTTACATTCATGCCTGTCGTTTTCCATATTTGGTAATAGCATCATGCACACAGGTTGGGATTCCTTTCTGTATATATGAGATTTTTGTTTTGTTGCACGGATAGTGTACAGCACAGTGGTCTGTTTGGATGTATTCAAATCATAGCACATGCACTTTCTTTATTGATAATAGGTTGCTAATCAATTTGGTTTTCACAGATTTTTGTATATACACTCATTGATTAATTGTCATGGTTTGGTTGTTCCCCTGTTTCAAAGGGGTTGTTTATTCACTACAGAGATTTCAGACAGGCATTTTGTATTGTACATACATTTTTCTACATATAATTTATATATATATTTATTTAGAGTCCTTTTTTATGATGTTGCCACCAGAGGGTGTTGTCTTGTATGTTTTTTAAATAGTCCTTTATGTATGTATGTAGATTTTTGTGATGTCTTGGTAATATGTACAATAATTTTTGATATTAAAATATATATATTTTTTTGAATATTTTTGGTCTGTGCGATCTCCTTTGTGGGGCACCACATTGAGCCTGTGCTGGTTGGCTCGTTTCTTTGGTGTTTATTCATAGGGTACAGTGTACCTGGGTGCCCGTGAGGTCAGCACCCATATATGTATAACAGTAGCTGTGCATTACTCTAATTGTGTGTTGTCTTTGTTATTATATGCTGTACATCAAGGATTTTAAATGTGAGTGCACATTTTTAACCTTTTAGAGGTTTTTATTATTAAAAGCGATATTACGCTATATATTTCCTTCATTGGTTTCTTTCATGCAAAAACCCACATTGAGCCACCTTCAAGCCCAAAATCTATGGATATTCATCTTAAACAAGAGGATCAGATTTTAATTGAGTAGAGCTACGGAGCAAGGATTGGCTTAGGCCCTTATTTATGAAGGAATAGCGACAGGTAGCGACTGGTGAGCGACCGGTAATGATGGGCACCGCCACGAGAACGCCGGCTCCCCACCACAATCACACATTTATCAAGCCGATCCTGCTTAGCGACTGAGATAGCGCCATATAGCGACTCATTCATCATTATTCCAGCCTCAGCCCACAGCACCAGCATCCGACCTTGAACAGCAACAGGTATGACCTCTCACTACCTGGTGCGCTCCAATGCATTGCAATGGAACAATCTTTAAATATTCATAATTAATTGTTATTAATGTTTTTTTTTTTTTTTTTTAAATGTGCAAAATTCTGTGACCACTTCTGCCATGTTAGTTAATTTTTTTAAGGTAAAAAAAAAAAAAAAAAAAAATTGTGCAGAATTGATATTACAGGTCTGATATTATTGTATTCATATTACTAAATTCTTTATAATTTTTTTTTTTTTTTGGTTTCCAAAAATATGGTGGTTTGGGGGTTAAAAAACTACTTTTAACACATCACCGCCAGCGCTCTGGGGTTTAAACATGCATTTCACAGCGCGAGAATTTTTTGAGCGTGATTTTTTGATGAATGTGGTGGGAGCCGGTCGCTCTGACCAGTCGCTATCATGCGCTCCCATACAGCGCGGAACCTGTCAAATAGCGACTCGTCACCCCGTATTCAACATTACTGCACACCGACTCAGTCGCTATCAACAACCGAACAATGGGCAAGCACAGCGACTACTAGCGGGCGCTGTGAAAATACTGCTACAGTCGCTCAACTGTCGCTACCTGCCGCTATTAATGAATCGGCCTCCCCTTCTTAAGGCGTACCAATATACGCCACCTGGTAAGGGTACCAAAAATAGGTGGTGGGCACGCGGTGGATGACACCTATGTGTTTGAGCACTATTGAATACCTGCTGCATGAGATTTGGGATATCTGGCATAAATTGCAGTTTGAAAATTTAACACCATGAGTCAATTTCTGGGACTTCATTAAACTCATGTATATAATTAAAGGACTTTGACATCAGATTTTTTATGGCTGATTTGGACCAATTTATAATAATTGTATTTTTTGTTAACTAATCACTTGCTCTGTGTATTCTAATTATTTTACTGTTTGCTGAGCCTATTGGGGATATTGGGTTCTTACACGTTTGAGCAGAATTCATACTTTCAACTAATTGTGTAAAATATCTAAATCTTCTAAGCGCGGGTTTTCATTTTCTATATTTCCAGGCCTGGCTTTTAGTTCACTTTCAAGGGGCTTTCATTTATCTTCTCCCAATGTATCAATGAAGAGAAGTCTTTGGTGGTTAAATGAATGTGCTAAGAAAATCTTTTTAGATTATTCGGGGATTGCTTGTTAGCATTTTTTTTTTATTAAATGGAGCTCTAGCTTTATATACATATATTATATTAAATTATACAGTTACACTATTCTTTTAAAGCAAAACAAAACCGGTGATTTTAACTATTCCAGGTTTTGTTCCCTGCTTTAGGGGGCATCCCGCACTGTGATACACCACTGTGTGCTACCCCCCAAATCGACCTGAACAACTCACCTCTTACCTCTCTTACGGGCCATGCCCAGGCTCTCGAGAGCTGTTTGAAGTGCGTCTGTATAGCGGCACTTAGAGCGACCGCTAGTAGACGCTGTGGGACAGTTGTGGCATAGAGGTAAGGGGTTCGAATCCTGGTCCTGGGACATGACTGAAGTGCTCTTGAGCAAGGCACCTAACCCCCCAACTGCTCCCCGGGCGCCGTAATTAGGGCAGCCCACCGCTCCGGGCATGTGTAGGCACAAGTAGAGAGTTGCAGGGAGCACATTGCGACCAACTCTCAGCGACTCACATCATACCAAAACAGATTCCCACAAGCGTCGGTGATCTGGATCTGGGCGCTGTAGCATAGAGCACCAGACGCTGTGTGATTAAAGTCTGTTTTTGAACAGATATCCACCAGTAACAAAGCGAAAACACATGGAATGACATTGTTATAACACTGAGACATTAACACTTTAGTGCCAGACCTGTAATGACAATTCTGCATAAAAATATAAAAAGTAAAGTCAAAAAAGTGTCTAAAAGTGTTTGTTTGCAGCCAGGAGACGTCACACAATGATTGGAACAAAAAAAAATGGTCAAACACACTGTTTAGACATAAGCAAATGGACGGCCATTGAAATGTATGGGAGAGCGACACTGAGCGACAGGTAATACCTGGCTCTCTGGAAGACAGAGCGCTGGTGCTATACACTGAGCCGTCTGTAATAATACATGTGACGCTACATGGCGCTGTTAGAGACGCTCACCAGGTTCGCTTTCATAAATGTGGTTTCCCATACAGATCCCGGCATTCACCAGACGCTACCTGCCGCTACCTGGCGCTATCCCTTCTTAAATAACCACCCTAAGGCCCTTATTTAACAAGGGATAGCGCCAGGTAGCGACTGGTGAGCGAACGGTAATGACGCTCACCGCCACGAGAACGCCGGCTCCCCTCCGCAATCACACATTTATCAAGCCGATCCTGCTTAGCGACTGACAGAGCGCCAGATAGCGAATCATTCATCATTATTCCAGCCTCACCCCACAGCGCCAGCGAGCGACCTTGAACAGCGACAGGTATGACCTCTCGCTACCTGGCGCTCTCCAATGCATTTCAATGGAACAATCTTTAAATATTCATAATTAATTGTTAATATTTTTTTTTTTTTTTTTTAATGTGAAAAATTCTGTGACCACTTCTGCAATGTTAGATATTTTTTTTAAGGTAAAAAAAAAAATAAAAAAAAAATGTACAGAATTGATATTACAGGTCTGATATTAATGTATTCATACTACAAAATGTTTTTATAAACTTGTTTTTTTTTGTTTCAAAAAATATGGTTGTTTGGGGGTTAAAAAACTACTTTTAACCCATCGCCGCCAGCGCTCTGGGGTTTAAACATGCATTTTACAGTGCGAGAATTTTTTGAGCGTGATTTGTTAATGAATATGGTGGGAGCCGTTCGCTATGACCATTCGCTATCATGAGCTCCCATACAGCGCGGAACCTGTCAAATAGCGACTCCTCACCCAATATTCAACATTACCGCACACCGACTGAGTCGCTGTCAACAACCAAACAACGGCCAAGCACAGCGACTACTAGCGGGCGCTGTGAAAATACTGCTACAGTCGCTCATCTGTCGCTACCTGGCGCTATTAATGAATCGGCCTCTAATTGTTCCTATTGTAATCAGTAGAGATGAGCGAACTTTTGAAAAATTCGATTCGACTGATTCGCCGAATTTTCCGACAAAAATCGTTTCGACCCGAATAAATTCGCGACGAATCGCTATTAAAATCGGCTATTTCTGAGCCTCCTAGAGCCTCAATAGGGTTGTAAACCATTCAGCCTTGCTGTAACACGCACAGGATGCGTGCTGGGTTAGTTAAATAATACTTTGAAGAAATATCACATGCAGATCAGAGGCATCGCTAATAGAATCGCAGAGCGGCACAATTGCAGAGAGTTGAAGTGGCATCACTATGAGGGGCAGAAGGAGCCCAAATATACACTGGAGTTGGCCTCAGGAGCCCAAAAATTGGATGAATCACACCCTGGAGTTGGCAGGAGTTGACAATAGCAGCAGCAGGAGCCCAAATATACACTGGAGTTGGCTTCAGGAGCCCAAAAATTGGATGAATCACACCCTGGAGTTGGCAGGAGTTGACAGTAGCAGCAGCAGGAGCCCAAATATACACTGGAGTTGGCTTCAGGAGCCCAAAAGTTGGATGAATCACACCCTGGAGTTGGCAGGAGTTGACAGTAGCAGCAGCAGGAGCCCAAATATACACTGGAGTTGGCTTCAGGAGCCCAAAAATTGGATGAATCACACCCTGGAGTTGGCAGGAGTTGACAGCAGCAGCAGCAGGAGCCCAAATATACACTGGAGTTGGCCTCAGGAGCCCAAAAATTGGATGAATCACACCCTGGAGTTGGCAGAAGTTGGCAGCAGCAGCAGCAGGAGCCCAAATATACACTGGAGTTGGCTTCAGGAGCCCAAAAATTGGATGAATCACACCCTGGAGTTGGCAGGAGTTGACAGTAGCAGCAGCAGGAGCCCAAATATACACTGGAGTTGGCCTCAGGAGCCCAAAAATTGGATGAATCACACCCTGGAGTTGGCAGGAGTTGACAGTAGCAGCAGCAGGAGCCCAAATATACACTGGAGTTGGCTTCAGGAGCCCAAAAATTGGATGAATCACACCCTGGAGTTGGCAGGAGTTGACAGCAGCAGCAGCAGGAGCCCAAATATACACTGGAGTTGGCTTCAGGAGCCCAAAAATTGGATGAATCACACCCTGGAGTTGGCAGGAGTTGACAGCAGCAGCAGCAGGAGCCCAAATATACACTGGAGTTGGCCTCAGGAGCCCAAAAATTGGATGAATCACACCCTGGAGTTGGCAGGAGTTGACAGTAGCAGCAGCAGGAGCCCAAATATACACTGGAGTTGGCTTCAGGAGCCCAAAAATTGGATGAATCACACCCTGGAGTTGGCAGAAGTTGGCAGCAGCAGCAGCAGGAGCCCAAATATACACTGGAGTTGGCTTCAGGAGCCCAAAAATTGGATGAATCACACCCTGGAGTTGGCAGAAGTTGGCAGCAGCAGCAGCAGGAGCCCAAATATACACTGGAGTTGGCCTCAGGAGCCCAAAAATTGGATGAATCACACCCTGGAGTTGGCAGAAGTTGGCAGCAGCAGCAGCAGGAGCCCAAATATACACTGGAGCTGGCCTCAGGAGCCCAAAAATTGGATGAATCACACCCTGGAGTTGGCAGAAGTTGGCAGCAGCAGCAGCAGGAGCCCAAATATACACTGGAGTTGGCTTCAGGAGCCCAAAAATTGGATGAATCACACCCTGGAGTTGGCAGGAGTTGACAGTAGCAGCAGCAGGAGCCCAAATATACACTGGAGTTGGCCTCAGGAGCCCAAAAATTGGATGAATCACACCCTGGAGTTGGCAGGAGTTGACAGCAGCAGCAGCAGGAGCCCAAATATACACTGGAGTTGGCTTCAGGAGCCCAAAAATTGGATGCATCACACCCTGGAGGTGGCAGAAGTTGGCAGCAGCAGCAGCAGGAGCCCAAATATACACTGGAGTTGGCCTCAGGAGCCCAAAAATTGGATGAATCACACCCTGGAGTTGGCAGCAGCAGCAGGAGCCCAGACATTACTTTAAAGAGACCCTGGGGTTGGCTTCAGGAGCCCAAAAATTGGATGAATCACACCCTGGAGTTGGCAGAAGTTGGCAGTAGCAGCAGCAGGAGCCCAAATATACACTGGAGTTGGCTTCAGGAGCCCAAAAATTGGATGAATCACACCCTGGAGTTGGCAGGAGTTGACAGTAGCAGCAGCAGGAGCCCAAATATACACTGGAGTTGGCTTCAGGAGCCCAAAAATTGGATGAATCACACCCTGGAGTTGGCAGGAGTTGACAGCAGCAGCAGCAGGAGCCCAAATATACACTGGAGTTGGCTTCAGGAGCCCAAAAATTGGATGAATCACACCCTGGAGTTGGCAGGAGTTGACAGTAGCAGCAGCAGGAGCCCAAATATACACTGGAGTTGGCCTCAGGAGCCCAAAAATTGGATGAATCACACCCTGGAGTTGGCAGGAGTTGACAGCAGCAGCAGCAGGAGCCCAAATATACACTGGAGTTGGCTTCAGGAGCCCAAAAATTGGATGAATCACACCCTGGAGTTGGCAGAAGTTGGCAGCAGCAGCAGCAGGAGCCCAAATATACACTGGAGTTGGCCTCAGGAGCCCAAAAATTGGATGAATCACACCCTGGAGTTGGCAGCAGCAGCAGGAGCCCAAACATTACTTTAAAGAGACCCTGGGGTTGGCTTCAGGAGCCCAAAAATTGGATGAATCACACCCTGGAGTTGGCAGAAGTTGGCAGCAGCAGCAGCAGGAGCCCAAATATACACTGGAGTTGGCTTCAGGAGCCCAAAAATTGGATGAATCACACCCTGGAGTTGGCAGGAGTTGACAGTAGCAGCAGCAGGAGCCCAAATATACACTGGAGTTGGCTTCAGGAGCCCAAAAATTGGATGAATCACACCCTGGAGTTGGCAGGAGTTGACAGCAGCAGCAGCAGGAGCCCAAATATACACTGGAGTTGGCTTCAGGAGCCCAAAAATTGGATGAATCACACCCTGGAGTTGGCAGGAGTTGACAGCAGCAGCAGCAGGAGCCCAAATATACACTGGAGTTGGCTTCAGGAGCCCAAAAGTTGGATGAATCACACCCTGGAGTTGGCAGGAGTTGACAGTAGCAGCAGCAGGAGCCCAAATATACACTAGAGTTGGCTTCAGGAGCCCAAAAATTGGATGAATCACACCCTGGAGTTGGCAGAAGTTGGCAGCAGCAGCAGCAGGAGCCCAAATATACACTGGAGTTGGCCTCAGGAGCCCAAAAATTGGATGAATCACACCCTGGAGTTGGCAGAAGTTGGCAGCAGCAGCAGCAGGAGCCCAAATATACACTGGAGTTGGCTTCAGGAGCCCAAAAATTGGATGAATCACACCCTGGAGTTGGCAGGAGTTGACAGTAGCAGCAGCAGGAGCCCAAATATACACTGGAGTTGGCTTCAGGAGCCCAAAAGTTGGATGAATCACACCCTGGAGTTGGCAGGAGTTGACAGTAGCAGCAGCAGGAGCCCAAATATACACTAGAGTTGGCTTCAGGAGCCCAAAAATTGGATGAATCACACCCTGGAGTTGGCAGGAGTTGACAGCAGCAGCAGCAGGAGCCCAAATATACACTGGAGTTGGCCTCAGGAGCCCAAAAATTGGATGAATCACACCCTGGAGTTGGCAGAAGTTGGCAGCAGCAGCAGCAGGAGCCCAAATATACACTGGAGTTGGCTTCAGGAGCCCAAAAATTGGATGAATCACACCCTGGAGTTGGCAGGAGTTGACAGTAGCAGCAGCAGGAGCCCAAAAAATGGCCTAAAGACATAAATATGTTTTGCACCATTTGGAAAGTGTAAAACGTGGCACCATGCTGAATCTAGTCGCATGCATCAGGCATTGGTGGGTGGAAATCCTGGCTGATCCATCCCTGATTCATTTTGACAAAGGTGAGTCTCTCCACATTTTTAGTTGACAGACGAGTTCTCCTCGCCGTAACTATGGCCCCCGCCGCACTAAACACCCGCTCAGATGGCACGCTACTTGCCGGGCAGGACAGCTTTTCCAGGGCAAACTCTGCTAGTTGCGGCCACAAATCAAGTTTGGCTGCCCAGAAGTCCAGCGGATCCTCAAGGTGTGTTGGCATGGTCATGTCAAAGTATGACATGACCTGCTGGTTCAGGTCCTGCTCCAGGTCTTCCTGCTGCTCATGAGTAGCCTCACTATGCGGGTGTAGAAAGCTACTCATTAGCGACTGAAGACTGAGGCTGCTGCTGCTGATGGAGCTTCTGCTGCTGCTGCTGCCAACCCCCCCAGCGGCCATGGCAGTGGAAGGTGAGCGCAGAGGTCCCCTCGAGTCAGACCTGCGAGAGTATGGACCATGGCGCAGATAGGCATCGGCCAACTGCCTACGTAGAATGTCTTTGTAGTAGTTGAGTTTGTCCTCCCTCTCGGTGGGTTTAAAAAATGCCCCCATTTTGTGCCGGAAGCGAGGGTCCAATAAGGTGGACAGCCAGAAGTCATCCCGCCGACAGATGGAAACAATTCTGGGGTCACTACGCAAGCATGTGAGCATGCTTCGTGCCATTTGCGCAAGTGACTCGGATGGACTACCTGTCTCCATCTCCACTGCATACTGCCACGGTGTGCCCGGGTCCTCTGTCTCTCCTTCCTCAAAAACCTCTAGCTCCTCTGGCTGCTCCTGCTCCTCCTCTCCTGTCCGCTGACTAGATAAACCAGCCATTTCGCCAAGCCTAAACTGTGTTTCGCTGGGCAACTCCTCCTCCTCCTCTTCCTCCTCCTCCTCCTCCAGTTCAGCTCCAACGGGGTTCATGTGGCCGTAAGATGTAAACGCCATGTCTCCAGTGCCCTGACCAGCCATGGTTTCCAACATGTGCTGTAGTACATGAAGCAGTGGAATCACGTTGTTCATCCCGTAATCCTGCCGACTGACAAATAAAGTGGCTTCCTCAAAGGGCCTGAGCAAACGGCAGGTGTCACGTATGAGCTGCCACTGGTTGACATTGAAGTTACACAGGGGAGTCCCCCTATCTGCTTGGATCATCAGGAAATCCGTGATGGCTTTTCTCTGTTCATATAATCGGTCCAACATGTGAAGGGTGGAATTCCAACGGGTGGAAACATCGCAAATCAGACTATGTTGGGGGATACCATTCTGACGCTGTAGCTCAAGAAGGGTGTGTTTGGCGGTGTAGGAGTGGCTGAAGTGCATGCAAAGTTTCCGTGAAGTTGTTAGGATGTCCTGCAGATGGGGGGAACACTTCAGAAACCGCTTGACAACCAGATTGAAGACGTGAGCCATGCAGGGGGCATGGGTCAGGCTTCCTTGGCGCAGCGCAGACAAAATGTTCTTCCCATTGTCGGTAACCATGATTCCCATTTTAAGTTTTCTCGGAGTAAGCCATGTTTGGATTTCCTGATGAATACATTTAAGCAGTTCCTCCCCTGTGTGACTCCGTTCGCCAAGACAAACCATGTGAAGCACTGCGTGACACCTCCGTGCCCTGCACACATGGTAGACTGGAGGGGCACTGAGACTTGAGCCTACAGTGGAGGGTGAGGAGATGGCGGAGGATGAGGAGGCCGAGTCGCACGGTGTCACAGGCCCAATGGGCAGAGAGCGCGGAGGCCGAAGCGGCGTGACCTGTCCAAGTTGCTGCTGCAAAGGGACCACATTCACCCAGTGGGCCGTAAACAACATGTACTGCCCCTGACCGTAGTTACAGCTCCAGATGTCGGCGCTGCCATGTATTTTGCTACACACCGACAGGCTCAAGGACTGGCCCACCTTCTGTTCAACAAAAGTGTGCAGCGCTGGTACTGCCTTCTTGGCAAAGAAATGACGGCTTGGGACTCTCCACCTCGGCTCGGCACAAGCCATCAGTTCTCTGAAAGGTGCAGATTCCACCACCTGAAAAGGGAGCGACTGCAGCACCAGCAACTTAGACAGGAGCACATTCAGCTTCTGTGCCGTAGGATGAGTGGGCGCATACTGCTGTCTCTTGGACATGGCTTCGCTGATGGATTGCTGGCGGGATGCATGACTTGGAGGAGGAGGAGGAGGAGCAGGAGCGACAGAGGATGGGTATGACGCACAGCTGCCTTCGGCTGAGGTGCTGGAGCCTTGGCTGGCAGAAATTGGGAGCTCACTTGGTGAGGAAGCAGACTGGACCACCCCTTGGGAGCCTCGGTTCTCCCAGGTCGTTTTATGGTGACGCATCATATGTTGACGCAGGGCCGTGGTGCCAACATTTGGACCCTGGCCACGCTTCACCTTTTGCCTACATATCTTGCATGTGGCCATGTTACCCTCCTGCGGATGCCTCAGGAAAAACTGCCACACTGCCGAGTAGCTACTTTTCCCACCCCCTGGCCTCACTGATTCACTGCTGCTGTTGCCAACTCCAGGAACCCCTGCTCCACTACCTCCCGATAAGGTAGACTGCCGCACAGCAGGTGCTCTACCCCGGCCCCGGCCCCGGCCGGCTCCAGCCTTTGGAATTGTGCCCCCATGCTGACTGCTACCACCTTGCTGCCTCAGCTGCTGACTCCGGGGCAACCTGCGCCCCTCTTCTCCTGATGATGACGTTGAAGCCCCTTCATCACCCGGCTCCCAAGTGCGATCGGCTTCATCGTCATCATCATCATCACCGAGTTGTGGCTGTACGTCACTGATGTTCGTGGATTCGTCAACAGTGTCTGGCGCAGGAGCTGGAACGCTCGCAGCACCCACGACACTGTCCACATCACTATCTGTCTGCCTAGCTAGAGAAGCCACCTCCATTTCTTGGCTGGGCAGTAGCTGCTGACTGTCCTCTATCTGATGGTCCTCCTCACTAAAGAGTGGAGCTGAACCCAAAGCATAGGATACGTCGCTGGGGGAGGGAACGGCGTAGGACAGAGGCAATGGGAGGACAGGGACTGCTCTCGGGGCATGCCAACTCAGGGTTGTGTCAGAGGAACCTACCGACCCTAGACTGGGGGTCTCAGACGTAAGTTGTGATGATGTTGTTGATGAGCGCGTCAACCAATCTACCACGGCAGATGCGTTACTGGTGGAGACCCGACCGCTAGCAGATACTGGCAGATTAGGTCTCTCAGCGTGACTCCTGCTGCTACTGGCCCCCAGTCTGATGCGAGCTCTGCCTGCGGAATCTTGGCCTCTGCCACTCCTCATTTCACTTCCAGGCACTTGTCTGCCCAACATAGTCTAACTGGCGTGGGAGTAGGTGATATTTTAAGATCCCCCGGGCAGCGGTGGGTCTATATGAAACAGAATATAATGCACACCAAAAGTGAGCAGTAACACTCAGCCTCCAACAGGCCTGCTTAGTGTAAATAAGAGAGCTGCTTAGTGTAAATAAAGAGGGGTATGCTATGTTACAGAATGGGATGCCTCAACAGAAGTGCACCTGGCAGGCAGCAGTAAGCCTATGCCCAGCAAAAGTGTCTTATAATATAAATATAATAAGAGCAAATGCTTATATGGTCTTAAACAGAGGCTGCTTTAGTCACAGAATGGGATGCCCCCAAAAAAGATCCAGTAGTACTATGCCCAGCAAAAGTGTCTTTATCAGGCTAATTTCAAATATGATAAGAGCAAATGCTTATATGGTCTTAAACAGAGGCTGCTTTAGTCACAGAATGGGATGCCCTGGCAGGGACAAGTAGTGCTATGCCCAGCAAAAGTGTCTTTATCAGGCTAATTTCAAATATGATAAGAGCAAATGCTTATACGGTCTTAAACAGAGGCTGCTGTAGTCACAGAATGGGATGCCCCAACAGAAGTGGACCTGGCAGGGTCCAGTAGTGCTATGCCCAGCAAAAGTGTCTTTATCAGGCCTAATTTCAAATATGATAAGAGCAAATGCTTATATGGTCTTAAACAGAGGCTGCTTTAGTCACAGAATGGGATGCCCCAACAGGAATGGACCTGGCAGGGTCCAGTAGTGCTTTGCCCAGCAAAAGTGTCTTTATCAGGCCTAATTTCAAATATGATAAGAGCAAATGGTTATATGGTCTTAAACAGAGGCTGCTTTAGTCACAGAATGGGATGCCCCAACAGAAGTGGACCTGGCAGGGTCCAGTAGTGCTATGCCCAGCAAAAGTGTCTTTATCAGGCCTAATTTCAAATATGATAAGAGCAAATGGTTATATGGTCTTAAACAGAGGCTGCTTTAGTCACAGAATGGGATGCCCCAACAGGAATGGACCTGGCAGGGTCCAGTAGTGCTTTGCCCAGCAAAAGTGTCTTTATCAGGCCTAATTTCAAATATGATAAGTGAAAATGGTTATACGGTCTTAAACAGAGGCTGCTGTAGTCACAGAATGGGATGCCCCAACAGAAGTGGACCTGGCAGGGTCCAGTAGTGCTATGCCCAGCAAAAGTGTCTTTATCAGGCCTAATTTCAAATATGATAAGAGCAAATGGTTATATGGTCTTAAACAGAGGCTGCTTTAGTCACAGAATGGGATGCCCCAACAGGAATGGACCTGGCAGGGTCCAGTAGTGCTTTGCCCAGCAAAAGTGTCTTTATCAGGCCTAATTTCAAATATGATAAGTGAAAATGGTTATACGGTCTTAAACAGAGGCTGCTGTAGTCACAGAATGGGATGCCCCAACAGAAGTGGACCTGGCAGGGTCCAGTAGTGCTATGCCCAGCAAAAGTGTCTTTATCAGGCCTAATTTCAAATATGATAAGAGCAAATGGTTATATGGTCTTAAACAGAGGCTGCTTTAGTCACAGAATGGGATGCCCCAACAGGAATGGACCTGGCAGGGTCCAGTAGTGCTTTGCCCAGCAAAAGTGTCTTTATCAGGCCTAATTTCAAATATGATAAGAGCAAATGCTTATATGGTCTTAAACAGAGGCTGCTTTAGTCACAGAATGGGATGCCCCAACAGGAATGGACCTGGCAGGGTCCAGTAGTGCTTTGCCCAGCAAAAGTGTCTTTATCAGGCCTAATTTCAAATATGATAAGAGCAAATGCTTATATGGTCTTAAACAGAGGCTGCTTTAGTCACAGAATGGGATGCCCCAACAGAAGTGGACCTGGCAGGGTCCAGTAGTGCTATGCCCAGCAAAAGTGTCTTTATCAGGCCTAATTTCAAATATGATAAGAGCAAATGGTTATATGGTCTTAAACAGAGGCTGCTTTAGTCACAGAATGGGATGCCCCAACAGGAATGGACCTGGCAGGGTCCAGTAGTGCTTTGCCCAGCAAAAGTGTCTTTATCAGGCCTAATTTCAAATATGATAAGTGAAAATGGTTATACGGTCTTAAACAGAGGCTGCTGTAGTCACAGAATGGGATGCCCCAACAGAAGTGGACCTGGCAGGGTCCAGTAGTGCTATGCCCAGCAAAAGTGTCTTTATCAGGCCTAATTTCAAATATGATAAGAGCAAATGGTTATATGGTCTTAAACAGAGGCTGCTTTAGTCACAGAATGGGATGCCCCAACAGGAATGGACCTGGCAGGGTCCAGTAGTGCTTTGCCCAGCAAAAGTGTCTTTATCAGGCCTAATTTCAAATATGATAAGTGAAAATGGTTATACGGTCTTAAACAGAGGCTGCTGTAGTCACAGAATGGGATGCCCCAACAGAAGTGGACCTGGCAGGGTCCAGTAGTGCTATGCCCAGCAAAAGTGTCTTTATCAGGCCTAATTTCAAATATGATAAGAGCAAATGGTTATATGGTCTTAAACAGAGGCTGCTTTAGTCACAGAATGGGATGCCCCCAAAAAAAGATACAGTAGTACTATGCCCAGCAAAAGTGTCTTTATCAGGCTAATTTCAAATATGATAAGAGCAAATGCTTATATGGTCTTAAACAGAGGCTGCTTTAGTCACAGAATGGGATGCCCCCAAAAAAAGATCCAGTAGTACTATGCCCAGCAAAAGTGTCTTTATCAGGCTAATTTCAAATATGATAAGAGCAAATGCTTATATGGTCTTAAACAGAGGCTGCTTTAGTCACAGAATGGGATGCCCCCCAAAAAAGATCCAGTAGTACTATGCCCAGCAAAAGTGTCTTTATCAGGCTAATTTCAAATATGATAAGAGCAAATGCTTATATGGTCTTAAACAGAGGCTGCTTTAGTCACAGAATGGGATGCCCCCCAAAAAAGATCCAGTAGTACTATGCCCAGCAAAAGTGTCTTTATCAGGCTAATTTCAAATATGATAAGAGCAAATGCTTATATGGTCTTAAACAGAGGCTGCTTTAGTCACAGAATGGGATGCCCCCAAAAAAAGATCCAGTAGTACTATGCCCAGCAAAAGTGTCTTTATCAGGCTAATTTCAAATATGATAAGAGCAAATGCTTATATGGTCTTAAACAGAGGCTGCTTTAGTCACAGAATGGGATGCCCCCCAAAAAAGATCCAGTAGTACTATGCCCAGCAAAAGTGTCTTTATCAGGCTAATTTCAAATATGATAAGAGCAAATGCTTATATGGTCTTAAACAGAGGCTGCTTTAGTCACAGAATGGGATGCCCCCAAAAAAAGATCCAGTAGTACTATGCCCAGCAAAAGTGTCTTTATCAGGCTAATTTCAAATATGATAAGAGCAAATGCTTATATGGTCTTAAACAGAGGCTGCTTTAGTCACAGAATGGGATGCCCCCCAAAAAAGATCCAGTAGTACTATGCCCAGCAAAAGGGTCTTTATCAGGCTAATTTCAAATATGATAAGAGCAAATGCTTATATGGTCCTAAACAGAGGCTGCTTTAGTCACAGAATGGGATGCCCCCCAAAAAAGATCCAGTAGTACTATGCCCAGCAAAAGTGTCTTTATCAGGCTAATTTCAAATATGATAAGAGCAAATGCTTATATGGTCTTAAACAGAGGCTGCTTTAGTCACAGAATGGGATGCCCCCAAAAAAAGATCCAGTAGTACTATGCCCAGCAAAAGTGTCTTTATCAGGCTAATTTCAAATATGATAAGAGCAAATGCTTATATGGTCTTAAACAGAGGCTGCTTTAGTCACAGAATGGGATGCCCCCAAAAAAACATACAGTAGTACTATGCCCAGCAAAAGTGTCTTTATCAGGCTAATTTCAAATATGATAAGAGCAAATGCTTATATGGTCTTAAACAGAGGCTGCTTTAGTCACAGAATGGGATGCCCCCAAAAAAAGATCCAGTAGTACTATGCCCAGCAAAAGTGTCTTTATCAGGCTAATTTCAAATATGATAAGAGCAAATGCTTATATGGTCTTAAACAGAGGCTGCTTTAGTCACAGAATGGGATGCCCCCCAAAAAAGATCCAGTAGTACTATGCCCAGCAAAAGTGTCTTTATCAGGCTAATTTCAAATATGATAAGAGCAAATGCTTATATGGTCTTAAACAGAGGCTGCTTTAGTCACAGAATGGGATGCCCCCCAAAAAAGATCCAGTAGTACTATGCCCAGCAAAAGTGTCTTTATCAGGCTAATTTCAAATATGATAAGAGCAAATGCTTATATGGTCTTAAACAGAGGCTGCTTTAGTCACAGAATGGGATGCCCCCCAAAAAAGATCCAGTAGTACTATGCCCAGCAAAAGTGTCTTTATCAGGCTAATTTCAAATATGATAAGAGCAAATGCTTATATGGTCTTAAACAGAGGCTGCTTTAGTCACAGAATGGGATGCCCCCCAAAAAAGATGCAGTAGTACTATGCCCAGCAAAAGTGTCTTTATCAGGCTAATTTCAAATATGATAAGAGCAAATGCTTATATGGTCTTAAACAGAGGCTGCTTTAGTCACAGAATGGGATGCCCCCCAAAAAAGATGCAGTAGTACTATGCCCAGCAAAAGTGTCTTTATCAGGCTAATTTCAAATATGATAAGAGCAAATGCTTATATGGTCTTAAACAGAGGCTGCTTTAGTCACAGAATGGGATGCCCCCCAAAAAAGATGCAGTAGTACTATGCCCAGCAAAAGTGTCTTTATCAGGCTAATTTCAAATATGATAAGAGCAAATGCTTATATGGTCTTAAACAGAGGCTGCTTTAGTCACAGAATGGGATGCCCCCCAAAAAAGATGCAGTAGTACTATGCCCAGCAAAAGTGTCTTTATCAGGCTAATTTCAAATATGATAAGAGCAAATGCTTATATGGTCTTAAACAGAGGCTGCTTTAGTCACAGAATGGGATGCCCCCCAAAAAAGATGCAGTAGTACTATGCCCAGCAAAAGTGTCTTTATCAGGCTAATTTCAAATATGATAAGAGCAAATGCTTATATGGTCTTAAACAGAGGCTGCTTTAGTCACAGAATGGGATGCCCCCCAAAAAAGATGCAGTAGTACTATGCCCAGCAAAAGTGTCTTTATCAGGCTAATTTCAAATATGATAAGAGCAAATGCTTATATGGTCTTAAACAGAGGCTGATTTAGTCACAGAATGGGATGCCCCCCAAAAAAGATCCAGTAGTACTATGCCCAGCAAAAGTGTCTTTATCAGGCTAATTTCAAATATGATAAGAGCAAATGCTTATATGGTCTTAAACAGAGGCTGCTTTAGTCACAGAATGGGATGCCCCCCAAAAAAGATGCAGTAGTACTATGCCCAGCAAAAGTGTCTTTATCAGGCTAATTTCAAATATGATAAGAGCAAATGCTTATATGGTCTTAAACAGAGGCTGCTTTAGTCACAGAATGGGATGCCCCCCAAAAAAGATGCAGTAGTACTATGCCCAGCAAAAGTGTCTTTATCAGGCTAATTTCAAATATGATAAGAGCAAATGCTTATATGGTCTTAAACAGAGGCTGCTTTAGTCACAGAATGGGATGCCCCCCAAAAAAGATGCAGTAGTACTATGCCCAGCAAAAGTGTCTTTATCAGGCTAATTTCAAATATGATAAGAGCAAATGCTTATATGGTCTTAAACAGAGGCTGATTTAGTCACAGAATGGGATGCCCCCCAAAAAAGATCCAGTAGTACTATGCCCAGCAAAAGTGTCTTTATCAGGCTAATTTCAAATATGATAAGAGCAAATGCTTATATGGTCTTAAACAGAGGCTGCTTTAGTCACAGAATGGGATGCCCCCCAAAAAAGATGCAGTAGTACTATGCCCAGCAAAAGTGTCTTTATCAGGCTAATTTCAAATATGATAAGAGCAAATGCTTATATGGTCTTAAACAGAGGCTGCTTTAGTCACA
The DNA here is from genome assembly GCA_027917425.1 of Gastrophryne carolinensis. Lineage (NCBI taxonomy): Eukaryota > Metazoa > Chordata > Amphibia > Anura > Microhylidae > Gastrophryne > Gastrophryne carolinensis. Next base: position 643,343,328 of record CM051234.1, on the reverse strand, counting down.
GAATGGGATGCCCCCCAAAAAAGATGCAGTAGTACTATGCCCAGCAAAAGTGTCTTTATCAGGCTAATTTCAAATATGATAAGAGCAAATGCTTATATGGTCTTAAACAGAGGCTGCTTTAGTCACAGAATGGGATGCCCCCCAAAAAAGATGCAGTAGTACTATGCCCAGCAAAAGTGTCTTTATCAGGCTAATTTCAAATATGATAAGAGCAAATGCTTATATGGTCTTAAACAGAGGCTGCTTTAGTCACAGAATGGGATGCCCCCCAAAAAAAGATGCAGTAGTACTATGTCCAGCAAAAGTGTCTTTATCAGGCTAATTTCAAATATGATAAGAGCAAATGCTTATATGGTCTTAAACAGAGGCTGCTTTAGTCACAGAATGGGATGCCCCCCAAAAAAGATGCAGTAGTACTATGCCCAGCAAAAGTGTCTTTATCAGGCTAATTTCAAATATGATAAGAGCAAATGCTTATATGGTCTTAAACAGAGGCTGCTTTAGTCACAGAATGGGATGCCTCACAGCAGACTTAAGATCAGTTCAGTATATATGCACAGTTAGTTAGTATAAGCAGCCTGAAAACGCTAACAAAGCCTGGCTGTCAGGCTGGATGAAAAAAAAAAAAAAACTGACAGCCTCCGATTTTCCATTCCTTTCCCTGTTTTCCGCTGACTTTCTGTCTGTCTCCTGTCTGTCTCCTGCCTGTCTCCAGCCTGTCCCCAGCCTGTCCCTGTCTGTCCCTGCCTGTCTAACTGTCTGTCTCTCCCTCAGCTACACAGCGTTCTGTCTCTCACGAATGCAATAGAGAAATGAGGCTGGAAAGCAAGATGGCCGGCCTTAAATACAGCTGTGACGTCACCGGGCTTGCTGGCTGCTGATAGGCTGCATGTGACTGTCCCAGCATACACTGCCCCAGCTTACATGTCTGGACATGTCCCGTCCGCCATCTTAGAATGCCTGTAATGTAAATGAATGGATGTTAAAGGAAAACTTCGAGCGATCGAATCGCGGGGAAATTCGGATTCGATCCGAATCGAATTTTTCCTGAAATTCGGATCGAATCCGGGTTCGTCCGGATCGATTCGCTCATCCCTAGTAATCAGCTTTGATACTTTCCTAAAACAGTCATGAGCTTACTGTTGGAATGTAGATAGCTTACAGTGCATCACATTGTGTGATGGAAAAGATTCTATATAATATAATATATTCTAATATATTCTAATTAAAATAAAAAAAACATTCTAAAGTTACACTATTCTATAAAAGGAAAATTCTCGGCTTACATACAATATAGCCTCTAATATTATTTCAGAAGTTACCATAGTTATTAGTTATTAATATTAACCTTTATTTAAATAGTGCACAACATATTCCGCAGCGCTTTATAATGAGTTGGACAGAAGGGGTTCCTTGTGTCTAGTTGCACTTTCACATACAATCTAATAGTTGGCTAATGGTGGATTTAGAGATGGGCACCTTTACCAGAATTTTACAGAAGTTCTTTTCTAATCAAACCTCATTCCCCAGAAGCTGAGCACTATTTGCTGCTCTGCCCCTTGTCCTCCGCGTTCAGCTCCCCGCTGGAGCGGCGCGGCTCCGCATTGCAGAGGAACAGATTGGGAAATATTTTTTTCTAGTGTCTAATTAACAGTATTTGTGTGACATTTTTACTGCGACGTGTCGCTGGAGCTTCAGATAACTCCCGGGCTTCCAGATAGCCGCTCTGCGCATTTCATGGCTTTACTCCGGATATGGAACCTGATACAGCCGCAATTAAAACGGCAGAAAAGAGCTCTCCCGCTCCGGTGACGAGTATTTTTATCTTTGTCTACATTTGTACTTTAAATCAGAAGTCCAACCAAAAATGTTAATTCAGGTGGGAAATGGTTACAACCACTTGATTGAACCACCGCTCTTTTTTCTAGCCAAACTCCAGGAGGGAATATAAAAGGGGGACAGAAGACCCAAACTAACTTCCGACCATGAGCAATCCAACATTTAGTGCTTTTACGGCTAAAGTGGACCAAAATCCAAGCCCCAACGTCCCAGAAATCTATAAGGGCCTTATTTATCAAGGGATAGCGCCAGGTAGTGTCTCACTAGCGCCAGGTAGCGCTAGCTATCGGCGGCTACCGACTCCAGAACGCCAGGCGGCGGACACAATCACGCATTTATCACGCTAAATGAGGCTAGCGCCGGCGAGAGCGTCAGCTAGCGCGGGATTCATCATGTAGCAGACTGCAACGAACAGCGCCGCTGCTAATCCCATCACAGCGCCAGGTATGACCTCTCGCTACCTGTCGCTCTCCAATGCATTTCAATGGAGCAATCTTTAAATATTCATAATTAATTGATTTTAAGGTTTTTTTTTAAATGGCAAAAATTCTGTGACCACTTCGGCAATGTTAGTTTTTTTTTTTAAGGTAAAAAAAAAAAAAAAAAAAAATTTGTGCAGAATTGATATTACAGGTCTGCTATTAATGTATTCATATTACAAAATGTTTAGAAAAACTTGTTTAATTTTTAAATCAAAAAATATGGTTGTTTGGGGGTTAAAAACTACTTTTAAGCCATCGCCGCCAGCGCTCTGGGGTTTAAACAAGCATTTCACAGCGCGAGAATTTTTTGAGCGTGATTTGTTAATGAATATGCTGGGAGCCGTTCTCTCTGGCCATTCGCTGTCAGGCGCACCCATACAGCGCGGAACCTGTCAAACAGCGACGCCTAACCCCGTATTCAACATTAACGCACACCGACTGAGTCGCTGTCAACAAGCGAACTACGGCCAAGCACAGCGAATACTAGCTGGCGCTGTGAAAATCACGCTACTGGCGCTCATCTGTCGCTACCTGGCGCTATTAATGAATCGGCCTCTAAGATTCCAGTGACGCAGGATTCCCTCCCCCCGGGGCATGCAGATTTGGGATGCCCCACTGCGGGAAACCCCCAGGTCACCCAGAAACGCACCTTTTTTTCCGGTCCAATGGCGCATACATGAGCTGCGGCCGCATCCCCACTATACCTTTAGCAGGGCGCGTGCCCATGCCAGGCATTTGTGAATGGCTGGGGCGGGCACGCTCCCTGTTAGAGAGTAGCAGCGGCCATCAGCGCACTTGGATCTGCTCACCTTAGATGAAGGGGCGGGAGCAAATCTTAGCGCTGATTGCACGAGAGGGCTGCGCATTTGCCATAGGACCGGGGAAAAGTGAGTGGGTGAGTGAGATATATTGGGCGACCTGGGGGGTTTCACACAGCGGGCATCCCTGATCAGGGTGCCCCGGTGGCAAGGATTAAAACCCAGTGTCACGAATCAAGGAGGTTTTATGTCCTGATTCAGACCGGATTTCGACCATACTGCCTAAAATCATTTACCCACACACACAGGTCTTTGGAAAAGCTGCCACCACTGGCCCTAAATAGCCAGACACCACATACACACACACATCTCAAGCTAAGATATCACCTTTCGCAGTTAATATACCCAATCACACCATAAGGTCCTAGGCCCGACTATACAGAGTCACACTCCGATTTACCGATTGTAAAGTGATCTCACCCCCTAGACTAGCACTAGTAGCAATAGGCAAGCACACAGGGCACAAGATTTAGCACACATGTCTCACAATGTCTCTCCTGAAGTTTAGCGGGTTCTTGTGAAGATAATGTCCTGCTGTGAGGGGTACACGGAAAGTAATGAGAACAGACTAATTATTAGAAGCAATCCCCTGGCATGTCATGTCATCTGGTCATGTCTGTGCCATCTCTCTCAATTTTAAACTGGTTATAGGGGCGGGCAGCATGCTGGCTGTAGCCAAATGGGTTTCGGGGGAGTTCAATTGTAAAAGTTATGCTTTAATGTCGATTTTCTTTTAAAGAGAGGTGGGGCAGCTGCCGGGGGCCCACTGAAAGGGCCTGCTTTTGGGGTGTGCGATGGCGCAGCGGACTGGGAGGGCACCGCCACAGCTGGTGCCCACATCTCCTCGAATGGCGGGGCTCCACACAACAGGGCATCTCGATTTAACTTCCAAGGGAGGAAGTGCTGGGTTTTGCTCTGCTTTTAAGTTGCCCACCCCAGCTAATTTCCTATCCCTGGAGCATCCCAATCTGTGATACCTTACTGTGTGAAACCCCCTGAGATCGCTGGCACACAGGGGCATCCAAAATCGTGAGAATCTAGATTCGTTTAGACTCAGAGGTCAGGTTTAAAGGGGTTTGGTGCGCTTCAAAGTAGACCAAAACTAGAGTTTTGGTGCAAATATCATGATCTTTAGGGGGCATCCGAGATTTGGGATGTACCTCAGTGATGTGACGCGACTCTTCACTACAAAGGGGCCCACCAAGAACATGTCGCCCAAGGGTCTACATAGACCTGAAACCGGCCCTGGCAGCAAATGTCTCATTCACTGCTTTGTAGATGTCAATTACCACATAGGGAGGTGTCACCTGACTCAGCCACAAGAGGCCTAGTTAGCGCAGGGCTGAAAAGTGGCTTGTTCTTCTGTCTAACCATAGTTTTGGTCATATTTTTATCTGGCCATATATTTTATATATCCTTATACCCAGTACAGTAAAAATCCTGGGTTTTGGTCCACTGGATTCTTAGGAAAGGAGTGAGGACCCATTTAGCAAGACTGGGAGGGAGGCAGGGCTCAGAAAGGTAAGGGGAGATTTTAATTGGTTAGGGAGTGGGTTTGGGGGCGTGTTGGGTTAGGTCATGGAGAGATACAGGAGGGGGGTATATAAAGGGAAGACTAAAGAAAAAGGTTCTCTTTGCGTCGTGGGACTCGTGGTGAGTATTTTCCCCACCTGTGTAAAGTAATGGAAATTGAACCACTTTATAGCAGGCTGAGGGAGGAAGCAGAGAGATGGGTGGGTGAGGAGTGGGTGCAGCAGCTTGTTGAATCTCTCACTCCTCCCGCGCCTCTTCCTCCTCCTGTCCCCAGGGGGCTAGGTGCCCTTGGTGTAGGCTTACTCTTCCCCGCCAGATGAGCATGCCGATCTGCTCCAGCAGCACAGGAACAAGGGCCTGGCTCCTCTGCGGGTTGCGGGAGGCTCCTGATCCCATTCAGCTCCAGTGCCCATGGGTGGTGACCGTAGATGCACTGCCAGGTCACGTCCTGCTCAGGAGGAGGGCCAGGAGGTGCAGCCATCAGTGGCTTGAGGCCGGGCGCTTTCTTCCCCTATCGAGTTGCCGGTCAGGGTAGGCTGTGTGGGCATTGGAGCTGCCAATGTGGAGCGGAGAAGGTGGCAGGGGCCTAGGTAGCGAAGACCAGTTCTAGTTCAGGGGAGAAACTCACCCCAGTTTCCGACCAAGCAAAAGGTAATTCTTACATTTGTTTTGAGGGCCCCTTGGGGGTTCATCTTAAACCTTAAATCAAAGAAAATATATGGAAGCGCAAATATTTTAACATAATCATGCTGTTACCTCTAGAATGCCTTAATGTGGAGATATAAGAAAGGGGTAAGGAGCATCGGAAGGAGCAAGATGAGGATAGGCATAGGTTTAGACTGATCTTTCAAGAACTAGTGGCAGGCTTTTTTCAACTTTGGTCAGTGTCGAAAAACATCCGGAACTTTGCTCATCGCCCTTTTTACTTGGATTAGTGAGAGGATAGTCCCCTCGCTAGGGGAGCACCTGGGGGGGGGGGGGTTCCTGGAGAATGGGGGATGCCCAGGAATACCCTGGGTGGAGTGGATTGTGTTAGAATGGGGATTTATAAATGAATATTTTAGATGTAAATACTTAGGTAGTTACACCGGTTTGCCATTAGAGGGCATAGAGGGATAGACTATAAAAGGGGGAGATGAGGAGATTCTAGAGAGTTCCAGTTCCAGAGGGCATGGGAATAGACACCTGCAGAGAAGCCACCATGTAAAGCTAAGTTCCTGATCCATGGTGTGCCATGGTCTGGCTGGACCTGTGACAAGGCGAGGGGCAGGTGGAGTGCGCCCCTGAAGTGTAGCTGCTGCAGATCCTGTGGAGTGGATGCTCAGAGAGGAAGGCCCTAGTGTTCGGGACCTCTGCAGAAAGGTACAGAACACCGGTTTGGCACCCTGGAAGGGGGGAGGGGTTAGAAGAGGACGCCCGCGGAGCACTGCTCAGTGAGATCCCTGGGAGTGGGATGGAAGAGGCCCTAGTGTCTGGTGCCCCTGTTGAGTCTTCGCAGGAGAGGTGAGGAAGTCAGCTTGGGACCTGGAAATTAGAGGTCAGGGGAAGGTGCCCCTGGAGCGAGGCTCATTGGGATCCCAGGAGGGGATGCTCGGAGAAATAGATTAAACACCTATAGCGCAAAATGCTTAAAAATTGTCTTGCAACAGAAGGGTGACAAAACCTTTAGGTAGGCTTGCACTGAAAGGAGCTAGAGGAAAATGCATTTATGCCTCTAACATAAATTGTGAAGTTTCCTATGGTTAAAGGGTCTTTTTTTTCTAACTTTTCCACTTTCAAATACTTTATTTGGTCATGGTGACTTCAAATTGGACACAAATTTTGCCAATATTCTGTTTTGACCAATTTAGCGAATGTTTATTTTGTAACACCTAACTTCTTCAACTTAAAATCTTCCACTGCAACTAAATTGATTTATGCCAACTCCCCACTTTTAATTTTTTTGTAATGGGAACATTACATTCAACTATCTCCACTCGCATTGCAAGTTTTATAACTCGAAGAAATGCTTCCTCTGTAGCTGAGACCTCCATCATGGAGTGAAATACCTCCCTCACTTGGGGTCATTTCTCTGGGATTATTTATCACCTGGCTGTTGTAAGAGAGTCTTCCGGGCAAGAAGTTGTGGGAATAATCTGAAATGTAAACTTGATTAATTATTTTGTATTTATGTATATATGTACAGAGGCATCGGTATCGGCAGATGAGCGTCTGTAAAGCGGCGCTTAGAGCGACCGCTAGTAGATGCTGTAAGTGGGTATCTCTAGCTCTAACAGAGCGCCTCAGTCGCTGTAGTAACCTGGCCGGCATTGATGAATGTGATGTGTGTTGGGCGCTCTAACACCAGTACAGTGCTGCAGGGAGCGAGAGGTAGCTCCAGCTCAGTGCGACCGACTCTCAGCGACTCACACCATTCTTATCAAAGAAGGACAAAAACAGCGTCGGCACTCTGGATCTGGTCGCTATAGCATAGAGCGCCAGACTCTGTGTGATTAAAGTCTGTTTTTGAACACATATCCACCAGTAACAAAGCAAAAACACATGGAATGACATTGTTATAACACTGGGACAATAACATTTTAGTGCCAGACCTGTAATGACAATTCTGCATAAAAATATAAAAAGTCAATAAAGTTTTCAAAAGTGTTTGTTTGCAGCCAGGAGACGTCACACAATGATTGGAGCAAAAAAAAAATTGTCAAACACGCTGTTTAAAAACAAACAAATGAACAGCCGTTGAAATGTATGGGAGAGCAACACTGAGCGAAAGGTGCTACATGGTGCTCTGAAAGCTAGAGCGCCGGCGCTATACGCTGAGCCGCCTGTAATAATACATGTGATGCTACATGTCGCTGTTAGAGGCGCTCACCAGAATCGCCTTCATAAAGTGGTTTTGCATACAGCGCCCGGCGTTCACCAGACGCTGCCTGCCTCTACGAGGCGCTACCTGGCGCTATCCCTTCATGAATAACCCCCATAGTCAGCAGCCAGGTGCATGGCTTGTGTATACAATGTAAAAAGGCCTTCTCCGTGCTGTGTTACATTATATATCGACCACACACCTGCTGTTACAATGTAATAAGCTTACTTCTGACTCACAGAGTGATCTCTGGTTAGAATGATGCCATGATTACGGTTTGCAACAGCAAATGTATAGGAATTCATTTTGGGGTTTTCCTGTGCGAGTGTCACAATAATAATTTCTTTTTTTGCCACCACAGACAAGAGGGGCCACACAAAAAAGATTGATGGGCAGCTGGAAAGCATAGGGGTTTCCGGTGTGGCCACCGATTGGTAGAGATAGGCTTCAAATCCGTGGCGAAGCAAGATACGGGTCAAATTATACGGCATGTCATCCTGCCAGGTGGAATGTTGGCCATAGCTACCATGTAAACTGGTGAAGGGGTCCCTTGGACCACTTACCTGATCACAGAAAGTTAAAGACAAAAAAATACAGTTTTAAAATAAAAAAGGAACTCCCCGGCCCCGGGCATCCTCTTCTCAGGTCTTTATGGATCAGGGGCTCCATCTTGGTCCATCGGGCATTGGTCTGCTGCTGTGATTCGCTATTGCAGCCGCCCCGCCAGCATCTGTAGAGCAAGAGCCTCTTGTGAAGTCCCTCAAATGACTAATGACATACTGGAGGACAGGGACATGAAGGGGGATTCCCTGGGTCTTCCCCTCCATGTCCTTCCCCTCCAGTGATGTTATTAGTCACATGAATGAGATTTCAAGACTTCTCCTTTGGGGGATAAAAAATGCCCTGCCTAGGATGGGCAGGAAATATGCTTTGTGGGGCTCCAAGACAGAAGGAGGGGGGACCTGTGTCCACACTCCCAACACTCCGGCCAGACAAGGAAGGAGACCCCGACTCAGCGGACCTGCAGAGAGGATGCTGCCCAGTGTGGGGCGAATGATCCAGGAAGTGGCTGTGTTTTTTTTTTAATTTAAGCGTTTTTTTTTGTTTGTGAATTGGTAAGGGGTCCGAAGGACACCTAAACCAGTTCCCACATTGTGGTGACCGGAGCGCTTCCAAACTGGATTGTCCCTTCTCCGGCTGATCACTACCAATTGGCAATGTTGGGTAAAATTGTGATGTTCCTGGGTGCTGAACAGTGACTCTATGTAGAGAAGATACAGATACACTGTCGAGCATCTGCCAGCCTGGCCATATATCTCTCTGACAGCACATTATCATGGCGAGGCTCCGGCGTAACTCTGCAACATTATAGGAAATGCCGGGTCTGCTCGTCACACAAATTCTAACTTGTCAAAAGGTAATTTGGATTTTCTGGGATTAGACGCTATCCATTTATTTTATGGAACCTCATAAAAAAAGACAGAGAAGCTGAAAGAGATTGAGAAAGAGATACGACGGAACAACTGGAAATCGCAAAGAAATGGAGTACAATACAGCACACTTATGACGTACACAGGCGGCAGATCTCACATTGCTATTTTTTTTATTGGTAGTTTAAAAAATTCGGGTTGCTTTATCGCTCCCTACTGCTGCGACTATAACAAACAAGCTGAGCCATTCTGAAAAGCTGGCCAGCTCCCTAGTGAGAGTTACATTGTTATAGGGGCCAGCATCGAGTGGCACGTGGGTTAATTTTATTGCAAAGTGTCAGTGCTGGGTGCAATCCAGATAGACATTAGTGGTATAAAGGGAAACTGGCTTTACTGGAACATGAGTGCAGTAAGAGAATGTCACCTTAACATGGTGGCTAACACAGACAGGAAGGAGAAGTGATAGAGCGCAGCTGAATATACACGAAATACAACACATTAGACAAATGCATATAGAAACTACAAGTAAGTGTTGGTAACAGAGCTATCTACTCTCATAACTTGTCATAGATTGCAATCATCCTGTCCAAAAATCACATTCTGAGACAAGCAGAAGCTGTTGCAAATAATTGTATCTGCAACAGAGATACAATCTAGCTTTTGCCTGGTCGAATCTAGCTTTTGCCCATCACTAGTGGGGGGTCTTCTCCCTCTTGCTAAGATTCTTTGGTAGTGTACAGAATAGGGTCTGGTAACACTTTTTTCTCTTCATTTGGTTAGTTGTGCAACTAATTGTGTATAAAACTTTAAGGATTAGTTAAATGGCAAAAAAAAAGGCAAACGGTTTCCTTCATTCCAATTGGAATAGGTCCTAAGGTAATAAGACCTCTCCGAAACAGAGATATGGATTTCTCCAGAAAGGTCTGTGAAGGAAGGGCGTGGTCTCTTTCCTGCGTGTCCCTCAGCTGAATCATCACTGGCTGGCCTTGACTCTTTCCGCCCGGCAGCCGCATTCACGTCAGACGCCGGTTCGAGAATGTGCTCAGTTTCTTCCCGTCCTATCCTCTGCGCCCATGTCTGATAAAAGTCATTCAGTCATCTCCCGTCCAGTTTGTTTATCCGTTGCCGACCTTCCTAGTCTGACTGTTCCTTGACTGCTGCCTGAACCAACATCTGCCTGAATTACGACCACGTATCTGTCTCTTCTCTTGTGCCGCGAAGCTCTCTGATCTCCTGGTTTGACCCTTGGCGTGACCTTTGACCTTACCGTGTTCTCCCTTGGAGCTGCTATTATAAGAACTGTAACTGTGCATACCTTGGCTTACCCAATTAAGCCCAATACTTACCTTCGGTTTATCCGTCTTCACCCCTGTGAGTTTACATCCTTTGCGCTATCAAGTCCTGGGGGTGACCATGTCTGGCAAGGCGTGTAAAGCCTCCCGGCAAATGGGGGCTTGGCTAAAGGTGAAGCTAGCTGCGGAGATTGGAGGTTGTGAACTCACTAAGAAGACAGGTGTCCCCAGTGTTTGACATCTATTTCTTAGCTTCAACAGCTTTCTGCAGCATGAGGTGGCAAATGTGGGGTTCCAATGATCTCCTGGGGGGAAAAAAAGTTAAATGATTAGTGACAGACAAGTGACTCGGTCTTAGCCTTAACCCTTTTTAGAAAAAATAGTTGTTGTCTGCTCCGAGGCTGTGATTCCGATTTCCAGGGTCTCCCCCTTCGATCATGCCCCTTGCACTCTTGCAAAGCCTCTAAATCTTTCCTGCCACCTTGCTCCCTCACCGAAATGTGGCCGCGGGTTCGACTGACAGCGGTCATGTGTCCTGTTTTGGCTGGTTGCCGTCATAGAGGAAGCCCACTGAATGATCGCCGCCGGCCAATCATGGGGCCACATTTTGACAAGTGAGTGAGGAGATTTAGTGGCTTTGTAGGGGCATGATTTAGGGGCAATTGGGATATCCACCCTAGAGCTGACCAACACCATTTTTTTGTAAAAAAGTGATTGGTCCTGTTTAATAAACCACATATCATATTATATATTATGTTTTAGCTGAAGTGTGGGCCCAAAGAATGATTCCCTCTGGGCCCAAGTTCCCCAGTCCGACACTGCATGCACCCCATGCAAGTTAGTTTTTTCTTACCTTCACCGCACTTCCTCGTCGAAACGGAGCCCCACTATTGACCGTTGGTGCTCAAGTGGTCCAAAACCCTCTTCTGGGAGAATATGTGAACGCTGTAAGCCAATAACTTGGATGCCCTCCCACCCTCTTATTGAAATCTGGCTGCACCCAAGATAGGTTGCGATATCGGAAACAATAATTGTGTTACATTCCCATAAAACTCACCCTAGCCGCTACGGGAAACGGAAAAAAAACAAAACGTAAAAGTGAAGCGACGGAGTGTTGTGACAGACAGGTTTCCTTAGAAACCGATTTAATGAAAATTGCTCGATCTACGCTTATTACATTCAGTGGAGAGTTATTACGGTGAGAAGAGTTGTTAATATTTTACAGAGGGATATTGTCTGTTACCTAATTTTCATCCCCTTACCAAAGATCCGAAGGTTGAACTCGGCAAACTGTTCACTAATTAAATTATTATTCAAAACCGTGAGCTGAGGGGTTCGGGAGGGAGGGGGGGCTGCGGAGCTTTAGAAAATCGCTGTTGGGTTTTATATGAGAAAAGCTCTAACAAGGGTCAAATGGAAGATATCTCAGGAAATAAGTGAGCAATATTATAGATGGTGTCCAGAGAGTTCTTAAACCCTTTCAGTTCCAGGCTACCTAGGCTACCCTCTGTTGCCAAGTCATGTTTCAGCAGCTATATGTTTAACTGTGACTTTTGCAGGAATTTTCAGGAAAAATATATTCTATTATTACTTTTAATTAAATCACAGTACTGTATTTTCGCCATATAAGATGCACCCAGGATTTGGAGAAAAAACATTTTGGACCAAATGGTGTGCTAAAATACCCTCTTCCAATCACCCAATTACAGACAGTGTGCAAAATCCCCCCAATCACCCCCTATTACAGGCAGTGACTGGCATTCCAATACTGGCTGTGGTGGCATCCCACAATACAGACAGTAGGTGGCATCCCACAATACAGGCAGTAGGTGGCATCCCACAATACAGGCAGTAGGTGGCATCCCACAATACAGGCAGTAGGTGGCATCCCACAATACAGGCAGTAGGTGGCATCCCACAATACAAGCAGTAGGTGGCATCCCACAATACAGGCAGTGGGTGGCATCCCACAATACAAGCAGTAGGTGGCATCCCACAATACAGGCAGTGGGTGGCATCCCACAATACAAGCAGTAGGTGGCATCCCACATTACAGGCAGTGGGTTGCATCCTACAATACAGGCAGTGTGTTGCATCCTACAATACAGGCAGTGGACAGCATCCCCAACCCCCCCCCCCCCCAGTCGCGCGTGTAAGGAGGGAGCTATGAGCTTCACCCGCTTTCTTCCCAAATACGTAACCTAACTTAGAAAATTCAATGTAGTCATAAGAATAAACAATAATATGCAGAAATGCATGCACCGCAGCATCCCAGAACAAGCTGCCTTTATTTAGAGCCCCGAACAGCTAACACATTAAAACCATAAGTCCATTCTCACATAGCGTTCACTTCAAGGTCATTTGCTTCTGGGATACACTTCCATTGGCTAACGCACGTTTCATCACCAGACATCTTCAGAACTAATCGCAATGTTGTTCCTCTCCCAGTATTTTTATACCCTCCTCTGCATCAAGGGCCTTGATCACACTGTACGGGGAGAGTGTCTCTTCGTGTTTATCATCTGTAACAACAATCATTCTGCCAGTCTTTCACATTAAAAACCTGCTACCAACATTTAAATAAATGTATGGTAATTGTATGTATGTACTCTAATGTGTCTGTTTTCTTTTGTTCCTGTTCTGTAATCATATGTCAGGAAAAATTTAATCTTATCATCGCTTTTCAATTTAAATACACTATCGCTGTGTGCAAAATCACCATTCATCTTGCATATTAAATTCAATTAATAGGTGGGTAAATGCCTATTGGAATGGGAGGGGGAATGCCACACTGCCTATGGGAATGGGAGGGGGAATGCCACACTGCCTATGGGAATAGGCGGGGGAATGCCACACTGCCTATGGGAAAAGGAGGGGAATGCCACACTGCCTATATGGGGAATGGGAGGGGGGAATGCCACACTGCCTATATGGGGAATGGGAGGGGGGATGCCACTCTGCCTATATGGGAATGGGAGGGGGGAATGCCACACTGCCTATATGGGGAATGGGAGGGGGGAATGCCACACTGCCTATATGGGGGAATGGGAGGGAGAATGCCACACTGCCTATATGGGGAATGGGAGGGGGGAATGCCACACTGCCTATATGGGGAATGGGAGGAGGGATGCCACTCTGCCTATATGGGAATGGGAGGGGGGAATGCCACACTGCCTATATGGGGAATGGGAGGGGGGAATGCCACTCTGCCTATATGGGAATGGGAGGGGGAATGCCACACTGCCTATATGGGGAATGGGAGGGGGAATGCCACACTGCCTATATGGGAAATAGGAGGGGGAATGCCACACTGCCTATATGGGGAATGGGATGGGGGAATGCCACACTGCCTATATGGGGGAATGGGAGGGAGAATGCCACACTGCCTATATGGGGAATGGGAGGGGGGAATGCCACACTGCCTATATGGGGAATGGGAGGGAGAATGCCACACTGCCTATATGGGGAATGGGAGGGGGGAATGCCACACTGCCTATATGGGGAATGGGAGGGGGGAATGCCACACTGCCTATATGGGGAATGGGAGGGGGAATGCCACACTGCCTATATGGGGAATGGGAGGGAGAATGCCACACTGCCTATATGGGGAATGGGAGGGGGGAATGCCACACTGCCTATATGGGGAATGGGAGGGGGGAATGCCACACTGCCTATATGGGGAATGGGAGGGGGAATGCCACACTGCCTATATGGGGAATGGGAGGGGGAATGTCACACTGTCTATATGGGGAATGGGATGGGGGATGCCACACTGGACATGGGGGATGGGGAGGAGAATGCAACTCTGCCTGTAATGGTGGAATTCTGCACCTTGCCTATTATTTGGTTCGGGGGGGGGGGGGGGGGGTGTTTAAGCATTTGGTTCAAAATATTTATTTTCTTATTTTCCTCCTCCAAACCCCAGGTCCTATGGGCAGATGTGTCTTATAGAGCGAAACCTGCATCTTATAGGGTGTGTGTGTATATATATATATATATATATATATATATATATATATATATATATTGATATTGATATTATAAATATGGGATTATCTGTATAAGATCATTACACATATGCTCTAAAATATTAAAAATATTTTTTTTTTAAATTAAATATTTCAATATTTTTGAAGCTGTGAGTCCATTCCTGCTTATTATTGTTTATTCTTATGATTACATTTTGTTTTTTTGAGATAAGGTTACGTATTTGGGAGGAATACGTGTGATACTCATAGTAGGACTGCAGACTTCCCAGAAATAAATTTGCAGTCTTAGCGAGCGGATAAAGCAAAATCAGTAATAAATTACTGTATGGATTGCCTCCCTCGTACATTCGGTGTTAGCGTGGTTTACACTTCTTTGTGTGACAATAACTATCAAGGGTTCAATTCTTAATTGAGTGTGGGTTCCTTCCTTTACCAGCTTTGTGGACTGGTAGACTGGTAGATATAGTATTTATACTACTATATACTGGTGCACGCAGCCACTAGAGAAAAGCCAGGGATGCCGGCAGCAGCCACGTGTGTCAGGTGACAAATGTCGGTTCAGTAAGAATGTTGGTGATTTATGGGGGTTTCACACAGGAGGAAAGCATTTTAGACACCAGGGCTGGCTTTTGTTCCTCTTTAAGAGGTCCAGGACTGGTTACATGCGGGGACAAAAACAGGTACTGTGTAGGTAGAGACGCTGTATAGGACCTGGGCATTTGAGGGAGCATTACAGGATTTTAGGCACTGGGCACAGTTATAACATTTTAGAACCTGGGGCCCCATTTTTATTCTGCCTAGGGCAACACTTTGCCTAAAACCAGCCCTATCTATGCATCATGCATGATGATAGTACACCCAAAAACTGAATATAAAAACCACACAGGCTCAGAGAACATCCCAGCAACATCTTGGAACCCCTGCACCATATTTTTAATGTGGCGTGGACGGCGACAGGCTGGGGCCAAAATTCAACCCGGGATTTTGCAGCACCTGGCCGGCCCATATCCAGCCAGTGGTATTTCTGCTGCTTCCTGGCCAGTCACCCAGTGTGCTCCAAAGTTGATACAATATCATTAGGGGGAGGACATGGGCTGGGGGTTGCTTGGCTCCAAGGCTGAGGCTATATTATTAGGGGGAGGACATGGCCTGGGGTTGCTTGGCTCCAAGACTGAGGCTATATCATTAGGGAGAGGACATGGGCTGGGGTTGCTTGGCTCCAAGACTGAGGCTATATCATTAGGGGGAGGACATGGGCTGTGGTTGCTTGGCTCCAAGACTGAGGCTATATCATTAGGGGGAGGACATGGGCTGGGGTTGCTTGGCTCCAAGACTGAGGCTATATCATTAGGGGGAGGACATGGCCTGGGGTTGCTTGGCTCCAAGTCTGAGGCTATATCATTAGGGGGAGGACATGGGCTGGGGTTGCTTGGCTCCAAAGTTGATACAATATCATTAGGGGGAGGACATGGGCTGGGGGTTGCTTGGCTCCAAGACTGAGGCTATATCATTAGGGGGAGGACATGGGCTGGGGGTTGCTTGGCTCCAAGGCTGAGGCCATATCATTAGGGGGAGGACATGGGCTGTGGTTGCTTGGCTCCAAGACTGAGGCTATATCATTAGGGGGAGGACATGGGCTGGGGTTGCTTGGCTCCAAGACTGAGGCTATATCATTAGGGGGAGGACATGGGCTGGGGTTGCTTGGCTCCAAAGTTGATACAATATCATTAGGGGGAGGACATGGGCTGGGGGTTGCTTGGCTCCAAGACTGAGGCTATATCATTAGGGGGAGGACATGGGCTGGGGGTTGCTTGGCTCCAAGGCTGAGGCCATATCATTAGGGGGAGGACATGGGCTGGGGTTGCTTGGCTCCAAAGTTGATACAATATCATTAGGGGGAGGACATGGGCTGGGGGTTGCTTGGCTCCAAGACTGAGGCTATATCATTAGGGGGAGGACATGGGCTGGGGGTTGCTTGGCTCCAAGGCTGAGGCCATATCATTAGGGGGAGGACATGGGCTGGGGGTTGCTTGGCTCCAAGACTGAGGCCATATCATTAGGGGGAGGACATGGGCTGGGGGTTGCTTGGCTCCAAGGCTGAGGCCATATCATTAGGGGGAGGACATGGGCTGGGGGTTGCTTGGCTCCAAGACTGAGGCTATATCATTAGGGGGAGGACATGGCCTGGGGTTGCTTGGCTCCAAGGCTGAGGCTATATCATTAGGGGGAGGACATGGCCTGGGGTTTCTTGGCTCCAAGACTGAGGCTATATCATTAGCGGGAGGACAGGGGCTGGGGGTTGCTTGGCTCCCAGGCTGAGTCTTTATCATTAGAGGGAGGACATGGGCTGGGGTTGCTTGGCTCCAAGACTGAGGCTATATCATTAGGGAGAGGACATGGGCTGGGGGTTGTTTGGCTCCAAGACTGAGGTTATATCATTAGGGGGAGGACATGGGCTGGGGGTTGTTTGGCTCCAAGACTGAGGTTATATCATTAGGGGGAGGACATGTGCTGGGGTTGCTTGGCTCCAAGACTGAGGCTATATCATTAGGGTGAGGACATGGGCTGTGGTTGCTTGGCTCCAAGGCTGAGGCTATATCATTAGGGAGAGGACATGGGCTGGTGTTGGCTTGGCTCCAAGACTGAGGCTATATCATTAGGGGGAGGACATGGGCTGGTGTTGGCTTGGCTCCAAGACTGAGGCTATATCATTAGGGGGAGGACATGGGCTGGGGGTTGCTTGGCTCTAAGACTGAGGCTATATCATTAGGGGGAGGACATGGGCTGGGGGTTGCTTAGCTCCAAGACTGAGGCTATATCATTAGGGGGAGGACATGGGCTGGGGGTTGCTTAGCTCCAAGACTGAGGCTATATCATTAGGGGGAGGACATGGGCTGGGGGTTGCTTAGCTCCAAGACTGAGGCTATATCATTAGGGGGAGGACATGGGCTGGGGGTTGCTTGGGCGAGGGTGTAGAGTGTGGAAAACGATTTGGGCTGGTATTTGATTGTTAGTAAAGGAAAGGTAGCAGCCCAGACTGCCCCCCAAAGCACTGCGGCCCACCGGGTATTTGCCCGGGTTTCCCTATGAGCAGCATACCACTGGGCATGGGGAAAAAAAAAACTGAACAGGAAAAGAAAACATGAACAGCACAGTGCTACAGTTCAGTGATCCGTGTGCTGCCTGTACCTGGTGGTGGAAACATGTAATTCATTTCTTTACTGAGCCACCTTTATATTATGAAACGGGAGCTTCCAGTTGTAACAGAATTTAGCACCATTTCTGTTTGGCATGGTAGCAGGAAATCCAAGGTTAAGGTAATACCTTTTATTGGCTGACTCAATAAGGTTAAAAATGCAAGCTTTCAAAGAGGTTCAAGCTTCTTCTTCATGGTAGAATATTAAACTAGAAGCCTGATGTTGGTTCTTCGTGGTTTTTCCTTCACCTCTCTGTATGCTAGTAAGCGGCCAATGTTTAGATTTTTTTCTCCACTTAGGCCCTTATTTAACAAGGGATAGCGCCAGGTAGCGAATGGTGAGCGAACGGTAATGACGGTCACCGCCACGAGAACGCCGGCTCCCCTCCGCAATCACACATTTATCAAGCCGATCCTGCTTAGCGACTGACAGAGCGCCAGATAGCCACTCATTCATCATTATTCCAGCCTCACCCCACAGCGCCAGCGAGCGACCTTGAACAGCGACAGGTATGACCTCTCGCTACCTGGCGCTCTCCAATGCATTTCAATGGAGCATTCTTTAAATATTCTTCATTAATTGCTATTATTTTTTTTTTTTTTTTTTTTTTAAATGTCAAAAATTCTGTGACCACTTCTGCAATGTTAGATATTTTTTTTGAGGTAAAAAAAAAAAAACATTTGTGCAGAATTGATATTACAGGTCTGATATTAATGTATTCATATTACAAAATGTTTTGAAAAACTTTTTTTTTTCCAAAAATATGGTTGTTTGGGGGTTAAAAAACTACTTTTAACCCATCGTCGCCAGCGCTCTGGGGTTTAAACAAGCATTTCACAGCGCGATTTTTTGAGTGTGATTTGTTAATGAATATGCTGGGAGCCGTTCGCTATGGCCATTCGCTGTCATGCGCTCCCATACAGCGCGGAACCTGTCAAACAGCGACTCCTAACCCCGTATTCAACATTACCGCACACCAACTGAGTCGCTGTCAACAGCCGAACAACGGCCAAGCACAGCGAATACTAGTGTGCGCTGTGAAAATACCGCTACTGTCGCTCATCTGTCGCTACCTGGCGCTATTAATGAATCGGCCTCTTAATCATGCTCATGGTCTCAGCTTCCCAAAAAAAAAATATATATATATATATATCCACATCAGAAAAGAAAAACATGGAAAGCAAAACATTACTGAACATAATCCAAGTTCTGTCTGGTGCCAGAAACAAGTTAATGTATATCATTACTGTGCGACCCTCATATCACGCACAGCAGCTTTAATTTGTAACAGAATTTAGTATAATTTCCCTTTGGAATGGTATGGTAACCTTTAAGACTGTTAAACAAGAAGCCTGTCTATCACAGTCTTCCTTCCCTTTAGTGTGTTTGAACTTTTATGTGTTGTTAAAATGCTATCATGTGGCCAATGTTCAGCTGGTTTTAATTATATTTCCACTCGCATCTTCATAACACAAGATCACTGAACAACAGAGCAAAAAAGGAAAACATACTACACAGATGTGCTAAACATTGGTCCATCTGCTGCTAACACCAGGTATTGCCAGATGAGCGTCTGTATAGCGGCGCTTACAGCGAAGCTGTAAGCGGATATCGGCGATGTAACAGAGCGGCTTAGAGGCTGATTCATCATTAGCGGCAGGTAGCGACAGATGAGCGTCTGTAGCAGGCATTTTCAGAGCGCCCGCTAGTAGTCGCAGTGCTCGGCCGTGAGTCGCTACTTTATAGCGACTCAGTCGCTGTTCAGTAATGTTGGACCGTATGGTCTCCTTCTGCCGTCAACCTTCTATGTTTCTATGTTGAATACATTGTGAGGAGTCGCTATTTGACCAGTACAGCGCTATATGGGAGCGCAAGTTAGCGACTGCTCATAGCGACCGACTCACACCATATTCAGCAAAAAAACAGCCTCACAAATCTCTGGCGCTGAAAAATATTTGAAGCCCAGAGCGCAGGAGGCGGTGTGATTAAAGTCTGTTTTTCAGCATCTATCCACTAGTAACAAAGCGAAAACATATGGAATTACATTGTAACAACATTGTAACATGAACACTTTAATGGCAGAGCTGTAATGTCATTTCTGAGGAAATATATAAAAAATTAAAACATTATGAAAAAACTGCTTATTCAATGCCAGAAGAGGTCACAGAATTATTTGTGATTTTTTGGAAAAAAAAAAAACCCCGTTTAAAGAGAAGAAAAGGATCGTCCATTGAAATGTATGGGAGAGCGCCAGGTAGCGAGAGATCATACCTGGCGCTGTGCAAGGCTGAACGCTGGCGCTGTTCGCTGAGGCTGTGGAAATGATGAATCAGACGCTACATGGCGTTATCCCAGTCGCTAAACAGATTCTGCTTGATAAATGTGTAATTGCGTGCCGTGTCCGGCTTTCACCAGTCGCTACCTGTCATTAACCAGCCACTACCTGACGCTATCCCTTCTTAAATAAGGGCCTTGGTCGCTGTTGTGACCTGGCTGGCATTGATGAATTTATGAATGCGCTCTAACACCAGTACAGCGCTGCAGTGAGCGAGATTCCATAGATTTATAGTTCTTATGGTAAAAAATGATTTGCACCTCCGGAGACTAAATTTCTTTTTTTCCAGTCGAAGGCAGCGCCCCCTTGCCTTTAGAGACCAAAAATAGTGTTCCCCCATACTTTTTGTATGGGCCATTTATACATTTATACAAATTAATCATGTCCCCCCTCAGTCGTCTCCTCTCAAGACTAAACAGATTTAATTCTCGTAATCTTTCCTCATAACTAAGATCCTTCATTCCTCTTATTAGTTTGGTGGCCTTTCCATAGTCAGAGCGCCCTTTCTATAAATGGGTTCCCAGAACTGAAATGGTAGACTTTTTAAAATAGCATCAGGAAGCCTGGTTTTGGCCATAACAGTCTTTCTTCTGTGTTTTAACTTATTGTGTTGTGATTATGACGACAGTGTTCAGCTGTTTTTTTTTTTTTCTAATCAATCATCTTATGGTCGCATCTTCACAACACAAGATCCCTGAGCAATCTACTGCACATAGTGCTACTGAACGCTGATCCATGTGCGGCCTGGCAAAGTGGCACTAAGCCACGCAACGCGTCGGTGTTCAGTTGCGGCATCAGGGGGTCCGGAGCTCGAGGACTGGTGATGTGTATTGCTTCATAATTGTTTTTTCTTAAAGACCCTGTGGTTACTATGTTGGCGTATGCACTATATTTTTCTTATTAGGTTAAACTCTGTTACACTCTTACCTTGGCGCACTATTTACTTCAGCACTTACTGTTAATTGGGATAGCTCTTTTCACTCTTTTATATCACTTAGACACTGGGCACTCTGACACAATGCACTTATTATTTTTTATTATTTTTTCTTAATTCACTTTGTACACTTTGATATACTCATATTCTTGATCTTCATACGCCACCATATAACTGATTAAGGTCATAGATATTAACTCATTATTCATGTGATTGTTGATTATCTTTAGCTCTTAAAGAGGACCTCCTATTCCCCCAACTATTGTCTATATGTTTTTTAACCGAGTCTTGTTTGTGTCTTTGTTTGTTCTAAGGAAGATTTAACAATAATACATTTGTATATATATTTTTTACACTATGGTGGTGTGCAGTTTAATTGTATAGGGACAGTGTGGGCCAGTCTAGGGCCCAATACCTTGGTCATTATTGGAGATTGTTGTCCCTATTTTACTAGCACCCCGAACATTTTGAGAATCATTATCCTAGCTGTGCACACACTTTTTTCTCTTCTTTGGTTTTTGAATTAAACCATGTGCGGCCTGTGTCATGGTTCCCTTACTGTACATTGCAGAACGGCGGCAATATCAGTCACATACAGGAAGCTACAGGTTAATGCGTCAGGTGTCATGTTAACTTCTGCTACATCTGTAAGCTGAGTAACTTATTTTCTAATTGTTTAGCCTACAGATGCCCTTCAACACAATGCACTCTTGAAGTGTTAAATAGCAAAAAGGAATATTCATGGCATTGTTGGATTCGAATACATTGGCCTTGATTAAAAAAAAAAAATCATGGTAGTAATAAATTCAATTCACGAGAAAAAAGCCTGAGAATGTCTCTGTTAGTGAATCACCAGATAGGAAAACAATGAAAGTCAATGGCAGCTTTAGTTGAAAAATCGCAAGCTGCACACTTTGAGGCTGATTTATTAATAGCGCCAGGTAGCGACAGTTGAGCGACTGTAGCGGTATTTTCACAGCGCCCGCTAGTAGTCGCTGTGCTTGGCCGTTGTTCGGTTGTTGATAGCGACTCAGCCGGTGTGCAGTAATGTTGAATACAAGGTGATGAGTCGCTATTTGACAGGTTCCGCGCTGTATGGGAGCGCATGATAGCAGATGGCCATAGCGACCGGCTCCCACCATATTCATTAACAAATCACGCTCCAAAGATTCTCACGCTGTGAAATGCATGCTTAAACCCCAGAGCGCTGGCGGCGATGGGTTAAAAGTAGTTTTTTAACACCCAAACAACCATATTTTGGGAAACCAAAAAAAACAAGTTTATAAAAAGATTTTGGAATATGAATACATTAATATCAGACCTGTAATATCAATTCTGTACAATTTGTTTTTTTTTCTTACCTTAAAAAAATATCTAACATTGCAGAAGTGGTAACAG
The DNA here is from genome assembly GCA_027917425.1 of Gastrophryne carolinensis. NCBI lineage: Eukaryota > Metazoa > Chordata > Amphibia > Anura > Microhylidae > Gastrophryne > Gastrophryne carolinensis. The sequence continues at coordinate 643,321,221 of CM051234.1, read as the reverse complement.
AAATTTTTACATAAAAAAAAAAAAAAAATGTATTAACAATTAATTATTAATATTTAAAGATTGTTCCATTGAAATGCATTGGAGAGCGCCAGGTAGCGAGAGGTCATACCTGTCGCTGTTCAAGGTCGCTCGCTGGCGCTGTGGGGTGAGGCTGGAATAATGATGAATGAGTCGCTATCTGGCGCTATCTCAGTCGCTAAGCAGAATTGGCTTGATAAATGTGTGATTGTGGTGGGGAGCCGGCGTTATCGTGGCGGTGACCGTCATTACCGTTCGCTCACCAGTCGCTACCTGGTGCTATCCCTTGTTAAATAAGGGCCTTTGTTTGCAGAGCTGAATTTACCATTACATACTTTACTTTGGAGTGTTTGGCAACCCTACCCTTGACAGTACCTATGCATGTTGGGTATTGTTCTGTTTGGGGCACCTTGCTTTTTCAAATTTAACTTGTTTTTTCTTGTTTGCATATTGCTTTTTTTATTAGGAAAATGTGGCTTTGATTCTGCATTTTTATTCTCTTTTTAGGGAAACCCTGTGCAACCAAATAATTCTTGAGGGATTACTTCCAGAAAACTGTGCTCGAACATCAACAAGCCTGGTACACCTAGAAAGCTTGAGGTGTGTACCTCCGGAGAATATACAGTTTGTGTAGTTTGCAAGGTGCACATAGCATAGTTGTATTTTATCTAAAAATCTCCTGTTCCAGTTTCGGGTGAGTCTCCTGGGCAGAAATGTGATACCGTTGTAACCGGGAGAAATTGGGCTTTTACACAAAATATGGTTTAATTGCAAAACATTTTTTATTACAAAAAAAACTACCAAAAATGTTGAGAATACACTAAAACAAGGCCAATCAAGACATTTCATGTTAAAGTCCGGACTGGTGATAAAAACAACATATAATGTTCCTGAAAAACCTCTGGAAGTCCCTTCAAAAATCACAGTTGAACACGTATAGCACAAAATATTGAAAAAATATTGGTCTGGCAACAGAGGGTGACAAAATCTAAAGGGTTAATGGTGACATCATAGGAAAATTGAGCTCATAAAATTCATTGTGAAAACAATCCGTCACGAATTGACAAAACCAGCTCCGGCAAGAACCTTCAAGCTCTTATTATAATCTCACCTAAATATTTCGCGGCTGCCAGCAGCCACCGGAGCAGCTAATTAATACTGTAAAGACGACAAACATATAATTTAAATGTGCCGCCTCATTGGGAAAATGAATAAAAAGGATTTTTTAACCCTTTGTGTTGTTTACAAAGCCAACAAAACAAAGTGATTTCTCTAAAAAAACGCACTCCGGCCATTTTTCTGAGGCCTCATTGAAATGCACAAGCGATGCCGGTGCTGCAACCATCGCTGCCGCAAGAAAAGTAGCAAGTCAGGCTATTACTGATAATAAGTAAAGTATATGCTGCATGAAACACATCTGGAATTAAAGGCACTCTGTAGGCAAAGGTCATTGTTAGACCATTGTGTCGGCTACGCTTGGCACTGTTCGAAATTGTTTTTAAATTAAAAAATAAATGGCCGAGTTTCAGTTTCACCTTATGATTTTTTTTCTGAAGCAAGTGTTTGTGGCCCCTGAAGCTGTCACGCCGTATAATAATCAACGCAATAGGCAGGGTCTGTAAAAGCCCAATACTGTGCTGCAAACACCCTGGCTGTGCCTCTCCCCCTGTTGGTAGTATTCTTATACATTGGATAGAATCAGAGGCCGATTCATTAGTAGCGACAGTTGAGAGACTGTAGCGGCATTTTCAGAGCGCCCGCTAGTAGTCGCTGTGCTTGGCCGTTGTTCGGTAGTTGATAGCGACTCAGTCGGTTTGCCGTAATGTTGAATATTGGGTGAGGAGTCGCTATTTGACCGGTTCCGCGCTGTATGGGAGCGCATGATAGCGACTGGTCAGAGCGACCGGCTCCCACCATATTCATTAAAAAATCACGCTCAAAAAATTCTCGCGCTGTGAAATGCATGCTTAAACCCCAGAGCGCTGGTGGCGATGGGTTAAAAGTAGTTTTTTAACCCCCAAACAACCATATTTTTGGAAACCGAAAAAAACATGTTTTTAAAATAATTTTGTAATATGAATACATTAATATCAGACCTGTAATATCAATTCTGTACAATTTTTTTTTTACCTTAAAAAAATTATCTAAAATGGCAGAAGTGGTCACAGAATTTTTCACATTTAAAAAAAGAAAATTAATAACAATTAATTATGAAGATTTAAAGATTGTTCCATTGAAATGCATTGGAGAGCGCCAGGTAGCGAGAGGCCATACCTGTCGCTGTTCAAGGTCGGACGCTGGCGCTGTGGGCTGAGGCTGGAATAATGATGAATGAGTCGCTATATGGCGCTATCTCAGTCGCTAAGCAGGATTGGCTTGATAAATGTGTGATTGTGGTGGGGAGCCGGCGTTCTCGTGGCGGGGCCCGTCATTACCGGCCGCTCACCAGTCGCTACCTGTCGCTATCCCTTGTTAAATAAGGGCCTCAGTTTATACACACAGTGATCAATAGTAAAGAGAGGGGGTGCAATGTTTCACCTAATCACAACAAGCCCACAGGCAGCCACATATGATCAATACACTAACTGATTGTGTTTATTCATATGCTAATTAGGATCGTGTCCAAAGTTGGAAGCCACAAGGCACAAGGTTGGAAGGCACAAGGGGGGGGGGGGGGAGAGGAGAAATGCTGTGCTGGCTGTGATGGCTGCATAATACTAGTGTGGTTATTCTTTCTTAGCTGACAAATGGGGTGGAGCTATAGCTCACCAGTTGAAGCTTATGACTGGTGGTCTATGGCAAAGGAATTCAAAGGGTGTGCCACAGATCTTTGCTTTGTTTTTACTTCCAGGATCAGATGCGTGCTGGCAGGAAGGGAGATCGCAGCCATGATGAGGCGAGCTGCTGAATGATTGTTTTTGCACTTTGGCTATAGAGTCCCTTTAAGAGTAAAATTATTAATTAATACTAAGGACTTGTATAGAATGGGCCGCAGCAGTATAAGAAAATTGAGCGTTATGACATGAGCACAAATAGAGCAAAATCCAAGAAAATCACAAGGGTGAGGATGTCAGAGGTAAGTATCAGGATTCACTGTGAAAACAATGGGCTACGGCAAGGAAAGAACAGAGCCCGGCAAACGAATCACTAAAGCCCTTATTTATTAAGGAATAGCGACAGGTAGCGACTGGTGAGCGGCCGGTAATGACGGGCCCCGCCACGAGAACGCCGGCTCCCCACCACAATCACACATTTATCAAGCCAATCCTGCTTAGCGACTGAGATAGCGCCATATAGCGACTCATTCATCATTATTCCAGCCTCACCCCACAGCGCCAGCGTCCGACCTTGAACAGCGACAGGTATGACCTCTCGCTACCTGGCGCTCTCCAATGCATTTCAATGGAACAATCTTTAAATATTCATAATTAATTGTTATAATTTTTTTTTTTTTTTTTTTTTTTAATGTGAAAAATTCTGTGACCACTTCTGCCATTTTAGATAATTTTTTTAAGGTTAAAAAAAAAAAAAAAAAATTGTACAGAATTGATATTACAGGTCTGATATTATTGTATTCATATTACTACATTTTTTTTGGTTTCCAAAAATATGGTGATTTGGGGGTTAAAAAACTACTTTTAACCCATCGCCGCCAGCGCTCTGGGGTTTAAACAAGCATTTCACAGCGCAATAATTTTTTGAGCGTGATTTTTTAATGAATATGGTGGGAGCCGGTCGCTATGGCCAGTCGCTATCATGCGCACCCATACATCGCGGAACCTGTCAAATAGCGACTCCTCACCCAATATTCAACATTACGGCAAACCGACTGAGTCGCTATCAACTACCGAACAACGGCCAAGCACAGCGACTACTAGCGGGCGCTCTGAAAATGCCGCTACTGTTGCTCAACTGTCGCTACCTGCCGCTGTTAATGAATCGGCTTCCCCGAAGAGAGCAGGATGTCAGTGTGGAAACAGAAGAACACATTAAAGGTGTCTCTGTGAAGACGCAAGGCTGTGAAGAGCATGGGCAGACTATGGCAAGCATTTAAAATATAGACAGCTGACAATGGCAAGGATGTCAGTGTGGAACAAAACTGAACACAGTAAGGATAGTGTTGGAGAAAGAGCGGGGATGTCAGTGTAGAAACAGCAGGTCATGTTACGGAGGTGATTGTAAAAACAAAAGGCTATGAAGACCATGTCAGTGCACAGAGGCGAGTAACGGAAACAGCTGACCATGGCAAGGATGTCAGTGCAGGAAAAAAAAATAAAGAATATGGCAAGGATGTCAGTGTAAAAAGAACAGAACAGGGCAAGGAAACCATTGTATAAAGAAAGACACATGGCAATGATAGCAGTGTTTAAAGAACAGAACATGACAAGGATATGCGTGTGTAAAGAAAGGAAAAGAATGGAAAAGGACATGGCAAAGATATCAGTGTAAAAAGGAAAGAACATGGCAATGATATCAGTGTATAAAAAAAGGACAAGGCAAGGATATCAGTGTATAAAAAAAGAACATGGCAATGATATCAGTGTATAAAGAAAAGAACAAAGCAATGATATCAGTGTTTAAAGAAAAGAACAAAGCAATGATATCAGTGTTTAAAGAAAAGAACAAAGCAATGATATCAGTGTTTAAAGAAAAGAACAAAGCAATGATATCAGTGTTTAAAGAAAAGAACAAAGCAATGATATCAGTGTTTAAAGAAAAGAACATGGCAATGCTATCAGTGTTTAAAGAAAAGAACATGGCAATGATATCAGTGTATAAAGAAAAGAACATGGCAATGATATCAGTGTATAAATAAAAGAACATGGCAATGATATCAGTGTATAAAGAAAAGAACATGGCAATGATATCAGTGTATAAAGAAAAGAACATGGCAATGATATCAGTGTATAAATAAAAGAACATGGCAATGATATCAGTGTATAAAGAAAAGAACATGGCAATGATATCAGTGTTTAAAGAAAAGAACAAAGCAATGATATCAGTGTTTAAAGAAAAGAACAAAGCAATGATAGCAGTGTTTAAAGAAAAGAACATGGTAATGATATCAATGTTTAAAGAAAAGAACATGGCAATGATATCAGTGTATAAAGAAAAGAACATGACAATGATATCAGTGTATAAAGAAAAGAACATGACAATGATATCAGTGTATAAAGAAAAGAACATGGCAATGATATCAGTTTATAAAGAAAAGAACAAGGCAATGATATCAGTGTTTAAAGAAAAGAACAAAGCAATGATATCAGTGTTTAAAGAAAAGAACATGGCAATGATATCAGTGTATAAAGAAAAGAACATGACAATGATATCAGTGTATAAAGAAAAGAACATGACAATGATATCAGTGTATAAAGAAAAGAACATGGCCATTATATCAGTGTATAAAGAAAAGAACATGGCAATGATATCAGTGTATAAAGAAAAGAACATGACAATGATATCAGTGTATAAAGAAAAGAACATGGCAATGATATCAGTGTATACATAAAAAAACACGACAATGATATCAGTGTATAAAGAAAAGAGCATGGCAATGATATCAGTGTATAAAAAAAAGAACATGGCAATGATGTCAGTGTATAAAGAAAAGAGCATGGCAATGATATCAGTGTATAAAGAAAAGAACATGGCAATGATATCAGTGTATAAAGAAAAGAACATGGCAATGATATCAGTGTATAAATAAAAAAACACGACAATGATATCAGTGTATAAAGAAAAGAGCATGGCAATGATATCAGTGTATAAAAAAAAGAACATGGCAATGATATCAGTGTTTAAAGAAAAGAACATGACAATGATATCAGTGTATAAAGAAAAGAACATGGCAATGATATCAGTGTTTAAAGAAAAGAACATGGCAATGATATCAGTGTATAAAGAAAAGAACATGGCAATGATATCAGTGTATAAAGAAAAGAACATGACAATGATATCAGTGTATAAAGAAAAGAACATGACAAGGATGTGTGTGTATAAAGAAAGGAAAAGAATGGAAAGGGACATGGCAAAGATATCAGTGTAAAAAGGAAAGAACATGGCAATGATATCAGTGTATAAAGAAAAGAACATGGCAATGATATCAGTGTGTAAAGAAAAGAACATGGCAATGATATCAGTGTATAAAGAAAAGAACATGGCAATGATATCAGTGTATAAAGAAAAGAACATGGCGATGATATCAGTGTATAAAGAAAAGAACATGGCAATGATATCAGTGTATAAAGAAAAGAACATGGCAATGATATCAGTGTATAAAGAAAAGAACATGGCAATGATATCAGTGTATAAAGAAAAGAACATGGCGATGATATCAGTGTATAAAGAAAAGAACATGGCAATGATATCAGTGTATAAAGAAAAGAACATGGCAATGATATCAGTGTATAAATAAAAGAACATGGCAATGATATCAGTGTATAAAGAAAAGAACATGGCGATGATATCAGTGTATAAATATAAGAACATGGCAATGATATCAGTGTATAAAGAAAAGAACATGGCGATGATATCAGTGTATAAAGAAAAGAACATGGCAATGATATCAGTGTATAAAGAAAAGAACATGGCAATGAAATCAGTGTATAAAGAAAAGAACATGGCGATGATATCAGTGTATAAAGAAAAGAACATGGCAATGATATCAGTGTATAAAGAAAAGAACATGGCAATGATATCAGTGTATAAATAAAAGAACATGGCAATGATATCAGTGTATAAAGAAAAGAACATGGCAATGATATCAGTGTATAAAGAAAAGAACATGGCAAGGATATCAGTGTATAAAGAAAAGAACATGGCAATGATATCAGTGTATAAAGAAAAGAACATGGCAATGATATCAGTGTTTAAAGAAAAGAACATGGCAATGATATCAGTGTTTAAAGAAAAGAACATGGCAATGATATCAGTGTATAAAGAAAAGAACATGGCAATGATATCAGTGTATAAAGAAAACAACATGGCAATGATATCAGTGTATAAAGAAAAGAACATGGCAATGATATCAGTGTTTAAAGAAAAGAACATGGCAATGATATCAGTGTTTAAAGAAAAGAACATGGCAATGATATCAGTGTATAAAGAAAAGAACATGGCAAGGATATCAGTGTATAAAGAAAAGAACATGGCAATGATATCAGTGTATAAAGAAAAGAACATGGCAATGATATCAGTGTTTAAAGAAAAGAACATGGCAATGATATCAGTGTATTGTTGTTGCTTGCTTGTATATGACCTCATGTTATGAACGCTGTTAATGTTTGCTCACTGGCCACCATGGCCTCTGGCTTTGGATTTGACTTGTCTCGATCTGTCTGTCTATTCTTCTGCATTCGTGTTGCAATACCGCCTGGACCAAGGGATTACTGCTTGTCTGTCCAAGCCCTCAGTTACCTGGTGGGCTGGATTTACCAGGGCAGCCAATTCATCCTCCCTCACTTTAGTGAAGACCAGTGGTACCATTATGTTCCGGCCTTGAGTTGAGTCTTGGGTTCTGGGCAGCAGTTCCTGTTCCCTTCATGCTGAATGGTGGAGACCTGGATCCCTGCAGTCTGTACTTCATCCCAGGTAGTGATACTAGGGGACAATACATGAGTATGGCCAGGACAGGGACTTTAAATTGGTCCAACACCCAAGATTTTCACTATCCTGGTTGTTGGTCCACTTCCGCGGGGAGCCCCGATCGGTGAAACCCCCCAGAAAGCCCCAAAAACTCACCTGACCCCGCTACCATGTGACTCGCTACACCAATCACCGCTGACAGACAAGCGAGGTCCGTCGACGGACAAGGTGAGAGTGCCAGCCGCGCCTCTCGTGCGTCCCTCTTACAGGGAGCGCGCCCGCGCCGGCCGTTTGTGAATGGTGCGCCCTGCTAAAGGGATGCGTGAGAGACAGCAGCGGCCTGCGCATGTGCCGATGGAACGAGGAACAGGTAGGGTTTGCGGGCATCCTGGGGGGGTTTCACACAGCGGGGCACCCTCGATCTGTGGGTGTTGGTCCATTTTAAGGGCAAGTTGGTGTCACCAGAAAGACAATGAGCTATGCAGAGCTAATTGCTCCTCATAGTGGCAGAAATGATATCCACGGAGACCCTGCGTGTTACCGCCACAGCAATTTCATTTATTTTCAACACTGGGGAATAACTGCAGAAACTGCCTCCAGCGGTAACAGTATAAGGCAGATGTTACAATAACCTCGCCCTGATCTCTACATTTGTTTCATTTATGCAATAAATACTTTTTATAAGCAAGTAACATTTCTATAAAGCAATCATTTTCTAAGTGCGCACCTGCGTTAGGGTAGAACACGGGTGCGCAATGCCAAGGGGCTGCCCTGATAGTCCTGCCAGACAGATGCTGCTTGTAACAGCACGGTCTTGATTGACACTCAGAGGCCGATTCATTAATAGCGGCAGGTAGCGACAGTTGAGCGACTGTAGCGGCATTTTCAGAGCGCCCGCTAGTAGTCGCTGTGCTTGGCCGTTGTTCGGTAGTTGATAGCGACATAATGTTGAATATTGGGTGAGGAGTCGCTATTTGACAGGTTCCGCGCTGTATGGGAGCGCATGATAGCAACTGGTCAGATCGACCGGCTTCCACCATATTCATTAACAAATCACGCTAAAAAAATTCTCGTGCTGTGAAATGCTTGTTTAAACCCCAGAGCGCTGGCGGCGATGGGTTAAAAGTAGTTTTTTAACCCCCAAACCACCATATTTTTGGAAACCAAATAATACAAGTTTTTTAAATAATTTTGCAATATGAATACATTAATATCAGACCTGTAATATCAATTCTGTACAATTTTTTTTACATTTTTTTTCCCTTAAAAAAATTATCTAAAATGGCAGAAGTGGTCACAGAATTTTTCACATTAAAAAAAAAAAAAATTAATAACAATTAATTATGAATATTTAAAGATTGTTCCATTGAAATGCATTGGAGAGCGCCAGGTAGCGAGAGGTCATACCTGTCGCTGTTCAAGGTCGGACGCTGGCGCTGTGGGCTGAGGCTGGAATAATGATGAATGAGTCGCTATATGGCGCTATCTCAGTCGCTAAGCAGGATTGGCTTGATAAATGTGTGATTGTTGTGGGGAGCCGGCGTTCTCGTGGCGGGGCCCGTCATTACCGGCCGCTCACCAGTCGCCGCTACCTGTCGCTATTCCTTCATAAATAAGGGCTTCAGTTCAATGCTGTGGCCCTCAACATTTTTTTTACACATTGGCTGTTAGGGCTCCACTATTATATTTTCTGTTTTCTATGGCTTTTACTAAAAAGCTTGTCAGATAACGATATAATACATCACAGTCTAATATAAAGACAAAGCAATCTCAGGCCCAAAAACAAAGGTGGATAATACAATATACAAAGCTCAATCAATGTATATACCGTCACCCCGGCTACATCATACAATGTTACACTATATAATTCAACATACAGTAGCATTTTACCAATCAGCAAAATACTATAGAAGAAAAAAGGGGTACGGTATAAAAAAAAGGGGGAGGAAAAAAAGAAAGATTAACAGAACACACCAATGTCAAGACTCTTTATATACTGAAAATAAGCCTGGATATTATATAATATAAGTCAATATCCAGACATGAAAACAAAAAAGGATTACCTCCGCAGACAATCACTTTTAACCAGTGGCGTTCCTACAGTTGAGACGGGGAAGGCAGCTGCTATCGGGCCCGTTGCAAAAAAGGGGGGCCAGTGGCTGTGTGCATTTTTTATTTTAGGTCATGAGTAAGGGCTGACGCCCGAAACGCGTAGACGAAACAGGATACTCGTGGCTATGTTTCTCATGTCTGTGCGCTTGTGATGGTCTTTTATTCTTTTGGAATAAATCAGGATTTTATTGCTCATACTTCCTTGGCTGGCGTTGCATATTTCTGAGAACTATCATATGGGAGGTGAGCGCTCTGTTGTATTGGAGCCACTTTGAATTTCCGGGTTGTGCAGCCGGCAATCCTTTATTATTTACATTTTTTTTTTTAAAGTGGACCAAAACCCAGGATTTTGACTATCCTTTCCCCTGGGCCCCCCCCCCCCCCCCCCGATCAGAGATGCTCTGGTGTGGGAAACCCCCCAGATCGCCAAAATCAACTAACCTCTTCCTGGTCTCACAGCGCATTGGTGAATGGCCCCTGTTAGAGGGAAACGGGAGATGCGGCCGCCAGCACACTCGGAGCCGCTGGCCTTAGACGAAGGCTTAGGCTTCGAGCTCGCTGATTGGATGAGCAGCCGTGCATGCGTCGTAGAACCGGGAAGAGGTGAGTTACCTTCGGCGATTTGGGGGGTTTCACGCCCCAGGGAAAAGGACCAGAACCCAAAGATAGTCAAAATCCAGGGTTTTGGTCCACTTTAAGCTTAACACTAAGAGGCCGATTCATTAACAGCGGCAGGTAGCGACAGTTGAGTGACTGTAGCGGCATTTTCAGAGCGCCCACTAGTAGTCGGTGTGCTTGGCCGTTGTTCGGTAGTTGATAGCGACTCAGTCGGTTTGCCGTAATGTTGAATATTGGGTGAGGAGTCGCTATTTGACAGGTTCCGCGCTGTATGGGAGCGCATGATAGCGACTGGCCCTAGCGACCGGCTCCCACCATATTCATTAACAAATCATGCAAAAAAAATTCTCGCGCTGTGAAATGCATGTTTAAACCCCAGAGCGCTGGCGGCGATGGGTTAAAAGTAGTTTTTTAACCCCCAAACAACCATATTTTTGGAAACCAAAAAAAACAAGTTTTTTAAATAATTTTGCAATATGAATACATTAATATCAGACCTGTAATATCAGTTCTGTACATTTGTATTTTTTTTTTATTTTTTTTACCTTAAAAAAATTATTAAAAATGGCAAAAGTGGTCACAGAATTTTTCACATTTAAAAAAAAACAAAAAAACAATTAATAACAAATAATTATGAATATTTAAAGATTGTTCCATTGAAATGCATTAGAGAGCGCCAGGTAGCGAGAGGTCATACCTGTCGCTGTTCGGACGCTGGCGCTGTGGGCTGAGGCTGGAATAATGATGAATGAGTCGCTATCTGGCGCTATCTCAGTCGCTAAGCAGGATTGGCTTGATAAATGTGTGATTGTGGTGGGGAGCCGGCGTTCTCGTGGCGGGGCCCGTCATTACCGGCCGCTCACCAGTCGCTACCTGTCGCTATCTCTTCATAAATAAGGGCCTTAGTTCAGAACCAGTCCTTTGCCTAGAAACAATGTTTTAAAGGTATAAATGAGCGCTCAGTGCTCGGCATAAAAGCTGCAGCGTGTATGTGGAATGTAACCGTGCTTAAAATGGAGTAAATTATAAGACTAATTAAAAGTAAATATCATCACAGACATTTTTCATCAATTAACATAAAGCGGAGGAGCCCAGCCAAGCAGAAGTTGCTTTAATAGCTTTGCCCCGCAACACTTCCGTTTAATGGCTCGGCCCTGGATCTTCGCGTGTAATTAAAGTGATTTAGCGCCGGCACAGGAAACTCTTTTTACTTCTGATGAGCTTTTGTTTTTCAGATGTTCCACCTTCCATTTGCCTGATGTGACTCTGAGGTGATCACCATTAATAGCTTCAACGTTACACTGGTGGGCAAATCTACATATATATCATACCTCCCAAATGTCCCTGATTTGGAGGGATTGTCCCTATTTTGAGACCATGTCCCCCTGTCACTCGTTGTTCTCATTTGTCCCTCTTTGAGGTGTAACATGCAGATCTGCATCAATAAATGATTCATTTGCCTATTCAAAGTGTTTCTATTGTTGTAACTGTTACAATGTATATCTCCTATCCATTCCTTTAATGAGGGGGCGTGACATCATCCATCCCTCAATGAGGGGCGTGGCTTCACTCATCCCTCAATCATGGGGCGTGACCTCACCCATCCCTCAATGAGCATATTGCCCCTCATTTGCCTTTTCCAAGTGTTTATATTGTTGTAACTCCTATCATCTCCTATACATCCCTCAATCATGGGGGTGTGATCTCATCCATCCCTCAATGAGGGGTGTGGCTTCATTTACATATTGTCCCTCATTTGCCTTTTCCAAGTGTTTATATTGTTCTAACTCCTATCCTCTCCTATCCATTCCTCAATGAGGGGGTGTGGCTCCATTCATCCCTCACTGAGGGGGCGTGACCTCATCCATCCCTCAATGAGGGGGTGTGGCTTCATTGATCCCTCACTGAGGGGCAGTGACCTCATCCATCCCTCAATGAGGGGCGTGGCTTCATTTACATATTGTCCCTCATTTGCCTTTTCCAAGTGTTTATATTGTTGTAACTCCTATCATCTTCTATCCATCCCTCAATCATGGGACGTGACCTCATCCATCCCTCAATGAGGGGGTGTGGCTTCATTCATCCCTCACTGAGGGGGTGTGACCTCATCCATCCCTCAATGAGGGGTGTGGCTTCATTTACATATTGTCCCTCGTTTGCCTTTTCCAAGTGTTTATATTGTTGTAACTCCTATCATCTCCTATCCATCCCTCAATCATGGGGGGTGACCTTATCCATCCCTCAATGAGGGGCGTGGCTTCATTTACATATTGTCCCTCGTTTGCCTTTTCCAAGTGTTTATATTGTTGTAACTCCTATCATCTCCTATCCATCCCTCAATCATGGGGGGTGACCTCATCCATCCCTCAATGAGGGGCGTGGCTTCATTTACATATTGTCCCTCGTTTGCCTTTTCCAAGTGTTTATATTGTTGTAACTCCTATCATCTCCTATCCATCCCTCAATCATGGGGGGTGACCTCATCCATCCCTCAATGGGAGGCGTGGCTTCCTTTACATATTGTCCCTCTTTGAGGTGTAACATGCAGTTCTTCAGCAATAAATTATTCCTTTGCCTATATTGTTGTAAATGTTACATGCTATCTCCTATCCATCCATCAATGAGAGGGCGCGGCTTCATCACTCGTAATGAGGAGGCGTGGCTTAAAGTGGACCATCACCCTCGGGTGATCGGCCCGGGAATCTATAAGATTCCCAGGCCGATCACCTCCTTCCCCGCGGGACATCCGAGATCGGGATGTCCCGCGGGGTGAAACCCCCCCTAAACCCCCAAACCCCCAAACCCGCCCCCCTTGCGCCCCTCTAGGCGTGCGCGCCCCCGCGCTGGCCGTCTGTGAATGGCCGGCGCGGGGGCGCGCGTGTAAGAGGGACGCGCGGGAGGCGGCGGCGGAGGAGCCACGGACAAGCGGCTGTCAAATCGCTTGTCCGTCGGCGCTGGGAGCGGGGAGAGGTGAGTTTTCCGGGTGTTTGGGGGGGTTTCACACAGCGGGGCACCCCGATCGGGGGTGCCCCACCGAAGTGGACCAAGACCCAGGATAGTCAAAATCCTGGGTGTTGGTCCACTTTAATATAACAATTGTCCCACTTTCTCGCCCTAAAAAGTTGGGAGGTAAGATATATCTAATAAGCTATCTAAATTCTGCTTATCTTAAAGATGTCCAAAGCTTATTCACCCACCTGGGTTTTGGTCCACCATACAGGGGCATCCCGATTAGGCAAATATGCAGGTTCTCCTCCAATCATCTCGGCCATTCATCATGGATGAATACATTGGCACAAAGCTCCCAACGGCCAATCCCTATGGCTGCGTGCACCCGCCACCAGCCATCCAGATATGCCTGGCATGGATGCACACGTAGGATACAGGGGATGCTGGTAGGGGCCCATATGTCTGTGAGATTGCCAGAACAGGAGGGAGCGTTCACCCCCATACCTACCAACTTTTCACGGTGAAAAAGAAGGACATTTGTTAAATTAGGCCACGCCCCCTCATTGTAAGATGGATAGGAGATAGGATGTAACAGTTACAACAAAAGAAACACTTTGAATCATTTATTGATGCAGATCTGCATGTTACTCCTCAAAGAGGGACAGTATGTAAGTGAAGCTATGTCCCCTTATTGAGGGATAAAGCCATGAACCCTCATTGAGTGATGAATGAAGCCACACACCCTCATAGAGGAATGGATGAAGCCACGCCCTCTGGTTGAGGGATGGATAGGAAATTGGAAGTAACAGTTAAAACAATAGAAACACTTTGAATAAGCAAATGAATCATTTATTGATACAGATCAGCATGTTACACCTCAAAGGGGGACAATATGTAAATTAAGCTACATCCCCTTATTGAGGAATAAATGAAGCCACACCCCTACATTGAGGAATGGCTGAAGCCACGCCCCCTCATTAAGGGATGGATAGTAGATCGGATGTAACAGTCAAAACAATATAAACACTTTGAATAAGCAAACAAATAATTTGTTGATGCAGATCTGCATGTTACACCTCAAAGAGGGACGAATGAGAACAACGAGGAACAGGGGGACATGGACTTAAGAGAGGGACAAATTAATGGCCCTGGAATTTAAAAGATCCCCAGGGACATGCCAGATCAGGATGCCCCACTGTGTGAACACCAGCCCCCCGGGTGCCACAAAACGAACCTGCCTCCTGGTGTCCTGATGATAACTAGGGATGAGCGAATCGGTTCTAACGAACCTGAATTCGCTCCGAATTTCAGGGAAAATTCGATTCAGCACGAACCCGAATTTTTAGTGGTTCGTGCTGATCGAATTTTCCCTGAAATTAAAAAAAAATGCCGGCATGGTGGGAGCGGGGAGACCGGCTGCGCTGTCAGCAGGCGGTGGAAGCCGGCTTCCGCCGCCCGCTGACAGCGCAGCCGGCCTCCCCGCTCCCACCAGAGATGAGCGATTCACTAAAGTTCAATTCGGGCGAACACAAATTTTTTTTGAGAAATTCGGCGAATCACCCGAATCGAATTTTTGAGAAGTTCGCTCATCTCTAATGATAACATCTGGCAGACGCATCACCACATCTTCAGGTTGTGGGCTCGCTCTGCCCCAGCTGTTTGTACAGGTGTTCTGGTGGGTTTCTGCGGCGGGGCATCCCAATTCCGGATGCCTCCGGGTCAGGGATGAAACGCATCACAGGTTTTGTTCCACTTCATAATAATGTAAAAGTTTGGGGCTGTAACATTTATAAATGCGGAAAAGTTTGAGGGTTATAAATAGGGATGAGCGAATCGGTTCTAACGAACCTGAATTCGCTCCGAATTTCAGAGAAAATTCGATTCGGCACAAACTCGAATTTTTAGTGGTTCGTGCTGACCGAATTTTCCCTGAAATAAAAAAAAAAAATGCCGGCATGGTGGGAGCGGGGAGACCGGCTGCGCTGTCAGCTTGCATCAGAGGACGCGTCATCAGAGGAAGCCGGCTTCCTTCCTCTGATGACAGCGCAGCCGGCCTCCCCGCTCCCACCAGAGATGAGCGATTCGCTAAAGTTCGATTCGGACGAACCCGAATTTCTTTGAGAAATTCTGCGAATCGCCCGAATCGAATTTTTGAGAAGTTCGCTCATCTCTAGTTATAAATATACTTTTTTGTTAATCGCACTGAATGTCCAATTCCTGCTGCCTTACAACTAGATTTTGTTCCTGAAGAACTACAACGTCAGGAATCCACAACTTTAATGTAAATGGAGTCCAAGCTTTTCACAAATGCACAGGGCCGGCGCCAGCACAGGGCAAACCTGGGCAATTGCCTGGCATCTTCAGGGGCCCACTCAGGCTCACACTTGGCCATGGTATTATTTAACAGTGAACCCAACCACCAAATGCATGAGTATTGTGTGCAGACCTGCTCACGGCTGGCCTCAGCAACAGGGGGTGATCAGCAACATTGGAGAAGGTGGCATGGAACCGAGGGCTGTTGATGAAAGTGCAGAAAGTGTCGAGAACCAAGTGACAGCTGTCAAGGACTGGAGGGCGATCAGCAGCAAGAGATGACCCATTTGTGGCAGCGGAGCTGAGAGGTGACATCATGTGACTCACTACTTTGGGGCCCATCAAGACTCTCTTGCCCAAGGGCCCCCACAAACCTGGAGCCAGCCCTGAGCCGACACACGCCCTGCTAAAGCGATAGCGGGGATGCTGCTGCTACTCATGCATGATTACTATTGTATTGCTTGGGTTAATCCAGCAAAGACCCAAGGAACCTATCTATGAATAGCCGCACTACCAATAAATTAAATATAGTAACCCTTTATTTCATATCTGGGTATGTACAAAAAAAGCAATAATATTAAGTCACACTTCATTAAAAAGACATTAAAAACATCGGACCTCTGGGTGTATCTATACGCTCTAAAAGGAAAAAAATGCTGACAACATATATAAGCTGTTCCATAAATAAAATACTATTGGTGTGGTTGTGATCAAAATGTGTCCATATATAGCTCAAAAAGTGCAAATAATCAAAAACAACAAATCATAAACAATAATATGGCCAATTATTCCTGTGAGAGACAGTCATAAAGTGACAAGTGCTCTAAATGTAAACATGATCTCTATCTAAAGTGCCAAGTGCTAGCCATGTTAACCGGAACTATAAAATGTCAAAATAACATCACCGAATTTGCAGAGCTATCATCCAGAGGACCGGACAGGCAAGGACAACGACGCGTTGCGTGGTCGCTCGTGGACCACTTCATCAGGCTGTCTTACCTACTCATGCATGAGCTATTGGACCCGGAACGAAGGTGAGTTTTGGCTGACCTGGGGGGTCTCACACTGGGGAGCACCCCCAATTGGGGTGCCGCGGGGGGAGCAAGTATGCCTGCCCTGGAGTCTCATATACTCAAGGGTGGGTTTTGGTCCTCTTTAAACAGGAATGAAATGAATCCCCCTGACGGCTCTATAAATGGCCTCTGTTCATTGGAGGGTGGATGTTTTTTCTGCCATTTTTCCCCCCATTACAGTTCCCTGCACTTTGTCTTCACCCCGCAGAGCTCCCGACATCCTCCCCGCGCAGCACGGCCGGGGGACTTTGATGAAAAAGCCATTTGCTGTTTTGATCTCGCTCGTACTAAAAGCCACTTGTGTTTTCACCCCGCTGCTACCGCGCCCCCTCCTGCCTCCTCTGCGCTGCTAAATTTAGAGCCGCCATTAACCCTTCATGGAGCGTCCTTCGCAGCATCCAGGGCAGAGACAGGATGAAAGCTGAGGAGCGCTTTGACGGCTGGCGGCTGAAGACCACATGTGGCTCAAAGGAGGATCGGCTGGACGTAGTGTTCTTTTTTTCTGCTCTTGATGAAAGAGCACAAAGCATCCCCCGAGCATCCAGATTTGGGATGCCCGGCATCGGGGAACCTCCCACAGTTATCCCTATATGGTTCAATTGGACACACAGCAGGATGATATATACACTGTGAATGAGCAATAGCCCACCAGAAGGATCGCTATCCCGAACGGCATCCACTTTAAAGGTGAAACGCAAAGTGCTGCAGCCACCGATAACACGGCCTCTTACCAACCGGTAGGAAAATATGAGCCTTAAGATCCCACTCTGATGGCGACCTCTAAGTTGCTGACAGTCAGAAGCTGATAAGACCAATTCCACAGGTGATAAAAACACAAACTTTGGTTGCTCCTGCACAATGAAATGAATCACATATAAAGAGGGACAACAATAAGGGATAGATTTGGCGTAACTCCATAAAAACAGTCCCAATTTTAATAGATAGCACCAGAAATACACTCACAAAAGCAGTTGAATTGAAAAGTACATGTCATGAAGTAAAATAAGAAACAAAAACCAAAACCGCACCAGCCTTAGTCTAATGGAGTGTGCACATAAGGGTGACAGAAGCATGATTGTGCATATATAAAACCAAACTCAAAAACAAGGAGTCCCACCACTCCCAAATCTGTCCTCCCAAACAATGGCACTATATATATATATATATACCATATACTATATATATATATATATATATATATATATATATATATATATTATAATATAATATATAATTATATATAATTTGACCTTAATAATTACTTTATTAATATCCAAAAATTAATCTGTACAATATACATTAAAACCAGTTAAAATAAATATATACAAACTGTGGAGATGGGGAGGGGGGGGGAAGGGGGGGGAAGAATCTGTAAACACACCCCCCAGATGGTAATAGATGCTGAGGCCGTAATAACCGTATAGAATATAAATAAAGAACATGACCGCTACTCCAAAACTAGCTGATGATTATTGTGAAGTGTTAAATCTAATAAATATACTAATAAAAATTGATGTTTTTCTAAATTTATGTGCAAAACAATATTAATAAAGTGCTAAGTGCAATGTGTAAACTACCTACCGAAGGACATCCTGTTATAGAGATAAAGCAGACACGTATATAATAAATAAATCAACTTACATCTCAGAATGGCCAGTAATCAGACCCCCCTCCACTCACACAGACGCCGACGCGTTGCGTGACGTCACCCGTCACTTCTCCAGGGCACCTCACACACACAACCACACCCATACCTTATATTTATACCCCCGCCTGCCCCTCTCTTTACGTCCATCACCGCATGTCTTCAAAATAACAGAGACGCATGTAACCGGAAATGGGTCATCCGAGAGGCCCCCACATGACGCACGCCAGCGGGAAGCGGGTCAGGGGATCGCCTGCGTTCCAGCAACCCGGTATAACAGGCCAGAATAACCCTGTCCCAGATTAACCCCGGGTATAATTTGGCCTAGGCCAGAGTATACCCCGGGGTGTAAACTGGCCTAGGGCAAACTATACCCAGGTATAAAATGGCCTAGGCCAAACTATACCCCGGGGTGTAAAATAGCCTAGGCCAAACTATACCCCTCCAGGCCAGATTATACTTTTCTATCATGGAACCTGGGCGTAAAGTGGCCTAGGCCAATTTATACCTTTCAGGTCATATTATACCCCAATGAAATCATTGAGTGATATACACAAGAATTGCTTTTTCAACATTTTATTGAGAAACCAAACTGACTTAATTCTTAAACTCTTCATGGGGAAGATTGCTTTTTCAACATTTTATTGAGAAACCAAACTGACTTAATTCTTAAACTCTTCATGGGGAAGATTGCACAATTTTTCCAGTGTACACCAGGTGTAGAAATTAAGGGAGGGTATTGATTCCCCCCCCCCCCCCCCCATAGATTTGTTACCTTAACCAGAAAAACTTGAACGCTAATATTATAACAAAAGTTAAAACATCCAGAACGTAAACTTGTTAAGGTGGTCTTACATGGGGCGAATGTTTATGGTTCACCTGATCAGTGCATGATGCGTCATGCACTGATCAGGTCAGAGATAGGAAACTGCATAAAATTCAACTTCCGGTACGCAGATGGAGAAATATAGTCTAACCTAGACTATTTTATACCCCCAGGTATAAAGTTTATCCCTCGGGGGTATACTGTAGCCTGGGTCAGTTTTTGAATTTTGCGCTATTTCCTTTCTCCGCTTGGCATCTGATTAGTATATGACACTTCAAGTTTTTTTCTGGTTGAAGTAAAAAAAAAAGTCTGTGAGGGGAATGTATCATTGCCTTCGTTTTCTGCGCATGGGGTAAAATTGCGCATGATAACATTATAGCGTAGAAGGTGTAGCCATAGCCATTTTACATTCGTCAGGTATAGAGTTTATCTCCCGGGGTATACTTTGCTGGGCTAAACTAAACCAGGATTTCACGTTTTGTGCCAATTT
Organism: Gastrophryne carolinensis; assembly: GCA_027917425.1. Lineage (NCBI taxonomy): Eukaryota > Metazoa > Chordata > Amphibia > Anura > Microhylidae > Gastrophryne > Gastrophryne carolinensis. The sequence goes on along the minus strand of CM051234.1, from coordinate 643,301,593 downwards.
TTGCTCAAACTGTGAACTTGAATTGGCCTAGGCTAATTTATACTTATCTTAAACAGGGATTGCGCTATTTTCAATCCATTTGCAGCAATGAAAGTAAACTTGCCAATGCATTTATAACTGCCAAGTCAAACCTCCAATCATAAATCCCTGCCCCAAATATAATAATTGCACCAGTTACTTTTTAGATGATAATTTGGTGCAATCATAAGGTTTGCACTTGGCTTGTTACTTGCAAGAATTTTTGCTTGCTGTTTGCGACTTTTTTAAATTTGCGCCTGATAAGGCGGGAGGATATAGTCTGGCCTAAGCTATTTTACACTCCCTGTGTAGAGTGTATTACCCGGGGTATACTATGGCCTGGTCCAAACTATAGCAAGGTTTCACATTTTTGCACACATATTTGTGCAAACTGTGAATTTAAATTGGCCTAGGCTAATTTATACTCTGGGGTATAAACTAGCCTAGGCCGATTTGATCACAGGTGGGTATAATATGACCTGAGAGGTATGAATTGAGCTAAGCTCATTTATACTCTGGGATATAAATTGGCCTAGGCAAAAATAAACCTAGGGTGTATTCTAGCCTAGGCCAATTTAACCCTGGTTATAGTGTGGCCTGATGGTATACTCTGGCCTGCTACAGTTTGGCCTAGGCTATTTTACATCCCGGGGTAGGCCAAAATATACCCGGGGTATAATCTAGCCCAGGCCAGTTTAACCCCGGGGGTATAATCTGGCCTGGAGGGGTATACTTTGGCCTAGGCTATTTTATACCCGGGGGTATAATTTGGCCTAGGCCAAAGTATACCCGGGGTATAATCTAGCCTAGGCCTCTTTAACCCCGGGTATAGTCTGGCCTGAGGGTATACTCTGGCCTGTTACACCGGAAACAAAGTCTCCGGAGTCGCTGAAGGAAAATAACCACAAACTTGCCAGCCCAGGAATCCGACAACCATGGATGGAGAATGGGGAACAGGGACAAGATCCGGATGACAGCTGTATAGAAGGTCCGCCAGTAGCCACTGCCGACGCGTTTCATTGCTAGGGGAAACTTTTACAAGGCTTGTGGAACACTTCACCTGCAGAATTGGTCTTATCAGCTTCTGACCGTGCCAACTTAGAGGTCGTGGGATCTTAAGGCTCATATATTCCTAGCAGTTGGTAAGAGGCTGTGTGATCGGTGGCGGGAGCATTTTGCCGTTCGGGATAGCGATCCTTCTGGTGGACTATTGCTCAGTCACAGTGTATATCATCCTGCTGTGTGTGTTGCCTTTCATCTGAAGTACATGTGTTATGGGGCATTTATTAATCACCTTGTTCCTTTGTTATAATTAACCTTTTATTGCTCTGTGTCTTTTATATATATTGCCGCCGATCTTCTCTGGAATAAGAAGTTGCACACGTTGAGCTTTCTTAATAGAAATTGTTTAGGCCTGAAAGTTCCTGTTATTAAGTGTGTTCGCGGTGTTCTACATATATATTTTACTAGTTATCCCTATAAGCTCACCTCGATCCTCACTTCATTACGGCACATGCAAGTCTCATGCTGAATGCACATGGCAGAGGATGCCCCTGATCCTCTGATACCTCCAGGAGCGTAACTATAGGAGGTGCAACCATACTAAGGCCCAGGAGATCATGGATCTAGAGCACGGGAGATCAGGGGGCACCATCATCATACCTACCAACTTTTCAGGGTGGGAAAGAGGGTTAAATTAGGCCACACCCCCTCATTGAAGGATGGACAGGAGATACATTGTAACAGTAACAGTTTCCAATTTTAATATGAGAATTAATCATTTATTGGTGCAGATCTGCATGTTACACCTCAAAGCGGGACAAATGAGAACAACGAGGGACATGGACTCCAAAGAGGGACAGTCTCTCCAATCAGGGACACTTGGGAGGTATGCATCATATGTGACTGTGACATGACAAAAGTGTTTATGTACAGCTGCTGACATCACTATAGCCCTATATATGACATCATCAAGGCCCCCTAACATAACCTACTACATCATTTGTGGCTCTGTTATCAGAAAAGCATGTCATGTGCCGCCCCTGACATCACTAAGGTTCTATATATGACATCATCAAGGCACCATATGTGCAGCCCCATCACTAACTACTGTATATGTGATATTATCAAGGGCCTTATGTGCTACCCCTAACATCACCTAATACATGATATATAACTCTGACATCACAAAGTGAAGTCCCGGACATTTATTAGTGGAGTGTGTTTTGGGGGCCCAGGATCCAGTAATGCCACAGCATAACTTCCTACGTTTCAGGGTGGGAAAGAGGGACAACTGTTAAATTAAGCAACTCCTCCTCATTCAGGAATGGAGGAATCCCTGCCCTTATTTAGAGATGGATAGGAGATAGGATGTAACAGTTACAACAATAGAAACACTTGGAATAGTAGAATGAATCATTTATTGCTGCAGATCTGCATGTTACATCTCAAAGAGGGACAGAGAGAAACAACCAGGGACAGGGGGACATGGACTCAAAAGAGGGACAGTCCCTCCAAATCAGGGACACTTGGGAGGTATGCCCATCCTTGTTGCTCCTCCTCCTTATTTATCATATTTGTGGTCACTTGGCAGAAAGGAAGAAGCATGTGTCTTGTCTGTTTCAATCTTTAGTTGCCTAGCTGCATCCAATTACTTTAAAAGAAAAAGTTTATTATTGTATGAGCCTCAAAAAGGCCCCATTTAATGTTTGCACCAGGGCCCTGTCACATTTAGTTATGCCACTGGATACCTCCACTATGCACTGTTGCATTTGCAGAAATAAGGGAATGTCTGGGCGAAAATGCAGATAACTGGTGATATTCCAGGGGTTCCATGCTGTGCCATCATCACTTCAGGAATTTTACATACTGATAGATATAATAAGAAGGAAATAAAGAAAGAAAAAAAATGAAGGAAGAAAGAAAAAATAGCTATAGATTATGTTATAAAGATCAGTATATATGGTATATAATAGATGAGTAGATAGATAGATATGGGACAGACAGATAGATATGAGATAGATAGATAGATAGATAGATAGATAGATAGATAGATATGGGATAGATATGAGATAGATAGATAGATAGATAGATAAATAGATAGATAGATATGGGATAGATAGATATATAGATAGATAGATAGATAGATATGAGATATTACATAGTTACATAGTTACATAGTTACATAGTTAATACGGTTGAAAAAAGACATATGTCCATCAAGTTCAACCAAGGGTGTTGGGGTAGGGGGAAGTTATTTTTTATTTCATAGGGGAAGCTATTTATTTTATTTTTTTGTCTTTATTTTTTTTTTTTTTATTGATAACCACTAGTAGTAACTGTTAATGTTATTTTCTTCAAAATAAGCATCTAATCCTTTTTTGAAGCTGTCAGCGGTTGATGCTGTAACAAGCTTCTGTGGGAGGCTATTCCATAGATTTATAGTTCTTATGGTAAAAAACGATTGTCGCCTCCGGAGACTAAATTTCTTTTTTTCCAATCGAAGGCCGTGCCCCCTTGTCCTTAGAGAGGATTTTACGTGAAATAGTTTTCCCCCATATTTTTTGTATGGTCCATTTATATATTTATACAAGTTAATCATGTCCCCCCGCAATCGCCTCCTCTCAAGACTAAACAGATTTAATTCTCGTAATCTTTCCTCATAACTAAGATCTTTCATTCCCTTTATTAGTTTGGTGGCTCTCCTTTGCACCCTTTCCAGAGTGAGGGCATCCTTTCTATGAACGGGTGCCCAGAACTGGACGGCATATTCCAGGTGAGGGCGCACCAGTGCCTTGTAAAGAGGCAAAATTACATCTCTATCCCGTGATTCCATGCCTCTTTTAATGCACGATAGTATCTTGGTGGCCTTGGAAGCAGCTGCTTGGCATTGCATGCTGTTATTTAGTCTGTGATCTACTAGTACCCCCAGATCCTTCTCAACAAGTGACTCTCCCAGTTTTACTCCCCCGAGGACATATGTTGCCTTAGGGTTATTAGACCCCAAGTGCATGACTTTACATTTTTCCACATTGAACTTCATTTGCCAAGTGGATGCCCAGACACTCAATGTGTCCAAGTCAGCCTGAAGCTTGTGAACATCTTCCATAGACTGCACTGTGCTACATATCTTTGTGTCATCTGCAAAAATAGAGACAGTGCTTTTAATTCCATCTTCTATGTCGTTATAAACAAGTTGAATAATAGTGGGCCCAGCACTGAACCCTGGGGTACACCGCTTACAACTGGTAACCATTCAGAGTAGGTGTCATTAACCACAACTCTCTGCACACGATCCTTCAGCCAGTTTTCAATCCAGTTACAAACTGCATTTTCTAATCCTGAAGATCTCAATTTCCCCAATAAGCGTCTATGGGGGACAGTGTCAAATGCTTTTGCAAAATCCAGAAAAACTATATCCACAGCCGCCCTTCTGTCCAGGCTTCTACTCACCTCCTCATAGAAGCCAATCAGGTTAGTTTGGCAGCTTCTGTCCTTAGTAAAACCGTGTTGGTTGTCACTTATAATATTATGGATAGTTACATATTCATGTATGTTGTCCCTTAATAGTCCCTCAAACAATTTCCCCACAATGGATGTTAAGCTAACAGGTCTGTAATTGCCCGGAGAAGACCTAGAGCCCTTTTTAAAAATGGGCACCACATTTGCCCTGCGCCAGTCCCTTGGCACCATACCAGTTGCTAGTGAGTCTTTAAAGATCAACAACAGAGGTGACGAGATAACGGAACTGAGTTCTTTGAGAACTCTTGGGTGAAGTCCATCTGGTCCTCCAGTCTTATTCACATTTAAATTATTGAGTTTTTCTTGGATGATATCCACGTTTAGCTTGTTAATTATTATACTTGGGCTATTACTATCAGTGGCATCTCCTGTGTTGGCTCCTTGCGCTTCTCTTGTGTACACAGAGCTAAAGAATCCATTTAACAGCTCTGCCTTATCCTCATCCCCAGTGACCATTTCCCCATTATCATTAATTAGGGCACCTACCTGTTCTGATTTAGTTTTCTTCGAATTAATATATTTGAAAAATCGTTTAGGGTTTGTTTTGCTTTCTTTGGCCACATCTCGTTCATTTTGTGCTTTTGCCAACCTTATTTCTTTCTTACACACTTTATTTACTAGTTTATACTGTTCAAGTGTTACAGCTGAGAGTTCAGCCTTGTAATGTTTAAATGCCCTTTTTTTGTTCTTTATTGCCCTTTTAACCGCAGGTGTCAGCCATGAGGGGTTTAACTTTAGCCGCTTATATTTGTTACCCGTAGGAATACATTTTGCAACGTTGCTACTCACAATTGATTTAAAGCACTAGATAGATAGATAGATAGATAGATAGATAGATAGATAGATAGATATGGGATAGATATGAGATAGATAGATAGATAGATAGATAGATAGATAGATAAATAGATAGATAGATATGGGATAGATAGATATATAGATAGATAGATAGATAGATAGATAGATAGATATGGGATAGATAGATAGATAGATAGATAGATAGATAGATATGAGATAGATAGATAGATAGATAGATAGATAGATAGATAGATAGATATGAGATAGATAGATAGATAGATAGATAGATAGATAGATAGATATGAGATAGATAGCTAGATAGATAGATAGATAGATAGAAGATAGATAGATAGATAGATAGATAGATAGATAGATAGATATGGGACAGACAGATAGATAGGGGATAGATAGATAGATAGATAGATAGATAGATAGATAGATAGATAGATATGAGATAGATAGATAGATAGATAGATAGATAGATAGATAGATGATAGATAGATATGAGATAGATAGATAGATAGATAGATAGATAGATAGATAGATAGATAGATAGATTAGATAAATAGACAGACAGACAGACAGATAGATAGATAGATATGAGATAGATAGATAGATAGATAGATAGATAGATAGATAGATAGATAGATATGGGATAGATAGATAGATAGATAGATAGATAGATAGATAGATAGATAGATAAGAAAGTATAGATATACTCTATATTACAAAGCTCAGTAGATAGACATAAGATAGATAGATAGATAGATAGATAGATAGATAGATAGATAGATAGATAGATAGATATTATAGATAGAAAAAAAGAAAGAAAGAATAAATATACTGTATATCACAAAGAACAGTAGATAGAGAAAGAGATATAGGATGCATAGATAGATAGATAGATAGATAAATAGATAGCTTAATGCATATTTAGTCTTTCATTAGGTGGCAGTGGGTGTGGGTGATAAAATAGGAGCCGGGCCTGTCCTGTGCTCTAGTTTTGTCATCTGATTAACATGAAGAAAAGAGCTAATTAAACTCTGATCTTCAAGTGGCATTGGCAGCACTACCTAATGATGCTCCATTCTCACTGAGACTCATATAATGAGGCCGAGGGCCCGACACATCCATAGCTGCCACCTCCCCTCCTTCTGCAGCCCACTATTTTTTCTCTCTCTCTCATCTGTTCTTGTTGAGCTATTTATAAAATTTTCATTTGTTCTGACTGATACAAGAATGTCACCTCCACATGTGATCTGCATGTTATGTACCCAGTGACTAATCACCTTTCCAGGTCTCTGCCCGGTCTCTGACTCCTGTACCCGGTCTCTGACTCCTGTACCCGGTCTCTGACTCCTGTACCCTGTCTCTGACTCCTGTACCCGGGCTCTGACTCCTGTACCCGGTCTCTGACTCCTGTACCCGGTCTCTGACTCCTGTACCCGGTCTCTGACTTCTGTACCCGGTCTCTGACTCCTGTACCCGGTCTCTGACTCCTGTTCACAGGCTCCTGTTCCCTGGCTTCGTCTCCTGCTCCTGTTCTCTGACTCCTGTTCCTGGTCTCTGACTCCTGTTCCCAGTTTATGACTTCTGTTCTCAGTCTCTGTGTCCTGTTCCCAATCTCTGACTCTTGTTCCCAGTCTATGTCTCCTGTTCCTGTTCTCTGACTCATTTTCCATTCTCTGAACCCTGTCCTCGCTCTCTGACCCCTGTTCCCGGTCTCTGACTCCTGTTCCCATTCTCTAACTCCTGTTCCCTTGTTCTGTCTCTTGTTCCTGGTCTATGTCTCCCGTTCCTGTTCTCTGATCCCTTTTTCATTTTCTGACACCTGTTCCCGGTCTCTGACTTCTGCTCGTATTCTCTGACTCCTGTTCCCTATTTCTGACTCCTGTTCCCTATTTCTGACTCCTGTTACCTGTTTCTGACTCCTGTTCCAGTCTTTGACTCTTGTTTGGGGTCTCTGGCTCCTGTTCCCGGTCTCTGACTCTAACTACTGTTTGTTGTCACTGACCCTTGTTTCCAGTCTTTGAACTCCTGTTTCTATTGTCGGTCTCCTAGGCCATATCTCTTACTCCTGCTCCCGGTCTCTTACATCTGCTCCTGGTCTCTGACTCTGTCTCTATTTTCTGTCTCCTGTTCCCGGTCTCTGACTCTAACTACTGTTTGTTGTCACTGACCCTTGTTTCCAGTCTTTGAACTCCTGTTTCTATTGTCGGTCTCCTAGGCCATATCTCTTACTCCTGCTCCCGGTCTCTTACATCTGCTCCTGGTCTCTGACTCTGTCTCTATTTTCTGTCTCCTGTTCCCGGTCTCTGACTTCCGTTTCCAGTCTTTGAACCCCTGTTTCCAGTCTTTGGCTGGTCTCTGGCTCATGTCCCTGGTCTTCTGCTCCTGTTCCTGGTCTTCTGCTCCTGGTCATGGTCTCTGACTCCTGTTCCTGGTCTCTGACTCCTGTTCTCAGTCTCTGTGTCCTGTTCCCAATCTCTGACTCTTGTTCCCATATGTCTCCTGTTCCTGTTCTCTGACTCATTTTCCATTCTCTGAACCCTGTCCTTGCTCTCTGACCCCTGTTCCCAGTCTCTGACTCCTGTTCCCATTCTCTGACTCCTGTTCCCTTTTTCTGTCTCCTGTTCCTGGTCTATGTCTCCCGTTCCTGTTCTCTGATCCCTTTTTCATTTTCTGACCCCTGTTCCCGGTCTCTGACTTCTGCTCGTATTCTCTGAATCCTGTTCCCTTTTTCTGACTTATGTTCCCCGTTTCTGACTCCTGTTCCCAATTTCTGACTCCTGTTACCTGTTTCTGACTCCTGTTCCAGTCTTTGACTCTGACTACTGTTTGTTGTCACTGACCCTTGTTTCCAGTCTTTGAACTCCTGTTTCTATTGTCGATCTCCTAGGCCATATCTCTTACTCCTGCTCCCGGTCTCTGACATCTGCTCCTGGTCTCTGACTACTGTCTCTGTTTTCTGTCTCCTGTTCCCAGTCTCTGACTTCCGTTTCCAGTCTTTGAACCCCTGTTTCCAGTCTTTGACTGGTCTCTGGCTCATGTCCCTGGTCTTCTGCTCCTGTTCCTGGTCTTCTGCTCCTGGTCATGGTCTCTGACTCCTGGTCATGGTCTCTGACTCCTGGTCTTGGTCTCTGACTCCTGGTCTTGGTCTCTGACTCCTGTTCCCCTGCTCTGACTCCTGAACCCCTGCTCTGACTGGTCTTTGACTCATGTTCCAGGAATTTGATTCCCATCTCTGACTCCTGTTCCCGGCCTCTGACTCCCATCTCTGACTCCTTGTTATGGTCTCTGACTGCCGTTCCCAATCTCTGACTCCCGATTAGGGTCTCTGGCTCCTATTTTTGGTCTCAGGCTCATATTCCCTGGTCTCTGGCTCCTGTTCTTGGACTCTTGGACTTTGACTTCTGTTTCTGGTCACTGACCCTTGTTTCCATACTCTTGTTCCTCTTCGTGGTCTCCTAGGCCAAGTATTTTACTCCTCTTCCAGGTCTCTGGCATCTGTTCCTGGTCTCTGACTCCTGTTTTCAGCCTTTGACCCCCTGTTTCCAGTCTTTGACTCGTCTCTGGCTCATGTTTCCAGTCTCTGGCTCCTGTTCCAGGTCTCTTGCTCTTGTTTCCAGTCTCTGGCTCCTGTTTCCAGTCTCTAATTCTGGTTCCCTATCTCCTATGCCTGTTCCTGGTCTCTGACTCTTTTTCTCAATCCGTGACTCATGTTCCTGACTTTTAAACCCTGTTTTCTGTCTCTGACCCCTGTTTCCTGTCTCTGACCCCTGTTTCCTGTCTCTGACCCCGGTTTCCTGTCTCTGACCCCTGTTTCCTGTCTCTGACCCCTGTTTCCTGTCTCTGACCCCTGTTTCCTGTCTCTGACCCCTGTTTATGATATCAGCCACCAGTTCATGGTTTCTGACACCTGTTCCTGGTCTCTGACTTTTTTCACAGTCTGTGACTCATATTCCAGATCTTTGACCCCGGTTTTTGGTCTCCTGCTGCTGTTCCCGGTCTCTGACTCTCATTCCTGGTCTCTGACTCATGTTTCCAGTATATAATTCCACAGGGCACACAGTAGCTGGACACGTGGGTCAGCAGGCAGAAGGCAATGAAGAAGTTCAGGAGCAGCTACAGCAGATCCCCCATGTGGCACCATCAGCTGGGCATTCGGGTGAACAGTGTAGTAGTCTGGGAAGTGATCCAGGCTCCCCTGTGAGGCTGTATATGTGGCTTGCAGCAGCACAGATCCTACAAACCTACAAACTTGGTGACGTTTAATTTTTACCTACAAACTTGATGATGTTTAGTTGTTACCTACAAACTTGGTGACGTTTAGCTATTACCTACAAACTTGATGCAGTCTAGCTGTTACCTGGAAACTTGATGGCTTTTGCATGTTACCCATGAACTTGATAAATCCTATCTACTGAGCCTACCTACAAGATTAATAGGGGTCTGTCTGTTATCTTCCCTAAGGAGCTAGTCACCTGCAAGGCACATATAAAGGAGTAGAACAGGATTAAAAAAGACTCATAGCAACAACATAGAACTCAGCAACAACAGCTTTATTCAGCAGCAGACCAGGAAAATTCATTTGCATGGCAGGTAAGAAAAAAATGATTTATTTTTACACTCAGCCTGGACAATGCCTTACACATGGCAAGGCAGAAGGTGGTGAATTTGGTTGAGGATTCGAGGGGTCTAGGACCTCTGCTGGCACTGTGTTTAGGTCTTAATTATCAAGTCAGCTCCATTTGCCTGGTCTAATCTCCATTACAGGCAACGTCCCCTGGCAGAACATACAGATCAGCTAAAATAAACCAGCGCAGCATGAAAGGTTGTGGGGTGAGGATCCTTCTTGAGAAGACTCATCTGCACCTCTTCCCCGGAATAATAAAGGAATCGTTTTTCTCCCTCCTTTTCATCTAACACCTGATAAGCAGCCGTGTCCCGCAGCGCCGGCATGCGAAATGAGGCAGCGCGGAATAACTCACAGCCGACAGTTTCTTAAATTGGAGTGAGGGATTGGCGTGGGGGAAGATGTCTATCGCCCCCGTCTCTGCCGACTGCTGATAATGCGTCAAACTCACCCATAAATGCAAAAAAAAGCCAAATCGTCAAAAAGAGCAAACGTTTGTGTGTCTGGGCAGCCAAGCAAACAAACGCCATATGCACCGAGTCAGAACATAAATTATGTCTGCGCTGTAATTGACTTGAGAAAAAAAAGCCAGGCGTATGGAGATGAACCGCGAGACCCCGCAAGGAAGGCAAAGTGAGCGCTCGGTGACAGCAGAAAAATGAGAAAAAAACACCAAACATATTGAAATAAATTAGCGCTCTCATCAGGGGCTCGGGCGGGAAGCATTGTGAATTCTCAGAAGACATATTTATCGCCTATGTTCCGCGCTCTCTTTGATACTCTTCAATCATGGGCGGCAGGGGGACAAAGCGTATAACTCTGCGGACTGTCCCAGACGTCACACATCGGCTCCTTGAAGGAAATATGTTCCATGTCTTGTATCTGTGTTTATGAATTACGGCGGTTTATGAGGCACGTATTAAACAATCCCAACTATTTATCCTTTAGATTGGAGTTTGGCATCTTCCTTGACGTGTTCCCAAAAAGCCACTCAGGTGAAATTAAAGCTTTTCATCTTGTTTTACTTGGAATAGAAAAAAATTTGGGTAAAAAAAGACGACGTGGAAGAAAAACAGATTGTGATGATGCTTAGTCGTCTGCAGCAAATTTAACATTGCAAAATTCATTATGGGGAACTTAAATTGGAACAATCACCGTGGATGCAGGCCTTGGAGTCTAAAAGACTCCAGGGCCGGATGACTAGGTGCCCCTGGGACAATATGTGAACCCTCCCAGATCATGCATAAGCCCCCTTTCCTTTCCCCAGCCCCTCGCCGCGATCATGGGGCGCCACTGCATCCCTCACGTTCCTGCAGCTGTGAATGGAGCCATGAAGATAGAGCGGACGCATGGGAGTGCGCACTACATAGGGGACCTGGGCATGCGGCTGTCGGCATTCCATTTGTCGACACACCATCCAAAGCAATGGCTTTATGCCACACATTAGTATGCATGCCACAAAGCGCTGATTGGACGAGCGCCCAAGCATGTGTCATTGGAACAATGGACAGGTGAGTGGAGTTCTGGTGGTTTCACACAGTGGGGCATTCCAATTCGTGATGCCCTCGGGGCAATAACCAATCACCAGGTTAGTCAAAAATATCGATCCACTTTGTCAGGTAAAAAAGGCCAAACATCTTTCAAAAAGGCCAATCTCTATCTGTAAGATACTGAAAATGCCCAACCAGGGCAGAGGAGTAGCTAGGCTTTCTGGCACCCAGGGCAAAGATTCAAAATGGCGCCCCCCCTACCTTTGCTCAGGCCCCCCTTTGGCACCCCCCCTTACCAGCTGCAACTGGGGCACGTGCTCCCCTTGCTACACCCCTGGCCAGGGCCACCATTAGGAATCTATGGGCCCCATTGTAGAAACTCAAGACCATTTTGGCACAAACCACAGTGAAGTGAATGTTCATATTCCACCAATCAACACTAAAAACCAAAGTCACATAAAAGTTCTTCTCATTCCGACTGTGTAGTCATGTAATTTGATGATGATGCAACATAGAAGTTATATGTAGATAGAAACAGCACAACTGGTTATTATTCCTCTTACTGACACACCACAAGTGATCCTCCACTGAACGATGCTCAAACTGCATGCTCAAACTAAATACATTTTCGAATGAAACTTTCAACTTTTGATCTGTTTTCTATATTATACTGTGAATAAAATATGGTGATATGAGATTTCCAAATCAAGATTTGCCTTCTAGTTTCTTTTACATTATACATGGCATCCCAACTTTTTGGGAATCAGCATTATACTTCGGACTTAACCTTTGATGACCAAGAACTTTATGCCCCGTGCTGCTCAAAAAAGCGGGGCCTGGCTGAACGGAAATAGAAAAACACAATAGAAGACCGCAGCCACAAAAGTTGAGAAAACTTTTCTTTCTTTCCTAGTGTTGAGGCACCTTCAGTGTGTCTGTATTGCTGGTCGCACAATGGCCAATCTCTGTATATTTATACATCTGTGTCCCTCTGATATCTGAACTTCACAAAGCCTTCAGAAGTGGAGAAAGTAAGTGGGAGCACTGTGAAAGAAGCCAATATGGAAATGCGCTGCTTGCTCCCGTTATCGCCCCCCCCCCCCCCTCTGCACTGTGCAGGAGCTTAATAAGCTGACACTTTGATATTTTCCATCCCATTTTCTGCTCCTCGTTATGTAAAGCGATGCGACTTGTAGACGGAAGCTCTCAATTTCTCTACAATTGAAGCCCGGGCTTTGTACTTTCTCCAATGCGGCTCTGAAAATCCAACAATCGCTGTTCGACATTTCCCAGTGAGTCCACCAGCAGCAGTCTGTCGATCTAATGATTTAACTCGGTGTTGCCCAAACTGATTCTGGTCCCTACTAATCACAACTAGTGCTGCGTTTCAGGCTCAGTTAAATTCGGGATTAAATATTTGTAGGCCTCACACACCTGGTGTTGGATGAGGACAGCAGGGAGCAGGTTCTTCTGGGCCCAGGGTGCTCCAAGTGTGTCTGTGTGGGTGGGGTGCTGGGGCTCAACCCAGGGGGATGTTAGTTCTCACTGTGTTGCTCAGAAAGATGATAGTCTAATGGATAAAAGCTTTTCTTTATTGATTCCAATGGCAGACATCAAAACATGGCACACCTTTATACATCTGTTTGGTTACACTTCCTTCTGTCTCTTCCATAATCAAAGGTTCAACCAACAGGTCTTACTCCCCAAGGGGGATCCCCAGAGTTTTCTTCCCCCTTGCTGGATCTGTCACACTCTGTCCGACAAAGTGTGGTCTCCCATCTGCTCCATGTCAATTTAACTGGTCCAGAACTGTGGCCTCCCTATATAACTTCTAGCCACCTTACAGAACGTTCCATCACACGTTCGTCTACGTGCCAAACATATGATGGGCTGCTCACCAAACCCTCCAACCAACCACTATCCTTCTGGTCATCACCACACCTCCACCCAGCATCCCGCCATGACCACCAACCCTTTATACCTTACCTTCATGACCCAATGACTGTCCATGGCCTAATCCCACTGCTGTCATCTTGAGTCTAATCAACAGCACCACAATATCCACACACCTTAATGGCTAGAAACCAAAAGGGTTTAATGTCTTATTAACTCTTTGCACATGGGTTTCTTATTAACTAACTAACATGTTCCTATTTATACCCAGGTTCCGACATATTACCAATTCTGTTTGATCTGGACATAAATACATTTTGGCAAAATTTGGCTAAAATTCATATATTTCTGTCAGACTCCGAGAATACATGTCTTCGTTGTGAGCCTGCGACCCCCAATCTCCACAGCCAGCTTCACCTATAGACAAGCCCCCATTTGCCGGGACACTATATACGCCTCGGCGGACACGGTTGGCCCCAGGACTTGATGGCTCAAAGATTGTAAGCTCACGGGGAGTGAGGACAGATCAGACTGGGCGAAGTAGGTGAGCACTGGAACAGTTCGGGTGCTCTGGAACAGGTAAGTACTTGAACAGTTCGGGTGCTCTGGAGAAATCAAGTGAAGTCGGACATCAAGCCAAGGGTCACACAAGGAGGTTAGAGAGCTGCGCAGTACAAAGGGATGAGACGGAGACGCAGTTGAGATTCAAGCAATTGGTCAGGAAATCACAAAGCCAGCTAAAAGCTATCACGGGCCCTGACACACTGAAGGGGTCCCTTTATGGAACTGAACCCGACTGGATTGGACAGGGAGACAGTGACTGTGATTGGTGTGCGCGAGCACGAACCGAATGACTGTGGACAAGGACACCGCGGGCATGGACTGAAGGGAATTTCTTTATTTATTAAGAGTCTGGTATACACAGGGCTTTAGACTTTATCTTAAAATAGCATGCTGGACAAGGCTTGTTATGTAAGTACCCCCTGCTTCAGCTCAGCCCACCTCCTCAGTGTTTCTCTCAATTTGGGTGAATGGCTATAAATGTTGTTACTCACGGGCCACTTTATCGTTTGTTTTACTATGGAGATGTGGGAACCGGTTCATCTGAATCAGAATGCATTCCAAATTTCAGGTAAAAATTGATTTGGCACAAATCAAAATTTCTTTCAAAATTTTCCCTGAAATCCTTGAAAAAACTCAACTACCTACCCTCACTTCTTGCGGTGCTGGTTCCTGTAGCCCACCTGTGTTCAGGGGGCTTCCTCTGAAAGTGTTAGGTGGCAGATGGAAGTGCAGTTTGCTTTCTTCCAGCTGTCTCCCCACTGATTGGCTGACATGCATGTGCCATGGAATTAAAACTTGAGATGAGTATACCAGGGGTTTCACACAGCAAACAGAGAACTGCCCACCTTAGGATCTTTTAGATTTTAAGTCCATGTTCAGGCTCTTTAAAGTGCACCAAAACCCAGGATTTTGACTATCCTGGGTTTTGGTCCTTGCCCCCGGGACACCCTGATCGTGGGTGCCCCCTGTGTGAACCCCCCCCCCCCCGATCGCCGAGGGCAACTCACCTCTCCCCGGTCCAATCAGCGCGCTCAGAGCCGCTGATGTCACACTGTGTAAGGTGTCACCTAAGGCCGAGCACCTTGGCGGAGAAGAATGATCGAGCGCAGGAGGAAGAGCAAAAGGCCGACCGGCAATCTGGAAACTCTGGCAAATGCAAAATTGGGAACAGAGGATGAAGTTTGAGGTGTTTTTGAGAACTCCCCAGACTGTCCAATGTTCCTCTTTAACACAGCCCTGCTGTAGTGACATTTCACACTGTGCATTTCCACCTCCTCCAGTGCAGCACATCATAGTATACATTTTGCACTGTGCTGTGCTTACACCTGTGGAATCACTGCAGTGGCTGCCCCATGGGCCATATAGCTGTTGCTGTGCCCAGGGTGTGGCATACCGTCGATGGTGGTGGCAGAAAGTCCTGGTGGAAAGATGTGAATTTGGGACTTTTGCCAGATTGACTGCAGTTACAGTTAGGACAGTAGATGGCGCTGTTACAATCTGTAGTCTCTCTATGCATTTTCCAGCTGTGTTGTATTTCCTGTATATTCAGCAGCGCCTTATCCCTTCTTTTTCCTTTCGGTGTTAGCCGCCATGTTAAGGTGACATTCTCTTACTGCATTCATGTTCCAAGAAATCCGGTTTCTGTTATACCACTAATGCAGTACATCTCTGCCTGTGTTTGGTGTGTAAGGTGTTGTCTTTGTGTGTATTTTAAGGTTTTAATATATTTTGTATGTGCCTATAATGTTTCAGTATATCATTTTGGATTTGGAGTTGTCGCACATGTTAGAGGATGGGGAGTATCACCCTGGCTATTACTGAGGGTTGTGCATGAGACTTGGGGAGGCCGAATTATTAATAGTGCCAGGTAGCGACAGATGAGCGACAGTAGCGTTATTTTCACAGCGCCCGCTAGTATTCGCTGTGCTTGGCCATTGTTCGGCTGTTGACAGCGACTCAGTCGGTGTGCGGTAATGTTGAATACGGGGTTAGGAGTCGCTGTTTGACAGGTTCCGCGCTGTATGGGAGCGCATGACAGCGAATGGCCATAGCGAACGGCTCCCAGCTTATTCATTAACAATTCTCGCGCTGTGAAATGCTTGTTTAAACCCCAGAGCGCTGGTGGCGATGGGTTAAAAGTTTTTTAACCCCCAAACAACCATATTTTTAGAAAAAAAAAACAACATGTTTTTCAAAACATTTTGTAATATGAATACATTAATATCAGACCTGTAATATAAATTCTGCACAAATTATTATTTTTTTTTTTTTTTTAACCTTAAAAAAAAATCTAACATTGCAGAAGTGGGCACAGAATTTTTGACATTTAAAAAAAAAAATTAATAGCAATTAATTAAGAATATTTAAACATTGCTCCATTGAAATGCATTGGAGAGCGCTAGGTAGCGAGAGGTCATACCTGTTGCTGTTCAAGGTCGCTTGCTGGCGCTGTGGGCTGAGGCTGGAATAATGATGAATGATTCGCTATCTGGCGCTCTGTCAGTCGCTAAGCAGGATCGGCTTGATAAATGTGTGATTGCGGAGGGGAGCCGCCGTTCTCGTGGCGGTGAGCGTCATTACCGTTCGCTCACCATTCGCTACCTGGCGCTATCCCTTGTTAAATAAGGGCCTAAGTTTTTTGTCCAAAGCTTGTGGGTCACATCAGCAGTCCTTGACCATGACAGAGCTTACCCACACCAGCCTATGGTCTGTAGCATTTTTTAAAAATCTGTTCATCTCTTACTGTAACGCTATGATATTTTGATATATTTTTTCCCCCAAGATATTGTAAAATCTTATACAATAAAAAAAATGCCAACCAGACTAACTGCTTAATTAGTATTTAGCATAGTTGGAGACCTTCCTTTATTTTCAAGAGGCTTGGTAGCTTTTGACCTGGGCTTAGTTTTAGGTGTGTATTCACATGCTAATTAAGGTGGCCAGCAGAAGATGACCTGTGCTAGCTTGTCTGAGCCAATCAGAGCACACAGGGGACAGCCAGGGAAAAGACAGATTGCTGGTGAGATACAGCATTAGTAAGTATACACACAGCAAATTAGGATGCCCCAAGTGGGGAGGGGGGCTTTAAAACTGGTAACGGGGGTATGGGGGAAACAAATGAGGGTCATTGTTGTACCTATCCTGTGTGCCAGGAATAGTAGGTAGACACATTAGCCTCGATTCAGAGAGACACAAAAAAACTTCAGTTTTCGTGCCGATCTGTTTTTTGTGTGAAATGTTTCCGTTCTCGTATGAGCGTTCGAGCGATTCTATGCATGCATTGAAAACCTTCTGTAAAGTTTCCGTCCGTTCGTACGGCAGATTACGAATACGAGGATGTCATTTTCCATCCGTTTCATTTTCACATGTTACAACGTAGGCTTTCGTTTTTGCCCTTTTCCCATCGTATCCTCCAACGAATCCTTTACGTTTCCCGTTCGATTCTGTTTCCCTTTTTCAATAAATATTCGTCCAGACGGAAATCCTTACGATCTTGCGCCTGCGCACTACAAACTTAACTTATTAAAGTGCTTGCCTACATATTTGCCACCCTCACTTCTACTACAATGTTTAGCTAAATCACTTAGCACTATCCTCCATCTTCCCTTCTGGACCCTTAAAGCTCACCCAAACCACTTCTTGGTTAGGTTCTTCTTCCATTTTAGCCCCCTAAAACTTACCCAAATCACTTCTCGGTCATGTGAATATTCATCTTTAAATATTTCTGGGCCCATTAGTTTTGTGTTAATGTATTTTGTAAATGAAATGACAATGTAACATTTTTTTATACCATCTTAAAATATAAAATTGTAAAAAATTTTGAAAATGTAAAATTTTTACAACTATAAAAAACAAAATACATAGCAATGGCAGGCCACAGAACATTATTCTTCATCTGTGGTCCCCAACGAGTTGCGCAGCTCCTGCATCTCGCCCACCAACTGAAGGACCCTGACACTCAGTTGTGCCACTCTGGCACGTGTGGTCCCTGTTAAAAAACATACATTAAAATATTGGTATAACCTTGTTGGGGTCATGCTGCAGTCCCCCCCCCCCCCCCCCCCGTATGGTCCAAACACCTAAATCTGGACTTCAAAAGCCAGAGGGCCCTCGCCACCACGGGCCGGGTTTTGCATAGTGCCCGATTAGAGAACCCTTGGCCCACATTCTGCAGGCAAAGAACGGGCATCAGGAGCAAGGGCGAGTGGCACATCTTGCAGTTCCTGCAACCAAATATAAGATAATTACACAAAGAAAAGGTAACCAACTAAAACAAGAACTCCTACAACAAATTTAGATTCAAGTTCAACAATCCAAATATAACTTACAAAGGACATAAGTCTAAAAAAAATATAGCAATTATATGGATGTGTGGGAAAATAAAGGTTTACATGCTAAGGACTAATTAAGGTCAGCATTAAAATGCTTTTATAAGGCATACATGAAATGTATTGATTCAGGTATGCATTGCCATACAATTTATGGCCTCAGCCATGCTGATACATGCAATGCCTTGGTGCTAAAGGCGCGCAGACTCCTCCACATAGCCGCAAAACATGTTCAACAATAGCAATCCGAGCCCTCAAAGGTCTCATAAGTGGATCGGAAATGAAACGGATTTATAGGGCGGTGGCCCGTCGGAAATCAGCTCTCTGAATCAGACGGAAACCCATCCCAGCAACGGAAGTTTTCTGAACGAACGGAAAACTTCCGATTTTGTTTGGAAAATGATCCGAACTAACGGAAATGTTCCGATTTGCTTCTGTTCATAGGAAGCGCATTCCCTAACGTTCGTACGAATGAAAAATGAACTAAAAAAGCAAAAAAATTACAAACACCCACCAAAACTTTCACAGACAGCTACGGAAGTCTGGACGAATGTGTCTCTGAATCGAGCCTAATGTCCAAGGTTGGGGTCGTGGATGGTCCGAACACTGGCGCTGCAGAATTTCTCTGGGCCCAATACATAGTTACATACGTACATCCTAAATGACTCATATTTAACATTATCACAATCACCAAACAGATGCAAAAATGTATTCACCCTCTGAGGGGGAACGTGTTAATCTTGGACAGTTCTCAGCCATTAGAATTATAATGTAAGCTATTTTCTGAAGGCCCCCGTTGAGCTAGGCTGTCTAATTAAATTAACATTGTAAATTTTCAGTTGATTGCATTGATTTCCATATCATGTGCTTGAAATGCAGGAGATGGTAATGTTCAGGATACGTGACTTTGCAGACATTTCCTGAACATCGTACCCGCTGACTTAATATGCACTGAATATTGTCTTTACATGGAGAACATAGAGAAAAAAAACAATAAAAATAACCCTAGCAAGAAGCGGTCGTACGGACCGCGAAGCGCAGGTGGTTGACCCTCGCTGCCCCTGGCTTTCCTCCCCGGCTGCTGTGCTTCTTTATGTGTTGTCAGCTAAGTAATCTCTCTTTGCATGTTTGCACTTTGTGTATTTTGTTTACTCATTTGTCCATTTGTCTCATTTGCATTTTACTACAACATTAGAATTATTACTATATCATTCTATTTGTTTTACATTTGAAAGTGGTTTCCCTTTTTTTAAAAAAATAGTCTGTACAATATGTAATTAGTTTAGATATCTATACACAATGGATTGTATGTAATTAAAGTGGACCAACACCCAGGGGGGATCGGCCCGGGAATCTATAAGATTCCCGGGTCAATCAGATCCCTCCCCGCGGGGCATCCGAAATCGGTTTCACCCAGGAAGGCCCAGAAACCTTACCTTAATCCCGTTCCAACGGCGCATGCGCGGGCCGCGGGCGCGGGCCGCGGGCGCGTCTCACACTTCCCTCTAGCAGGGCATGCACCCGCGCTGGCCGGCACGAGTGCACCCTGCTAGAGGGAAGCGCGAGACGTGGCCTCCAGCGCTCAGAGTCGTTGTGGTTGGACGCCGCTTGTACGTGCATACCACAGCGGCTCTGAGCGCCCGCGTAGGAGCGTGGTGAGGTGAGTGTTTCCGGGCGTTCTGGGGGGTTTCACACAGCGCGGCACCCCCACTGAAGTGGACCAAAACCCAGGATAGTCAAAATCCTGGGTGTTGGTCCACTTTAAGTTTTGGGTATTAGATATACAGTTTTGCACAGTATTGTTTTGGGGGGTTTCCTTTTTTTATACATGTGATAGTTTTTGTGCCGGCACAAAGAAAATTAATGAAGGTTATTGTTTTTTGGTGGACTATTGTTTTAATAATTGAATAGATAGGGAGATGGATTGATATTATTTGAGTCGCGGCCTTGTATTTTACGGGTCATTTTGAGGAAAGACTGTTACTAGGGCCGGGGGGGTATTTTAATTTGTCTTGATTGTTGGTTTTAAATGTTTGTCCTTTATGTGCATTGAATAAACTATTGGTAGGTTTACAATTGGTTGTGCTCCCTTATTGATGATCCCTGGGGAAACTGTGTACCCCAGGCTTCATCTGGGTTGTCTAATAAAAAAAACATATTTTTCTGTTTATGGCAACAGAAAAAAATATTGTGGGCTAGTTGGTATCCCCAAAGTTTGAGGGTCTGATTAAGTGGGCGAGCTGACCCACGGAGCATGTGGCTGCTTGGTGAGATGGGGGTAAAAATTGAGTGGTGCTTGTTTTTAATAATGCTGTTTATTCTTTAAAGTGGACCAAAACCCAGGATTTTGACTATCCTGGGTTTCGGTTCTTGCCCACAGGGCACCCCGATTGGAGGGAAAATCTGGTAAAGGTAATAAATCAAATGAAAGTTATTCCGAAAATGCATAGTCCATAGCATAATCCAAATGCAAATTCCATGTCATAATCCAACATTTCGTGGCAGCTTTTGCCCCTTAATCAGCTCTGTTGATGAGGCCAAAAATGTAGTCAGCCAGCCTGCAGCAAGCCGTTGTTTAAGCCCAAGACCCCTCACAGGCATTGGATTGGGTTCCTGTTTGGGAAGGTTCAGCCTACACCAATTGAAAAGCCCAAGAATGACTTTGAAAAAAAGGAAATTAAAAATTCCTCGCATGATTCTCTGTGTGGATTTATTAAAATCAGGAGTCCCAAAGGAAGAGATAGATGGGATCCCATATGAGGAGTTGTGGAAAAAATAGAAGGGGGTAAATGGAGATAGAATGATATGTATTCTTAGTATACAGTACGTCCTGCTCCAGATATAATACTTACACTTGGGCTATCCTCCGCCAGATGGTGCTGCACTGCAGAGACATGCAAAACAGGCTCCTCCCGGCCCCTTAAATACCCGGGGACCTCCCACAAATCCCCAGATTCCTCTGCAGTGCTGACTGCGAAGACATGAAGTATCACTCTCTCGCAGGTGAGCGGGGCTATTACAGCCTGCGGCCCTGTTGGCCTATTCCCACCCCTCCTTCTTTTGATGTGCCTCCCAGCCTGGGCTGCACTGGTCGGGTGAAGGTAGGCAACACCATGCGTGCTTATGGAGCCATGCTCCACCGCAGTCCCCCACCAAAGGGTAGGCAGTTTAGGCTGATGGTGAGCCTCTAGTGGATGCCCCTCTCGCATTATTGCCCCGTGCCCCGTGTAGCGGTGGGCCCTATCCAAAGGGTCGCCATCCTCCCTCGTTCCCCCCCGTAGCTTGGGGGGAAAGAAAGGGGGGGGTATGTGTGTGGCGGTCTCAAGTGTACTGTGATTACACGCTTATGGCCTTAGTATTGCCCTTGACTTGTAACTTGGTGTCAGAGCCGCGCTGTTTGCTTTTTTATTGTGTATCTGCCGCCGCCGCGCTCATCTCTTTCCTTTATTGGATGTGCTGCGCCGGGCGGCGGCGTCGCCCCAGACGCTGCAGCGTCTCCATTGGCAAAATCATCTATTCTATGTGTGTCATACACTTTGCTTCTCTTGACAATATTGACTACTGTCTTAGAGCTTCGCGCTCTTCGGGGGGTCGGGGACCTGGTTTGGCGCGATCCGCGCCACGGCCCGCTGTGGCCCACCCTTCGAGGTTCGTTTGGCGCCATTTTGATGCTAGTCGCCCGCGGTAACGGCCCTCCTCTTCCCTTGGTCTGTAAGTGCCCTCGCGGGCGATTTTCATGATTCTTTATTACTGCGCATGGCTCTGACACCCTTTATTCATTATGTCTTTCAGACGGTTGAATCCAGTGGCTTCCCCGGCCCGGGTTAAATTATAGCGGGCCATGTAAAATTCTCCCACCTTCCTAGCGGGTCTTTGGGGCATCCAGGGTTGCCTATTGCATAAATCCCTGCTGGCATATTTGCTTAGATAATCACCATATGGAGGCATCTCAGAATTATGTGACCGGGGTCCCTCTGGGACAAGGCCGGCTGTGTATAGCGTGTGGACAACCCCATGCTGATGCTGACAGGGCACGGGTCTGCGGACCATGTGCCGAGCAAGCACTGGCCCTGCAATCAGGCTTGCCAGTGGCTGCACCTCGTTTCAATACACCTATTTCCCCATGCTTATGTGACAGACGCTCTGTCTTTTGGATGTCATCACTATTCAGTTGCCCACCGGGCCATTCACTGGCCTTTTCTTAATTAGGTCATTGTAGTTTGGATTGTATTATAAACTGCCTTTGTGTTAATTGATTACGTCACAGGCAATGGCATTGTTCTGATTGAGTGTATTACAGACGCCTATTGTTTTGCTGATTGCGTCACCGGCAGAGTTGGTCTGTGTATTTGTCATGAGGTCCACGGGGGAGGTCCCATTGCATGGAGACTTGTGTATATAAGGCCTAGAGTGGCACTAATAAAAACACACTTCACCTTCACCCTCAATACTGAAGTTCTGTCTCTTATTGGGGGGAAACGCTATTACAGTTCACTAGCCCTTGTAAGGGCTGTTCCTGTTTCCTCACGGACGACTCTGGAATTCCAGCAGCACCTCTTACGATTGGGAAAAGGACGTCTCGGGCGGTGAAGCCCTCCGGCGATAAGGGTTATCGCTACAATTGGTGGCAAGCGGTCGGATGGTCCTTTCTACCCAGAGAGAGTGCTACCCTGATGGAGAGTCAGTATGACAAGTTGAAAAGGCTGACCCTGAAGGATCTGCTCGAGAGCCGGGGAAGGTCAGCTGGCAACCGCCCACGTCGGGAACTGATAGCCGAGCTGATCGAAATGGATCGTGCAGCAGTGAGGACCGAAACCAATATAGAGGCCGATGAAGACGCTGCTCTCGTTCAAGCGGTTCGGAACAGATTGTCGGTCTATGGCCCGAATCCATCACAGCAACTGATCGACCGAGTCTTCGCCGCAGCGGAGGCAGAGGCCAGTAAGCGAAGGGAAGATCGGCGACTTTCAACCCAGCAGCCTCTCAGCCTCAGTTACACTGGGGGGAGAAAGATTCCATTTGCAGCATTTAAGTCCTTCCAGGAAAGTGACGACGAGATTGACGGATTTTTGGCCGATTTTGAACGCCAGTGCGCTTTACACCGGGTACCCACGGAGGAATGGGTCACCATATTATCAGGGAAACTATCTGGGAAAGCTTCCGATGCTTTCCGGGCCATCCCTGATGCGGACTTACCACACTACCATCTGGTAAAGGAGGCTTTGTTAGCCCGGTACGCTGTCACCCCAGAAGCCTACAGGCGACGATTTCGGGAATCCCAAAAGAAGGGAGGGGATTCTTACACGGAGTGGGCATGTCGCCTCCATCGTACAGCATCACACTGGGTCACTGGATGCAAAGCCACGACCGCTGAGGATGTACTACAGTTGTTTTTACTAGAACACTTTCTCAATGCCCTGCAACCAGAGCTAAGAGAGTGGGTACGTGACCGGAGGCCTCTAACGCTACCTGAGGCTGCTCGTCTAGCCGACGAGTACACTGATGCTCGCCAGACAGAACAGTCCGCTCCAAAACCACAACCTCCCATCAAATTTCAAGCACCTGTGGCTTCAGCGCCAACTCGTGACTCTGGGCCACATAGGCCAGCGCAGCAACCGAACCTCTCCACAGTTCAGTGCCATCGTTGCAAACAATTGGGACATTATCGCAGTGATTGCGCCCTAGAGCCTCCCCGAAACACGTGGGGGCAAAAGCAACCTTCCACCTCCCGTACTCCTGTGGCACACTGTTTGGAAGCTGAGAGCAGTTCGGAAGAGTATCTGGGGGTACTGTATGAAGCTGATCCCATACAAGCGGCCATCCAAGACAACCGACAGCACCATCGCCAGGAGGTACGAGTCAATGGGCGCACCGCGCAAGGATTACGCGACACCGGAGCCACACTTACCTTGCTCCAAACTCATTTGGTCAAGAACAAAGACCGCACTGGACACACCGTTGCAGTAAGGGTGGCAGGAGGAGCTGTGTTTCGACTCCCCACCGCCCGAGTACATCTTGACTGGGGCGCTAGATCCGGCAGGGTACAGGTGGGACTTATGGACAACTTACCAGCAGAAGTACTATTGGGAAATGATCTAGGACCAATGACTTCTGCCTACGCTACCTCTGGACCAGCCAGCGTCAACCCTGTTACAACCCGGTCTCCAGCCCGAGCTGCCGACTCCAGCCCACTGGTCGGGGAGACCCAGGGGTTTCGCCTGCATCACGTCATGTCTGTTACAAGAAGCCAAGAAGAGGATCAGCCATCAGGTTACATCCTTCCAGAAGGGAAACGTATGCCAAACACTATTTTTGTTGGGGGCATTGGCCGTCGGATTAATCAGCCTGAAATTAAGGATGTTTTTTCAAAGTATGGCGCTGTAAAGAGTGTCAAAATTATTAGGGATGCCTCTGGCGTTTCTAAGGGTTATGGTTTTGTCTACTTTTACGATGATGTAGATGTGCAGAAGATTGTGGATTCTCCGATCAGCTACCATGGAAAGAGATTGAAACTTGGACCAGCTATAAGAAAGCAAAGCACCTGTGCACACATCCAACCAAGGACTTTGGTGCTGAACTCACCAACGCCACAATATCCCAATGTTTGGACCCCACCCATGACCGATTCCTATGTACAGCCTACGTCAATGTTTAGTCCGGTTACTCACTATGTGCAGACTTGTCCTTACACAGAACTCTGCCCATAACAAGAGTCCGGACAGCCCCACGTTAACCCGAACAGGGTCAATCCGGGTCTGCCGGGTGTTCCACAAAAAGGGGGCATTGTGACAGACGCTCTGTCTTTTGGATGTCATCACTATTCAGTTGCCCACCGGGCCATTCACTGGCCTTTTCTTAATTAGGTCATTGTAGTTTGGATTGTATTATAAACTGCCTTTGTGTTAATTGATTACGTCACAGGCAATGGCATTGTTCTGATTGAGTGTATTACAGACGCCTATTGTTTTGCTGATTGCGTCACCGGCAGAGTTGGTCTGTGTATTTGTCATGAGGTCCACGGGGGAGGTCCCATTGCATGGAGACTTGTGTATATAAGGCCTAGAGTGGCACTAATAAAAACACACTTCACCTTCACCCTCAATACTGAAGTTCTGTCTCTTATTGGGGGGAAACGCTATTACAGTTCACTAGCCCTTGTAAGGGCTGTTCCTGTTTCCTCACGGACGACTCTGGAATTCCAGCAGCACCTCTTACGATTGGGAAAAGGACGTCTCGGGCGGTGAAGCCCTCCGGCGATAAGGGTTATCGCTACAGCTTAAATCTCACTCCTGCTGAGTCGCATACAAGTGGGGATTTGCAGCCTGCTGTGTCTTCCAGACTGCCTACGGCTGATCAGATTATTGCGAGGTTGTCAGAGCGCATGGGCCCTGGTAAGAAGCGGCCCTTGACGCCTCCTGTTCTCTGGGAACTGAGGAGTTCACTACTCCGCGTGCCTATACCCCTTCTGATGAAGGAGAGCTGTTCTCTGACTCAGGCTCATCTGATGAGAGGCCGAGGAGTCATGACGATTCTGGCCCTGAATACTGGGGCCAGTGTGATACTGACGCTTGGAATTTCTAGAGCAGGCTCGTTTTCATGCTCTTGTACTCAAGGAATGTGAATTCCCCAGTAAATTTCCAGGGGTCCCAGGGGACTGGGATAGGAAATACCCTTTTCCCCCTGAGGTGGTCAATTGTTAGTCATCACCCCCCCTGTGGTGGATGCGCCGATCGTGGGGTTCCTAACCCCCCCTTTATTACAGCCCCTGCTTATGGTACCCTTCGGGATGCTGAGGACCGGCACATTGATCTGCTGGCCTCCCACGCCTTTTCTTGTGCAGGGACGGCGCTGTGCCCGGTCTGTGCCGCGGTCATTACTGCAGTGGCCGCTAGAACCCTCATCAGAAAGATGCTTGATCATCACCCTGAGGATCTCCCCTGGGATGTGTTTAATGTGCTCTCCAGTTGTGATGTATTTGTAAAATTTATCCTATTAGCACTGGATGACACCATTAGAATGTGTGCAAGGACTTCTGCCCTTGTGGTGGCTATACGTCGCTTGGTTTGGCTGCGACAGTGGGGTGCTGACGATGCTGCTAAGAAGACTCTTACTAGCCTTCCCTTTAGAGGGCAACGCCTGTTTGGGGCCCGTCTAGACCTGTTTGGTAAAAAGGGCAAGTCACCCCAACGTAGGCGGCCGTCTCGGCCCCTCGGGGCAGGGTAACCCCTCCCCCTCCATACCATAGTGTAAAACAAGAACCAGGGGTGTCCTTCCTGGGGGCTCGTGCAGACTCCTGCCCCAGGAGCGGCAGACAACGCCCTGGCCTTTCTGGCGGGGCTAAGCCTAAATCTTCCACCAAAACCCCCTCAAGCATGATGGGGCGCCCTCGCCCGTCTGTGCGAGGGGACGGCTGTGGCACCTTGTTCATGCCAGGAGGTATCACGCCTGGTTGATTCAGGAGGTAGTGCCCTCCGGCTACTAGATAGAGTTTGCTGTGCGGCCTCCCCCAAGATTATCAGGTCCCGGGTGCTCCTGGTCCCTGCCTCTGTTCAGGTGCTGGTGCAGGCCATGCAAGGCCTGCGGGGTCTGGGAGTCTCTTGCAGATTGCCCTTAACAGGCAGAGGCAGGGGCCGCTACACCAACCTTTCCACAGTTCCCCAAAAAATGATGGGTCAGTCTGGCCCAATCTGGACTCACAGATTTTCAGCAATTTGTCAA
This sequence comes from Gastrophryne carolinensis, assembly GCA_027917425.1. Classification (NCBI taxonomy): domain Eukaryota; kingdom Metazoa; phylum Chordata; class Amphibia; order Anura; family Microhylidae; genus Gastrophryne; species Gastrophryne carolinensis. The sequence goes on along the minus strand of CM051234.1, from coordinate 643,274,630 downwards.
TTACAGGCGGTTTCTGCAATGGAAACACTGCGCTCAGCCATCAGCTCCTTGCGCGTCGGGGGCTTCTTGCCGTCTGTGGAGCTCAATGCTGCTTATTTTTACTTCCCTGTATCTTCTGGACACCGAGGTTCTTCAGATTCGCGTTGGTTGACCAACACTGATAATTGTGGCCTTGTCATCTGGCCTCTCTTCAGCTCCCAGAGTGCTCACCAAGGTGCTGACGGGGGTGTGGTCTCTGATGAGACCAGGGGGCGTCCGATTGATGACCTACCTGGACGTCCTCATCACTTCCCAGTCTCTACGTCAGGCTATGTTGGATACTCGGCTGGGGGTGTCCATTTGGGAGTCATTTGGAGGGGTGATCAAACACCCCAAGTCCTTATTGTCCCCTTCATTGGTAACTCCATTGCCTATGAATGAATTTTATACAGTTCAAGCAAGGATCTTCCTTCCTCAGCAATAAATTGGACAATCTGGTAGCATGGGCTCAGTCCCTCATAGCTGTCCCCGTCCCTCCCCCAGGCAGGAGATGCAGCTGGTGGGCCTGTTGGTGGCGTACTCCGAAGAGGCCCCTTATGCTCAGTCCCCCTTGGGGCCTTCTGCAACTTCTCCTATTTGTCCTACGGGACAAGGACCCAGCATCCCTGGAGCAGGGTATGTGTGCCTTCCTCCCTGGTGAGGAGGTCCCTCTTGTAGCGGATGAACTCAAGGAACCTGTCTGGGGGCAGTCCCTTCTTGCCCCTTCCTGGGAGATGGTCACCATGGATGCCAATCTATCAGGTTGAGGGGGGTCTTCTTCTGGAAGTCCCTACGGTTCCAGGGGAGGTGGGGCTCTTAGGAGGCCCATACACCTATCAATGTTTGAAACTATGAGCGTTCAAGTTAGTTCTAACTCGCTTGCCTACTCCTCTTCAGGGCCTGCCTGACGGCCTTGGCCTACATTAATATTCAGGGAGGGACCCGGAGCAGGAGGGTCCTCCGGGAAGTGTCTCTGATCCTGATCTGGGTGGTGGACAATGTTCCCTGCATATCAGTGGTATTCGCTCCGGTGGAGGTCCCTCTGCGACAGGATGTGCTAATCCTTGTGTCACTATGAGGTCCAACCAGTGTGGATCTGTGTGTGCCCCGTCACTATCACAGGCTCTCGGCCCTTGTTTCCCTGTCCCAGGATTCTCTGGCCCTGGTCATGATGATTTAGTAATGTTATGGCAGGACATTCTGTTCTGTATGTCTTTTCTCCATTCCCCCTGCTAGGCAGGGTTCTGCGCAAGATTGCTCTGGAAGGGGGGACCAGTGATTCTGGTGGCCCCCGGGTGGCCTAGTGGAGTTTGGTTCGCAGACGTGATACTGAGGACAGTAGATCTGTACGTTCTGCCAGGAGTGCCAGCTCTGCTCACTCAGAGCCCCTTTACGTCACCCCGATCTACAGACTCTGGCCTAGACAGCCTGACTGCTGAAACATCCATCTTGATGGAAACAGGCTTATCTGTCTCGGTGATTGAGACTATGGGAAGACTAGGAGCAAGCTTCTTCTTCTTCTTCCATCTATTATAGGGTATGGCGTATCCATGTTGATTGGTGTGAGTCTAGGTCTCTTCCCTGTCGGGCGTTCTCTGTTCCCATGGTTCTAGAGTTATTACAGCATGGGTTGGAGTTGGAATTCTCCAACTCCGTACTCTGAAGGGTCAGGTTCTGCCCTGTCCGCCTTCCTGTAGAAGTCTTTTGCTTCTTTCAGGGGGTTACTCATGTGCGTCCCCCACGTAATCCTATGGTCCCTGATGGGATCTGAATTTGATTCTGTCTGCCTTGCGGGGTGTTACCTTTGGACCTTTTCAGGATGCTGTCTGGCTGTTCTTACCCTCAAAGCTGTCCTTTAGGTGGCTGTTATTTCAGTCAGACGTGTGTCTGAGCGGGCGGCTCTATCTAGCCCCTGTTCTTTGAGATACACCAGAATAAGGTGGTGTTCCACTTTAAGCCGGACTTTCTGCCTAAGGTGGTGTCTTATGTTCATTGATTCAAGATATTGTTCTTCCTTCTGTGCCTTATTCCTAGCAACACTGAGGAAAGGGTTCTGCATTCCTTGAACAGGTGTTGGAAGTGTTTCCTTGGTAGTCACTGTGCCCTTTAGGAGAACTGATGCTCCTTTGGGTCTACGGCCAACTCCATCCTGTATGTGTCCGATCTCGTCTGCTCTCGGGGGGTTAGGCGGCTTTGGGCCTGGTCATTACTTGGATGGGATGGTTCCTTCTGGTCCTAGGAAAGGTTTTCGGCTTCTGCCAAGGCTACTGTTGGCATTTGGACTTGTCAGGCTGTTACTCAGGCCTATTCCCTAAGGGGAAGAATCTTCTTACTCGCTTCTCTTCTTTTTCTACTCATGCTTTTGGTGCCTTTTGGGCTTTTCAGCACCAGGCTTTTGTTGAACAAGTTTGCTAGACCGCTACTTGGTCTTCTGTTCATACCTTTTCAAAAGTTTTATAAGGTTGACGTTAGAGCCTCAGCTCATGCTGCTCTTGGCCGCAAGGCATTGCAGGTGACAGTGCTTTAAACTGTCTGCTGTTGCCTTTTTTGTTGGGGATCCCACCCTACTTTATGGACACTGCTATTGGATGTCCCAAGTGTAAGTATTATATCTGGAGCAGGACGTACCGTATACTAAGAATAATACAATTCTGTGAAATGCTCACCTGTAGAATTGGTATTATAAGTATACAGTACGTCCTGCTCCACCCCACCCTGGTTTGTTGCATTATTCTGGATCCCCTGTATGGTGATTGTTATCATTGTTGTTATTACCAGTTTTGGTGGTTAAATTCTCCCGGCTTCTTGTTCACTGCTTTTCAATGCTGGGGATTTGTGGGAGGTCCCCAGGTATTTGAGGGGCCGGGAGGAGCCTGTTTTGCATGTCTCTGCAGTGCAGCGCCATCTGGCGGAGGATAGCCCAAGTGTAAGTATTATATCTGGAGCAGGACGTACTGTATACTTATAATACCAATTCTATAGGTGAGTATTTCACAGAATTGTACTTTTGCCTGCAAGAAACATGGACATTTGTCCATGTAGACGGTGATGTAGGGTGAAAGCGCACGTTTGTTGCACACGCCACAACTTCCATGATGAACAGGATATTGACACATATTCTGCAAGATTCCATTCTCATTATGGGTTAAATGCAGTTAGGCAGCAAAAGTTACCTTATAATAAAGTAAGAGCTAAGGGAGAACCAGTAAATGTTCCTGATTCGATTGCTTTGTAAAGAGCAGGTAATTCCGCTATCCCTCCTTTGTTCCAACAGCTGTTTCCTTGAGATGATCGAACTTTGCCGCTATGTGATTAGATGGGCAAAAGAACTGCATTGACTGTGAAGTGTGAGTTTTCCTACTTACAGAAGCGATGGTTGGTTGAATGATGTGATGGAACTTGAAAGCTGAATTAAAGTGGCAGAAACATCTGAAAAACATTCTGACTTTGCCTAGGGGCCTGAAAGGAGTTGAAGACTCAAATTTGGTGACTTTTTCCAGGATTTTGTTTCCACATTACAGAAAGAGTTTTTTATGCTGTTTTTTTTTTTTTATTCACCAGAAGCTGAAAAGGTGATATGTCCCACGACAAGTGTTTTATTTTAACCATTATTAGCCTGAGGAAGTGGGAAGCGTGCCCACAGAACGCGTGGCTCTTGGGGTGGTAGGCTGGGGGGAGACCTTCTTCGCTTTATTCGGTTTATTTTGGTTGTATTTTGGTTTCATTTTGTGACTATACTGTGGTTCACATCATAGGACATTAGCACACTTTGGTTACGATGATGATGGGGGGTTGATTTTGATACTGTTATTTGTGATTGTTTCATATAGGCAATGAATTGTGTTAGTTTTCTTATAATATCTTGATGGGATTGGTTCTGATCACCAGTTTCAGATTGGTTACAATCAAATTTATCAACTTTACAACACATATATGCCGTATTTTTCGCCCTATAAGACGCACTTATTTTCCCCAAAAGTCGGGGGGAAATGTCTGTGCGCCTTATCGGGCGAATGTAAATAATAAATAAAAAAATAAATTAAAAAAGAAAAAAAACTCACCCGTTCCTGGCGCTCCCGCGTTGCCTGTCACACTGCAGGAGCCCAGAGGAGCGGCGGGGGCTCTGTCCCGGCCCCGCCACTGCGATCTCTGTCTTTTACCGGCAGCGATGACAGCGGCGGGGCCAGAGACAGTGCCCCTGCGCTCCTCCATCTGCTGCTTTTTCCGCCTGGGGAACATGCGAGCACCCAGGTCAGGGCAGCGGGTGGGTGCAGCCTGCACCAAGTCGGTGCAGGCCACGCCCACCTGCTGCCCTGACCTGGGTGCTCGCATGTGCCCAGGAAGAAGCAGCAGGCGGAGGAGCGGCGGGGGCACTGTCTCTGGCCCCGCCGCTGTCATCGCTGCCTGTATTAGACAGCGATCGCAGCGGCAGGGCCGGGACAGAACCCGCCGCTGCTTCTTACGGCCAGCTCCGTGAATGGGGTGGGCGTGGCCTGTGCCGACGCTGACGCGGCGCAGGCCATGCCCACCCCATTCACGGGGGGGGGGCGACCGCTCAGCGGAGCGGTGTCAGTGGAGAGGTGAGTTTAACTTTTTTTTTTTTTTTACTTAAGCCGCACAGGGGGGTGCCACACAGCCTATGGGAATTGGGGGAGGGGGGGATGCCACACAGCCTACGGGAATTGGGGGGATGCCACACATAATATGGGGGGAGAAGGGGATGCCACACAGCCTATGGGAATTGGGGGGATGCCACACAGCCTATGGGAATTGGGGGAGGGGGGATGCCACACATAATATGGGGGGAGAAGAGGATGCCACACAGCCTACGGGAATTGGGGGGATGCCACACATAATATGGGGGGAGAAGGGGATGCCACACAGCCTATGGGAATTGGGGGGATGCCACACAGCCTATGGGAATTGGGGGAATGCCACACAGCCTATGGGGGGAGAAGGGGATGCCACACAGCCTATGGGAATTGGGGGGAGAGGGGATGCCACACAGCCTATGGGAATTGGGGGGAGAGGGGATGCCACACAGCCTATGGGGGGAGAGGGGGATGCCACACAGCCTATACAAATGGGGGGAGAGAGGATGCTACACAGACTATGGGGGGAGAGGGGGATGCCACACAGCCTATACAAATGGGGGGAGAGGGGGATGCCACACAGCCTATGGGGGGAGAGGGGGATGCCACACAGCCTATACAAATGGGGGGAAGGGGAAGCCACACAGCCTATGGGGGGAGAGGGGGATGCCACACAGCCTATGGGGGGAGAGGGGGATGCCACACAGCCTATACAAATGGGGGGAAGGGGAAGCCACACAGCCTATGGGGGGAGAGGGGGATGCCACACAGCCTATACTAATGGGGGGGAGGGGGAATGCCACACAGTCTATGGGGGAGAGGGGGATGCCACACAGCCTATGGGGGGAGAGGGGGATGCCACACAGCCTATACTAATGGGGGGAGGGGGATGCCACACAGTCAATGGGAATGGGGGGACACACTGCCTATATGGAGAATAGGAGGGGGGAATTCCACACTGCTTATGATAATGGGGTGTACACTGCCTATATGGGAATGGGATGCCACACTGGGTATACGGGAATGGGATGGGGGCATGCTACACTGTCTATGGAATGGGGGCATCCCACACGGCCAATGGGAAAGGGGAATGCCACACTGTCTGTAATGGTGCGTTTTTGGTTTAAAATATTTTTTTTTCTTATTTTCTCCCCCAAATCCTAGGTGCGTCTTATGGGCAGGTGCGTCTTATAGGGCGAAAAATATGGTATTTTTATGATCCGGATTATAGGCAGGTTTTGCACAGTACATGCACATGGTTTCATATTTATATCAGAAACTTTTTTTTCTTCTATATGATGTGTATACAGCTATACATAGGAATTTGATGGCAAGATACATATATATTTTTTGATGGTGCTCCCCCCGCCTACACACCTATCTATGTTGGTCTGATTTTTGTTTAATTGGTTTTAGCATGTTAGGATTATATGTAGTTATTAACTTGTGTTAAGATCAAATAAAAAATATTTTTGTACTAGTATTGATTCTAGTGTGCTTCCCTATTTTGTTGTAGTCTGATTAACCCTTTGTAAGCTTTGGGAGTGGCACCTGTATTACTCAGAAGGGTTTTGTGCAGGTCCAATTTGTTTGTGCCCCTTTTTATTTTAACCGGGGTAACTGCTTAACATAGGCTGAGCAGTGTGCCTTTAATTTTCTTTGTCCCTTCCTGGCCCCCTTAGTCAAGCTGTGATGCAAGTAACTCCTCCCTTCCTCCCCTCTCCCTCAGCCATTTCTATTTTGGCATCCAAGCAGTGCACATCTTCTTCTCCCGCCTGCAACTACAGTCTTTTTTCCTACTGCTGCTGTATGGGTTACACATCACAAGTTTCCTGCTGTATTGAACGTACATGTCAAGATTCCTGCTGTAAGAAGTGTTTTTTTGCAAGAGACAGAACTTTGTGGATAGACTCTTGTATATGTATTGCCAATTTTGTATAGGACTAGAGGCCTGCTGATTTCTACCAGGACCACTCAAATCAGATGAGTATCCCGGGTTTTGTTCCGTGTTCCGGGGACATCCTGTTTTGGGATGCCCTGCTGTGTGAAACTCCCACAGATTACTAGCGCAACTCACCTCTTCCTGGTCCAACAGTGCACGTGTGAGCTCTCGTTTAATCAGAGCCATTTGCTGTGACTATGTCATTTAGGCTTTTAATGTGAAGCGAGAGCAGCCGCACCCCCGGTGGTACTTGCGTCTGAATGCGGGGACATGCGCACAGCCCGAAGATGCAGGGGATGTGGCCCTCACTCCCCATTGTAAACAATCAGAGCCTTTTGCCAAATAACATAGCCATGGCAAATGACTCTGATTGGACTAGAGAGCACACATGTGACATTGGAACGGGGAAAACTGAGTGGATAGCGGTGACCTGGGGGGTTTTACACAGTGGGGCAAGTTTAGTAATTTAGTAACAGACCATCAATCTTATTATAGGTTAAAATTTCATCAATATTATTTGAATCCTGGCTAGTGACATGTGCTGAAGAAGCCTTAAATAGGGCGAAACTAGTACACCCACACCCAAGTGCAGCCTGATTACTTAATTCCAGCTTTATGAAATATGGAATAAGGATTCTTTCATGGAATGCTTTTTATGTATGAGTTACTTGGTGGTAGGGCATCTAACTGCAATATAACATGATGCTAACCGCCGCATGTAGAAATTGTCTCCGTACTATATATTTTTTATTAATTGTACTCTTAAAGGAGAGTGTTTTTATTGTAAATCAAATAAAATGATGGAACTTTAACCTATAATAAGGTTGATGGTCTGTTACTAAATTAGAGGCGGGTCACGCTCAGTAGACTGAGACATTATAATTGAATTCGGCCTAGATCCAATTTAACCCCCTTTTTCGCTGTTAGAATTTAAGCCTTGAACGTGTACCCGCCTATCATTGTATCCATTATTATTTAAATCCTGGTGGCTGGGTCACTCTATTTTTTGTTTTTAACCCACTTCAGGGGATTAACACAAATCATTGACAATTAAATTAAATTTCCTGGGAAAATTCAGCGAATGACCCTAATCAAATCTTTGAAAAATTTGCTCATCTCTAGTCGTTGCCTTTCCGAGCTCCTGGCAACTACCCTCCATTCCTTCCCACCTGTTCCTCTTATTGTCCTCTGGTCCTGAGTCCAGCAGTGAGCAGGTCTGCATATGGAACATTCGGCTCACCTGTCTTTTGGTTAGGGCCTTCAGAGGACCATTGCCTTGAAATAGCCAGGGGCCCCGGCACTTGCCCATGTATGCCCAGCGCAGGCGCCCAGCCTTGGGCCTGAATTATATTGGGGAGTTTAATCTTCCTTTTCCAGTTTTAATCGCAGAGAAGGACTGGAGTGGAGAATACCGGATCCCAATATGGAGTGTCATACCCTGGAGTGAAGTATAATTGGAAGAAAGGAAAAGGTTGGGATGTTTCAGGATCCAGTTTCCCGCCTCCCGTGTTCTAGCAAAGTGACTATTAAATGAGCACATGTAACGCGACCGTGTGATGGGAGCGAGCCCGGGGCACGGGGCTGACCCGTGTAATGCACTGGTTCATTAAAACAATCCTCATGTATTAAACATGGTCGTGTTATAGGAGGAAAAAGGTTGCGTTTATCCGTGTCAGGCCCCGGGCTATTGTATTTCCTTACAGTCCACCATTCACCAGATCGCTGCATCTAAATGCAAATGGAGAGCGTGGGGCTTGTGGGAAATCAGCCCGCCAAGCGTGAAATAGAAGCAACGTGTGAAGCGTTAGCAGAGGAGGAAAGGGACGTACCGATGGCATGACTACTGGTAATAACGGTCACCAAGAAAATAAACCTGGACTATGAAACTTATGCCCTTATTCATCAAGTGATAGCGCCAGGTAGTGTCTGACGAGCGCCAGGTAGTGGCAGCTAACGGCGACTACCGACTCAAGTACGCCCGGCGGCGGTCACAATGACGCATTTATCAAGCAAAATAAGGCTAGCGCCGGCGAGAGCGCCGGCTAGCGCGGCATTCATCATGAAGCCACCTGGACCGAACAGCGCCGCTGCAAATTCCCTCACAGCGCCAGGTATGAGCTGTCGCTCCCTGGCGATGTCCAATGCATTTCAATGGAGCAATCTATAATTATTCATAATTAATTGGTATTAATTTTTTTTATTTTTTTTTTAATGTCAAAAAATCGGAGACCACTTCTGCAATGTTAGGATTTATTTTTAAGTAAAAAAAAAATTAAAAAAAAAATAGTGCAGAATTGATCTAACAGGTCTGAGATTAATGTATTCATATTACAAAATGATTCTAAAAACATGTATAATGTTACATTCAAAAAATATGGTTGTTTAGGGGTTAAAAACTAGTTAATACACATCGCCGCCAGCGCTCTGGGGTTTAAACAAGGAATGGACAGCGACAGCACATTCGGAGCGTGATTTGTTAATGAATATGAAGCAAGCCGTTCGCTCTGGCCATTCGTTGTCAGGCGCTCACATACAACGCTGGACCTGTGAAACAGCGACCCCCCAGCCCGTATTCAACATTACCGCACACCGACTGAGTCGCTGTCATCAAGCTAACGCCGGCCAAGCACAGCGAATACTGGCTGGCGCTGAAAAAATCACGCTACAGTCGCTCATCTGTCGCTACCTGGCGCTATTAATGAATCGGCCTCCCCGAGGAGAAGTGTCATTGGCCTGTCCCAACCTGGCCCTGTTCAGGGGGTCAGCTCCAACCCATTCTCCCTAAAACTTACCCTACAGCTAATTAAGGTAGTTATCAAACTTGTTAAGTCAAGAGAAAAGAAGTTCCAACCGAATACTTCCAAAAAAGACAGCAATTAGACATTTTATATACTTTCAAAGCAAGAAGGAATAAGGTTTTACTGATAAGATAATATACCAATAATATAGCTCCAATAGGGGGTCGGAGGGCAAGCAGCCCTTCTTAGTTTTGGCCATACAATATATAGACCCCTGATCCGCGACTATCCACCTCAAAGGGGCCCACTGAGACCATACCACCTGAGGGCCCACATAAACCTGGAGCCGGCCCTGATGCTGTGGTCATAGATAGCTGTGGGACCACTGTCGCTTGCCATGATCACTCACACTGAGAGCAGCAGGGGGCAGAGTGGCTGTAGGAACACTTTTTTTGCGTGGACCTAGAGGATTAAAATTGAAAAAAAAAATGTTGGATCTCTGCTACAGCTACTATACGGAACTACAGGAAATGGAAGAGAGGCACCAGGTTAGCTGCTAGCCGGCTAATTTTTGCTGTTGGGTTTACAGTCCCTTTAAGGTTGTGTGTGTGTGGGGGGGTGGGGGGGGGTATGTTGGTCAGGAAAGATCTTACAGTCTCCAGAATGAGACTAGGGCTGTCCATGACCTCCTCACCAATATCACACCCCCCCCTTCCTAATCTTAACCAGCCTGGCATTACAGGGCCCTCCACCCCTTGGGGCCTGGTCTCCACCACTTAGAGCGGACCTTCACCATGATTTATTGAAAAGCCCAAAACTTTAAAAAACTATTCCCCAGCATCTAAAATTAATATTTTTTAAGTTTTTAGTCGCTTACTTTTTATTCTTTCCCCGCTGGGCTTCAACTCTGTTCAGGACTCTAGGATACGGGCGCCGCCATCTTGTCTCTGAAGCTTCACATGTTGAGGAGAGGAACAGTTGAAGGAAATGAAAAGGAAAAGGGTGGTGGGTTAGAAATGCCACCCATGTTAAAAATGCTAGGTAGAATTTACAGTAGTTTAGGTAGGCTTTAGCAATAGAGACTGCAGTAGGGATGATGTAGGCCTATTTCGCCTCCCTGTTTAGGCAAAATGAGGTAAAATTGGTCCCCGAGTCCAGGGGCGAGCTGGCCATAGGGACTGCCGGGCATTTTCCCAGTGGGCCGCGACCCCCCCCTTATGTAAATATGACCATGATCCATGTGTAGAATGAGGTGCCGTGCTGTTTTGGCTTTATTTACATATGCCCCAACTGTCCCGATTATTGCAACTTGGTCCTGCGGCGCATGCAATTGTCCCGTGCCGCCATGTCCCACGCCGTCGCCCGGAGGGTTGCCGCTGCCTATCAGACGCCCGCCGCCGGCCCCGAGTGTAAGCGCTCAGCTGCACACTCTGGGCCGGAGGCTGCAGGTGCCTGAGAGGCCGCAGCAGCCAGGAGTCTGAGAGGCAGGTTTTTTTTTTCTGTTCTTTTATTTCATTGGTGGTTCAGTGGGTGGGGGCGGGACTCCAGGAAGGAGCCTCATACAGGAGGGGAAATGGTCACACTGGTGAATGTATTTGTGTGTGTGTCTATGTGTGTCTATGTGTGTGTGTGTATGTGTGTGTGTGTCTGTGTGTGTGTCTATGTGTGTGTGTGTGTGTCTGTCTGTCTATGTGTGTGTGTGTGTGTGTGTGTGTCTATGTGTGTGTGTGTATGTGTGTGTGTCTATGTGTGTGTGTGTCTATGTGTGTGTGTGTGTCTATGTGTGTGTGTGTGTCTATGTGTGTGTGTGTGTCTATGTGTGTGTCTATGTGTGTGTGTGTCTGTGTGTGTGTGTCTGTCTGTCTATGTGTGTGTGTGTGTCTATGTGTGTGTGTCTATGTGTGTGTGTGTGTCTATGTGTGTGTGTGTCTATGTGTGTGTGTGTGTCTGTGTGTGTGTCTATGTGTGTGTGTGTCTGTGTGTGTGTGTCTGTCTGTCTATGTGTGTGTGTGTGTCTATGTGTGTGTGTCTATGTGTGTGTGTGTGTCTATGTGTGTGTGTGTCTATGTGTGTGTGTGTGTGTGTGTGTGTGTGTGTGTGTGTATGTGTGTGTGTGTCTGTGTGTGTCTATGTGTGTGTGTGTGTCTATGTGTGTGTGTGTGTGTGTCTATGTGTGTGTGTGTCTATGTGTATGTGTCTGTGTGTGTGTGTGTGTGTGTGTCTATGTGTGTGTGTGTTTGTGTGTGTGTCTATGTGTGTGTGTGTGTGTGTCTATGTGTGTGTGTGCATGTGTGTCTATGTGTATGTGTCTGTGTGTGTGTGTCTATGTGTGTGTGTGTGTCTATGTGTGTGTGTGTGTGTGTGTCTATGTGTGTGTCTATGTGTATGTGTCTGTGTGTGTGTGTGTGTGTGTGTGTCTATGTGTATGTGTGTGTCTATGTGTGTGTGTGCATGTGTGTTTGTGTCTATGTGTGTGTCTATGTGTATGTGTCTGTGTGTGTGTATGGTGTGTGTGTGTGTGTGTCTATGTGTGTGTGTGCATGTGTGTTTGTGTCTATGTGTGTGTGTGTGTGCCTATGTGTATGTGTCTATGTGTGTGTGTGTGTGTGTGTGTGTGTGTGTGTCTATGTGTATGTGTCTATGTGTGTGTCTATGTGTGTGTGTGTCTATGTGTGTTTGTGTGTGTGTGCCTATGTGTCTATGTGCGTATGTGTGTGTGTGTGTCTATGTATGTGTGTCTATGTGTGTAGATTTTTTTAAATGTTTTAAATCTCTAAAAGGCCCCGAGCTCCACCCCGAAGGGCATCCAGAATTGGGATGCCCCACTATGTGAACCCCCCCTGTGAGGAACAGGGCAAACATTACATTTCATTTTATCACAGATGCAAGTCTGGAGTTCCCCTTTATTTCCCCCTGTTAAGGCTTCCTAGTTATAAATGCACAGGTCCTTATCTCCTCAGGAAGAGGAATTAGCATTTCCGGGTTAAGCAGGGCAGATCACAGACTCCCGCTGATTCTCATGCCTCCAGTCTCTTCGGAGGCTTCACTGGCTCTGCAGCTAGCTGGACCCCTGGCTGTGAATTTGTCACATCAAAGATGGGAGCCGCAGACAAGCTGCACCAACACAAATCGGACCATAGCAGCGCCACCATGTGTCCCAGCACCAAGCCAGATACAGAATCAGAACCGGCTCTCAAAACCGCACACGGAAATAGGTTACTGCAGGCTCAGCAATAAAGGAAAACCAGGTAAATGGAGATCTAAGGTTCTGATCCACTTAGGGACCCCATTTCTGGACTCATCGGATGCCTGGCATCCAGCCCAATCGTTTGGTGCCGTACCCAAAGCCATACGACCCCCCCTGCCCAAAGTTATAACCCCTAAAGGGTTTTAGGGGCTAAAGCACGCTCCAGAACAGTGGGAGGTGACAACCCGTCCCACAGATGGGAGGGGGTGGAGGGGAGAGACCTGCTTAAAAGTAGGCCAAGGGGATGAGAACATTGTCACTGGAGAGGTCACGATTCCTGCGTGCAGGAGGTGTCCATCCACCCAGCTTGCCACTTACCTCTTGTGGGAGCTCCCCATCACCACTACTCTGCAAACTGCATATTAAGGTAACTGACCTGTGTCACTCTATCCTGTAACCTTCTCAGAACAGCATTTTTGTATCATTTCATATTCCATCATAGCCAAATGTTTGTTATCACTGCCTAGTGTGCGCTTATAGCATTAAAACTTACATTTTAACTTGAGAGATCTGTTGGCCTTAAGCAAAGAATCCGTGTGTCCGCAAGCTTTGGGCCTGGTGTTCCTGATAGGAGGGACTCGGACAAGGGTTTCTTGGGAACGCGGTCTGTGTGTCCGGACGCCCCTGGTTTATAGTTGGATCACGTGACCCGCGGTTCCCTGACAAATCGATTACCAGTTTCACTGACCAGCTGCACTCACCTTCCCCGGTCACATCCCTGCTCACCTCTAGCAGTGCACGTGCCCAGCCTTTCTGAATGGGTGAAGCGGGCACGCCACGACTGCAAGGTGGGTGGGGGACTTGCCTGGCGTTTCCCTTTAAGGGCGTGGCTGGGGCATGACTGGGGGAGTGGTTTAATTGTCCCTCTTTACTGTTATCAAAAGTTGGGAGGTATGTATTATGGTGTATAGTAACGGCTGAGTGCCCCAGCCCGGAACTGTGTGAGGGCCGGCCAGCAACATAGATAACGTTTTACACCTTCCAGCCTGTGGGGGCCCCAGTTACAGTATTTTTTTCCTTCAAAATAATAGTCCAGCCAAGTAAATGATTGGTGGTTGTCTGGCCCCGCCTACTTACTGGAAGGTCAGATGGAGTCCCTTGTGCCCCCCTTGTGCGGGTGCTGCTGCTTTGCCATTCTGGGTGGGGGGTAGTGTAGTCGCCCGGCTGGTTCCCTGCATTGAGCTGCCAGCGGCTGTGCTTGGTGGCTTATGTGCAGTGACAGCTCTGCACCCATCACTGTAGCGTTGCTGGCGGCGGCTTTGCTGCTCTAGACTCTCCGTCCTGCCCTGTGGTGGCTTTGGCTGCCCAGGCACTAGGGGCTCCCACTACCGCCGATAGCTTTATTGCCAGCCCTGCGTCAGACCAAAGACTGAAAAGCCTCCTGGACCAGACCATAACCCAAAGGTTGGTGGAGGCCCCCTTTGCAGGGCAAGTGGTGGAGGCCCCGGGGCTCGCACCCCTTGCGCCCCCCTTATAATCCGGCCCTGCTTGTACATTGAGAGCTGCTCCCAGAGCCCGGAACCTTTCCCCCGCTCTGCATGTTGCTGGCCGGGCTGGTAAATGAAGCACCCAGTGAGGGGATTGTGCTGCAACATTGTCATCAATCTCGCCTGACTGCAGACAGTGCCGATGCAAACAGACTCAGGCCCTTATTCATGAAGGGATAGCGTCGGGTAGCGCCTTGTAAATATCAGGTAGCGACATGTGAACACTGGGCACGGCAGCAATTACACATTTATCAAGCAGAATCTGTTGAACGACTGGGATAGCGCCATGTAGCGTCCGATTCATCATTATCCCAGGCTCAGCATACAGCGCCGGCGTTCAGCCTTGCACAGCACCACATCTTACCTGTCGCTACCTGTCGCTCTCCCATACATTTCAATGGACGATCCTTACCTTCTCTTTAAAGTGGACCATCACCCAGGGGTGATCGGCCCGGGAATCTATAAGATTCCCGGGCCGATCACCTCCCTCACCGCGGGACATCCGAGATCGGGATGTCTCACGGGGTGAAACCCCCCAAAAACCCCAAATAAACTCACCTCCCCTAGACGTGCCCGCGCCCTGTCAGAGCGACGTGCGGGAGGCGGCGGCGGGTGCACTGTCTTGTCCGCCGCTGTCACCCGCTTGTCCGTGGCCACATGGGAGCGTGTTGAGGTGAGTATTGGGGGCTTTCTGGGGGGTTTTACACAGCGGGGCACCCCAAATCGGGGTGTCCCCCTGAAGTGGACCAAAACCCAGGATAGTCAAAATCCTGGGTGTTGGTCCACTTTAAACTGGGTTTTTTTTTTTTTTTTTTTTAAATCTCAAATAATGTTGTGACCTCTCCTGGGCTAGAAAATGCATTTTTTTCAAATATTTTTCATGTTTTATATATTTCTGCAGAAATGACATTACAGGTCTGGCATTAATGTGTTCATGTCACAATGTTATTACAATGTAATTCCATATGTTTTCGCTTTGTTACTGGTGGATAGATGCTGAAAAACAGACTTTAATCACACAGCCTCCTGCGCTCTGGACTACAGCGAAGCATTTTTGAGCAATCTGTATGTACAGGGTGAGGGAAACATATAAGATAGGCTCTTATTCAGAGTGAAGGACCGCTTTAAAGTGACAAATAGGACTGGATTATACCATATACCAGTGCAGACAGCCTGGTCCCAGGACCTTGTTCTCACCTGCTTCCATATCCCCACAATGCAGGGGTAGTGGAAGGAGGTGGGGGGGGGGGGGGTAGTGGCCTCTTCTGTTGGTATTTAGTGCGGGCATCCCTCTATAAGATGCACTCCCCTCTAATGCTGCTTTATAGGACCCTCCAGTGTCATGTCACTGGAAGGTACCTCTAAAAGCCCCTGGAAATGTCCAAAATCAGGCAGAATTACTTACGCTATTTCTATGCTTCCATGCCACTTTAGTAGCCCACACGACCACCTCTGGGCAATAGGGTTTACTAAACAAGTGGCAGAGCAACTAAGGAGGAGCATGAGCTAGCAACTCATCCTGGTGATCCCACAGAGCAGGCCCGGCGTCAGCACCCGGCAAGGCAGAGCAGCTTCCGGGGCCCACTGACAGGGCCGGCTTTTTTGGGTGTGCGGCGGTGCTTGACCCATTGCAGACTGGAAGGGCACTGCCACAGCTGCTGCCCACACCTCCACAAATGGCGGGATTCCACACAACGGAGCATCTCTATTTAGATTCCAGGGGAGGAAGTGCTGGGTTTTGCTCTGCTTTTAAGTTGCCCACCCCAGCTGATTTCCTGGAGCATCCCAATCTGTGATACCCTACAGTGTGAAACCCCCTGAGATCGCTGGCATACCCACTATGCAAGCAATTCCACCCCAGAGTTTTAGTTCACTTTACTGCGGCATCTCAATTTGTGAACCCCCCCCCCCGGGGGTCACACACAGGAGCATCCAAAATCAGGAGGATCTAGATTCATTTAGACTCCGAGGTCAGGTTTAAAGGGGTTTGGTACACTTCAAAGTAGATCAAAACTAGAGTTTTGGTCCAAATAGCCTGATCCTTAGGGGGCATCCAGATTTCGGACGTCCCTTGGTGATGTGACGCAACTCTTCACCACAAAGGGGCCTAATAAGACCATGCCGCCCAAGGGCCCACATAAACCTGGAGCCGGCCCTGCCGCAGAGCATGCGTGCCGCTCCTCTGCTTGCTGCTCCTCTGCGTGCTGCTGGCCGCTCCTCCGAATGCTGCTCCCCCGCGTGCTGCTCCTCCGTGTGCTGCTGCTCCTCCACATGCTGCAGCCGCTCCTCCGCATGCTGCTCCTCCGTGTGCTGCTGGCTGTTCCTCCGCATGCTGCTCCTCCGTGTGCTGCTGGCTGTTCCTCCGCATGCTGCTCCTCCGTGTGCTGCTGGCCGCTCCTCCGCATGCTGCTCCTCCACGTGCTGCTGGCCGCTCCTCCGCATGCTGCTCCTCCGTGTGCTGCTGGCCGCTCCTCCGCATGCTGCTCCTCCACGTGCTGCTGGCCGCTCCTCCGCATGCTGCTCCTCCACATGCTGCTCCTTCACGTGCTGCTGGCCGCTCCTCCGTATGCTGCTCCTCCGTGTGCTGCTCCTCCGTGTGCTGCTCCTCCGTGTGCTGCTCCTCCGTGTGCTGCTCCTCCGTATGCTGCTCCTCCGTGTGCTGCTCCTCCGTGTGCTGCTCCTCCACGTGCTGCTCCTCTGCATGCTGCTCCTCCGTGTGCTGCTGGCCGCTCCTCCGCATGCTGCTCCTCCGTGTGCTGCTGGCCGCTCCTCCGCATGCTGCTCCTCCACGTGCTGCTGGCCGCTCCTCCGCATGCTGCTCCTCCACATGCTGCTCCTTCACGTGCTGCTGGCCGCTCCTCCGTATGCTGCTCCTCCGTGTGCTGCTCCTCCGTGTGCTGCTCCTCCACGTGCTGCTCCTCTGCATGCTGCTCCTCCGTGTGCTGCTGGCCGCTCCTCCGTGTGCTGCTCCTCCACATGCTGCAGGCCGCTCCTCCGCGTGCTGCTCCTCTGTGTGCTGCTGGCTGCTCCTCCGCATGCTGCTCCTCCGTGTGCTGCTCCTCTGTGTGCTGCTGGCTGCTCCTCCGCATGCTGCTCCTCCGTGTGCTGCTCCTCCGCATGCTGCTCCTCCACGTGCTGCTGGCCGCTCCTCCGCATGCTGTTCCTCCGTGTGCTGCTGGCCGCTCCTCCGTGTGCTGCTGGCCGCTACTCCGCTTGCTGCTGGCCGCTCCTCCACATGCTGCTCATCAGCATGCTGCAGGCCACTCCTCCACATGCTGCTCCTCCGTGTGCTGCTCCTCCACATGCTGCAGGACGCTCCTCCGTATGCTGCTCCTCCGTGTGCTGCTCCTCCACATGCTGCTGGCTGCTCCTCCATGTGCTGCTCTTCCGCGTGCTGCTGGCCGCTCCTCCGTGTGCTGCTCCTCCACGTGCTGCAGGACGCTCCTCCCTATGCTGCTGGCTGCTCCTTCGCTTGCTGCTGCCTGCTCCTCTGTGTGCTGCTGCTGTGCTGCTGGCCAGCAATCTGTATGTACAGGGTGAGGGAAACATATAACATAGGCTCTTATTCAGAGTGAAGGTCCCGATTAATGTGAGCAATCTGTATGTACAGGGTGTGGGAAACATATAAGATAGGCTCTTATTCAGGGTGAAGGTCCGGATTAATGTGAGCAATCTGCATGTACAGTGTGTGGGAAACATATAAGATAGGCTCTTATTCAGAGTGAGGGTCCATATTGATGTGGACAATCTGTATGTACGGGGGGGGGGGGGGGGGGGCATATAAGATAGGCTCTTATTCAGAGTGCGGGGAGAGGCTCCGCCCCCGGCTGTGAGGCGAGAGAGAGGCAGGGGGTGGAGCTATGCCCCTTTCAGGTCAGAGAGGCAAACAGGCGGCTGTTTCGGAGCCGCCTGCTCTGGTGCTGGAGCCCCGGGCGTCTTTTCTGACGCCGCCGGATAAGGCCGGGGGTGGGGGGGGGGTCACAAGGAGGGAGCCCCCAGCGTCCTGGTGGACGCTGGCCGGGCTCCCTCTGAGTCATGTACAGGAGCCCCAGGCCTCACGGACGCTGGGCAGGCACCCTTCCCAGCAGGTACAGGAGCCCCGGGGGTCTTTTCAGACGCCACAGGGGCTCCGAATTTTTTTCACAGGGAGGGACAAAGTACAGGGGCCCCCAGCGCCTGTAGTGACGCGTGGGGGGCCCCTCAAGCGGCACACCCCCTGGCCCCTTTGAGTATCCCGGTTCGGGATGCCCGACATCTTGCGCGTTCGCCACTCCCCCCGCCCCCCCCCCATTCTTGACGTCCCGCACGCAACCACCCCACCCCCTTTCATGGTCGCTGGGAGGGCCGGGGGGGGTCAGCAACCCCTCCCCCCGATCAGCTGCAGGCTTGGCCTTTCGAGCTGGCGTCGCCACTCCCGGGCCTGGCGCAGCTGGCGTCCACTCCTTTTAGCGCGCCCCGGATGATCCAGCGCCGCATCCCAGCTCACGGGGGGTGGGTTGCATGGAACGGACAGGCTCATCTCCTCTTCTCTTTTCCCAGCAGGTGCGGAGAAGCTCGTGCTGAGGCGGGTCGGACGAGATCTTCATTCGGAGCTCCAGCAGCGGCACCGGGGTCGATGGGTGCGTCAGGACATTCGGCAGGAGGCGGGATCCGGGGTCAGTCGGGCTCCGGATCTCTGGACGACGGTCGTGGGGAGGGCATCCCGAGGGGCGGGGCCATTCATCAAGGTGAGCCTCTACTGATCGGCGTATCCAACAACGTATCGCACTCGGGGTTTGAGGGGCTCGCCGGGGGGGGTGGCTCCGGCGGGTTAGGGGGTTTTATAACAGGTATGCAGGAGTTATTGGATCGATGGGAGGCTACGGGTTTGGAGTCGGCGGTGGACCCACGGGGGGTGTGGGACCCGGCATCGGCGAGGGGGGGAGTGCCCAGGGAGATGGTTGGAGATTGCAGACCGGCGGGGGTGCAGACAGGGGCAGCGCCGGCGGATCGGGGCGTGGGGGTGGATAAGGGACCTGGTCCAGAGGTTGAAAAAAGGGAGGCATCAGTTTCGGATCAGGCAAAGGGGCACTCGTACATCTGCTTTGAGGGCCCATTGGGGGGCCACCTGAAGCCGGAGGTTTAGGAGAGGATTTGGAGGTGGGATACTTTTACACTGCTCCCTCTTGAACGTTTCGGAGCTGATAGATGGGGGAGGGGAAGGGAGCATTTTAAAGAAGAGGATGAGGACAGAAGGGCTTTTAGGTTTAGGACGTTCGGGAACTGGCTACAGGCTTTTGCTATCTTGGCGAGTGTAGTGGGAGAAAGGAACCCGGAGAATTGTTGTCCGCTGTTCTGCTACCTAGATAACATATGGGAAGCACACCGGGTCTGTGGGGGGATGGCATGGCTGAGGTATGACGAGAAATTCCGGCAGCGTATGTCGGTGTGTGCCGAGTTGGGTTGGGATCATAGGGACATTGGGCTGTGGTTGCGGGTTATGAACTCCCGGGGGGGGGGTTTATTCTGCTGTGGCCAGCTCGTCGCCCTTTCAGGGGGGCGCCACCTTGTCCACTCCAGGGGTGGCGGAGGCAACAAGAAAAGGAGTGTGCTGGGCATTTAATGATTCCCAGTGTAAGTTCGGTACAGGATGTAAATTTCGGCACGAATGCTCGGCCTGCGGGGGTAATCACTCCGTTGGGCGCTGTTTCAGGAAAGGACGGAGGGGGGGGTTCAGAAGGTTCCCGGAAGGCCCTGCCAAGAGGGATAATGCCGGTGAAAGGAGAGGTGATGCTCCCGTGGCTAAATAACTATCCAGATCGGCGGGCCGCGTGGTTGCTGGCAGAGGGTTTTAGGGAGGGTTTTAGGATCCCATGTCAGGCACTCACTTAGCGGTGATGGGGCTGTCTAGCAGGGAGTATGGCACTCACTCTTTTCGCATAGGAGCGGCGACGGAGGCGGCGATATTGGGTTTGCCGGTAGACCTGGTAAAAAAGCTGGGGAGATGGGAGTCAAAAAGGTTTATGTCATATATTCGTCCAGGAAGAATTGAGCAGGTGTAACAGCATGGGGGGGGGGGGGGGGGAGTGTCGGAACCGCTACTAATGTTATTTTCTTTTAGACTCGGCATGCTCGGTGCTGGTGGTCGGCCATTCATTGGTTTTTTGGGCGGTGCGGAGAGCGGCATTGAGATGGAGCGGCGAACAGCTTGGCATTTTGGGGGATCGAGCGAAGCTGGTGTGGGCTGGTGTGGGCTGGTGTGGGCGTCAGGGGGTTGAAGTGGCAGGATTTGAGAGAGCACGTCTTGAAGTCGGCGATGAAGTGGGGTCCTCCAGGGGTTTTGATGTGTCACGCGGGGGGGAACGATTTGGGCCGATGAGGCAGCTGATCAAATCGATCACCAGGGACCTCTTGTTTTTTCTAGGGGAATTTCCCGGGGTGGTTTTGATTTGGTCCGAGATAGTTCCCCGGTACGAGTGGAGGCACGCGAGGGATCCCAGGGCTATCGACCGGGTACGTATCAAGGTGAATAGGGCGATTGCCCGGTTCTTTAGATTGAATGGAGAGCTGAGGTCCCCCCCCTCCTCTTCCTCTTTGGTCCCTGATCTCTTCGCTGGAACGTGCTTTCCCACCCGCCCGCCCTTTATTGGGGGTGATAGAATGTTCGATTGGTCGCAGCGGTAGCTGGTTGGTTTTTGGGGCAGTTTGGTCGGGACAGGTTGTATTATGTTGTATGTATATACATATATATATATATATATATATTTAAAAAAAAAAATATATATATATATATATATATATATATATATATACACACTTTAATATATATGGAAAAAACAAATTATTAAAAAAAGATAAGAATAAAGATTTATATATATTTATTGACATTTGTTCAGTTAACAGGGTACATGTAGTGGTGATTTTATGTATAATTTGTGGGGAATTTATCGGGCAAATGTGTCAATGCGTTTGTATCGGGGGATTGTTGTAGATTCATTGTTACTGTTTTATTTTATTTGTCACAGCTTTGGCGGTCTCCTCTGCTCGGTTCGGGTCTGAGATGGAAGGAAAGTGGGGGTAGGTTACAAGGAAGCGGCTGTTTCGGCGGAAACGGGCCAGGAGGATAGGTGAGATGAGATGAGTTTAAGGGGAGGGGAGGGACAAAGGGAAGGGGGTAAGGTGGATCTTGGCAGTTAGCCCCGTTGAGCTACCAGGCCTAGGAGGGATGCGGCCGGGCTCACAAATTGGCATCTGTTTCAGAACGCTAGCACAGTCATGGTGATCCCACTGACAGGGCCGGCGTCAGCTGGCCGCTCCTTTGCATGCTGCTGTCGTGCTGCTGGCTGCTCCTCCGCGTGCTGCTGGCCGCTCCTCCGTGTGCTACTGGCCGCTCCTCCGCGTGCTTGTGGCCGCTCCTCCGCGTGCTTGTGGCCGCCCCTCCGCGTGATTGTGGCCGCTCCTCCGCGTGCTTGTGGCCGCTCCTCCGCGTGCTTGTGGCCGCTCCTCTGCGTGCTTGTGGCCGCTCCTCCGCGTGCTGCTGGCCGCTCCTCTGCCTGCCTGTGCCAGTCATTTTGAATTGTCTGGTGCAAGTACAGGCCTCAGACAGAAGTATATGGAGGATTTAGCCACCGCTCACCTATGCGCTTTGGGCTCACCAGCTACATGAGTATACCAGGCAATCTCACACAGCAGGGCATCCCGATTGAGGGATCGTTGGTCATTGTTCCTCATTAAAAGAACATATAAACTTATCAGCAGTGGCTCCTCAAAAAAGCAACAGGGCTGATCAGGGACAAAAGAATCAGCCCAGGCAGTGTGTCCACAATTAAATTATTTTGAATGGAATTAATCAAAATCATAGCTGTGCACCAGCACAGCTTTAACACAATATACTGGGCCGGTCACAGCACAGCAGGGTCTGACCAGTAAAATCCCGGCCTGTTATTTTACCCCAGTTTGCCCCGGGCCTGGCATAGGAGGGTGTGTGTCTCAGTCAACATGTCTGCCAAAATGCATGGTGCTGTGCGTTTCCACTTCATCAGGCTGCACTGGGCCCCGTACATCAGGGATGGTAAAGTCACAAGCTGATTTTTGGCCCCAGTTCTGCCACTTAGCCTCTGATGTGGGGAGGGGGCAGGATTCTGCACACTGCCTGTTATGGGGAAGGGGCGTAAATACCGGGCTGGACAGAGTGCAGAAGGGCCGGTGTGACCAGAAAAGTTCCGGGACATTTTTTAACCCCAGTCTGCCCCTGCCCGGGGCTATATAATAGCGTCATAACATATGCTTCTGTTTAAAGCTGAAGGAGTTGAGCTCTGCTAGTGCAGGGGACTATCTAGTGGCACACTGCAGTGATAATAATAATGGTCAGGTTTAAAATAAACAGTTCTTGTAATCCAATAGGCATATGTCACAGTTGGCCAATAACTTCCGGCAGCAATTACACATTACACATTTATCAAGCAGATTCTGTTGAGCGACTGGGATAACGCCATGTAGCGTCCGATTCATCATTATCCCAGGCTCAGCGTACAGCGCCGGCGTTCAGCCTTGCAGAGCGTCACGTATTACCTCTCGCTACCTGTCCGTCTCCCGTGCATTTCTATGGACGTTCTTTGACTTCTCTTTAAATAGGGTTTTTTTATTTTTTTATTTTTTTTCAAATAATGTTGTGACCTCTCCTGGCCTTGAAAAGGCCATTTTTTCATATTTTTTCAATTTATATATATTTATGCAGAATTGACATTACAGGTCTGGCAATAATGTGTTCATGTCACAATGTTATTACAATGTCATTCCATATGTTTTCGCTTTGTTACTGGTGGATATGTGTTCAAAACCAGACTTTAATCACACAGCGTCTGCCGCTTTCGGCTACAGCGACAAAATATTGAGCGCCGGCGCTGTGTGAGGCTGTTTTTTTGAGGAATATGGTTTGAGTCGCTCACACTGAGTAGCTACCGTTCGTTCCCATATAGTGCTGTACTGGTGTTATAGCTACTCACACATCAAATTCATCAATGCCAGCAATGTTACTACAGTGACTGAGGCGCTCTGAAATAGTGACTCACGGACGATCAGAGCGACCACTAGCGGGCGCTCTTACCCCCGCTGTACAGACGCTCATCTGCCATTACCTGGCGCTAGTCATGAATCGCTAGTGGCGCTAGTCATGAATCGCTAATTACCTGGCGCTAGTCACTTCACAGTTCACAGTAAATCACAGCAGTATTAGGGGCCTACTCCACCCCACTTGGATGGGACCACTCGTTCTTGGTAGCGTAAGACAAGGAATCATTTAGGGCAGAAATGCTCCCCAAGTGAAAACGGTGCTGGGAACTAGGAGGCCGGTGCTCCATTGCCTGTATTATAAGCTGACCGCGTCAGTCCGGCACACCGGCCAGTCCCTTAGCATTCCGTAGCCCGAGCACGTCCCCTGAGATACGGGCAGCAGACCCCAGATATGGAGAGTGTTTTTATTTTGACGTTTGAAAAATGGAGTTATTTTTGCCAGCCTGATGCTGGAATAAAAAACTAACCAATCTGCGGCATGCGGGGTACGATAGATGGGTCTCCATGAGAAGTGTCAGAGCTATTGAGCACGCAGGCAGGAAATATGAGCAAGGAATGCACCTCCGAAACGGAGCGTCAGGAGCGGCGCCGGAGATAGATGTGCCAGCCAGGAGCTTAAGCAGAGATTTATCTGCACAGCGCCATTCGCAGATGGAACCCAACGAGGAGCCGCTGAAGAGTTCCCCGCACTCTCATACATTTATTCATGAATGGCCGAGACACTTCTCCAAACAATCATTTAGCTTAGGAGAAAAAGTGGTTCTGAACACTTGATGCTTAAGGTCCAAATCCAGCCACATATGGCATTTTAGCTTTAGAGTGCGGATTGTATGCTGACTGTGACCCCCAACACAAAGGTCATCTTAATCCGGAAGAACTTAATATCCCTTATATCCTAATAGAGTGTAAGCTCTTCTCCTTCTGTATCCTCCCTTATATCCTAATAGAGTGTAAGCTCTTCTACTTCTGTATCCTCCCTTTTACCCTAATAGAGTGTAAGCACTTCTCCTCCTGTATCCTCCCTTATACCCTAATAGAGTGTAAGCTCTTCTCCTTCTGTATCCTCCCTTTTACCCTAATAGAGTGTAAGCTCTTCTCCTTCTGTATCCTCCCTTATACCCTAATAGAGTGTAAGCTCTTCTCCTCCTGTATCCTCCCTTATACCCTAATAGAGTGTAAGCTCTTCTCCTTCTGTATCCTCCCTTATACCCTAATAGAGTGTAAGCTCTTCTCCTTCTGTATCCTCCCTTATACCCTAATAGAGTGTAAGCTCTTCTCCTCCTGTATCCTCCCTTATACCCTAATAGATTGTAAGCTCTTCTCCTTCTGTATCCTCCCTTATACCCTAATAGATTGTAAGCTCTTCTCCTCCTGTATCCTCCCTTATACCCTAATAGATTGTAAGCTCTTCTGTATCCTCCCTTATACCCTAATAGAGTGTAAGCTCTTCTCCTTCTGTATCCTCCCTTATACCCTAATAGATTGTAAGCTCTTCTCCTTCTGTATCCTCCCTTATACCCTAATAGAGTGTAAGCTCTTCTCCTTCTGTATCCTCCCTTATACCCTAATAGAGTGTAATGGACACTCAGCAGCCAGCTCAGGCCGGCAGTGGGAAGCAGCACAAGCTGAGGAGGACATCTTTGGAAAGACTGACAATGCAGGAAAACCTGCAGCAGAATGTGTGTGTGAGCCGAGAGTCCCGAGCCCTGCGATCCAAGACCCAGCTGGCCACCGGTGACCCCATAGGGGAAAATCTGCTAAATCTGCCACTGGACTTAAATATGGGAAGTTTCAGACAATGCAAATGCTGAGCTGGGGGCAAATGGCCACAAGTCTCCCAGGACTGAGGCAGCAGAGACATTCAAACACCCAGCAGAAAAGCCAAGGCGCAAGGCAAGTCTTAAAGAGACAGAGCATGCACCAGAACTGCAGCTTGCAGACAAGATTCCAGCTCTAGTCAACAACATGAACAGCTTAAGAGCATCCAGGACAGACCTGCAAACACAAATAGATCATGCAATTACAATAAAGGCAGCAAGCCCCTGTAACGCAGCTGCCTGTGATGTACTGTTAGAGAATCTCCGCAAATACCCAGGGGCCTCCCACAAATCCCCAGATTTCTCTGCAGTGCTGACTGCGAAGACATGAAGTATCACTCTGTCGCAGGTTAGCGGGGCTATTAGCCTGCGGTCCTGTTGGACTATTCCCACCCGTTCCTCGTGTGATGTGCCTCCCAGCCTGGGCTGCGCTGGTCGGGTGAAGGTAGGCGGCACCATGCGTACTTATGGAGCGCTGCTCCACCGGAGTGCCCCACCAAAGGGTAGGCGGTATAGGCTGATGGTGAGCCTTTATAGATGCCCCTCCCGCATTATTGCCCTATGCCCCGGTAGCGGTGGGTCCTGTACAGAGGGCCGCCATCCTCCCTCATTCTCCCTGTAGCCTTAGGAAGGGAAAGAAGGGGAGGGGTGAGCGTGTAGCGTGATTCGTGCATACGCGTTTGTCATGTCTTTTGACTAGTATATGTGGTGTCTGCCGCTGCGCTGACTTGTCTTTTTTACCATTGCAAATGGCGCCGCCGCCGCGCGCGTCTTTTCCTTCATTTGGATGTTCCGCGCTGGGCAGCGGCATTACCTCAGACGCTTCTGCGTTATCATTGGCTGCTTGTCTGTGGGCTTCATGCGCTTCGGGGGGGGCGGGGCCTGGCTTGGCGCGCCCTGCGTCACGGCTCGCTCTGGCCCGCCCTTCGAGGTACTCTCGGCGCCATTTTGTCAGCGCGCGTGTGGCGGTTATACTTACCGCGGTCCTTAAGTGCCCTCACGGGCGGTTTTATACTCATTGTAGTGTGTTTGGTTCTGACACCCCTTCTTCCCAATGTGCCATTGACTTCTCCCGGCCCGGTGTTGGGGCCTTGTATAAGCTTAAGCATGTACTCTATATATGCTATTGTATAAATGCTTGTATAATTACTCCCACTTCCCTAGTGGGTCATTGGGGCATCCAGGGTTGCTTATAGCGTAAATCCCTACTGGCATATCGTGCCTAATAATCACCATATGGAGGCATCCCAGGATAGGTTACCGGGGTCCCTTTGGCCGTGTGTAGCTGGGGGGGCAGCCTCATGCTGACGCTGACAAGGCGCGGGTCTGTGTACCCTGTGCTGAGCAGGTGCTTGCATTGCAATCTGGCCTGCCAGTGGCTGCACCTCGTTTTACTTCACCTACTCCCCCAAGCTTAAATCTCACTCCTGTTGAGTTGCATACTAGTGGGGATTCTCAGCCTGATGTGTCTTCTAGACTGGCTACTGTTGAACAGATTATTGCGAAGTCTTTAGCGCGTAAGGGCCCTGGTAAGAAGCAGCACTTGACACCTAATGTTACTGTTTTCCCTATGGGAACTGAGGAGTTTATGAATCTGTGTGGCTATACCCCGTCTGATGAAGGGGAGCTCCTTTCTGATTCAGGCTCATCTGATGAGAGACCAAGGGGTCATGACGATTCTGGCTCTGACCCCTGGGCCCCGGATGACACTGACAGATTATTGATCCAGACCTTGAGGTTCTGTCTGTCTATCTCTCTCCCTGTTGAGGCTCCCAGGCAAAGAGGGGAGCTTTTCCATACAGCAAAATCACGTTTGGAATTTCCAGAGCAGGCAAATTTCCATAACCAGTGGCGGACTGGGGCCAAAAATCAGCCCTGGATTTCTCCCCTGGCCCAGCCTGAGACATCCCTGCTGTGGGTTCCTTGGTTTGCGGGTACAGTGGGGCTGGGTAGGGAGACTAAGGAGGGCAGGAATTTAATGTGGGTGTTATAAGCAGCAGCCCAACTGGCCCCAAAGCAGTGCGGCCCACCGGGCATTGTCCCGGGTCTCCCTATGACCAGTCCGCCCCTGTCCATAACCTTGTGCTCAAGGAATGGGAGCGCCCCAGTAAACTTCCCGGGGCTCCAAAGATTTGGGATAGGAAGTATCCCTTTCCTGCTGAGGTGGTTAAATGTTGGTCACCCCCCCCCCCCCTCGAGGTGGATGCCCCGATCCTAGAGCTATCTAACACCTCTGTCATGCATTCCCCTGATTCTACTACCCTGCGGGATGCTGAGGACCGGCGCATTGACCAGCTGGCCTCCCACGCCTTTACATGTGCGGGGACGGCGCTGCGCCCGGTCTGTGCCTCTGCGATTACTGCTGTGGCCACTAGAACCCTTATCAGAAATATGCTTGATAGTGTCCCTGATGATTTGCCTTGTGAGGTGTTTATTGCACTCTCTAGTTGATGTTTTTGTAAATTTTGTCCTCTCAGCATTGGATGACACCATCAGAATGTGTGCCAGAAATTCTTCCCTCGTGGTGGCTATACGCCGCTTGGTTTGGCTGCGCCAGTGGGCTGTTGACAATGCTGCCAAGAAGGCCCTCACTGGTTTTCCCTTTAAAGGACTGCGTCTGTTTGGAGACCGCCTGGACCTTTCTTGCTAAGGGAGGCAGGTTACCCCAGCGCAGGCGGCAACCTCGGCCCTTTTAGGGGACAGGGTTCCTTCTCCTCCCCTTACCGTGATGCAAGACAGGGAAGGGGGGGTATCCTTCCCTGGGGCCCGGGGAGATTTCTGGGGTAGATGCAGAGGACGTGGACGTCCTGGCTCCTCCTGGGACCCCAAGAGCTAAATCCAATCCCAAGCCCCCTCAGGCATGTTGGGGTGCCCTCACCCATCCGGGTGGGGGGACGGCTGCAGCACTTCGTTCAGGTCTGCAGGATTCATGTCTCAGACCGGTGAATTCAGGAGGTAGTGTCCTCCGGTTACAAGTTGGAGTTTGCTGCTGATCCCCCTCCAAGATTCATCAGGTCCCGGATTCCTCAGGACCCTGTGTCAGCTCAGGAGCTAGTGCAAGCAGTGCAAGGCCTCCTGGAGCTGGGGGTCATCTGCCAGGTGCCTTTAAGAGAAAAATGCAAGGGTTTTTATTCCAACCTATTTACAGTACCCAAAAAGGATGGTTCTGTCAGGTGCATCCTGGACTTAAAGATTCGTAACAAGTTTTTGTCAAGGGCAGGCACTTTCGCATTCGCCATCTGTTCCCTGCGCCAAGGGGATTTCATGACTTCTGTGGACATCAAAGATGCTAACCTTCATATTCCTGTGTTACCAGGTCATCAAAAGTCCCTCAGTTTCACTCTGATGGATCAACATTACCAATTTGTGGCCTTGCCCTTCGGCCTCACTTCAGCTCCCAGGGTGTTCACCAAGGTGCTGGCTGGCGTGATGTCTCTACTCAGATGTCAGGGTGTCAGCGTGCTTCCCTATACGGACGACATCCTCTTCACTTCCCAGTCTCTACATCAGGCAGAGTTGGATACTCAGCTGGTGGTGCCCATTCTGGAGTAATTTGGATGGGTGATCAACCACCCCAAGTCCTCACTGTCCCCTTCCTTGGTAACTTCATTCCTAGGAATGAATCTGGATACAGTTCAGGCAAGGATCTTCCTTCCTCAGCTGAAGGTGGACAATCTCAGGCTCAGTCCCTCCTAGCTTGTCCCCATCCCTCCATCAGGCAGGGGATGCAGCTGGTGGGCCTGATGGTGGCGTGCTTCGAAGCAGTCCCTTATGCTCAGTTCCACTTGTGCCTCTGCAACTTCATCTATTGTCTGTATGGGACAAGGACCCAGCATCCCTGGACAGGGTCTGTGTGCTCCCCCCCGGTCAGGAGGTCCCTCTTGTGGTGGATGGACTCAAGACTCAAGGAACCTGTTGGGGGGCAGATCCTTTCTTGCCCCTTCCTGGGAGACGGTCACCACGGATGCCGGTCTATCAGGTTGGGGGGGGGGGGTTCTGGAAGTCCCTGCGGTTCCAGGGGTGGTGGGGCCCTCAGGAGGCCCACACATCTATCAATGTCTTGGAGCTGCGAGCGATCAGGTTGGTTCTGGCTCGCTTGACAACTCATCTTCAGGGCCTCCCTGTTCATTGGCGCTCGGACAACCAGACGGCAGTTGCCTACATCAATTATCAGGGAGGGACCCGGAGCAAGAGGGCCCTCCAGGAAGTGTCTCTGATTCTGACCTGGGTGGAGGCCAATGTTCCCTGCATATCAGCGGTGTACATTCTGGGGGTGGAAAATCTGCTGGCAGACCCTCTGAGGGGGACCTCTCGCCAGCTTCATGTCCAGTTTGGACAGGTTCTGGGCATATGTGACAAGGTTTAGGGGCGCTGAGGGATAGGACCAGTTTATCCTTATGCCGGTATCAAAGCCGGGCACTGTGAGCGTTAATATCTTGTTCTGGAATGAGTCCGTCCCCCCGCAGGATATTGTGATATGGCTGAGGAGGCATTGTGATATGGTGTCTGACCTAAGTGTCTTGATGATGATGGGATCTGGACGGGAGGCTGGAGGGTGCTGGTGAAGCTCAGGCAGCACAGTAATGTTACCTTACATTTGCCCAACTCCTTCTTTATCGGCCGTGGGAGGGGGGTGTGTTTCTATGCCGGTCAGCCCCGCTTGTGCTTTAAGTGTGGGAAGGCCGGTCATGTGGCTGGAGTGTGTACTGTAGTGAAGTGTAACCTGTGCGGGAAGATTGGTCACACCAGCGCCATGTGTACAAATGTCCGGTGTAACTTGTGTGGTCAGATGGGTCATTACCATAAGGACTATTTGGAGGCCTTCCATAACCTCTATAGCCAGGCTGCGGAGGAGCTGGAGGCATCAGGTGAGGTTACAGTGCGTGCTTGTGCATGTGTGTGTGCATGTGTGCATGTGTGTATGAGTACGTGTGTGTATGTAGAGCAGTATCTAGGCTTTATGATACCAGGGGCAATGATTCCAAATGGCGTCCCCATCAGTTCTCAGACCCCCCTTTGGCACCTCCCTGACCTGCTGCACCCATGTGCCCTCCCCCAGCTACGCCCTGGTGTATGTGTGTGTGTGTGTGTGCATGCATGGGGGAGGGGGGGATTTACTTTGTTCTTTACCATTCGCTGCTTTACTCAAAAGTGCATTCACCGGATGCGCGACGCGCACATGACAGACCGTCGAGTAAACAAAACTTACTGCAGCGAACACAGGCTGCTCCAATGGAGCATGTATCACACAGCGGAGCATCCCAATTTCGTAAGGGTCATAGGGGAGATGTGACGCCACTTTCCACCATTAAGGGGCCCACTGAGACCATGCCGCCCAAGGGCCCACAAAAATCTGGAGCTGGCCCTGTAGCATACCTCCCAACTTGTGAGAAAGAGGGACAATTTTTTAATTAGGCCACGCCCCCTCATTGATTGATAGATAGGAAATAGGATGTAACAGTTGCATCAATATAAACACTTTGAATGGGCAAATGAGTCATTTATTGCTGCAGATCTGCATGTTACACCTCAAAGAGGGACAAATGAGAACAACGAGGGACAAGCGGACATGGACTCAAAAGAGAGACAGTCCCTCCAAATCAGGGACACTTGGGAGGTGTGCTGTAGGGCAGCATGGAATTTGTCTCAGAATGTATGTGCGGTGTCTCTGGGGTGTGTCGGGTATTTTTGAAGCCTCCAAAAAATAAGAAAAATAAAAAATGATTGTATTGGTTGTTTCTCCAACACTAGTTCTATATCTGCCCCCAACCCTTAATGTAAAAATCACATAAACAGCCATTCTCACAGAAAATAAAATTGATTCCTATGGGGTGCGCCACTAAAAGCTGGCACACTGAAAGGCCATTAGCACGGCGAAGACAAACGGGCATAGACATGGCAAACACATCCTTGGCCTGGCGAATAGGCTGTTTTTAGCATAGTAAATGCATACCTCACAACTTTTCATGGTGGGAAAGAGGGGCATTTGTTAAATTAGGCCACACTCCCTCATTGATTGATGGGTAGGAGATGAATTGTAACAGTTGCAACAATAGAAACACTTTGAATAAGCAAATTAATCATTTATTGATGCTGATCTGCATGTTCCACCTCAAAGGGAGACAATATGTAAATAAAGCCACTATTGAGGCACCCCTAATTGAGGGTTGGATGAAGCCACGCCCCTCATTGTTGAATGTGTGAAGCCACGCCCCCTCATTGAGGGATGGATAGGAGATAGGATGTAACAGGTAAAACAATAGAAACACTTTAAATAGGCAAATTAACCATTTATTGATGCAGATTTGCATGCTACACCTTAAAGAGGGACACATTAGAACAACGAGGGAAAGGGGGACATGGGCTCAAAAGTGGGACAGTCCCTCCAAACCAGGAACAATTGGGAAGTATGTAAATGAGGTAAACTAGCGAATGCACGGCGAGCGGATGGCGTACGTTTCGTAAATTACCCCGAGTGTAAACTTCTCCAACATAGAGACATATAGGGATTGATTAGATCCAGGTAAGTACATACCTCTCAACTTTTCAGGGTGCGAAAGAGGGACAGTTTGTAAATTAAGCCACGCCTCCTCATTGATTGATGAATAGGAGATAGGATGTAACAGTTCTAACAATGTAGACACTTTGAATAGGCAAATGAATAATTTATTGCTGCATATCTGCATGTTACACCTCAAAGAAGGACAAATGAGAACAACGAGGAACAGGGGGACATGAACTCAAAGGAGGGACAGTCCCTCCAAATCAGGGACATTTGGGAAATATGTAAATTTGGTGATCTAGCGAATGCACAGTAAATGGCCGGCGTACGTTTCGTAAATGACCCCCTGAGTGTAAGCTTCTCTGACATGGAGACAGATAGGGATTGATTAGATCCAGGTAAATAACATACCTCCCAACTTTTCAGGATGGGAAAGAGGGATATTTTGTAAATTAAGCCCCACCCTCTTATTGAGGGATGGATAGGTGATACATTGTAACAGTTACAATACTATAAACACTTTTAAAAAGGCAATTTAATGGTTTATTGATGCAGATCTGATGTTACACCTCAAAAAGGGACAAATGGGAACAACGAGGGACAGGGGGACACAGACTAAAAAGAGGGACAGTCCTGCCGAATCAGGGACACTTGGGGAGTATGTTAATGAGGTGACCTAACGGAGAATGGCTGGCGTACGTTTCGTAAATGACCCCCTGAGTATAAGCTTCTCTGACATGGAGACAGGATGGATTGGATCCAGGTAAATACATACCTTCCAAGTTTTCATGCTGGGAAAGAGGGACAATTAGCAAATTAAGCAACACCTACAACAAACTAATTGAGGGATGGATAGGTGATCCATTGCAACAGTTAGAACACTTTAAACACTTTGAATAGGCAAATTAATCGTTTATTGATGCAGATCTACATGTTACACTTTAAAGAGGGACAAATGAGAACAAGGGGGACAGGGGGGACATGGACTCAAAAGGGGGACGGTCCCCCCAAATCAGGGGCACTTGGGAAGTATGTAAATGAGGTGAACTAATGATGAATGGCCGGTGTACGTTTCGTAAATGACCCCCTGAGTTTAAGCTTCTCTTTCATGGAGACAGATAAGGATTGATTAAATCCAGGTAAATAACATACCTCCCAACTTTTCAGGGTGGGAAAGAGGGACAATTTGTAAATTAAGCCACACCCACTAATTGAGGGATGGCTAGGTGATATATTGTAACAGAACACTATAAACACTTTGAATAAGCGACTGAATCATTTATTGATGCAGGTCTGCAGGTGGTGAGGTGAGCTATCGAATGCACGGTGAATGGCTGACGTACGTTTCGTAAATTACCCCCTGAGTGTAAGCTTCTCTGACATGGAGACAGATAGGGATGGATCAGAGCCAGGTAAACAGATAAGACTATTAATAAATACACAAGGCCATAGAACAGATGTAGCCGCATTAATACTCCAGGGAGGGATCAGGTCCTCTCTGTAGGAACGAGCGGAGTCCCGCAGCTTCGGCGAGTACAGAAAAGCCGCTCCCCCCGCAGCAATGTAACGGCCGCAGAGCTGGCTAATCCAGCAGCCAATCAGACTGCGAGTGAGGGATGGGGGGATAATGTGCAGTTGTTCTCCTCATTTGTCAGTTCGCACAATTGTACCTGTCAGTTTATAGCATAGGCCTGCGTCTAATCCCTCCCTGGCAGGCAACTACCCTCCAAACCCGAGGTGATCGATACCAGCGCACTTCATTCTCCTCCGGACTTAATGGTCTTTTTGAGAGTTTTCCAGACGCTAAACAATCAGCCGAGCTGACAGCTACGAATGATTCAGGGGGAGGACGAGCTCCTCTTCTTCCACGCTTGTTATCAGCCTCTGTTATTTGCCAAAGACAAGATTGCAGGTTGCCAGGGCCGGATTGGGGGCCAAAAATCAGCCCCTGGCAAGCCAATGACCGGCCCAGATGCCATACCTCACCAACTTTTGAAAACAGAAAAGAGGGACACGTGTGGTGGCATGCTAAATGTGCCGCACAATTTTTTTGTCATTAAACCATGCCCCGACCACATCCCTAGCCACGTCCTTAGAAGGTAACGCCACCTTATAATTACATAGGAATATATAACAAATTACAGCCAAGCCCCCCCCCCACATACAAAGCCAAGCCTCCTCACACACAGCCAATTCCACCACCCCACACACAGCCAAGCCCCCACATACAGCAAAGCCCACACACACTCAGCCAAGCCCCCCCCACACCCCTCACACAGCCAAGCCCCCACATACAGCCAAGCCCACACACACTCAGCCAAGCCCCCCCCACACCCCTCACACAGCCAAGCCCACACACACTCAGCCAAGCCCCCCCTTACACAGCCAAGCCCCCACATACAGCCAAGCCCACACACACACAGCCAAGCCTCCTCACACACAGCCAAGACCCCACCCCACAAACAGCCAAAGCCCCCACACACATAGCCAAGCCCCCCACACACAGCCAAGTACCCCCATGCACCCTACACACAGCTAAGCCTCCCACACACAGCCAAGTCTCCTTACACACAGCCAAGCCCTCCCAAACACACAGTCAATCCCCCCACATACAGCCAAGCCCCCCCACACACAGTCAAGCCTCCTCACACATAGCCAAACTTCTTTGCACACAGTCAAGCCGCCTCACACACAGCCAATTCCTCCACCACACACACAGCCAAGCAACCCCACATACAGCCAAGCCCACACACACTCAGCCACGCCCCCCCACACCCCTCACACAGCCAAGCCCCCACATACAGCCAAGCCCACACACACTCAGCCAAGCCCCCCCACACCCCTCACACAGCCAAGCCCACACACACTCAGCCGAGCCTCCCCTCACACAGCCAAGCCCCCACATACAGCCAAGCCCACACACACTCAGCCAAGCCCCCCCACACCCCTCACACAGCCAAGCCCACACACACTCAGCCAAGCCCCCCCTCACACAGCCAAGCCCCCACATACAGCCAAGCCCACACACACACAGCCAAGCCTCCTCACACACAGCCAAGACCCCACACCACAAACAGCCAAAGCCCCCACACACATAGCCAAGCCCCCCACACACAGCCAAGTACCCCCATGCACCCTACACACAGCTAAGCCCCCCACACACAGCAAAGCCTCCTTACACACAGTCAAGCCCCCCAAACACACACAGCCAATCCCCCCACATACAGCCAAGCCCCCCCCACACACACAGTCAAGCCTCCTCACACATAGCCAATTTCTCCACCCCACACACAGCCAAGCAACCCCACATACAGCCAAGCCCACACACACTCAGCCAAGCCCCCCACACCCCTCACACAGCCAAGCCCCCACATACAGCCAAGCCCACACACACACACACAGCCAAGCCTCCTCACACACATCCAAGACCCCACCCCACAAACAGCCAAAGCCCCCACACACATATCCAAGCCCCCCACACACAGCCAAGTACCCCCACGCACCCTACACACAGCTAAGCCCCCCACACACAGCCAAGCCTCCTTACACACAGCCAAGCCCTCCCAAGCACACAGTCAATCCCCCCACATACAGCCAAGCCCCCCAAACACACAGTCAAGCCTCCTCACACATAGCCAAACCTCTTTGCACACAGCCAAGCTGCCTCACACACAGCCAATTTCTCCACCCCACACACAGCCAAGCAACCCCACATACAGCCAAGCCCCCCCACACCCCTCACACAGCCAAGCACCCACATACAGCCAAGCCCACACACACTCAGCCCAGCCCCCCCACACCCCTCACACAGCCAAGCCCACAAACACTCAGCCGAGCCCCCCCACACCCCTCATACAGCCAAGCCCACACACACACAGCCAAGCCTCCTCACACACAGCCAAGACCCCACCCCACAAACAGCCAAAGCCCCCACAAACATAGCCAAGCCCCCCACAGACAGCCAAGTACCCCCACGCACCATACACACAGCCAAGCCCCCCCCACACACACACAGCCTTTCCCCCCACATACAGCCAAGCCCCCCCCACACACAGTCAAGCCTCCTCACACATAGCCAAGCCTCTTTGCACACAGCCAAGCCACCTCACACACAGCCAATTCCGCCACCCCACACACAGCCAAGCAACCCCACATACAGCCAAGCCCACACACACTCAGCCAAGCCCCCCCCCCACACCCCTCACACAGCCAAGCCCCCACATACAGCCAAGCCCACACACACACAGCCAAGCCTCCTCACACACAGCCAAGACCCCACCCCACAAACAGCCAAACAACACCACATACAGCCAAGGCCCCCCACACACAGCCAAACCCCCACACACATAGCCAAGCCCCCACACACAGCCAAGTACCCCCATGCACCCTACACACAGCTAAGCCCCCCACACACAGCCAAGCCTCCTTACACACAGCCAATTCCTCCACCCCACACACAGCCAAGCAACCCCACATACAGCCAAGCCCACACACACTCAGCCAAGCCCCCCCACACGCCTCACACAGCCAAGCCCCCACATACAGCCAAGCCCACACACACTCAGCCAAGCCCCCCCCACACCCCTCACACAGCCAAGCCCCTACATACAGCCAAGCCCACATACACACAGCCAAGCCTCCTCACACACAGCCAAAACCCCACCCCACAAACAGCTAAACAACTCCACATACAGCCAAGGCCCCCCACACAAATAGACAAGCCCCCCAAACACAGCCAAGTACCCCCATGCACCCTACACACAGCTAAGCCCCCCACACACAGCCAAGCCTTCTTACACACAGCCAAGCCCCCCCAAACACACACAGCCAATCCCCCCACATACAGCCAAGCCCCCCACACACAGTCAAGCCTCCTCACACATAGCCAAGCCTCTTTGCACACAGCCAAGCCACCTCACACACAGCCAATTCCTCCACCCCACACACAGCCAAGCAACCCCACATACAGCCAAGCCCACACACACTCAGCCAAGCCCCCCCCCACACCCCTCACACAGCCGAGCCCCCACATACAGCCAAGCCTACACACACACAGCCAAGACCCCACCCCACAAACAGCCAAACAACTCCACATACAGCCAAGGCCCCCCACACACAGCCAAACCCCCACACACATAGCCAAGCCCCCCACACACAGCCAAGCCTCCTTACACACAGACAAGCCCCCCCAAACACACACAGCCAATCCCCCACATACAGCCAAGCCCCCCACACACACAGCCAAGCATCCTTACACATAGCCAAGCCTCCTCGCATACAGCTAAGCCGCCTCACACACAGCCAATTCCTCCACCCCACACACAGCCAAGCAACCCCACATACAGCCAAGCCCACACACAATCAGCCAAGCCCCCCCACACAGCCAAGCCCCGACACACAGCCAAGCCCACCCTACACACAGCCAAGCCTCCTCACACACAGCCAAGCCTCCTCACACACAGCCAAGTCCCCCACACACAGCAAAGCCTCCTCACACACAGCCGAGCCTCACACACAGCCAAGATCCCACCCCACAAACAGCCAAACAACTCCACATACATCCAAGGCCCCCCACACACAGCCAAACCCCCACACACATAGCCAAGCCCCCCACGCCCCACACACAGCCAAGTACCCCCACGCACCCTACACGCAGCCAAGCCCCCCACACACAGCCAAGCCTCCTTACACACAGCCAAGCCCCCCCAAACACACACAGCCAATCCCTCCACATACAGCCAAGCCCCCCACACACACAGCCAAGCCTCCTCACATAGCCAAGCCTCCTCACACACAGCCAAGCCGCCTCACACACAGCCAAGCCCCCCACCCCACACACAGCCAAGCAACCCCACATACAGCCAAGCCCCCCACACACAGCCAAGCCTCCTGACACACAGCCAAACCCCCCCACACATATAGCCAACCCCCCCACACCCCACACACAGCCAAGTACCCCCACACCCTACACACAGCCAAGCCCCCCCACACACACAGCCAAGCCTCCTTACACACAGTCAAGCCCCCCAAACACACACAGCCAAGCCCCCCACCCCACACACAGCCAAGCCTCCTCACACACAGCCAAGCCCCCCAAACACACACAGCCAAGCCCCCCCCACACATCCAAGCCTCCTCACATACAGCCAAGCCCTCCAAACACACACAGCCAAGCCCCCCCCCCACATACAGGCAAGCCCCCCACACACAGCCAAGCCCCACACACACAGCCAATCCCCTGCATACAGGCAAGCCCCCCACATACAGGCTAGTTCCCCACACACAGCCAAGCTTCTTCACACACAGACAAGCCCCCCACACCCCACACACAGCCAAGCCCCCCCACACATACAGCCAAGCCCCTCCCCACACACAGCCAAACCCCCCACATACATAGCTAGACTCCCCCACACCCCCCAAACAACCACCTTGCTGGTTCCATATCACAGGGGTCCATCCTCAGCTCTGCCAACCGTACCTGAACCCGCAACGCCCCCTCTAACTTTTCTCCAGCTACTGCGCCGCCAAGCTCAGAAGCATGGGACCACTTGAAGTAGTGCCACCATGCTCGACCGCAGGACTCTGTAAAGTGCCATACACGCTGAAAAGCCCTCCGGGACACAACACTGCCGTGTGGGGCAATGGGTCAAGGGCCTTGAAGTGGGATTGTCCCACGAAAATCGGGAAACTTAGGGGGTATGTCAAATGCTGTTGAGCCCAATCCCAAAGTGCTTCCCAGCAGGTCAACAAGTATTTTCATTAGCTGGGGCTATAGCATTGCTAGGAAAGGTGATGGGCATGGTGGTCATTGCATCCCCTAATTTTTTTTTATAAATTTTTATTTATGTTTTTCCAGAGAACATAGAGACATTAACAATTACATTAAAATTACAATTACATTACATTGCTATCACGGTTATAGTTACAATTACAATGCAATTGCAAGTCCCAAAAATTTGCCACCTCTAACGTGAGGGCGCGACCCCATATCTATTCCTATTAACCCAAAAAAATTGCATCCTTTAATTTAACAACTGTCCCTCTTTCCTACCCTGAAAAGTTGGGAGTTATGCACTTAGGAGCCTGGAAGCAGTTACATTTAAATCTATATGTTTCTACAGAACTTATAAGTCAATCAATAAAAACATTTAAGTTTGTAATCAGCCTGGCGCTGTGATAAGCCACTTTTCAGCAATGTCCTGGTTGCGGGAGCGAGCACAATGTAACGGAGCGACAATAACCGTGACATGGATTTCCTCTGCGGCTCATCGGTTAAAGTGTGTTAAGCCTCATCACAGTGAGCGATGGTTATACTTTACTTAATGAGGACATGATCCTCTCCAGCGCAGTGAACAGGAAATCAACTAGCTTCAGGGCGAGCGCTGGAACCGGACTAATCCCGGCAGGAGTCAATAAACTCCCCTCCGAAGTGGCAACAGAAGCAGCACGTTCAGCCGCTAAGTCTATAAAAGGGATATTTACAACTAGCCTCTGAAAACAGTGGATAACACATTCAGCATAGCAACGATACCGGATAATGCAGGTCTACTGTGTCACAGCAGACCTTAAAGTGGACCAAAACCCACGCCGACCAAACCCCACGATGGATTCCCTCCCTTCATGTGTGGGAGAGGCCACACATTGCCTGTAATGAGGATGCCACGCAATGACTGTTATGAGGATGCCACGCAATGACTGTTATGAGGATGCCACACAATGACTGTTATGAGGGCTGCCGCTTATTGACAGTAATAGGGAATGTTGCTCACTACCTGTAATAAGGGATGCAGCTCACTGGCTGGAATATGGGATGTCCCTCACTGCCTGTAATGGGGCTTGCAGCTCACTGTTCCCCCGTGGCATCCAAATTTGGGATGCCCCGCTGTGTGAGACCCCCCAGTTTTACACTGGTTTCCCAGTCCAAGGGCCTATGTGCGAGCAGCAGCCGCATCCCCACTATTTCTTTAGCCGAGTGGGTGCCTGCACCAGGCATTTGTGAATGGCCAGCGTGGGCAAGCTCCCTGTTAGAGGGAAGTGGAGGTTGCGGCCACCAGCGCGTTCGGAGCTGCTGGCCTTAGACAACGTGACGTCAGCGGCTCCGAGCACGCTGATTGGACAAGTAGCCGCACACGCACTGTAGGACAAGGAAGAGGTGAGTTGTCATCGCCGATCAGGGGGGGTTCACACAGCAGGGTGCCCCAGGTGCAAGACCATAAACCATATTCAAAATCCTGGGTTTTGGTCCACTTTGAAGAGGGCCAAAACCCAATCTGGAGTCTATGAGATTCCAGGGCAGGCATACTCGCTCCCACGTTTGGGGCGCCCCGCTGTGTGAAACCCCCCAGGTCACCCGAACGAACTCACCTCTCCCCGGTCCTACGGAGCATGTGCAGCCTCTTGTCAATCAGCACGTTTGAATCTGCTCCAGCCCCTTCATCTAAGGCCCTTATTTATGAAGGAATAGCGACAGGTAGCGACTGGTGAGCGGCCGGTAATGACGGGCCCCGCCACGAGAACGCCGGCTCCCCACCACAATCACACATTTATCAAGCCGATCCTGCTTAGCGACTGAGATAGCGCCATATAGCGACTCATTCATCATTATTCCAGCCTCAGCCCACAGCGCCAGCGTCGGACCTTGAACAGCGACAGGTATGCCCTCTCGCTACCTGGCGCACTCCAATGCATTTCAACGGAACAATCTTTAAATATTCATAATTAATTGTTATTATTTTTTTTTTTATGGGAAAAATTCTGTGACCACTTCTGCCATGTTAGATAATTTTTTTAAGGTAAAAAAAAAAAAAAATAACAATTGTACAGAATTGATATTACAGGTCTGATATTAATGTATTCATATTACAAAATTATTTTAAAAACTTGTTTTTTTTGGTCTCCAAAAATATGGTTGTTTGGGGATTAAAAAACTACTTTTAACCCATCGCCGCCAGCGCTCTGGGGTTTAAACATGCATTTCACAGCGCGAGAATTTTTTGAGCGTGGTTTTTTAATGAATATGGTGGGAGCCGGTCGCTAGGGCCAGTCGCTATCATGCGCTCCCATACAGCGCGGAACCTGCCAAATAGCGACTCCTCACCCAATATTCAACATTACGGCACACCGACTGAGTCGCTATCAACTACCGAACAACGGCCAAGCACAACGACTACTAGCGGGCGCTCTGAAAATGCCGCTACAGTCGCTCAACTGTCGCTACCTGCCGCTATTAATGAATCGGACTCTAAGTCTTCGTCTCAGGCGAGCGGATCCGAGCATGCTGGTGGTCACATCCCTCGATACCATTCACAAATGCCTGGCACGGGCACGCACCCTGCTAAGGTGAGTTTCTGGGGGACCTGGGGGGTATCACACAGCGGGGCATCCCGATTTTGGACGCCATGGGGGGGAAGGGAATCAAGTGGCCCTTGAATCTTTTAGAATCCCGGGCTGATCTCTGTGGGGTTTGGTCCACTTTAAGGAAGGGAAATCGACCACGGCAGTAGTTAAAAAATTGATTGATTTTTATGTGCAGCAATCTGAATTGCCCTGGGGAGGGGGGGCACATGAGCAGTGTTTTTTGTAAATGGGTTGGTCCAGTTTAAAGTGGACCTACTGAAGGCCTAAGAATCCTACCTTTCATTCAGGGCAGCCTTAGGGTGAGTCTCGCCCCGTGCCAGATTTAAGGGTGTTGTCCCATTTATACACCAGGAAAAAGATGAAGGGAAAGATGAAATCAGAAAAAAAGAAAGAGTGTTGGTGAAGTGCAAGAAAAAGAGAGTGACAGAAGGAACATGGTAGACAGAGAGAAAGAGATGGAGCAAGTAAAAGGGAAGGAGGCAGCAATGCAGAAACGAGAGACCAGAGTCATGTACGAAGGGGAGAGAAAGAGGGAATGTAGAATGTAGAGAAAGAAGGTGGGGATTTGGAAAGAAAGAGAGAGAAGGAGGGAATGTGGCAAGAGAGAGAGAGAGAGAGAGACACAGATAATGTGGAAAAGAGATAAAGAAGGAAGGGATGTGGGAAAAAGAGAGTGAATGAGGGGATTTGAAAAGAAAGAGATAGAGAGAGAAAAGGAGGGAATGTGGGAGACTATAAGAGAGAGATAGCAGATAATGTGGAAAAGAGAGAGAAAGAGGGGATGTGGAAAAGAGAGAGAGAAGTAGGCAATGTGGAAAAAAGAGAAAGAAGTAGGGGATTTAGAAAGAAAGAGAGAGACTCAGGGAATGTGGAAAGAGAGAAAGAGAGAGAGAGAGAGAGAGAGATGCATATAATGTGAAAAAGAGATAAAGAAGGAAGGGATGTGGGAAAAAGAGAGTGAAAGACGTGATGTGGAATGTGAGAGATAAGTAAGCAATGTGGAAAATAGAAAAAGAAGTATAGGATGTGGAGAGAGAGAGAATGAGGGGATTTGAAAAGAAAGAGAGAGAGAGAAAACGAGGGAATATGGCAAGAAATAGAGAGAGAGAGAGATGCAGATAATGTGGAAAGAGGGTGTGTGGAAAAGAGAGAGAGGATGTAGAAAGAGAGGATGAGGGGATGTGGAAATGACAGAGAAGGAGGGGAAATGTGGTAACAAGAGAGAATGAGGGAATGTGGAAAGAGAGAGAAGTAGGCAGCAATGTGGAAAAAAGAGAAAGAAGTAAGGGATTTAGAAAGAAAGATAGAGAATGGGGGAATGTGGAAAGAGAGAGAGAGACACAGATAATGTGGAAAAGAATCTGGATTAAATGCACACCATTCGGTCAGTGTAAACATTATGTGTCTTCTAAAATGTTACAATTCTCTCAGCTGTGCAGCTGAGCAATAAGTCATCACAGCTAATGGCTTCCTACTATAAAATAAAGGAGGATTTCACTGATATGTGAGGCAATTATGACTGTGGGATTGGGTTTGTCTATAAACTAGACTCATGTATGTGCCAAGATGGCCGCTCCCATGCAGTTATGCAGCACAGAATCTGCCTGCTATTCCATAACTTCTGCATAGAGTTAAGCCTGCTCAAATAGTTTATGTCACTAAATGCCAGAGTGGGGGCTTAAGAGGTGCATTTTACTGAACTTGCTTTTTTGTTACTGTTGGTCCGCTTTAAAGAACCTTTCTCCTTCTTTTGTTGCTGATTTTATTTTAAGGAATTTCTCCTGCTTTTCTCTACATGAGCTGGAGTTTTTGTTCATGCCGGGAGCTTTCGCATTATAAAATAGCGATAGGGAAGTTTCTCAAGGGGGTTCTTCTAGGTAGATCGAGATACGTAAAACTCCATCTTCTTGGGTACATTACATTTGGCAAACGTTTGTTAGGGCGAGCGCCGCGCGCCCATCTCACAGCGCTCCCCATTCTCCCTCCTTACCCGCTTCTGCCAGCGGGGCTGCGGCTTCCGGCTGACCGCGCTCCGGCTGCTCCCAGTCGTTTCCCTTCTCCTCGCTCTGCCTCCTTGCATGGTCCGGTGCGTGCACGTCGCCGTCCTCTAGGGGGCGCGCGCGCCGGATTCCTGAAGTTTGAAGGGCCGGTACACCACTGATTGGTGCCCAGTCATCCAATCCTGCATCCACTTCCCCTATTTAAAGGGCATTTCCTTTTCCATCAGTGCCGGATCTTGGTCTTCCTTTGTATGCAGAAAGTCTGTTGTTTTCAGTATTGCTCACCCGTGTACCGACCTCTGCCTGTCCCCGACTCTGAACCTTCGCTGCCAGCCCTGACCTCTGCTTGAACTTTGACATCGCCTTTTGCCTGCCTCCTTGCACCACGCCGTACCCCGGCTGACTGTGTGGCTGAGCCGCTGTTGGGGGGTAGCGACCTGGGGGGCCCTCGCTGCTACAAGACCAACCTGCTTTGCGGTGGGCTCTGGTGAATACCGGTGGCCTCTTAGGCCCTTATTTAACAAGGCATAGCCCCAGGTAGCGAATGGTGAGCGAACGGTAATGACGCTCACCGCCACAAGAACGCCGGCTCCCCACCACAATCACACATTTATCAAGCCGATCCTGCTTAGCGACTGACAGAGCGCCAGATAGCGACTCATTCATGATTATTCCAGCCTCACCCCACAGCGCCAGCGAGCGACCTTGAACAGCGCCAGGTATGACCTCTCGCTACCTGGCGCTCTCCAATGCATTTCAATGGAACAATCTTTAAATATTCTTAATTAATTGCTATTAATGTTTTTTTTTTTTTTTTTTTTTTTAAATGTCAAAAATTCTGTGACCACTTCTGCCATGTTAGATATTTTGTTAAGGTAAAAAAAAAAAAAAAAAAAAATTTGTGCAGAATTGATATTACAGGTCTGATATTAATGTATTCATATTACTAAATGTTTTGAAAAACATGTTTTTTTTTTTTTTTTTCAAAAAATATAGTTGTTTGGGGGTTAAATACTACTTTTAACCCATCGCCGCCAGCACTCTGGGGTTTAAACAAGCATTTCACAGCGCGAGAATTTTTTGAGCGTGATTTGTTAATGAATATGCTGGGAGCCGTTTGCTATGGCCATTCGCTGTCATGCGCTCCCATACAGCGCGGAACCTGTCAAATAGCGACTCATCACCTTGTATTCAACATTACCGCACACCGACTGGGTCGCTGAACAACGGGCAAGCACAGCGACTACTAGCGTGCGCTGTGAAAATAACGCTACTGTCGCTCATCTGTCGCTACCTGGCGCTATTAATGAATCGGCCTCCCCGACTCCCCTCCCCTGACACGGCACTCGCTATCAGTAACATAGTCACAGCGGACCCACACCTGCACCGCCACACCCGGTCCATGACAACTTTTAAATTGTGTATAAATACAGTTTATTACTGCCTTAGATCCTATATTCCCAGGCAGATCGAGCTTGGTTTTGGTCCACTTTAACTAGCCCTATCTACAAAGCGGCTCTGGGCAGCAAGTGTGTGGTCGTGCACCTGGTTTAAAGGTAACGTCTGTGACTGCTCATAGATAATGGCGTGGGAAGGGCGG
The DNA here is from genome assembly GCA_027917425.1 of Gastrophryne carolinensis. Taxonomy (NCBI): domain Eukaryota; kingdom Metazoa; phylum Chordata; class Amphibia; order Anura; family Microhylidae; genus Gastrophryne; species Gastrophryne carolinensis. The sequence continues at coordinate 643,230,279 of CM051234.1, read as the reverse complement.
GGTGCACGACAGACTCTTGCTAGCGGGCCAAATCTGATGACACCTAGAGGGGCACTGGCCCTTTAAGGCCGGCAGCTCCATGACTGGCCTGCTCTTCCTTCGGAAGCCGACCAGCCATGGGATTGGGGGGGAGATCGGGGGCAGTGACCTCAGGGGGGAGGGGGAGTATAAAGGGGTTGGTTCCCCCCTCCTCTTCCTCTTTATCCCTCGATCCCCACCTGGAACGAGCTTCCACCCTCCCGCCCTCTGGGTGATGGACTTGTTTTAATTGGTAACAGGGGTTCGGTTAGGATTTGCACTGTATTTTGCTAATACATTTTTTTTTTTTTAAGTTATATATTTATGTATTTATGTATAAATAGATATTTATGGTTCAGATTTTTGACAATGCGTTTGTATCGTGGAAGTTGTTATTACGTGTTTTTAGTTATTGGGTTTCTAGCTATGTGCGTTTTTATTGTCACAGGGTGGTGTACTGTTCAAGTATGGGTCAGAGAAAGCATGAAAATGGGTAACAGGAGTAGTCAAGTTTCGTCTGAAACTGGCCAGGAGGGTAGGTGTATGAGCTTTGGGGGGAGGGGAGGAGCAGAAGGGTAAGTTGGATCCTGGAGGTTATCCAGGTTGAGCCCCCCTGCCTAGGAGGGATGCGGCCGAACTCATAATTGGCTTCTGCTTTCTCCGGATTGGAAGGTATCGGGGCCTTCGGGCCTGTCTCCCCTCCCTCTCTTTTGCTAGCTCGATGGTGGTGGAAATCTCAGACCTGGATTAGTAATGGGGGGGACTTTTGTTATTTATTATGTTGTTGAGGCTGTGGCTGATTAAATTCCACCATTCCAAAGAAATGGCTGTCCGGATAGTTATTTGGGGAAGGGTGCAGGTGGTTGGCGGCTGAAGGGTTATGGAGCGAGTTTTACATGTGTCAAGAGTTTGACATGTGTGCTCTAAACACTGGGTGCGTCTTATGGAACGAAAACTGTGATAATTGTTTTGCCTCTCTCACAAGATATGAAATATTTGGGGGGGCTCTGAACTATGGTTTGGCACAGCAAGAAGTTAATCATTCAGGATCTTCTATTAACATAACAGAAGAGCAGGAGACGGTGTTTGGGTGGAAGTAGATTCCGCTGCCAGCCGGGACAAAGAAGAGAAAAAAAAAATCTCTATCTCCCTCTATAATTTGCATCACATTATGTGGAGAGAGGAAGTTAAATATTCAGCCTCGTTAGCGGGCACCTTCTCCGCATTTCAAGTTTTAATTGGTGCGGTTTGACGATAACGACAACACAACGCTGCTCTTCCTCTATTTACATCCCGTATAAGAGGCTTGTTAGGCAAATTGAAGCTACCTTTTATATCGCTCATTAATTAACAGGCTTACATGTTTCAAAAGGTTTCAAAATGAACCCAATACACTGTACTCAGTTGTGTTAAAGCTACAGAGTTATTTGTAGGGGGGCATTTCTCCTCTCGGCCAGTTTGAAGGTCAACACCAGTTCCTTTAAAGTGGACCAAAACCCACACCAATTAAAGTGGACCAACACCCAGGATTTTGACTGTCCTGGGTTTTGGTCCACTTCGGTGGGGCACCCCGATCGGGGGTGCCCCGCTGTGTGAAACCCCCCAGAGAGCCCAAAAAACTCACCTCTCCCCGCTCCCACGAGACCACTGCAGCCAATCCCCGCCGGCGGACAAGCGGGAGGCAGCGATGGACAAGAGAGCGCACCCGCCGCCGCCTCCCGCGCGTCACTCTTACAGGGCGCGCGCCTGCGCCGGCCATTCACAAACGGCCGGCGCGGGTGCTCTTCCTGCTAGAGGGACGCGCGGGAGGTGGCGGCGGGCGCCGCTGGATCGAGGAGCAGGTAGGGATTTAGGGGTTTCTGGGGGGTTTCACACAGCAACTGATGAAATCGGGGTGCCCCGCAGTCAGGGAGCTGATCGGTCGGAAATCTTATAGATTCCCGGGCCGATCATGGAGGGTGTTGGCCCACTGGGCATCCGAAATTGTGATGTCTCGCTGTGTGAAACCCCTCAAGTCGCCCATAATCTTGCCTTCTTTTCCAGTCCAGGAAAGGCGCATATGCACGCCATGGCCGCACCCTCGCTAACCCTCTAGCAGGGCGCGTTCCTGCACCAGGCATTGTCGGCACACTCCCTGTTAGAGGGTAGTGGGAGGTGTGGCCACCAGCAGGCTTGAATCCACTCGTCTTAGACAAAGGGGTGGGAGCGAATTCGAGCGCGCTGATTGGATGAGCAGTTGCATATGTGCCATAGGACCGTACAGCGCACGGACGAGCGGCAATATGAAGCACTCCCCGACAGGTAAACAGCACACATATAGATCTATATAACAATGAAAGGACCAGGCCGCCCACCAATACAGCTCTAACAAAATGACATAACATAATTACCGTATATGCAGAGCACTCATCATAACAAGAATTTGATTCATACTAATAAAAAACAATACATCCTAAGACACTCTATCCACATGAAAATAAAAAATATGATATAGTTGTTATGTTCTTCTGGAAAATAAGAAATACATTTAACCTATTATTTTGTATATATAATAATATATTAGATGGTTGTCTTCACGTGGGCGTGCTTTCCTTGGCAGAAGACGATTCTCCATCACACCTACATAATGCTCCTCATGACACCTAAATAACACTACAGACAGCTCAGAGCAGAGGAGCCTCTTGTATAATGGGCATCATTTAGTAGAAGATTAGGGAGGTGCGTGAACCGGGGTAACCTCTCTGTGCCGCCTGAGAAAGCGCGAGCGATAGGACTCGGAGAGACGGCGGAGCCGGAACGTTATTGATTCCAACTGTGAAATTTACAGCTCCATAGACAAAGCCTGTATTGCGCACCACACACCTCTGCCTCGCCGCCGCGTTTAGCAATTACAGCAGAAAGCGTTGTGTATTGTCACTGGATTACAGAACATTGCATTGTTTAATAGTCGTGTTCATGAGTTCTGCCAAAAAGTAAAGATGTGAACTTGCTGCAATAAAGAAATTTAAAGCAGGCCAAAACCAGCCCTGGAGTCTATGAGGGCCGGCTGATTCCCTCTTCTCGGGGTATACCTACCTTCTCATCCACAAATGCCTGGCGCAAGCACGCACCCTGCTAGAGGTATAGCGGGGATGCGTCCGCTGCTCGCGTATGCGCCGTTGGACTGGAAAGAAGGTAAGTTTATGGGTGACCTGGGGGGTTTCACACAGCGGGGCATCCAGATTTTGGCCCGGGGAGGGAATCAATCGGCGTGGGCATCTTATAGAATCCTGGGCAATCTGATCTCCGTGAGTTTTGGTCCACTTTAAGTATCCAGTGAGGGGATGCCAGGTGCTGGAGAGCTGTGCTCACAGTGCCACGCATTACGCAACCAACAGTAGCTGCTTCCTCAGGCCAGAATAGTGTCTGTACACTAGCGTGGCGCTGTATATAACAGGCGCTGGTCATTGTTTTTTTATCATTACTAGGGACAAAACGAAACAAACTTTACAGTGCGTTTAGACTGCCTTTTAGTTCTTGTGCTCCTATTGATAGTAAGAAGAATAAGCTGTGATTAGTGATGGACAAACCCGAACTGAAAAGTTCTTGTTCGTACAGAACTTTGAGGGGGTCGAGTTCCCAAACCCGAACACGGACTTCAGCCAAAACTGTTCGAGTTTAGGGTCCGGCCCGAACACAACAAAGCTGGTTGAGGGACAGCAGCAGGAAGTGCTCCTGTAACTCACCTCAGCCCCATGAGCCTCTTCCTGGTCAGCAGCAGCGATGGGTTCTGAAATTGGCCCCGGCGGGGGCTACAGAGAGATAGCCACTGGTTCCCCTGAGTGAGGACAGTCCTAGTACCAGCAGTGTCAGCTGGTACTAGAAGTGTCCTCACTCATGGGAGCTGGCGGCCATCTGTAGCCCTGGTTGGTGCCGATTTCAAATGCCGCTGCTGACCAGGAAGAGGATCGTGGGCTGAGGTAAGATACAGCACTCTGTGCCATCCCCGCCACACCCACTCCCCAAAGATTGGGTCCCCATTGATTTCAATGAAGACAGGGTTTGGGTCCCCGAACCTGAACATTTATTCAAAGTTCGCCCGAACTTGCTGGAGCTGAACATTGGGGGGTTCGCTCATCCCTAGCTGTGATAAAAAATATACAATATATACAAGAAAATGATAAAATGTCATTTGGCGACATCTAGGTCCTACGCTTCCATTATTGACAAGTCCCAATGCAAGTTCTGTACAAATAAATGTGTGCAATATTAATTAGAAGCAAGAAACACTTCATTACAGTTCTGCCCATTGTGCTCTATGGGATCTTAACCTACGGTGCAACTATCAACTGGCGCAGCTTAAATAAGAGCGTCGCTCACTGCATATGACGCTGGTGATAAATTAGATGCAGGCTGACGGACTCATTGGCGCTGACTGTTTTTTGTTAAATTTTCCACTTAGACAAAATAATGCTGCTGAATAGCATGATTGGCGCTGATAAACGGGGCTCCAAGTTTTGCAGCGAGACATTTTCTCTATGGCAATTATCTTGCATTTTAAAGGAAGCGCTCCTGTAACTTACCTCGGCCCCATGATCCTCTTCCTGGTCAGTGGCAGTGACGGCGGCTAAAATTGGCCCTGGCCGGGGCTACAGAAAGATGGCCGCTGGCTCCCCTGAGTGAGGACAGTCCTAGTTCCAGCACTGCCAGCTAGCACTAGAAGTGTCCTCACTCACGAGAGCCGGCGGCCATCTTTCTGTAGCCCCATTGCCCACTGAGTACCACTGAGGCAAAATAATGCCGTTGAAGGGCATGACTGTCGCTGATAAATGGAGCTCCAAGTTTTGCAGCGAGACACTTTCTCTACGGCAATTATCTTGCATTTTGAAGGAAGCGCTCCTGTAACTCACCTCGGCCCTGGGTTTTGGTCCACTTTAAATGCTGTAGAGTTTTTTAACATAGAAAATATTTTTTTAAGAAAACCATAGAGACCTGTTCCTGCCCAGGATATCCCCCCCCCCCCCCAAACCGAAAAGAGCGATTTATAATTTTCAACTAAAATCCAACTAATATGCAGTTAACTTGCAATAACTCAAATCAAGAGTTAAACCCTCAACAGGTCAAGAGGCCGGTGCCCAGCCCTAAAATCTACCAGCCAACATGGCCCCCCGGCTCTTCTTCAGGCTTAGGTGAAGAAGACCTCTTCAGGTTTTCTTCAGATTTAGGTGTCCGATGGATTTGAAAGGTTTTTCTTTTATACCAGGCCTTGGGGTGGGGGGGGGGGGGGGGGGGGATTAGACGGGACCAGCAGGATGACCCACCCAGGGAACAACACTTTTGTAAAAAATAGATGGTGTTCCAGTTTGAAGAAGGGAACTTTAGGGTTACAGGCTGGCACAAGCACCGAACACCAGGGTAACTTTTATTATTAAAGTTTTGTTTTCATTTTTAAACAAGGGGAGGAGCTGTGTTTTATTTTTAATGTGACTTTTGACTTGACTTGTAAACTGATGAGAGGTGCTTAGGACCCCTATAACAGTTCAAACAGTAGGGGTCAGCAAGCCAACTGTCTGGCTTGTGGCAGTGGCTTGCTGGTAGCCCTCCTTGATTAGCTACACTTTCTGTGTTTGGAGGTGCGGAAAAGCCTGGATTCCATAAGCATCAGGTATACGGACGGCTCAAGCATCAGTATAAGGCTCAAGGCTCCTACAAGGGTGGCCTAAGTACCATTGGACAACTCTAGACCTATGCAAAGGTCTTGGGTGTTAGTAAGTCACTATGGACAGACACCTCTGAGCCCTGGAAATACCGGCTAACACTAGGCCTGGTTCTCCGGGCTATCAGCTCCAAAGGGGGGGGGGCTACTTTTTTTTTGCCGGAAACCCAGTCCAACTCACCTCTTCCCAGTCCTACAGTGCATGCGCGGCCGCTTGTCCAATCAGTGCGCTGACGTCACGTCGTCTAAGGGGTTTATTCATGAAGCTCTAGCGCCGGGTAGTGCTTCATAGTGTCAGGCAGCATCTGCTTAAAGTGGACCAACACCCAGGATTTTGACTATCCTGGGTTTTGGTCCACTTTGGTGGGGCACCCCGATCGGGGGGTGCCTCGCTGTGTGAAACCCCCCAGAACGCCCGTAAACCTCACCCCGCTCCTACGCGGGCGCTCGTCCAGTTAGAGAGCTCAGAGCCTCTGTGGTATGCACGTACAAGCGGCGTCCAACCACAGCGGCTGTGAGCGCTGGAGGCCGCGTCTCGCGCTTCCTTCTAACAGGGAGCGCGCCCGCGCCGGCCATTCACAAACGTCCGGCTCGGGTGCGTGCCCTGCTAGAGGGAAGCGCAAGATGCAGCTGCGGCCCGCGCATGCGCTGTTGGAACGGGGTTAAGGTAAGGTTTGTGGGCGTCCTGGGGGGTTTCACCCCGCGGGACATCCCGATTCCCAGGCCGATCCCCCCTGGGTGTTGGTCCACTTTAATGGCGGGCACTGTACGCAAAACCACATTTATGAACGTGATTCTGTGGAGCGCCCCTAACAGCGCCATGTAGCATCTGATTCATCATTACAGGCGGCTCAGCGTATAGCGCCGGAGCTCTAGCTTCCAGAACGCCAGGTATTACCTGTCGCTACCTGACGCTCTCCAATACATTTCAATGGACGTTCCTTCTAATCCCTTTCCGGATCCCATTTTTTAATTTTTTTTTTTACTCTCAAATAACTCTGACATCTCTTCTGGCCTGGAATGATATATATTTGATTTTTTTATTTTTTTTTTTTAACATTTTATGCAGAATTGTCATTACAGGTCTGGCACTAAAGTGTTAATGTCACAGTGTTATAACAATGTCATTTCATGTGTTTTCGCTTTGTTACTGGTGGATATGTGTTCAAAAACAGACTTTAATCACACAGCGTCTGGCGCTCTGTGCTATAGCGCCCAGATCCAGAGCGCTGACGCTGTGTGTGTGTTTTTTTTTTTTTTTTGTTGAATATGATGTGAGTCGCTGAAAGTTGGAAGCACTGAGTTGGCGCTCCCTTTCGCTCCCTGCAGCGCTGTACTGGTGTTAGAGCGCCCAACATACATCTCATTCATCAATGCCGGCCAGGTTACTACAGCGACTGAAGCGCTCTGTTACAGCACCCGATACCCACTTACAGCGTCTACTAGCGGTCGCTCTTAGCTCCTCTGTACAGATGCTCATCTGCCGATAGCTGGCGCTAGTAATGAATCAGCCTGTATGCCTTCGTCTAAGGCAGCGGTTCTCAACCTGTGGGTCGGGACCCCGACGAGGGTCGAACGACCAAAACACAGGGGTCGCCTAAAGCCATCGGAAAATACATATTTCCGATGGCTTTAGCCACTGAGATGCCGCGCTACCGTCTGCAGCAGCGCTGCGCGTTCCAAGCCAAAAGCCTGTGCGCATGTACAGACGTGATTGTATCATCCGTCCGAGGCCTAAGGGTCGGGGGGAACGGTCCACAGTCCATAGCAGCGCATTACGTGTGTCCGGCGCTTGCTGACATCATCAGTGGGCGGACGCAGCAAGCGTAGAAGCCAAGAGAGCCTGTGAGACAGCCTACTGGTGTAATAAAGGTTAATTATGTAATAACAGTACACACAGCATACACACAATACTGTGTAAGTGTAAGGTGCTTTGTGTGTAATCATTACACAGTACACAAAGCAGCTTACACTTACACAAAGCACCAAACATTTACAGTGTCTTATACTATAAGAGACACTATAAGATGTAGCTCACACTGTTCCCCAATGTATAATTATCTCCCATATCTCCCACTATTTTCCCATATTCTGAATGAAGAAACTGCTGAAATCAGCGGTTTCCGGCATTGAATCCGCCTCCTATTGATTTCATTATGAGTGCGGCAGATTTTGTGGATAAGAGCTCCCAAGAATCTCGAGTTACCACACAATCCGCCCCAGCCTCCTATTAATTTCAATAAGAGGCGGAGAAATGACAGTTTCCGACACATGCTATGCCATGGTGAAATGTTATTTATTGGAATTAGTAATAAATATTTCTCAAGATATAATTAAATATTGTTTTTGTGATTAATCGCTATGTTTAAATTATGTTTGTAGACTGTAGCAATGAGAATACATAATGCGTATCAGGTATTTACATTCCGAACCATAACTGTAGAGAAATGACAGTTTTGAAGTAGCCACCAAAATTATTTTTTGGTTTGGGGTCACCGCAACATGAGGAACTGTATTGCGGGGTCACCGCAACATGAGGAACTGTATTGCGGGGTCGCCGCAACATGAGGAACTGAATTGCGGGGTCACCGCAACATGAGGAACTGTATTGCGGGGTCACCGCAACATGAGGAACTGTATTGCGGGGTCACCGCAACATGAGGAACTGTATTGCGGGGTCACCGCAACATGAGGAACTGTATTGCGGGGTCACCGCAACATGAGGAACTGTATTGCGGGGTCACCGCAACATGAGGAACTGTATTGCGGGGTCACCGCAACATGAGGAACTGTATTGCGGGGTCACTGCAACATGAGGAACTGTATTGCGGGGTCACTGCAACATGAGGAACTGTATTGCGGGGTCACGGCAACATGAGGAACTGTATTGCGGGGTCACGGCAACATGAGGAACTGTATTGAGGGGTCACTGCAACATGAGGAACTGTATTGCGGGGTCACTGCAACATGAGGAACTGTATTGCGGGGTCACAGCAACATGAGGAACTGTATTGCGGGGTCACGGCAACATGAGGAACTGTATTGCGGGGTCACGGCAACATGAGGAACTGTATTGCGGGGTCACCGCAACATAAGGAACTGAATTGCGGGGTCACCGCAACATGAGGAACTGTATTGCGGGGTCACGGCAACATGAGGATCTGTATTGCGGGGTCACCGCAACATGAGGAACTGTATTGCGGGGTCACGGCAACATGAGGAACTGTATTGCGGGGTCACGGCAACATGAGGAACTGTATTACGGGGTCACGGCAACATGAGGAACTGAATTGCGGGGTCACCGCAACATGAGGAACTGTATTGCGGGGTCACGGCAACATGAGGAACTGTATTGCGGGGTCACGGCAACATGAGGAACTGTATTGCGGGGTCACGGCAACATGAGGAACTGTATTGCGGGGTCACGGCAACATGAGGAACTGTATTGCGGGGTCACCGCAACATGAGGAACTGTATTGCGGGGTCACCGCAACATGAGGAACTGTATTGCGGGGTCACGGCAACATGAGGAACTGTATTGCGGGGTCACCGCAACATGAGGAACTGTATTTTGGGGTCACCGCAACATGAGGAACTGAATTGCGGGGTCACCGCAACATGAGGAACTGAATTGCGGGGTCACCGCAACATGAGGAACTGTATTGCGGGGTCGCCGCAACATGAGGAACTGAATTGCGGGGTCACTGCAACATGAGGAACTGTATTGCGGGGTCACCGCAACATGAGGAACTGAATTGCGGGGTCACCGCAACATGAGGAACTGAATTGCGGGGTCACCGCAACATGAGGAACTGTATTGCGGGGTCGCCGCAACATGAGGAACTGAATTGCGGGGTCACTGCAACATGAGGAACTGTATTGCGGGGTCGCCGCAACATGAGGAACTGAATTGCGGGGTCACTGCAACATGAGGAACTGTATTGCGGGGTCACCGCAACATGAGGAACTGAATTGCGGGGTCACCGCAACATGAGGAACTGTATTGCGGGGTCACGGCATTAGAAAGGTTGAGAACCACTGGTCTAAGGCCAGCGGCTCTGACCGCGCTGACAGCCGCATCCCCCGCTTTCCTCTAACAGATATTACTCTTAGCAATACAGCAATAAAGCATTTATATACAAGTCAGGAAAATATATTAAAAACGTTCATAACACTGAATCAATTTACTGATCGAGCAATATCCAAACGAACCAATTATTTTGTAAAACAAATGTAAATTGATTATGTGTTAAGATATTTTTCATAACAATATTTCCACTATTTGTATATAAATGGTGTACGGGCTCATTTTAGTATAAGTGGAATGCAGGGCTTGGCCTGGATTTTACATATAGTTACATAGTAAATACGGCTGAAATAAGACATATGTCCATCAAGTTCAACCAAGGGTGTTGGGGTAGGGGAAGTTATTTTTTATATATATTTTTTTACTGATAACAGTTAATAGTAACTGTTAATGTTATTTTCTTTTAAATAAGCATCTAATCCTTTTTTGAAGCTGTCAGCAGTTGATGCTGTAACAAGCTTCTGTGAGAGGCTATTCCACAAATTTATAGTTCTTATGGTAAAGAATGATTGTCACCTCCGGAGACTGGATTTCTTTTTTTCCATTCGAAGGCAGTGCCCCCTTGCCTTTAGAGAGGATTTTACCTGAAATAGTGTTTCCCCATATTTTTTGTATGGTCCATTTATATATTTATACAAGTTAATCATGTCCCCCTCAGTCGTCTCCTCTCAAGACTAAATGGATTTAATTCTTGTAATCTTTCCACATAACTTCATTCTCCTTATTAGTTTGGTGGCTCCTCTGCACCCTTTCCATAGTCAGAGTGTCCTTTCTATGAACGGGTGCCCAGAACTGAACGGCATATTCCAGGTGAGGGCGCACCAGTGCCTTGTAAAGAGGCAAAATTACTTACCTATCCCGTGATTCCAGGCCTCTATTAATGCATGATAATATCTTGGTGGCCTTGGAAGCAGCTGCTTGGCATTGCATGTTGTTATTTAACCTGTGATCTACCAGTACCCCCAGATCCTTCTCAACAAGTGACTCTCCCAGTTTTACTCCCCCCGAGGATATATGTGGCCTTCAGGTTGTTAGACCCCAAGTGCATGACTTTACATTTTTCCACATTGAACTTTACATTAATCCTTATGGCCAAAGTAAAACCAACCCTTACTTTTTCCGGGTGGCTTTGTGGTTTCACTATCATTTAGATGGGGAGGGGGGGGGGTGGTTTGGGGGGCAGGTGGCGGAAATTTGATTTTTAAAATGAGTTTTTATAGTTATTGCCATCACATCCCATTACCCTATTGCCTTGTGTTATGCAGCATTTAGATAAACCTTCCTGCCATCTAATAAAATTGAGCTTTTATTGAAGTTTATTGCTGTTTATTGAAGTTTATAGGTATTTATTGGAATAGCAGGACGGTAAAACTGAGCGTGGAAATAAAGCGCGCAGTATAATACAAATGACATTACAACAAATGTAATAAGCAATTCACGAATCAAAGAGGGAATAAATATAAAACAAGGCACATTGGATGTCACAAGCGGTAGGCAGGAAAGCTAAGAGTAATATCTTGTGGAAATATAACTCCCTACAGGGCCAGATTTAGGCACTTATCTCTAGTGATGGGCTTTGAATCTGGGTCAAAGCTAGAATTGTCAGCTGGGTCAGGGCTCCCTCCAGTGGACTGTGATCTTCTTAATGCTGAGGAGTCGCTATTGCAGCTGTTATTCTGACTCGCCAGATGGCAGTAATGTGAATCCTGTAGACAGCTCCACGTTCTCTGTGTGTGTCTGTGATGGATGTGTTCTTACTCCATTGGGCTTGGCAGATAGCTTACTCTGCTGATTGTGAATCACATAAGAGTACGTTTCAGAAGCTTTATTTCAGTACAGAATCTTGAAATAAAACACTTCATACAGCAGGAATCTTGACATGTACGTTCAATACAGCAGGAAACTTGTGATGTAACCCATGCAGCAGCAGCAGGTAAAAAGACTGTAGCTGCAGGAGAGAGAAGCAGGTGTGCACTGCTTGGATGCCAAACTAGAAATGGCTGAGGGTAGAGGGGAAGAAGGGAGGATCTTCTTGCATCACAGGAAGACTAAGGAAGGGACAAATGCGATTAAAGACACACTGCTCAGCCTATGTAAATAAACACCATATTAAGCAGTTACCCCGGGTAAAAGAAAACACACATCGTGGGACATGACAGCTGTCCTGTCAGCATCTGTAGTGAGGGGGGCGTACTGCCATGCTAATCCCGGGCCACCCGGCATGGGGGCTTTTTTACCATATAAGAGAAGCCTCTGTGGAATCCCCATGTGACTAATTATGTCACTGGAGGGGAGGAACAAGGAAGGAGATTCCTCACTACAGAAGATGGCGGCTGCAATAGCAGCTCCCCACATCAAGAAGATAACAGCTCTTCAGACCAGGAGGATGCCCCCGACCCAGCGGACCTACAGAGGACGCCACCTGGTGGGGGACAGATGAAGGAATACATGGCATTTAGGGCGTAACTTGAGGGTGTGCAACCACACCAGGGGCCCAGGAGGTCAGGGAGTCCCATCATTGATGCTCCGTCACTTTATGTATCTTATGTGTGCACGCTTAGTATCTTTTAGAGAAAGTAAGCATCTTTCCTCACTGCTGTTTTTAAAATACCAATAATGTGGCATCCTTATAAGGAGGGTGTCAGATTGGTGTGTGTATGGGAACCTGTCAGGTTGTTAAAGTGGCTCAAAAGCCACACCCCAAGGGCCCTGAAATCTATAAGATTCCAGAGCCGCTTAATTCCCTCCCCACGGGGCATCCAAAATCGGGATGCCCCACTGTGTGAAACCACCCAGGTCGCCTGGAAACTCACCTCACCAGTCCGAGCTACGGCCGCATCCCTGCTATCCCTATAGCAGGGCATGTGCCCGCGCCAGGCATTTGTGAGTGGCCGGAATGGGCACGCTCCCTATTAGAGGGTGGCGGGGATGCAACCGAAGGGGCAGGAGCGGATCCGAGCGTGCATACTCGTCTAGCTGCCTCCAGTTGAGTGTTCATGTTAGTCCATGTTCGTACCAGGGCATCACATTTAGTTACACCACTGGTGGCATTGGCAAGTTTTTTTTTAAATTTAATTTCATTTTAATTTTCTTAACTATTTGGGAACTAGTAATGGGTTCAAGGGACCCCCTATACCAGTTCACATGTTAGCGAGTTCAATTGTATCTGACATTCAGGAGTGCTGAATAATGGATACTGGGGACTGTGAGTTCCGAAGGAATTCCGATCTGGATTGTCCCCATTCTGGCTCATCATTACAGTACCGATCTCCAGAATCCACAGGGACAGTGTATGGTCACAACCTTGGCAGGCAAAACTCCTCCTTTTGGAAAAATATACAGTGGCTGCTGTTTTCTGGCCTCTTCTGGGAGCACCGTGATGGTCCAGCAATACACAAGCTTTTCTAGGTTGACCGGCGCTTACTTTTGTACAGCTATATTTCAAAGCATCTCTGCACGGGCACCTACAAACGCCTGGTGCGGGCACGCACCCTGCTAGAGGGATAGCGGGAATGAGGCTCGTGCATGTGCGGTTGGACCGGGAAACAAGGTAAGTGTATGGGGCGACCTGGGGGGTTTCACACAGCGGGGCATTCCAATTTTGGATGCCCCGGGGGGAGGGAATTGATCGGCATGTGTTTTGGTCCACTTTAAAAATTTCAATCGGGTGCAGCATCCCTGGCTCAAATTATGAAACAAAAGAATAAAAAAAAATGAAGCCAACAAAGAGGTGATTGCGCTCTGTATTTATTCGCGGTGACATCACGCATTAAACACGCATCCGCGGCTTCCCGGAGACAAATGGCGGTGACAGAAAAAAAACATTATTGCTTTACGGCGCGCTCCGGTATGCGATATTCCCGAACGCCATTAAGCGATTTGTAAAAGACGCGGCGGCGTGTCGCTATTGACAGGCCGCTATCACAAAATCATTATGCCGCTCCGAGCAGCCGCCGCTCCGATGTAATTAGGGCTAAATCAGAAATTATGGCGAGATTGGGAAGGGATACAAATTGTATTAATGGAGATAAGAGCAAAATATAAACAATGGCGCGAGACGATAAAACACGCCAATAAGTGGCATTACTGCCGCGGAACGGAGCCCGCAATAAAATCTTCACCGTGTCAAGCGGCTTTGTGTTTTACAAGCTTTTTATTACTATCCGCCTCCCCGCCGCCGCTTGTTCGGCTATTGGGAAATTGAACTCCTGAGTTGTAAGGAAAAGGGGGGCGATTGGCTAAAGTGCCGAGAACCTCTCATTTTCTTTGGAGAATTTCACCGACCTCCCTGCGGCTCTGCCCCAATTAAAGAAGTCCGGAACTTTCTTAGAGAAGAAGTTTATTGGTAGAGCTTCTCCACTTCAAAATACAATCTATTACATCTTTAAAGTGGACCAAAACCCAGGATTATGACTATTCTGGGATTTGGTCCTTTCCCCTGGGGCACCCCGATCGGGGATGACCCACTGCGTGAAACCCCCCAGATCGCCTAAGGCAACTCACCTCTTCCCGGTCCTGTGACGCATGCGTGGCCGCTCGTCCAATCAGCGCACACTGAACCACGGACGTCACGTCATCTAAGGCTTCGTCTAAGAGCACAGCTGCATCCCCTGCTTCCCTCTAACAAATGGCTGACGTGGGCATGCGACCTGCTAAAGGGGCAGCGGAGATGCGTCCGCGGCTTACGCGTGTGCCGTTGGACCGGGAAGCAAGCTAAGTGAATGGGGCGACCTGGGGTGTTTCACACAGTAGGTCATCCTGATTTGGGGGGGGGGGGACTAGATCAGTCCGGGAATCTTATAGATTGCTAAGCCGATCGGCGTGGGCTTTGGTCCACTTTAAAAAAACAGAGGCGACAATGTAAAGGGAGCCATATACTGAGATGGGATGTAAATACCTTGGGATAGGCTATCTCTCCCTCCTGCTGGGGTTAAAACAAACAAGATGAGTCATTCTGAAAAGCTCTGCCAGCTCCCTGCTGAGAGTTACATTGTGTTACGTTATTGATGCCAAATAGCAATTTATGTATCTTAATTGTTTCTATTGCAATCAGCTGTGGCTTTCGAAAGCATTCATGAGCCTATTATTTGATTGTAGATAGCTTACAGTGCAATGTGAAATTTGGGATGAGAAGGACTTTCTAAGGATCGTCTCCTCTGTAAACAAATATATAAAACCTCTTAAACCGGACCTTCAGCATAATTTAATGAAAATACCAAACCTAAAAAACTATTCCCCAGCATCTAAAATTAATATATAATATAGAACCCCAGATCAGGGTGCCCTGGGGGGGGGGGGGGAGGACCAAAACCCAGGATAGTCAAAATCCTGGGGTTTTGGTCCACTTCAAAAGACCAGGAAAGTTTTCTCTGACTACAGATTCTCTTTGCTAGATGATGAATAACTTTTTTTGATCCGAGAGCAAGCAGAGGAATAAACAGCTGCCCCCCCCCCCCCCCCCCCCCGGTGCCTTAGATAGATGGCTATGCCTCCCAGCAAAATCTCCAGCCTTGAAGCCGCTGGACACTCTGTACAGAGGCGGCAACATCGCAGACTTGACAGACGAGCGAGGAACAAAGAAGAGACGTACGTCTCGTCCTCTGCTCTGCAGCGCCATGGCCCGCTTGTCTGGGCCCCTGTGATGCGACTGTTCCTGTCTCACCGAACTGCGCCGGCTCAGTGTCACCCGCAGACGCACAACAGCACAACACGACGTGACCGCAACACTTCATGCGCGACCTGCTTCATCCTGTGCCGCGCTGCTGCATGAGATATGATATCGAGGCAACACATAGGATGACACAGACTCGATCTTTGATTAAATATGTATATATATATATATATATATATATATATATATAATCTAAGATCCAGTCTCTGTCATCCTATGTGTTGCTGCAATATCACATGATATAGATGGGTAATGCTATCTGTCCTTGTGTCGGGTACTGTGCAAATACTTTTCGTTTTAGGAAAGCTCCTCTTTTCCTTTACCTAAGTAGAGGGTTTTTTGGTCTCTTTAGCCCCACTATACTAAGCCTAACATGGGTCTCTCCACATACTGGCTTGCGACTCTGTTTTGGTAATCACCTAGTTTCACTCCCCATACAGCCAGAAACATCCGGCCTAGTGCTGATGAGAGCCTAAAGCTCGAAACACGTGTCCACTAGTTGGATGTGTTTGGCTGTGAAAATTTAAAGCTAATCCTTGGCATTGCACCCTTAGCGTTTCTAAGGGCTTTGGATGGCACAGAGACATAAAGAGATGATTTGCATAGCTCTGCCTGCTGCAAGGATTGATGGGTAATGTTATTTATCCTTGTATTGGGTACTGTGCAAATACTTTCCGTTCTAGGAAAGTATATATATATATATATATATATATATATATATATATATATATTTATAATTAAAAAAAAAGAGTCTGCACACCCCTGTAACAATGGCAGGGTTTTGTCTTGTATAAAACAAATGACCAAGAAGAATCCTTTGAGAACTTTTTCTGACTATAAAGTGGACCAAAACCCACGGCGATCTATAAGATTCCCAGGCTGATCGATTCCCTCCCCCAGCTATGTGAATCCCCTCAGACCTCCCATACACTTACCTTCTTTCCCAGTCTAACGACACGTGGCCGCTCGTCCAATAATTCGCTGTAGTCACGTTGTCTAAGCCTTCGTCTAAGGCGAGCGACTGATGGCTGCATCCCTGCTATCCCTCTAGCAGGGTGCATGCCCGCACTAGACATATGTGAATGGCTGGCACGGGCACGCTCCCTGTTAGAGGGTAGCGGGGGATGTGGCTGTCAGAGCGCTCGGATCCGTTCGTCTTGGACAAAGAGGACTTAAAAGAGGACTTAGAGGACGTGACGCGGATGTGAGCATGCTGATTGGACGAGTGGCTGTGCATTCGCTGCAGGAACAGGAAGAGGCGAGTTGGATTCAGCGTTCTGGGGGGTTTCACCCCAGATCAGGGTGCCCTGAGGGAAAGGACCAAAGCCCAGGATAGTCAAAATCCTGAGTTTTGGTCCACTTTAATCAATACAATTCAATAGAAAGTCAAACTAAAATCCAATTTTAGGGTGGAAAAATACAAATAAAGCAATGAAATAAGGTGGCAGCATAAATTTCACGCACTAATACTTTGCTCAATGACCCTTTGAGCCAATGGAAGCATTCAGATATTGGGGTAGGAGTCTATCAGCATGGCACCAGGCAGGGCTGGCTCCAGGGTTATGTGGCCCTAAGGCGGCATGGTCTCAGTGGGCCCCTTTGTGGCGGAGAGTCGCAGGTCAGGGGTCTATAAATTCCATGGCCAAAACTAAGAAGGGCTGCTTGCCCTCCAACCCACTATTGGAGATGTATTCTTAGTATACAGTACGTCCTGCTCCAAATCTAATACTTACAGTTGGGATATACTCCACCAGATGGCGCTGGACTGCAGAGACATCGAAAATAGGCTCCTCCCGGCCCCTCAAATACCCAGGGACCTCCCACAATCACTCTAAAAACAAAAAGTGGGAAACCCCCTAGGGCATGGATGAATATGTTAATAGGTAGGCGCTGCCCCTTAAAACAAATATAGGGCGCCCAGCTAACCGCAACGTATATAGAAGAAAAACAAAAACCTATCGACAAGTGGTTATATGCTGGGCTGGCCAATCCAAATACTAATCCAATTAGCAAAAAAAGAAAAAATACTTTAATAATGGTGCTCAAGAGCACTGTAATGCAATGACAAACAAGACTTACAGACACTCACTGGTTAAAATCGCAATGCGAAAACATATATACACATGAATAGGGGCCCCTGCCAGGCCGACCTGGACACCACACACACACCCTCAGGCACTCTGATCATAACACGCAATGCTGGCCATCATGTAATATGGGGAGACAAAGTCTATCCAAACTTTAAGGCGGACTATAGCATATGTGGAGGATCCTAACTGCTGGAGATATCAGAATGAAGATGCTGTCCACCAGATCCGCTGGATAGCACGTTAGTAGGCACAAATATATGGAAAGTTGAACAGAGGCTCTAGCCACAGAGCACTTAAATACAGCCTTAAGTGTTTGTCCAGCGTGAGTAAGTGATGGGCGGCTGTGGCAAAAGACAAGCTGATTTAAACAAGGCACAGCGCTTGGGGTTCATTTAAATCCCCCTCAAAGTCAATCCAATACAGGCAGGTATAATTTTGACATCAGCATGACAACGCTCCAAGTCCCTCCAACTTGAGATGCATAAATTACAACACTTAATAATCGAGATACTTGCGCTCCTCTATGAGGGCCGATGCCAATGTGTGGCAGATGTCCACATCCTTGCTCCGTTTGGAAGTTCCTCTGGTCTGCCAAGTACTTTCCTGCGGCGGCGCCGCCAGCGTAATCGCCACTTTTAAATGTATCAAAACGTCTCCAGAAAGGAAAGGAATCCACGCTAAAGCTTCCTTGTGTAGGCGGCCATGTTATGAGCGAGCACGTGCTGGAGGGGCGTGGTCAGGGGCCCCGACCGACAGCTGTTTCGCTCCTGCTCGGGAGCTTCGTCAGGGTCCTGACGAAGCTCCCGAGCAGGAGCGAAACAGCTGTCGGTCGGGGCCCCTGACCACGCCCCTCCAGCACGTGCTCGCTCATAACATGGCCGCCTACACAAGGAAGCTTTAGCGTGGATTCCTTTCCTTTCTGGAGACGTTTTGATACATTTAAAAGTGGCGATTACGCTGGCGGCGCCGCCGCAGGAAAGTACTTGGCAGACCAGAGGAACTTCCAAACGGAGCAAGGATGTGGACATCTGCCACACATTGGCATCGGCCCTCATAGAGGAGCGCAAGTATCTCGATTATTAAGTGTTGTAATTTATGCATCTCAAGTTGGAGGGACTTGGAGCGTTGTCATGCTGATGTCAAAATTATACCTGCCTGTATTGGATTGACTTTGAGGGGGATTTAAATGAACCCCAAGCGCTGTGCCTTGTTTAAATCAGCTTGTCTTTTGCCACAGCCGCCCATCACTTACTCACGCTGGACAAACACTTAAGGCTGTATTTAAGTGCTCTGTGGCTAGAGCCTCTGTTCAACTTTCCATATATTTGTGCCTACTAACGTGCTATCCAGCGGATCTGGTGGACAGCATCTTCATTCTGATATCTCCAGCAGTTAGGATCCTCCACATATGCTATAGTCCGCCTTAAAGTTTGGATAGACTTTGTCTCCCCATATTACATGATGGCCAGCATTGCGTGTTATGATCAGAGTGCCTGAGGGTGTGTGTGTGGTGTCCAGGTCGGCCTGGCAGGGGCCCCTATTCATGTGTATATATGTTTTCGCATTGCGATTTTAACCAGTGAGTGTCTGTAAGTCTTGTTTGTCATTGCATTACAGTGCTCTTGAGCACCATTATTAAAGTATTTTTTCTTTTTTTGCTAATTGGATTAGTATTTGGATTGGCCAGCCCAGCATATAACCACTTGTCGATAGGTTTTTGTTTTACCTCCCACAATCCCCAGAATTTCTCTGCAGTCTGGCTGCGAAGGACGAGAAATTGGCTCTCTACTCGCAGGTGAGTGGGGTTATTAACCCTGTAGGACTATTCCCACCCGTTCTACTAGTAATATGCCTCCCAGCCTTGGCTGCACTGGTCGGGTGAAGGTAGGCAGCACCGCCGTTGGTGCTTAGGAGCGCTGCTCCACCGCAATCCCCCACCAAAGGGTAGGCGGTTCAGGCTTATGGTGAGTCTCTATGGGATGCCCCTCCCGCACTATTGCCCCTTGCCCCTGCCTATCGGTGGGCTCTATTTAAGTGGCCGCCGTCCTCCCTCATCCTCCTTGTAGTATTCGGGGGGAAAAGAGGGTGTGTGTGTGTGTGTGTGTATGTGTGTAGATATGTATGTTATGCAGTCTGTGCTTTCACTTTTCACGTCTTTTTCTTGTGTCAGCCGCCGCGCTGACTGGTCTTCATTGCTTTTAAATTTACCACCGCAGCGCGCTGACTTGGTTCCACTTGGCGGCGGCATTACCTCAGGCGCTGGTGCGCCATCATTGGCTGTTGGCCTTTCTGGCTTTGCGCTCTTCGGGGGGGCGGGGCCCGTCGCCATCTTTTCTGACTTGGTTGGCCTATGCGCGACGGACTCCTACCTACCGCGGTCCGACAGTGCCCTCGCGGGCGGCTTTATCTGCTTCACTTTTGTTGCCATGTACTTAAGGTCTTGTCTGCTTATGTCTTTCAGGCGGGACAAACCCTTCTTGGGCGCCCTGTTTTTAGTATATTACTTGTAGGCCTTGTAAAAATTATACTCCCAAGTCCCTAGCGGGTTATTGGGGCATCCAGGGTTGCTATATAGCGTTATTCCCTATCAGCGTATAGCGCCTCTATAATCACCATATGGAGGCATCCCAGGATAATGTGACCGGGGTCCCTTTGGGACAAGCCCGGCTGTGTGTAGCTTGTGGGCAGCCTCATGCTGACGCTGACAAGGCGCGGGTCTGTGTACCCTGTGCTGAGCAGGTGCTTGCATTGCAATCTGGCCTGCCAGTGGCTGCACCTCGTTTCACTTCACCTACTCCCCCAAGCTTAAATCTCACTCCTGCTGAGTTGCATACTAGTGGGGATTCTCAGCCTGATGTGTCTTCTACACTGGCTACTGTTGAACAGATTATTGCGAAGTCTTTAGCGCGTAAGGGCCCTGGTAAGAAACGGCACTTGACACCTAATCTTACTGTTTTCCCTATGGGAACTGAGGAGTTTTGGAATCTGTGTGGCTATACCCCGTCTGATGAAGGGCAGCTCTTTTCTGATTCAGGCTCATCTGATGAGAGACCGAGGGGTCATGACGATTCTGGCTCTGACCCCTGGCTCTGACCCCTGGGCCCCGGATGGCATTGACAGATTACTGACCCAGATTTTTGAGGTTCTGTCTATCTCTCTGCCTGTTGAGGCTCCCAGGCAAAGAGGGGAGCTTTTCCATACAGCAAAATCACGTTTGGAATTTCCAGAGCAGGCACATTTCCATAACCTTGTGTTCAAGGAATGGGAGCGCCACAGTAAACTTCCCGGGGTTCCAAAGAGTTGGGATAGGAAGTATCCCTTTCCTGCTGAGGTGGTTAAATGTTGGTCACCCCCCCCCCCCGAGGTGGATGCCCCGATCCTAGGGCTATCTAACACCTCTGTCATGCATTCCCCTGATTCTACTACCCTGCGGGATGCCGAAGACCGGCGTATTAATCAGCTGGCATCCCACGCCTTTACATGTGCGGGGACGGCGCTGCGCCCGGTCTGTGCCTCTGCCATTGCTGCTGTGGCCACTAGAACCCTTATCAGAAATATGCTTGATAGTGCAGCTGATGATTTGCCTTGTGAGCTGTTTAATGCACTCTCCAGTTGTGATGTTTTTGTAAATTTGCAGCATTGTATGACACCATCAGAATGTGTGCCAGAACTTCTGCCCTCGTGGTGGCTATGCGCCGCTCGGTTTGGCTGCGCCAGTGGGCTGCTGACAGTGCTGCCAAGAAGGCCCTCACTGGGTTTCCCTTTAAAGGTCTGCGTCTGTTTGGAGACCGCCTGGACCTTTTTGTTAAGGGAGGCAGGTTACCCCAGCGCAGGCGGCAACCTCGGCCCTTTCGGGGTCAGGGTTCCTTCTCCTCCCCCTAACGTGGTGCACGACAGGGAAAGGGGGGTTCTTTCCCTGGGGCCCGGGGAGATTTCTGGGGTAGAGGCAGAGGACGTGGACGTCCTGGCTCCTCCTGGGGTCCCAAAGCTAAATCCTCTCCCGAGCCCCCTCAGGCATGATGGGGCGCCGTCACCCATCCGGGTGGGGGGACGGCTGCAGCACTTCGCTCACGTCTGGAGGCTTCATGTCTCAGACCGGTGGATTTAGGAGGTAGTGTCCTCCGGTTACAAGTTGGAGTTTGCTGACGATCCCCCTCCAAGATTCATCAGATCCCGGATTCCTCAGGACCCTGTGTCAGCTCAGGAGCTAGTGCAAGCAGTGCAAGGTCTCCTGGAGCTGGGGGTCATCTGCCAGGTCCCCTTAAGAGAAAAAGGCAAGGGCTTTTATTCCAACCTATTCACGGTACCCAAAAAAGATGGTTCTGTCAGGCCCATCCTGGACTTAAAGATTCTCAACAAGTTTGTCAGGGGCAGGTGCTTTTGCATGGAGACTCTGCGCTCTGCCATCAGTTCCCTGCACCAAGGGGATTTCATGTCTTCTGTGGACATCAAAGATGTTTATCTTCATATTCCTGTGTTCCCAGGTCATCAAAGGTTCCTCAGGTTCGCTCTGATGGATCAACACTACCAATTTGTGGCCTTGCCCTTCGGCCTCACTTCAGCTCCCAGGGTGTTCACCAAGGTGCTGGCTGGCGTGATGTCTCTGCTCAGATGTCAGGGCGTCCGCGTGCTTCCCTATCTGGATGACATCCTCATCACTTCCCAGTCTCTACATCAGGCAGAGTTGGATACTCAGCTGGTGGTGCCCACTTTGGAGTCATTTGGATGGGTGATCAACCACCACAAGTCCTCACTGTCCCCTTCTTTGGTAACCCCATTCCTAGGAATGAATCTGGATACAGTTCAGGCAGGGATCTTCTGCTTCCTCAGCAGAAGGTGGACAGTCTGATTGCACAGGCTCAGTCCCTCCTAGCTTGTCACCATCCCTCCATCAGGCAGGGGATGCAGCTGGTGGGCCTGATGGTGGCGTGCTTCGAATCGGTCCCTTATGCTCAGTTCCACTTGAGGCCTCTGCAACTTCACCTATTGTCTGTATGGGACAAGGACCCAGTGTCCCTGGACAGGGTCTGTGTGCTCTCTCCCCTGGTCAGGAGGTCCCTCTTGTGGTGGACGGACCCAAGGAACCTGTTGGGGGTCAGATCCTTTCTTGCCCCTTCCTGGGAGACGGTCACCACGGATGCCAGTCTGTGAGGTTGGGGGGGGGGGGTTTCTGGAAGTCCCTGCGGTTTCAGGGGAGGTGGGGCCCTCAGGAGGCCCACACACCTATCAATGTCTTGGAGCTGAGAGCGATCAGATTAGTTCTGGCACGCTTGACTACTCATCTTTAGGGCCTGCCTGTTCAGGTGCGCTTGGACAACCAGACGGTAGTTGCCTACATCAATCATCAGGGAGGGACCCGGAGCAAGGGGGCCCTCCAGGAAGTGTCTCTGATCCTGACCTGGGCGGAGGCCAATGTCCCCTGCATATCAGCTGTGTACATCCCGGGGGTGGAAAATCGCCTGGCGGACTCTCTGAGCAGGGGGACCTCTCGCCTGGGAGAATGGTCCCTATGCAGCAGGGTGTTTCAATCTCTGTGTCACCGTTGGGGCCAACCAGATGTGGATCTGTTTGCGTCCCGCCACAATCACAAGCTTCCAGCTTTTGTCTCTCTGTCCAGGGATCCTCTGGCCCTGACCTCAGATGCGCTAGCAATGTCATGGAAGGACTTTCAGTTCCTGTATGTCTTCCCTCCAATCCCCCTGCTGGGCAGGGTTCTGCGCAAGATTGCTCTGGAAGGGGTGCCAGCAATTCTGGTGGCCCCCAGGTGGCCAAGAAGAGTGTGGTTCGCAGACGTGGTACAGCTGGCAGTAGATCAGTACGCTCTGCCCTTGGTGCCAGATCTGCTCACTCAGGGCTCACTACGCCATCCCAATTTACAAACTCTGGCTTTGACGGCTTGGCTGCTGAAACCTCCATCTTGATGGAGAAGGGGCTGTCTTCCTCGGTTGTGGATACTTTGATTAAAGCTAGGTAGAAATCATCCTCTTCCATTTATTACAGGGTTTGGCGTGCCTACATTGACTGGTGTGAGTCTAAGTCTCTTCCCTGTCGTGTGTTCTCTATTCCCAGGATTCTGGAGTTCCTGCAGCATGGGTTGGAGATGGGGCTCCAACTCAGTACTCTGAAGGGTCAGGTTTCTGCCCTGGCTATTTTTTTCCAGAAGTCCTTTTCTCAGCACCCTCTGATCAGGACTTTTTTCCAGGGGGTCTCTCATGTGCGTCCCCCACGAAAACCTATGGTGCCTGTTTGGGATTTGAACTTGGTTCTGTCAGCCTTGCAGGGTGCTCCCGGTGCAGGATGCTGCCTTGGCCATTCTTACGCTCAAGGTTGTGTTTCTGGTGGCTATCACCTCTGTTAGGCGTGTGTCTGAGTTGGCGGCGCTTTCCATCCAGCCCCCCTACTATGAGAGGCACCAGGACAAGGTGGTGTTTCGTTTCAAACCTGATTTTCTACCTAAGGTAGTGTCGGCCTTTCATTTGAATCAGGATATTGTTCTTCCTTCTTTGTGCCCTAATCCTAGCAATGCTAAGGAGAGAGTCTTGCACTCTTTGGATGTGGTTAGGTGTCTGAAGTACTATCTGGTGGCTACTGCACCTTTCAGGAAAACTGATGCTCTTTTTGTGGTCCCTTCTGGTCCTAGGAAGGGGTTGGCTCCTGCCAAGTCTACTATCAGCAAGTGGATTCATCAGGCTGTGATTCAGGCCTACTCTGCTAAGGGGAAGAATCCTCCCTTCCACCTTACTGCTCATTCCACTCGTGCTATTGGTGCCTCTTGGGCTTTTCAGCACCAGGCTTCTGTTGAACAAGTTTGCAAGGCCGCTACTTGGTCTTCTGTTCATACCTTTTCACAAGGTTGATGTTAGGGCCTCAGCTGATGCTCTTTTTGGCCGAAAGGTTCTGCAGGCGGCAGTGGTTTAAACTGTCTGCTGTTGATTTTTCTTGGGGATCCCACCCTACTTTATGGACACTGCTATTGGATGTCCCAAGTGTAAGTATTATATCTGGAGCAGGACGTACTGTATGCTAAGAATAATACAATTCTGTGATTACTCACCAGTAGAATTGGTATTATGAGTATACAGTACGTCCTGCTCCACCCCACCCTTGGTTTTGCATTTTCTTGGATCCCCTGTATGGTGATTGTTATCATTGTTATAGTTGATAGTTTGGATTTTTTAATTCTTCCGGCTTCTCCTTAACTGCTTTTCAATGCTGGGGATTTGTGGGAGGTCCCTGGTTATTTGAGGGGCCGGGAGGAGCCTATTTTCGATGTCTCTGCAGTCCAGCGCCATCTGGCGGAGTATATCCCAAGTGTAAGTATTATATCTGGAGCAGGACGTACTGTATACTCATAATACCAATTCTACAGGTGAGTAATCACAGAATTCTATTTTTTTTTTTGTTTGGTCCCACATGAATGGGCAGAGTATTGAGGAAGAAGAATAGACAAAACAGGAAGGGCAGGAATGGATGGATGGAGAGATAACTGGGAGGAAGAGGGAGGGATGGGCAAAATGAAAAGGACAGGAATGGCTGGGTAGAGTGGGGGAGGGGGAAGATGGGCAGAGCTAGAAGAAAGATGGATAGACTGGCAGAGCTGGAAGGAAGAGGAGTAGATGGAAAAAGCTGTCAGGACAGGGATGGAGAGGCGTAAAGCTGAGGGGATGGGGCAGAGCTGAGGGGACAGGATGGATGGGGCAGAGCTGAGGGGACAGGGATGAATGGAGCAGAGCTGAGGGGAAAGGGATGGATGAAGCAGAGCTGAGGGGACAGGGATGGATGGAGCAGAGCTGAGGGGACAGGGATGGATGGAGCAGAGCTGAGGGGACAGGGATGGATGGAGCAGAGCTGAGGGGACAGGGATGGATGGGGCAGAGCTGAGGGGACAGGGATGGGTGGGGCAGAGCTGAGGGGACAGGGATGGGTGGGGCAAAGCTGAGGGGACAGGGATGGATGGGGCAGAGCTGAGGGGACAGGGATGGGTGGGGCAGAGCTGAGGGGAAAGAGATGGATGGGGCAGAGCTGAGGGGACAGGGATGGATGAGGCAGAGCTGAGGGGAAAGAGATGGATGGGGCAGAGCTGAGGGGAAAGGGATGGATGGAGCAGAGCTGAGGGGGAAGCGATAGATGGGACAAACCTGTCGGGGCAGGGATGGATGGGGCAGAGCTGGAGGGACAGAGATGGATGGGGCAGAGCTGGAGGGACAGGGATGGATGGGGCAGAGCTGGAGGGACAGAGATGGATGGGGCAGAGCTGGAGGGACAGGGATGGATGGAGCAGAGCTGAGGGGACAGGGATGGATGGAGCAGAGCTGAGGGGACAGGGATGGGTGGGGCAGAGCTGAGGGGAAAGAGATGGATGGGGCAGAGCTGAGGGGAAAGGGATGAATGGGGCAGAGCTGAGGGGACAGGGATGGATGGAGCAGAGCTGGGGGGACAGGGATGGATGGGGCAGAGCTGGGGGGACAGGGATGGATGGGGCAGAGCTGGAGGGACAGGGATGGATGGGGCAGAGCTGGAGGGACAGAGATGGATGGGGCAGAGCTGGAGGGACAGGGATGGATGGGGCAGAGCTGGAGGGACAGGGATGGATGGGGCAGAGCTGGAGGGACAAGGATGGATGGAGCAGAGCTGAGGGGACAGGGATGGATGGAGCAGAGCTGAGGGGACAGGGATGGGTGGGGCAGAGCTGGGGGGACAGGGATGGATGGGGCAGAGCTGAGGGGACAGGGATGGATGGGGCAGAGCTGAGGGGAAAGAGATGGATGGGGCAGAGCTGAGGGGAAAGAGATGGATGGGGCAGAGCTGAGGGGAAAGGGATGGATGGGGCAGAGCTGAGGGGACAGGGATGGATGGGGCAGAGCTGGAGGGACAGGGATGGATGGGGCAGAGCTGGAGGGACAGAGATGGATGGGGCAGAGCTGGAGGGACAGGGATGGATGGGGCAGAGCTGGAGGGACAGGGATGGATGGGGCAGAGCTGGAGGGACAAGGATGGATGGAGCAGAGCTGAGGGGACAGGGATGGATGGAGCAGAGCTGAGGGGACGGGGATGGGTGGGGCAGAGCTGAGGGGAAAGAGATGGATGGGGCAGAGCTGAGGGGAAAGGGATGGATGGGGCAGAGCTGAGGGGACAGGGATGGATGGAGCAGAGCTGGGGGGACAGGGATGGATGGGGCAGAGCTGGGGGGACAGGGATGGATGGAGCAGAGCTGAGGGGACAGGGATGGATGGAGCAGAGCTGAGGGAACAGGGATGGATGGGGCAGAGCTGGGGGGACAGGGATGGATGGAGCAGAGCTGAGGGGACAGGGATGGATGGAGCAGAGCTGAGGGGACAGGGATGGATGGGGCAGAGCTGAGGGGACAGGGATGGGTGGGGCAGAGCTGAGGGGACAGGGATGGATGGAGCAGAGCTGAGGGGAAAGGGATGGATGGAGCAGAGCTGAGGGGGAAGCGATAGATGGGACAAACCTGTCGGGGCAGGGATGGATGGGGCAGAGCTGGAGGGACATGGATGGATGGGGCAGAGCTGGAGGGACAGAGATGGATGGGGCAGAGCTGGAGGGACAGGGATGGATGGGGCAGAGCTGGAGGGACAGGGATGGATGGGGCAGAGCTGAGGGGACAGGGATGGATGAGGCAGAGCTGGAGGGACATGGATGGATGGGGCAGAGCTGGAGGGACAGGGATGGATGGGGCAGAGCTGAGGGGACAGGGATGGATGGAGCAGAGCTGAGGGGAAAGGGATGGATGGAGCAGAGCTGAGGGGGAAGCGATAGATGGGACAAACCTGTCGGGGCAGGGATGGATGGGGCAGAGCTGGAGGGACATGGATGGATGGGGCAGAGCTGGAGGGACAGAGATGGATGGGGCAGAGCTGGAGGGACAGGGATGGATGGGGCAGAGCTAAGGGGACAGGGATGGATGGGGCAGAACTGAGGGGACAGGGATGGATGGGGCAGAGCTGAGGGGACAGGGATGGATGGGGCAGAACTGAGGGGACAGGGATGGATGGTGGCAGAGCTGGAGGGACAGGGATGGATGGTGGCAGAGCTGGAGGGACAGGGATGGATGGGGCAGAGCTGAGGGGACAGGGATGGATGGGGCTGAGCTGGAGGGACAGGGATGGATGGGGCAGAGCTGGAGGGACAGGGATGGATGGGGCAGAGGTGACATACAACCAATGGGGTAGAGATGAGGAGACAGAGATGGATGGAGCAGAGAGATGGAGAAAGGAAGTGCGGGCAGTTCTTTAACCACATGGGAGGTGGGGCCCTCAGCAGCTGACCGGGGGGCTTGCCGGGTGCTGACGCCGACCCTGCACCAGACTTCTGTGACGGATTGAATAGGTAACGATCCATAGTCTTCTTGGAACGAAGGAACCAGGTGCCTTGAGTCATACTTTGCATGTGGCCAGATCATGTGCCACACAGGCTTGGGAGAGACTCTGGATTTATCTTTTAATTTTTATCCTTTTATGGCCATTGTAAGCCTCCGCTGGAGATGAGTGAACTGGTTTGTTAGAACTGGAGTTTGCTTTGAATTCCAGGGAAAATTGGATTTCGGCATGAATTCGAATTCCTTGTGTTTCTTGCTGACCAAACTTTCCCCCAAAGTCCTTTAAAAAAGTAAAAACTCACCTGCTCTCTCGCTGTCCTCCTGTATGTCCTACGCCGCTCTCTGCAAAAGTTCACAGCCGGCACTGGGCTCCCACATCTCCTCCCAGGTGCAGGGTGGAGCTATTTATACCAACGAGTGAGCTGATGTCATCCACATGACTGTGCTAGCGTTCCATACGTCTTCAGCTAACACCAACCCACAACACTCCCAAAATAAAAGAGCCAAACAACCACTTCTTCGGAATTGATTGAATTTTAATTGGCCACAGCCTCAACATAAAACAATAACAAATAACAATTAACGATGCACTCCCGATCTCCCCGATCCAGGTCTGAGATTCCAACACACCCTACCTACCAACAGAAGGGGAGGGGAGGCGGCCCGAAGGCTCACCAATCTCCCGGAATCTGAAACAGAAGCCAATTCGTGAGCCCGGCCGCATCCCTCCTAGGCCTGGTAGCTCAACGGGGCTAACTGCCAAGATCCACCTTAACCCCTTCCCTTAGTCCCTCCCCTCCCCTTAAATTCAGTCACCTATCCTCCTGGCCCGTTTCCGCCGAAACAGCCGCTTCCTTGTAACCCACCCCCACTTTCCTGCCATCTCAGACCCGAACCGAGCAGAGGAGACCGCCAAAGCTGTGACAAATAAATAAAACAGTAACAATGAATTTACAACAATCCCCCAATACAAACGCATTGACACATATGCCCGATAAATTCCCCACCAATTATACATACAATCCCACTACATGTACCCTGTTAACTGAACGAATGTCAATAAATATATGTAAATCTTCTTTATTCTTATCTTCATTCATTTTTTTTTTTTTATTCATATATATTAAGTATATATATATATATATATATATATATATATATATGTACATACATACAACATAATACAACCTGTCCCAACCAAACTGCCCCAAAAACCAACCAGCTACTGCTGCGACCAATCGACCATTCCATCACCCCCAATAAAGGGCGGGCGGGTGGGAAAGCACGTTCCAGCGAAGAGATCAGGGGCCAAAGAGGAAGAGGAGGGGGGGACCCGACCCTATATACTCCCCCCCCACCTCCCCTGAGGTCACTTCCCCCGATCTCTTCCCCCAATCCCATGGCTGGTCAGCTTCCAACAGGAAGCGCAGGCCAGTCATGGGGCTGCCAGCCATTCTTTCTTCAAAGCTATAGGGTTTTTTTTAAGAAACGCTATCACCAGGTAGTACCACGTAGCGTGAACGCTGGGCGCTGTATGTGAAAACTATATATATATATATATATCAGTCTGGTGAGCACCTCTAACAGCGCCATGTAGCGTCACATGTATCACTAGCGGTGGCTCAGTGTATAGCGCCGGCGCTCTAGGTTCAGCAGCGCCATGTAACCCCTGTCGCTCAGTGTCACTCCCCCATACATTTCAATGATGTTTTATTTGGTTGTGTATAAATAGCATTTACAATTTTTGGTTCAAATGATGGCCTCTCCTGCCCAGCAACCAAACACCGTTATTGTGTTTTTTCAGTTTTTTTGCAGAATTGTATGTGCAGGTCGGCCATTGCAGTGTCATTGTTACAGTGTAGAAACAATGGGGGTTATGTAAGAAGGGATAGCGGCAGGTAGCGCCTTGTAGCGTCAGGCAGCGTCTGGTGAACGCCGGGCGCTGTACTCAAAACCACATTTAAGAAAGTGAATCTGGTGAGCGACTCTAACAGCGCCATGTAGCGTCACATGTATTATTACAGACGGCTCACTGTATAGCGCCTTTAACAGCGCCATGTAGTGTCACATGTATTATTACAGGCAGCTCAGTGTATAGCGCCTCTAAGAGCGCAATGTAGCGTCACATGTAATATTACAGGCGGCTCACTGTATAACGCCGGCGCTCTAGCTTCCAGAGAGCCAGGTATTACCTTTCGCTACTTGTCGCTCTCCCATACATCTCAGTGGCCCTTCATTAGTTGTGTATAAACAGTGTGTTTGACTTTTTTTTGTTTTTTTTTTGCTCCAATCATTGTGTGACGTCTCCTGGCTGCAAACACTTTTAGAAACATTTTTGACTTTTTATATTTTTATGCAGAATTGTCATTACAGGTCTGGTCTGTGTTTTCACTTTGTTACTGGTGGATATGTGTTCAACACAGACTTTAATCACACAGCGTCTGGCGCTCTATGCTACAGCGGCCAGCTTTAGACGCTGTGTGTGTGTCCTTTTTTGATAAGTATGATGTGAAGCGCTGAGATTTGGACGCACTAAGCTGGTGCTACCTCTCGCTCGCTGCTGCGCTGTACTGTTAGAGCATCCAACATACATCAAATTCATCAATGCCGGCCAGGTTACAACAGCGACTGAGGCGCTCTGTTACAGCGCCCTATACCCGCTTACAGCGTCTACTATCGCATACCTCCCAACTTTTGTATATGTGAAAGCGGGACAAGCCCCGCCACCGACCACGCCCCCGACCCCACCCCCACCACGCCCTGACCACACCTCCTGTCACGCCCTCCAGCAATGTCGGCTGCCTTCACCCCTGCATGGAAGCCTGCGTAAGTCTTTTTAATCCCCAACCCAGCCCCCCGCGCCCGCCCCCTGCGCGCACACCCGCTCGCCGGCCGATGTTAATTTAGAAGGAGCCGGCGTCATTGCGGCCCTGGACACACCACAACGGCGCAGGCTGTCCCGGGACATTTCTTAATGGTCCGGGACCGCGGGATTTCCTGCAAAAATCGGGACAATCCCGGGAAAATCGGGACAGTTGGGAGGCATGCTATCGGTCACTCTAAGCACCGCTATACAGACGCTCATCTGCCGATACCTGGCGCAAATAACGAATCAGCCTCAATGTCATTCCATATGTTTTTGCTCTGGTGCTGGTGGATATGTGTTGAGAAACAGCTGGCGCCTGAAGCTAGAGTGTCCAGCTTTGGAGCGCCGGCGCTGGTTGTGTGTATTTTTTTCTTAAATACGGGCTTCAGCGCAGAGTGGAGGACGCACTTAACTGGCGCTACCTATTGCTCGCTGCAGCGTTGTCCTGTTGGCCGCACTGCTTTGGAGCCAGTTGGGCTGCTGCTTTTAACACCCACATTCAATTCCTGCTCCCTTAGTCTCCCTCTCAGCCAACTGTACCCACAAGCCCAGGAACCCCAGCCCCTAATGTTATAGCCCCACTGTACCCACAAGTCAAGGAACCCCAGCCCCTAATGTTATAGCCCCACTGTACCCACAAGCCAAGGAACCCCAGCCCCTAATGTTATAGCCCCACTGTACCCACAAGCCAAGGAACCCCAGCCCCTAATGTTATAGCCCCACTGTACCCACAAGTCAAGGAACCCCAGCCCCTAATGTTATAGCCCCACTGTACCCACAAGCCAAGGATCCCCAGCCCCTAATGTTATAGCCCCACTGTACCCACAAGCCAAGGAACCCCAGCCCCTAATGTTATAGCCCCACTGTACCCACAAGCCAAGGAACCCCAGCCCCTAATGTTATAGCCCCACTGTACCCACAAGCCAAGGAACCCCAGCCCCTAATGTTATAGCCCCACTCTACCCACAAGCCAAGGATCCCCAGCTACTAATGTTATAGACCCCACTGTACCCACAAGCCAAGGATCCCCAGCCCCTAATGTTATAGCCCCACTGTACCCACAAGCCAAGGAACCCCAGCCCCTAATGTTATAGCCCCACTGTACCCACAAGTCAAGGATCCCCAGCCCCTAATGTTATAGCCCCACTGTACCCACAAGCCAAGGAACCCCAGCCCCTAATGTTATAGCCCCACTGTACCCACAAGCCAAGGAACCCCAGCCCCTAATGTTATAGCCCCACTGTACCCACAAGCCAAGGAACCCCAGCCCCTAATGTTATAGCCCCACTGTACTCACAAGCCAAGGAACCCCAGCCCCTAATGTTATAGCCCCACTGTACCCACAAGCCAAGGAACCCCAGACCCTAATGTTATAGCCCCACTGTACCCACAAGCCAAGGAACCCCAGCCCCCAATGCTATAGCCCCACTGTACCCACAAGCCAAGGAACCCCAGCCCCTAATGTTATAGCCCCACTGTACCCACAAGCCAAGGAACCCCAGCCCCTAATGTTATAGCCCCACTGTACCCAAAAGCCAAGGAACCCCAGCCCATAATGTTATAGCCCCACTGTACCCACAAGCCAAGGATCCCCAGCTACTAATGTTATAGACCCCACTGTACCCACAAGCCAAGGATCCCCAGCCCCTAATGTTATAGCCCCACTGTACCCACAAGCCAAGGAACCCCAGCCCCTAATGTTATAGCCCCACTGTACCCACAAGCCAAGGAACCCCAGCCCCTAATGTTATAGCCCCACTGTACCCACAAGCCAAGGAACCCCAGCCCCTAATGTTATAGCCCCACTGTACCCACAAGCCAAGGAACCCCAGCCCCTAATGTTATAGCCCCACTGTACCCACAAGCCAAGGAACCCCAGACCCTAATTTTATAGCCCCACTGTACCCACAAGCCAAGGAACCCCAGCTCCAATGCTATAGCCCCACTGTACCCACAAGCCAAGGAACCCCAGCCCCTAATGTTATAGCCCCACTGTACCCACAAGCCAAGGAACCCCAGCCCCTAATGTTATAGCCCCACTGTACCCACAAGCCAAGGAACCCCAGCCCCTAATGTTATAGCCCCACTCTACCCACAAGCCAAGGATCCCCAGCTACTAATGTTATAGACCCCACTGTACCCACAAGCCAAGGATCCCCAGCCCCTAATGTTATAGCCCCACTGTACCCACAAGCCAAGGAACCCCAGCCCCTAATGTTATAGACCCACTGTACCCACAAGCCAAGGAACCCCAGCCCCTAATGTTATAGCCCCACTGTACCCACAAGCCAAGGAACCCCAGCCCCTAATGTTATAGCTCCACTGTACCCACAAGCCAAGGAACCCCAGCCCCTAATGGTATAGCCGCACTGTACCCACAAGCCAAGGAACCCCAGCCCCCAATGTTATAGCCCCACTGTACCCACAAGCCAAGGAACCCCAGCCCCTAATGTTATAGCCCCCTGTACCCACAAGCCAAGGAACCCCAGCCCCTAATGTTATAGCCCCAGCATCATGGTTGGGAGGGAGCTCAGTAACAATGTCTTGGGCCGGCCAGGGCTGGTAAAATCCAGGGCTGTTTTTTGACCCCAGTCCGCCATTGCAGCGGGGCATTTCAAATTGGGATGCTCCTGGGGCAGGGAACAAAATTAATCAAAATCCCAGGTTGTTGTTCCTGACATAAACAGCTACCTATACCTATAATTCCTGGACAGGTAAGTGTTGATCCTGAGATAAATATGATCCCTATTAGCAAGTAGCAGAGGATTATATTCCCCCTAATAATGGCAATTAGAAGATCTTCCTTCTTGTATGTTGCCTCTTTCTGGATGAGCCGGCTTTCTTTATTCTTTCTTTGATGGACAGACGTCTTTCTTTCTCTGTCTACAGCTAAATAACGAGGTGACCACGCGCTGAGAGCTAAGCAGGATTCTTTCCTGTCGGCTTTAACTAAAATATCCCCGAGGTTTCGGTTCCGCTTGTTAATATGCGGCCGCCGCTCATTCCTCACCTCCAGCCAGAGACGTCTGTCAGCTTCCGAGATATTGAGATGTCAGTTCCCGGTGCCATTTACCTGATGTGAGATCAAAAGGATAAGAAGCGCTATGTGCTGTACCTCTGCATTTGTGATGTCATTTTCTGCTTCGCCCGGGTCACGCTGAGCATCTGCTTTTATTATAAGGAAAAAAAAACTTTGTGACACGTGTTATTAGTGTGCGATGCCTCCAAAAAGTATTCACACCCCTTAAAGTGGACCAAAACCCAGGATTTTGACTATTCTGGGTTTTGGTCCTTTCCCCCAGGGGTGCCGCACTGTGTGAAACCCACAGATTGCCCAATCTAACTCACCTCTTCTTGGTCCCATGTACGGCCGTTCGTCCAATGAGCACGCTCGGAGCCGCTGACATCATGCCTTCTAAGGCAGCGTCTAAGGCCAGCGGCTCCGAGCGCGCTGGCGGCCGCAGCCCCCGCTTCCCTCTAACAGGGATTCACAAATGGACTGTGCGGGCACGCATACTGCTAGGGGGATACTACTCAAAGTAGGACAAGACCGCACCAACAATTAACAAATGTTATACTAAGGCCCTTATTCATCAAGCGATAGCGCCAGGTAGTGTCTGACGAGCGCCAGGTAGCGGCAGCTAACGGCGACTACCGACTCAAGTACGCCCGGCGGCGGTCACAATGACGCATTTATCAAGCAAAATGAGGCTAGCGCCGGCGAGAGCGACGGCTAGCGCGGCATTCATCATGAAGCCGCCTGGACCGAACAGCGCCGCTGCAAATTCCCTCACAGCGCCAGGTATGAGCTGTCGCTCCCTGGCGATGTCCAATGCATTTCAATGGAGCAATCTATAATTATTCATAATTAATTGGTAATATTTTTTTTTTTTTTTTTTTTTTTTATGTCAAAAAATCGGAGAACACTTCTGCAATGTTAGGATTTATTTTTAAGTAAAAAAAAAAAAAAAAAAAAATATGTGCAGAATTGATCTAACAGGTCTGAGATTACTGTATTCATATTACAAAATGATTCTAAAAACATGTATAATGTTACATTCAAAAAATATGGTTGTTTAGGGGTTAAAAACGAGTTAATACACATCGCCGCCAGCGCTCTGGGGTTTAAACAAGGAATGGACAGCGACAGCACATTCGGAGCGTGATTTTTTGATGAATATGAAGCTAGCCGTTCGCTCTGGCCATTCGTTGTCAGGCGCTCACATACAACGCTGGACCTGTGAAACAGCGACCCCCCAGCCCGTATTCAACATTACCGCACACCGACTGAGTCGCTGTCATCAAGCTAATGCCGGCCAAGCACAGCGAATACTGGCTGGCGCTGAAAAAATCACGCTACAGTCGCTCATCTGTCGCTACCTGGCGCTATTGATGAATCGGCCTCCCCGTGTGCTACACTGAGGGGTGGGTACAAGCCACAATATGGCACAAGTAATTACAAAAGGAGGTCCCACAACCCCCAAAGAAC
Source organism: Gastrophryne carolinensis (assembly GCA_027917425.1). NCBI lineage: Eukaryota > Metazoa > Chordata > Amphibia > Anura > Microhylidae > Gastrophryne > Gastrophryne carolinensis. Next base: position 643,195,024 of record CM051234.1, on the reverse strand, counting down.
CAACCCCATACAACAGCGTCACCACTAATACTGTCAAAAGGTATACAAATTTGTTATTATTATTATACATTATTAATACAAACAGTTGCGACAATTAAAACACAATTAAAAACACAGAACCATATAAAACATGAGGGGAGAGGGGCACCAGACTGGTGCAAATACTGCTCAATTTATATCCAAAATATAATCATATGTACTATATCATCTCTTATTATACCAGGCTGAAAATTATACCTACACCACAATCAATTGCCAGTGATATATAATATATCCAAAAAGAATATGTAAATATAACCTTCCAATAAATGCTACACCTATAAATAAATACTCTATACTACCCAGTAAAAAATGTGTGTATATATCCTTATAAAGGACCCCACCCTATAAATTCATATTATACTCTCCCTAATAATCTAATATCCCAAATCTGTGAAAAAGTGCTAAGTGCCAAAACTAATGTGCAATCGCACTAATAATAAGGGGGACCAGCCGGGTCAAAGGTAATACAGACATACAACATGAAGCATAGAACTCACATATCCAAGGCAGAGCTACCACGATGCCCCCCCCACCTCACCACCGATGCGTTCCGTGACGTCACAGCGTCACTTCCTCAGAGGGATAGCGGGGATGCCGCCGCGGCTCGTGCATGCGCTGTCGGATTGGGAAGCAAGGTAAGTGAACGGGGCGACCTGGGGGGTTTCACACAGCGAGGCATCCTGATTTTGGATGCCCGGGGGGAGGGAATCAATCGGCCCGGTAATCTTATAGAGCTGGGTTTTGGTACACTTTAAATGTCTCCACTTTTTTAAACATTACAGCCACACGTTGTAACAAAATGAAAAAGAGGGAAAAGCGTAATTTTCTTTCAAGTGGACCAAAGCCCAGGATTTTGACTATCCTGGGTTTTGGTCCTTAGCCCTTGATCGGGGATGCTTCTGCTGTGTGAAACCCCCCAGTTCGCCCGGTATACTCTCCTTCTCTCCCGGTCCAACGGCACATGTGCGATCAGCAGCCGCATCCCCACTATCCCTTTAGCAGGGCATGTGCCTGCGCCAGGCATTTGTGAATGGCCCACACTGTTAGAGGATAGCGGGGGATGTGTCCGCCAGCGCGCTCGGGGCGCTGGACTTAGACGCCGTCTTAGATGGCGTGACGTCAGCGGCTCCTGATTGGGGCATTACGAGGGAAAGGACCAAAACCCAGGATAGTCAGGTTTTGGTCCACTTAATGCACTCAAGGCAGCTTAATGCAGGGAACCAGCCGGGCGACTACACTACCCCCCACCCAGAATGGCAAAGCAGGAGTTCCCGAGCAGCACGCACCCGCACAAGGGGGGCACAAGGGACTCGAACTGAAGTTCCAGTAAGTAGGCGGGTGCCAGACAACCACCAATCAGTTACTTGGCTGGACTATTATTTTAAAGAAAAGAAAATACTGTATCTGGGGCCTCCACCAGATTTTTTGACCAAGGGCTTCCACCGCACTTAGTCCGGCCCTGAGTCCACTTTTCTGGGTGCCTAAATGGTGTCTCCTGGCGCCCCATTACAGAGTATTTAGGATGGCGCCATGCGTAATCGCGCAACCTAAAGCACAGCCATGGCCCCTTTTATCCTCATCCCAGCTCTCTCTCTTTTTAAACCTCCACTTACCTTTTTTTATGCTGGTTTTTAATTTCTGCACTACAATCTTTAAAACAATCCAAAACAATATGTAAAATGCTGAATTTAAAAAGTTTAAAGTGGACCAAAACCCACAGCGATCGGCAAGCGAATCTATAAGATTCCCAGGCCGATCGATTTCCCCCCTCGGGATGCTCTGCTGTGTGGAACCCCCCAGGTTGCCTATACACTTACCTTCTTTCGTGGTCCAATGGCGAATGCGCGAGCCATGGCCGCATCCCCGTTATCGCTCTAGCAGGGCAAGCACCTGCACCAGGCATTTTGTAAATGACCAACATGGGCACGCTCCCTGTTAGAGGGAAGAGGGGGATGCGGCTGTCAGCGAGCTCGGAGCCGTTCGCCTTAGATGACGTGACGTCAGCAGATCTGAGCGCGCTGATTGGCCGAATGGCCGCACATGTGCTGTAGGACCGCAAAATGGTGAGTTGGTTTCGTCGACCTGGGGGGTTTCACACAGTGGGGCACCCCGATCGAAACCTAGAATAGTCAAAATCCTGGGTTTTGGTCCACTTTAAAGATTTTTCTTGTATACAACTGATCCATAATAATAATAATAATAATAATAATCTTCATATTAGACTGTAAGCTCCTCAGGGGCGGGGCTCCCTTTCCTATTGTATCTTGTATTCAGATTATCCATTGTTAACACTTCATCTGAAATAGTCTATGTACTGTATGTTTCTACCCTGTCTGTAATTACTACTTTGTACAGCGCTACGGAAGATGATGACGCTATGTAATTAAACAATAATAATAATATTAGTAAATGTTAGTGTTTCTTGCAGTGCGACGGTTCTTGCCGCTGACGCCAAAGCATTCCGCCAGCGGTACAAATGAGTGAATTGCGGTCTCTTATCTCTGGCCGCCCCCGCCTCCTTAGCGCTAGATCTATTTTCTGCAGAGACAGTCCTTTGTGTGTATTTTCTTCTCGGCTTCTCCAATTTACATTTAAATTCCGATAAAACGCCATAAACACTCGGCGCGTGCTCCCTTTATGGTGGGAGACACTGCAGCTAGCAATTTAACAATTTCTTAAACAACGATTTCTACCGCTCGCGTCTTTCACCGCAGAGCGTCACCTGACTATAACGCCACCGCCGCGTTGGATGGAGACGAGCGCCATTTAGGCTTGACACCTCAATGACATAGGCGGCGAGATTCATTGTACGAGAAGAGACTAAAACATCTCCACAATTTTAGACCTTCAAGGTTTTTGCGCTGATTAGGGGGCAATTTGTGTCACCTACAAACGTCTTCAAAGGATGAGGAAGATGGGAGACGAAACCTGACATTTACTGATCTGGCAGGTTTATTTTTCTTTCCTGTTTACCAGGATTGAGAGAGAAAGAAGGAGAGAGAGAGAGAAAGAAGGAAGGATTCCACCCTGACGAAGCTCCGGTGGGCGGAGTGAAACACGTGTCGGCGGACGGCCGCCCCCCCCACGCACGCTCCCCACTGTACCTCAGCTGTGGCCGCTCGTACAACCTTTATGTAGCAGCCAAACTCTATGCAACAGTGTTGATGACTCCATCTCGCCCTGCATTGTGATTGGCCTGTGTAGTGTCAAACGCAGCAGCGATACCCCATCCAGCTTGAAGCGGCCATGCCTGCAAAAATGAGCTAAGTACTGTATATATGACACATATTCATCTGCGGTCTAAGCACGCAGCTCATTGTGGTGTTGCTGAGAGAGGAACTGGCCAAACAGGCGCGCTAACCTGTTTATTTTAGGCACAAGCACTTTACAAATAAGCAGCACATTAAGCATGCCTCCCAACTGTCCCGATTTTCCTGGGATTGTCCCGATTATTGCACAAAATCCCGCGGTCCCGGACCGTTAACAAATGTCCCGGGACACCCTATGCCGTGGCGGTGTGCCTAGTGCCGCAACAACGCCGGCACCTTGTGAACACTACTAACTTCCTGGCATGCGGGGGAGCGAGCGCTTGGGGGCGGGCACGTGGGGGGCATGCGGGGGGGGGAGGGCGGCTGTCTGGGTTGGGGATAAAAAAAAAAACGTACGCAGGCTGGCATGCAGGGGTGAAGGCAGCCGACATTGCTGAAGGATCGGAGCTGGAGGGCGTGACGGGGTGTGGTGGGGGCATGGCAGGGGGTGTGGTCGCGGGCATGCCAGGGGGTGTGGCTTGTCCCGCTTTCATATTTTCAGAAGTTGGGAGGTATGCGTTAAGTCTGTATGAAGTGGGAAGAAGCACTGTGGAGAATTTATTACGGCAAAAGGAAGCTTTTCTACATTATTACCCCCATTCGGGGATACTCTACTAGGGAATCTAACCCATTATTAATGGCCAGTTAACAACTGGGATGGGTGGAGTGGTGCGGATGCATGGGGGGGGGGCCCGTATAATTTTATAGTCACTTTATGTGTGTTTTTATATTGTATATGGATAGTACCTTATGTATGTATGTGCCATATCTTTTTCATACCTATTAAAATACTGTTTGTATGGCAAACTGAATTTTCGCCTTTTTGCCAGCCCCACAAAGGTAGAGAGAGGCTTATTGACAATAGATTGTAGTGGCAAAGTATTTAGGGCATAACCTAATTCTTTCTCAGGTCAGTTTCACTGGTTGTGTTGGGAGAGGCCATTGTTTGGAATCAGTTTAGTGGCCGCTGGGCTAATATGATTGTTAGTATTTGCGATATTTATAGCATTGATCTCTAATAGAGATATTGGAGATTAAAGTGAAGCAATTATTAATATAGAAATCATATTTTCTCCTTTTTCACCCCCTATAAAGGCAGCTGCCCCTCTATCATTTCCCAGTTGTTCATCTTGCAGTTGGCTGCATAAGATCGTTACTCACTCAGAATTTGGCAGCAGAGCGGGTCACCTAGCCTGTCGGCCGCTGCAGAAACCTTTTCCCATGGATCTCTCCTGACCCATTCCTGCCGCCCAGCCCTTGGCTGCTACGGGATCCGTGACGGTAGGGTGAACGCCGGGGTCTGTGACGTTCTCTCAGAGCACATGCTCTGGGCCGCAGACCTTCATATTAAAAGGTAGTCGGCCACAGGCTTATGGTGAGCCTGATGGGGAACCACTTATATGTATTTTTCTATATATGCCCTCCCTGCCCACTTGCTTTTTTACTGTGTGTGTGCTGTTGTGCTTGTGCACTGAGAGCTCTTCACTGGCTGGTGCAGCGAGGAGCAGTCTCCGTTGTTTTTATCTTACCTCCCTGCGTTCCCCCGTCGGTTCTCCGCTCCGCAGGCCTCCTTCCGCACTGCGTGTGTGGCTTCTTGCTGCGATAGGGGACAGGGGGGATCGCCGCCATGACAGGCAGCGCTCTTGTGATCCGTGGGGTGGGGGGGGGGGGTCGGGCGGCGCCGGCACATAGCTGACATCGCACCGGTGAGGCCCCCCTGGCGGATCATTCTAGAATTCGCTGCGGTGAGCGAGGCGCTCTTTGCCTCAGTGCTGGGAGACAAGGTTTGGCAGTGTCTCCCATTGTTGCAGGGGTGCCTGGAAGTAATCCCTCTCTGAATTGGCGGTGTCATGAGTCCCTCCTTTTACTGTTGCTTGTTGTTGATTGCATGTATGTCCTATGTCATATGTTAATGCATGACATGGGGTCTTTTTGTGTCTTATATGTTAATGCATGACATGGGGTCTTTTTGTAATCGCTGTCCTTCTCTTTTTATTTAGACCATGGGCTAAGGTTGAGGGTTGTGGTTCCTTCCGGTCCCCATTATTATTTAGAGGGATTGGCTATTAGGCTTAGGCCGTTAGTGTCTAGTAGCCTTATTGAATTTTACTATTCACAATCACCATAATGGAGGCATCAGGGGATAGTGAGCCGGGCGCCCCATTTGGGTAGGACAGGCTCTGCCCAAATGGAGCCGAATCACTCGGATGATGATTTCTATGGTTTCTTGGGATCTGCGGAGGAAGGCGAGTTGCCAGATGATTCACTTTCAACGGCAGAGTTTTCCGCTGGTGATGACAGCTTTCGGCTTTGTGGAGGAATATGAGCTCCTTCAGCTCCAAGGCATTGCATGTAGCAGCAGGGCAGAGGCCAGATTGCACCGGCGACGCATGCATATCGATGGCATGCATGACGTTGAGCAGTTCGAGCTGACCCGACTTAATTGCGCTTCTCTCCATAAATTGTATAGCGAGAGAAGCGCCACGAGGAAGGGGCAAGCAATTTCAGGTATGACCAAGATGCTTGGCTGCCTGCAATTTTTGGCGATCGGTTCGTTCCAGAGGCTGGGACATCCCCTCTCCGTGGGGATGTCCCAGCCTACGCTGAGCCGCGCGCTATCCAAGTTTTTGGATATATTTCCTTTCCGGACAACATGGTAGCCTGGAACGCGCTTGGATCGCCGACATGCCCAACGTTATGGGTGCGATTGATTTCACCCACGTTGCATTGGTCCATCCCGCAGTCGACGAGTACATCTATAGGTAAGTTAATTAGGTCATTTTGTTATATTGTTTAGCCAAACTGTATTTTAACTATCTATTAATCCCCCCTTCTAAAGTGTCCCTGTGAAACAGTTTACAATGTATACCTTCATCCCCCCTTCTAAAGTGTCCATGTGAAACAGTTTACTATGTGTACCTTCATCCCTCCTTGTAAAGTGTCCCTGTGAAATAGTTTGCTATGTATACCTTCATCCCTCCTTCTAAAGTGTCCCTGTGAAATAGTTTACAATATATACCTTCAATTTTTTTCATGTAGGCCTTATCAAACCATTTTAATGCTGACCTTAGTCATTAGAATGTTAATCTTTCTTTTCTCCCACATACATATAATCTTGGTTATTTAAACTCCTTATGTACTTTGTTAATGTTATTTGGATTGTACAGCATGCTTTTTAAGGGTGTTAGGAGTTAGTGTTTGAGTAGTTTACCTTGGCTTGCTGTAATTCTTTATTTTTTTCAGGAACACCAAGATGGGCCACGCACTGAATGTCCAAGCAGTGGTTGGCCCGGACATGCGATTCCATAGTGTCCTCGCCGGGTTTCCAGGCTCATCCCATGACGCGTACATATTGCGCCGATCTGGATTATACCGTCAACTTAATCGCGCATAATCGCGCTTCTCTCCATAAATTGTATAGCGAGAGAAGCGCCACGAGGAAGGGGCAAGCAATTTCAGGTATGACCAAGATGCTTGGCTGCCTGCAATTTTTGGCGAATGTCTCGTTCCAGAGGCTGGGAGCCTTCTCCGTGGGAATGTCCCAGCCTACGCTGAGGCGCGCTATCCAAGTTTTTGGATGGCATGGCTACCATTAGTCCAAAATATATTTCCTTTCCAGACGACATGGTAGCCTGGAACGCGCTTAAGTTTGGTTTTTTCAATATCGCCGACATGCCCAACGTCATGGGTGCGATTAATTTCACCCACGTTGCATTGGTCCGTCCTGCAGTCGACGAGTACATCTGTAGGTAAGTTAATTAGGTCATTTTGTTATATTGTTTAGCCAAACTGTATTTTAACTATCTATTAATCCCCCCCTCAAGTGTCCCTGTGAAACAGTTTACAATGTATACCTTCATCCCCCCTTCTAAAGTGTCCATGTGAAACAGTTTACTATGTATACCTTCATCCCTCCTTGTAAAGTGTCCCTGTGAAACAGTTTGCTATGTATACCTTCATCCCTCCTTGTAAAGTGTCCCTGTGAAACAGTTTACAATATATACCTTCAATTTTTTTCATGTAGGCCTTATCAAACCATTTTAATGCTGACCTTAGTTATTAGAATGTTAATCATTCTTTTCTCCCACATACATATAATCTTGGTTATTTAAACTCCTTATGTACTTTGTTAATGTTATTTGGATTGTACAGCATGTTTTTTAAGGGTGTTAGGAGTTAGTGTTTGAGTAGTTTACCTTGGCTTGCTGTAATTTTTTTCAGGAACCGCAAGATGGGCCACGCACTGAATGTCCAAGCAGTGGTTGGCCCGGACATGCGATTCCATAGTGTCCTCACCGGGTTTCCAGGCTCATCCCATGATGCGTACATATTGCGCCGATCTGGATTATACCGTCGGTTTGAGTCTGGAGATTTCTCAGGTGGATGGCTCCTTGGTAAGTTTACTCAAATTACATCATTCCCTTTTCACTGTATGCCTATGAATATAGTTGATGACCCATGTCTTAACCAATGGCAGTTTTTTCCCCTTGATGACATGTTAAACCGGACCTTCACCATGATTTTTAGAAAAGCCCAAACCCTTAAAAAATGATTGCCCAGCATTTCAAGTTAATATATTTAAAGTTTTTAGTCACTTACTTATTATTCTTTCCCCCACTGGGCTGCAACTCTGTTCAGGACATTAGGATACGGGCGCCGCCATCTTGGCTCAGATGCATCACACTTACTGAGAAGAGGAGAGCGGTATAAAGGGGGAGGGTTACAGCTGTGCTTTGCTCAGACAGAGCAGAGCTGGTGTCTGAAAAAAGTTAAGCAATCCCAGAATCCAGAGCAGCACAGTCAGAAGGCACTTCCTGTTTGCAGGCTGCCTGCTATTCCATGAGCCGACATCTTGGATGTTTAAACGCTTATAACATGCAGTAGATGCAGGTAGGATGATTTTTAATGTGAGCAATCTGTATGTACAGGATGTGTGAAACATAAAAGATAGGCTGTTATTCAGCGTTAACGACCGTTTTAAACAATAATGTTGGTTAGAATGTGTAATTTATGTAAGTATTTTGTGATTCTTTCAGGGGATTCTGGATATCCGCATCTGCCCTGGCTCCTGACGCCCGTTGTTCGGCCACAGAATGAGGCCCAGGAGTCATACAATCATGCCCACAGGAAGACCCGGCCATAGTAGAGAGGGCCTTTGGGCTCCTCAAGACAAGATTTCGCCGTTTGGACCATACCGGGGGGGCACTGCAATATGACCCCAACAAGGTCATCAACATCATCCTTGCATGCTGTGTGCTTCATAATTTTGCTATCATGCAGCGTGTCCCCCATGATTGTTGATCTGCCCTCCTCTCCACCCACCCAGGAGGCCGATGACCTTTACGATGGGACACCTAGTGCCTCTGGCCAATCAGTGCGGGCACATTTGATTTCAGGCCATTTTTCATAACATTTGTTTTGTTTATTTGTTTATGTTATTGTGTGTTTTGACTATGATTTGCCTCTGTGAAGACATTTTTCTTGTTAACCCCAAAAAATAGTAATTATTTAATTACTAAAAATGTGACACCTGATTTGTGTCTCATGCATTTTTTCTTCTCATGTTTGTCCTTAAAAACCTTCATTAATATCCAAACAACCCAAACAATGCATCAACTTAGGCAAGAACAGCTAAAGTCACATTCAATATATTTTATTGAAATATGTCAATTTTTAGTTTAGGGGAATTGGAGACTCAAAATGTACATACATTGTAAAATATAACTAGAAATTGGGGCAGACTCCTGGCCCCTAGCAATTGGTCACATCCAGGAGTTCTAAAGCAAGTGACTCCAGGCCGAAGTTTCCCCGCCCACCAACATCAAGATCCATAGAGAGCAACAATTTCCAGGGGAATAGTCGTCCAGGAATACATAGGCCCACATACACACCCTCTCCTGCTCGGCCACATTTGCCACCGGAACAGGTGGAAAGCAGCCAGACCTATGCCACATCTACGCCAGTAAGTTCGGTGGCCACCCAGCCAATGACCCCCAGTCCTAATGCCAGTCCAGTTCAATCTTTGCCATGGGCAAATGTAGTTGTTTCCCAGCCAAGAATGTCCCCCAATATTGCCAACAAACAGGATGAGCCAGCCAGCATTTGATTAGGCCCAAGCCTGCAGCGTGGTAGCTTGAGCAGCCGCTTCAGTGAGGCTTAAGCTCAGCCATTGGCTAGAGGGGTATGTGAGCACTCTAATGAACTATATGGGTGAATTCAAAAACAAACCAGCAAAGCCATAAACAAGCCAATCTTGGTAGCGCTTATCAGACAGGTAAATAGAGTGGGGATGTAGAGGAAAGATGTGGATACAGGTCAAATAGGTCTTAATATTGATGTTGCCCATAATAAGCTTGTGGTGGGCCTTGGAGGTGTCCCAACACATGGGCATGTGTGGCATGCATAATTTGCCACTGCTCCAGCATCTGTCTATTGCTTGTTCTAAATTCCTCGATTATGGCAGTGAAGTTAGTATTTGAGGTGGCCATTTGTCCTGCTATCTGTGTGGTTAAGTTGGCCATTTGTTCAGACATCTGACTGTTGCTTGTCCTAAATTCAGTCAGCATGTTGGTGAATATATTATTGAAATTCTCGAATTGTGCAGTAATCTGCTGTGTTGTTCGTTGAGTCACCTGCCAAAAGTAACAGCTGTCATGGCACCATGCTGACTCCAGGATCGGCACACCCCTCCCATGGGAAACTGGTTGACGTTGTTGACTAGGCTAACTACTAGGATCTTCAGGGCCAAGTTCCTACCCCTCCTCTGTAGCAGCGTCAGACCAGCCCCCGGACCTTTCTACAGAAGAGGGGTGTCATGGTGTGGGCAGGGAGTCATTAGCCTCTGGTATGTGACTCTTAATGTAACCGCACACACATACATGCTATTAAAAGCAAAGCTGATTCCCTTAATCTATTTTTCTAGATGAATATGTAGCGGGTGAAGGATCTGGAGCAGAGACTGCAGCAGATCATGCCCAGGAGGAACATGGAGAAGGTGGGTGATGTCACACACACATTCTAAGTGTCATTTGCTTACTGTTGAATCAGACATTAGAAGTGAGGCTATTTTAAATGTCTCTACAGCCTCACATTCCCAGCAGTGGCAGGCCCCAGACCGTAGGGTGGTCCCTGAAGCAGAGGTCGCCCACCACCAAAGTAAGTGGTTGTGTAAATAGTTTGAGTATGTTGACAATGACATCATCACCAATCAACCTACATTCATTGGCAATGTCCTTAGCATAATGACATATGGCCACTTCCTTTAAGAATTGCCTTAGCATAATGACATATGGCCTCTTCCTTTAAAAATTGCCTTAGCATAATGACATATGGCCTCCTCCTTTAAGAATTGCCTTAGCATAATGACATATGGCCTCATGAGTTAGCTTGCAACCTAATAATCATTCCATCCACAGCTGTTAACCCTTTAACCGCCAGCCTACCTTGAGATTTTGTCATCCTTTGTTGCCAGACCATTTTGCACTATTTTGCGCTCCCCATGTTCAACTGTGATTTTTGAAGGGATTTCCAGGGATTTCCCAGGAAAGTGATATATTGTTTTTTTTCAGCAGAGTCTGGGGCTTTAACATGAAATGTCTTGTTTGTCATTTTTTTGGATGAAATATGTGCAAAAAAAACCCAAAAAACGATTTTTTACAATGTGTTTTTTTGTAATAAAAAATGTTTGTAATAAAAAGTTTGTCAATAAAATCTTATTTCATGTGAAACCCCAATTTCTCACGGTTACAGCTGTACCCAGAAGACTCCCCCAAACTGAAACAACGCTTTAGGAGATTTTCAGATAAAATACAACTATGCTATGCAATATGCGCACCTTGCAGTTTTTCAAGAAAAACAACCCTTTACATTTGAAACATCCCCGACAAACTATATATTCTCTGGAAGTACACACCTCAAGCTTTCTAGGCATACCAGGCTTGTTGACATGGGTGCAGGTTTATGGAAGTAATCCCTCAATGTATTCTTTGGTTGCACAGGGTTTCCCTAAAAAAAGAATAAAAAAGCAGAATCAAAACCACATTTTCCTAAAAAAAACTATATGCAAACAAGAAAAAAACTAAAAAGCTGAAAAAGCAACATGCCCCTAACAGAACAATACCCAGCATGCATAGCTACTGTCAATGTTAAAACCATAGAAATTGAATCAGCACTGACAGAGTCGGGAGTCACCTGGTCTCTACTTCAAGAATTTGGGGAGAGGATAAGAGATAGGAAGGATGACAAATAAGTAAGCTAGGCAGAACGAGTGCGTACATGTGCCTGTACACGTTTCAAACCACGCATGTACAGGTATATATACTACAAATGTTAATATTCTCTTTTTTCTCTTTTTACAATTATTTATTCTTACCCGTGGCAATAGGTTGGGGAGGAGGTGGGCGCTAGGGGTGGGTCAGGGGGGTAGGGGCACTGCATGGGATGGACGGGGGTGGGGGCTCACAGGGGCATAACCAAAAGAAGGCTTTGCACACAGTAAAATGGGTGAAACACACTCTTCCGACAACCGCACGTAAGCAGATCAACCCTGGCAAGGATGTTAAAGTGATCTTCCTTTAATAGATGATCGACCCTGAAAAAGGCTGAAGATCTAAACTGAGCCAAAAAAAAAAGCTACTGTCAAGGGAAGAGTTGCCAAACACACCAAAGTAAAGCATGTGCGCAATGTAATTTTACTTCAAAATTTCAGCTCTGCAGACAAAGTGCGCACCTTGTGATTTTTCTACCAAAACAAGCCTTTACGCTTGGAATATCCCCCATAAACCATATATTACCTGAAAGTAAACATTATACTTTCTAAGCGTACCCAGCTTGTTGTAGTGGGCTCATCTTTCTGGGAGTAATCCCTTAAAGAATTCTTAGGTTGCACAGGGTTTCACAAAAAATGTATAAAAAAGCAGAATAAAAAACACCTTTTCCTAAAATATCAATATGCAAATAAGAAAAAAAACAAGCTAAATCTGAAAGCGCAAGGTCCCCCGAGCAGAACAATACTCAACATGCATAGGTACTATTAACCCTTTTAATTGCCAGCCTACTTGAAGTTTTGTCACCCTCTGACAGGTCATTTTTCCCCATTTTGCGCCATGTTTAACCATGATTTTTGCCGGAATTTTAGGAAAATAATACCATTTTGTGATTACTCACCTGTAAAATGGGTATTATAAGAATGTCTCACACCCTGCTTCGGAAGATTAATTACAAGTGGGTTATGGTCCAGTAGAGGGCGAATTTCTGCAGAGATGACTAGAAAAGAAGCCCCTCCCGGTCCATAAATCCAATAGCAGTGTCCAAAAAGGGTGGGGATCCCAACAGGCAATAGTGCACAAATTAAACCACTGCAGCTTGCAGAACCTTGCGGCCAAAAACAACATCCGCTGAGGCCCACACATCAACCTTATAAAACTTGGAAAAAGTATTAACAGAAGACCAAGTAGCAGCCTTACAAACTTGCTCAACAGAGGCTTGGTGCTGAAACGCCCAGAAAGCGCCAACAGCACAAGTAGAATGAGCAGTGATCTGGAAAGGGGGATCCCTCCCCTTAGCAGAATAGGCCCTAATAACAGCCTGACGAATCCATTTACTAATGGTAGACTTGACAGGTGCCAAACCCTTCTTGGGCCCAGAGGGCACCACAAAAAAGGCGTCCGTCTTCCGGAATGGTGAAGTAGCCACCAGATAGTACTTTACACATCTAACGACATCCAGAGGGTGCAAGGCCCTCTCCTTGTCATTGCTAGGTTTAGGACACAATGAAGGAAGCACGATGTCCTGATTGAGGTGAAAGGCAGAGACAACGAGACAACCTTTGGCAAGAAGTCTGGTTTAAAACGGAAAACCACCTTGTCCTGATGTCTCTCAAAGTAGGGGGCCTGAATGGACAGAGCCGCCAACTCAAACACGTCGAACAGAGGTGATAGCCACCAAAAAGGTAACTTTTAAGATGAAAATGGATAGAGCAGAATCCTGCACTGGTTCAAAAGGAGGACCCTGAAGGGCAGACAACACCAAATTTAAATCCCAAACAGGTAACATGGGTTTGCGAGGAGGGCGCATATGAGTGACCCCCTGAAAAAAAGGTCTTAACCAGAAAGATGAGGAGCAAAAGATCTCTGAAAGAAAACCGCAAGAGCGGACAAATGCCCCTTAAGAGTGCTAAGCTGAAAACCCATGTCCAGACCATGCTGAAGAAACTCCAAAATCCGAGGAAGGGAAAACACCCGACAAGGAAAGGCCCTAGCCTCACAACAATCAATGTAGGTCCGCCAGGTCCTGTAGTAGATATTAGAGGAAGATTTCTTCCTAGCCCTGACAAGAGTCTGGACAACCTTGGGGCCACCAGGATTGCTGACACACCCTCTTGAGCCAGTTTGCGTTCCACCTTGCCCACCATGGGAAAGGGAGGAAACAGATACAGGAGACCAAGCTCCCGCCAGGACAGAGACATGGCATCCACTGCCAGAGCCAGAGGGTCCTGGGACAGAGACACAAATGCCGGAAGCTTGTGACGAGAGGCAAACAGATCCACCTCCGGACTCCTCCACCTGCAACAGAGGGATAGAAATACCTTGTTGCTGAGGGACCATTCCCCCCGGCGAGAGGTCCCTCTGCTCAGGGAGTCCGCTTCCAGATTATCCACCCCCGGAATGCTCTAGGCCCAAGCGAGGATCATAGACACCTCCTGGAGGGCACTCCGGCTGCGAGTCCCTCCTTGGTGATTGATGTAAGCGACCGCTGTCCGATTGTCGGAGCGAACCTGAACTGGTAAGCCCTGAAGGTGATGTGTCAGGTGCGACAGCACCAACTGAACCACCCTCAGCTCCAGAATGTTGATGGAGATATGGGCCTCCTGAGGACCCCACAGCCCCTGGAACTGACGTTCCCTCCAGAAGCCTCCCCAGCCTGACAGACTGGCATCCGTGGTGACCGTCTCCCAACAGGGCGCAAGAAAGGACCTGCCCCCCAGGAGATTCCTCTGGTCCATCCACCACTGGAAGGACCGCCGGACAAGAGGGGACAGAACACAAATCTGATCCAGAGGACATTTGTCCCAAACCGATAGAAGATGGAGCTGAAGGGGTCTCATGTGAAACTGAGCAAATGGCACTGCCGCGAAGCAAGCCACCATCAAACCTACCAGCCTCATGCATTGCCTGATGGACGGACGAGGGCTGGACAGAAGAAAATGAATAAGAGCCTGAAGAACATCCACCTTCGACACCCTGGTCTGAATAGTATCCAGAGTCATGCCCAGGAACGAAGCCACCCTCAATGGGGATAGAGAGGACTTGGGGTAATTGATTACCCACCCGAACCTCTCCAGAATCGTCTCCACCATTCTGGTGTCCAGCTCCGCCTGGTGGAGAGAGGATGACGTAATGAGAAGGTCGTCCAGGTAAGGCAAGATACGAATGCCCTGGACTCTGAGAAGGGCCATCACGCCCGCCAAAACCTTGGTCGCCGAAGTCAGCCCGAAGGGAAGAGCCACAAACTGGAAGTGCTGGTTGTCTACCACGAACCTGAGGAACCCTTGGTGCCCCGGAAATACCGGCACATGAAGGTAAGCGTCCTTGATATCTATGGAGGTCATAAAGTACCCCGGACGCAGCAAGTCAACCGCAGTGCGCAGAGTCTCCATGCAAAATTTTTTGGTTCTGATGAACCGGTTGAGAGTTTTCAAGTCCAAAATGGGTCTTATGGAACCATCTTTTTTTGGGCACCGTAAAGAGGTTGGAATAGTAAGCCAGACCTCTCTCTTTGGGGGGAACTGGACAAACTACCCCCATATCCCAAAGGTTTTGCACCGCAAGAAAAAAGGCCCTGTGCCGCCCGTGGGTCCGACAAAACCCGGGACCTGAGGAATCTGGGAGGAGGCATGCAAACCCCAGCTTGTACCCGGAGGAAATTACCTCCCTGATCCATACGTCTGTGATCTTTAGGGTCCAGACCTGAGCAAAGAGCCGCAGCCGTCCCCCCACCCGCAAGGGTGAGGGCGCCCCTTCATTGCTGAGCGGGCTTGGCAACGGATTTGGGTTTAGTACCCCAGGAAGTCCCGGGTCGGCCACGTCCTCTTCCCCTACCCCAGGCATCTCCTCGGAACGCAGTGAAAAACGTTCCCCTGCTTGACTGAGAGCCACGAAAGGAAGGGTTGAATGAACCTGAACGGGCCAGCGCTGCTTCTTGCGTTGAGGTAACCTACCCCCTCTGGCAACCGAGTCTAAACGATCACCAAACAGGCGCAGACCCACAAAGGGAAGACCTGTGAGCGCCATCTTAGCAGCGTTATCGGCCACCCACAGGTGCAACCAGACCGACCGGCGTATAGCAACCTGCAATGCCGAGGTCCTGCTACACATACGGATAATATCATCCAAGGTTTATAAGACAAAAGTAATGAACATCTCACAATGAGTCAAGGCTGTAAACTCCTCACTGCAAGGATCCAATTGGGAACCATCCAAAAGGCCCCTAATTAGAGCTCTAGTAGCCACGGACGTGATCGCAGAAGCACAAACTGGGCGCAAGGCCGAACCCACACAAGCAAAGGCATGTGAAGCCAATTGACCGAGACGTCGGCCCTCACCATCCTTCAAGGTAGTGGAATCCGGGGTATGCACGACTGAAGTATTGGACAATCCCAGGGCGGGCGCGTCGACCTCTGGGGGTGTCGACCAAAGTTTCACCGTATCAACAGGCGGTCCCAAAAAATTCCCCCCGTTGCGGAGGGGCCTCCGCAGGAGGGGAAATGGCAAGCACCTCAAAAATTTGAGTAAGGAGCCTATGGGTGTCAACAGTATCCCCGCACTCTGAGCCGGCATCAGGGCCAGGGTACTGCCGATCCTCAGATGAGTCAGAGTCTGGGAACAGTTCCCCTTCCTCGAGCGGGGGAACAATCCGACCAGTCAAATGATTCAAAATCAGCATAATCAAAGGCCTGCGCCACGGGCGCCAAGTGCCGTCTCTTAGCTGGGGCCTTCCTGGCCACAGAGCTAGCAATCAGTCTCTCAATGTTGGCCAGTCTCGCGCATACATCAGATTGCGACTCCCCACTGGTGACAATGTCACTTGGGGTCATAACCAGGAGTGGGGTAGGTGATGAGGCCAGTGGGGCTGAACTGTCCGCGCGGGGCCCAGCTTGCCGCACAAGCGCCTGTTGTGCACATGGTATACAAATTTGCACATTGTCTCCCAAAAGGGATGCCCCACATATCACACACGACCGGGGTTGTCCCGAAGGGATCCCGAGTCCAGAATCCTGGGGAGCCTCCATATTGTGATTTATTGATAGTCGCAATCATTAAAGGGAATTACGCTATGAAGCTACCCGGGATGCCCCTTAGCGTTCGTAAGTGGGAGGATTTATAATCACACAGGGAACCCCAATTTGAACAGGGGACTAGGACCGGGAGAAAACCCCTTTTAATATGGAAACATTCCCACCTGAAAGACATAATGAGGGTATCCCTTAAATACATTGACAGGCACACAGATTCATGCAATTAAAAATGCAGACAGTAGGCATGTGTAAAAGAACAAAAAAACCCATATATGGATACACCTATATACACATAATAATAAATATATATACACACAAACACACACACACACACACAGACCACTGCTGAATATAATGCCATAAGAAGGAAAGAAGGGGAGGAGGGGCACTCACGCGTGGCAGAGCAGCGAAAATGGCGGCGCTGGTCCGGGGAAGGAGGAAGAAGGGCGGGCCAGCACGGGACGTCTTTTCGCGCCGCGCCTGGCCCCGCTCCCTCCTGACCCAGGAAGTGAATAGCCACCACCAACTGGATAACACGCGTCAACTGTAGGGGGCGGGCCACACAAGGCGCGACGCAAGGCCCCGCCCCATCCCCTTACTGAATCCCGAGGCCGCGCTCCCCAGCAAGGCTGCGGAGCTGGCCAAGGGGAAACGCACACACACACACACACACACACGACCAGCCGAGGCATAAACGAAATAAAGTTAATGGGAGCTGAGGGAGAGAGGCCACCCCCCCCCCCCCCCCCTACTATCCGGGAAGGAAGTAAAAGGGGAAGCCGATAGCTACATTTTTATATATAGTGAGGGCTGCTCGTCGGACGGGGCATCCCAAGTCAGGATCACCAACCTGAAGACCGCCTATCCTTCGGTGGGGGATTTGCGGCGGAGCATAGCTCCAGGTAATAGGAAACCTCTAGAGGTGTACCCTACCCTCACCCGGACCCAACAGCCAAGGCTGGGAGGCAAGGGGAATTTACAAAGGAGTCCGGGCGGCAATAGGAATAAGAAATGGCTGGGTGTAAACCCGGCTTACCTGCAAAGGAAAGAGACAGCCATCTTCTTGACTTGCATCGCCTTCTGCAGAGACGCAGGTGATTGCCAGCCCCAGAGCCTTGTGAACTGGTATAAGGGGTCTCATGGACCCCTTACCAGTTCACAAAGGGTTAAGTAAAAAAAAACACCAGACAAAAAATTCTTTATTTGTTCTTTTTTCACTTATACTTACCTCTGATCCCGTGTCCCGCGCCGCTGCAGATGACACTTGCCGGTAGTGATCGGAGCAGGGAGGGTGGGAGGCAGGGAGATCAGAGCCTCCCTGCCTCCCACCCTCCCTGCTCCGATAACTACAGACAAGTGACAGTCGGAGCCCGGGTGCCGGTATAGGAGGAGTGGGATGACGTCACCCGGCCCCTCCCACAAGTGGGTGGGGCTAGGTGCGGGGCCAGCGTCGGCCGAATGCTTCCTTACGTGATCCTGCAGCTAAACGCATGGATCAGCTGGTCTGCCATGCTTTCACCTTTGCGGGTGCTCTCTTTCGCCCTGCGTGTGCCTCTGCAATTGTTTCACTAGCCAACAGGAGAAAGGTTAGACACCTTGTGGCTAGGGCTAAATCTTGCAAGCGGGCGGAGGAGTACAAGGAACTCAAGGCCTGCTTGGACTTCATTGGCTTTGTTGTTGCTGCCATGAATGACGTGGTCAGGCTTGGTGCCAGAATTTCGGCCTTGCTTGTTGTTTTACGTCGCTCACTCTGGTTGAAGCAGTGGTCGGCCGATGTGGCTACTAAGAAGTCCCTCACAAGTCTACCTTTTGTGGGAAGCCAGCTGTTTGGGGAGTGACTGGATCTTCTGGTCAAGGATGGTAAGCTCCCTCAGAGAAGAAAGCCTGCTCGGTCCTTTCGGAACTCCTCCTCTTATCGGTCCTTCTGGGGAGGAAGAGGATCTTCATTTCGAGGTGCCCGCAGGAGCGACCTGGGGCAGAGGTAGGTCCCGCAACCGGCCCAACCCCTCCTGGGGAGCTAAGCCCAAACCCCCAGCCATTTTCCAAGGACATCAGAAGTTCTTGAGGTTTGCTCTCGAGGATCAGTATTACCAGTTTGTTATCCTCATCCCCCCGTGTGTTCACCAAGTTGCTGGCGGGCATCATGGCTATCCTGAGGAGTCAGGGTATTCGTGTGTTACCCTATCTGGACGACCTACTGTTTTCAGCCCGGTCCCTTCAGGAGGCCGAGAGCAATACTCGGACGGTGCTGTCAACCCTGGAGGCTTTCGGTTGGGTAATCAATTACCCAAAGTCATTTATCATGCCCTCAACAGTGAGTTCTTTCTGGGTGATGACGATAGACACTGCTCAGGTAAAGGTTTTTCTGCCACAGCAGAAGGTTTTGGGACTCCAGACTCCAGTGCAGGCTTTGCCGACCTGTCAAAAGCCGTCGGTACATCTGGGGATGAGATTGGTGTCCCTAATGGTGTCATGCTTCGAGGCAGTACCCCTCGCCCAATTTCACATGAGACCTCTACAACTGAACCTGTTGACCGGCTGGACTCGGTCGCAGGAATCTCTGGAACAAGGTTTCTCGCTGTCCCCCCTGGCCAGGCAGTCCCTCTTGTGGTGGTTGGACTCCCAAAACCTGCTGGTGGGCAAGTCCTTTCTGACTCCCCATTGGGAGATAGTTACCACAGATGCCAGTCTTACAGGCTGGGGAGGCGTTTGGCAGACCCAGAAGATCCAGGGTCAGTGGGGTCCGCAGGAGAACCAGTTACCCATAAATCTCTTGGAGCTGAGAGCAATCCGGTTGGTTCTTCTACGCTTGACTCCCCATTTAAGAGGCCATGTGATCCTCGGACAATCAGACAGCTGTGGCCTACATCAACCACCAGGGCGGGACTCGGAGCAATAGATCCCTGAAGGAGGTAACCTGGATTCTGACTTGGGCAGAGGAGAATGTTCCCTGCATCTCTGCGATTTACATCCCCGGGGTGGAAAACCAGGAGGCAGACTCCCTGAGCAGGAGTTCCTTGCGCCTGGGGAAATGGTCCCTCACCAGAGACACTTTTCACGCTCTGTGCCTCCGCTGGGGTCAACCAGATGTGGATCTGTTTGCGTCCAGACACAATCACAAGCTTCCAAGGTTCGTCTCTCTCAAGAGATCCTCTGGCCATAGCAACGGACGCTCTGGCAATCTCTTGGACGGAGTTCAAATTTCTGTATGCATTCCCTCAGTTTCCACTCCTTGGCAGAGTGCTGCACAAGAGAGCCCAGGAGGGGGTGCCAACCATCTTGGTGACTCCTCGCTGGCCGAGAAGGAGTTGGTTTGCAGACATAGCTCAGATGTCAATAGATCACTACATCATGCCCGGCGACCCAGGTCTTCTCACACAGGGGTCTCTGCGGCACCCGAATTTACGGACTCTGGCTTTGGCGGCCTGGCTATTGAAACCTCAATCCTGATGGAGAAAGGGTTATCGGCCATGATTATTCACACGATGATTCAGGCAAAGAAGAAGTGTTCTTTCATGATATACTACAGAGTTTGGCGGGCCTATATCGCTTGGTGCAAGGCCAAGAGCCTTACTTGCCGGAAATGTTCTATTTCTAGGATTCTGGAGTTTTTACAACATGGTTTAGACTTGGGCCTCCAGCTGAGCACTCTCAAGGGTCAGGTCTCGGCTTTAGCTATTTTGTTATCTATTGCCAATCATAGGTTGATCAAGACTTTTTTCCAGGGAGTTACCCATGTCCGTCCACCACGTAAGTCAGTATTACCGGTGTGGGACTTGAATCTGGTCCTGTCTGCTCTCCAGGGTCCTCCCTTCGAGCCATTGAGTGATGCTGCATTGTCTATGTTGACCCTCAAAGTGGTCTTTCTGGTGGCTATCACCTCGGTGCGTCGCGTATCAGAGCTGGCTGTATGAAACCACCATACTTTGAGTTGCACAGAGATAAGGTGTTCTTTCGTTTTAAACCTGATTTTTTGCCTAAGGTTGTTTCTTCCTTTCATCTTAATGAAGAAGTTGTCTTACCTTCCTTGTGTCCAACACCGGCTAATTCCAAAGAATGGACCCTCCATGCTTTGGATCTGGTCAGAGCCATAAGGTATTACCTGGCTGTGACTGAATCCCTCAGGAAATCTTAACAGAGGGTTTGGATTGCCACCAGCCAAGTCCTCTCTCAGTAAGTGGATTAGACAGGCGGTGGTACAAGCCTATTCTGCCAGGGGGAAGGAGCCCCCCTTTCGGATCACAGCTCATTGTACCAGAGCTATCGGTGCCTCTTGGGCTTTTCAGCACCAGGCATCAGTGGAACAAGTTTGTAAGGCCTCCACTTGGTCTTCTGTTCATACTTTTACAAAGTTTTATAAGGTGGATGTCAGGGCCTCAGCTGACGCTGTTTTTGGCCGAAAGGTGCTTCGGGCGGTAGTGAAATTAACTACATGCTGTTGCGCACTGGGGATCCCGCCCATATGGACACTGCTTTTGGATGTCCCAATCGTGAAGATATTGGGACGGCCTGGACGGAGGAGAAAAATACAATTCTGTGAAACTCACCTGTAGAATTGTTTTTGTATCCATCCAGTCCAGGCCGTCCCTCCCCACCCTTGTGTTCATTATGTCCTGTATGCCTGTTATGGTGATCATTATGTCCTGTATGCCTGTTATGGTGATCAACCATTTTTGCTCATATATAACTAGTGTCCTAAGTTTTCTAGTTTTTGGATTCGAGAGAGTACATGCAGAGGCTATGTGAGGTAACATGGTCTCTTATTTCATGTTTTGGCCTCCCGGCCTGCCCTTTTGTTGAATACTGCTTTTAAACCACTGGGAAATGATGGACGGGTAGCTGCCTTTATAGGGGGCAGGGAGGAGCTACATCTTTGATCTTGCAGTCAGCACCCCCTAGGGGCGAACACCCAGTCGTAAAGATATCGGGACGGGCTGGACTGGATGGATACAAAAACAATTCTACAGGTGAGTTTCACAGAATTGTATTTTCTCTGAATCTGAACTATATCATAACTTTTTCCAGATATGTATCACAATCACAATATAAAAATACAAGGTTATCATCTAACTAGGCAAAATATTGCCCTTCATGTGACACCGAACTTCAAATGTCTCTCTGGCATCTCATATATTAGTAGGATTTTCCAGCTATGATACTCACCATTTAATGTTTGCTATGATGAGAAAGTGCAAAACCTGCTGCAACTGTTCATGTAATTTGTATTAATATAACATAAATGGAACTAAAGTTATCTAACAAAGATGTTTATGAGACATTTAGTTTAGATCACAGCTCTCCGGAGCTGGCAGGAAGTACATCATTTACTATGTTAAGTAACAGGATTTCACAGGAAGGTGTTAACTTGGGAAAGGCAGCTGTTCAATGTGTAGGTGTTATGTATCCCAGAAGTCTGCCAAATTTCTTATATTATATATATATATATATATATATATATATATATATATATATAATCAAATGGATTTATATTATCCTTTAAAGCGGACCTTCACCCTGAATAAGAGCCTATCTTATATTTCTCCTCCACCCTGTACATACAGATTGCCCACATTAATCCGGATCCTTCACCCTGAATAAGAGCCTATCTTATATGTTGCCCACACCCTGTACATACAGATTGCCCACATTAATCCGGACCTTCACCCTGAATAAGAGCCTATCTTATATGTAGAGATGAGCGAACTTCTCAAAAATTCGATTCGGGCGATTCTCAGAGAAATTCGGGTTCGTCTGAATCGAACTTTTGCGAATCGCTCATCTCCAGCGGGCGGCAGAAGCCGGCTTCCGCCTCCCGCTGACAGCGCAGCCAGTCTCCCCGTTCCCACCATGCCGGCATTTTTTTTTTTTTTTTTTTATTTCAGGGAAAATTCGGTCAGCACGAACCACTAAAAATTCGGGTTCGTGCTGAATCGAATTTTCCCTGAAATTCGGAGCAAATTCAGGTTTGTTAGAACTCATCCCTAATTATATGTTTCCCACACCCTGTACATGCAGATTGCTCATATTAAAAATCATCCTACCTGCATCTATTGCATTTTCTGAGCCTTTAAACATCCAAGACGGCAAATCATGGAGTCTCAGGCTGCCCGCAGAAAAGAAGTGTCTCTAGATTATGCTGCTCTGCATTCAGGGATTGCTGTCCTCTTCCTGACCCCAGATCTGCTCTATCTGTGTAAAGCAAAGCTATAACCCCATTCCTGCACTTTAACCCGAAAAGGAAATAATAAGTAAGCGACTAAAAACGTCAAATATATTCATTTTTTAAGGGTTTTGGTTTTCATTAAATGATGATGAAGGTCCGGTTTAACATTTGCTATAGAGCGATCACTCCCAAAACGCTGCATGAAGGATTTTTTTTTTTAAATCATCCAGATAACACCCTTCAAATGCGATTGCCTATGTGAATGGCTCTATAAAACGTAATGAACATTGTTGCAGGGCATTTGCGGGGTGATTAAAATGCCCCGCTACTGCATCACAAAACAGTAGACTGAGCGGGGCCTAAAGGTCCACTTACCAGGGGGCATTGTAAATATGAACAGGAGCAGAATGACTCAGTTTCCAGTATTGAGCCGACCAGAGAAAACCATTATTTGGGCCAACAAGAAAAAAATATCATTGGGTCCCCCTTAAGCAAAAAAATGTATATTTATTGAGCAAAAGTTTCAGTGCTGAAGGTAGGGGCCCCCTTGGCAATGAGGGGCCCTGGGCAATTGCCATCCCCTAACGTCAGCCTTTCTTGTATATACAGAGGCAGCAGATCTATCTCACAGTTCTATACATTGCTTTGGGAGTTTTAAAACTCAGGATGCATTGTCTCTCCCTCCTGCTGTGTTTATAACTAACAAGATGAGTGATTCTGAAAAGCCTGCCAACTCCCTGCTGAGTGTTACACTGGGGCTCATGATACATTTGAAAAGAAGGGGGGGGTAGTTATAGGTGATCAGTTTTCTCTTGTGGCCCTGTATCTGCAGTGGTGGACTGGTACCGTGGCCTAGTAGTACGTTTAGGGAAAAGGGGGCTAGGATCCACTTCTGACTCCTGTAAGTACTTGGATCTCCAGGGGTGGCAGTGGATTCATTACTAGCACCAAGTATCGGCAGAGGAGCATCTGTATAGCAGCGCTTAGAGCGACTGCTAGTAGATGCTGTAAGCGGGTATCGGAGCTGTAACAGAGCGCCTCAGTCGATAAAGTAACCTGGCCGGCATTGATGAATGTGATGTGTGTTGGGCGCTCTAACACCAGTACTGTGCTGCAGGGAGTGAGAGGTAGCGCCAGCTCAGTGTGACCGACTCCTGGCACTCCACACCATACTTATCAAAAAAGGACACACAGCGTCGGCGCTCTAAATCTGCACGCTGTGTGATTAAAGTCTGTTTTTGAACACATATCCACCAGTAACAAAGCGAAAACACATGGAATGACATTGTTATAACACTGTGACATTAACACTTTAATACCAGACCTGTAATGACAATTCTGCATAAAAATATGAAAAAGTAAAAAACTTTCTAAAAAGTGCTTGTTTGCAGCCAGGAGACGTCACACAATGATTGGAGCAAAAAAAATCAAATAAAAATGACAAACACACGGCCATTGAAATGTATGGGAGAGCGACACTGAGCGAAAGGTAATACCTGGTGCTCTGGAAGCTAGAGCGCCGGCGCTATACACTGAGCCGCCTGTAATAATACATGTGACGCTACATGACGCTGTTAGAGGTGCTATACACTGAACTGCCTGTAATAATACATGTGACACTACATGACGCTGTTAGAGGTGCTATACACTGACCTGCCTGTAATAATACATGTGACGCTACATGACGCTGTTAGAGGTGCTATACACTGACCTGCCTGTAATAATACATGTGACGCTACATGACGCTGTTAGAGGTGCTATACACTGACCTGCCTGTAATAATACATGTGACACTACATGACGCTGTTAGAGGTGCTATACACTGACCTGCCTGTAATAATACATGTGACGCTACATGACGCTGTTAGAGGCGCTATACACTGAGCCGCCTGTAATAATACATGTGACACTACATGGCGCTGTTAGAGGCGCTATACACTGAGCCGCCTGTAATAATACATGTGACGCTACATGACGCTGTTAGAGGTGCTATACACTGACCTGCCTGTAATAATACATGTGACGCTACATGACGCTGTTAGAGGTGCTATACACTGACCTGCCTGTAATAATACATGTGACGCTACATGATGCTGTTAGAGGCGCTATACACTGACCTGCCTGTAATAATACATGTGACACTACATGGCGCTGTTAGAGGTGCTATACACTGACCTGCCTGTAATAATACATGTGACGCTACATGGCGCTGTTAGAGGCGCTATACACTGACCTGCCTGTAATAATACATGTGACGCTACATGACGCTGTTAGAGGTGCTATACACTGACCTGCCTGTAATAATACATGTGACGCTACATGGCGCTGTTAGAGGTGCTATACACTGACCTGCCTGTAATAATACATGTGACGCTACATGGCGCTGTTAGAGGCGCTATACACTGACCTGCCTGTAATAATACATGTGACGCTACATGACGCTGTTAGAGGTGCTATACACTGACCTGCCTGTAATAATACATGTGACGCTACATGGCGCTGTTAGAGGTGCTATACACTGACCTGCCTGTAATAATACATGTGACGCTACATGGCCCTGTTAGAGGCGCTATACACTGAGCCGCCTGTAATAATACATGTGACGTTACATGGCGCTGTTAGAGGCGCTATACACTGACCTGCCTGTAATAATACATGTGACGCTACATGACGCTGTTAGAGGCGCTATACACTGACCTGCCTGTAATAATACATGTGACGCTACATGGCGCTGTTAGAGGCGCTATACACTGACCTGCCTGTAATAATACATGTGACACTACATGACGCTGTTAGAGGTGCTATACACTGAGCCGCCTGTAATAATACATGTGACGCTACATGGCGCTGTTAGAGGTGCTATACACTGACCTGCCTGTAATAATACATGTGACGCTACATGACGCTGTTAGAGGCGCTATACACTGACCTGCCTGTAATAATACATGTGACGCTACATGACGCTGTTAGAGGCGCTATACACTGACCTGCCTGTAATAATACATGTGACACTACATGGCGCTGTTAGAGGTGCTATACACTGACCTGCCTGTAATAATACATGTGACACTACATGGCGCTGTTAGAGGCGCTATACACTGACCTGCCTGTAATAATACATGTGACGCCTACATGGCGCTGTTAGAGGCGCTATACACTGACCTGCCTGTAATAATACATGTGACGCTACATGGCGCTGTTAGAGGTGCTATACACTGACCTGCCTGTAATAATACATGTGACGCCTACATGGCGCTGTTAGAGGCGCTATACACTGACCTGCCTGTAATAATACATGTGACGCTACATGGCGCTGTTAGAGGTGCTATACACTGACCTGCCTGTAATAATACATGTGACGCTACATGGCGCTGTTAGAGGCGCTATACACTGACCTGCCTGTAATAATACATGTGACACTACATGGCTCTGTTAGAGGCGCTATACACTGAGCCGCCTGTAATAATACATGTGACGTTACATGGCGCTGTTAGAGGTGCTATACACTGACCTGCCTGTAATAATACATGTGACGCTACATGGCGCTGTTAGAGGCGCTATACACTGAGCCGCCTGTAATAATACATGTGACGCTACATGGCGCTGTTAGAGGTGCTATACACTGACCTGCCTGTAATAATACATGTGACGCTACATGACGCTGTTAGAGGTGCTATACACTGACCTGCCTGTAATAATACATGTGACGCTACATGGCGCTGTTAGAGGTGCTATACACTGACCTGCCTGTAATAATACATGTGACGCTACATGGCGCTGTTAGAGGCACTCACCAGATTTGCTTTCATAAATGTGGTTTTACGTACAGCGCCCGGCGTTCACCAGACGCTGCCTGCCTCTAAGAGGCGCTACCTGGAGCCTACCCTTCTTAAAGCGGACCTTCACCCTGAATAAGAGCCTATCTTATATGTTTCCCACACCCTGTACATACAGATTGCTCACATTAATCCAGACCTTCACCCTGAATAAGAGTCTATCTTATATGTTTCCCACACCCTGTACATACAGATTGCTCACATTAAAAATCATCCTACCTGCATCTACTGCATGTTATGAGCCTTTAAACATCCAAGATGGCGGCTCATGGAGCATCAGGCAGCCTGCAAGCAGGAAGCGCCTTCTGACTGTGCTGCTCTGCATTCTAGGACTGCTGACCTTTTCCTGACCCCAGCTCTGCTCTGCCTGTGCAAAGCACAGCTATAACCCGCCTCCCTGTACTTTATCCCCGCTCTCTTCTCCTCAGCAAGTGTGATGCTTCTAAGTCAAGATGGCGGCGTCCGAATCCTAAAGTCCTGAACAGAGTTGCAGCCCAGTGGAGGAAAGAATAATAAGTAAGTGACTAAAAACTTAAAATGTATTAATTGTAGATGCTGGGGAATCGTTTAAGGGTTTGGGCTTTTCAATAAATCATGGTGAAGGTCCGCTTTAAATAACCCCCCTAGTATACACTTGTTACAGAACAGCAATTTTTGCAATGTCAGCCTTTGTGTTGCAGTTTATAAAGTCCTTTAGTCTGAACCTATAGCTGGTATAGGTGTTAATTACCTCTTTGGTTCTTGGCATATGCTTGCAGATCGAACATGCACCACAGGGGGCAGATCCTTTGCTATCCAAGGTTGAAAGCCACGTCTCTAAACGTGAGAAACGGCTGTGACAAAGTTGGTTTTGACCGCCCCCCATTGCCGATTAAATCTCGTAATGACACCAACTTTATTTTGGCTGCCACGTTTTTCTTTATGTAGTAGGTCAGGACGCTTTGAACTACGTGCTCTCTTCAGGGCTGTTGCCAAAGTCCACTTTGGATAGCCCCGAGCCCTAAATCTTTTCCTTAGGCTTTCTTCTTGTTTTTCAACTTGAACCGCATAGCAACAAGAAACTCCAACTAAGCACCCCCTAGCAACAAGAAACTCCAACCAAGCACCCCCTGGCAACAAGAAACTCCAACTAAGCACCCCCTAGCAACAAGAAACTCCAACCAAGCATCCCCTAGCAACAAGAAACTCCAACCAAGAACCGCATAGCAACAAGAAACTCCAACCAAGCACCCCCTAGCAACAAGAAACTCCAACTAAGCACCCCCTAGCAACAAGAAACTCCAACCCAGCACCCCCTAGCAACTAGAAACTCCAACCAAGCACCCCCTAGCAACAAGAAACTCCAACTAAGCACCCCCTAGCAACAAGAAACTCCAACCAAGCATCCCCTAGCAACAAGAAACTCCAACCAAGAACCGCATAGCAACAAGAAACTCCAACCAAGCATCCCCTAGCAACAAGAAACTCCAACCAAGAACCGCATAGCAACAAGAAACTCCAACCAAGCACCCCCTAGCAACAAGAAACTCCAACTAAGCACCCCCTAGCAACAAGAAACTCCAACCAAGCATCCCCTAGCAACAAGAAATTCCAACCAAGAACCGCATAGCAACAAGAAACTCCAACCAAGCATCCCCTAGCAACTAGAAACTCCAACCAAGAACCGCATAGCAACAAGAAACTCCAACCAAGCACCCCCTAGCAACAAGAAACTCCAACTAAGCACCCCCTAGCAACAAGAAACTCCAACCAAGCATCCTCTAGCAACAAGAAACTCCAACCAAGAACCGCATAGCAACAAGAAACTCCAACCAAGCATCCCCTAGCAACAAGAAACTCCAACTAAGCACCCCCTAGCAACAAGAAACTCCAACCAAGCATCCTCTAGCAACAAGAAACTCCAACCAAGAACCGCATAGCAACAAGAAACTCCAACCAAGCATCCCCTAGCAACAAGAAACTCCAACCAAGAACCGCATAGCAACAAGAAACTCCAACCAAGCACCCCCTAGCAACAAGAAACTCCAACTAAGCACCCCCTAGCAACAAGAAACTCCAACCAAGCATCTCCTAGCAACAAGAAACTCCAACCAAGAACCGCATAGCAACAAGAAACTCCAACCAAGCATCCCCTAGCAACAAAAAACTCCAACTAAGCACCCCCTAGCAACAAGAAACTCCAACTAAGCACCCCCTAGCAACAAGAAACTCCAACCAAGCATACCCTAGCAACAAGAAACTCCAACCAAGAACCGCATAGCAACAAGAAACTCCAACCAAGCATCCCCTAGCAACAAGAAACTCCAACTAAGCACCCCCTAGCAACAAGAAACTCCAACTAAGCACCCCCTAGCAACAAGAAACTCCAACCAAGCATCCCCCTAGCAACAAGAAACTCCAACCAAGAACCGCATAGCAACAAAAAACTCCAACCAAGCATCCCCTATCAACAAGAAACTCCAACCAAGCACCCCTAGCAACAAGAAACTCCAACCAAGCACCCCCTATCAACAAGAAACTCCAACCAAGCACCCCTATCAACAAGAAACTCCAACTAAGCACCCCTAGCAACAAGAAACTCCAACCAAGCATCCCCTAGCAACTAGAAACTCCAACCAAGCACCCCCTAGCAACTAGAAACTCCAACCAAGCACCCCCTAGCAACTAGAAACTCCAACCAAGCACCCCCTAGCAACTAGAAACTCCAACCAAGCACCCCCTAGCAACTAGAAACTCCAACCAAGCACCCCCTAGCAACTAGAAACTCCAACCAAGCACCCCCTAGCAACAAGAAACTCCAACTAAGCACCCCCTAGCAACAAGAAACTCCAACCAAGCATACCCTAGCAACAAGAAACTCCAACCAAGAACCGCATAGCAACAAGAAACTCCAACCAAGCATCCCCTAGCAACAAGAAACTCCAACTAAGCACCCCCTAGCAACAAGAAACTCCAACTAAGCACCCCCTAGCAACAAGAAACTCCAACCAAGCATCCCCCTAGCAACAAGAAACTCCAACCAAGAACCGCATAGCAACAAAAAACTCCAACCAAGCATCCCCTATCAACATGAAACTCCAACCAAGCACCCCTAGCAACAAGAAACTCCAACCAAGCACCCCCTATCAACAAGAAACTCCAAC
The DNA here is from genome assembly GCA_027917425.1 of Gastrophryne carolinensis. Taxonomy (NCBI): domain Eukaryota; kingdom Metazoa; phylum Chordata; class Amphibia; order Anura; family Microhylidae; genus Gastrophryne; species Gastrophryne carolinensis. The sequence continues at coordinate 643,165,238 of CM051234.1, read as the reverse complement.
CAAGCACCCCTATCAACAAGAAACTCCAACTAAGCACCCCTAGCAACAAGAAACTCCAACCAAGCACCCCCTATCAACAAGAAACTCCAACTAAGCACCCCTAGCAACAAGAAACTCCAACCAAGCATCCCCTAGCAACTAGAAACTCCAACCAAGCACCCCCTAGCAACTAGAAACTCCAACCAAGCACCCCCTAGCAACTAGAAACTCCAACCAAGCACCCCCTAGCAACTAGAAACGCCAACCAAGCACCCCCTAGCAACTAGAAACTCCAACCAAGCACCCCCTAGCAACTAGAAACTCCAACCAAGAACCACCTAGCAACAAGAAACTCCAACCAAGAACCACCTAGCACCAATAAACTCCAACCAAGCACCCCCTAGCAACTATAAACTCCAACCAAGCACCACCTAGCAACTAGAAACTCCAACCAAGCACCACCTGGCAACTAGAAACTCCAACCAAGCACCCCCTAGCAACTAGAAACTCCAACCAAGCACCCCCTAGCAACTAGAAACTCCAACCAAGCACCCCCTAGCAACTAGAAACTCCAACCAAGCACCCCCTAGCAACAAGAAACTCCAACCAAGCATCCCCCTAGCAACAAGAAACTCCAACCAAGAACCGCATAGCAACAAAAAACTCCAACCAAGCATCCCCTATCAACAAGAAACTCCAACCAAGCACCCCTAGCAACAAGAAACTCCAACCAAGCACCCCCTATCAACAAGAAACTCCAACCAAGCACCCCTATCAACAAGAAACTCCAACTAAGCACCCCTAGCAACAAGAAACTCCAACCAAGCACCCCCTAGCAACAAGAAACTCCAACTAAGCACCCCTATCAACAAGAAACTCCAACTAAGCACCCCTAGCAACAAGAAACTCCAACCAAGCATCCCCTAGCAACTAGAAACTCCAACCAAGCACCCCCTAGCAACTAGAAACTCCAACCAAGCACCCCCTAGCAACTAGAAACTCCAACCAAGCACCCCCTAGCAACTAGAAACTCCAACCAAGCACCCCCTAGCAACTAGAAACTCCAACCAAGCACCCCCTAGCAACTAGAAACTCCAACCAAGCACCCCCTAGCAACTAGAAACTCCAACCATGCACCCCCTAGCAACTAGAAACTCCAACCAAGAACCACCTAGCAACAAGAAACTCCAACCAAGCACCCCCTAGCACCAATAAACTCCAACCAAGCACCCCCTAGCAACTATAAACTCCAACCAAGCACCACCTAGCAACTAGAAACTCCAACCAAGCACCCCCTAGCAACTAGAAACTCCAACCAAGCACCCCCTAGCACCAATAAACTCCAACCAAGCACCACCGAGCAACTAGAAACTCCAACCAAGCACCACCTAGCAACTAGAAACTCCAACCAAGCACCACCTAGCAACTAGAAACTCCAACCAACCCCCCCCCCCCCCCTAGCAACTAGAAATTCAAATCAAGCACCCCCTAGCAACAAAAAATTCAAACCAAACACTCCCTAGCAAAAAGAAACTCCAACCACCTCTTAGCCTTTATTAAGACTAGACTGTAGGGGCACCACTCAATATGCTATACTACAATGATTTCCCCAGGTGGCTGCGCTGGATTCTAAGAAATATATGTGCAAGCAACAAAACCAAGGAAAACATAGAATCCAAAAATGTTTTTGGGGCACACCACCAGGTCATGTTAAAACAATAGATTTTTTTTTACCTGTGACATTTACCAATTAAAACAACATCAACACACAAGACATATATGGGCAATGGGAGGGGGGAATGCCACACTGCCTATATGGGGAATGAGAGGGGGGAATGCCACACTGTCTATATGGGCAATGGGAGGGGGGAATGCCACACTGCCTATATGGGGAATGAGAGGGGGGAATGCCACACTGTCTATATGGGCAATGGGAGGGGGAATGCCACACTGCCTATATGGGGAATGGGAGGGGGGAATGCCACACTGCCTATATGGGAAATGAGAGGGGGGAATGCCACACTGTCTATAAGGGCAATGGGAGGGGGAAATGCCACACTGCCTATATGGGGAATGGGAGAGGGAATACCACACTGCCAATTTGGGGAATGGGAGGGGGGATGCCACACTGCCTATATGGGGAATGAGAGGGGGAATGCCACACTGCCTATATGGGGAATGGGAGGGGGAATACCACACTGCCTATATGGGGAATGAGAGGGGGAATGCCACACTGCCTATATGGGGAATGGGAGGGGGAATGCCGCACTGCCTATATGGGGAATGGGAGGGGGAATGCCGCACTGCCTATATGGGGAATAGGAGGGGGAATGCCACGCTGCCTATATGGGGAATGGGAGGGGGATGTTACACTGCCTATATGGGGAATGGGAGGGGGGATGCCACACTGCCTATATGGGGAATGGGAGGGGGAATGCCACACTGCCTATATGGGGAATAGGAGGGGGAATGCCGCACTGCCTATATGGGGAATGGGAGGGGGAATGCCACACTGCCTATATGGGGAATGGGAGGGGGAATGCCACACTGCCTATATGGGGAATGGGAGGGGGATGTTACACTGCCTATATGGGGAATGGGAGGAGGGATGCCACACTGCCTATATGGGGAATGGGAGGGGGGAATGCCACCCTGCCTATATGGGGAATGGGATGGGGAATGCCACACTTCCTATATAGGGAATGGGAGGGGGGAATGCCACACTTCCTATATAGGGAATGGGAGGGGGAATGCCACACTGCCTATATGGGGAATGGGAGGGGGAATGCCGCACTGCCTATATGGGGAATAGGAGGGGGAATGCCGCACTGCCTATATGGGGAATGGGAGGGGGAATGCCACACTGCCTATGTGGGGAATGGGAGGGGGGGTGCCACACTGCTTATGGGGAATGGGAGGGGGATGTTACACTGCCTATATGGGGAATGGGAGGGGGGATGCCGCACTGCCTATATGGGGAATAGGAGGGGGAATGCCACACTGCCTATATGGGGAATGGGAGGGGGATGTTACACTGCCTATATGGGGAATGGGAGGGGGGATGCCACACTGCCTATATGGGGAATGGGAGGGGGATGTTACACTGCCTATATGGGGAATGGGAGGGGGAATGCCACACTGCCTATATGGGGAATGGGAGGGGGGAATGCCACACTGGCTATATTGGGAATGGGAGGGGAATGCCACACTGCCTATATGGGGAATTGGAGGGGAATGCCACACTGCCTATATAGGGAATGGGAGGGGGAAGGCCACACTGCCTATATGGGGAATGGGGGGGTGGAATGCCGCACTGCCTATATAGGGAATGGGAGGGGGAAGGCCACACTGCCTATATGGGGAATGGGGGGGGGGATGCCGCACTGCCTATATGGGGAATAGGAGGGGGAATGCCGCACTGCCTATATGGGGAATAGGAGGGGGAATGCCACACTGCCTATATGGGGAATGGGAGGGCGGGGTGCCACATTGCTTATGGGGAATGGGAGGGGGAATGCCACACTGCCTATATGGGGAATGGGAGGGGGGTTCCACACTGCCTATATGGGGAATGGGAGGGGGGTTCCACACTGCCTATATTGGGAATGGGAGGGGAATGCCACACTGCCTATATGGGGAATGGGAGGGTTAATGCCACACTGCCTATATGGGGAATGTCACACTGCCTATATGGGGAATGGGAGGGGGAAATGCCACACTGCCTATATGGGGAATGGGAGGGGGGATGCCACACTGCCTGTAAGGGGAATGGGAGGGGAATGCCACACTGCCTATATAGGGAATGGGAGGGGGAATGCCACACTGCCTATATGGGGAATAGGAAGGCTAATGCCACACTGCCTATATATTGGGAATGGGAGGGGGAATGCCACACTGCCTATATGGGGAATGGGAAGGCTAATGCCACACTGCCTATATGGGGAATGGGAGGGGGGAATGCCACACTGCCTATATGGGGAATGGGAGGGGGGAATGCCACACTGCCTATATGGGGAATGGGAAGGCTAATGCCACACTGCCTATATGGGGAATGGGAAGGCTAATGCCACACTGCCTATATGGGGAATGGGAGGGGGAATGCTACACTGCCTATATGGGGAATGGGAGGGGGGAATGCCACACTGCCTATATGGGGAATGGGAGGGGGGATGCCACTCTGCCTATATGGGGAATGGGAGGGGGGAATGCCACACTGCCTATATGGGGAATGAGAGGGGGGAATGCCACACTGTCTATATGGGGAATGGGAGGGGGTAATGCCACACTGCCTGTATTGGGAATGGGAGGGGGAATGCCACACTGCCTATATGGGGAATGGGAGGGGGGAATGCCACACTGCCTATATGGGGAATGTCATACTGCCTATATGGGGAATGAGAGGGGGGAATGCCACACTGTCTATATGGGGAATGGGAGGGGGTAATGCCACACTGCCTGTATTGGGAATGGGAGGGGGAATGCCACACTGCATATATGGGGAATGGGAACAACACTTGGTTCAGAATATTATTTTTCTTATTTTTCTCTTCCAAATCCTAGGTGTGTTTTATGGGGAGAAAGATACGGTAAATATGTTACTAAAATAAGTAGGCCACGGGCCTTTTAACACTTAAAGTATAATGTATTACTGTTATAATGATATACCAAACCCATCAGACCCACCATGCTGGTACACGCCTGGACGTCTCTGCGTACCCCTTCAAACTGTGCGGTGTGTACCTCCTGGGGCGTTTACCGCAGCTTGAGAAACAGCATCCCTCCCAACTGTCCCTGATTTGGAGGGACTGTCCCTATTTTGAATCCATGTCCCCGTGTTCCTCGTTCTTCTTTTTTGTCCTTTTTTTGAGCTTTAATATGCAGATCTGAATCAATAAATAGTTAATTCCTTTATTCAAAGTGTTTCTATTGTTGTAACTGTTACACCCTATCTCATATCCATCAATCAATGAGGGGCGTGGCTTCATCCATCCCTTAATAAGGGGGTGTGACTTCATACATCCCTCAATGAGGGGGTGTGGCTTCATTCATCCCTCAATGAGGGCGTGGCTTCATCCATCCCTCAATGAGGGGGCATGGCTTCATCCATCCCTCAATGATGGGGGTGTGGCTTCATTTACATATTGTCCCTCTTTGAGGTGTAACATGCAGATCTGCATCAACAAATGATTCATTTGCCTATTCAAAGTGTTTCTATTGTAACTGTTACATCCTATCTCCTATCCATCAATCAATGAGGGGGCGTGGCTTCATCCATCTCTCAATGAGGGGGCGTGTCTACATCCCTTAATGAGGGAGTGTGGCTTCACTTACATATTGTCCCTCTTTGAGGTGTAGCATGCAGATCTGCAGTAATAAATGATTCATTTGTATATTCAAAGTGTTTCTATTGTTGTAACTGTTACACACTATCTCCTATCGATCAATCAATGAGGGGGCGTGGCTTAATTTACATATTGTCCCTCTTTGAGGTGTAACATGCAGATCTGCAGCAATAAATCATTAATTTGTATATTCAAAGTGTTTCTATTGTTGTAACTGTTACGCACTATCTCCTATCAATCAATCAATGAGGGGGCGTGGCTACATCCCTTAATGAGGGGTGTGGCTTAATTTACATATTGTTCCTCTTTGAGGTGTAACATGCAGATCTGCAGTAATACATTATTCATTTGCCTATTCAAAGTGTTTCTATTGTAACTGTTACACACTATCTCCTATCGATCAATCAATGAGGGGGCGTGGCTACATCCCTTAATGAGGGGGTGTGGCTTCATTTACATATTGTTCCTCTTTGAGGTGTAACATGCAGATCTGCAGCAATAAATCATTCATTTGTATATTCAAAGTGTTTCTATTCTTGTAACTGTTACACACTATCTCCTATCGATCAATCAATGAGGGGGCGTGGCCACATCCCTTAATGAGGGTGTGTGGCTTCATTTACATATTGTCCCTCTTTGAGGTGTAACATGCAGATCTGCAGTAATACATTATTCATTTGCCTATTCAAAGTGGTTCTATTGTAACTGTTACACACTATCTCCTATCGATCAATCAATGAGGGGGCGTGGCTACATCCCTTAATGAGGGGGTGTGGCTTCATTTACATATTGTTCCTCTTTGAGGTGTAACATGCAGATATGCAGCAATAAATCATTCATTTGTATATTCAAAGTGTTTCTATTGTTTTAACTGTTACACACTATCTCCTATCGATCAATCAATGAGGGGGCGTGGCCACATCCCTTAATGACGGGGTGTGGCGTCATTTACATATTGTCCCTCTTTGAGGTGTAACATGCAGATCTGCAGTAATAAATTATTAATTTGTATATTCAAAGTGTTTCTATTGTTGTAACTGTTACACACTATCTGCTATCGATCAATCAATGAGGGGGCGTGGCTTCATTTAACAAATTTCCCTTTTTCCCACCCTGTAAAGTTGGAAGGAATGGAAACCGTGCTCCGGTGGGTCAGTCCAACATTAAAACTATTATACCTGTTTTGCCCCGCCCCCTTCTATTTCTATTATCTCAGTATTATAAATAACAATAAAATCGCCCATTAGCTATAAAACGCGGAAATGTCGATTAATCCCGCGGGGCCTGTCAGCTCTGTTTGCCGTGAAAGTTTAGCATATGTTAAAGCGGCTCAATTAAGCTTAATTTGAACCCAATTATTTGTGCCCTGAGCAGCGCAGCTTCAGCTCCCTCTTAATTATAATATTCCTCGCTCCGTTCTCAGCCATTTATCCTGACTGACAGAGCGGCCGTTATATTAAAAGCGGCTGTTTGACGTCAATATCGGAGGCCGCGCTTTCTGATCTTCGCTGGAGCGGAGCGCCTCTCGCTGACTCAGACATTAATTACACCGCAGCAAAGTTCTCTGGACACAAAGTTACGGTCACAGGCTCTTAACTATTGTTATTGTTTTTTTTTTTTTTAGGGAATAATCCGGACCAATAAGCTGCAGCCATCCTACATCTCTGGGGGGAGCGCGAACTTTAAACCAAAAGGAGGATAACCCTCTATGGGGTTTATTCATCAAAGGATAGCGTCAGGTGACGCTACATGACGCTGCTGAACCTAGAGCGCCGGCGCTATACACTGAGCCACCGCTAGTGATACATGTGCCGCTACATGGCGCTGCTGAACCTAGAGCGCCGGCGCTATACACTGAGCCGCCGCTAGTGATACATGTGCCGCTACATGGCGCTGCTGACCCTAGAGCGCCGGCGATATACACTGAGCCACCGCTAGTGATACATGTGCCGCTACATGGCGCTGCTGAACCTAGAGCGCCGGCGCTATACACTGAGCCACCGCTAGTGATACATGTGCCGCTACATGGCGCTGCTGAACCTAGAGCGCCGGCGCTATACACTGAGCCACCGCTAGTGATACATGTGCCGCTACATGGCGCTGCTGACCCTAGAGCGCCGGCGATATACACTGAGCCACCGCTAGTGATACATGTGCCGCTACATGGCGCTGCTGAATCTAGAGCGCCGGCGCTATACACTGAGCCACCGCTAGTGATACATGTGGCACTACATGGCGCTGCTGAACCTAGAGCGCCGGCGCTATACACTGAGCCACCGCTAGTGATACATGTGCCGCTACATGGCGCTGCTGAACCTAGAGCGCCGGCACTATACTCTGAGCCGCCGCTAGTGATACATGTGCCGCTACATGGCGCTGCTGAACCTAGAGCGCCGGCACTATACACTGAGCCACCGCTAGTGATACATGTGATGCTACATGGTGCTGCTGAACCTAGAGCGCCGGCGCTATACACTGAGCCACCGCTAGTGATACATGTGACGCTACATGACGCTGCTGAACCTAGAGCGCCAGCGATATACACTGAGCCACCGCTAGTGATACATGTGCCGCTACATGGCGCTGCTGAACCTAGAGCGCCGGCGCTATACACTGAGCCACCGCTAGTGATACATGTGCCGCTACATGGCGCTGCTGAACCTAGAGCGCCGGCGCTATACACTGAGCCGCCGCTAGTGATACATGTGCCGCTACATGGCGCTGCTGAACCTAGAGCGGCGGCGCTATACACTGAGCCGCCGCTAGTGATACATGTGACGCTACATGGCGCTGCTGAACCTAGAGCACCAGCGCTATACACTGAGCCACCACTAGTGATACATGTGACGCTACATGGCGCTGCTGAACCTAGAGCACCAGCGCTATACACTGAGCCACCGCTAGTGATACATGTGACGCTACATGGCGCTGCTGAACCTAGAGCTCCGGCGCTATACACTGAGCCACCGCTAGTGATACATGTGCCGCTACATGACGCTGCTGAACATACAGCGCCGGCGCTATACACTGTGCCGCCGCTAGTGATACATGTGACGCTACATGGCACTGCTGAACCTAGAGCGCGGGCGCTATACACTGAGCCGCCGCTAGTGATACATGTGACGCTACATGGCGCTGCTGAACCTAGAGCGGCGGCGCTATACACTGAGCCGCCGCTAGTGATACATGTGACGCTACATGGCATAGGTAGTGTGGAAGGCCCCAATGTGGGACCACCCATCACTCTCATCGGGCAGGCTGATTCATCACTAACGCCAGGTAGCGACAGATGAGCGTCTGTAGCAGGCATTTTCAGAGCGCCCGCTAGTAGTCGCTGTGCTCGGCCGTGGGTCGCTAGTTCATAGTGCAGCAACGATGAATACATTGTGAGGAGTCGCTATATGAGCAGTACAGCGCTGTATGGGAGCGCATGTTAGCGACTGGTCAGTGCGACCGACTCACAGCATATTCATTAAAAAAACATCCTCACAAAACTCAGGCGCTCAAAAACGGAGGCTGTTTGAATAAAGTCTGTTTTTTAGCATGTATCCACCAGTAACAAAGCGAAAACATATGGAATTACATTGTTATCACATTGTAACATGAACACATTAATGCCAGACCTGTAATGTCAATTCTGCATAAATATATAAAACAGAGAAAATATTTGAAAAAAATGGCTTTTTCTAGGCCAGGAGAGGTCACAAAATTATTTGAGTTAAAAAAAAAAAAAAAAAAAAAAAAAAAACCCTGTTTAAAAAAAAATAAAAGAACGTCAATTGAAATGTATAGGGGAGCGACAGGTAGCGAGAGGTAATATGTGGCGCTCTGCAAGGCTGAACGCCGGCACTGTACGCTGAGGCTGGGATAATGATGAATCGGACGCTACATGGCGCTATCCCAGTCACTCAACAGATCATGCTTGATAAATGTGTAATTGCCGCCGTGTGCGGCGTTCACCTGCTGCTACCTGTCATTTACAAGGCGCTACCTGACGCTATCCCTTCATGAATAAGGGCCTAAGTATTAAGCACCAAACATGTCTAGCTATGTGGAAAGACGGAGATTTGGTTGCATGGCTGTGACTCTTGCCCTGTGTAGTGCACCGAATGGGAGTCGGCAGCTCCATCCTGGTGAGTAGCTCTGTATTTTACTAGCTGCAGTACATGTCCCTATTATGGGGCTCATACATATAGAGTAGGGACCACACTAAACACAGAGTGCCTTGTCGGGGCAGTGTGGCTTCCACATGTATCTGCAGATATATGCGACCAAGTCTCTGTCTTTCCACATAGCCTGCTCCCGCCGGGCTGCTGCGGCCTGTAGCTGACCCCCTCCCCCCGCCCTCCATGCTTGGGGGGCCTCCTTAACTATTGCGCCCCCCCTCCGGATGGCCTTACCTCCAGCGGCGGCGCGGCCACGGTCCTGGAGTGGCCGCGCACGCCGGGCTCCGAGGCCGTCTCCTTCCTCCCCGCTGGGTGACGCTGGGCAGTGGGGAGAGGCCCCGCCCCCTCCTGTGCGGGGAGGGAGAGGCGGGGGCCTGAGCTCTGCCCCTGCCGGAGCAGAGACACAAGCAGGCGGCCTCGCGCTGGCCGCCTGCTCTGGTACTGGAGCCCCGGGCGTCGTTTATGACGATGCCGGGGTTCCTAAGTCATCTAAAGGGGGGGGTCAAAGGGGGGGAGACTCCAGCATCCTCATGGATGCTGGGATGGCTCCCTCAGTAGAACGTTCAGGAGCCCCAGGCGTCTTTTATGACAAACTGAGTCGGCCAGGCTTGCGGCGACCGGCGTGGGAAGGACAAGATCTTTGTTCGAAGCTCCAATGGCGGCACCGGGGTCGGTGGGTGCGTCAGGACATCCGGCAAGAAGCAGGATCCTGGGTCAGTCCGGCTCAGGATCTCTGGGCGACAGTCGGTGGGAGGGCATCCCAAGCGGCGCGGCCATTCATCAAGGTGAGCCTCTACAGATCGGCGTATCCAACAATGTGTTGCACTCGGGGTTCGCCTGGGGGGGTGGCTCCGGCGGGTTGGGGGGTTTATAACGGGAATGCGGGAGTTATTGGATAGATGGGCGGCGACGGGGTTGGGTACGGCGGTGGACCCGAGGGGGGTGTGGGACCCGGCGCCGGCAAGGGGGGGATTGCCCAGGGAGGTGGTTAGAGGTTGTGGAACGGCAGTGGTTCAGACAGGGGTAGCAGCGGCAAATCAAGATGTGGGGGTGGATAAGGGACATGGCCTGGAAGTAGAAAGAAGAGGGGCACTGGTTTCAGACCGGGCTAAGGGGCACTCTTACATTTGCTTCGAGGGCCCTTTGGGGGGCCACCTGAAGCCGGAAGTTAAGAAAAAGATTTGGAGGTGGGAGTACATAGATATTTTTACACTGCTCCCTCTTGAACGTTTCGGAACAGATAGATGGGGGAGGGGAAGGGAGCACCTTAGGGAAGAGGACGAGGACAGAAGGGGTGTTGATCCCAAGGACTTTTGGGAACTGGCTACAGGCTTTTGCGATTTTGGCGAGTGTAGTGGGAGAAAATAAAACAGAGAATTGTTCTCCGCTGTTTTGTTACCTAGATACCATATGTGAAGCACCCCGGGTTTATGGGGGAGTAGCTTGGCTGAGGTATGACGAGCAATTCCGGCAGCGGATGTCGGTGTGTGCCGAGCTAGGTTGGGACCATAGGGACATCGGGCTGTGGCTGCGGGTTATGAACTCCCGGGGGGAGGGGTGTATTCGGCTGCAGCCAGCTTGTCGCCCTTTCAGGGGGGCACCACCTCGTCCACTCCAGGGGTGGCGGAGGCAACAAGGATAGGAGTGTGCTGGGCGTTTAATGATTCCCAGTGTAAATTCGGTGCAGGGTGTAAATTCTGGCACGAATGCTCGGCCTGTCGGGCGCTGTTTCAGGAAAGGACGGGGGGGGGGTTCAGGAGGTTCTCGGAAGGACCTGCAAAGAGGGATAACGCAGGTGAAAGGAGAAGTGATGCTCCCGTGGCTAAATAAATACCCGGATTGGCGGGCCGCACAGTTGCTGGCTGAGGGTTTTAGGGAGGGCTTTAGGATTCCATGTCTTGCATGGGGGGCGGTAAAAATTTTGGGGATCGGTCAACAATGGCATTGACCGGGAGTTGTCGTCGGTGGCGTACACATCATTCGACTTCGCATTGGCAATGGTGCGGGAAGCGGCCCGGGGGCGCTTATGGCCAAAACAGATATTGAATCAGCGTTTAGGCTGTTGCCAGTGCACCCGGAGAGTGTGCACTTATTAGGGTGTTTATTTGAGGGGGGGTATCATGTGGACCGCTGTCTCCTGATGGGATGTTCAATCTCATGCTCTTACTTCGAGGCCTTCAGCTCTTTTTTAGAATGGGTGGTGAAGGAGAAGGCCGGCGTGGCGTCCATAACGCATTACTTGGATGATTTCCTTTGTGTGGGGTCGGCGGAATCGAGGGAGTGTGAGCTCATCCTGGCATGCATGCTGGAAGTGTTTCAGGGGTTCGGCGTGCCGGTGGCGCACGAAAAAACGGAGGGCCCTGCGACGTCCATCAAGTTTCTCGGGATTGAGATCGACACGGTGGAGGGGGTCTGCAGGTTGCTGGCGGATAAGGTGCGGGATCTGGAAGCGGGGCTAGAAGGGATCCTTGGGCTTAGAAATATTCGGTTGAAGCAGCTCCAGTCAGTACTGGGCAAGATGAATTTCGCATGCAGGGTTTTGCCGATGGGACGGGTTTTTATGCCGCGGTTGTCGTTGGCGACAGTTGGGATCAGGGAGCCACATCACTTTATTCGGCTGACGGCGGAGCTGAAGGAGTGTCACGCTCCCGGAACCTCAATTACCACTTGGACAACTCCAGCTCTCTTGGTAAGGGCCCCAACCCCCAATCTCCGCAGCCAGCTTCACCTATAGGAGCCCCCGCTTGCCGAGACGCAGAACACGCCTGCTCGGGATCGGTTGCCCCCAGGACTTTATGGCTCAAAGGATGAGGTCTTACGGTACAGAGTGCTGGAGAGCCCGCGGCTGGAAGTGGAATCGGGCAGCCGGTATGTGAGCGTAAGGATGGCAGTCCAATAGACAGGCAAGGGTCGGCAACAGGAACGGAGATCGAGGATGGTCAAACAAGCAAGGGTCGGCAACAGGGGTGGAGATCGAGGATGGTCAAACAAGCGAGGGTCGGCAACAGGAACGGAGATCAAGGATGGTCAAACAAGCGAGGGTCGGCAACAGGAACGGAGATCAAGGATGGTCAAACTGGCAAGGGTCGGCAACAGGAGTGGAGATCAAGGAAGGTCAAACTGGCAAGGGTCGGCAACAGGAGTCAGGATCAAAAACGAGGATAAACAGCTACAAGGGTCTAGGCGCTATAACAGGCAATGACAGACTGACTGGGTTGAGGTTAAATAGGGAACAGACATAATTGGCCAAGGAGAGTCAGTGTAGTGATTGGTGCAACCAGGGACTTTAAACAGATTGGACACATAGGGCTAGCTGCCCCGAATTCAGAGAGAGCTGATTGGAGGGAAGTAGTGAGGGAGTGACGTGCAGATGGGATTGGCCAGTGACAAGGGAAACATTCCCCCCACCCACACCTGTCTCTTTAATTAATTCTCCTCCGGCGGCCGCGCTGAGAACAGCGGCGCCGGAGGGCATAAACACAACGTGCTCGCGCGTGTGCGCGAGCACGAGCGCCGGAGCCGGGGACGCCGGCCAGAGAGGACCCAGGCGCGCGCGCGCCAGAAGGAAGGAGAGCCGCCGCCCGCCGCGGCCGCCGACCAGGAAGCCGCGCGGCGGTACGGGGAGCGCGACAGGAACGGGGCGCAGGTAAGTGGGTGCTGACATTACCCCCCCCCTCACGAGGGGCCTCCGGACCCTCACCAGGTTTTTCCGGATTGTCACGGTGAAATTTCTTTACCAGAGCCCTGGCGTGAACATCCCTAGAAGAAACCCAGCATCTCTCCTCAGGACCATAACCAACCCAGTCAATTAAATACTGTATAGTATTACGCACTCTACGAGAATCCAAAATCTTGTTTACTTCATATTCTTGTGCATTGTCTACTAAAACCGGAGGAGGACCAACAGGAGAAGAGTCTTTAGCAGGCTTCAACAGAGAAACATGAAATGAGTCGGAGATCTTCATAGTAGAAGGAAGCTGTACTTTATAGGTAACATTATTAAGTTTTCTGATAATAGGATAAGGACCAATAAATTTAGGACCCAATTTATAAGAAGGCTGACGGAGAGCGATATTCCTAGTGGAAACCCAAACGAGGTCTCCACACTGAAGGATAGGTTCCTGAGACCTGCGACGATCAGCAAACTTTTTATATTTAACGCGCATAGTTTCTAAATTTTTCTTGACACATGCCCAAACCTCTTTCCGTTTCTGAAGCCACTCTTCTAAGACCGGAAAATCAGAAGGTGCTGCAGAAAAAGAAGAAGCCTTAGGATGCTTTCCATAATTACAGAAGAACGGGGATATTTTGGTACTATCACTCGGCGCATTATTATACGCGAACTCCGCAAAGTCAATAAATTCCGACCACTGCTCCTGAGTGTCAGAGATGTAACATCTTAAATATTGTTCTAGGCTCTGATTCGTTCTTTCGGTCTGCCCATTAGACTGGGGATGATACGCGGAGGACAAAGAAACCTGAATCCCCAAACGTGAACAAAAATTTTTCCAAAATTGTGATATAAATTGCACACCCCGATCGGAAACAATATTTACTGGAATACCATGAAGACGAAAAATATGCGAGATGAACAAGCGCGAAAGTTCCGGAGCCGAGGGTAGCTTGGGTAAAGCAATAAAATGAGCCATCTTACTAAATCTATCAACGACTACCCAAATCACAGTGTTCCCATGCGAGAGGGGTAAATCAACAATAAAATCCATCGAGATGTGAGACCACGGTTCTTTAGGGATCTCAAGCGGAATCAGATACCCACTAGGGGCCTTGTGTACCCCTTTACTTCGTGCACAAACAGGACATGCGTCGATAAGGGTAGTGATATCACGTCTCATAGAAGGCCACCATACATGACGTCGAGCTAAAATAAAAGTTTTACGAATTCCCAGATGCCCGGCAGTTTTGGCGTCGTGGAATTCGCGGATTACGTCGGAACGCAAATGCGGTGGCACAAATTGACGTCCTGCTGGTACATTTACAGGGGAATCATCTTGGAACGGCGCAAGAACATTAGAAAGATCGGGGAGTAGGGCCCCGACCACACAACCTGCAGGTAAAATAGGTTCCCCAAAATCTCCTCGATCTTTACACTCACCGAACATACGCGATAGAGCATCGGCTTTAGTATTTCTTTCACCCGGTTTAAAAGTAATAATAAAATTGAAACGTGAAAAAAATAATGCCCAACGGGCCTGTCGAGAATTCAACCTCTTGGCGGAGCCTATATACTCAAGATTTTTATGATCGGTATATACAGTGATAGGATGCAGAGAGCCCTCTAACCAGTGACGCCATTCATCAAATGCCAGTTTAATAGCTAATAGTTCCCTATTGCCAACGTCATAATTTTGTTCCGCGGTATTAAATTTCCGAGAGAAATAGGCACATGGATGCATACGTTCAGGAGATCCAGAGAATTGCGATAAAACAGCCCCCACACCCAATTCAGACGCATCAACCTCAACAATAAAAGGTTTGTTGACGTCAGGGTGCACTAAAACTGGCGCCGAAGTAAAAGCCTGTTTTAGGACACGGAAGGCTTCAATAGCTGATGGTGACCAGTTAACAGTGAACGCGGCTTTGCGGGTGAGATTAGTGAGAGGTGCAACGATACTAGAAAAACCCTTGATAAAGCGTCGATAGAAATTGGCAAACCCTAAAAAGCGTTGTAATTCTTTTAAGGATTTGGGTTGCACCCAATCCCGTACTGCCGAAACTTTTCCCCCATCCATCTCCAACCCCTGACTAGAAATAATATATCCCAAGAAGGGAACGGAGGCGACCTCAAACATACACTTAGAAATTTTAGCGTATAAGTTATTCTCTCTCAACTTCTGGAGGACCAGTTTTACATGTTGCCTGTGTTCGGAGAGGTTCTTAGAGTAAATGAGGATGTCATCCAAGTAAACCACAACGAAGTTACCCAAAAAGTCACGAAACACGTCATTAACGAAGTCTTGAAAGACTGCAGGAGCATTACAAAGGCCAAAAGGCATCACTAAATATTCGTAATGGCCATCCTTAACATTGAACGCCGTTTTCCATTCATCCCCTTGCCGAATACGGATCAGGTTGTAGGCCCCCTTTAGATCTAGTTTAGAAAAAATTCGAGCCCCCACTACCTGATTAAATAAATCACCTATTAAGGGAAGAGGATAACGATTTTTAATAGTGATCTTATTCAAGGCTCTATAATCTATGCAAGGCCTTAAACCCCCATCCTTCTTCTCCACAAAAAAGAAGCCGGCACCCGCCGGTGAAGTAGATGGGCGGATAAAGCCTTTACTCAGATTTTCAGAAATATATTCTTTCATGGCCTGCTCTTCAGCTCGATTCAGATTATAGATTTTGCCCCTAGGAGGAATGGTTCCAGGAAGTAAGTCGATGGGACAGTCATAGGGTCTGTGTGGGGGAAGATTGTCAGCGGACCGCTCAGAAAAGACATCTGCCCAATCTATATAAGGCAGAGGCAGTTCTTGGGGCGAAATCTGCACACTCTTAAGGATGGTGGAGAAGCAATGTGATCTGCAGAAATTACTCCACTTAATCAG
Source organism: Gastrophryne carolinensis (assembly GCA_027917425.1). Classification (NCBI taxonomy): domain Eukaryota; kingdom Metazoa; phylum Chordata; class Amphibia; order Anura; family Microhylidae; genus Gastrophryne; species Gastrophryne carolinensis. Next base: position 643,149,182 of record CM051234.1, on the reverse strand, counting down.
ATCACCGGATTGCCAATTGAATACGGGGTTATGGAGCTTTAGCCATGGGTATCCCAAAACTACTGGTGTTTCCGGACAATCAAACACCAGAAATTCTATAAGTTCAGTATGAGATGAGCCGGCCACCAATCTGAGAGGGGGGGTCTTGTGACTGACCGGCCCTCCCAGGATGGCCTTCCCGTTGATGGCCAAAACCTGAAGAGACTTTTCTAGAGGTACCAGTGGAACTCCCAGGATGGAGACTATGTTCCGATCCAGGAAGTTACCTGCAGCTCCACTATCTACAAACGCAGATACTGCCTGTTTGGAAGGACCCCAGAAAAGCTCTGTAGGGATTAACATCTTATCATGGTGAGGGTAATGCTTCAATTCACCTAGGTCAGCACCCTCTTCCTGACCTAGGCAAGAAAGTTTCCCGCCGGATATCCCTTATTTGGGCAAGACCTGGCAAAATGCCCCGGGGACCCACAGTAGAGACAAAGACCCAAAGACCGTCTTCGTTGTTTCTCGTCCTGAGAAAGACGGGCTCTGCCAACCTGCATTGGCTCCTCTTGAGAAGGAGAGGAGGAGTTTACCCCACCAGAAGTTGAAGGGCTGGGAGTTTGTGAAGGTTTAAAAGGCGTAGTAGCTCTAACCCTTTCCCTGGCTCTCTCCCTAAGACGCCTATCGATCCTGATGGAGACCTGCATAAGCTGGTCCAAATCTTTTGGAGTAGGAAAGTTGACCAGGGCATCTTTAATATTTTCGGACAGCCCCAAACGGTATTGGCTACACAGGGCTGGATTATTCCAGGTAGATTCTACTGCCCAGCGCCGGAACTCAGCGCTGTAGTCCTCGGCGGAATTCCGACCCTGCTTCAAGGCCCGAAGCCTGTTTTCCGCCGTGGACTGACGATCTGGATCCGCATACAACACTCCCATAGCAGAAAAAAAAGATGTTACGGAGTGTAAGGCAGGATCTTCAGGGAGCAAGCTGAAAGCCCATGACTGGGGATCTCCTTGTAACAAAGAAATAATTAAACCCACCCGTTGGGTTTCTGTGCCAGAAGATAAAGGCCGCAGCCTAAAGTAAAGTTCACACGAATTCTTGAAATTTGAGAAGCCGGCCCGGTCTCCAAAGAATTTTTCGGGCAAAGGAACCTTAGGCTCAGGAATATGAGGTGATACAGCGGGTGCTGAAGTCTGGCGGGTTTCTTGGTTGGCCACCCTCTGGGCAAGTTGATTGATAGCGGTGGCCATCGCCTGCACTTGCTGTACCAGGTCTTCCATAATGATTTTTTTTTGGGCCTGTTATACTGTCACGCTCCCGGAACCTCAATTACCACTTGGACAACTCCAGCTCTCTTGGTAAGGGCCCCAACCCCCAATCTCCGCAGCCAGCTTCACCTATAGGAGCCCCCGCTTGCCGAGACGCAGAACACGCCTGCTCGGGATCGGTTGCCCCCAGGACTTTATGGCTCAAAGGATGAGGTCTTACGGTACAGAGTGCTGGAGAGCCCGCGGCTGGAAGTGGAATCGGGCAGCCGGTATGTGAGCGTAAGGATGGCAGTCCAATAGACAGGCAAGGGTCGGCAACAGGAACGGAGATCGAGGATGGTCAAACAAGCAAGGGTCGGCAACAGGGGTGGAGATCGAGGATGGTCAAACAAGCGAGGGTCGGCAACAGGAACGGAGATCAAGGATGGTCAAACAAGCGAGGGTCGGCAACAGGAACGGAGATCAAGGATGGTCAAACTGGCAAGGGTCGGCAACAGGAGTGGAGATCAAGGAAGGTCAAACTGGCAAGGGTCGGCAACAGGAGTCAGGATCAAAAACGAGGATAAACAGCTACAAGGGTCTAGGCGCTATAACAGGCAATGACAGACTGACTGGGTTGAGGTTAAATAGGGAACAGACATAATTGGCCAAGGAGAGTCAGTGTAGTGATTGGTGCAACCAGGGACTTTAAACAGATTGGACACATAGGGCTAGCTGCCCCGAATTCAGAGAGAGCTGATTGGAGGGAAGTAGTGAGGGAGTGACGTGCAGATGGGATTGGCCAGTGACAAGGGAAACATTCCCCCCACCCACACCTGTCTCTTTAATTAATTCTCCTCCGGCGGCCGCGCTGAGAACAGCGGCGCCGGAGGGCATAAACACAACGTGCTCGCGCGTGTGCGCGAGCACGAGCGCCGGAGCCGGGGACGCCGGCCAGAGAGGACCCAGGCGCGCGCGCGCCAGAAGGAAGGAGAGCCGCCGCCCGCCGCGGCCGCCGACCAGGAAGCCGCGCGGCGGTACGGGGAGCGCGACAGGAACGGGGCGCAGGTAAGTGGGTGCTGACAAGGAGGATGTGAGTTTCCTTCCTGAAATCGTTCAACGGGCTGGGGTACTGGTTGGATCCCATGAGATCGAACGAGGAGGTGGAGTTATTTACGGATGTGGCGGGTTCGGTAGGTTTCGGGGCATATTTGAAGGGGAGGTGGTGTGATGGATCATGGTCAAGGAGGTGGGCAGAGTCGGAGCTGATCAGGAATATGGCCTTTTTGGAGTTATTCCCATTGGTGGTGGCGATGGTCTTGTGGGGGGAGGCTTTAAGGAACAAGGCAGTGTGTTTCCGCTCAGACAACACGGCGGTAGTAGCTGCGGTTAATTCACAAACGTCGCCCCCCCGGTCGTCGTATTGTTGCGCCAGCTGGTACTGGCAAGTTTGAAGTGTAACATATGGTTCAGGGCGGTTCACATGCCGGGAGTTGAGAACAGAGTGGCTGATGCTCTCTCCCTTTTGCAGTGGGATCATTTTCGAAGCTTGGAGCCCGAGGCAAGCGCTGTCAGCAAAGTGTGCCCGGAGTGGTTGAGGGAGATCGTTTGCCCTGTTGGTTCGAGCTGATTCAGAGGTCGGTCGCGCCTTCTACGTGGGGGGCTACTCGAAGGTGTGGAGGTGCTGGTTCGAGCTGGAAAGAGAATTTGGTGTTCCGCTCGCGGAGGGAGAGAGGCAGGACCTGTTCGTTTGGTATGTGGGGGAGCTATTAGCAGGGGGGAGTCCCCGGCGGTAATAGACAAAAAACTGTCTGCCCTTGCCTTTTTGTGTAAGTTGGCGGGGTGGAAGGATTTCACAAAAATGTTTTGGGTAAGGCAGGCGCTGAAGGGGTGGCGCAGGGAGCATAGGAGGCGTCAGGTCTCCTGGGAGATTTTACAGGGGGTCATGGGTCAGCTGCCTCAGGTTTGTTCGTCGGAATTTGAGGTAAGGCTATTCCAAGCGGCATTTTTGGTGGCGTTTTTCGGGGCGTTACGGGTGGGGGAGTTAGTTAGTCAGAATAAGCGGGAGCCGGGTGGCCTCAGGTGGTGTTTTTTGCAGGGGAAGATGTTTGGATTCGGATTCATGTGTCAAAGACTGACCAGGAAGGTAGAGGGGTGAGTATTTTTTGGGTCAGCTGGGTCCGAATGTTTCATGTCCGGTCCTCGCACTAAGGGGGTTTTTTGGGCATTAGGCCACTTACAGGGGGGCCGTTGTTTATACATGAGGACGGGGCCTTTTTGTAGCGCTTTCAGTTTTTGGCAGTGTTTAGAAAATGCTTAGCGGTGATGGAGCTGTCTAGCAAGGAGTATGGCACTCACTCTTTTCGCATAGGAGCGGCGACGGAGGCGGCGAGATTGGGTTTGCCAGTGGACCTGGTAAAAAAGCTGGGAAGATGGGAATCAAAGAGGTTTTTGTCATATATCGGTCCAGGGAGAATTGAGCAGGTGTAACAGCATGGTGGGGTGGGGGGGGAGTGTCGGTACCGTTATTAATGCTATTTTCTTTTAGACTCGGCGTGCTCGGTGCTGGTGGTCGGCCATTCGTTTGTGTTTTGGGCGGCGCAGAGAGCGGTGTTGAGAAGGAGCGGCGAACAGCTCGGCATTTCGAGGGATCGAGCGAAGCAGGTGTGGGCCTGCGTTAGGGGATTGAAATGGAGTGCTATGAGTGAGCACGTGTTGAAGTCGGCGATGAAGTGGGGTCCTCCAGGGGTGTTGGTGTGTCACGTGGGGGGGGAACGATTTGGGCCAGGTGCCGATGAGGCTGCTGATCAAATCGATCACCAGGGACTTACTGTTTTTTTCTAGGGGAATTTCCCGGGTGGTTTTGGTCTGGTCAGAAATAGTTCCCTGGTACGAGTGGAGGCACGCAAGGGATCCAAGGGCTATCGAACGGGTACGTATTAAGGTGAATAAGGTGATTGCCTGGTTTGTTAGACTAATTAGAGGGCTGATTGCGCGCCACGTAGAGGTGGAATGAGTTAGGGGTTTCTACAGGGCCGATGGGATACATCTGAACGGGTTGGGGATCGATCTGTTTAATCTCTTCCTTAAGGAGCGGATCGAATTGTCAGTGGAGAGGTGGTGGGCTGGACGGCACTAAGGTCTCAGCGCTGTCCAGCTTTGGCAGTCTCCTCTGCTCGGGTCTGAGATAGCACGGAAAGTGGGGGTGGGTTACAAGGAAGCGGCTGTTTTGGCTGAAACGGGTCAGGAGGATAGGTGACTGATTTTAAGGGGAGGGGAGGGACAAATGAAAGGGGGTAAGGTGGATCTTGGCAGTTAGCCCCGTTGAGCTACCAGGCCTAGGACGAGCTTCTGTTTTCAGATTCAGGAGGTAGTTGAGCCTTCGGGCCGCCTCCCCTCCCCTCCTGTTGGTAGTTATGGTGGAATCTCAGACCTGGATCGGGGAGAACGGGAGTGCATTGTTATTTGTTACAGTTTTTTACGTTGAGGCCGTGGCCGATTAAAATTCCATCAATTCCGAAGAAATGGCTGTTGGCTCCATTATTTGGGAGTGTGGGTGGGTTGGTGTGGGTGGGTTGCTGAAGGCGTATGGAACGCTAGCACAGTCAAGACGGGGGACTGGTTGCCCAGCTTATATGTTAAATGAAATATACAATTTTATCAAGTGTTAGCTTTAGTCAGGGGCGGACTGGCCATAGGGAGCACAGGGAGAATTCCAGATTGGCTGCACTACTTTAGGACCACTTGGGTTGCATGTAAGACACTCTAGTCAAGACAATCCAGCCCATGTTCTGCCCTGCAATGCTAAAGGCTCAGCATCATCCCCATGTATGCCACAGTATTTTCCCCTATTACAGAAATTTTATAAGGGTGGCACCAACTAAATCAGGTAAGCAGTTCTATTAGTGGTGCACTGCTTTGTAGAACCCAATATACAATTTGCCTCAATACTTATTGGGGATGCCCCAAACTTCCCTCTTCTTTAGAGCTAAACAGAGTCTGACAATTGCACTCACATTAATATGAAATCAATTTTTTATTGTAGCATGTCAACAACACATAAGTTATCTACTAATTAATGTTCTGTGCCAATAATTAAATAAAATATATTTAGTAAATCAATTAATCTATCTACATATATATTAAAGTGCTTAAGTGCAAAAAGTGCACCAGTAACCAATATTTCATGTGCAAAAGGATTTTTTAAAACCCAGAATTCATCATAAGGTGCCACCCAGGGGGATAGCTGGCCTTGGTTCGCAGGATCTGTAACATTTTCAGTGTATTGTATGTATTGTGTCTTATTATTATGCACCTTATGATGAATTCTGGATTTTAAAAAATCCTATTGCACATAAAATATTGGTAACTGATGCACTTTTTGCACTTAAACCGGACCTTCAGCATGATTTATTGAAAAGCCCAAAACCTTAAAAAACGTTTCCCCAGCATCTAAGATTAATATATTTTACGTTTTTAGTCACTTACTTACTTACTTATTCTTTCCCCCACTGGGTTGCAACTCTGTTCAGGACTTTAGGATACGGGCGCCGCCATCTTGACTTGAGAGAGGGATAAAGTACAGGGGGGCGGGTTTTAGCTGTGCTTTGCTCAGACAGAGCAGAGCTGGGGTCAGGAAAAGGTCAGCAATCCCAGAATGCAGAGCAGCACAGTCAGAAGGCACTTCCTGTTTGCAGGCTGCCTGATGTTTCATGAGCCGCCATCTTGGATGTTTAAAGGCTCATAGCATGCAGTAGATGCAGGTAGGATGATTTTTAATGTGAGCAATCTGTATGTACAGGGTGTGAGAAACATATAAGATAGGCTCCTTTTCAGAGTGAAGGTCCGCTTTAAGCACTTTAATATATCTATGTAGATAGCTTTATTAATTTACTAAATATATTTTATTTAATTATTGTCACAGAATATTAATTAGTAAAGAACTTATGAAATTTAGGCACAGCACCCCCTAGTGGTTGATAATGCCTACAGCAATAGAATATGGTTTTATACGTTTTTAATTGTGTTGTTGACATGCTACAATAAAAAAATGATTTCAAATTAATGTGAGTGCAATTGTCAGTCTCTGTTTAGCTCTAAAGAAGGGGGAAGTTTGGGGCATCCCCAATAAGTATTGTGGCAAATCTCCCTATTAGAGCTTCACTACCATCACATGGCATATCTCTCTCTGCCCACGATCTATTCCTGCAGTGCTATAGCATTAGCTAAGCAATGTACCCATTGATTGGCTGAGAAGCTCCTTGGGGGCTGGCTATGAAGCTCATGGGCTGGAGGTGGGCTAGAGAGGGCCTATGAATTCCCGAGCTGATTTTTGGCCCCATTGATTGGCTGAGAAGTTCCTTGCAGGTGTGGCTATGAAGCTCATGGGCCGGAGGTGGGCTAGAGAGGGCCTGTGAATTCCCGAGCTGATTTTTGGCCCCATTGATTGGCTGAGAAGTTCCTTGGAGACTGACTAGAAAACTCCTGGGCTGGAGCTGGGCTAGTGAGGGCCTGTGAATTCCCAGACTGATTTTTGGCCCCATTGATTGGCTCAGAAGTTCCTTGGAGGTGTGGCTATGAAGCTCATGGGCCGGAGGTGGGCTAGAGAGGGCCTGTGAATTCCCGAGCTGATTTTTGGCCCCATTGATTGGCTGAGAAGTTTCTTGGAGGTGTGACTAGAAAACTCATGGGCTGGAGGTGGGTTAGAGAGAGCCTGTGAATTCCCGAGCTGATTTTTGGCCACATTGATTGGCTGAGAAGTTCCTTGGAGGTGTGACTAGAAAACTCATGGGCCAGAGGTGGGCTAGAGAGGGCCTGTGAAGGGCCTTAGCTGATTTTTGGCCCCAGCCCGTGCCCTGTGTGTTATTTTGCAGAAGGTTAATTTGGTCAATGGCTGTTTCTTCTAACATCCCCATCCAATCGCTGTCTACCTATCTTCCCCTCTAGCCCACACTGTACCGGGCCAGCTGTAAGCCCCCTCCCCCAAGCTAAGTATCCCCAGTCTATGTTCTGCCCCCCTTTTTTTGGCCTCAGCATCAACCCAACTTGCCCCTCGACAATACTAAATCTTCAGTACCATACATTTAAAGTGGGTCAAAACCCACATGGCTGGGCCCTGGAATCTAAAAGATTCCAGGCCCGGTCGCTAACCGACCCCCGGGTAAATCTATCTGTAACTGTACACCAAGTCTGTGCACCAAGAAGAGAGAAGTGAGTCCTGTACACACAGAACACTGCTGCTATGGCCACTGTTGAGGTGAGGGAGCTCACTCACGCCTACACATGCCCAGCAGCAGTGTTCTGTGTGTTCAGTGATAACTTCTCCCTTCTTGGTGTACAGACTTGGTGTACGGTTGCCAGTAGCAACAGATTTCAGGTAGCAAAAACTGCTTCCATAAAACACAGATTTTGCTACGACCAAATAACACTTTGTAATAAAATAATTTAGGCATCGTGGCTCACAACAGCGTGGCTCACATAGCCGCCTGCACAACAGCACCATAGCTCAGATAGCCGCCTGCACAACAGCACCATGGCTAACATAGCTGCCTGGACAACAGCGCAGCTCACATAGCCGCCAAACAGCGCCAGCACCAGTCACAGGGAGGCAAATTTATTATTATTGGTGTGGGCACCACTTGAGTGCCTCGTCCAAGACGCTCCACAGTGCCCGCACCACAATGTCAGCTTCATGCTGTAGCGTTCCTGGCCAGGCAGCGTTCGCAGCGCACAGCTTATATAAGCCTATGCGATAGCGACACCTCCGCCGGAAGCTGACAAAATGTATCAAAAAAATAACAGGCTCTTCAAGAGGCGCTAAAAAAAGGAAATTCAGGCACACAGCACCTGTTGGATTCCCTATTCTTTATTTTTTTATTTTTTTATCATAGTTTTTATTCGAATAAAAGCAGAATAAAAAAAAACAGCATAGTCATACAGTCAAGATAATTTTCCAAACCGCGCATGAGGCCATTAAGAAGCGCCACAAAAAAGAAAAAAAAGTTAACAATTATCCAAAGAATAAGACTGATATGAGCAAAATGCTGACAAAGAGAAAGAAAAATTAGAGGAAAAAAGAGGAGAAATAGACAGGGTAAAAGGTGGTTTCCAGGCCTCCAGTTGTTTCATTGGAAGAGACACGTCAGGGTTCTAGATTGTAAGGAGAACACAGTTGTGACCTCCCGGATAAAAATGAGTAATCCAGCCGTCCCAGGAAGATAAAAAGGGGGCAAAATCTCCCATTAACATGGCCGCCATCTTCTCGAACATCATAACATCATTGACCCGGGTGATAAGGCTTCCCTTGGGAATGACTGGTTTCTTCCACGACTGAGCTATAATCAATTTAGCTGCCGTATTAATATGCCTAATGAGGTCAAACTGAGAACTCGTATAGTAAGGGGGTTTCAAGTTAAGGAGCGAGAGCTGGGGAGATAGATTCAGTTTCAGCCCGGTGGCCTTATTAATAACATAAAGGACCCTGATCCAAAATTGTTTCACTACCCTACAGTCCCATCAAGTATGGAAATAGGTACCGGGGAGCCCGCATCCTCTGAAGCAGTCCCACGAGTATGAGGGGCAAAATTTATGAATTCTATGTGGAACAAGGTACCACCAAAGGAGGACCTTGGTGTTAACTTCCTGGGCGCCAACATTAATGTAGCCTGAAAAAGTATATTTCCAGACCGCCCTCCATTCCCCATCCGATAAGGTCAAATTCAGGTCAGTACACCAGGAAGCCGTATGTCGCGGAGGCTTCACACCCTCTGATTCAGACAGGAATTTGTAGACTGATGCGATCACTCCTTTACCTATGGGCTGCTCAAGGCAAATTTTTTCGAAAGGCTTGAGAGGAGGGAGTGGGGCACCAATCTTGCACTTAGACCGGACATAATGGTTGATTTGCAAGAAGCGAAGGAACTCCCTCCTCGGCACATCATGCAAAGATCCCAGCTCGGCGAAGGAACGCAGACCTTGGTGCGATAAGAGGTTCTGAATTCTGGTCAGATTATGACTCCTCCACCACTCAAACGCCACCGGTTCTACAAAACCTGGGGAAAATTCCGGATTGCAGAGAAAAGAAAGAAGTGGGCAATGCGGCGAGGCTAGATTCCCCCGCTTCTTATTGGCCCTCTAAAGAGAATGTTGCAGAACAGGATTGGAGAGACTTCTACAGATCGCAGGGGGGAGCCACAGCAAGTTATATATGGAGACCGGGGAGCAATACGACTCCTCGATATCCGCCCACAAAGGTCTATCACTTTCCCCATACAGGACTGACAATTGGGCAATTTGACAAGCATTATAATACCATGCAAGATTAGGGACACCCAGGCCACCTCTCTGTTTAGCTCTATAAAGCGTACCGCGGTCAACTCGCGGGTCTACCCCCCCCCAGATAAATTTGTTTAAGTCAGTTTGGAGATGTTTCAAGGCCGAGGCCGACACAGAAATCGTCAATACCCGAAAGAAATAAAGTAGTTTAGGGAGCCACGCCATTTTCACTGCAGCAATCCTACCAAGTCAAGAAAGATTTAATTTGGCCCAGTTACCCAAGAGAGATCTCAGGCTCTTAAACATATTAGGGTAGTTTGCCCCGTAAAGAGAGGTATAGTCGGACGTCAGCTGTATCCCCAAATATTTAATAAACTTGGCCTGCTAGTGAAAGTCAAAGGAAGCCTTGACTGTACACAGGACGCTGTCAGGTAGGGAAACATTAAGAGCCTGAGATTTGGCTGAATTAATTTGCAGGCCTGAAAGCCTAGAAAAGGAATCGAGATCTTTGAAAAGGCTCGGAAGGGATATGACCGGGTCCTTGATCACCATAAGAATGTCGTCGGCAAACAATGATATCTTATGTTCATGTCCCCCCACCTCAATGCCTGCAATACCATTATTGGCCTGGATAAGTCTGGCGAAGGGCTCAATGGCGTAAAGAGAGGAAACCCAGTTCAGGAAAGACGGACCAAAACCCCATTTATTGAGAGTGAAATGCAAATAGTCCCATGCAACAGTGTTGAATGCTTTGCGCACATCTAGCGCTAAGAGCATGGTATGATAACCTTCCACCCTTGCACGGTGTAAGAGGTTGGAGATCTTCCTAATATTGTCACCAGCTTGACGCTGTGGCATAAACCCCACCTGCTCCTTAGAAATGAGCAGATTGATAAACCCGTTGAGGCGTGCAGCCAGGACTTTTGCCAAAATTTTAACATCAACATTCAGCAGTGAGATAGGTCTATAAATAGACCATACCGTGTCATCCGTGTTAGGTTTGGGGATCATACTAACCGCAGCTGTGAGTGAGTGAGGACTCCAAGCTGCTCCCTCCCTCAGAGCGTTAAAAGCTATTGTCAAGTGCGGGGCCAAAATCTGGTTAAACTTTTTGTAATAGAGCGTTGTAAAGCCATCAGGGCCTGGTTGCGTACCAACTTTTAAAGATGCTATGGCCTCCTGCACTTCAGCAGACTCAACGTGCTTATCAATGAGGTCCCCAGCACCAGGGGGGAGACCTGGCAATTTAAGATGGCTGAATAGTTCCTCGCTTTACAAATATTTAAGCACGATTTAGGTTTATATAACCCCTCAAGATGTTTAGCAAATGTAGCCACCACCTTTGCTGGGTTGCTAGACAGGGGGCCCTCTACTGTCCTAATACGTACCGGTTTGGGTCTCAATACAATTCCCCTAAGCCTTTTCGCAAGAGGAGTGTTGGGCTTATTGCTAGTACGATACCAGTGGAATTTTGATTTGTTCAATTGGCGGGCGGCTTCACCAGATAAGCATAAATTAAGTTGGCTAGCCACCTGATTAAGGCGGATCCTATTCTGCTTAGAGGGTCGGTATTTAAAGTCGGTCGAGGCCACCTGATAGGTGTCCGTTAGGGCCAGGAGTTTCTCTTTGTATAACGCTTTACGTCTGGCAGATTCCTGCATCAACAACCCTCTGATCACAACCTTGTGTGCCTCCCATAACGTGACGTTGGAGCTCACTGAACCTTTGTTAAAGCGGAAAAACTCCTCAATCCCCAAACGAACCCTCTCCAGGAGTGCCTCATCAGCCAACCTTGGCTCATATAACTTCCAATACCTCTGGGGGCCTCTCTGAGTAAGGGCCAAAAGGTCCACTGAAACCAGGTCATGGTCAGACCAGACTATTGGGATAATGCTCGCCTGGGAAATCTGGGGAAGGGAGGATTGCTGCAAGAAAATGTGGCCGATCCTTGTGGACACCTTATGGGGACACGAATAGTGAGTGAAATCTCGTTTGGTTGGGTTAGACTCCCGCCATGCGTCAACCAAGTGATACCTACCCAATAAGGCCTGAAATGCTTTCCCAGAGGGTCCAGTTTTGGCCCCCAAGGAGGATCTGTCATCCGCTTGCCTATCCAAAGTAGGGTGGAGAGTCTGATTCTCCACCTGATGGAGTTTCTTAAAGAAATCCTCCAGGAAAGCATTTTGGTCCCGGTTAGGAGCATAATAGGTTGCAATCGTGACAGGCTGATCTTGAATCGTGCCCACTAAAATAAGGAAACGACCCAGTGAGTCGCGTACCACATGCTCCAAGGAGAAGGGTATCGAACGCTTAAAAGCGATTAGGACTCCCCGCTGCTTGGTGCACGCAGAAGCAGAGTAAAACAAGGGGTAATCTGCACTGAGGAATTTAGGGGTACCTTGCTTGGTGTAATGCGTTTCTTGGAGACATACGATGTCAGCACGAAGTGACCTCAATTGCCTGAAGGCTTTAACTCTCTTCTGAGGGGCGTTCAGACCCTGCACATTCAAGGAGATTACTCTAACCGCCATCATCTTCAGAGCTTGGAAACGTCATATGAGGCGGCACCGGAACCCACGAGAGAGACAAAGGGGGACAGAAGAAGAATAAAGAAGAAACAAAAATAACATTACAAAATAGAAACAGCTCACAATGAAGGCGAAAACACCTTCCATACTTTATAGTCCCGCCAGGGCGGCAAAAGCATCCGCCCCTTTGGGACCCTGTTTTTTAGGGGTATTTTTTTTTATTTTTTTTTAAATTACAAATGTGAATTGCATTAGGGACATAAGACTAACATGACACAGCTTTCTCACGGCCCAAATCACAAGTTTGCAGCACAAAAAAAAGTGCTAAAAATGCATATAAAAATAATCTCGACAAGCCCAGGGATCCCGCGGCACATGCACCAGTCCAAAAACATTTAAAAATATACAACTAAAATGCTTAAATAATTGTAACCATCCCAGCCCATTATAATGTATGGGATAAGGCCACACAGTGCAGGGTGAGCGCCTGGTCCTGTCTGGCCCTGTAGGGAACTCAGCGGCGGCACTGATCCCATCGGCAGTGCTGATCATATATGAGACACTACCCGGCACTATCACAGGGGCTCTGGATTTTTGACTTGATAAATTCACCTTTTTGCCTGACATTCACCTGACGCTCATCTGGCACTACGTGGCCTTAGCCTTTCTTAAATACCCCCCTTAGTCACCCACCCGATAGCGCCAGTGTGCCTCATCTAGCCACCCACACCACAGCTCCAGCGTGACTCACATAGCCGCACTACTGCCCACCCAAAAACATGGTTGACATAGCTGCCGCCCACCCAACTGCAGCACGGCTCATAGCCACCCATCTGATAGCGGCACCGCGGGTCACATAGCCGCCCGCACAACAGCGCGGCTCACATAGCTGCCCAATAGCGCCAGCACGCCTTACATAGCCACCCGTCCAATAGCGCCAGCGTGCCTCATCTAGCCTCCTGCACCACAGCTCCCGCGCAACTCACATAGTTGCCCTCCCGACAGCAGCAGCACGGCTGACATAGGCACATGGTTACCCGCCCCAAAAAAATGGTTGACATAGCTGCTGCCCACCTGACAGCAGCACGGCTCACATAGTCAGCTGCCCGCCCGATAGTACTGCTACCCACTGCTCTCTAACTTCCCTCCAGCAATAACATTTACAGTTACTATTAACTGTAAAAAAAATAAATAAATAAATAAATCAAATAATAATAATAATAATAATAATAATAATATAATATATATATATATATATATATATATATATATATATATATATATATATATATAAATTATATAATATATAATAAATTAGTAAAAAAAAAAAAATAACCTACCCTACCTCAACACCCTTGGTTGAACTTGATGGACATATGTCTTATTTCAACTGTATTAACTATGTAACTATGGGGTTTATTAATCAAGGGATAGCGCCAGGTAGCGCCTAGTAGCGGCAATCAGCGTCTGTTGAACGCCGGGCGGTGTACGCAAACCACATTTATGAAGGCGATCCTGGTGAGCAACTCTAACAGCGCCATGTAGCGTCTGATTCATCATCACAGATGGCTCAGAATATAGCGACGACGCACTGGCTTCCAGAGCGCCAGGTATTACCTGTTGCTACCTGTCGCTCTCCCATAGATTTCAATGGACGTTCCTTCTAATCTTACTCCTCCTAATTTTTTTTTAACTCTCAAATCAATGTGTGACCTCTCCTGGGCTGGAATAAATTATTTGTGAAAACTTTTTTGATTTTTCATATTTTTATGCAGAATTGTCATTACGGGTCTGGCACTAAAGTGTTAATGTCACAGTGTTTTAACAATGTCATTCCATGTGTTTTCGCTTTGTTACTGGTGGATATGTGTTCAAAAACAGACTTTAATCCCACAGCGTCTGGCGCTCTATGCTACAGCGCTCAGATCCAGAGCGCAGACGCTGTGTGAGTCTTTTTTGTTGAATATGGTGTGAGTCGCTGAGAGTCGGCCGCACTGAGCTGGAGCTACCTTTCGCTCGCTGCAGCGCAGTACTGGTGTTGGAATGCCCAACATACATCCCATTCACCAATGCCGGGCAGGTTACTACAGCAACTGACGCCCTCAGTTACAGCGCCCCATAGCTGACCATTTCTCTTGTTCGGTAAATACCATAGCTGATCACAGTGTATACTAGTGGTCGCTCTTAGCGCCTCTGTACAGACGCTCATCTGCCGATAGCTGGCGCTAGTAATCAGTCTGCACGTAACTATAACATGACCCACTCACCACACAGAGCAGAATCGGGAGGAGGGCCGCTCCACCGCACATATTTAACAAGGGATAGCGCCAGGTAGCGAATGGTGAGCGAACGGTAATGACGGTCACCGCCACGAGAACGCCGGCTCCCCGCCGCAATCACACATTTATCAAGCCGATCCTGCTTAGCGACTGACAGAGCGCCAGATAGCGAATCATTCATCATTATTCCAGCCTCACCCCACAGCGCCAGCGAGCGACCTTGAACAGCGACAGGTATGACCTCTCGCTACCTGGCGCTCTCCAATGCATTTCAATTGAGCAATCTTTAAATATTCTTAATTAATTGCTATTTTTTTTTTAAATGGCAAAAATTCTGTGACCAATTCTGCAATGTTAGATATATTTTTTAAGGTAAAAAAAAAATAAAAAAAAAAATTGTGCAGAATTGATATTACAGGTCTGATATTAATGTATTCATATTACTAAATGTTTTGAAAAACTTGTTTTTTTTTTTTTTTTCCAAAAATATGGTTGTTTGGGGGTTAAAAAACTACTTTTAACCCATCGCCGCCAGCGCTCTGGGGTTTAAACAAGCATTTCACAGCGCGAGAATTTTTTGAGCGTGATTTGTTAATGAATATGGTGGAAGCCGGTCGCTAGGGCCAGTCGCTGTCATGCGCTCCCATACAGCGCGGAACCTGTCAAACAGCGACTCCTAACCCCGTATTCAACATTACCGCACACCGACTGAGTCGCTGTCAACAGCCGAACAACGGCCAAGCACAGCGAATACTAGCGTGCGCTGTGAAAATACCGCTACTGTCGCTCATCTGTTGCTACCTGGCGCTATTAATGAATCGGCCTCCCCGTTTCATCCTGGGTGACGGGAGCCATCACCCAGGCTACTTTTACAACTTCAGCTCCGCAACACCTTCATAAAAGTATTTGTTTTCTACACACATTACCTTATCATTCAAACCTTTACACACATGACAAGTTTCATTTCAATCTCCAAATTTCGCGATAGTGCTCCTTTAAGGACATCATTTTGGCACACAAAAATATACACTTCAAAAAATTCCATTGAAAGTGAATTTTTCCCTTCAAGTAAAAAAAAAGATAATTTTACATGAAGAATATATTATTATAGGCTTTAGGCTGCCACTTGACGTCTTTATCTCAGAATGACCTTGCAGGATTCAACGAGTAGAAAGCCTTTGGTAACAAAAAAACTGTCTTTCAGCTTAGCAAGGCTACATTGCATTAAGGATTTACAATTCAAACAACAGGTGAAACAAATAGTACAGTATGTTTGAAAGCAAATAATATTAAAAAATATGAAATTCAGATATAAGAATTTTAGTTTCTTTAAAAACAGCCTGTTCTCAGCATTAAAAAAATAATTTATTATTTATATATTATATTTATATTTATTTATATATATATATATATTTCTATTATATTTATTTATATATTATATCTATTTATATATTATATATATTATTATATATTATATAATAGTATATGTATTATTATATAAACTAATTAAAACAATCCATTTAATAATTATGTTTAACTTTATCAAAAACATGAAAGTGGACCTCCAAGCTACCTCCGGGGCCCTCTGTTCTCAGAGGAGTAGGCCCTGAGAGAGACATAAGTTAGTAATTTAGTTAGTTAATCCCCATAGACTGCAATGGGAAATTAGTTGTAGTATTAGAATCTAGACATTAGATGGCAGAAGAGCAATCACCCCATAGGGAATAATAGGCTCCATAGACTACTATTGGAGGTGGAGTATCCCACATAAGACACATGACTGTGAATGGTAATAGATGGCCCTGTAATAGAAGTGGATACAGTAAGTAGTATCATACCTCTCAAGTGTCCCTGATTTGGAGGGACTGTCCCTCTTTTGAGTCCATGTCCACCTGTCCCTCGTTGTTCTCATTTGTCCCTCTGAGGTGTAACATGCAGATCTGCAGCAATAAATGATTCATATGTCTATTCAAAGTGTTTCTATTGCTGTAACTGTTACATCGTGTTTCTATTGCTGTAACTGTTACATCCTATCTCTTATCCATCAATCAGTGAGGGGGCGTGGCTTCATCCATCCCTCAATGAGAGGCGTGGCTTCATTTACATATTGTCCCTCTTTGAGGTGTAACATGCAGATCTTCATCAATGAATGATTCATTTGCCTATTCAAAGTGTTACATCATGTCTCCTATCCATCCCTCAATGAGGGGGCGTGGCCTAATTTAACAACTGTTCCACTCTGCCATTCTGAAAATTTGGAAGTTATGAGCAGTATTGAGGGGAACCCTGCCCTAGTTCTTGGACCTTAAACTGGACTAACCGTTTTTTTCTTTAACGGGTGTTGGTCCCGCAGATAGTGAAAAAGAACAAGCCCCCCCCCTCCCAGAATGCCCAATCTCCTTACCTTGAACTTTGGGAAAGTAGTCCTGCAATTGGCCACTGCACGGTCACATGGGCCATGGTCGTGTCCTTCCGGAATCGGAACGCCCTGCCCAAGTGACCACCCAGCGGCCAATCGCGGGACTTTCTGAAGTTGAAAGTAAAGAGATCGGACATTCTTGGGGGGTTATGTTTGGAGGACTCCAGCATTCAGGATGATGACGATCTTTTTTGCCGTTTGTGGGACCAACACCCTTTAAAGAAAAAACGGGTGTTGGTCCAGTTTAAGTGATGAGGAGAGAAAGAGAGAGAGACGAGAAGATCCTGTGGCAGCCCCGAGGGAGAATCAGGATGGAATAAGGCCCTGAATACCTTGCTAATGTCCACCAGTGGAAGGTGCCTCTAAAGTGGATCTGAAATAGAGGAAACAGGGGGGTACATAGAGTGAAGGCAGGAAAGGCAGCTGCTTCCAGGCCTGTGGCAGAAGGTGGCCTGGTGCCAGCTGCTTCCTCCTGCCTTCAGAATCTGTGTAAGGGCAGCATTCAATAGACCCTAATAGTGCGGTGGGTGTGCAGAAGAGCCGGCTGTAAGTTCAATAGACAGGGCACTACTGCACAGCTCTTGGCTGTGCCCAGGGCCGGATTATAACAGGGGTGCAAGGGGCCTCCACTACTTGCTCTGCAAAGGGGACCTCCACCAACCTTTGGGTTATGGTCTCGTCCAGGAGGCTTTTCAGTCTTTGGTCTCACGGGCCACGGGGCCAGCAACAAAGCTACTGGCAGCAGTGGAGGTTCCCCGTGCCTGGGCAAGCCTTTTTTTGTTTTTGCAAACCCGCAGCCAAAGTCACCACAGGGCAGGACGGAGAGTCTAGAGCAGCAAAGCTGCCGCCAGCAACGCTACAGTGATGGGTGCAGAGCTGTCACTGCACATAAGCCACCAAGCACAGCCGCTGGCAGCTCAATGCAGGGAACCAGCCGGGTGACTACACTACCCCCCACCCAGAATGGCAAAGCAGGAGTTCCCGAGCAGCACGCACCCGCACAAGGGGGGCACAAGGGACTTCATCTGACCTTCCATTAAGTAGGCGGGAGCCAGACAACCACCAATCAGTTACTTGGCTGGACTATTATTTTATACTGTATCTGGGGCCACCACCAGATTTTGTGCCCAGGGGCCTCCAGCACACTTAATCCAGCCCTGGCTGTGCCTGTGCCTCTCCTGCCACCCCTGTGTGGGTAACGACGCCCCTTAACCTCCCAGATACTGTCCATCTTGAGTTTCCCCTGCCAGGAAAGGGGAAAAAAGCTGCTCAGATTATGTGCAGAGAGCAGCTCAAGCATGCATTGATGTTCTCAGGGAGAAGGATTAGTTACAGACTGGCAAGCATACCTTACAACTTTTCATGGAGGTTGTGAGGATATATAAAATATATGGCCAGATAAAAATATGACAAACTATGGTTGTCAAAACACACCTTGTCAATTAGAGGCATGCTAGTACATTTGTCTGGAGTTACCAACAGGGAGCCATTTACACATGACAGGACAGAAGAACAAGCCTGTAGCGTTAACCCTTATCGCCGGAGGGCTTCGCCGCCCGAGACGTCCTTTCCTCAATAGTGAGAGGTGCTGGAGGAATTCCAGAGTCATCCGTGAGGAAACAGGAACAGCCCTTACAAGGGCTAGTGAATTGTAATATAGCGTTTCCCCCAATAAGAGGCAGAACTCAGTATTGAGGGTGAAGGTGAAGTGTCTTTATTAGTGCCACTCTAGGCCTTATATACACAAGTCTCCTTTGCATGACACACACACCGACCAATAGCAGCAGGGCACACAATCCCTCAACTCTGCCGGTGACGCAATCAGCAACACAATAGACGTCTGTAATACACTCAATCAGAACAATGCCATTGTCTGTGACGTAATCAATCAATACAATGGCAGTCAGAACAATGAATAACGTAATCAATCAACACAATGGCAGTCAGAACAATGAATAACGTAATCAATCAACACAATGGCAGTCTGTACATGCTTAAGAAAAGGAAAGTAATGAACCTGTGTAAAGTCCAAAGGGGCAGAGAGTCTGTCACAATGCCCCCTTTTTGTGGAACACCCGGCAGACCCGGATTGACCCTGTTCGGGTTAACGTGGGGCTGTCCGGACTCTTGTTAGGGGCAGAGTTCTGTTTGCCGGGATAATCATCCCGTTTTGTCTACCGGGCCTGTATACACACACACACACACACATACAGTTGTACTCACAGGGTGCTGGTCTTGTCTTTTCCCCCCAATAAGAGACAGAACTCAGTATTGAGGGTGAAGATGATACACACACACACACACACAGTTGTACTCACAGGGTGCTGGTCTTGTACACACACACAGTTGTACTCACAGGGTGCTGGTCTTGTACACACACATGTACTCACAGGGTGCTGGTCTTGTACACACACACACTCTTAGCTCTGGTTGCAAGGCATTGAGAAAATGTTCTAGTAAAAACAACTGTAGGCTTCCGGGGTGACAGCGTGCCGGGCTAACAAAGCCTCCTTTACCAGATGGTAGTGTGGTATGTCCGCATCAGGGATGGCCCGGAAAGCATCGGAAGCTTTCCCAGATTTTCCCTGATAATATGGTGACCCATTCCTCCGTGGGTACCCGGTGTAAAGCGCACTGCCGTTCAAAATCGGCCAAAAATCCATCAATCTCATCGTCACTTTCCTGGAAGGACTTACATGCTGCAAATGGAATCTTTTTCCCCCCAGTGTAACTGAGGCTGAGAGGCTGCTGGGTTGAAAGTCGCCGATCTTCCCTTCGCTTACTGGCCTCTGCCTCCGCTGCGGCGAAGACTTGGTCGATCAGTTCCTGTGATGGATTCGGGCCATAGACCGACAATCTGTTCCGAACCGCTTGAACGAGAGCAGCGTCTTCATCGGCCTCTATATTGGTTTCGGTCCTCACTGCTGCACCATCCATTTCGATCAGCTCGGCTATCAGTTCCTGACGTGGGCGGTTGCTAGCTGACCTTCCCCGGCTCTCGAGTGGATCCTCCAGGGTCAGCCTTTTCAACTTGTCCTACTGACTCTCCATCAGGGTAGCACTCTCTCTGGGTAGAAAGGACCATCTGACCGCTTGCCACCAATTGTAGCGATAACCCTTATCGCCGGAGGGCTTCGCCGCCCGAGACGTCCTTTCCTCAATAGTGAGAGGTGCTGGAGGAATTCCAGAGTCATCCGTGAGGAAACAGGAACAGCCCTTACAAGGGCTAGTGAATTGTAATATAGCGTTTCCCCCAATAAGAGACAAAATTCAGTATTGAGGGTGAAGGTGAAGTGTACTTTATTAGTGCCACACTAGGCCTTATATACACAAGTCTCCTATTGCATGACACACACACCAACCAATAGCAGCACACAATCCCTCAACTCTGCCGGTGACGCAATCAGCTACACGATAGACGCCTGTAATACACTCAGAACAATGCCATTGTCTGTGACGTAATCAATCAATACAATGGCAGTCAGAACAATGAATAACGTAATCAATCAACACAATGGCAGTCTGTACATGCTTAAGAAAAGGAAAGTAATGAACCTGTGTAAAGTCCAAAGGGGCAGAGAGTCTGTCACAAAGCCACTTTACAGCCCTGCGCAAAATGCCGGTGCTAAATAAGTCTCCTGGTGACACCTCCCTATGTGGTAATTGACATCTACTTACTACAATACTACAAAGCTGCGAATGAGACATTTGCTGCACACCGCTCTTCAAAAGTATATAGACATTAAAGCTTAACTTTTACAATTGAATGCCCCTTTGACCTCATTGGCTACATCCAGCATGCTGCCCGGCCCCAATAACCAGTTTAAAAATGAGAGAGGTGGGCACAGATGACATGACATGCCAGGGGGTTGCTTCCAATAATTAGGCTGTTATCATTACTTTCCGTGTACCCCTCACAGCAGGACATCTTCAAAAAAGGTAACGGTCTCTGTTTATTTCTCCCTTTTATTTTATAAGCATCTTGCCGTATATTGTTTGTCTGTTATTTTTATTGTACATCTTTGTTTTACATGCATTGCCCCTTATGGGTGAATTAAATCCTAAAGATTTATAAAGTGGTCTTCTGTGTGCTAACCCGCTAAACGTCAGGAGGGACATTGTATGTGTGCTAAATCTTGTGCCCTGTGTGCTTGCCTATCTCTACCAGTGCCTGTCTGGGGGTGTGATATTACTTTACAATCAGTAAATCGGAGGGTGACTTTATTGCTGTATAGTCGGGCCTGGGACCTTATCGTGTGATTGGGTATATTAACTGCAAGGTGAGATCTTAGCTTGAGATCTGTGTGTGTATGTAGTGTCTGGCTATCAGGGCCAGGTCCCAAAGACCGTGTGTGTGTAAACGATTGTTTGCAGTAAATCAGGTCTGGATCAAGGCATAAAACCTCCTTGATTCATGACAGAGGGAAAGAGGCACAATTGTTAAATTAATCCACACCCTCTCATTGATTGAAAGGAGATACAATGTAACAGTTACAACAATAGAAACACTTTGAATGGAGGGACAAATGAGAACAACGAGGAACAGGGGGGCATGGACTCAAAAAACAGTCCTTCAGGGACACTTGGGAGGTACGGGAAAGGTGTGTTTAATGATGGCTGTAATCCCGGTGCTCTTGTGTCATACAGGTATATTTTTTCCCCCACGTTGCTATAGCAGGGCCGTCTCCCTGTCTAAAACTCATGAAAGGAAATGGCAAGCTGCTCTGAGAATTAAATAAGGAGTGTGGGAGGCCCCAATGTGGGCCCAACCATCAGTCTCATCTTAGGCCCTTATTTAACAAGGGACAGCCTCAGGTAGCGAATGGTGAGCGAACGGTAATGACGGTCACCGCCACGAGAACGCCGGCTCCCCTCCGCAATCACACATTTATCAAGCTGATCCTGCTTAGCGACTGACAGAGCGCCAGATAGCGAATCATTCATCATTATTCCAGCCTCCCACAGCGCCAGCGAGCGACCTTGAACAGCGACAGGTATGACCTCTCGCTACCTGGCGCTCTCCAATGCATTTCAATGGAGCAATCTTTAACTATTCATAATTAATTGCTATTATTTATTTATTTATTTTTTTTAAATGTCAAAAATGCTGTGACCACTTCTGCAATGTAAGATATTTTTTTTAAGGTAAAAAAAAAAAAAAAAAAATTGTGCAGAATTGATATTACAGGTCTGATATTAATGTATTCATATTACAAAATGTTTTGAAAAACTTGTTGTTTTTTTTTTCCAAAAATATGGTTGTTTGGGGGTTAAAAAACTACTTTTAAGCCATCGCCGCCAGCGCTCTGGGGTTTAAACATGCATTTCACAGCGCGAGAATTTTTTGAACGTGATTTGTTAATGAATATGCTGGGAGCCTTTCGCTATGGCCATTCGCTGTCATGCGCTCCCATACAGCCTGTCAAACAGCGACTCCTAACCCCGTATTCAACATTACCGCACACCGACTGAGTCGCTGTCACTAACGCCAGGTAGCGACAGATGAGCGTCTGTAGCAGGCATTTTCAGAGCGCCCACTAGTAGTCACTGTGCTCAGCCATGGGTCGCTAGTTCATAGCGACTCAGTCGCTGTGCAGTAATGATGAATACATTGTGAGGAGTCGCTATATGACCGGTACAGCACTGTATGGGAGCGCATGTTAGCGACTGGTCAGTGCGACCGACTCACAACATATTCATTAAAAAAACATCCTCACAAAACTCCGGCGCTGAAAAAAGCTTCTCTGAAGCCCAGAGCGCCGGAGGCTGTGTGATTAAAGTCTGTTTTTCTGCATGTATCCAACAGTAACAAAGTGAAAACATATGGAATTACATTGTAATAACATTGTAACATGAACACTTTAATGCCAGACCTGTAATGTCATTTCTGCAGAAATATATAAAACATGAAAAATTTGGGAAAAAAATGCTTTTTCAATGCCAGAAGAGGTCACAACATTATTTTAGATTTTTTGGAAAAAAAAAAACCCAGTTTAAAGAGAAGAAAAGGATCGTCCATTGAAATGTATGGGAGAGCGACAGGTAGCGAGAGGTAATACCTCGGACACCGGACACAGCACGCAATTACACATTTATCAAGCAGAATCTGTTTAGCGACTGGGATAGCGCCATGTAGCGTCTGATTCATCATTTTCACAGCCTCAGCGAACAGCGCCGGCGTTCAGTCTTGCACAGCGCCAGGTATGACCTCTCGCTACCTGTCGCTCTCCCATACATTTCAATGGACGATCCTTTCCTTCTCTTTAAACTGTGTATTTGTTTTTTTGTTTTTTTTTAATCTCAAATAATTCTGTGACCTCTTCTGGCATTGAATAAGCAGTTTTTCACATTTTTTTTATTTTTTATATATTTCTTCAGAATTGACATCACAGCTCTGCCATTAAAATGTTCATGTTACAATGTTGTTACAATGTAATTCCCAATGTTTTCGCTTTGTTACTAGTGGATAGATGCTGAAAAACACACTTTAATCACACAGCCTCCTGCACTCTGGGCTTCAGAGAAGCATTTTTCAGCGCCAGAGATTTGTGAGGATGTTTTTTTGCTGAACATGGTGTGAGTCGGTCGCTATGAGCAGTTGCTAACATGCGCTCCCATACAGCGCTGTACTGGGTCAAATAGCGACTCCTCACAATGTATTCACTATGAAGTAGCGACCCACGGCCGAGCACAGTGACTACTAGCGGGCGCGCTGAAAATGCTGCTACAGACGCTCATCTGTCGCTACCTGGCGTTAGTGATGAATCAGCCTGCCCGATGAGACTGATGGTTGGGCCCACTTTGGGGCCTCCCACATTATCTATTTAATTCTTAGAGCAGCTTGCCATTTCTCTTTCATCTGTCTAAAACTCCCCCGCTCCCAACAAACACCGGATACCTGACACACTGATCAGCAGCAGTGAGCTCCACGCCAAGCAGCTCCCCCCGTCCCTTTCCAACACCAAGGTACCCTCTGCTGGCTTGAAAATGCTGTCAGTAAGGAAAACATGTCCGACATTGCAGAACATCTTGAAGTGGACCTATGACCAGGATTTTCACCATCCTGGTGATAGGTCCTTACCTGGGAGCATCACGATTTGGGATTCCCCCCGCTATGTGAAAACCCCCAGATCACCCACTCACCGATCTGCCTTTTCCGTGGCACATGCGTGGGCACTCATCGAATCAGCACTTCATGTGGTGCATACTAATGCCCTTAGCATTGGCATAGGGAGCAGGTGCATCCCAGGTTTCCCTATGGAGTGCACTATCCCGTGTCCCGGCCTATCCGAACAGTTGGGCGCAGAAGCCTGCACAGCTGCAGGGATGCCAGAGGTGCAGACACTCATCCAATTAATGCTTCATGCTCTGTATACTAATGCACTCAGCATTGGCATAAGGAGCGGGCACATTCTCCGTTTCCCTGTGGAGTGCACGATCCCATGTGCCCGGCCTATCACACAGCTGCAGGGATGCCCGGGACGTCGGCACTCATCCAATTAGCGCTTCATGCTCTGCATACTAATGCACTTAGCTTTGGCATAAGAAGTAGGAGCAGGAGCACCCCGGGATTTCCTATCGAGTGCGTGTGCTTGGCCTATCTGAATGGCTGGGTGCAGAAGCGCACACAGCTGCAGGGATGCCCTGTGACATGGCCTGCAATTGCGTTGAGGGACCGATGTAAAAAAAGGGGTTGACAAGGGGTTTGTGAAGCTGATTTCACACCCAGAGTATGGGGTGGGGAGACGTTTAACATGTGTCTGGATGGAAATGAATGAAAAGGTCCTTACCTGGGGGCATTCCGATTTGGGTTTCCCCCGCTAGATCACCCACTTAACCTTCTGCCTTTTCCACGGCACATGCGTGGGCACTCATCCAATCAGCACTTCATGCGGTGCATACTACTGCACTCAGCGTTAGCATAGTGAGCGGGCGCATCCCGAATTTCCCTGTGGAGTGCACGATCCTGTGTGCCTGGCCAATCTGAACTGCTGGGAGTGGAAGTGCCCACACCTGCAGGGATGCCGGGGGCGCGGGCACTCATCCAATCAGCGCTTCTTGCGAGTGCACTGTCCTGCGTGCTTGGCCTATCTGAACGGCTGAGCGCAGAAGCCCGCACAGCTGCAGGGATGCTGGAGATGCAGTCTACAATTGCGATGAGGGACCGACGGAAAGAAAAGGAGTTTGCAAGGGGTTTGTGAAGCCGATTTCACACCCAGAATTAGAATAAAAGCCAGCGGATTAACTTAGAATAAATGGCTCATCTTACACTGTTCCCACAGTGTATGGGGTGAGGAGAAGTTTAACATGTGTCTGGATGGAAACGAATGAAAAGGTCCTTACCTGGGGGCATCCTGACTTGGGATTCACGCCCTCCAGCTCCGATCCTCCAGCAATGTCGGCTGCCTTCACCCCTGCATGCCAGCCTGCGTAAGTTTTTTTTATCCCCAACCCAGCCCCCCCGCGCGCCGCCCCCTGCCCGCTCACCCGCAAGCCAGGAAGTCAGTATCTTCGCGCCGGCCAGTGTCTTGTACAGAAGACGCCGGCATCGTTGCGGCCCTGGGCACACTGCCACAGCGCAGGGCGTCCCGGGACATTTGCTAACGGTCCGGGACCGCGGGATTTTGTGGAAAAATCGGGACAATCCCGGGAAAATCGGGACAGTTGGGAGGTATGCATAAGGAGCGGGCACATTCCAGGTTTCTCTGTAGAGTGCACGATCCCGTGTGCCGGCCTATCTGAACGGCTGGGCGCAGAACCCCGCACACAGCTGCAGGGATGCCCGGGACGTCGGCACTCATCCAATTAGCGCTTCATGCGCTGCATACTAATGCACTTAGCGTTGGCATAAGGAGTGGGAGCGGGCACATTCCAGGTTTCCCTGTGGAGTGCATTATCCCATGTGCCCCGCCTATCTGAATGGCTGGGATCAGAAGCATGCCGGGGGCACGGGCCCTCGCCCAATCAGCACTTCATGTGCTGCATTCTAATGCACTCAGCATTGGCATAAGGAGCGGGCACATTCCAGGTTTCTCTGAAGAGTGCACGATCCCGTGTGCCGGCCTATCTGAACGGCTGGGCGCAGAACCCCGCACACAGCTGCAGGGATGCCGGGGACATCGGCACTCATACAATTAGCGCTTCATCCGGTGCATACTAATGCACTCATCGTTGACATAAGGAGTGGGCGCATTCTGAGTTTCCCTGTGGTGTGCACGATCCCGTGTGCCGGCCTATCTGAACGGCTGGGCGCAGAACCCCGCACACAGCTGCAGGGATGCCCGGGACGTCGGCACTCATCCAATTAGCGCTTCATGCGCTGCATACTAATGCACTTAGCGTTGGCATTAGAAGTAGGAGCAGGAGCAGCCCGGGATTCCCTATCGAGTGCACTATCCCGTGTGCTTGGCCTATCTGAATAGCTGAGCATAGAAGCGCACACAGCTGCAGGGATGCTGGGAACGCGGTCCGCAATTGTGACGAGGCACCGACTGAAAGGGATTTGCACAGGTTTTGTGAACCCGATTTCACACCCAGAAATAGAATAAAAGGCAGCGGATTAACTTAGAATAAATGGCTCATTTCACACTGGGGTGCGGAGAAGTTTAACATGTGTC
This sequence comes from Gastrophryne carolinensis, assembly GCA_027917425.1. NCBI lineage: Eukaryota > Metazoa > Chordata > Amphibia > Anura > Microhylidae > Gastrophryne > Gastrophryne carolinensis. The sequence goes on along the minus strand of CM051234.1, from coordinate 643,122,830 downwards.
TGGATGGAAACCCTCCCAACACCATCATAAGGTGACCGTGACGTTTGGTTGTTCCTTTTCCAGAGCCGAAGGGGTCAGTCATGACTGATCGGCTTGAATTTGGCCCGATAATTGTATCCATTTCCTCACCTGTGTTTGCCGCACGATGTGTTGCTATTGCGATAAGGAAACTCGGAGGGGGCCGCGCAGAATACCTGACACACGCTTTTATTTTAATGTACACAATAAACCAAAATGAGGATTCCATTAGCACCGAGATTTTGCTGCACAATTATAATTTTCACAATAAATTTTGATGAGTGTAGTAAATGCTCGTCGCTTTCCTCATCTTCAAGGATGCCTCATTTGCATATTTTAATTCCTAAAAGGTGGAGAGAAAATTCAGACAAGTTGTTCTGCAATGCAAAAGATACCTTAGAGAGTCGCTATAACCTTACAGAAGTTTTTTTTTTTTTAAGGTGGAACTGCTGAAGTATTTGAAAAGTTCCAGATTGTAATTTATTGCTTGAAAGAGGAAGGCAGGTTACTTAGGGGACAGCATATGATGGTAGAGGAAAAGAGGGGGGAGGAATGCTATGATGGATACTGTCACAGAAACAGAGCAGCTCCATCCATTCGCCAGAAGGGGGCTCCAAGAGGCCTTTCCAGAAGTAGGTTCAGAAATAGGTTCCGCCCGCTCTCCAGCAGAGGGCGTCAAGGTTACCTAAGCATCCGCAGTTGCGCATCTAGTTGTTGAGGTGCATTTCTGCGCATGCATACTCTCTTCTGAGAATGTGAGTGTGTGTGAGTGTGCATGCATGCACAGTACGCGTGCAGGAAACTGCGTTCGCTTGTGCGCATGGGCCTATAAAGTCCAGCAAGCCCTGGTCTTCAGACCAAGTTGGTCACTTCTCTTTTGTTGTTCCTGACAATCCTGTGTGCACCCCGGCTTGTCCCTGACTTCACTCCTGATCTATCTGACCCTGGCTTGTTTAACACTCTGATTTTGTATTTCCTGCTTCCGACCCTGGGCTGTTTTACTATTCTGAACCTGATCCACCATTATCCCGGGATTAGAGTGAAGTAGGAGCAGTAAAAAATTGGCTTACTATTTATGGGGGAAAGCAATTCAGGGGATGCTAGTTAAAAATGTGGGTTTTGGTCCACTTTAATAAAGGATTACAAAACCACCATGCATATTAGCCAAAAAACGATCATTTGTGGGAGATCATAACGCATAGGCCCAAAGGTCTCCCGTCACCCTAGGACCTACTGAGGCTGAGATATGAAGAATTCAGTTTAGGAGCCATATATAACAGTGGTGTTTCATCTCAAAGTGTGCTGGACTCATTAACATCAGCACCGTCATCCTATGACTTCAAGAGAGATAGTTTTAGATAGCATTGCTAAAAGGCAGATATGAAGGCTTACCTAAGAGGGGAGGGAGAGTCTGACCTGTAGATAAAAGTCTGTAGGTTTAGCATATCAAACGAGAGTTGGTAGCAGTCTTACCAGGCTGCCAGGGCCCTGTTGACTGGTGGTAGCGAAAGGGCCTGTCAGGGTTGGTAAGACCAGTATCAAGGCACTGTACAGCGTAATGTCAGTGACAGTGGCACCAGTCGAGGTTACCAGGTATAGGATTCTTCACAGCTGTGCACGCCCATGCAAGCCTTTTGTGAATTGCTGGCACTGTTAGACTGTAAAGTGGGAGATAAAGGCACACTCAGTTGAGCTTTACTTGCCCATGAGCTAAAAGCGGCATAGTAAAAGGCTAAATATGGGCCATGATTAGCCAGCGGCCCATGCCATGAGAATAAGGAAAAAGGTGTTGTCAGGGAACGGGTCACAAGATCCAACTAACAATGGAGCAACTACGATCACGCAGCCCACTTTCTCAAAGCACCATCTGTTCGCACGGCTAGTGGGACTACCAGGCCCAGCAAGGCCCCGGACACAGATTCTTGGCTAAGGCAAAAAGATTGCTCAAGTTAAATATATGTTGTAATGCAATGAGCGCACACTAGACAGTGATAGCAAACATATGGCTATGATGGAATATGAATGAATGCAAATGTCGTTCTGAGAAGTGGGTTACAGGTTACAGCGAGCTACAAGCAGAGATACAACAGTCAGAATAACCTTAAAATGCAGATGCTGAGTAGTGATGAACGGCTCCCACATGGAGGTGAGTAGAGAGCTGATGATTCGGGCACCTCCAGCACGCATGCAACGCGACCTCCGCCCAAAGAGTGACAACCGCTGGCCCAGGGTCATCCCCCTTTATGCCTGGGGACCTATTCACCCCTTGCCTTCTGGGGGGGGGGGTGGGCTGTTCCCCCCCCGTTGTGGAACCTGTTTAGAACCTAAAACCCTTTAGGGGTTTTAACTTATGGCTCTGGATACAGCACCAAAAAATTGGGCTGAATGCCAAACATCTGATGAGCCCAAAGATGGTGTCCCTATATGGGTCAGAACCCGAGATCTCCATTTCTTTAGGTTGCTGTGGTTGCATGGCCCTGAAAATCGTACGTCTAAGTATGGTTTTGTGGGCCCGTTCTGGTTCTGTATCTGGCTTGGTGTCTATTGCTGGATGTCCAAGGCACTGGTGTTTGATGCAAGGGAGCTCTCTCCAGGGATCACCTCTGCTTCAGACTCAGCGGGGCCTTCTCAGCATAGAGGTGTGAGAGAATCAACTCACTCACAGAAGCTAATTCGCCTTTCTTCGGTCTGGTGACTGTTTATGACTAGAAAGCATTAATGTTATGGGGGAAAATAAAAGGTGACATTTGTTAGGAATGGGGGATCTTAAAGGGGAAAACCGGGCATCAGCAATAAAATGACATCTTATATTTGCCCTCTTCCTCACAGGCAAGTTTACTGGGGATCTGGGGGGTTTTACACAGGAACATCATGATCGGCATACCTTAGGAAGGGGGAAAAACCCACGATAGTGAAAATCCCGGGTTTTGTTCCTCTTGAAACTGAATCTGAGCGGCAGCACTTTAGTACATGTTTCCTTTAAACATCAGGTTTTCCTCACCAGCCGTCTCCTGACGGTTATTTTGTCATCATAATTCCGAGGAAGATAAAAGCTAAAAGCCATCCAACGGCTCCTTGTGGAAGGTGTCATTAGAACAACACGCCACCATAATAAGGTGACTTATTACACAATTAGTCAGGAGCTGTCTCTGCGAGAGCGCCATCGCTCCCATAATTGTGCACCTGTTTCTCTTCCCAGAATGCACTGCTCCCTGATAATTGTTCAGGGTCTCCTTGTGTCTTCTTCGTGCTCAGCCTGGCTCGCCGCTATGTAAATCTCCTCGTACGGGTTTATGGGGTAATCTGGCGGCAGACAAGAGCAATCATTGATTGCCATAAAACGTTTGCAGGGCAGTTAAGCCGCCGTCAGCAGACGGTCAGAAATAACGGGAACTGCCAAATAAAACTACCAGAGGCCACGAGCGCCGATGCCTGCGGTGTAAATGCAGGAGCATAAAATATGCGGCGTTACAATCGCAATTATGCACCGTTTATAAGTGCCGGTATTTTGTGACTTCATAGATGTAATAACTCCTGTCAGAGGGTTTGTTAACTTCTTTTTTTTTATAATCTGTAATATTTCGACATACCGTCGAAGTTTACAATTTCAATAAAGTTGGGAAAATGTAAAAAAAAAAAAACAAGAGTGTAACAATGATTTAAGAAATCTCATCTAACCATGTGTTATTCAAAAAAGAACATGGAACACATATCAGAAGCTGAAAGGTATTTTTGCATGTAATTTGAATGGCATATGTTTCACCCTATAAGACGCACCTACACATAGGACGCATCTAGGATTTGGAGGAGGCAGTGTGGCATTCCCCCCATTCCCATAGGCAGTGTGGCATTTCCCCCTCCCATTCCCATAGGCAGTGTGGCATCCCCCCTCTCATTCCCATAGGCAGTGTGGCATGTCCCCCCATTACCCATAGGGTGTGTGGTATCCCCCCTCCCATTCCCCATAGGCAGTGTGGCATCCCCCCTCTCATTCCCATAGACAGTGTGGCATTCCCCCATCCCATAGGCAGTGTGGCATCCCCCATCCCATTCCCCATAGGCACTGTGGCATCCCCCATCCCATTCCCCATAGGCACTGTGGCATCCCTCCCATCCCATTTCCCATAGGCAGTGTGGCATCCCTCCTCCCATTCCCCAGATAGGCAGTGTGGCATCCCCCCATCCTCTTATTCATTGTGGCATTTACCCCAACCCCCCCAAAAAAAGCTATACTTACATTAACACTATCCCCGCTCTGGCTTTCTGCCCGCAACTGCCTCTCGGGCCAGCACGCGCACCTGAGTATTTGTGTAAGTGCCCGCTGACACCCCAGAGGCGCCGGAAGCCAGAGCGGGGATAGTAGATTGAAGACTAATGTAAGTATACTCTTTTTTCACATTTTTTTTTACATTCGGCCCAGACATTTTTTAAAAAAAATGCACTGTGCTGGAAACTTCATTGTTACTTGGGAACAACTGCTTACCTCTGGTATGGAGGATTCTGTATGAAACTCAATTAAGTCGAATATTAACAGCAGTGTGTATGTGGGGGAGAGTGGTTTGTCTGGGTGCAAGGGGGGCACCAGTTACCTCCGTAATTCAGAATCTTCGGCCTCCTTAAATCGGACCTTCAGCATGATTTAATTTGCTTACGTTACTTAATTATCATTCTTTGCCCCAATCGGCTGCAACTCTGTTCAGGACTCCAGGATGTGGGAATTGATTTGCATAGGAAATCGGTAACAAACAGCAATTATGCTGGGGTGAAAGTAGGAATCTAATCACCATGTATACATATGGACAGGGCCAGATTATGAGGGGGCACGAGGGGCACGCATTCCTGGGCCTCCACCACTTGCCCTGCAAAGGGGGCCTCCACCAACCTTTGGGTTATGGTCTGGTCCAGGAAGTCTTTGGTGTGACGGGCCGCGGGGCCAGCAACAAAGCCATCGGTGGCAGTAGGGCTCTCTGCGCCTGGGCAGCCAAAGCCACCACAGGGCAGGACAGAGTCTGGAGAAACAAAGCCACCGTCAGCAACACTACAGTGATGGGTGCAGAGCTGTCACTGCACATAAGCCACCAAGCACAGCCGCTGGCAGCTCAATGCAGGGAACCAGCCGGGTGACTACACTACCCCCCACCCAGAATGGCAAAGCAGCAGCACCCGCACAAGGGGGGCACAAGGGACTCCATCTGACCTTCCAGTAAGTAGGTGGGTGCCAGACAACCACCAATCAGTTACTTGGCTGGGCTATTATTTTAGAGAAAAAAAATACTAAGACAATATAAAGAACAAGTATTTCCAATGGATAACAGGACATCACTTACACATGGAGCATAGGCAGTTCTATCATGAAAATAGTAAGGAGTTCTTTACTGTAAAGGTCAAGCTTTGGAATGCCTCACCGATGGGTATAGTAGTAGAGGCTATACTGAAACTGGATTCATTTTTTGGGGGCACACCACTGACCTGCCCCGTTGGGACCATGACAGGCCAAAGAATATGGTAAACATTATTTAGTCGGATCGCCCAAGAGACTTGGTTGGCCGGACAATGGCACCCTGAGAAGTAGTGATGGGCGAACCGCAACCTGAAGACAGACTTCAGCCAGAAGTCCATGTTCGAGTTCAGCGTCCCACCCAAACATGGAAAAGCTGGTTCATGGTGTTAGATCAAATCGTTTACCTGTCCACACTCAGAACACCCAAACTTAATTGCGGAAACACAGACTGACACGCTTAGGGGTCCGCACCTCATATGCCTTGCGGTAGTGTATTACTGCTCGTATGGTCAGCGCAGCTTAAGGTCCAGTTAATGGTTAACTCAGAGGTTCTGTCTGGCTCCCTAGGAGTAGTGTGTCAATTAAGCAACTGCTGTTCAGCCCCAGCCTTCCATCCTCCCATTGGTCAGTAGTCACATAAAGCTGTCCAGGCTTCAGCACACACTGCCTGTGATAGCGTCCAGCTTGTGGTGTGTTACTCTGCTTGTTTATTTCCTGCTGACCTGATGAGTTTGCTCTGCATCCGGACTATGCTTTTGCCTGACCCTTTGGATACTGCTACCCTCTGATTTACGGCTTTGGCCTTTGGCTTTCCCTGGACCTCAGCTTAGTTTACTCCTTCTGTCAAGACACTGGCAGAACTGATGATCTGTTGCAGACCCGGCTATCTCTGACTTCCCCTGTGTATTGTTACAGTTTTGCTCTGGTGTACATTGGGATTTGCGGCCTCAGGTGCCATCCTTTGTGCCCTTAAGTCCTGGGGGCAACCGTGTTCACGCAGATATGTAATGTCTCCAGACAAACCGGGGCACTATAGCTGGGCTGTTGAGCAGCTGATGGACACCTGAGCCCTGCAATTCCCTGCACTGCCAGCTAGCACTAGGGGTGTCCTCTCATTAATTGGAATGGGGAAGGTGTGCTGCCACAACCCATCACATGTCCGGGTGTGTGCATGCTCCCGCCCAAACCAATCTTAATGCAAAGCCAATTTTCATGGCAGTGCGAGCTCCCCATTGTAATCAATGAGAGCCGTCTGCCGAAGGACGAGAGTCTGGGCATGCACCATTGGAGGTGGGAAAGGTGAAGTTTTTACGGATGAACTGGGGGGTTTCATGCAACAGGGCATCCAAATTCCGGATGTCCCAGGGAAAGGCTAGTGGCCAGCCCTGGAATGTGCTGCTGGGTTTTGCTCATTCTGATTTACAATGAGCGATGCCAAACAAAAGTAGAGAGGTAAGTCCCACCCCCATAACAGGTTGTTTAATCTAATGCCACCAGGCAAGCGGTTCCAGGCTTTGAAGAGGAACAACACATCCAAGGTTGACTATATGCCATCTATATGCAGCTGCATCCTGAATTGGAATGCCTCGCTGTTTGTGTTTTTCCAGGTTGCCCGAACCACGCACCTTCCTGTTGGTTCCATGGCACAGACTCGTGCTGAAAGCTAGCGCGCTGATTAGCTGAGCGTCCCGCTCATCCAATCAGCGTGCTCCCTTCAGCTCCTCTGATGGCCAAGCCACCGAGATGCTCCAAAGGGAGATGAGTACGCTGCCGGCTGCACCCCCACTCACCTTCTAGGTGTGATGTGTCCGTGCTGCCTATTTAGAAACACCGGGCGCGGTGTACGCTCGGCTAGAAGTGGGCCAGGATGTGACCAAGGCACAGAGTTGTGGCACGTGCTCCGGGACAAGGCTAAAAGACTCCAGGGCCTCCGTAGTTCCTCTTTTAAAAGGGGTACCAGAAAGAGAACATAAAACATTTTTTTCTCACATTCAGTCAAGACCCTAAGCCACCAGTCTGTTCAACGAGATGTTGGGGGATTTTCTGCTTCTTTATGTAACCCCCCCCCCCCCAAACCCCTTCCTTTTTTTTCTTCCTGTAGGTAACAGCATCTAAAGTAATTGGCATCCATGTTTTATGCATCCCTAGCTGTGACGTGCCTGTGCTGCCTATTTAGAGAGGCCGGGAGCAGGTGGGCCTGGATGTGGCCAAGGCACAGATACGCTGCAAGGGCTCTGGGACAAGGTGAGTGTAAGGAGCTTCCCAATTCGGGATGCCCCAAAGAGTGTAGCTCAGATGGTCTTTTAGACTCCAGGGCCTCTGAAGTTCCTTTTTAAAAGGCCGACCATAAAGAGAACGTAAACATTTTTAGTCAGGACCCTAAGCCACCAGTCTGTTGAAAAAGATGTTGGGGGAATATCTGCTTCTTCATGTAACCCCCCCCCCAAACTCCTTCCTTCTTCTTCCTGCAGGTAACAGCATCTAAAGTAATTTCCATGTTTCATGCATCCCTAGCTGTGACGTGCCCTCGCTGCCATTTAGAAAGGCCGGATGTAGGTGCGCACTCGAAGTGGGCTCCGGGACAATGTGAGTGTAATTGGGCTTCCCAGTTGCCCCAAAGAGTGTAACTTAGATGGCTGTAGTTCCTCTTTAAAAGGCCTACCATAAAGAGAATGTTAAACTTTTCGGTCAGGACCCTAAACCACCAGTTTGTTGAGCGAGATGTTGGGGGAAAATCTGCTTCTTCGTGTGACACCCCCCCCCCCTTCCTTCTTCTTCCTGCAGGTAACGGCATCTAAAGTCATTTCCATCCATGTTTTATGCATCCCTCTGATCTGATTTTACGTTTTGCCTTTTGATTTTGTAAATATTTTTTTCCTGCTATAAAATGTGCATTGAGAAGAGCTTTCTTGCGGATTTATGCCGATCATAAATCACATCATCATATATAATGTATATTACCTTATAAAACAGCCCATTGCAGGGAAAAGGCAATAAAAGAGCCGGAGAACTGTCAGAGCGGAGGATGAGATTTAGCCATTTCTTTGTATCCCCCTCATTTATTTGTTTCTCATATCATTTGTCCCAGTTTATCTTCCCCTTCTGGTCTATACAGGGCCCCAACCTAGATGCGTCTAGAGTTTATGAGGTCAGATTTGGGATCCAGATTTGGGATGCGCCTGCTGTGTAAAACCACCCAGTAAACTCACCTTCTCCCCAATCCAATGGCACATGTGCGAGCAGCACTGCTCCCTGCTATACCTTTAGCAGGACCTGCACCGTGCATTTGTGAATGGCCCACCTGGGCACGCTCCCTGTTAGAGGGTAGCGGGGATGCGTCTACCGGTGCACTCGGGCCGCTCGTCAGGGTTCGGCTCTTAAATGATCCTTGGACGAGTGGGCGGGAGCGGATCCGAGCACGCTGATTAGACGGGAGGCCATGCGCCGTAGGACTGTAGAGAGAGGTGTGTTAGCTCAGGAGACCTGGGGGGTTTCACACACCGGGACCAAGGACCAAAACCCAGGGTAGTCAAAACCCTGGGTTTTGGTCCACTTTAATCATACCTCTGAAGGCCATCAATGCTGCCTGCACTTCTGGGTTGATGAGCAGTTGAAAAATTCTGATTTCCTGTGTGTATCCATAAAAACCGTGATTCCCCGCTGTGTGAAACCCTCCAGGTGGCCCCATTTACTTGCCTTCATTCCCGCTGCAACGGTGCATGCGCGAGCCACGGCCGCATCCCTCTATCCCCTCTAGGGGGGTGCAGCCGCTAGCCTTAGACGCCTTCTTGGATGGCGTGACGTCAGCGGCTCTAATTGCACTGATTAGACGAGCGGCCGCACGTGTGCTGTACCGAGAAGAGGTGAGTGTGATTGGGCGATCTGGGGGGTTTCATACAGCGGGGCATCCCCGATCGGGGTGCCACCAGGGAAGGGACCAAAACCCAGGATAGTCAAAATCCTGGGTTTTGGTCCACTTTAATTGATCGTCAATTTATTTATTGATCTTGCACTGCAATAAGCACTTCAGCACTTTTCTCAGAATCATCTGAATGGATTGATCTTTTGTAGCATTTGGATATTTATACACTTGTATAGGTCTTTGTGGTTCGGTCATACTTTTATGCCCAGATGGGATGCCCGTGCTGTGGATGTGTGTTTTTAATTCAATAAATATGTTTTGATAAATTATTTATAATGATTGTTTTCCTGGGGTACGATAAACGTACCCACCGCCTGGTCTTGCGGAGACTCCTTTCACCTGGCCGAGACTCCTTCCAGTGCCATCTTGAGCGGCGCCGAGCGTGCCCGCCTCCTTCTCTTTTCGCTTCTGTGCCCATGCTCATGCACATGCCCGAGCACAGCTTTCTTATGTCCTCCAGCGGCTCTGCTGACAGTGCGCCCGACGGATGATTAGTTAATGGGCCAATGAGCCCCTAATATTACTGGTGGGCGCCACGCCCTAAAAATGATACTGGCCAATCAGCCCACATGTTGTTAGTTGGGCCAATGACCCAGAATGTTTCCTCTGTCCAATCCCGTTACTTACGGTCCATTAAAGGTTTTCCCTCCACGCTGTCTCATTGCCTGTGATAGTGTGCTGCTGAGTGTGATAGTCCCTGTGATACTTGTTCCTTTCTGTTGCCGACCTCGTCTTACTTGACCATCCCGTGACTGCCGCCTGGACCGACGCCTGCCTGTACCCTGACCATGAAACTGTCTCATCCCTTGTGCTGCATACCCATGACCTCCCAGCTTGACCTCGACTCTTCTATTGTCTCTTCCCTTTGGTGCTGTGCTGGTAAGGACTGATTACCCGTGTATGACCCCGGCTTACCCGACATCACCCAG